>OX638141.1:42054461-43487326 GCA_951805005.1 Othius punctulatus | reverse complement strand
TTCTTCAACAACTGCCTTCGGGAGATGGTGATTTCATTTCCGGAAAATCTGTGCCCCCTTCTGAAGTACACAATTTATAACGAGCTATCGAATGCTAGGAACACAAATAACTTGTTCGTGGTTGGGGCTATGTTTCAAGTGGCACCGGAAGCTAGTGCCGACGCTTTTGCAGATATTTGCTTGGTAAGTATTTTATTTTATTACTTAGTGAGCAAATATGTATGATTTTTTGTGTACATTGATGCCAATATTACCCCATGAGTGTAAACACTATTTACAATGTTCCGTTCATAACTTAGGTGATATTTTTTCGAAAAATTGCATGCAGCGATTTTAATAGATGTCAGAATGTCAGACTTGGAAAACACTGACAATTTTATGACGGTTATACTGACTGTTTTGACAAATGACTTATTGGCAATAGTACCGGCTGTCAATAATTATTATTATTTGTTTATTTACGGCTAATTACTGTTGCCAAGGAGTGATCCTTCACACTTATAATTACATTTATATCAATAATTATAATCACAAAGTGAAAATAACGTAAACTATAATTATTTTAGATTTAACCACTAATGACTTTGACGTAAATATTTTGTTTTTGTTTGTAGGAGCTGTTAATGAACAAAGACGATTATTTGCGATCTTTACGTGCATTATTAAAAGAGATTAACCGAGTGCTTCGGCATGACTTTAACCTCTTAAGTGTGGTGCATTCTCTTCTACGTGAACGGAAGGAAATGGCAGTCCCAATCAGGGATTCTGAGATAAAAGATCGCATCTTTCTGTCACTAGCCGATCTGGTATGCATGTGCATGTTGCTCTGTGTGAGCCCCCAAGTTAGGGATGCGGCATCTCAGAGCAAACGTGACATAATAGTCTTGCAATCGTTTCAATCGCAAGTTAGCAATATACAACGAGAAGCAGTGACGTGGCTGCACGATTCTGCGTACCGCATATTCAGGCCTTCCACCATGGATTTCCAACACGTACTGTTAAAAGTGGTGTTTTTAGAGCAAGCGGAGAATTACTATAAAGTCGACTCTTGGCCTGGCGAGAACGAACGCAATATTTTCCTTCGATTGGCAAGCGAAGTACCTCTGCTTCAAGCCACGTTATTACGAATACTTTTAATCGGGTTGTCAAAGGAAAACCCATTAGGTCCTGGTGAAGTCATCGAAATAGCAGACCAATTAATAAGGCGGGCCGCCAACTTGCCCGTCGATTGCCTAGCTCCGTTAGCCATGGATAAAATAGAAATTATCGATTTCTTTTTCAACCTCTGCAGCTACAATTACCCAGAGAATATCGGATTACCGTCTGGATATGTCGCTCCAAAATTGGCGATTGCGACGCACTACTGGAAATCGTGGCTCATGCTTCTTATTTTAGCCGCTCACAATCCATCCAGCTTTGGGAGCTTGGCCTGGAATAAATACCCTACATTAAGGATGTTCATGGAAATGTGTATAACGAAGTAAGTGTGCAAACCGAAATATTACACAATTTTTGGCTGCTGGAACAAACGTCATATTAGAAATGTCACGAAAATTTCAGTGTCATTAATTACACTTAAACAACGGACTTCGGTGACATTTTTTGTATTTGGTGAACTCATTCACCAAAATTCAGAAAAAGGTGATGTTCCTGATCTGCTTCTTGAAATGCAAGCTATAAGAATTGAGTTAATCGAAAAGAATTATAAAGAATTATTACATAAAATTTGTTTTGCTAGTACTTGGCCATATTTAATTGAATCACTTCGGAAGTTGCAGATCTACTAATAATTGCATTTAGGGGTGCTAATTTGCCGTTTGTTTGCTAGAACCTATTTCAAATACATCAGTCAAATTCTACCGAAGATTGTTTATGTTACGTCTAATTATGTTGTCTTTTCAGTCATTTTTCATATCCACCACCGACGATGCTGACGGGTGAAGGCGCCGACGAATTTAACCTCAAAGAGCAGCAGACTTTGGCTCTGGAGAAGCAGACGATTTTGGAATTTGAGTCCCATTTGGCTGCGGCCAGCACGAAAATTGAAATTAACGAGCAAACGAGCCTCCTGCTCCCGCAGTTAATAGAGCTGAATCCCGTAAGTGATGCTCGGCGGCCGCCGCAGCAAGTTCTAGATCAGTTACAAAGTTTGAACAACAGCCACCGCATGGGCCATTTGCTGTGTAGATCGAGGCACCCCGACTTTTTGCTCGATATAATGTCACGGCATGGCGGCACGGCGCATATGCCTTGGCTTGCTGAGCTTGTTAATAGTTCAGAAGGAGCCCTAGCACATCTGCCCGTACAGTGCCTGTGTGAGTATTTACTATCGACGTGCCCTACAGAGAAATTAACGAAGCACATCCAGTTGCTAGCGCATTTGAGGAAGGTGGTAAGCGGGAATGATCCGCAGATGGCGTGTGAAGTTCTGGAATACTTGCTAAGGCGATTAACCTCGCTGCAAGACTCGAATAGGCAGTCGGCGATTAAAGGTTTGACACTTGTATTGTCGCCTAATGAGGAAACTGATTTGAATGTTGCCAGCGTTAACAACACATATTGGCTGACGCAGTATATACTTCTATTCCCACATTTACACGTAATAAGATCTGTACTCATCCAATTCTTACGGCAGGCGATATTATTGGAAACAAACCCCACACATGTGTCGAATTATATAACGTTCTTATCAACGCACGGATTAGACGATCCACTATCGGAGCTTTTGGAATTAATATTTGACTTAGCCTCATTAATAGTGGAGAGGAACAGTATAATGAGTTACATTTTACCTGGAGACAACACAGCAACTTTAAAGTGTTTGATTTCCGTATTCTGGGTGTATTTACAGAAGGCAAAGGAGCCCACAGACGATGCCTTTCCGTGGTCTGAGTGTCAGGATCAAGTCGTCGTTACATGGGCTAGCGGCGAACAGTGTACTCTACAAATATTAATCGTGCATGCTTCAATTATTTTATTAACGTATGGGCCGGTTGATGGGTTTGAGCCGTTCGATGGGCTGTTAGATTTATGGTTTCCTATAAATGAAGAGCAACCGAAAGCATATCTCGTTGATACTTCGGAGGAAGCATTACTCGTACCTGATTGGCTCAAACTGAGGATGATTAGATCCAACGTTTCAAGGCTATTGGATGCCGCCGTTGAAAAATTGGAAGCACCACAGTTGGTCTTGTTCATACAGTCGTTTGGGATCCCAGTAGTATCGATAAGTAAACTTCTGCAAGTGTTGGATAGGGTCACCGTAAGTGACCCAAAATTGGTCGTGGATTCGGTGTTGGACAAGAATTATATGATCCAGTTGGTCGACGTGCAAAACCGACGGGGTGCAGTTGGCGGCGACATTTTTGTTAAAGCGCTCGAGATGCAAATACCGCCAATTAATGACGATGACATGAACATCGCTATTGAAAATCGAAAGCAATTGCCAAGTGCAATTAGGCGTTTCGATAGTATTAATAGTATTAATGATGTTCAAGAGAATCAACTGTACCATGCTCTGGATCGAGTTTTTAGTCCAAGTTCTGCAAATATAAGTAAAGATATCAATTATTTATGTAAAGTAAGTTACTTTGTTAATTGATATCATGCTGGAATGATCTGTCATCAAACATTTACAATCAGTATTTGAGGCATGTAGAAGCAACACTTGCGATGTCCATTATAAGTCAATTTCAGAAAAATGAGAAACAGTCGCTCGTAGTTCTATGTAACCTTATGATGATCATAAATGAAATGAATTAATTTGAATAGGGAAAGTCGGGAACCTTTAGGAATGCCTTTAGGTGAATAGGAACTGATAACTGAAAATACGAAGGATTCTTGAAAAGTGGATAAAGCGAGTTTTGCTTCTACACGCCTCATTTGTTATAATTTTTGACTTGGGAATGCCAGCTTATAAATAATTTAATTCTGTACTTGTTTCGTTGTTGCAATCAAACTTTCATACCACTTTGTGTTAAATAAATGCATTCATTTAAGTTGTTATTACTTATTTTAGGTAATAACGGCGAAATCGAGCTTTTCAATGCAAATTTTCGACTTTATGCAGAACACGCCGTCAAGCAACTTTATACATTTCGCAAATCAGCAAAACCATTCCTCCATGCTATTTAGATTGTTGTTCAACAAGAAACAAATGAACCGAAGATCTGTCGATCTAGCTACCACCATATTGGCATGTCTGGCAGATAAACACAGCCTTTGTGGGATTTTGAAGCACTTTCTAAAGGAAGGGAAAGAGTCAATGAAAATGGATACGTGCGAAACCAATATTCACGTGGCTGTTGATCCGATTACAATTCTGCAGAAGGTTAGTTTGGTTACGAGCAGAAAGTCCGAGAGGATTTTAGATAACCCTGAAAATTTGGGGGAAAAACTGGGAAGGCTGCTGATGGAAAATAAGAATACGGATAAAACTGGTCTGCTAGTCGATTGGTTAGCAGCTGTTGAATTGGAAATGGCATCCATAAATAATAATAAAATACAGGTATATATTTAGGTTCATAATATAAAAGCAAATTACATCAAAAAATTAACAAAACCTTGTTAATCCATAACTTTCTCTCAGATGGAACTGTTATTTTCTAAGAAGCAATTGCCATTCCGGCCTCTTCTGATATCAATTGTATTACAACGTGCCAGCTGGAAGACATTAAACACTGTTATCGACTATCTTTTGATTAACGATCATGTTGAGAGACACTGTCCCACGTCTGTGCTCGATTTCCTCACTGCATTAACACAAAGCCCGCGATTGTGGCAAGGACGGGACAAGGCCATACCCAAACATTACCAATCAGAAAATGTTTTACACTTCAACTGCGAAAAGGTATTTGCAAAATCCAGACATTTTTTTTTTATCCAAAAGGCTGATGAATTTTATGAAATGAAATTTTGATCTTTAGTTTTAAAATTGGTGCTCATTCTAAACTTTAAAATCAGAATCAATACATCCATATTGTACAGGGTGTTTCAATTAAACCAACCAAATCGCCATTTCCATCAGCAATAATTGATATAGTACTGATTTGGTTGCTGGGCTAAGGTTAATTTATATCTTAATATTTCCCAACTTTTATTATTATTGTTATTATATATCACATTTCAGATATTGGTGCTGATACATTACATTCTGGAAGAGTCAAATTCCGTTGAGAATTGGGAGCGGATAATGGAGAAGCGCCTCCCCTTGATATTAAACAGCATTGCAGATTCATCGGAAGCAATAGTAAAAAAGCTAATTGAGACTTCCGTATATAATCCGAAATCGCAAGAGCTGCTTTTGCTGCTGTACATGAATTTGCCAAGTGTCGGTCAGTTCTTGAACACCAAACAGCTATCAAACTTCTCTTTCTCGAAAATGTCGTACAGCACCGTGGACGTTATATCGCACACGATTCTCAGCGCTCTGACGGCAATAACTAAAATGAAAGACTGGAACAGGCGGAGCAAAGAATTGGAATTGTGCGCAAGGAAATTGGCGGCGACTCATCCCGATTTGGTGCTGAGGCAGCTGCCGATGCTGGCTGGTTGCTTGCGGGGACGATTTCAGTATGACTGGAATGTTTTTAGAAGCCGCGGGCATTTGCTGCTTTTTGGGCAGGTTTTGGGGCTGCTGGAGTTATTGCAGCCGCGAATTTTTCAGCACACGGCTACACTAAGCTCGATTTTGGATTCATACATGGACTTGTTTAGATTTCACGGGCACATGAAGGATTTAACGGACATAGTTTCGAGGGTAGTTACATGTCTACAAAACTGGATGGTTAAGGATATCAAAAATTCATTGAAGTATCTTCAGCAGTACGGTTATATACTGAAGTAAGTAGTATATAAGTAGTCTGCTCTTACTACTACTCTTGTAGTCAGGACCTAATAATTTCGGGTCTGAAGCTCACAGTTCTTATTATCGATGAGGCTCATTTAATTCGGTTGTTTGTTTACAAAGATTAAACATAATGTGTCTTTGCATAACAAAATATGCAAACACAAAATATGAGCACATTCTTGCTCGGCTACAAGGTTGCAGTTGGAGACGGTAAAGTCAGTAGCACAAACAAATGTATGATCGTTGGTTTCTCTTTTAATTTGTAGTGATATTGAGATGACGCAGCCGAGTGTGCGCCCACTTCTTTCAAGCGTTTCGCTTCCGATCCAAGACCAAAACAATCCATCTGAGCAATTGTTAATTGGAGCACCGACGCTCCCTGTGCCACTACCACTACCGCAAAACTGGCATTCATTGGTGGTCGGAATTCAATCTGCGGACCCACTCTCATCCCTGCAAGAAATCGAACACCTCACCACAAAACGGCCGCAACTGCTCCACGATACGTCTCAGTACCTTTTCAACTGTATAACTTCACGCAACGGCCAAGTGCGCTCGGTGTCCGTGAATCTGCTCATCAGGTACTTGAAGCACAACCCCAAGGAGAGCTCTCGTGCATTGCCGGCCATTTTAACGTGCCTTGATAGCAAGGAGCCGGACATAGTGAAATCGGTACTGGATCGTCTGTCGGAAATAGTCGTTGTTATGCAAGAATTCGCGAAAATTATTTTAACGAGGGTGTATCAGCTCGGAATTAATTCAAATTTAAATGCTTGCTCGAATATCAGCAAGTGCATAGCAACTTTGAGTTTACAGTCGGGATGTTAATAACTACAAAAATTGTTTGTGGATCAAACTTTTTTGGGTAAAGTATAAAATAATGAATGTGCAGAGAATTAGTTTTGTACCCATAAGAATATTTAATTAAATATGTATAAGATAGTAGCTTGTGGTTTTGTATACAGATTTATTCCCTCATTTTTACCATTAATAAAGTTTCAGTCCCAATAATTGGTATTGGTTGTTAACTACTCTTGGTTAATCTTTAATATTTCAATTATACCATTCCAAACAAATTTGGCAAAAGAACTTGTTTGGTTCAATCGCCTACTAAAATTCATTGATACCATACATAGCTGGTGTCGACAGTATTTTACTCGGTAGTTTCATTCAACAGTATTCCTACAATTTCTAATAATTTTGCTTTCTTATGTCTTGAGCTGTAAGAAATTTAAAACGTATTACCTTAAATATTGTTATTATTGTTAATATTAATAATGTCGCAGTAAAATTTAAAAATCCTCCACATTAACATTTCGGTGGCATTAATATTTATTGCAATAAGATCGTAGGTTTGAATCCTGTGGGCCGGACAATTATTAGCAATTAAGGTAGGGCTTCAAATAGTAATATTTTTCGTTTCTGTTCATTAAAAAAAAAATGGGTTCCAGCAAAAAAAAAACTTTTTTCGGTTCACTTCCGAGTGTTTGATTTTTAATGTTTTTAAAAATCTTACAAGTGGAGAGTAAGATTGTGTTAATGCGCACAATTGGTATGCACGCAACCGAAATAAACTGATTCTGACAAAAATAAGGTTTTTTTCCGGTTCTGGAAATAATCAGTTCCGGCTCGAAGCCCTAGATTAAAGTAATGCAACAGTAATGCAGAATATGTACACGCAAAATAGAATTATATAATTTATTCTCAACATTGCACAAATTGGCAGGTATAAAACATAAAACAGTTTATCTTCTCAGTTCAAAACTGACCTACAAAATAATTAGGAATAAAAATGGCAGTGTAAAATCAGACTTCATAAAAATATATCCTAACTAAAATTTAAAATTGGGAATAAAATGGTTTTCACTTCTCGAATCTAACTTAAATCTAATTTGTCTGTACTTGAAATTATGCTTAATTAAACAGCAATTGCTTTGTCGGCGTTGATGCTATAAGATTTGACCTAATCCACGATTCCTCGGAACTTATAAATGTCGCTGTTTGGTATCCAGCATCTGTCAAATCACTTTTCATATCTGACTTTGCAAATTCAGTTTCGTTGGAACTTTTTGTTTTGTACTCTGACTCCATATCTTCACCGAAACTGTCGGATAATTTTTTTCTTTGACTCATGAAAATCTTCGATTTAGGCGTGTTTGATGTCGATACTTCCATTTCATTTAAGCTACTGTTGCTACTTCTCGGTGATGAAATATGTTTGTACTCCATGTCCCAGTGAACAACGGAATCACTTAAAATTTCTCTCTGTGGCGATTTGGAACAATCTAAAAATGTTACAATGTGAACATATTGCCATAAAAATTCACAGAAAAGTAAACGTGTACAATGAATTTCCAATCAGAACTTGAAAATTCTATCAAAAGATTGCTGAATTGATACTTTCCACAGTCCAGAATATGCCCTATTAAGGGCTCATAAATAATTAAAGTGGCTCGGAGACGGTTAATTATATTGACGGTATCAATTGAAGTGTAACTCATTGACCAATCACAAGCGATGAATCGCATTGTAAATGATCAATGAGTCGCGTCAATGAGTATTATTGACCGGCTCCGGGGTCCTTAAGAGGTTTCTAAACAATATTCTTACCGGCTTAAAGAATCACAGTCATTGCACTTAAACACCTATACAAAAAAACAAATAATGTTTTCGTTAAGGCATGCGTGCAAATCATTTGTAACTCACCCAAACCATCACTTGTATTGCACGGTAAGTCACCGACATCGGGGACATTAAACGATATGTCGACGCTCATGTGATGACTAGAGTTTAGTTTCCTCATCCTTGATTTGCCGTTTGTCATGTTCGGAACGGATGACATAGCGCTTACCCTGTTCGGACTGAGTGAGATCGGCGATAAAATGCAATCCTTCAATTCATCGTCCTGCGGGGGACTGTCTATTGTGCAGTTGTTAATACAATTTGCACTGCCGTATGGAGAGTACTGAATTGGAGATAGGTTCAAGTTGATTGATTTGGCCGGCGAAGTCTGAGGGCTCCTTCCATTATCAGTATCTTCAAACTCGAATAACTGCCTGTACAAGCAGTTATTTGAAGGCACCTTCTCCTGTTGATTCTGAGTATAAGTGAGATAAGGCTTTAACATGTTCTCCAGTTCTTCAGGCAATTGAGGCGGCAACGAGAGCACGGTCTGTGCTGTATTGTCAACCATATTCGGTTTCTTTTCTGCCGATTTAGGAGGGGTGTTTTTAGCCAGTGGGCTTTCTATCACAGCTTGAGCAAACGGACTGGGTATAATTTCTGTTAGGCTAAAAAAATTATCTATGCGAGACTGTGCCACAGATTCTAGCGCCGGGTCGTGTTCTGGTGTCGAAAATTGTTCGGTGTGTTCATCAATATCTGCAGGAATTAAGTGCGACAGTTCATCGATCGTCCACTTGAATTTTTCTTCTGATTTCGGCGGTTGGACTTTTGCAAATACAGATGGACTGAAATAAAATCTGCTCATTTAAAATAATAAAATTATGAGGTGGTGGTGAGGACCATTGGGGAATTTGTCCCTCGAGTCCATGCATCTCTTGATAGACATTTATTGAAGGAAATTGGACCGTTTGTTTTGGATACAGAGGAGGCAGTTTTAAAGTAAGTCGATAAATACGCAGCCAACCAACCATTATTTAATGGCCACAAAATATGTCTAATTAATTTAACACTATATTAAAAAAAAAACTTAAATTGGAAAACAAGAACCAGCAACAGACTATAACGGAAACTGATAGCCATTAAAGCGAAAATGCACGACGAACTATAACCAATGTACTACGGGGACTGATCCTCCCCAATCTTCAGCATTTGCAAAGTTTCAACGTGAAACAGCTATCCTCCACCGGGAGTGCAAGCAATTTATTATGTATTATTATATAAATCTGTATAAAAAATGTAATAACTTTACCTGGAAAAATGTGTGTGTAATTTTTCGTGTATAACGGATTCGAACGGATTTCTAATATTCCTTAATCTAGACGGTGGGGTTTGCAAACTTTTTATTAATCTAAATTGACCATCGGTTTTGAACGTGGCAAGTCCAAATTTGTCATGCATTCCCAACGGTTTCGAAGGTGTAGAATGATCAGATATCTTCGATTCCATTGCTTTGTGTTTTTGCAGCAGTTACAGGGAATCACTATTGTAAGCACAGAAACTTACGTGAAATTCGTGAAAAACTGCAAATTCTTTCGAAAAGGTGGAACGGCCAACCGCCGACTTCAACCGTTCTAACCGTTAAATTTTCAAATCATAGATGTCATATTTTTGGCGCTAGTATCGCTTTACCCTGGGCGTAGGCAGTAAAAGGTTTTGTGAGGGGGCCTTGAAAAGTAATATTATTCATACAAATTAAGATCTAAAATCGGAACTCTATTTCGATATTCGCAATCAGCATCCTAATATTGATGACTAATTTGATTTTTGTCCGATTCGGATAAAAAAAATAGTAATTTTATTTTTTAAATTTTTTGTTATTTTTATAAATCGATCAAACTTTAGACAGCTCTCCAGCATTACTGAAGTGTTCTAGTTGAAGTTCAGGTGGCTGTTAGATATTAGTATGTAGAGGTTAATAAATTTTGTTTAAAATTTTGTAATTCCTTATGGTTTGCAATTTCCTTATTTATCGTGTGATTTGAATAAACGTTTCACCATTTATCGTGCATGCTGATCTTTGCAAGCTGATTACGAATATCCTCCTGGACTTCAGGTATTCACTTCAGTAATGCTACGGAGATGTCTAAAGTTTGACACATTTTATAGAAATTATATATTTTTCGAATTTTTAACCTATTTGGACAAAAGTGAACGGCATTGATTAATATTTGCATGCTGATTACGAATATAGAAATAGTTTTCCAGAAACACAATTCAGTACTGCTACAGAGCTGTCTAAAGTTTGGCTGATATGTAAGAATAACAAATTATTCTAAGGTTGTTATATTATTATTATTTAGTAGGTACTTACTGGTAAATAATTATTTTTATAGTATTTATGTAATTTGTTAGTGATGAGATGAATTAAAATGTGTGAAATAATCTTGTTTGGGGGTATTAATTTTGGTAATAGAAAGTAAAATCAATTCTTAAATAAGTGTTTTAGTTTTTTTATATGTATATATTTAGAGTTATTTACTTACGTATTTTAATTACCAAAAGTAATACCCCCAAAAAAGATAATTTCACACATTTTAATTCATCTCATCACTAACAAATTACATAAATATTATAAAAATAATTATTTACCAGTAAGTACCTACCAAATAATAATATAACAACCTTAAATACATAAGAGGTATTTTATGGACAAAACCTTAAAGTTAATTTTTTTTATCGATTTGTTTTTTGTTTCTTTTACTTGCATCAATCACGAGAGTTAAGAACTAGATGGACGTCAATAAGTAAAAAAAAAAAAAAACAGTGGGAATTTAACAACGTCCTGCGATCCTGATACAAAATACTGTGAATTGAAAGATTGAGAAACGATCTTATTCGCCTTGTTTCTGATACAATTTCCAAAAATGTTGACGAAGAATAATAAAAATTAAAAAAAATTAAAACATCTAAGTAATATGGAACATTTACTAACCGTGATTACAGAGAATATAGCACGAATAACTGAAGCCCTGAAACTGTATCAACGTACAACGTACAATACAATGGATATGCAACCAAAATTACAAGCGCGTGGAACTCATAATTTCAAATGTCACTCAATATTTCATTGACTGAACACAAGAAAGTATTCAAAATATTCAGGAATGGTGCTGAGCTAGCAATAGTATACAAATTGTACCAGATTTATGTTCAGTAGGTACATACATTATCCTGACAAACGAATTCCATCAATCGGAAAAAAATCTAATATAATCGCAAAATATAATAGATATACAGCCCAATTGAAAAAAAACGGGAAATGATTTTTTTTAATGTAAATTTGGCTTTAAGTATATGTAAATTAATTGTCTACTTGCCTTTTTAACTGAAGGAAGGAATGTTATGCCGAAAAATAACCAATATCTTCCATTTCACAAATGAGTTCCTTTTTCGGGAATGTATCAGTTGTGGATTTAGGGAGGGTGGGGGGATCCAAGGGGCGGCAATTTTTTTGTAAAAATACCAAAGCACAAGTAACAATAAAAAATAAATATTCCTAAAATAAATAAATAAATGACGATGGAAAAAAGGCAAATACAAAAGTGAAGCATCTAACTACATCCTTCAACTTAGATTAGAAAGATTAGAAACGACTGTTATGTCAATTTTATGCTGATATATGTTATCTCAATTTAACGTATAAAGTAATAAGGTACAATAGTCTGAGATCGGTCTATCAACCGTACAGTATACAATGTATAAGAACAAAATTTAACATTTATGAAAATTGAGCACTAACGAAAGCAAAAGTAACTTAGTATGAAGATGAAACGAACAGAAAAAAAAAAAACAAAAAAAACAGTCACATGAAACCAGGGCAGAGATGTAGAATTGATTGGTAGAGAAAATTTCAGAATCAATCAAGAGTACTAAAATTCTTTAAAAGTTCAACGTCCAAGAAGCACTTTGACATTGTGTGCAAAGCTTCAATAGGTACCCTTAGAATATTTTAGTTTTTCGGAAAATTTCACTTTAAATTCTATGACATTTTATCTAATAATATTTAGTCGTAAATATTACTTCGAAAATTAACTTTGTCAATTGAACAAGTATCATCATACTACAAGAATGATTGAAATGTTTTTGGACGATTTCACTTTCTTGACGCTGTTTTATCTCATTCATTTAACTGCAGTTCGAACTAAAATTTTTTTCTGTGATATTTCTCATATTAAGGTTCATTAATTCTATACTTTAAGTAATAAGATTAAGGACGTACAATTATTACTTAAACTATAAAATTTATTTATTTTATCAAAGTGTTGTTCATTTTCCCCAAGAGTTTCAAAGGTTACAATTAAAGTTATAATACTAACAGAAGCATTAGACGAATCAAACTTTTTACTCTGAAGCAATTGATGAACTCCTGAAGCTACTTCAAGAATTTGTTCAAATATAAGAACAAACACAAAATCGAGCATTTTTAAGAGCGGGGTTTTGGCGCGAAAACTGGCCTCTGGTTGTTGATAAATCCGCCAGGATTTGATTTAAAAGCGCTCTGTAATATGTTTTGCATTCCTTACTAACGAAATTTGCGTGCAAAAAATTGAACATGTTGCCATGTGTTTAATTTGTATAGCCAGCTTTTTTTGCGGCGGACCACAAATAATTTTACGATGAAGCAGCGCGAGATTTCGACGCGTGCTAATTTATGAGCATAAACACTTTATTTCCGATACAGTATATTATATAATTGGGTAACAATTCTCTTTCAAACAAAGACAGTAACCAATTACGCCTTAGGTGGAGGAGTAGTAGGGATTATTATTATTATATTATATTATATTATATTATATATTTTAAGAGCCGTCTTTACCCAAAGGCGGTATGTGGAATTGCATGTAAACGACAGCCAAGATAATTTATGAACGGGTCAACATAATTGCAATCGGAGACCTGATTTTGAAACTTCAGATACAATTGAGCCGAGTAGTTTTAGGAAATAATAAAACGGTGATTTATTATGTTTATTAAAAGAATGGCTGTTTAGCAGATTTGTGAAATTTTCTTCTGTATTTATTTAATTAAGACAGGGTACATAAAGTGGAAATTCCCTCGGTTTCTTTGGAGCTAATATTGTTGTGAACCACCTTCTTTTTTTTGTTCCAATATCTTGAATTATAATGGAGTATTCTTGTCTGCACATAAATCCGATTAGGTGATCAGAAATAAGTCACTTTTAATTTATTTCTTAAAACTTTGTCAAATTGTAGATAAATGTCTAAACTTTCTATATCAGTTCTCCGATTGTAATTATGTTAACCCGTTCATAAATTATTTGGCTGTCACTTATTAATAATGCCGTATACTAGCTGGGCTAAAGAGGCCTCTTAATATCAGGGAATAATTTCTTTAAAATGTTATATTTATTTAATTAAATTCACTAAATCCTTTTACAAGTTTTGTAATTTATGTGACCAAATTTGAGTCTTATTAAGATTACTGTAAGCTTATTAGCCAAAAAAGGTATATGAAACATTTCTTACACTTTAAGATCACTTTTATTTTAAAATAAATAGATGCCTGACATAGCCAATTCCATTTTCGTTGTCGTGACGAGGGATTATTTGATCGCGAAATAACATTGAAAAACGAGTTTCCTTCAATTTCACCCTAATAAAACTATAAGTAAATTGAGACCATATTTATTTTAAATACTTTTATTTCTGACTTCAAATCAAATGTTTGGTGTCAATATAAGCAAGCTCTTGGTGACCTCTTCAACTGTCCAAAAAACTGTTGTGTGTGTGTTTTATAAACTTCTGTCTCCCCCGTGACTATTGTTTACTTTAACCCTATGACAACTATTGTGTCTGTGTTTTGTGTATGACTAATTCGTCCCTATGACAATTATTATTGCATATTTTATATTTTTTATATTTAGTTAGACTATTAAATCTTCCTGTGACAATTTACTTGTGTATTGTGTAGTTCTTTTGCGTATTTCGAGATTTGTGTGTATGGGAAGGATATCACAAAAATTGAATGTGTTAACCCTATCATAAAAAATTATGGGAAGAGATTAAACTCTTTAAAACATGACAATAAAAATGTTTCCTTGGCTGCTACAAAAATAGTAAATAAAAAACTAATTTCCTTATTACAGAAAATAGCACAAAAAACCCATTTACGATAATGCCCATGGTGATCGGGCAACAATTATTGATGATTTAATTAATGGGCCTTATCACTGTTTTAATCATCATTCGCGTTGCAAAGATTTATAATGTCCTGCATTAAAAATTATAAGAATTACGATATTTCGCGGTTTAAATGCGAAGTCCGCAAAATAATGTCTCCGTTCGTTCAAACGGCTGAGCCCCGACAGAGCTGAAAAACAGCGGTAAAAAATGACCTTTACACTTGATTCGCATATTTCAAACTTCTGTTAGGAGTGTTGGCAACACGGCTTAGCAATTATGTCATTGCTCCATCTTGTAGCGAACATATGAACTGCTAAGAGCAAATTTTTAACTATTTTCACGGCGGGATATTCAATTTAGGTACATTTTAAATAATTAATAAAACCATAAAAACATGTGTTAATCAATAAGTACTATATCTTATTAGATACAGTAATTTACAAGGTTTCAGGATATATTTTTGGAATGAATAAATATAATTTCTCTGAATCAAATTATTTAAATAATATGGTAAACAATTGGTAATTTTAATTATAAATTATACAGTGACACGTAGAATCAGGTCTATATTCATGTAAAGCTTTAAAATTGTGCAAATATTTGCAAATACAATCCATGAAGATGAAAAACGGCAAAAATCGAAGATTTAATGAAATTTCATAGAAAAACGTAAATAATCGAAAACCTAACTATACAGCGACACGTAGTATTTATTTTGATAATTTATGGTTCAGAAAATATAACGTGAAAGTAAATTTTAACAGCGTTGAAGTTGAAAAACACTTTTACGCCCGAAAAACCGCGCTCACGCGTCTAGCCATTTTGCTGTTGCATCAGATATTTTTTTAAATATTCTAAAATTGTCGGATATGTTAATTTAACGGCCTTAATGGCATAAATATGATTTACCATCATTCCTAATTAATCTTCTGTTCTACTATCATCGGCCATAACAGCAAAATAATATGCATCAATAGTTTGTTTTACAAACATATTCAATAAGCAATTAGCAGTACTGTCTACAGTTCCATTTAGATTTACATCATCTGGACACATTCTTGGGAGGATTATAACCTTGTAAAAATAGTTAATTTTTTTTTCAAAACTTCAAAAACTTCTTCTGAACAGTTTCCACGATTTGAACTTTCGGCATTTCATTATGGCCTCTAACAAAACAAATTTGTTGTTTGTTTTGTAATAAAACAACTTCTACAGTGATTATATTTGAGAGAGCTATTAAAAAGAGACCATTTTTGCATAGCGACTCTATGATACTCAAAATCTCGATGTACTCGATATTTTCTCAAGGTATCTTCCAATTTTTAAAGCTGAATAAGATAAAAACTGATTCTCTAGAATTTGTTTGAAAATAGCCTGTACAGGAAGCGGAATACTGAATTTTCCATTGCCATTGCAATGATATTTTTTAACTGGTCCCATTTTGAAACTACAGTTGGGTCACGAATCTCCATTGTGTGAATTTTTATTTTATCTGATGTTGTTTGAATTTCAGTTCTATGGATCTGTTCAAAAAGGCAATCATCAAATGAATTCTGGCAATAGAGAAAATCACGAAGGAATAACTGCGGAATTTAACAATTGCTTTCGATTAACCGGCAATTGGCCGACACGACCAAGAGGAGCGCCGAAACCTTCGACAGCCTGGTCGTATACTCTGATAATGTAATTGGAACACAAGAAGATTTAAAAATTTACATCCGGCTCGATTACACAATCCGGCAAGTTGCTGGCCAAGTACTGCCGGCGAGAGTTCACTGATAAAATCCTTATGTTCTTCGCCTTCGCGTTATTCGCTGCTTGCGTCCTGTATATTGTACAAAAAATATTATTTTAATACCAGAACGTGTTTGTTTGAGTAATTATATACAGGGTGTCCAAGATAAGGATCAAAAGCATGGGGATCTCGGAAACCGCAAAAGTTAGAAAGGCAGTTAAATTACGAAAAAGTTGAGCAATTTAGTGGTCAGTAATTTTGTGTTGAAAAAACTAGAAAAATCCGCTTACCACCGGAGAGGTTCGACAAAATCAGAAATCTTGCGATATTGTTTTGATTTGTTTTGAAGTTATTTGAAAAGGTATAAGAAAACAAAATTCACTTTCTCATTGCCACATATTTAGCTCTATAAGACAGCGTTTACAAATTTTCAGTACAACGTTTCGTTTCGAAGAAACCATCATCAACTTTATTTTTTTATATGGCCCGTAAAAAATGTACACCCTGTATTAGATAGAATTTCCTATTACGAATTCAACTATTTATATCATAGTATGGTTTCTCGTGTTTTTATTCAGAAAAAGGCTCGTTAATACATTTCGATCATTTTGGTATAGTCGGCGTTGAAATGATGACGACGAAGAAACAACATATTATCTAATTTTAATCCAGAATAGATACCAAAGTAGTAACTAATAAGAATTTAGCAAGAATAGTTCTAAAACATTGAAACATTATAGTTATTTAGAACCACACTTATATTTTTTTAACTGTGACATAAGAATTATTCTGTTCATTTAATGACGACGAAGACAACAATTATTATCTAATTTTAACCCAGAATAGGTACCAAAATAGTAACTAAAAACAATTTAGCGAGAATAGTTGTTAAACATTGAAATATTATAGATATTCGGAACCACACTTATTATTTTTTTACTGTGCTATTATGAGAATTGTTCTGTTCATTAAATTATCATCAAATCTTAAAATTAGGTCATAAATTTTGTCTTCGTCGCCCATTTCAACGCAGACTACATCAAAATTATCGCAATGTATTAACAAGCCTTTTTTTCGGAATAAAACAAATTAAGAAACCATACTGTGATAT
This sequence comes from Othius punctulatus, assembly GCA_951805005.1. Classification (NCBI taxonomy): domain Eukaryota; kingdom Metazoa; phylum Arthropoda; class Insecta; order Coleoptera; family Staphylinidae; genus Othius; species Othius punctulatus. The sequence goes on along the minus strand of OX638141.1, from coordinate 43,469,804 downwards.
AAATCGTTGAATTCGTGATAGGAAATGCTATTTAATACAGGGTGTACTTTATTTACGCGCCATATAAAAATATAAAGTTGATTATGGTTTCTTCGAAACGAAACGTTGTACTGAAAATTTATAAAAGCTATCTTGTAGAGCTGAAAAAGTGACAATAAGAGAGTGCCTTTGGTTTTTTTATATCTCTTCAAATAACTTCAGAAAAGAATAAAAACCTTATCCCAAAATTTCGGATTTTGTCGAATATCTCGCGAATTTTTTTTGTTCACTCTACAGAATATTACTGGCTCCTAAATTGCGCAACTGTTGTGTAGTTTAACCACCTTTGTAAGTTTTATGGTTTCTGAGATCCCCATGCTGTTGATCATTATCTTGGACACCCTGTATACATCTAAAACACATTTATTAGTTTTTGGAACATTTGTGATGTAAACGTATTCCCTTAGTTTTTATTTATTTTCCAGGATGTTAATTGCAATTGAATGCTCTTCAAAAAACAATTGATTTCATTTTGATTTGTATGAAAATATGTATGAAGTAAGGGAGAGGTGTGTACTTGAGGTATTTATTAATTTATTTATAGATCAGAATAAATCTATGCAGTCTATTTTTTTATTGCATAACCTACGTCATGAAATCTTAAGTATGAAAATTTAAGAAGTTAATAAACGCAGCAATGCATTATTCTTCTGCACGTAATACACAAAAAATGCACTTTTTTGTAATTAGTTCTCTAATTAGGATCGTGAAATTTTAAAGACAAAATTTATATTGGTACGACTTGTACCATTTTTATTTATGTATAAAACTAACCCGGTTTCCATAAGTTAGTCATAAATTCAAATTTACTTATCATTTAGAACAGCAGTGCTTCATATTCAACAGGTAATATATACATTGAATACGAATTTGGATGTATAGGCTACAAGGTTAACCTAAGGTTACCTAAGGTTAACCTAAGCCTAAGGTTAACCTTAGGCAGGTTTTACCTTTTTGTGTACAAGTTGCGAAAATATTTTATGCGAGTTCTCAAGGGATTAGTTCTAGAAAAAAATAAAGCTTATAAGTTATAAGCTTATAGAATCTTCCACTTGTCAACCTATGGAAAAATCGCAGAGAATATTTCAAACTGGCTGGAAAATAAAGGTACTAGCATATATTATGTTTATTATATTTTGTTTGTATTATATTTCATATTCTCGTCTATGCAGAAAACTTTGTTTTTCTTATATTTTTTATTACAAACGAAAAATAACATTTCAATCTAAATATTTTTAATAGAGAGTGTATAATTATTTCTTGATAAAGGAAATAAAATGAATCAATAAAATATTAATATGTAAGTTAAAATTAGGTACTTCAAATGAATTAATATTTCAATCATTTATATTTGTGCTGGCAGAAGTTAGCAGTGGACAGTTTATTCGGAAATGTTGAACGCTAGCAACAAATTTTTACACAATTTTTAACACCAAACATAAAAGTTTGAATAGCTATTAGAAACAATGTGACATTAAATTTTAAATATAATTAAAAAAAACATTTTGACAGCACTCAAAAAGTGATCAACTTTTCTAACTAGTTCGAACGAAATAATGACAAATAATGACATTTAAAACAATCCAGTTAATTTTTTTGCATTTATCCTAGCAAACATTTCAGCAATGCTGCAAAACGTTGCTTTGATCTGCATCGTGAGCAGTGTCATCTATTAGTATCTAGAGTTTACACCACTTTCTTGAACGCCCTGTATTATAGTTTTATAGAAAGATTTTTTTATTACCGCACAGAAAAAAAACATTAACAAACTAGTAAACATAAAAAATAAAATAGATGTGTATTTTGCTATTCGAAATAATTGTCGATGCAACAAAAATGAATAAAAATGGTCGATAAAATGACAAGGACCATAAAAAATCGGAAATTTATATATGAAACCTTTTAAGCAATCTTTATGTCTTCCTCGTAAGAGATTTTTTCGGAATTTTAGAATATATTAAAAAGTCATTTAGTACAGAGAAATTATTCAGATTATTTTTTGACGTTTCTCAAAACCAATGATATATTTCGATTTTTGTCATATTGATACTTCTGGACCAATCCCGTCATTATTATACTGGGAATATTCTCTAGAGATTATTATAGTGGGAATAATCTCGGTAGCTAGGTTCACTCTTGTCAATCAAAATATTTGTCAAATTATTAATTTATCAATCATATTAAAGTGTCATACAAAATGAATAAAAGTCGCTTTAGCTGCGTTTCGCATACTGAAATTGATAAAGAAATACTAGAAAGCAAAAAACGTCAAAAAATAATCTAATCAAATATAACTCGAGAGTTCGATAAATTAGAAAATAATTTGACAGATTATGTCTCAAACTTGTTGCCATTTGGCAATAGTCACTCGAGCTCTTCGGGCTCTCGTGACTATTGCCTGGCAACAAGTTTTCGACAATCTGTCAAATTATTTTCAATTTATTCTCACTCTCTTGTTATATTATTACTGATAATATTTTTTGTTTCTTTTTCCTTTATTGAAGTACTTTTGTCAAATTTTGACAAATGAATAAATATTTAAAAGTCAAAACATTTATGAAATTTTTATCTAATATCATATACAGCATATTCCAGATTGAGATAATATTTTTACTTAAAAGAAAAATTAAAAAAAGAAAACCCTTTTGTAAACTCAATCCGGGGGCATACTGTATATTGTACTTAAAAAAATTATATCTCTGAAAATGACTCACAATAGCCGAAACTAGTCTAGTAAGGTGAATAAATAAATAAAAAATAATAACTATAAAACATCTTTATATTAAATACTACCAGTAAGTACTCCAATTTAGAAGAAGGTATCCAAAATAGATGAAACTATAACAAACAAAGATTCAGATAATGTATTTTTTCAGGAATTCCTTATTATGAATGAGAAATTTTCAAATTAAAAGTCTAAAATTTTAGATTTTTACTGAATTTTAGAATAAATTGAAACAAAAATGAATGCAGAGAAATCATTGTTTCATTCTTCAGGATTTTTATGAATGACACTTTTTCAAATTAAAATCTAAGTCTAAAATAACATACCCCAATTTACTTTGTAGCTAATCAAAATATGAAATAATAATGAATAAAAATGGTCGATAAAAATGCGAGTACTATAAAAAATCGAAAATTTGATACTTATATGAAACACTTTATGCAATCTTGTGTTCCTCGTAAGAGATTTTTACGGAATATTAGAATTAATTAAAAAATAATTTAATACAGAGAAATCATGGATTAATTAAAAGTCTAAATAGCACACAAAACCCTAACGATATGTTTCAAGCCAACAAATATTTAATTTTTGGTCTATCTGTTTTGAGGCCCCAAGTCTATTAAGATCAATCTTGAAAACTTGCAGGTACAATAAGTAAAAACTACTGAAGATGAAAATAAAATTTTGAAATTTTGTAAGGTAGCAAAGTCTCTAATGAAAACATGACAAATATAATATGAAAAATACGTAAAATGAAAAAATAACACGGATGTAATCAAGTTTCGTGTTTATCGTTGTTTCGTTTTGAGTTATTAATAAAAAATAGTTATAGATAATATCAAACTTGTCTATAACATCACGTAGAAAAAAAATCATAGTCACTGATTTCAATACTAAGTTTTCATATTATATGTAAAGTTTGAAAGATTGGAGAATCTTTTTAGAATTAAAATTTAAAATTATTATTTCCATTATTTTTTAGTTAATTTTTTAAAAATATTTTACAATTTATAATTACAATTGCACAGAATACCTCCACCTGCACAGTTAAATTCGTATTTACTGTCGTCGATTATATTTGTCCATTCACGTGTAAAATTTAAAAATCCCCCACATTAACATTTCGGTGGCATTAATATTCTTATCGGGAAACTGCGGCAAATGAGGTGGTGAGTGCCCAAGGCCAGTGACAAATAAAGTCCACAGGCTAGTGATAAAGTGACCTATATAACAGGAACATCTCACAAATCGAGGAACAGTCGTTTATCGCCAGTTACCCATTGAACGAGACAGCCATAAAGTACTTAGAGTCGAGACGATGAAGTTCATCTTCGTGATTGCATTGATTCTGCAGTGCTTCCTGGTGTTGACCGTTGTCGGGGAGCCATCTCCATTCTTCGACCTGCTGTATTCGAGTTCGAGGAGGTCGGGCCATGGAAGGAGTCACAGTGGAGGCGGCGGGAAGAGATATGGGGCCATCTGCAGAGTTCATGCCGTTGACTCGCTAGCATTCCCAGGAGCGATTGGCAGACCCGTATGTCCTTACTGATTGTTTAGTGAATTGTTAAAAAAATATCGCAAATATCGAGTTTACGAGAGGCAAATGTTACATCAAAACAGTTAGTTATGGACTTTACTGCAGAAAAGAATAATAAAACGTAGGTACGTTTGATTCATATTTACAAGGATAAAATCTACTCAGCCATTCATTTAAATATAAACTCTTATAAAAATTATTTTCATCCAAGAGGGCATTAAGCTCTACCGCTAAGCTGTATGGCCTAGATGCAAAGCAAACGTTGATGATGATAATTTTTGCTCGCACGTTATGTAAATATAAATGTAATCTAATGTAATGTAATGTCTAATATAATCGAATAAAATAAATGTATCTATATAAATGTAATGAATAATAAATAAATATTATATTTTATTATAAGAAATCGTATACTGCATTATTCTGTTGAAAATAATTTTGTTTACGTAAAATTGTGTATCTAAAACTAAACGACTAAGGGCGGTTTTTCCATCTACTGATAAAGTTGTGAATAGTAATCTTACGGTTAAGATTATAAAGCTTTTGGGTAGGAACTTTCTTACCTCGTTGTAGATATGGCAATCTGATAGATAACTTATCATTAACCTGTGATTATAATAACTATTTACCGGATACTAGTACGACGCATACATGACGTATGGGTGAAAATTGAAAATTATAAGTCGACGAAAACATGGTATCAATTTTGTTTTTCGAATTTTATCAGTAATTGCCTTATGATTTTACTTTAAATGAAAATTCCGGAAAAACTAAGGAAGGGGTATATTTTTATTATGAATTTTTTTATTAATACGACTCATACATGATGTATGCACTTTAAATGAAAATTCCGGAAAAACTAAGGATGGGTTATATTTTTATTATGATATTTTCTATTAATACGACTCATACATGATATGTGTGAAATTTGAAAATTGTAAGTCGACGAAAGCTTGGTTCACATTTTTTTTCAAATTTCATTACTAATTTGATTCATTATTACACATTCAATGAAAATTCTGGAAAAACTAAAGATGGGGTATGTACTGATTATTAAATTTTCTATTAGTAAGATGCATATATAATGTATGGGTGAAATTTTAAAATTGTGCGTTGCCAAAAACTCGGCAACAATGTTTTTTTCCAATTTCATTAACAATTTGTCTCATTAATTTAATTTAAATAAAAGCAGGTAATGCATCTACAGGTAACATTTTAAAATTGTAAATCGATCTAAACTTGATAACTGATTATGCAATTTTCTATTAGTACGATGTATATAACAGGTAATGCATATACAGGTAACATTTTAGAATTGTATATCGACCTAAACTCGATAAGAATTGTGTTTTTCAAATTTCATCACAAATTTGGGTTATAATTTCACTTTAAACGAAAATTTCGGGCAAACTAAGGATTAGTTTGATTATATTTTTATAGTGACAATTTCTATTAGTACGGCGCATACATGATGTGAGGGTGAATTTGAAAATTATAAGTCGACGAAAACTTGTAATCATTTTTATCATTTCTAGTTTATTTGCTAATTTGCCTCAACATTTCACTTTAACTGAAAATTTAGGAAAAACTAACAAACTCAAAACAATTCAAAATTTGAAATCACGAAAGTTTTACATCGCCTATAGTAAAGAAGTGATTATTAAAAGTGATTTTGAATCAACGGCAATAAACCAAGTGCATAAAACATAAAAATAGCACTATTTGTAGACCAAATACATAATTTATACAAAAAAGAGACGACGAATAGACTATGAAATACCTACAGCGATAACATGGCCACAGCGTAGCTAAGAAATCTATGAATCAGCGATTACAGCTATTTATATTTTACGTATTATTCATACCAAGTATCCAATACAGTAAACCCCCTTTTCTTTCACGCAAATGTCGCATACAAATTCTACAGGCGGAACAAAGAAGCGCTATAGAATGCGTAGTTTTCAACCTTGAATATGAGCACTTATTGAAACTTTTATAATAAATTACACTACAAAGTGCACATACCAGGTATGAATTATTAAATTCCTTCATCTAATGTGCGTAGTACTGCGATTTATCCCGCTCCATTCGAGGAATACAAATTAAATGGTGACTTATTTTTAAACGTTACGTCTTATGCGTAAAATTCATCATAAATATTGAACATAAGCAGGGGTTTAATCATAATTTTTAAAAAATATCTAAAATCTTTTTTTTTTTTTTAATATTTCCGATCAGTTTTTGCCAGGGCAGTTGTGATTTATATCAATTTATTTACATCACGATTTAAACTATACAGTTTTTTTTACAAAATTCTTGAATTTGAACAAGAATTGATCATTAAAACAAATTTTTGTGTATCTGTACCATAAAATGGACCAAGAAATGGAAGAAAAGAAAAATATTTGACATACTTACAATTATCTACTTTAAAGCATGCTAACTCTATAGTTACATAATATTTTTAATTGTTCACCTATTGGAATGCACAAACAGAGCAAAAATAATGATTATTTAAAAAAAAAACAATTTTGATTTAAATCAATGATTTATTCTAAAAAAACAGTTGATTTAAATCATGAGTAAAATTAATTGATTTAAATCACACCAACCCTGAATATAAGTAAAGAAGGCAGCCTCGTCAAGTGTGAAAGATAAATTATTATAAGAAAAATATCCAAAAATAATATATATTCAGTTCAGAATAGCCAAATATTATAATTATAATTATGAGAAAATAATATGGCACACGGACCTCATCAAGGCACCCCTGTGGTATTTTTTTTACAAATTGGTTCCCCGGTTGTAGAGAAAAAATGTTTTGAAAATTGCATATTTCGATTTTCAAATCAATTTTCTGACGTTGGTATGACTGATAGAATTTTTATTTTAATCAGAAAACGTATTAGAATTTGCTGAATTTTTACATACCTGCTGTTGTTGCTATCTACATTTTTTAAGACACTCCTGGAGCTATACGAATTTGAATGAGTATATATGTAGACAGTAAACAATAATAATAATAGTAGTAATAATAAGACACTCCTGGGGCTATACGAATTTGAATAAGTATATATGTAAACAGTAAACAACAATAATAATAATAATAATAACAGTAAATAGAATGGATAATAAATGTACACGAATGCAGTAACAAAAATTTCTCTATGAAAAAGTTATTCCAAAGTATATACTTTTTGATTAACTAATTTTCAGAGAAAAACAATTTAATTAACGTGATTATAATTGTGTTGTAAATTAGTGCGATAAAGTCATACACATACAAAAAAACATATTTTTAGTTTATTAACTTCATATATTTGTTTTGACACGAAATAACTTAAGATCCAATGACTTATACTTACACAGTAATGATTTTTTTATTCACTATTTGCATTTACTATTTCTTGTGATTAATATTGTACCTAGACTTTTATGGTAGATGAAGAAATACATTAAGTTAGAGTTTTAGAGTTACAAATGAGATTGGTTAGATTTATGCTTAATGGGTAATTACATATTATCTTACATTAGTAATACTTCACGTACGAATTAAGTAGTGTCTGCAATTAGATAAGATAAAAGGCATTAGAATTAAAATAACAAATTATTATTATCAAACATTCACAATAGAATTCACAATCCATATTTAGTATTATTAGATAAATACCAAACGAACAATACAAAGAAAAAATATGATAGAGAAAAATAAGAGGTCAAATGACCAATAAGCGATTGCATATTTGCATTGTGCACCAATAACATATTGTGTTAAAATTTTGCACATTTCACGTTTCAAATTTTCAATACCTGCTCATTTTATCTGCACATATTTCCTGTGGAACAGCAGGCAGGGTGGTAATGACCGAGATGACTTATTAGGAGATTTCCTTTCAAACAGAATCTCCGCTCATTTTCAGATTAATCTACTCCTCTTTTGCAATGTAATGATTTTAAAAGATATGCTCAATAAGTTATGTGCGTAATTTGCAACTGATATAAAGTGGTTTCGCAGTTAAAACGTTTCCAATTTTCGCACAAAAGACAAAGCCAATTTGAAATTTCCAGTTCTCAGCCACTTTATAATCAGTTAACATGTAATGGGAAAGCACACATAAATTTATATTACTGAAGAACAATAAATGCTCTCTCTAATTGAATTTATGTATTATTAATATTAAGCATTAAAAACACAGAGGTTCATGATATCATTGTTATACTATTTCTTGTAGAGTAAATACAAAGATCATGGAATATTCTATTAGGTTTTATGCAACGAAAAAGAAAATATTAACAACATTTTCGTTTGGTAGGTTCTACATACCTACACACACAACACTTTACATATGGCTTGTGAATTCATCTGATAACAAGTAGATAAGTGGTCTAAAACAGTTTTTGAAAATAAATAACTGTACAGGTATATGTTTGAGGGATAGGATAAATATGCATATTTATACCAACATTGCTATTATACTTGGTATTTACTTATGATTTCCCTTTTTAACTTATACCAGAATTGGTATTTGCTTGGTGTTTTCTATGTCTAGAAAGACTTACAAAAATAAGTGAAAAAGTATTTCTGGGAAACATGTTAAAAACATTTCAAGTGATTCTCTTCACAAATTTACTTTCCATGATATGATATCCTAAGCCCCAGACATAGGCCAGTATTTATAGTACATACTTGAGCATGGGTTTGACTCAGGTATGGACTATAAATACGGGCCATGGAATACTTACTATGAAACTTTTTGGCTGAAAGCAATTCAAAAATTATAAAAAAATATTAAAATATTTAAGTTAAACGTTGCCAGCCATATTCCTTTGCAAAAATTCAAGAATATTTTCTAAGCAAATATTTGTTTAATCTGGTCATAGTAAATATTTCTTCATTTTATCATACAAAATAATCTTATCCTATAAACAATCATTGTGCAAATAGACATTATATGAATTCAAAATTATTTTTATGCAATTTCTAGATGTACCAAGGGCGATATATCATATTAATCTTACAATACATTATTCGTAAGCTCATTCTTATACTATAATTACTGTAGTTACTGTATTCAGAAGATTATTTGGATAAAAAAATATGAGTAGTATATCACGGCGGGTTACATGATTTGAATTTGTTACTTTTGACTAGCTTATTTGAACTTATTTTGGATACAAATTGGCGATAGTTGCTTTCTGAACCTCTGAATGAACAACTTTTATTCAGGACGATATTTGAACAAATACTGGTGATATTGCCCAAGCTAAGTTCCCAACTTAAATATTTATTAGCATGAAGCAACAATGTTTGTATTTTAATTGAACATAATTTATTCTAACGACGAAAAACTGTGATTTTTGCAACAAAAACCTGTTCAAACCATTTGGGATAAAATGCTAAGCATGTATGCAATGTAAGAAGAATAATTCAATTAATTATGAACATTAAAAAGTTTTAACTATAAAAGTTACGAAGGAAAATAACAAAAGAAAATTAATTTTAATTATTAAATCAATTATTATTAATTTTAAAATTGATCTTCCGAAGATTTAAAAAAATTATATATTAAGTGTGTAATAAGACCATTTATAGAGAATTCAATATTCAAGCTGCTTGACCGAATAAAGTATTGCAGATTTTTTTAGAAATATTAGAAACCCTGTGCTTGCTTAGACCAGACATCTTAAGAAGTAGGCAGATATCAATAGATTTAGTAGATATCGATTACACAAATAAATACAAAAATACAATAAAATGTTGCGGTAATAATTGGCAATGGGCTCAAATTGCAAATTATTGCTGCAATATATTTACCATTATCTTACACTTATAGATTTCTTATGGATGACGTCACAAAAATAAATCATTGCCAGAGATGACAATAATGTACGCATTGCGAGCGTATAGAATGTATCATGTGCACTAGACTACAATTAGTATATTATCTTATAACGGTTTATAATATTACAGTTGCCTTTGTAGGAAGTAACTTGCGTTACTTTCATAAAAATTTCCAATAAATTATAACCAACATATTTATATACCACCTATTACCACTACATTTATATATTATAGACTTCAATAATTGGAATATGAGCCTTTAATGCGTGGGCCACTATTATATAAAAATTTACATCTTCAACAAGGAAGTACAGTCGATTTTGTTCAAATCTACACAAATCTTTACACCTAAACAAGTATCTTGTTATATAATCTGCTTTTTAAACATTTAAACTTATTTCTATTATAATATATACCAACAGCTACCAGATTAATATTGTTTATTTACACTGTACAGACGATACATGTAGAACATGTGCATATAGCACATGTTACTAGTGTATGTATATTTTTGTATAGAAATTTTTTCACAGCACCATTAAATACCATAATTAATAAAATCACTACTTGGAACAAATTATCACAATAAAAATGTGAGGTGTACCACCTGCACGTATATCACACGAAATTATGGGGAACATATTTAAATAATTTCAAGTCAAGTGAAATATTCACAAATTCATCCAATTAATAATAAATTGTGATTTGTTTACTAGTAATCAATCATTTTAGCTATTTTAATGTTTAGTATTTGATGGCAAATTTAATCTGCTTCAGATGAGATTACCCTGTATGTTTTTCTTATCTATTGTGCTTGATGTAAATAAAAATTTACAGAATGTAAATGTTAATATCTAATTGTACAACATGTAACATCTAACACCCTTTTCAAGCTTGTTAAAAATCTTTTATACAAACTATATAAAATGTCTTCTTTTAATGAACGAATTGTCGGCTTTATTTTGATGACTTTCAAATGCCAATACTTTGTAGATATGTATTAAATTAATTTTTTTCATTAGAAAATTCATCGAACTGTCCCGGCCTGACAAATTCTCCGAATTACAGAAAGCTTGAATACCTAACATTGAAGTCATCAAAAAATGCATACAGTACAAATATACTTATAGATACATATATCCTACATAGGAAATCAGTTCTGTAAAACATTTTACTGTACTGTTCCGCATCAAATCTATTTCTTAAATTACACTTGCACGGGGTTTCTGCGTGCTTTTAGACTAGATGGCCTGGAATCCTTCTGTTGCTATAACGGAAGATCTTTGATTTGTATACCCTGAACAATTGCCAGTGGGCCATTACAATTATTATTAACTTTCTGTGAGTGTTCATCAGAGTTGTTCACTATGGAATTATTCGACGATGAAATATTTGTCACAGGTGCTGGATTCGTTTGCGTGCCGGATTCTTTCATCAGAGGCTTCACTTTATCACTTACATCAGTTTCTGAAATAATCCTCAACGTTAAAATAAGGAAATTTTGTGTATTCGTCGTAATTACCTTCTTTCTCAGATACTTCACCTGGCGGTACGTGTTTTTGAATCTGATTCTTTTGATTGCATGTAGCTGCTGTTACCATTACAGCAGCCATCATTGTGCCAGCTCCTGAGTTGGAAGTTGTGGTATTATTTTTGTTTATGGCCGAATACCGCATGGGCATCATACTCTGGCGAACGTTCCTCTCTGGTCTTACAAGTATAATATAAAGCTGAAGAAAAATACAGAATTATAAGATTTCGCAATTCAATCTTCGTGATACCATAGCAGTGCTCCCATCTAATTATACAAATGAAGAGGTCCATATTAAAACTCGTCCACTTCTATTGTAATTGAGTACTCTAGACGAGTTTTGTTATTGTACTCCTCAAATGTAAAGATGCAAGGAAGCAAAGATGCGAAGATAAAAAAAAAATAACTTGAACACAATAAATTGTCCAGTTTTGTAATTGTGATATCAAGCACAAGTCTTTATAAAAACTAAATAGATACTGTCTAGCTTTATACCAAAATATATAGAGAAAACACGCTTTAACAACAAAAATATTTAAATTAATAAAAATGCCAAAATTATGCCAAAAGCTAACATGCCATTTTTTTTTCGATACTGCGATTTTTGAGTTACGTTCCTGCAAATTATGTATCTCGTGTATCATATACAGGCTTATTTGTTTTGCAGTATTGAGTTTGTAGAAAAAGAAGAAATACAAATTTATTTTATTGATTTTTTTACATTGAAATACACAAGCGAAATGATCTAATTTAAATTTTTTAGTAAATTACAAACAGAAGCAGGTATAATAATAATAAGCGGAACATCTTACAAGTGTAAGTAGTAATATAAAGTTAAAGAAGAAGAAGTTAAAGAACTAAAACGTACTTACCTAAAAAAAAAAGAGAATTGAAAACTACTTTGATTTCATAAAAAAATATATTAAATGCCAAATCAAAATAAGACAAACAAAATTAGTCGTGAAATTTGCGTGCACTTAGACTAGGAGACAACTCACCTTAGGCGAGAAGAGACAAGCAACGGTAACACTTGCTGATAGACTTATTGTTACGGACATGCTTGTAATCCTTAGGGCTACATGATTAGCAGTACCAAAATACAAGGGTACAAAAGCCAACCAGATGACACAAGTGGTATACATAGTAAATCCTGCAAATATGCAATATTTTACTATTTGTAACATATTCACAACTGATTACAAATTGAACGTATTAAATACTTAATAATAATAATTTGAAATAACAGTCCAGTAGATCAGTTAAAACTTAAGTTTACACAAAAGAATGTATTGTAATACTTGTGAATATGCTGTTGTGCCATAAATAAATACTTACCGATATGTTTAGATTCATTAAATGCTTCTGGTATTTTTCTAGTAAGGACAGCATATATTGTGCAAACAACAATGAGCAAAATTGGATAGGAGAAAGCTATCATATAGGAAGCGTCGATGTATGAGGAGCACACCAAGAGATTGTCCTCCCTGGTTGGGTAATGGTAAATTGCGCGGGCTGGTGAAATGATCATCCAAACGCCGTTAATGAGCACCTGAGGATTAAACAGAAAACAATAATTACGCATCTGATTAAAAAGCATTTTTACACATTCAGATTATTCGTTCAATTCTGAACACATTTTCTTTGGCGAGATGTTTGCGTGCATTTTTTCAAATTTTTGGTTCATCAAGAACCCCATAAACTTTTAACCAATCAACATACTTACTTACTGTATACTTACTTACATTTTCCTGCAATATTGTGTGTTATTTTTCAATTTGTTTATACATATATTTTTAATGACTGACCTGTTCACTAATATTTGAAAATGACTTGGAAACTTTCCAAATTTGAGTAAAGCAACTTGATAACTTTTCAAATTTGTGTAAACTGACTTGGTAATTTTCAAAGTTTGAATCTTCTTGGATTGCCATACTCGATGTCGAGTGTCAGCTATTTCCCCGCATACGTCACTGTATGAGTGTCTGTATCGTAGTTACAGTGACGTATGGCACCTACAGTTTAACGTCGGCTGCGAACGACTGGTTTTTGGGGAAACATCCCTGGGCAGAAAGTTTGAATAGCGATATGATAATCCCCAATTTCAGGCATCACAAAAGGTGGATGCGCTGGGTAATAAATTATAAATGCCTAATATAAAGGAAAAAATGTATTGCAATCTTTCGAAATTTGTGCAAATTGACTGGGCAACTTTCAAATTTTGTCTACTGGCACCTTTCAAAATTTGTGTAATTTTCTTTTCTAAATTTGTAAATTTACGAGCCCCGTCGAAGTTCAATTGACCCACACACAAAATTTGTAGTGTTGTTTGCAATTATCGCTGAAGGAGCAAAACCAGCGGCTACAATGTAATGTCTAAGACAAAATATGCTATTTAGAGAAATACAAAAGAGATTTTGGTTCAATGGGACGTGCACAAAATCGAAAATAGTCAAAAAAGTAGCTTTCTTGCACATTCCATTATCTAAGTATTGCCAACGGCTAGAATTAAGGTGGCTACGGAAACAACATTTTTTCACGGAAATTACAGTGGCAGATGTTTCGATTGTAAAGCAGTTAATTAGTGCAATTCTTGTCAATAATGGGAAGAGGAAAGGAAATTGATAAAATTAATTGAATAAAGAATATACAGAGTGTACCATAAATCCGGGCCACAATATTTGATCTTATTTTTAAATAGAAACACGGATCACAAATCAGTTTTATTTTTAGGGATCAGATGCAACGTTGCCAACGTTATTATAAGAGATCAATGAAATAATCTGGGTATGCAAGTAGCCAAACAATGTGCCAAAACATTCACAATATTTGGAGTCACGTTGAACAGACAGGGTGTTCTGAAACAATGATCGAATTTTGCTATTTTCAAATGGCTACAAATTATTTTATAAGCCCTAATTTTATATGCAACGGAGGCAAAATTATATGATCCTTTGATACTAAAGAGGGGTTTATCACATTTTATTGTCCTGAAACTAGCAGTTCCCGAGTAGGCCAATCGTTTTTAACCCAGTGTTAATCTTTAGCTCTACTATCCCACAAGCAAAGAAAACAGGGATACTTTGTGTAACCACCTTGTTGGCCTAAAAGAAAGTTGACCTTTTTTAAATCAACACATATGAGCCAGTTATTTTCCATATATTTAATTTTGTCCAAAACCAGAGCAATAGATGTATATTCTTCTTTTACTTTAATAGTATGTGTAGTATGTGCAATAGGCAACGACCCTAATTTATTCCCATTGTATAAGAGAACACATTTTAGACTCCGTTTTGACGAGTCTATGAATAAGCGCTACTCACTTGAAATATAATTTCGTAATCCCATTGCAGCCATTAAACCAGGTACATCTTTACAAAATACGAAATCATCTTCTTCAGCAAAATATTTGAGGACATTCTGTTCTCTTATGCGGTAATATAAAATTTTGATTCCTTTTGTTATTTAAGTTTCTTTCTTTTAGCCTAGAAGCCAAAATTTCTGAAGCAGAGTTCGACAGTCCCAGATCTGTATGTGAATAACTCGTAAACAAGAGCTGTTAAAAACAAATTTTATTATTATTATCAATAGGCCCTTTACCTTTTCGTGAGGGCTATACATGTTACATATCTTGCATTACAATTACATTTCTGTTTTGTTATGTATTTGCAAATTCTTTCCACTTTCTTCTGTTCTTTGCCATTTCTCTTGCTTGATTCACTGTTTTCCCTCTGCTGTTTATTATTTCTTCTATTTTGTTGTCCCATTCTTGTCTTGGTCTACCTCTTCCTCGTTTCTTTCCTGTTTTTGCTTCCCAGATTTGTTTTGTTTGATTCGTATTTTTCATCCTAATTAGATGTCCCCACCAGTTGAGCTGCTTCTTTTCTATAAACTTGTCTATTGATTCTATATCCAATTCCTCTCTGATGTCTTTATTTCGTAACCTCTCTTTTTTTGTTACTTGTTTTACTCTTCTCAGATATTTCATTTCTATTGCCTGTAATCTACTTTTATCTCTCTTTGTTAGCTTCCACATCTCGCTTCCATATGTCAAAATCGTTCTGTATATAGTTTTGTATACATTCATTTTTGTCTCTCTGCTTATCTCTTTCTTGTTAGTAAGTATATTATTCAGGGAATAGTACGTTTTTATTGTGTTGTTTATTCTGTTGCTTAATTCTCCTTCCATTTTCCCGTCTTCTGTAAGTTCTACTCCAAGGTATTTGAATTGCTCCACTTGTTCAATCTGGTTCTGTCCTACCTGTATATTTATGTGTTCTTTTCGTTTTCCTATTATCAGTACTTTTGTTTTGCTGTAGTTCATCTTCATGTTATATTTCTCTAGGTGATTATTCCATACGTTCATGTTATGTTGCAGGTTCTTCTCACTTTCTGCTATCACTACCACTACCACATCATCGGCGTATGCTCCTTCTGATATTTTAACCATTTGCATGTTTTTGTATGCTACGTTTGCTTTTATTATTTCTGTTTTCATGCTCTTCATTATTTCCTCCATATCTAGGTTGAATAGTGTTGGGCTGAGAGCTCCTCCTTGTCTTAGTCTATTATTTGTTTTAAAAGTTCTTGAAATTTGCCCCTTGTATATTATTGCATTACTATTGTTGATATATATATTCTGTATTACTTTCACTATCATGTTATCTATTCCTCTCTCTTTTAGTATCAACCATAGTTTCTTTCTTGGTGTCATGTCAAACGGTTTTTCGAGGTCTATGAATCCCAGATATGTATTTTTATTATTTGCGATTCTTTTTTCTGTGATTTGTTTTATTGTGAAGATGTTGTCTTGTGTGGATCTCCCTTTCCTGAAACCACATTGCGGTTCTTCTAGGGTCTGTTCTATTCTTGCTATTATTCTCTTGTTAATTGTCTTTTCTAATATTTTCGTCCCTATACTTACTAGTGTTATGCCTCTATAGTTTGCGCATTTCGTCTTGTCACCTTTCTTGTATATCAGTACTATTAACGCAGTTTGCCAGTCTTTTGGTATCGTATTTGTCTTCCATATTTGGTTCAGTAGCTTCAGTAGTTTAACTTTTCCTACGGGTCCCATGTGTTAATCATTTCCGCTGTAACCTGGTCTTGTCCTGGAGCTTTTCCTATTTTCAGTTCCCTTATTATTTCTAGAAGCTCTTGTTCGTTGATACTCTCCATTACTGTTTCTTTGAAGTTATTCTCGCTGTTTCTTGTCTTCTGTTCGTTTCCGCTATTTATAGTTAGTGATTCTTCGAAATACTCTTTCCATCTTTCTATTATTTCTTCGTTTTCCTTCAACATTTTGCCTTGTTTGTCTGGTATGTATCTCGTTTCTTGTATTTTTTCTTTCCGGATCCTTTTATTGTTTTATAAAATAGCTTTTGATTTTCCTTTGCGTTTTTCTCCATTGTCTCCCCGAACTTTTCCCATTCCCTGGTCTCTGCTATTCTAACCTCGTCTTATACTATTTTCCTTTTTTTCTTGTACCTTTCGAAGTTATTACTGTTTTTGACATTTAGTTATCTTTGTCATGCTTTTTTCTTTTCTTTTATTATATCTCTATCTTAGAAAACAAATGAGGGTATATTTGAAATTAGCTACGTCAAATTAGTAAACATCATGTGACATAAGTCATTCATCAGTCATAAAGTGCATTTTTGTTGGCCAGTGTTATCGACAAAGATTTTTTCGAAGAAAAGCATTTTGTACGTAATTTTAGGCTTTAAAAGTGATAAACTACCATGCGTACACTTTCATAGTGAGAATATTTGTGCGTGCACTAAAATGTTGTCATCTCTTGCCGTCATTGATATTTATTATTGTTTGTTTTTTACTAATCACCAATTATGTCATCAATAATATTAATTTGGTAATTATGTACCAAAAGATTACAATTATTCTAGTTGAAATTTGTTTAATAAAGCGTGTCGCGTTTAATAACTGTATCAAGCAGTTTATCTATTAATAAAAAATTGAAGACTTCTTTTACCCTGAATCGATTCCAAGCTTACCTGAATTCCCACGAGACCAGAGCAAATAATTAACTGCGATCTTGGCGATATGAAGCTCGGTCTCTTGGCAGAACTCTTTCCAGCGTTAAATATGCGGGAAATCCTGTTGGTTTTTGTTAGTAGGGCGGCATAGACGACGGTGAAGCAGAAACCGGCGCCAAATCTAGGATTATAAAATGAGCTAATAAATGTAAAGTTCGCGCCTCGGAGGATCAACAAAGGCTGCATTACGCCGCGTTAAATCCCAAGTGTAGCAACAATAATGGGCGACAACAGTGGGGGTGTTTGATAAATGATTTTAGCGGTTAACCATTGAGCAAGATGTGCACTTTGATCGACTGTTGATTAATGGCATGCATCGGCTGATAATAATTGATCTCGTGTCTCGAGGAAGCGTGGGCGGCAAAAAGTAGGTACTGACCTCTGGATCCCGCAGACAATATCACTGGGCCGCAGGACTAGGGCATACGTGACACAGTAGCACATCAGGATTCCTGCGAGCAGCACGTAGCTCAGCTCCCGTCCAGACGCACGTACAACAGGTGTGTCGTTGTGACGTATGAAGACGCCGCAAACGAACATTGTTATTAGGATCCCCGAGGAGCTCAGGGCCATGGCTCCAATTGCCCATCCGCTATCAGGCTGGAGGTATTCCTCGGGGATGTTCACGCAGCGTATATGGCGGGGATCGGGAACTGTTCCCAGGGGACACCCGATGCACTGTGTTGGGTCAGTCGGGTGTCGGATCTGAAAATTGGTTAATTAAATATGAAACAACGTATTGGGTTAGCTGATTGCGTGAGAGGATTTTGTTCAGCTTTAATCGAAACTCAAACAATGGCCGAGAATAAAATAATTAATATCCACTGTAAATACTGGTTAGAATTGCGGTACTAAACGAAAAGTTGCGAAATAATATTTTTTTATCAGAATATTAGGTATTTGTAACCGAAATATTTCATAATATCGACGCATTCTTTTTTAAATGGGATAAGCGCTAACAATACAAATTTTGCTTAACATGTTTATACCACAGCAAATTACAATACAATACAATATTTTGTTAACACGATAGTTCAGTTGGAAATAATGAACGGTAAATTGTAACACAATTTTTAAAAGAAGCTTCAAATTTCATTCAAATTACGTTTAATAATCGAATTAGGTTGTCCCTTGTAAAAATTTTGTATTGTCGCGTATCCCTTTTAAAAACCAATGCGATATACCACAAATCATTTTACAAAAAAAATATTGTGTCGTATTCATAAATTCTGCCATACGTACACTTATAAATATAAGTAGTTATTACAATATAATATGAAACAGCAACACAAGTTTACAGAGTAAAATTCAACTTGCAGATACTGTGCATTTCTGTTACACCAGATTAGACCGTTAAAACATACTTATTTATATTTTATATTTGGCCACATTAATTTAGACTAATCAATTATTAATAATTATTCATGTATAAAAAAGAGTTACTGGTAACTTTGCATCGCATTGGAAAAATCCAAAGGCAAAACTTTATTAATTAGGCATCGAATTAATTCGAAACTTGGTGAAATCAATAACAATAAGCCATCTGCCCAAACTCCGGCAACGCAGATAATTTCAGCGAGTTGGAAAAAATGTAGAACAATTAAAGCTCCCCCGGATAGATGGGCCTTCCGCTCCCAAAGATCATTAATAATGACGTCGCTCGCCGCTTTTGATCAATAATATGAATTCAGCGATTCGTTTCATACGATGAGACTTACAAAAAGCTATCTATTAAGGGCTGAATGCAGACGTATCAAAGGGTGCCCCAGCACAATGCTGTCACAATGTGCGTAAATTTCATTATTTCGCAAGAAGATATCGCTTTATTTCTTGTAGATGCAAATAACTAAACCGCCAATTATTACTAAGAGGAACATAAACCGTTGCAAAAAAATAAACATTTTTATAATAGATATTGTATTCACACATCCATGGAAAAACTTAAGCCCCCACCCCCCATTATTGATAATTTTGCATAATATTGTAAAACGTTATTGACTTTCCAGCATGTATGTTGATGTTTAGATCAGAAGGATAATTAAGACAACAATTGAATGAGTGAGTTGAAATAGGAACATATGCAAAAAATATTCCATTTTTTTCAAATTTATATCTTAACTGTCAGTTATTTAAAAAAAAAATACTACCTCTATTCCATAATAAGTGAGCCATTTGAGTTTTCTTTCAAACTTATTGACACTTAGTTATTTTTTTAATTTCTATTTTGATAT
Source organism: Othius punctulatus (assembly GCA_951805005.1). Classification (NCBI taxonomy): domain Eukaryota; kingdom Metazoa; phylum Arthropoda; class Insecta; order Coleoptera; family Staphylinidae; genus Othius; species Othius punctulatus. Next base: position 43,449,849 of record OX638141.1, on the reverse strand, counting down.
TCTTAATACACGCCAAATTCTTAATCATGCCATTATATGCCAAAATATTTGACAGTTTAATTTATCAAAAGCAACAATTAAAATTCCCATTTTTAAGCGAAAGAGTTCGAACGCCGGAAGTTTCAAACGATGAGAAGACAAAATCGATTGTTCAGTTTTTCTGAAACATCAGAAAAATGAACTGCTGAAAAAGAGAGCTATGATTTTGGTAATTGCAAAATTTGCCAATAGTCCCGATTTGAATGTGCTCGATCTTGTTTTTTTTTCGTCTATTCAATCATTACAACACCAACAATCACCGCCCAATATGGACGAATTAACAAGAGTTGTCGAAGAATCTTTCGAATAAGAGACTAGACATACATTAGAAAATATGTTTATAAGTTTACAAACAGTTATGAAATCGATTATAGATTGTGGCGGTAACAATAATTATAAGCTTCAATATATTAGCAAGGCAATTAGTCGTCGGGAAAATCGTTTGCTTACTTTTCGTTTATAAAACATTTTTTTGCAAGTTATTTTGAAAAAAAAGTACTTCTTAGAAATGAAAATGACTCACTTATTTTGTAAAAAATCAACTTCGGTAATATCTCACTTATTATGGTAGAAATAAAAATCGGCAATGGCTCACTTATTATGGAAAAAGTAAAAATCGGCAATGGCTCACTTATTATGGAACATAGGTAGTATATATTATCAGTGAGTGTATATCAATGATAGCTACATTATAAATTGTAACGTTTCTTGTAATGCGAACTGTTTGGCCAAAAAAACGTTTTGTTTTTGATTTCCCAAAAGGAATAAGAACTCTTGAGGGATGTATTCCATTTTCAACTCTCACATTAAATTTTTGGCCAATAATATTGACACATTCTGTAGTACCATATCATTGATCATTTTTATTTGAATTATGTACTTAAAGAAAAAAAAAACTAAAGACCATCCAAAATAATACAGAAAGAAATTCAAAACACATGTAATTTGAATTAGATTGTTAATTTCTTAAAAACATCCAGGGCAATTGAGGAGAACGTTAGAAACAAAACCATACTTATCCAATAAAAAAGCTTGTGTTTTTTGACTATAACTCTTCGTAGCTTAGCCATTATTTGGACGATTGTACTTTTCTATGAATATTCAACAGGGCAAGATATTTTTTGCGCAAATCTAATATTAAATTCGGATTTAATTCAGTGAATTGCACCAAAAACAACTCACGATGTACATATTATGGGCATGTGTGTTATTGCATGGACGCTCCTCAAATATTACTACTTTGACAGTATTCTGGACACCTCTATTTGTGTATCAATCAGAATATATACTTTAGCTTATAATTTTGATAATTAACAAGTTAGTTCTACAAAATTTGAAGCATAATACGGCATAATAATAATTCATTCCTGTGGATTGGTGTAAGAAGTGGAACTATTGGGAAATGCTAGAAACAGAATACACCCTATCTCAAGATTTTCCGGAAAATGAATCTGATGTGATATAATTATAGTAATATATAAAATAGAGCATATCCTCTCTAGTTTTTCCCGAACTTTAATGTGAAACTTTTGAAGCATTATTGTAACATACACATTATTTTAAAACACACTGATTATTAGCAGAAAAAAAAAGAAAAAATGAACAATTAGAAAATGTAATAATGAGAAATATACTCAATATCTAGATTTCCCGGATATTTTATCTGAAGTCATAAAAGTAATGACTTCAGTAGACCCTGAGTAGATAGGGGAAATATTGAACATTGTCGATATATTTTTTTAAAATTAATGGCATGAAATAAAATATTTCGCACTTTGCAAATATTTTACACTTGATACTACTAGAAGATGCAAAAATCAGAATATATCCCATCTGTACTTTTTTCGGAATTTTAATCTGAGACTTTAGAAGCAATGTATACATTTGCTTCATTCTTTTGGTAGTTTAATGACATTCAAATTTTACACAATTATTAAATAGACTTAATACTACTAGATAATGCAAAATTCGGAATATATCCCATTTCTAGATTTTCCGGAATATAAATTATTAATTTAATTAATTAATTAATTTAAGCAATCTATGCATTTCATAATTTTTATAAAGGATTTTTGTCATTCTTTTGGTAGTTTAATGACATTTAAATTTTACACAATTATTAAATAAACTTAATACTACTAGAAAATGCAAAAATTAAAATTACCCCATTTCTAAATTTTCCGAAATATTAATCTATAACTTAGAAGCAATATTGCACCATATACATTGCACAACTCAGAGAATTGATTTTTTAACATACTTTTTGTAGTTTCATAACATTGAAATTTTACTCGATTTTTAAGGACTATTGGAAAATGCAAAAATCATAATATACCCCATCTCCACTTTTTCGGATTTTTAATCTGAAACTTTAGAAGCAATCTATGCATTTCAGAATTTTTAGAATGGATTGATTTCTTTCTTTTGGTTGTTTAATGATATTAAAATTTTACACAATTATTAAATAGACTTAATACTACTAGAAAATGCAAATATGAGAATACACCCCATTTCTAGTTTTTCCGGAATATTCATCTGAAACTTAGCAGCAATATTGGACCATATACATTTTACAACTAGTAGAATTGATTTTTTAATACGCTTTAGGTAGTTTCATTACATTGAAATTTTACTCGATTTTTAAGAAGGACTATTGGAAAATGCAAAAATGAGAATATACCCCATCTCCACTTTTCCGGAATTTTAATCTGAAACTTTAGAAGCAGTGTATACATGTCACAACTTATAGAATTGTTTTTTTTCATTCTTTTGGCAGTTTAATGATATTAAAATTTTACAGAATTATTAAAAAATTTAATACCACTAGAAAATGCAAAAGTCGGAATATACCCCATTTCTAAATTTTCCGAAATATTAACCTGAAACTTAGAAGCAATAATGCACCATATACATTTCACAACTTGTAGAATTGATTTTTTAACATACATTTGGTAGATTCATGACATTGAAATTTTACTCGATTTTTAAGAAGGACTATTGGAAAATGCAAAAATGAGAATATACCCCATTTCTAGATTTTCCGGAATATTAATCTGAAACTTAGAAGCAATATTGCACGATATACATTTCACAACTTGTAGAATTGATTTTTTAACATACGTTTGGTATTTCCATAACATTGAAATTTTACTCGATTTTAAGAATTGGAAAATGCAAAAATCAGAATATACCCCATCTCTAGATTTGCCGGAAATTTCATCTGAGGCCAGAGATGTGAGAGATATGTAGACATTTCGTAATTTTTTTATACATTTTGCTTAAAAATATTATAATGCAATGGTTTATGACCGATTTTCTTAAAATAATGTTATTTCATTGTTAACTAATTTTGGTGGGCCTCAAAATATGTGCGCGACTTGGGCTTCCAGAAAGGTAAATATGGCACTACATTACGTTTAAAAATGTTTATATTTTTAGTGCTAGAAGTGCCAAAATCAGCATCTAATTCCGAGTGGACAATAAGGACATCAGACATATATGTGTTACTATTTTGAAGACTATATTTTTGTGCTAGAACAACTACAATTTCCTCAAGTTATTAACAATTTACATTGATACTTCTTTCTTTCACCAAACCACAGATTTATAATCAAGAAATACAATAAATACTATAACACATATTTTACAATTAAGACTTTTCTATTGTAAGCCTAAGCATGAATAAAATTAATTTGAATCTGCATCAGCTGAATTTTCTATTTTTACGCCACTCTTCACTTATTTGGATTTGTCTTTCAATGTAATAACTTTCGACGTTTTGTATTACGAACAATGATATTGCAAATTTTAAGCTTAGTAATTGTAATGTTCCAAATCTTTCAAATAAATCTGAATGCAGATTATTAGATACTTATATGTATTATGCGAGGTAAAATTTAATTATTTTTTGGGCATGGAATTCATAATGAACTTAATTGATTAATTATCTTGGGCCGGCGCATACACACCATGGATTCTATTGAAACTAGCTTCATTGTCCGCACATATTAATGCGACATAGTATCTAGTCCCGGCACAAAGCGCTCTGAAATAATTGCCCTGTATTGAGAGAAAAAGGGTAAACGACTTGAAAAGGGAATAGTTTATTGTTCAATATTGCGACAATGAGTTCTACAAAGTAATTGCTTTTTCATGAAGACAACGGCTAATGTACAAACGATTATGTTTCACGGGGTACAAGTTACTAGGAGACACAGAACTTATTCATTAAAAATTTAATGGGAACTGCAGTACACTAGTTTTAGTTTTGCATGTTTTTAGTTTCGCAACAGAATATTCATATTTCACTCATATTTGCAAAGTGTAAGACAGATAATGTGAATAGTATTTACATGTGGATAAGTCCATTTTTCAACAAATTGAATACGAGTGATTTTTAAGTAAAAAATTATGCTTCGCCATTTAGTACAACTCGACAAAACTTTTGTATTATGTGTTGCCTAATAAATTCTCAATAGGGAAAATATTTAATTATCTTTAATTAGTAAATAACTAAAACGTTTTTTAAAACGTTTTTAAATATAGTTATTAGTATTAAATAATAGTATTTAAAATTTGCAAATTAACAATTTGGACTTATCCCCTTGATGCAGCAGAGTTTTCAATTATTTAAATACAGAAGAGTGTATAGAAATGTAAACCATCAATTCTAACCTCAGTACCTTCAAATAATATCAATAATAATAATTACCATTTAATTATAGAAAGAAAGAAAATGATGTATATATATATGATAATAAATATTAATAAGCATAAACCATAATACGCGTTGCAAAAAGGTAATGCAGTTCACGCCTTTTCTCTGGGCTGCATTGAACTGACGACAGAATGTTTTCAGTTGTATGAAAAAGGTTTCCAAATACATATTTCATTAAATGAAACGATTGTAAGTTATCTCTTAAATTCATGCCTATGACTTAGATTGCTTATAACAATAACAATAATATGAATTGATATCATAGGAACGAAGAAGAGATGAAGACCCAGACAAACTTGGGGAGACTCTCAGGAAAGTTCTGAGTGAAAGAAACCTGACAGAACAACAATGCCATTAGCGCGAATAATGGAGGAAGAAGCTGGAAATTGGACGCCGATGGCAGACGCAATAAACCGACTCTACAGATATAGATATGAATTTTAATATTACAGCAAGCCAAATAGCTATACACATTCTTTTATGAATGGTAATAATTTATTACATAGCAGCAATTGTATTTTTTTCTTGAGAAATGCGACTCGTCGTTCCCTCATTAGTGCATTAGGGCTCGATTTCGCGCGGATACCTCACAGAAGACGCTTGAAATCGCACGACTTTAATATCCTTCGGGAATTATTAATTTGATCCCCCTACTTCAAACTTGAGCAATATTAATAATCGACAGCAACAACTGCTAAGAACGTCTCATTTCCTTTATAATGGCACAGAGTAAACATAAATGATTTTCTACAATTGGGGTGGATTTACGAAACTTTTAGCATCGTTTTCACGTATCCAGGACCATTTTGGACTCTTTAAAATTACAACAGTGTTATTCATAAAAAAATAGACCGTTGTTTAGCGGTGTTTTACAAGGGTTACTAAAATTAAACCACCATTAAACCGCGGATTAAATTTTTATGAATAACACGATTATGATTTTGCTGATGTTATTTATTTATATGTACGATACACTTGACCTGTGTAAAAAATATATATTTTTATGAAACATATATAATATAATAACACAATAAAGACTTTACCTGTTTTTAATCTTTTTTTATATTTATAATGATGTAAATTATTATTTATTACAAAGTTATTTTCATACTACCCATTTACGTCAGTAAACCAACCTTTTAAAATGTGTAACAATTTTTCTGCACACAAAGCTGTATGCAGAGTATAATATATAGTAAATAATTTCATATCCGAATTATTGATAAAATCATTAACTTGTTTACACAATGTACAGAGCCTAATTTTTAGAATGGTTTTTTTTCACAATAATGGCAAAACTGTGTCAACACAGCAAAAGTTGATTAACAAATTCTCGTGTGTTTGTTTAATTACAAAGCTTGTCGTGAAACAATCGTTGTTATTGTGAATACATTTATAGGGGCAGTTTTTCAATTACCTTTTAAATAAAGCTGCTATAATTAATTACCCCCGAGGTCGTGTTAATTCTGTTTTGTATGTGTAAACGAGGGGATTTAAAACTTCATCACTCCAATCGAATCTGATAAACTGTTCACTATTAATTGCCTGTGAACGCTTCCACGCCCTACAATTCTTATGGTGAGAACATGAGTTTCTGTTGACAAGCATTACATTTTAAGTATAATAATAGAGAATTACAAAAAAATGTAAAATAGGTACTAATATAACATAATTGGATATACAGGGTGATTTCAAAGGTGTGGTCCAAACGTTAACGTGTAATTGGTGACTAAAATTGGTTAAAATAAGTAATATTAAACTAGATTTAAGGTTGTTTTAATAAGAAGGTACTTACTGGTATTTGTTTATTTATTTTTTATATATTTTTATCGCCTGACTAGTTTCGGTTATAAAAATACATCTGCAGAGGCATATCTACGAAGAATGGATAATATTATGGATAAAACCTTAAACTTTAATAAAATTAGTAAAAAATGCCTATACACACATGTTCAATTCACAATGCCTTTCACAAAATGCCTTAAAACACTTGCAACACTTTTAAAACACAATTATTCAAGCTTGAAACACTTTCTGTTATAACAAATTTGCTTTTGTTTGACATATTTTCTATAAAGACTTGGCTTAACAGAACAATTATAAAAAATAAAGAAAACCCCGTAACTAGATAATGGTTGGAAATAAGGCATAGATTTATTAACATGTTTTGGTACTTACAGCATCCCACATCTCACCCTTAAGTTTGGACCACACCTTTTGAATCACCCTGTATATTTATATAGATAATTATAATAATATTGTTGCTAATTATAAACCAATATATTTGGTAAAATATCAGAGTAGCTATTTTAATTATAATTCTGTTAGTATAAAATTTACAATGTGAGGAATAATTCGAATCTTAATCATTATACTTTTCGCAGATATAAAAGAATTGCCACCGACCACTGGGAAAAGTATTTTTAACAAGTTAAAATAAAAAATAAAGGATTTGGATTTGTTATTAAATTTTTCTTAATAAGGGAAAGCCATTAGAAATTAAACTCATCTTCAGTTTAGTGTACGCTAGTCTCTATACCTTCAATTTAAGAAAAAAGTAATGTCAAATTCACAAAAAGTAGAAGCAATTTCAGGGAAGGTAAAATAGACTTTAGCAAAGGTAATATCAAATTAAAAAGAAAGTGAAATCAATTTCAGAAAAAATAGCATCAAATTCAGAAAAGATGTTACTTTTCTGAATTTGTTGCTGGAAAACTGTGCTAATAATAAGAGAGTAGGTTAACTGAACAAATGTGCTTAGATGGCTATAGCCAACGATATTATGCGGCCTGTATGTAGTAAGGCTATCAAGCCAGTTGGAGGATAATGAGCTACATCTTATATGTACATATTAGCGATGGGCTAATTCGAATTATAATAATCGAATAATTCCATTATTGGTATTATTCGGAATAATTCGATTATTAAAATCATTCGGTAGTAAGTGTCGGTAAAAACAATCAAAGGAATAACTGCGGAGTGCTCAAATCATTCATGAAAATCATTCATAATTCGTATCAATTATCATCCAGTAAAATTATTTGAATTATAATTCGTGAAAATCATTCCGATTATCATTCGTAAAAATCATTCGGATTATCATTCAATAAAATCGAATTATGAATGATTCTAAATAGAAAGATTCATAATTTGAATTATAATTTCGTATTCGCATAATTCGATTATTAAAATCATTCGATTATGCCCAGCACTAGTACATGTTGCAAATGTTATAAACGATAATAAAATGTAAAATATTGTAAATGCTACTTAATTTATTCAAATAATCATTTTTTAAACTAAAACCACTCAGAAATAGAAAATCCTTTATTTTAAAGTCGATGTTACTTTTACTTCATTTTCTGACCTTTTCACTGTTTCTGAAATTCATTTTACTTTTTCTAAAATTGATTTTACATTCAATGAAATTGATTCTACTGTTTCTGAAATAGACTTTACTTTTTCTGAAACTGTTAAAATGTTGAAAAGGTATAGAGTTACTGGGAGTGAGAAATGATTCTGTTATTTCTTACTGCTAATGCTAATAGCACTACTTACTGATAATGTACTTACAGCTTGCTAATTGGCAATATTGAATACAAAATCTGTTCTTGAGAAAAGTGGCTTCAGTATTGAGTTCTTGTCCAATTAAAATTATTATTCAAATACGTGAAAACAGTATCCAATATTATTTAAGAAATAAACATAATATTGTTGTGGGTTTCATATTCATTACTTGCCCAAAGCTAAGCCTACAGATGTTGCTAAGCAAACAATAATATTTCGATATGATTAATCAACAAACTCTATTTCGAATTCAAAAATAATTGCGGTTTGCATATTCATAATGAACCTATAACTTGTAAGTCAACCATGTAAATTATGTTTGGATATACATATTTCCATATTATTGGCAAATCTATGGAAATAAATAAATGTTCATATTATACGAACGTTCGTATACGTTACATATGGATTTTGTATGGATAATTTTCGTACCCCAATTTACTGATCGACTTATGGGATAAAAATTCCGCGCCGCCAAGCAAAAACTTTGCAAAGTATTTCGCACATCATTTAACATTAGCCTGAAGTTCATTGTAAATCATGAAAATTTGAAAGTGTGACTGGGCGACAAGTGCTTCGAACACGTATTAGCTTACGAGATTGCATGAGAAAAAATCGACCCATTTTGCCTGATTTACGTATGCCATCGAGGCCATATATTTCGCATGCAAGAAATATAACATGCATCCTGGTGGTAGTTTTTTTTTAATGGATTTTATATACGACGTAAATTGAAGTTTTGCTATGGCTTCATTCAATTAGAATGTATGAGTCGTTTGAAGATGGTATAGTTAGCTTGAGTTATTGAATTTATATGAATATGTATTAAGTATTACTTTTTAACAAATTTAATTTGTCATTGTATGACATAATTTTTAAGGTTGTTAACTACCTTAAAAATTATAAAAATTATAAATAATGCATTTTTTCCTTTTTAAATGCACGAAATAAAGTTAAAAACTTCTTAAAAAAGTCGTAAATGTCGATATTTATAGTGAAGTCGACTAAGGAAAATAAATCTTAGTCATATTATTGGGCCATTTGTACATAAATAAGACTACTTGAATAAAAAATGTATTGAGTTAAAATGTGTCAGTAAAAATTGTACCTATACTAATTTTACTATTACTTAATTTACTTATGACTTAAAATTTAATTAATAAAAAATTTGGGGATTATTTCTTTTGTTGAGATACGTTTATGATAATTGATTTTCAATTATTTTTATAAATATGAATACGATTGTTATAATTTATATCTACATTACAACGTTTCTAGAAGGAATCGATTGCCGATCGTGATGTTATACCATGTTTATTATGTAGAAAATTTATTTCTCGTCACAATATTTGTATATTATTTTCAGGGTTTAATCAAATATAAATTGTTATAATAATTTCCATTGTAAATATATTGAATAATATTGGTAACAAAAGGGTTGATCCCTTACTGTTACGCAATTCAAGAGTACATTCTATAATATAACTATGAACTCTCAACACTGCATCATTTTAAATTCAATATTTAATAATCTATACCCAAAGCAATCTAAACGCAGGCTAAGTGTATGCTTTGACTTAATTATTATTAATCACCACTTGGGATTATTGGAAACTAAAATCCACACACCCATAACTTTTCACTGTTCGGTTTAATGTGGAATGTGGCAGAAATCTATATTCAAGTCAAAGCGTTTGATATAGGTCTCCAGTTTTGGGAATTAATGTGATAATTGGGGGCCATGCCTAGGCCCACAATTTGGTGTTGAAATTAATTATGATCCCTTACCTGATTTAATAAATGCAGAGATTAATTATGGATTATTATGGATTTATTAAGAAGTAATATGTGGCCAAGGGATTGTTGAGTGGAACAATATAAAAGCGCTGGGTCACTTTAAAATCACATAAAGTATTGAAGGGCAAACTATTTTAGTCTATACTTAGTGGATTTTTAAGGCTTGATTTAAGATGTTGATTACCCAGTTTAATGGCTTTATTACATGTTTTAGTATATTTCGTAGAAAATGCGTATTGCATAAAAGTTGCTGCTATTTCATGATCATTTATCATTATGGTAAGTATAATAAGGTAGCAATTTGCTATACTTAGTAAAGTGAAAATGTAATAAACTGAAAAGCTTTTTATTCAATAAATATAATATTGATATTACTGCCTTAATTCTCGATTAGTCGGAGCCGAGATTAGACAGCAATTTGCTATACCCAACAAAGTGAAATTATAATAAACTAAAAAGCTTTTTATTAAATAAAGGCAATATTGATAATACTGCCTTAATTCTTGATTACACGGAGCTGATAGTATACAGTTACACATATATTTAAACAAATCTAGTAATACCTACAAAGTGTGTGTATGTGTTGTGTTTTTATCTGATTTATTAAAGCTACTATAATTACAATAAATACATTAAAAATTTATGAATCAATGTATCATATCGTTGTGTTTTAAGTCGTAGATTTCTATGGTTACGGAATACCAATGGACACAACGTAATTATACTAAGAAGGCTGTGGATTCATTTTCTAAAGTTTTACACATGAACACCAATAAAAATGATCTAACAGTGAAAAAAAAATTAAATGTCAAATTTCTAACAACGTTGTCTAATTCATATATGTAAAACAAAAATAGCAAATAAATTCTGTACTCAATAGATACTCAATTTGATGGCAACATTGACCACTGTCATAAAATATAACCACTTTATTTTAAACATAACCTATTTATTTAAGCCTAGTGACTTTTTACATTGGCCAATAAAACTGCCACCCAACAGCCAACTTAGTTAAAAATAAAACTGGAACAGAGTTTATGTACCAGTGAAAAATGAGCTTACCTGATATTGTGTGCAATTGAAACAGTGCCAGCAGCAACTCTCTCCTTCGACGTACTTTTTAGCCTGCCCTAGGTCACATGGTAGACTACAAACGGACTCGGGCGGTTTAGGATGACCCAATTTAAATTGAATCTCTGAAAAAACACATTTATGAAGCACAAAATTAAGATAATATATTTTTTTCTATTATAGTCGGTCTAAGAATTGTATAAATGATCAAGTTGGCGTTACACATTATTAGGTAAAAAATAATATGGCAGTCACACGATTTTGTCATACTAAATAATAATACAAATTTTGTTATCTAATTCATATGAGTGCAATTGCACAGACAATACATGACATAGGAGGTAAATTCATTTATATTGGTCTAAGCATTATAATATTATCATACTAAATAATGGTGCAACATTTGTTATTTAATTTGTATGATTATAATTGCACAGACAATGAGGGATATAGGAGGTCAATTATTTTGTATTGTTTAAAATATGCACTTAAATTATATCATTGTATATGAAACCATATTAGGCTTAATATTGATATAATGAATTTCCGGACGCATTAATATTAAACAATAATAATAAATGATTCAATCGAATACAAGGGAGGGGAGTGATTGTAAAATCCATTATTTATTATTTCCTGTCTTAATAGATAACATGAACAGGAAACTGAAGTTAGTTTAGTGCTAGATATATAAATGTAAGTGGAAATGGAAAAAGAGAAACACAAGGGAGCTATAAAAGTCGAACGTAGTTTTTGATTGTTTTAATCATTCCAGCGTTCTTAAACAGATTCTTAAACTTTTATAGTTACTAGGCTATGCGCTGTAAGATAAAGGGTTTCGCTGGGGCATTAAAATGGAAATTTCGAGTGGCCATAAAGCCGCATAGACATATGTAAGGAATGTTAAGTTAGTTATAATGGGAGATGATGAACTAATACGGCTGAAAAAATATTATATTTTGATGTGGCTCTCCTTATGATTGGCCCACGCTGTCACAAGTGTTTTTTCTCGCGGAATTTTACGCGTCGCGGCGACAATATATCAGACTGAAATTCATCTCACCTGACATGTTCAACCTCAATTCTCCCTCCATATACTCGCCGACTCTAATCCATCGATATTTGCCGGGCGCCAGTTGTTTAAAATGAATGATGTTATAGCGAGCTGGTCCATCTCCGTTCAGATCAAAATGAAATCGATCACCGCTAAGACCTGGAAAAAAATTGGAAGAAAATAAGAGGGAGCAGACAAATATATCAAATTTATACTGGAATATCAACGTACTGAGCGACAATATAGAGACATCAATTCACTGATTATAGTAGTAGCGAAAAATATATTTATTTTGAATGAAACTTAGAAGCAACATATTTTTGCAGTATAAATAAAACACAATGGAATACTAATTTTATTCTGATATTTCTTCCATTGCCATTGATGTTTTTGTCCTTTGATTTAAATATTGTATTAATCTATATTGTAGTTATTACTATTACTGCAATTATCCTAATGCCATTTTAACAACTGTCACATTTCAATTATTAAAGCTACATCCATAAATGATAATAAACCGGACCAGAAATACTTATCGGATTTAAAGATATTCACAATTATTTGAAATAAAGTAGGTAGTGTTAGGGTGAGTTATTTTGCCCTGTATTTTTCTATATATTCATCAGAGTAAGTACTTTATGTTATCAGATTTAGTAGGTTCACTTAGAAGGACAAACCATTGTCAGTTCTGCAAAATTTTCTGCAAAACTAATTCGAAAGAATTTAGTTAATGTCATAATATATTTACAATTTTTTCAATATCAGTCGATCAAGCCTTGGTATTGGAATATTTTAAACTCAGTCATATATACCATTTAGCACCTTATGACCTTATGCAGAAGAAGAAGCAATCAAATTAAAAACGATTCCGCTGTGCAACACAAGTATCAATCGATTTTATTCTTGAAGAAACCACATATTATTGAATAATGGAAAAACTTGAAATTATTCCCTTCAAGTTAAATAATGTCATTTTTTTTACAACATAACATTGAATAACGGAAAAAGCTTGCAATTGTTCCCTTCAAGTAACCAATAAAGTTCATGTGGTTTTTGATTGAATCGTTATCATTTTAAATTAAGTATTTTTAAATATGAATTAAACAAATATAGTCTAATTTGTATATATCACACGAAAAAGTGACTTGACAAGTGTAAAATGTATTGGATTTCTGACACATTATACAAACTTTAAAAAAATCATACGATTCATATAAAGTAGGAAACTTATAAGCAAGTACGTTCGATAATAAATAAAAAATATTTATAGCAATCTGCATAAAAAAAAATCGCACCAACTTTTTTGGTTACCTGCTATTTTGGTTAATGCCTAAGTAACGATTTTATTTCGAAAAAAAAAGTCCTAAGATCTATATTGGAGAATCGTTGTTTTGTAATTCATTTACAAAGACAGCAAATTGATCATTTGCTTTTTTTTCATTTGGGAATTGTTCCCTTCAAGTTAAATAATGACAATTTTTTTAGTACAACATGTCATTGAATAACGGAAAAAGCTTGAAATTGTTCCCTTCAAGTAACCAATAAAGTTCATGCGGTTTTTGATTGAATCGTTACCATTTTAAATGAAGTATTTTTAAATATGAATTAAACAAATATAGTCTAATTTGTATGTATCACACGAAAGAGTGACTTGACAAGTGTAAAATATATTGGCTTTCTGACACATTATATAAACTTTAAAAAAAGAATTCATACGATTTATATAAAGAAAAAAACTGATAAGCAAGTACTATCGATAACAAATAAAAAATATTTATAGCAATCTGTATTAACAAAAAATCGCACCATCTTTTTTGGTTACTTGCTATTTTGGATAATGCCTAAGTAACGATTTTATTTCGAAAAAAGTCCTAAGATCTATATTGCAGAATCGTTGTTTTGCAATTCATTTACAAAGACAGCAAATTGATCATTTGGTTTTTTAGTTACATGCAGGTGTGAAAGGGGTACACATTTTTCGATTTACACATCGTTGTTTTGCAATTCATTTGCAAAGACTACAAATTGATCATTTAGTTATATGTAGGTGTGAAAGGGTGACACATTTTTCGACGGGGTGGAGCTAAAGGTTGATACTCTAACAAAAAAAGTACATTGTAAACGCTCTCGTTATGCAAAAATTTGATCAGAACTGACCTGCTAGTAATTGACCTTATTGTTGCTGTTGGGTTTTAATTACGTTTGTGAACTTGGTATAGCGTAGGAAAAAAAATGTAAACATGTTACATTTTTCGATATTATCATAAAATCAAGTCAAAAAGGCCATCACAAGTACCATGTATGCTGGGCAATTTTTCACGTCGTTTATATATTTTCAAGAAATATACAGGGTGTCTCCTAAAAAACGCCGCTGGCCCTAACTCCTTTATTTATTGGCCGACTTCAAAAATACAAAAACAAGATTCAATGGCTCCACATGTTCTACAAATAGGCCCTAATTTTGTTCTTTTGCAAAATGAACTTTCATCGATAGTCAACTTTTATTTCTCAAATGGTTACATATATTTTCTTATTTTTTTCTGGTAAAGATTATTTTTCTGAATCCAAAGATGAATAACAAGTTGGCTTTAATGGAATATTCGTTACAGACAAAAAAAAAGTTTAAATATTTTTTCAAGTGTGGCGTGAAAAACAAAGCAAATACAATGTGGAAAATACGAGAAATACGTCCTAATTGTACATTAAATGGCTCTTGCAATTTATGTATTATAACAATGCAATAACGAAAAGATGTCAGTTGTGTATTCAACAAGGTTGCTGTCAGTTTGAGCAACTTTTGTAGATACGTTTGTATTTTCTGATGCATATTTTGAATTATTCTAATAAAATATTACATATTGTTTTCCACATTGTGTTCCCTTTGTTTTTCACGCCACACTTGAAAAACTATTTTAACATTTTATTTTATTTTTCTGTAATGAATATTCCATCAAAGCCAACTAATTATACATCTTTGGATTCAAAAAAATAATCTCTACCGGAAAAAAAGAAAATATATATAACCATTTGAAAAAAAAGTTGACTATCGCTGAAATGAAAGTTGATTTTGTAAAAAAAAACAAATTAGGGCCCCTTTGTAGAACATGTTGAGCCATTTAATTTTGTTTTTTTTTTTTTTTTTGAAATCGGCCAATAAATAAAGGACTTATGGCCAGCGGCGTTTTTAGGAGACACCCAGTACAAAGAATTTTAAGTTTAAATTTTAAGGTACTTAATTTGATGATATGTAGATTTGAAGCACTGCTTCATCCCGTGCCCGTGCCAATATAATCCAGAGATATAGTTGCAAATCTATAGAATAATAATAACAATAATAATAACAGTCTTACACAACCACAGAATGTCTGGTCATAATATTACCTTAAATTTTACTTATGGTGGAGACGTCGGGCACATCAAAATAAATTTGTGTTGATACTCTTAAAAAGAGTGATTCATTCAATTCGTATAAAGTACAAAACTTATAAGCAAGTACTATCGATAACAAATAAAATTATTTATAGCAATCTGTACCTATTAAAAAAAAAAATGCACGTACTGTTTTGGTTACCTGATATTTGCCTAAGTAATGCTTTTATTTCGAAAAAAAGGCCTATATTGGAGAATTGCTGTTGTGCAGTTCATTTACAAAGACTGCAAATTGATTATTTAGTTACATGTAGGTGTGAAAGGGTGACATATTTTTCGACGGGGTAGAGCTACGGGTTGATACTCAAACCCAAAAATGGCACATTGTAAACACCCTTGTTGTGCAGAACATTAATCAGAACTGACCCGCTAGTAATTGACCTTATTTTTGTTGGTTTCTAATTAGGTTTGTGAAGTTTAGGTATTGCGGAAGGAAAAAAAAAAGTAAACATGTTACATTTTTCGATATTTTCATAAAATATAGTCAAAAAAAGCCATCACAAGTACCATGTATGCTATGCAATATTTCACGTGGTTTATATTTTTTCAAGAAATATATAAATAATTTGAAGTCTGATTTTTAAGGTACTAAATTTCATGAAATATAGATTTGAAGCACTGATTCAACCCGTGCTCGTGCCAATATAATCCAGAGATATAGTTGCGAATCTATAGTACAATAATAACAGTCATACACAAGCACAGAATGTCTGGTCATAATATTACCTTAAATTTTACTTATGGTGAATGCGCCGGGCACATAAAAAAATGTGTTGGTACTCTTAAAAGAGGGATTCATACGATTCATATAAAGTAGAAAACTTATAAGCAAGTACTATCGATAACAAATATAAAACTGGGATATAGTTGCAAATCTAGAGTATAATAATAACAATAATTACAGTCATACACAAGCACAGAATGTCTGGTCATAATACGAGTCCTATCCTGGTTCAGTTTTCCCATACACATAATATGTAGTGTTGTTGGCAATTATCGCTCAAGAAACAAAACCAGCGGCTACAATGTAATATCTAAGGCAAAATATGCTAATTTAGAGAAATATAAAAGAGATCCGAGTTCAATGGAGCGAGCACAAAATAAAAAAATATTCAGTAGATTAGTTGCATTCCATTATATAAGTATTGCTAACGGCGAGAATTTAGGTGGCCATGGAAACACCTTTTTCGACGGAAATGATAGTGACATATGTTTCGATTGTAAAACAGATAATTGATAATGAAATTATTGTCAATCATGGGAAGAGGGGAGGCAATTGATGAAAAATATTTTATTTCTGTTTTAATCCAAATCAGTTCCAACTGTTGTAATTAGTTCCATTCTTTTTGTGCAATATGTTCCCGAAATGTTATTTTCATAATAAAAATGGAAAATTGTACCTCTATTAATTTAAATGATCTTCAATACACGTCAATAACTGAATTTTATCGGGTGGGCCAACTGAAGCTGGACGGGGGTAGCATTACCCTTAATTTTACTTATGGTGAAGGCGCCGGGCACATCAAAATAAATTTTCGTTTAGATTTGAAGTATAATTTTCACGATGATTTTTATATTTATTTTCTGTTTAAATAAATAATTCTATTTTTTTCTGTTAAAATGATACTGTTTTTTTCTGTTAAAATGATTCTGTTTTTTTCTGTTAAACTAATTCTGTTTAACTTTTTTGTTTTTTAATTTATATTTTAAATAGCGCGTTATCATTTTCTTTAATGACATAATTTAATCTGTGACACGTCAAATGGTACCTATTTGGACGTTTGTACGTCTTCAAACAAGGGTGTAATTAAATATTTTTACGCTGTTATGTAATATGTCGTAGGTACATCAGGAAATAATTTCAAGAAAAAATAAAAAAAGAAAAATTAAGAAATGCGATTACTTTTATGCAAAAAAAAATCAAACATTCTTGTAGGAGAATTGAATTTTTAAATATTAAGTTTTAATATCGAATTAGTCAATTAGCATTTCAATGAAATTATGTTGATGATTATACTATTATTGTTGTGAATATTGTAATAATTGTAAATACTTAAGCCTCTGAAACTTGAAAAGACTATACTATTATTGTTGTGAATATTGTAATAATTGTAAATACTTAAGCCTCTGAAACTTGAAAAGGCTTTTGTTAAACTTTTGTTTAACTGAAACGTTTTTATATTTCGCTTGATTTAAAACAAAAATTGTTTAATATATGAAGCTATTGAAGCTTTGTCGAATGGGTAAACTATGTATTTGTAAACATTTTAGCTTTGGTAAATAACTTTTTTCTATTTTTTACGTTCATTTTTGATGACAGTGGGCCATCAAAAATTAACGCAAAAAGTTGAAAAAAATATATTGGGGAAGTGAGAAGGAGTGGGCAAAAAAAATTTCATCAAGAAACGTTGTTTGGAGTCACCTCACCTCAAATCCCATGTTTGGTTGAAAAAAAAACATTAAAAGATATGTTCAAATCTAATTAAGACATTAAGGTACAACATTAGTTATGTACAGCATGACATTTGTCACATGACACATTGCTAATTTATCACAGTCATAATAAACTCCTAAAATATTGTTAATTTAATTGATTATGGCTGCAGAAAGGCTTAATACCTATAAACGAAAAAGTGAAAATTATAAGACTCTATTTTCAACCAAATTTAGGATTTGAGGTTTTGTGGTGACTCAGAACAACGTTACTTAATACAAAATGTTTAATTCTATTTTTTTTAAACCCTAATAAGTTTTTTCAATTTTTTGTGTTGATTTTTGACCACAATAGGCTAGTTATTTACTAAGGCTAAAACGTAGTTTACCCATTCAACAAAACTGTATATGCTTCACATATTAAAAATATTTAAAACAACAGACATAGAAAAACATATTAAAATTTACAATTCTTCATATAATAATTAGTTCGTATAATATGGTAATTCTTAGTTTTATATTTATTATGTTATTCATTAAAATTTTATTAATTACATATAATTTATTTCAAACATGTTAGTGTAAGTATGTAATTAGTAATTAATGACAATATTATTTTCAAGATAGAATATGCATAATAGCAATTTTAATAGTAATTTATATCGACCCAAGCCCTACATTTATATAGTTGATTATACAGGGTGTTATTACTAAGTTGTAACACCCGAAAATGGCACTTAGAACTCATTGAAACAAACAACTTTTCTTAATTCAAATTTTTGAATTGGAGCCCAAGTACATGGTTATTGGAGTTCTTTTGTTTTTCGAAAAATCGTCATTACTCCCTTATTTTAAGAAATATTTAAAAAATACAAAAACGTTCAGCATGTGCTTTCGGTTCTCTAAAACATTTGTATTTACAATTATTTTCTATTTTATCAAATAACAAAATGGCTACCGATCAAAAATTTCGAAAGAAGATATTTTGAAAAACATTAGATTGATTTTTTTAAATAAAACATTTATGAAATCCTTAAACTATACTATAACATTTGCCTGAAACATTTTTTTCGATCTGACATTCTAACATCTTTTTGCGAGTATTAAATACACCGTCCCTGACACAAGCTTCGTCTGTAATTAAAATAAACTTTTAGAGTTTTTAGAAAATCGCGTTTTTTGTTTTTTTTAGAATAACTTCTAAACTGCCCGGACTTTTGAAATTTGTTTAACATAATCTGAACTAGCATATAAAACTGCATAATATTGCCCATTTAACCAGATTTCTAGCTTTAAGAATAAGACAGACACCCATGCAATCCTACTATATTTCGGACACCCTTTATAGTGTATACATATAAATATGTTATATTTTAAAATTGATATTATTATTATATTATTGGATATTATTACATTTTTTGAATATAAAAGAAACATTTGAAAATAACACGTTCGCATAGACGATGCTAAAACATGTAAACTCTCAAGTTGAAACGTCTTTGCAATATCCCTTCGGACAAGTTTTCAATAAAACTCAACAAGTAGATTATTATTTTTTTATATTCTGGGGATACTTCCAATTTTATGCCAACATTCCCTTTCTAATCTACCTCTGGCGCGTTGAGGAGCGATTGGTTTCGCCCGTCTTGCAAGTATCTGTTTTCTCTGCAAATATATGGCTCTTTACGTACTCATCCAGGACGCGAGATAAGAGATTGTTGGGTATTAGAAGGGGGCTCGAAGTTGCGGAATCAAATTTAAAGGTGTCACGGGACTTCGGGGGCGCGGTATCGAATTTCCGCCTCTATTGGAAATCGAGCGGCTCTTTCATTCGTTGTTTTCGCATGCATACGAAAACACGTCATTCTTACAGCAAAGTGACTGTTAGGAATAATAATTTTTCTCCTCGCACATTGATTCTTTTACCTCACGCCGAACAGCCAGAACGGGAACGTTTTTGATGGATTTCAAAGTAGCGATGTAAGATGAGCGAATAAGTTTAGTGTTATTTGAATACACAGGATCTCCCTGTTGTAACATATAAATTCGATAAATCCTGGAAGAAAAACATTTCAAGAGACCACCCTGACAGGCCAACAAATCTCTTTGAAATTCTATATTTCACTTTTTTTAGTTTTATGCCTTATTGCTAATAAAGGGTGTTTCTAAAAAGATACCCAGTTTTTTATTTACTTTAGTTATGACGTCATAGATATTTTTTCAAAGATCCCCGTTCTTTATTATACAAGGTGTCCCACAACTTTGTGGCATACATTTAGAAGCATGCTAAGAAAGGCAAAATTAAATGAAAATGTAAATATTTTTTTTAATCGCTTGTGCTTCCAAAATGTAGGACCTTAAAGTGTTACTCAGAAAATAAGTTTTCTTAATAACATTTCTACTAGAGTAGACTTGGAAATTTGATATTTTGCGACGAGTCACCTAGTATCAATACACATATACACAAATAATTACAGTCATCCGAGTAAACACAGTGCCGTACAAACAGGGGTACTTCTTTGTTTCTCGTCCTATCGTCTCAACTTATATAATTTTTATCATAATTTTAAATGAGAGCATTTTGTTTGTTAATGATAAAATAAAACATTGGGTTTGTTATCGAAAAATTGCTGCGACATCGATAGCTGCAAATAAAACTGTACATATACTCAAGAGCCGAATTTTATTCGTAGTAGCATATATATTAATAATAATAATAATAATTCCTACTGCTCATCTATCTATGGAATAATTGTTCACTGTCATTATGATCTGATGGTAATTAGTTCAAAATCAAAGGCAGTGTTTATAATTTATAATAAGTATTAAACAAATTCTATTGGGTACAATTAAAAATTCAAATTTCATTAACGCGCTACTCCCTGTACCAGAGCTCATTTGGGGGATTAAAGGTGACAAGAATTAATATTTATGCAAAAATATTTTAATTAACTTCAAACTGAAAGCTGATGCAAAGAATGGACGCAGATTTTTTCGTCAAATATTTACATTATTCAAATTCATCAAACGCGTAATCTTTAATAAATTTTAATTACTTTATTGCTTTGAACAGTCTCGACGTATTTGAATATAAATAGACAGTGGCGCCAAAAATGTATACACGTTATCCAGCTAAAACAATAATTGCACGTCTTTTAGCAATGTATCGTGAAGTGATAATAGTAATATTATTATTAATAATAATAATAATAATAATAATGATGGCATTTGCAAACAAATAATGGAATTTGAAAAAATCTAGTTAAATTATTTGCTTGTATCCTAGGAAATATTTCAGCTTCGTAGTAAAACATATTTGATTTGCATCTTGAAAAGTGTCATCTATTAGTATCCAGCGTAAACGTTGACTGCACTTTCTTGAACGCTCTGTATATTGTAATATAATAATAATAAAATGGAATTTAAGGTGTGCTCCTAAGCAAGTTATGATTTTTTTTAATAGTATTGCTGGCGACTTGTTTTTATTTATTTAGCCAGTTAGTGTTACATTAACAATAATAATTAATGGTTCATTTACCAGTGGGTTAATAAGTTCTCTTTTTTGTACTCTTATTTAATGACTTTATATTTAACACCGTTTTAATATTTTGATGATGTTGAGCAGTTAATCGCATTTACTGTGCACATGTAATTTTGTTAATATTCCCTCTAAATTTCATTATGCATTAGACTTTTGCATACAGCGAGTTTCGGATATCACTTAGGTACACATGAGCTCCGTTGGGCAATAAGCGATTTCCAGGTCGTATGCAAGTAGGTGGCTCCATATCCGTGTAATAAGTTTTGAGCACTGAACTGAGCAACGTTCAAAGAACTAAGCAAATCTGCAAGTATCTTGCCTAGAAAGTGCTTGAGATTACGAGCATTTCAAATATATACCTACGTATAGTAGGTAAATAATGGGTGCCTGGAAAAACCCATACGCAAATTATGTTGGTAGCACTTTAAGTTTCCAATTACTGCTGTCAAAACTGACGTTTCGACAGTTTGGCTGTCAATGTGACAGCTTGCAGCAGCGTGTCGATAGCATTATTAAAAACCGTCTTCTAGCCTATTCCAAAATGTTTACAGCAAGATGAGTTCATCCTAATGGTCCATTTTGGGAGTGCAACTCAAAACCCAAACGAATCATAGAGTCATTCTCTTCAATCCCGTTTTTTATTTGTTTACTAATATATGTGGGTTACGTTGAAATTATCCTGTACGCCACTGAGCAGTACCAACAGAAGAAAAATAAAATCCAAGATACCAACATAATTGGCATATGATCTTTTCCAGACATCTGTCTCTTCTAGTCATGTGCTGGCTACACATTGCTAAAAATGTAAGGAGGAAACGCTTAAAACAAAATAAAAATGCAGTGCGCATTCCTATACCATAATGGCTTCATCACTTGCAACGAAACAATTCCTACAACACAAGTATAATATAAGTTTCATCACTATTTAAATAAGATGGTTGCACACAGTGTGGATTTTTAATGGACTAACAATTTTTAATGAACATTTTTTATTATATAATTACAAACATCATGTTTCATGCAGTTAAACATAGACATTGCTCAATTTTAAGTGTAATGTATCAAGAATAGAAATTTAATAGTTGGTTTCATTACATTTCCAGATGTGGATTTTTAATCGACTAACAATTTTTAATGATTTTTTTTAATTTTATAATTATAAACATTTGGTTTCATGCAGTTAAACATAGAAATTGCTCAATTTTAAGTGTAATGTATCAACAATAGAAATTTAATAGTTGGTTTCATTACATTTCCAGATACCAATATTCGTGAATGCATTATTTACATCTTTACTCTAAAATTATGCTTCAAGAGAACCAGAAGTGGTACAAGTGAAAAGCCGAAGGTTGCTGAAGGAGAAATCAATTTACATAATATTCGGTTCAAAGGGAACATATTTTATGCTCTCAGGCAAAGTAAGTCTTATAGTGCACCCATACAGAGACCACAAATGAACGCAATACATGCAAAGTAAGAAAGAATTGCAGATGCGAGCTTATGAGATTGCACGTGCACTGATTTTATAAAGAGTTAAAATATATTGTTTTTTTAATGTGTATTGAACAAAAGTCTAAGTTGCTTATTTATGTAATTAGAGGCTTTGGCTTGCTAATTGCATTTTGGATTTTCGCTCATTTACCAATTCCCTGGACCCATCCAAAATTATTACGTTGCGCTATTGTAATTATTACGTGTTAAAAATAATATTTATTTCTTCAATTTTTATTTCATAGGTGTTGAATCAGTTTTGGTATTTTAATGTTATAATTTGAAGTTTTTGTGACAAATTAAGCACTTTTGGAATTGTATTGAGCATTTTATCATTTTAATATTGAAAACACATTTAGCTTAAATATGTTTCTTAATCAATTATTGTACTTACTATTATTAATTATATTTAATTAAGAATCATATAAGAATTATATTAAGATAATTAATTATATTTAATATTAGACGGAGAGGATGACAACCACGAATATAGATATATAGCCGAAGCTTTAGCACTACAATACATGGGTAAATAGTTATTTAAGCATTAAGAGAGGTAAGTATCTTTTACCAGTCGAGGTCGAGTTTGCGCCCGAGCGACAGCGAGGGCGAGCAATAAAGACCGAGACTGGTCAAAACTTACCTCTCAAATTGCTTATAACTGTTTTTCCACTCCTGAAGTTGGTTTAATTGTTTGTGTTTGATTAATTTATTTTCGCAACATGAGCAAAATATCAGTACGGCTTTGGTTGCTAAGACTATTTTTCAAACAAAGTGTGAATGTCAGAAATTGCATTCGTTCAGTTGTAAAATGAATTCCAATGAAAATAAACAAGAAATGGCAATTGAAGAAGCTGCAGATGCTGCCTGTTCCTTCCTACTGCCAGAGAAGTCGAAGGGGTGTTATCAAAAGTGTTTTAAAGCCTGGTGCCAGAGAAAGAACGCTATTGAAATTATTTTACTTACTTCCCTGAGGGAAGTAAGTGATTACTTACTTCCCGTTGCTCATAGTAACCAAAGCTTTAGCGGTAAGTGGGACTTCCTTCCACTAAATCAATGTTATAACGGTGTACTTACCATGCAGGGAGTGGAAAAAATTAATTATTACGTAATAAAAGTGTTACCTTCAAAATCCACTTTTCGTAAGTACTTGAGCAGTTCGGTTCCCTTAGTAGGTTTCATAGCTTCGCATAGACCTGGACGACCATTGCACAGATCCCGATGCATGTCACTGAAAACAAAATATTAATATACATATAAGACGCAAGAATTTAAGTGAATCTAATTATTTCATAATTTATGACGCAAATGAAAGTGATTGTGAGTCATGTTTATTCCATGTATTCCATGTATTATTATTAGTAATAATAATCCCATTGTAGAGTAATTCGTTGTAATGTTTGATACAGCATTGTGATCATCTTTATTAGGTGCAGATGATCTTCCGCATACATATTTATAATTTACTGCAACATTTCTGCCATATTCAGAAATAAAAGCACCGATCACGAAAATTACAAGGAATATGTAGGTTAAATAAATAAATAAAATTCATGAATTTTATTGAGGGTGAGCCACTGTTTTATATTTAAAATTCTTTGGAATAATTCCGTTTCCACTCAAGAAGCTTTTATATCGACACAGAATTTATCTCTGCGTATCCAATATAACCAACGGCAACACGCAAAATAAGTACTTACTTATTTTTAATGTAAAATTTGTAATGAAAATACGAAAGATAAATGCTTATATTATTCCACGTTAAAAGGGAATGATATTCAACTAATGTAAGAATAATTATTTGTATAAATTAGAATAATATAACAATAATTGTTATTGTAAATTAACAAGAAAATAAGTACTTGGTATAAATTATGAATGTGGTACAAATTATTAAAATTACATTACTAATATAATTTATATGTAATAATATGATATTATACTTATCTATCAAAACATAAACAATAATTATTAAGCTATCAACCGACCCGTTAATACACTTATATTATACCGGGTGTACATTTCAAAACTAGCGAGTTTAAATAACATTTGAATTCAAGTTAAATTGATTTAAAAAAAACACGTCAATTGATTATTCAAGGGGGCTTTAATTTTATATTAAGAAATTTTTGAAATTATCCATCAAATATTATTTTATTCAGGTTTATTAGTCAGGTTTGTGCACTAAACGCGATATTCATTGTAAATTATATCCCATAAAACGGAATTACAATTGAAGTTATATTGCAGAAAAATATGCCCTGACAATAGGAGATACTGATTCCGCGAAAAAAGAAAAATTCTTAAAAATGTCTGTTGACCAGTTTCTGAAATAAACGATTCAATTACCCTGTGTAATACAGTTTTTAATACTTATCACGCCTAGAATATTTAATTTCAATTTAGTATCGTTTGTTGATATTATATTAATATCATACATTAACTAAAGAACCAACTTAACTAAGAGAGATAAGAAACTACCAAATATATTAGTATGGTATTGATATAGTACACTAGTATGCCATCAATTAAATATGGATGGGATTATTTATACCTAATGTAAGTAAATGCAATTAACTATTTATATTCTCTGCAAACATCGTACACAACTATTTATCTATGGGTGTAACACAAATTATGCATAAAACTTTTTCTGCGGGCTCCTGGGAAATAAACAAATTGTCAAATTTGAAATTTAAATTTTCGGAATTTAATTATTCAATATCCCGTTTGACCAAAATGTATGCCGAAGGCTCTCACAGCGCAGTTAATGACCTTCGTCTAAAATCCGTTTGGATTGAAATCATCTATTTACATTAAATTCATAAATCTTTCATGTATTTTCTAGTCCCTTAAATACATTAGGAACGTGTCTAACTGATAGTTCTATTTGAATTTTAAAAGGGCAGGGTCATAAACTAGTCGTCGATAATTTATGTGTTAACACATTTATAGCAGATATCATTAACCAGCAGCGACGGTCTCAATTCTATATTACGATAAAGGTGATTTTCAATATTTTATTTTTGTTTAATTTGTTTAATTATTTCCTAGGAGCCCCCAGAAAAAGTTTCGTGCTTGATTTTGGTTACCCTCTGTGTAGTATATTATAGTTTGATAGCTTTATATTATAGTTTATAAGTAGTAGGACATATTAGTAACACGTTTTCGTTAATTTACACGAGTGTAACAATACTTTAGAAGTGAACATGCTGCTTTGAATTTTACAAAAATATTTTTATGTTGAATACTTTACTATTTTTTTATTCCAATAAAATTTTAAACAAATTTTATGAAAGGCTTTACGTGTTAGTATTATTATTATAATCATAATTTTTCTACCCTCTCGGGTGTAGAATATTGTAGTTTTTCAATTTCTTGTATTTTATTTCACTAGTAGGTTCCAGATCTTCTTGTTTCCTGCGCTTTTCTTCATTTGGGCGTTAGATATTCCTCTTCTTTCCATAATATTTTCGACATATTTGTCCCACTTCTTTTTCGGTCTTCCCACTTTTCTTTTTCCGGTTATTTTTGTTTGCCATATGATTTTTGTTTGATTTGTGTCTTTTCTTCTGTGTAGGTGTCCCAACCATTGCAGCTGTCTGTCTTCTATTATTTTGTTTAGTTCTGTTATTTCTAGTTCTCTTCTTATGTCTTCGTTTCTGATTCTGTCTCTTCTGGTTACTCCGTATACTTTCATAAAATACTTCATTTCTAGTGTCTGTATCTTACTTATTTGTCTCCTGTTTTTGTCTCCTGTTTAGAAGTGAAAATTATGCTGCTTTGAATTTTACAAAAATACAAAAATTATACTTTCTTGTATGCAATTTTATGTTGAATACTTTACTATTTTTTTATTCTAATAGAATTTTATACAAATTTTATGAAAGGCTTCACGTGGTATTATTATTATTACAATCATAATTCTTCTACCATTTCGGGTGTAGAATATTGTAGTTTTTCAATTTCTTGTATTTTCTTTCACTAGTAGGTTGCAGATCTTCTTGTTTCCTGTGCTTTTCTTCATTTGGGCGTTAGATATTCCTCTTCTTTCCATAATATTTTCGACATATTTGTCCCACTTCTTTTTCGGTCTTCCCACTTTTCTTTTTGCGGTTATATTTGTTTGCCATATGATTTTTGTTTGGTTGGTATATTTTTTTCGGTGTAGGTGTCCCAAGCATTGGAGCTGTCTGTCTTCTATTATTTTGTTTAGTTCTGTTATTTCTAGTTCTCTTCTTATGTCTACGTTTCTGATTCTGTCTTTTCTGGTTACTCCGTATACTTTCCTAAGATACTTCATTTCTAGTGTCTGTATCATACTTTTTTGTCTCCTGTTTAGCGTCCACGTTTTGCATCAATATATTAGTGTTGGTATTAGTATTACTTTGTATATTGTTAGTTTTGTTTTTCTCGATATCTTCTTGTTGTTTAGTATTATCTTTTGGATCGTCTGGAAAGTTCTTGTTGCTGCTTGCAGTCTATTGTTTATTTCCACTTCGAGATCCCCTATGCTGTCTATTATTTGTTAATGTATAAGTTGGTTCTTTAGTTAATGTATGATATTAATATAATATCAACGAACGATACTAAATTGAAATTAAATATTCTAGGCGTGATAAGTATTAAAAAATGTATTACACAGGGTAATTGAATCGTGTATTTCAGAAACTGGTCAACAGACATTTTTATGAAATATGGAGTCTATTATTTGCCCTAGGTATTTAATTTGTTCGGATTGTTTTATTTTAGTGTTGCTTATTGTTATTTCTTCTGTTTCTTTTCCTCCCCCAATTTTCATTATTTTCATTTTTCTGTGTTGATTGTCAGTCTCGCTTTTGCAAGTTCTTCGTTCCATATCTTAATGTTTGCTTCTAGGTCCTTAATGTTTTTCGCTATTAGTGCTACATCGTCTACAAATATACACTCAGTGATTTCCATTGTTTTACGGTTCCTGTATCCTATGTGTGTTTTTTTTTTGTTTTCTCTTTTATATTTTTATAGCCACATCTATAGCCATTATGAATAGGCATGGGCTTAACGCTGTTTTTTGCTATTAGTGGTATTACATCTTATACAAATATACACTCAGTGATTTCCATTGCTTTAAGGTTTCTGTATCATATGTGTGTTTTTTTTGTTTTCTCTTTTATATTTTTATAACCGCATCTATAGCCATTATGAATAGGCATGGGCTTAACGCTGCTCCTTGTCTTAGACCGTTGCTCGTTGTGAAATTCTTGGACTTCATGTTACCCGTTCTTATACAGTTCTCTGTTTTGGTATATATATACTTTTTATTGCCCTAATCAGTTTTTGTTCTCCTTGTTGTTCTTGTAGTGCCTGCCATAAGTATTCTCTGTTTATTTTGTCAAAGGCTTTTTCTAGATCTATGTATGCTATGTATATTTGTTTCTGGTGCTCTTTTAGTTCATTTATTAAGTTCCTGATTGTGAATAGGTGATCTATTGTGCAATGTTCTCTTCTTACAATGTTTCCCTTCTAGTTTTTGTCTTATTCTTTTTTCCAGTATGTCCTCGTATATCTTTTTTGTCGCACATAATAGGGAAATTCCATTGTAGTTACTACATTCCCTTTTATCTCCTTTCTTCCATATCGGTATTATCGCTGCTGTTTGCCAGTCTTTGGGCATTTTTCTGTCTTCCAAACTTCGTTTAATAGTCTTTTTAGTTGCTCAGTTCCCTCATTTCCCATGTATTTTAGTTGTTCGTTTTTGATGTTGTCTATTCCCGGTGCTTTCCCCAGCTACAGTTTTCTTACTGCTTCGTTTACTTCTTCCGGTGTTATTTTTCTTTCCGTTATTTCTTCTTCTTTTTGGTTTTGTTTTCTTGCTTTCTTCTGCTGATTCGTTGGCTGTTCTTCGACTCTTTCTTCGATACTATTTTCTTGCCCAGCAGCTCCTCGAAGTGTTGCGTCCATCTTTCCGCTATTTATTCATCTCCTGTCAGTATTTTCCCGTCTTTGTCCTTTATTTGGTGTATCTATGTATGCTATGTATATTTGTTTCTGGTGCTCTCTTAGTTCATTTATTAAGTTCCTGATTGTGAATAGGTTATCTATTGTGCAATGTTCTCTTCTGAATCCGCACTGCGATGGTTCCAGTTTCCCTTCTAGTTTTTGTCTTATTCTTTTTTCCAGTATGTCCTCGTATATCTTTTCTATCGCACATAATAGGGAAATTCCTCTGTAGCTACTACATTCCATTTTATCTCCTTTCTTCTATATCGGTATTATCGCTGCTGTATGCCAGTCTTTGGGTATTTTTTCTGTCTGCCAAACTTCGATTAATAGTCTTGTTAGTTGCTCAGTTCCCTCATTTTCCATGTATTTTAGTTGTTCGTTTTTGATGTTGTCTATTCCCGGTGCTTTCCCCAGCTACAGTTTTCTTACTGCTTCGTTTACTTCTTCCGGTGTTATTTTTCCTTCCGTTATTTCTTCTTCTTTTTGGTTTTGTTTTCTTGCTTTCTTCTGCTGATACGTTTGCTGTTCTTCGACTCTTTCTTCGATACTATTTTCTTTGTCCAGCAGCTCGAAGTGTTGCTTCCATCTTTCCGCTATTTCTTCATCTCCTGTCAGTATTTTCTCGTCCTTGTCCTTTATTTGGTGTATCTTGATAGTTTTTTCTTTTCTGTTTCTTCTTATCACGTTATAGAATAGTTTTTGGTTTTCCGTGCGGTTTTTTCCATTTTCTCACCGAATTGTTCCCATGATCCTTCTTTAGCTTCTTTCACTTTGATTTTTACCTGTATTATTTCTGTTGTGTATTTTTCATAATCTGTCGTTGTTTTGCTTTGTAGTTGTCTTAGCCATGTCTTCTTTTTCAATTTTATTTCTTACTTCAACTCTTCTGTCCACCAGTTCGTTTGTTTTTTCTGTTGGTTCTTATTGTGACGCAGGCCTGTCTCGCTGCTCTTGTTAACATGTGTTTGAAATCATTCCATATTTCTTCTGCGTTCACGTATTGTGTTTTTCCATTTTCTCTGCTTTTTGTTTTATTAGTTCCTGATATTGATTCTTTATGCCTTGGTCTTTCAGTTTGTACTCTTTGTGTTATGCAGTTTTTATAATCTGTCGTTGTTTTGCTTTGTAGGTATCTTTGCCATGTCTTCTTTTTCAGTTTTATTTCTTTCTTCAGCTCTTCCGTCCACCAGTTTGTTTGTTTTTTCTTTCTGTTGGTTTTTATTGTGCCGCAGGCCTCTCTCGCTGCTCTTGTTAACATGTGTTTGAAATCATTCCATATTTCTTCTGCGTTCACGTATGTGTTTATTCCATTTTCTCTGCTTCTTGTTTTATTAATTCCTGATATTGATTCTTTATTTCTTGGTCTTTCAGTTTATACACTTTCATTATTTCTCGTGTTGTGTCTTTAATTTTAATTTCTTCCGTCTCTGTTTCTTTTTTGAGCGTTGCTCCTACTAGGAAGTGATCGCTCCCTATTTCGTATGTCCTGTATACTCGTACGTCGTTTATTTGTTTCCTTTGGGTCTCTTTCGTTATTATGTAATCTATTATTGATCGTTCGTGTCTACTACTTACTTCTCTCGTGTATTTGTGTATTCTCTTGTGTTTGTTTAGTGTGTTCAGTACAGGTTTCACGTGTATAATCTGTAGTAATTTTGTATAATATCAGTATTAACCTTGACATGCAATTAGACAGTATTATTAATATTCAATATTTTATTAAGTTGTGTAAAAAAATTGGAATTACGAAATTTAAACTAAATGTGTTCTCAATATTGTACTGTTGATCACTGTATTGTATCCATCACAATGTGTATTTCTGACGATTTAAGAAATTTAAGTGAATTGTGTTTTACACGGAATTACAAATAACTCTACAGTTTCAAAGTTTCTTAAGTAAGATTGATGTTTAAATTCCAAACGTGGTCCTAACCATATAAACTTCACAGCGAAAAAGGTAATATAATTTTCTGTTCCAGTTTCAGATTATTTCTGTCTGTATTGAACTAGTGCAGAAAATCCATTACCCCTTCTACCCTCAGTGCAATTTGGATTCAATTAAATATTTAAATTTCATTAGTACTTCGCGCCTGTATGACGAGACCATCGCAATCCTCTGGAACCTATCAAGTTCCAATTAAGGGGCAACAAATTATCGGCAAATCGGGATACAATCGTGAACATCTGGTCCTGGTGTTCGACAGCTTTGCGGCCCCTTGATGGGCAATTAAAGTTTAAATCAAATAAGGCTCGATACTAGCAGGCGCGGATGTGTTTAAGGGGCGACGACTGTGCCCCAAAATGGACAATGCGATCGCCTGCGACAGAAATACGGGCTCTAACGTGTCCATTATTTCGCAGGATAATTATAATCTCGACCGGATCTATCGAGTTATCACCAACTGACGTGAACGTACAGCGCAACTAATTTGATTTATTTATGCCACCAGTGTTAATTATTTGACGTTTGAATTCACTTCTCTTATCAGCATTGCATTAATTTGTATACGAACACAATTATTTGTAGAGTAACAATGATGACCAATAAATTAGTTCATATTTTATATCCTTATAATTTGAATTATTTTCATCGATAAAAGTATATGGTATACCGTGTATAGCTATGTATGTAATAAAATGTGGAACAAAACGTGATTGTCAGGCAATATATGCCGTATTATTTACATGTGTACAACCTTCTTCCTACGCTGAGAGATGAAGTCTTTTATTGAAATGCTTTGTAATCCCTGTGCCGGACAAGTCTCAAATCTTTCGATATGTGTGTATGTACATCTGCTACGGCAGGTATTTTATTGACAATAGCGGAATAGCTTAGATTGCTACAGAGAAATCTGCATTCATGCCGCGTTTCAGCCGAGCCAGATATGTAAGAATAGTTTTCCCTGCGCATTTCCACGAGGCGGATTTCTCGCTGGAGAATGCGACAAATGATAGAGAGCAAAAATCTAGCATTTTCGCCGAATGAGAAATTCTATTGTGGGCCCCAGTTTAGCAAGGAATGCCATAAATATTAAGAGTTCAGCGAATACATCAGTCATAATTTATGTGAGAGATTACTCGGAAAATAATACACCAGCATGAGTAAACATTGCGATAAATTTAATTACAACGTATTAAATCATTCAAGCATATTAAAATGTTACACTTAATTTATAGCTGAGCATATTACCATATATAATTTGTATAAGTTCGCGCAGAAAAAAGTAATTCGTCGGTATTATGAAGTTTGTTCTATATCCAATTATTTATACGTGCAATCAATATACAATATCTTGCACAAATCACTACACATCATAAATACAAATAATCATAAAATATTATAACTATTTGTATTATTTTAATGTGTAACATTTTATAATTTATACCAACGTTGCATGCACAAAGCTACAACAATATTTTATAATACTTTAATCAAGCCTTAGTAATCATAATAACAGTTGGAATACTTCGTAAATACGACTGCACATAATTCCAGCGGATTACAAGTGTAACAGCAACCCACGTGCCAGTTTCCTTTATAAACCAACTTCGAAAATCACAACTTTATGTACGCCACGTTCCGCGCTGCTGTGGAAATTGCACTGCAGAGTTGCAAAAATTAAATTTGCTCTCGAACTGCGGAAGTATAAATGAAAAATGGGCGATAACTTACCGTATGGCGTAACCGAAGGCCATCACGGCATCCGATACGAACTGTAATTGATCCTCGAACACTGTGTTCTGCTTGGTGAGCTGTTCTTTGCCTGTGCACGTACGAGTGTACTTCTGGTTGTAAGGTGTCCTGGAGCTGTTTAGGTACCTGCATTGGAAGTGATGCTCCCAGAATTCTGAAAATAACAACAATTATTAGCAACAGCCAGAATTATTGTTTTTGTTTGAATATTAGAAACGAGGTTGTTTGAATATTTATAAAATTTTATAGTCAGATACAAAAAGAAAATTATCTTATTTTCGTATAGCGAAGCTTACCAATAAAAATCTATAAGACATACAACAACATGTATCAGTATTTAAAAGTAGTATAGTAAATTCCATAACAAAGTAACAAAGTTACCCTACACAAAAATTTGCAAAAAATCTAACATCTAAACAATTTGCACAAACGCCATCTTCATCATCTTCATCCTCATCATTATCATCATAATTATGTATGTTATATAAATTACGAGATATGTATTTTATGTATATTCTGTAAGTATATGAAATACATCTTCTTACTACTACACAAAATTCGTAACAATTATATTAACCTAAACTATATGATTTTTATATAGGGTGTCTCCTAAAAAACGCCGCTGGCCATAACTCCTTTATTTATTGGCCGATTTCAATAAAACAAAGACAAGATTAAATGGCTCCACATGTTCTACAAAGGGGCCCTAATTTTCTTTTTTTGCAAAATCAACTTTCATTTCAGCGATAGTCTACTTTTTTTCAAATGGTTACATATATTTTCTGGTTTTTTTTCTGGTAGAGATTATTTTGGCCATGGAAAGCAAAGTGAATGCAAAAAACAGTAAAAGTTATTTTGTGGTTTGTATTTCTGTTTCTTAAGAATTGCATTTACCGTTCATTTAGATGTGCCAATGTTATTTGCAAATTCCCGAATAGATGTTTTTGGATTTTCTTGCACATTAAAAAGTACATCTAGTTGCATATTTCCGTGAAATACTCGTTCTTCTCTCTTCGGTTTCTTAAAAACACCATATTATTTTTTTTCTTGTCTTCCTAATTTTCTAGGCTCTTGGACTTCTCTATTCGGAAAACGGTCCATGTATAGGAGCACTGCTTGATCGGGATTTGTATTGCATTCGAAATACACTTGTAACATGTCAGTCAATCGATTGTTAATATTGTAAGCCATCACTTGAGTTATTTCACAAAAATTCAAAAATCACTTAGATGGCATTTACTGTTTCTTGTGTTCACTTATCAACTATTCAACTATTTAATTTTGTTTTTGTTTGATTGAAATCAAAGTAGAGAGTAGACAGAAACGAGTTATGCCTTTTTAGGAGACACCCTGTATATTAACATGAAGTTTCATCATGTATCAGCCTCATCAATCCTATATATGATTTTTATTGGAAACTTCCACATCTTTGGGCTTGGATTAAAAGAACTTAAGTCAATTGAGTAATTACTAAGTAATTGTTTCAGTATATGCAATTACAGTATGGCCGATATATGGAAGATTAGTAAACTCTTTAAGATGGAAATTTGAATGCAGAGTTATGACATAGTACCATTTTATCAATAGAAATGAGCTGAGCCGGATTTAGACTTAATAGGGCCCTAAGCTATTTGAGATATAGGGCCCTTTATAACTCCAGATATTATATGTCAGTGCCAAATACGATTTTCCGATACCAAGAGGGTTAAACTGAAATACAATTAAGAAGTATATAGATAGTGAAATAATAAATCTTTAACTTAAAATCAGTTTTATTCATAACAAACTTTAAAATGCAAACTGTGGTAAAAAGAAACAAAAATTCTTTTAAAAGGCAAAATTTACAAAGGCTTATTATCTAATCTCTTGAAACATGTTATAAGGATTAAGAAATTATATTACATTAACATATGTTCTTTCTTGCCCTTGCCAAAGCAAAGTCACTGATAACATCATCAAATGATAAACTGCTTAGTTTGGGACTTTATATGCACATGAGACTGAGGGAACATAATTTATCTTGAGTCATTGTTGTTCTACATTCATTTTTTATCCTCTACAGCTGAGAAAAAGATCTTTCTCTAGAGTAATTTGCAAGCATCATACTAAGAAACAATCTCAAAATTGCTTCTACATTAGGGAATGCTGATTGGACAAGATCGTTAAATATTACCCTATACAGATCCTGATATATCAGACTGTCAGGTTCCGCTGAACCATAGAATTGTCTATGTCTAACATATTGATGAAAATGCTTCACTTCTCCTACAAGATTCATGCCCACATCTTCAGGATATGTTTGCCATAAAGCACTAACTCCTTCACGAATTCCTTCTTCTGTAGATTTTGTTAAGAATAAAAACATTTTTGCAGCATCATTATATACTAAGGCCCTCTATGCCAGACTTTACTCTAATGCATCCATCACAGGTACAAATGTTTTGATTCTAAACTTGTCTCTTGACTCAAGGTTCTCTAAAGCATCATCTTCATCATCATTGACATGGATTCTTCTATATCTGATTTTCTTGCAATCAACATAAGGCAATTTTGCCTTTGTCTTTTCTTTAAAATGATCGAACATATTCCTGGAATATTTAACAAAATCCGAAAGAGAAGCATACAATTTCCTAGATACATCTAGACTAATTTGGGGGTCTTGCAGTGATTGACTAGTCTTCTGAAATTCATCCAGCAAGTAACTCCACAAATATAACATTATCATAAATTCAAACTCCTCCACTTTATTAAAAATGTTTATGGCTTGATTTCTTGTTTCGCCTTTCTCTCTAGTATCAATATGCAGCTGATGCAATGCAGAAATTATTCCATGATAACTATCGAGTATTGCACATCTGGCCATTGAATGTGCTTCCCATCTAGAACTTTAGAATCATCTTTGAAGAATGACAACAGTACTTCCCGTCTATGTATAGATGAAGAAAATAAATTATATATTTCTTGAACAATTCCAAACAGTTCACTGCATCTAAACAACAGTCAACTGCTGCTCTACCAACAAAATGAAGGGAATGACCAGCACATGGAATATACCTAACATACTTATAAATCTTCAATATTATTTCTTGCATACCCTTGTACTTGCCAGACATATTGGCAGCATTATCAATGTCAATTACTTACCAAAATCATTTTTGCACTCATTTGTAATGCTGCAGTACAAATAATGCTGCAGTATATTTAAGTATACATGACAATTGCTTACTCAGACATTTTTTTGGGGTCCCCAAGAAAGTGGGGGCCCTAAGCTATAGATTGTGTAGCTTATACGTAAATCCTGTACTGGAAATGAGTCTGAAACACTTTTTCGATCTAGAATTTCTTGACTTATGTCCTTACAACTTAAGATAAAAGATATGCCTATTGACATATGGATCTTTATTTGGTTAAATAACTGCTCAAATTCCAATTATTAAAAATTTAAACTAATAAGCTTTAAAGTATTGGAATAAATTTAATGCTTTCTCACAAACCTCTTGGGGACATTTTACTAAGTGGTTTTGGGAGTGGAACAAAAACGATCCGACAGAAAGTTTTGTCTCATATTAGTGGATGGAACAGAGGAAGCAATTGAACTTTTTACGTCAATCAATCGTGATCGTTCCATCCTGAATGGAAAATAATTATGCGTTTAAAACCTCATCTTACACGATAAATCAATATATAGGACACCACGAAGAAATACGAAGTTGTTATATAGATATTTTGGGAATAAGTAGAGTAACATCGATAAAATTATGTTAAAATGGAAAATATGTCATCGCTATCGGAATATCACATTTCTTAAGCGACATCCTTTATACTCACAATGTATCCGGACATTCAATATCCTTTTATTTTATTACAATAAGTCCCACATGTATTTTATTACACATTTCATATTTTTATGAAGATTTTCATAATATAAAAACTTCTATATGTATATTTATAACAACTTCATGCTTCCAGATATTCGTTGCTGCTGCAGTAATAGATTCTAAACTTTATCAATAAATCTTTTGGTTAAAACTAATAAATGAAATGGGTATTTAGATAATACTTACATAAAACGTTTGTCAAACATTTCTCGTGCACGCATATTCTATTTTAGAATAAAACTAAAACGAAAATGAGACGAGGAAACATTGACTGTGCGAACTAATGAATTGATTTTTTTTATGTTGTGGCGCACAAATACGCAAAAAAAGTACCTATCATAAACAACAAAATACAGGGTGTCTCATCGAAACCGTCTGTTAAAAATTTATATGATCGCTAATCCAACAAAAATTTGAAAAAAATAAAATAAAACAGATAATTCTGTTCTACTCAGGTCAAATACTTTGGATCTTCTAACACTAATTAGGCATCAACTTTTGTTTTTTAAATTGAACACCATATGTTAATATATTTTGGACTTCCCTGTTTAATTTCAAACATCTGTAGTAAAGATTATTTACTCTTTTAATTTCAGAAATAAAAATTAAATTAAAAAATGTTTGCCTTAAAAAGACATTTTGAAAAATGGCTTCAACTACTCTTAGAAATGAGATAAAAACGGGGGTTTTATCTTAAACTATTCCTGAAAGATACCTCTATGTGTGAAATACGTATTTTGCATCTGAAAATTTTTGATTATTAGTGTATTATATATCATTTATATTACATAAAATGACCTACTTTTCTCTTATTGCAATTGGTACGACATTTTTTGAAATATTCCCAACATTTTCTTGAAAAACATGCCAATTCTTTAAAAATATCAACAAATAAATTACGCCTCTCAAAATTGGGTCTCCAATTACTGCAAATAAATCCACAATATTGATAAGCATATTACTACTATTTGTTGATTTGAATAATCCTGAAAGATACATCTATGTGTGAAATACGTATTTTGCATCTGAAAATTTTGATTATTTGTGTAATGATGTATAATTTATTTTAAATAAAAAGACCTACTTTTCTCTTATTGCAATTGGTACGACATTTTTTGAAATATTCCCAACATTTTCTTAAAAAAACATGCCAATTCTTTAAAAATATCTACAAATAAATTACGCCTTCCACATTTGGGTCTCTAAATTGCTGCAAATCAATACACAATATTGATAAGCATATTACTACTATTTGTTGATTTGAATATTCCTGAGAGATACCTCATCATGTGTGAAATACGTAAATTTTGATAATTGGTGTAATGATATATCATTCATTTTAAATAAAATGACCTACTTTTTTCTTATTGCAATTGGTACGACAGTTTTTGATATATTTCCAACATTCTATTATTTTTACCTTTTCAAGTTCAAATTGAGACCAATCAAGTTCAAATTAAGACCAATCAATTTCAAATTAAGACTAAACAAAATCAAGTTGACACTAAAAAATATCACGTTGAGGGCAAACAAATTAAATAAAATGATTTATTTTGTTCTCATTGCAATTGGTACGACAGTTTTTGAAATATTTCGATCATTCTATTATCTATATAGTGTATTATGTCCATTTTTTTAAATTATGTCCATTAAGAAGTATATTTTTAAATTATCTTAGAAAAACATGTCGATTCTTTAAAATTATCGACAAATAAATTACGTTTAACTCAAAACCCAAAATTGGGTCTCCAAATTGCTGCAAATCGATCCACAATATTGATAAGCATATAGTTTTCCAACTATTTGCAGATTTGAATACTTTTC
This sequence comes from Othius punctulatus, assembly GCA_951805005.1. Lineage (NCBI taxonomy): Eukaryota > Metazoa > Arthropoda > Insecta > Coleoptera > Staphylinidae > Othius > Othius punctulatus. The sequence continues at coordinate 43,411,332 of OX638141.1, read as the reverse complement.
TTGGCAACTGTGCAAATTGAAAGATATCGGTTATCTTGCAATGAAAAATTAGAATAGTTCTATTTAAATCCCTAAAATGGATAGTGTCAATGCGGGCAATGCTATTTCTCATCGTGACGGCTTATATTGGTTTGATAAAATAAACGATTTCCGTCTAACAGCTTATTTATCTCCTGATCCATACATTTCATTGGCACGATTTATACCTATAATAAACTAATACCCAACGCAGTAAAATCGCTATAATCCATAAAAATAAACATGTAATGAAATAACTATATAGCAGGGGAGAATTGTTTTTTTATTACTTAATTTTATAGTTAATAAATTTAGATATTCCATTAATGCCTCACATCAATGATGGAGTTATACTTAGAAAAAAAAACCACACCCAAGGTATTCCCGTAATAGGCGTTCTTTGGATTGCTAAATAAGGCTAATGCATAAATCGTGGGCTTACAAGAATAAGACAGTAGAATGCGAGATAACGAGGATAAATGCATTTGAAAATTAATCAGTAGGTATTTAAAAGTTTATACACTGAATTATATAATAAAAGTAACAATTTTAGCTCGTAAAAATTAAAAAAAAAAAGTAAAATCTAAAAATATTGGCGAAACCGTCATATTATGAAAAAATGCAATTCGTTACAATTACGTTAACCTAAATTGTATAACTTTTATTGGAAACTTACATATGTCCATATATGTACATATGTAATTAACATTTTGTAATTTAACCGCCTTTGTAATTTTTGCGGTTTCCGAGATCACCATGCTAATCATCCTTATCTTAGACACCCTATTTACCTATGTCTGTAAATGTATATATAAAGTTTTAAATATTTTGTTGTTGTTTCTGCAGAGTTCTCACATTCCAGTGAACCAGGATACATCTTTTTTTTCGAAAATAAATACAACAAACATTTATGGTACCCGGTCATATTAACTCATTTTTATCAAATTTTAACTTGTATGTCCACGATATATCCTAAACAACCTAATTTTCATGATACGCAATGAACATATTAAAAATATATCATGCATGTGAATCAATCAGTAATACATAATGCGACACTCAAATGTAAAGATAATGGGTGCATGTATCATGGCTAGTTATGTTTGATTTTTTTTTTAAATAATTTTTCTAACCATTATTTTTTTTTGTACTAAGTGTTAAGAAATATTTCAAAAATAAAAAATGAACTTTATGTGTTCTTGCATCTGCTTCTTTTCTAGTACAAACAAAAAGCCACATGCGAATATTATGTAGATTTGAAATAATTACTTAATTTAAGATTGTGTACGTTTTATGGTTTATAATTATAGTATTTTATTATATTTTAGACTCAAAATAAAGGGTTATGGAGTATTGTAACATCGAAAATGATAATACAATACAATCACAAAATACAATAATTCGTCTGATCTGTGGTTGTATACATTTTGAGTTGCCTTCGTTTCGACTACAGTAGAGAAGATCTATGTCACGTGACCGATCTATACCGATCACGTGACCGGGCGAGCATAATTGGTTGGAAGAAGCGCCGTACTTTTTTATGTTCTAAACAAATTCAAATCGAAGGAATCTTAGCCGTACGCATTCAATTGCTCTTAAAACAAAAAAAATATGATACAAATTGCAGAAATTTTCGATATTTTTGAGATCATAAAATTATCAAAAAAATTAAGCATCCTGTATATTGAAAACTATGCAGTTTAAGTTAATTTTAACTTTTTAATACTTGCTTTACCCTGCATACTTGTTTTTACATCATCTTAATTTCAAGAATTGGTTTGTTTTATAAGGAGTATCTAAGAATATATATTTGTGTTTTCGTAATAATGTAAAATATTGTTTGAATTTTATGATTTTTAATGTAAATTTTGTGGAATCTCATTGTTGTGGTATTTTTTCTCAGTATTTGGGCAGTTTTATAAGTTTTATATCTTAATGTGAATATTTTCGAAAATGTTTTATTTGTTTTATATGTTTACAATTTGTGGATTTTCGTGCACGTTACAAAAATCTCAGGTTTGTTATCAAGATGGGAAATATATATTTGTCGTTGACTTTTCAAGCAATTTTTTCTTTTGAATCGTTTTGGAAGATTTCAAGCAATTTTAAAGATTGTCATTTTTTATTTTCAGATAACCACCTTTCGTGGAATTTCGTGCCGTTGAAAAAATGGGTAGTGAATGTATATTTGGGAAATTTTGATATTTCATATAATTTTTGTGGAATCGTCATGCAAGTTAAAAAATATTTCATGTAATTTTAAGAATATTATTTTTTTTATTTGTTGAATTTTTATGATTTTTCAAAGTACATTTGTGGAATTTGTGGAATTTCATGCACTTTACAAAAATCTCAGTTTTGTTGTATATGTAGTTGAAAAATATATCACACAATTTTAAAAATGTAATTTTTTTCATTTGTTGAATTTTTGTGATTTTTGAAAGTACATTTTGTGGAATTTAATGCCATTGACAATATGGGTATTATTGTAAATTTGGTAAATTTTGATATTTCACATAATGTTTGTGGAATGTAAGTGGGTATATCAAATTTGATGGATTTTATGATTTTTTTAATGAATTTTATGATTTTGTATGTACCTTATAAATTCTGAATCCATAATTTAGAAATTTTAACGTGTTTACCAAATTTTATTTTCTGCAAAGTTTGTACAAGTCATTTTTGTATGTATTAATTACATCTCATAATCATAAAAGAGAACCAAGGTAATTATTATTAGGTTTACTATGATTTTTTGTGAATTTTAAAAGTAGAATTGGAAAATATTTACATCCTTAGTCAAGTTTCGTGGCTTTGTCATGAAATTTGAATAGAATTGTCATACAAATTTTAATAATATTGATGCAAGATTTTATGATTTTTAAAAATCTCAGTTTTGTTGTGTATGTAGTTTAAAAAGATTTCATACAACTTTAAAAATGTTAATATTTTTATTTGTTGAATTTTTATGATTTTTGAAAGTACACTTTGTGGAGTTTCATGCAATTGAAAATATGGGTATTGTTGTAATTAGTAAATTTTGTTATTTCACATAATGATTGTGGAATGTAAGTTGGTATATCAAATTTTGTGAATTTTATGAAAATTTTATGAGTTGTATGATTTTGTATGTACAGTCATGCTCACATAAATCTAGTACAAACAATTTGACATTGCCATATAAAATTCCTATAATAACCTAATTTCTTGTACTAGATTTATGTAAGCTTGACTACCTTAAATATTTTGAATCCAAAATTTATAAATTTTAACGTGTTTACCTCATTTTATTTTGTGCAAAGCTTGTGCAAGTCATTTTTGAATGTAATAATTACATCTCATAATCATAAAAGAGAAGTAAGATTATTATTATTAGGTTTACGATGTATAATGTATAATAAAAGTAGAATTGGAAAATATTTGCATCTTTGGTCAAGCTTCGTGGCTTTTTCATGAAATTTGAATAGAATTGTCATACAAATTTAAATCATATTGATGCAAGATTTTATGAATTTTACAAGATCAGCATTTTGTATGTACTTGAAAAAATCGTAATCCATAAATTATAATCTTTCACGTGTTTACATAATTTGATTTAGTTACATACGTTAATTCTGACAAAATATTAATTTTTGTATGTATTAAATACATCCCATTATCACAAAAAAGTAGTAAGATTATTATTATTAGGCTTATGGCAAAATTTTCCAATTCAACTTTCCACAATTTATAACAAAATTATGGAGAGTAGAATTGGAAAATTTTTACGTCGTTGGTCAAGTTTCTTCTGGCTTCTGCATGAAATTTGAATAGATTAGTCATACAAATTTAAATAATGAAATAATAGCTATTTGTATAAAAGCGCAAAGTGATATATTGTTTTCTCTCGGGGAGGAGTTCCCGTGCGACGAGTAGCGAAGCGTGGCAATTCCCCGAGAGCAACAATGGCACTTGGCAACAGCAATAGCAACAATGGCGGTCGAATTGGATATAAAATATTTCATACAATTTATTGCTTCATAATATAATCGTTAAGTATGCGTATGGCAGGATACAATAATTATGATTGACTTTTTAAATAACATGTAATTGATCGAACGATCAGGATAAAGACGTGATATTTGCGAAAATGTCTCTATGGATTATTCGCAAGCGACAAAGTGTTTACGCGAATTTTTTGCTTGTTGTTAATACCAACTTGCGATGAAGTGACGGTCGCATTAGCAAGCAGAAATATCTACTTTGTGTGTCAATTGTAGGAAAAGAGTATTATTTTTAGGCTTATGAAGATTTTTCATTATTATAGATTTATATTATATTATAGATTTATTATATTATTATCGATTTATAATCGATATAATTTTAAATCAATTACAGATTTATAGATTTAAATTTAAATTTTTGTTCTAATAATCTAAAATGGTTTTGCATTTTAATGGTTTGGCATGCACATTTGTAGAATTTAATCAAATTTACAAGAATATTGGTTTGGTTGTGTATTTGGGAAATTTGGAGCTGTTGTTAAATTTTCTTGGCCTGTTTATTTTTAGTTATTCTCAAAATAAAGACGAATTAAAATGCATACATATATTTGAATAACCGCAACAAATATAATTTATCTAGCTGACAGTTTGATTAGCTACGTTGTTTTTAATCTGCAGCCGAGTGCTTTTTGCTTATGATTCATTTCTGCGCCAATGTAAAAATAATACAAAATAAATAACTCCCACTAGGAGTTACCTGTGATGCATATTAAGTATGAAATTAAATATTTTATTTCTATATGAATTTGTTTATTACAAAATATGTTGCGAACATTTAATTATTTTTTGGTTTAAGTATTCACATTGGATATACCGTTTACTGAATTCTTAATTATGTAATACGTAGTTCCGTCATGAAATATGGAATGACATTGATAAAATCGAAGAGAAATTTGCTATACTACCCGAGCACAAAAAATGGGAATTAGATAGTTTCATTATATTATATAATTTATGACTATAGCGGCGTTCTTTTCCCTATTTGATTAAACATTACTTATCAAAAAGTCAAATGAATTTCATATAATATTTATATACTGCGTGAGCATTTTCAATCCGGAACATACATTCCACTTTGTGAAATGGGTTGCCCATCTCTGAATATCATTGACCATCCGCCAAAGGGACTGCTAAACTACCGCATGCACAAGTGCTAACAAGTGAAATCAATCAAAAACTATAAAATGTGAGAAAATGCATGTAAAGTTTTATATTCTGCTGTTACCTTTCCTACTCAGTCATTTAATGAGTTAAGACTTTGGAAGTTCGGCTACAGGACCTTTTACTATGCCCCTACTGAGCCTGAGATTTGTTACAATTTAGTGAACCATCAAAATGAAACATAACCAAAAACAGCCAAAAATTGACTTAGTGTATTTCACTTGAGAGCCAACGATATGGTATTTACGAAACAATTGTAGAGTTTTTCTATTAAAAAAATTCTGAAACTTAACCAAGTGCTTTATTTATACTAATTTAAAGATGTTTCACCAAGTATTACCTACCGGTTCAGACAATCTAATTATATAATATTTATATTATTTAATTCTTCTAGCATATATAAAGACTATTATATAAATTATTATCGTAGTTGTTACATGAAAACTAAAAGGAAATGATTTTGCATGCTAAATTTCACTCTTTGCACTAATAATTTAATCGCTCGTAAATAGCCTTGCAGGACGAATTGTCTTCTAGTCCCGCAGCTGGAAGACGACGTAATTCCTGCGGGCCTATTTTATTGCTAAAACTCGAAAGTTTCGGCCAAGGCGGTGTATGTTTTATTGATTTTCCTTTGATATAAAACCCTCCTCGACACTTCTTTCAAACACATAAAGCTCCCACTTAAAAACTTATTTATAACTTTTATACGAGAAATTTATTTCCACTGCCGAAGACTGGATTATTTTAAATTCCGCGCTTGCTTTACTGCTTGTTTCTATTACTTTAGTTTATGCTGGTCTCATAATTTTCAATTCAATCGCTTAAGGCTATCAGCTCATTTTTAATGGATAAGTGAAATTTATGTCTCACTGCAGAAGATACAATATTGCAATTTGTGCATTAAAGCCTAGATTAACTTAAGCACAATCCACGGAAATACATAAAAATTATATTAAAATATAGATATGTTAATGTTTAATTAACTAAAACAGAAAGGACAAAAGAAAGAAAACAAAAGGACACGAAATTGTAAAATAAAAGACATGAATAAAGTAACAAATGGAACTAGCAAAATAATAACAAATGATAAAGGGGATATAGAAAGAATGAAAAAAAAAAATAGATGGGCATGGAAACTGGGGACATCAAATATAAGAAGCCTGAAAAGGGAAAAGAGAAAGAATTAGACGATGAGTTCGAACAGCTCGAAACGGATATGATAGCAATCACAGAAACAATAAAAAAGGAAATGGAAGCATGAGGATGGGAACAGGACACGTCATGATATATAGTGGAGTAGAAGAGGACAAAAGAGCTGCGGAAGGGGGGGGGGGGGGGGTGTATTATACACAAAAGAATAGAACACGAAATAGAAAACTGGAAAGCCTGGCTACAACGGCAGAGTGGGGCAAAGAGATAAAGTATATAATTGAGTAATAGGTAGTCAAGGAAAGGTAAAAAGAAACGGCCATGGAGAAAGGCTACTCGATTTTTGTATATCACAAAACATGATTATAACGAACACCTTCTTCAAACATAAGTAGATACATACATACACAAGGGAAGTAAAGAGCAGAAATAAAAGATCAATGATTGATTACACATTGGTCGAAGAACAAAATAGAAAATCAATAACAGATACCAAAGTAAGAAGAGGACCATAAATTGGGAGTGACCACTACCTGGTCATAGCAACAATAGACAAGTCCAAAAACGGTGGGGTCATACAATTAACGAGAGGTATTCAGTTTACTATTCTGCACAACATTAACAATATGTTCATTGAACTCTTCTGTGAAATATCTGTGGTATACATTCGTCAGTACAAAGTAGTCATAGATGTGATATACCGTACACCAAACTCTGATTTTAATGTGTTTATACGAGGGCTGTTTGACGGAAGAGTGACTTTTCAAAGGTTGGTAACACTTTCGCTGTAATGATTATGTTGCTAGCTCCTGAGGTCTTTCGGAGGTCTACTGTCAAAATTTGGCACCAATCTGACAGATAGATTATGTTTTATACTTATTTGAAGAAAACTGTTTTCGTTGTTGTGTAAATATGGAGAAAACATAATTTCGAGTGTTGATTAATAGTTATTTAAGCATTAAGAGAGGTAAGTATCTTTTACCAGTCGAGGTTGAGTTTGCGCCCGAGCGACAGCGAGGGCTAGCAATAAAGACCAAGACTGGTCAAAACTTACCTCTCACATTGATTATAACTGTTTTTCCACTCCCGAAGTTGGTTTAATTGTTTGTGTTTGATTAATTTATTTTCATGAACAAAATGTCAATACGGCTTTGGTTGGGAAGACTATTTTTCAAACAAAGTATGAATGTCAGAAATTGCATTCGTTCAGTTGTAAAATGAATTCCAATGAAAATAAACAAGAAATGGCAATTGAAGAAACTGCAGATGCTGCCTGTTCCTTCCTACTGCCGGAGAAGTCGAAGGGGTGTTATCAAAAGTGTTTTAAAGACTGGTGCCACAGAAATAACGCGATTGAAATTATTTTACTTACTTCCCTGAGGGAAGTAAGTGATTACTTACTTCCCGTTGCTCATAGTAACCAAAGCTTTATCGGTAAGTGGGACTTACTTCCACTAAATCAATGTTATAACAGTGTACTTACCATGCAGGCAGTGGAAAAACATTATTTTCTACGTGAAAAAACAATTAAAGAAAACAAGACCAGTCAAGAAAGTATCGGAAGCAAGAGGCGGAAGACAAAAAGGGAGAGGCAGACCGAGGAAAACATGGGACCAAAACATGATCGAGATACTGAAAAAAAGAGGAAACATCTGGACGGAAGCAAGAGTACCATCAAGAAACAAGAAAGAATGGACATATGAGATAGAGTACACTGAACAAAAAATGTAACAACATGAAAAAGATCCCTACACCATTCTGCAGTAAAAGGGTCAATAAAAAATAAAAGGGTAAAAGGGTTAATTAGTAATTCGTGGGTTCAGTTCTTTACTCATGCATATTTATAACTCAAGTATATAGCTTCAAACATGTTTTACACCAAAATATGAAGGAACACAATTCACATGAAAATAATATAAAAAAATATTTATGTTATTTAATGCCGGTCAGTACTGACATATTTTGCGGTATTTAAAAAGCGCAATTTGTGCTTAATTTTTTTTATTTAAAAAAAAGTGGCTAATCGTTAAGGTCTGAATTTAGATCTAACCATTATATCAACAAGGTGGACTTAATTTAAATACAACATACCTGTGTCAATTCACTTAACATCTCCATAGCAGAGCACGCGAATCCCCCATCAGTTATTATGCAATTCTTATTTTAAACAGCCGGCACCTCTGCCAATTATGCATCATTTTCGCAAAATAAAAGACAGCACCGCCGCAATTAAATTTAATTTATGTACTGCATTGAATTTCTCCCGAGATTAAAAGTCGTGATTTCATTTTATTCCTCAATAAAGACGCATGCCATGAATAGTGGGACTTCAAGCAACGCGCTTAATTAAAAATACGTCGTTCGTGTTTCATTATGATTGAGTAAAATAGCGGCTTCTTAATCCTCCTTAATACCAATCAGCTGTATTACCCGCATTATTAAAAGTTAACGATGTAAAACGTCACTACGTGCATTTAATTTACAGCGAGCTGTTTCTAATATATGTATACTTTTACATGCATTGCTGCAGATATGGGTGCATATGTGTATGTATGAGGTGCCCATTTTCTGAACTGAATACGAACAGCAATGTAAATAATCAAATCAATAAGTTGTATTTTTCGGATATTTATTCATGGTTATTTTAATGCTACTTCTAATTATAAAAAATAAATACATTTATCAGTACTGTAAGATGTATAAACAAAAATCACCACAATTTTATATAAAATTGCTACTGTTATTAATAAACATTTTAATTTTTGTATTTATTTGAAATGGCTACGACCCAAACCATACTTAACATTATTACATAATTCAAAGGGAGCAATAACTTGCAAAATTGGTTAATGATTTTGGTACTTTCTATTATTTGGTCATTCACCTACATTTGTAGCACTGCCAACAGAATAATGTGCTGGATCCCCTATGATGAGTCTCCCGGGCAAAGAGTTGGGGCCTGCGTAGTGAATCATTAATTCTGCATTAGTGCATTATTCACCTGGGTCTGACTAATGTTTACGAACTTTCAGTATTTATAGACCCATTAGGTTAATGTGAAACACGGATATATATTTTTTTACACGCCGTGTTCTTGTTCTTTGAACAGCCCACGCATCATTAGCATTTAAATCACTCCAAATCGTCATTGAATAAAGCGTAAAATTACGCTTCACAAAGGAATACTGAATGTATAAAGATGTATGAATTATAAATACAATACAGGGGTGACCCGCGATGAAAACACATAATACTGAGCGGAAAATAAATAAATAAATTATTACAGTTGAAAACTCAACTTTTTTCAGATTAATTTTTCAGGTATGTACCCTACTATTAATTTAGTATAAATAAAGCACTTGGTTAAGTTTCACAATTTTTTTAATAGAAAAACTCGACAATTGTTTCGGTCTCACGACCATTATCAAGAGACAAATAAGACTTATTCATCAGTCTTATTTGTCTCTTGATAATGGTCGTGAGACCGAAACAATTGTCGAGTTTTTCTATTAAAAAAATTGTGAAACTTAACCAAGTGCTTTATTTATACCATTAGCACAATGGTACAATTGTGCTTTGACTTCATAAGTCAAATTATATTGGCTTTGTAAACCTGTAAATGGTGTTAGCATTAATAAATTATTATTGTTATTATTATTATACCAATTTAAAGATGTTTCACCAAGTATTAACCACCAATTCATATAATCTACCTACTATTAATTATATAATATGTGCAATTAATATTGGTTAGTACGGGCTGGGATAGTTATGTTTCTACATAAAAGAACATGTAAAAGCATATTCCGGCATATATTATATAAAAGACTATTTTTACTAACTTTGTAATACTTTGTATTATTAATATGAAATCCATTAATTTTCCTCACATAAAAAATATATTTTCAATTCACTTTATATATCAATGAAACTAAAGTACCTCTTCAAATTACATACATAAATTAAATATAATATGTAAAAGGCTTACCTAGTCTCATTATTTATGTAAAATATTTATTAGGACATCATTCCACTCCACCTGCAAGCGTAAATGCCTCCGTTCGTTTATATTAAAATTGAAAGCGATTGAAAAATGGAACACTTGAATGGCGCTTTACAAGTTGCCGTTTTCAACGTTCCGCGAAATTCGTACTGAAACGGTTGCCCTATTTTGCGGCTATTTTATTAAAATGCCTCAGTCTGAATTTTAATGAAGTTTCTGGATTTGCACGCTGAGAGATATAAATTAAAATTTAAACGACCAAATGACAATGACATAAGCTTTATTGCGCTACATAATAAGAACATTTTACTGACACTGCTATTGCTCTGGGACTAGAAGATTAATAATAATTAGAATTTTCATACAACCATTGAAGCTTATTCAGTTCGCTTTAGAAATTTATATAGTTTGTGAAGAGAATTAATGTAATATTATGTTATTAATATACCAACCAAAGAAAATAAATACAACACCAGATCGAAAAAATACATCTTTTTTAATAAACACATTTTTTTAATAAAAAAAGATTTTCTTTTATTTGTCTTACAACGTACTGTAAATTGTAATACAAAATCTGATTAAAATAACAAAAAAATAATTATAAACATTTAAATGTCAACATATGTATCAACTAGAATTATGAACGTAAATTAAAATCACTAAATTAGTATGTGTAAAAAAAGCGTACATAAAATATGTATGTATTACAAAGTCAGAACCGATTCATCATATTTTGGTGTAGAAAATTCTTATTTTAAGCGATATAGTGCAATTATAAATTTGCATGGGAAAACTGAACCCATGAAATTTATTATTCAACAACCGCCTAAAATGAGACCTAATAGTAAAATATTGGTCTGATGACAGTTATGTGTTTTAAAACTCATAAAACAACGGTGAATTATGAAGGGCTTTGAGGTACCATGGTTACGTTTATAACAAATGTATTATTTATGGGTTATGCATAATAATTATTTATGTTAAAACAAAATGTAATGCAAAAAAATACGTTGTTTATTAGTGGGTAATTCTATTGCTCTAGGACTAGAAGATTCATATTAATTGGAATTTTCAAACAACCATCGAAGCTTATTCATCTCGCTTTATAAAATTATACAGCTTATGAAGAAGATAAATGTAATATTAAGTTTTTAATATAGCCAAGCAAAGAAAATAAATACAACAACAGATTGAAAAATCCCACAGATTTAAATTAATTACAGATAAAGAATATCTTAACACATCTTTGGAATAAAAAAGATTTTATTTTATTTGTATTATTAATCTGATTAAAATAACAAAAAAAAAAATTAAGAACATTTAAATATCGTGAAATGTATCAACTAAAATTACGAACGTAAATTAAAATCACTAAATTAGGATGTGTAAAAAAAGCGTACATAAAATATGTATGTATTACAAAGTCAGAACCGATTTATCACATTTTGGCGTAGAAAATTCTTATTTTAAGCGATATAGTGCAATTATAAATTTGCATGGGGAAACAGAACCCACGAATTGATTATTCGGGAAGCGCCTAAAATGAGACCTAATAGTAAGACATTGGTCTGATGACAGTTATGTGGTTTAGAAGTCATAAAACACCGGTGCATTATGAAGGGCTTTGAGGTACCGTGGTTACGTGATTAACAAATGTATTATTTATGAGTAATGGATTATAAACATTGATGTTACAACAACATGTAATGCAAAAAAAATACCTTCTTTATTAGTAGGTAATTCTATTGCTCCAGGACTAGAAGATTCACATTAATTGGAATTTTCAAACAAGCATCGAAGCTTATTAATCTCGCTTTACAATATTATACAGCTTATGAAGAACATAAATGTAATATTAAGTTTTTAACATAGCAAGCAAAGAAAATAAATACAACACCAGATTGAAAAATCCCACAGATTTAAATTAATACGTAGTAAAGTAATAGTAAAACGTTGTTGGGATCCCAGTTCTATGTTTTATAAGCCATAAAACACAGGTGAATTATGTTATGAAGGGCATTATGTTACCATAGTTACATACATAATAAATGTATTATTTATAGTTCATAGATAATAATGAATGTTATTGCAACATGTAATGCAAACAAGTACCGTGATTATTAGTACGTAATTCTAGCGTCTGAAATTATGAATTTTCAAAATATGCAAAACTTTCTGAGTGCAGTGATCTTCAACTACAGTAGTGGTTTGATTTTATGTGTTTTGAACATTGTGTATTTTAAAATGAGTACTCGATTATAATAATCAATGAAATTACGTTTACCTCTTTTCGAGTACTCTATTGTTTGATTGACAAAACAAATATGATGTGAATGTTATCGATTGATAAATAAATATAGTAAATAAATAGTAATAGTAAAGCATTATTGTGATCCCAGTTCTATGTTTTATATTTATCCATAACACATAGGTGAATTTTATTATGAAGGGCATTATATTACCACAGTTACGTACATAATAAATGAATTATTTATAGTTCATCGGTAATAATTTATGTTACTGCAACATTTAATTTGAGTAAACGCTGTGATTATTAGTATGTAATTGTATCAAATCAATATTACTAATAATTTTTAATATACAAATTAACTTACCAATAAACCAAGGGTTTCTCTTGTTGTTTTCCACGTTTAAGCTCAGGAAGTATTCCTTAAAACCGATGACGGGATTTGCTTGGGGCTGGACTGACAAAGTCCCTTCTACTTCTGCTTCGTTTCCATCGGATACCAGTGACCTTGCACTCCAGCCATCAGATCCGATCCACGAAAAACTTCCAGTCGCGTTATTTCTGCGAACTGCGCGCATTACTCCGGCGACTTCTTGATCAGATCCGAAAATTATAGCACCTGAAACAAGAATTTTACAGTATTTTATTCGCAAAATTCACAAGGCATCAACTGATTGTATAAGTAACGAACTTTATTATTGCCACAAAGATTGCACATTAGTTTATCATTTAATTTGTCAACGTTTGTCAAATTTTATTCGTACTCTTGAAAATGGCCAAAAGGTCGAAACAATTATTATATAGGAGATTTTCTATGAATAAGTGAAACTGTAACGAAGTGTTTTTATTTATACTTAATTGCACCTCAGGCACTCACAGCAATTGTTCAAAAAATATTATTCAGATATTTTGTCGCACTTCATATGTTTTGAAGACCGTTTTAAACAGCAATTTGTCTTAATTTTCTCAATTGTACCAACATATATTGTAATTTGGCAAAATTACATAGAGTTATAGTTTTGAAATTCAGTGGCACAATAAACTGTGTACATATGGGAGTTGGTGGGTGTGTGTGTGATTGTGTGACATGATTTTTGTCCTCAAGATTACTCCAAAGCGAATAATCGTAGAATTTCGGACTTCTCATATCTTATAGTCTCGCAATTATGGATTTGTCTTAGCAAACAACGAAAACAGGCTAAAAGGAGCGGAATGAAGAATTCTGTTAAAAATAGTTTGACCAGTATAGAAAGAAGACCATACATAGAGAAAACGGATGACCACGAGCTAAATGATCTAATAGAAGGCGCATATATAGTAAGATTCATCAAAGTAGAGAGGCTGCGATGGTTCGGACATATAATGAGAATGGGCATATGACGAGAGATAAAAGAAGTTATTCATTGGGTTCCGACAAACACAAGAGCGAGAAGAAGACCGAGAAAGAGATGGAATGACGAAGTTATAGACGATTTACTGACCATGAATTCGACAGAGTGGAGAAGACTTGGTGAAGAGTGGATGATAGAGATGAGTAGAGGCGTGTGGTAGAGCAGGCCAAGACCCACTCAGGGTTGTGTAGAGCCAGTGGAAGAAGAATAAAAATAGTAAGCATCGTAATGTAATTTAGTACAGATTGCTTAAAGTTGGAAATTCTGCAAATCCGAATGGGATTAAATTATTGATACTTTGGATGTCAGTCCTTTGATTAATTCAAATGAATCCCTGCTATAAAAATATCATAACCTCGCAAATATCTTGCAATAGGTATACGTTTTTAAGGTATATATTATAGGTATAAGTTTTTAAGACTTCTTGAACTCTTACAAATATTTTCCCAAACTCGTTTGAATTCTTGATTTTTTAATTAAATTCTGGTTGTAATAATCGTACATTTTTTAAATTATGAGATGTTTTGAAGAACCTCAATTGAATTCAAGATGTTTTGACACTTTTGTCGAAGTTTCTAGAATTTTCCTAATTTTATATACATACATACATAATCCATCCCTCTTTTACCCATTGGGTGTCGAGGAAAAACTAATTTTATATAAGGTTTATTATTAGGTAATTATATAGCGTTTGTAAATATTTTGTTGTATTTTCATGAATTCTTCAAATTTTGCGTATTTTTGTCCAGAATCTTTTCAATTATTGATTTATTTGTTCATTTCTGGTTGTAATAATGACAAATTTTTAAAATTCTAAGATATTTGAATTCTAATGTGCTAAGCTTGTTAAATCTAGGATTCTAAGATTCTGAGCTTCTAATATTCTGAGATTTCTTGAATGATATAATTTTTTAGATTGTATATATTTTTATTTTGCTATATATCCCTGAGAAACTGCTAGAATTCTTATGGGTTTTGGAATAATTCTTGTGGTATAAAAGTAGTCAGAAATTCATGATACTTACTTATTAAAATTGAAAAAAAATTGTGTAAGTTTAAATAAATTTCCTAATTATTATATTCCGATATTTTCATATTTTGATATATACAGGGTGTTTCAGAAGAGAGTGCAAATATTTTTATTGTATTGAGTATTGATGATACTTGAGAAGTATTGATGATTATAGTATTGTAGTAAAAAATGTCATATGATCATGTCTGTCATCGTTAATCAATGGTTACAACTGTCAATTACGATTATTTGCCATTTGTTAAAAATAGTGCTAGATAACGCGATATGATATTTCAGACTGTAAGGTAAAACTAAAAATGAAAAAAAAATCATACCTAACCTAACCTAACCTCGAAAACCATTGAGTATTGAACTTCGATGCATTAGAATATTTTCTTATTTATTATTTATATACTTATATATTATTTTTTTATCAATACCCAAAATATTTGCACTCCCTCCTGAAACACGATAACAATAAGTTGTCAAACGATATCACGTAAATAAATATTTCAATATCTATATTTTATACTTCTACAGATAGTTGCTTTGGTGATTAATATGTCACAAACATTGAATTGGCTGAAATTATCTTGTATTTGTTACCAGAACATTGAATTTCTTAAAAAAAACATCTTCAATTTGCTCTACTTCTCGCGAAATTTGCTGTACATTTTCACACTTTTTCGATATTTCTTCCAAAAAATAATAATTTATATGGATCATTAAAATGATTAATATTGTTTTTACAAGTGCATATTTGCAACATAATCTTGAATTACATAAAAAGGCTTGAATTCAGTACAATTCTCTTCACCTTTACTATACATGTACAATTACTAACTTAGATATAGTTTTTTATAAATTGTTATATTTCTTACTCACGATGCTATACGTATTTATTATTCAAGAAGATAGTTTACTGTAATACTTATATCGAATGATATACGGAATAATTAATTTCCCGGTTGTAAAAGAGTATATTTAGTATTGATTTTATTGTATCATAAATATTTTAAACGGCGAATAACTGCTTGAAATGGTTATAAAGTGTAGAAAAACAAACAAAATGCAACGTCACATTTAAATTTGACACAATTAATTTTACTATACTTTTTTTTTAGAAATATCGAAAGAGTCTCAAAAATTCTATACATGTATTTTATTAACTCGTAACTCGTGTAATTGCTGTCATCATTATAACTTTAGGATTCCGGTAATTGCAATATATTATTTACATTTTCTAATAACAATTTTTCCGTTAATTACTGTACATTATTCAGTAATTGAAATGGACAGTGGACATTCAGTAATTGAAATATTGATCCATATTACAGAAAAATTGAATATGCTAAATATTTTTGAGTTCTTAGAAGCGCACATTGAATTTGTAATAATTTTTCTGAACGTTACTATACATTGTAATTTTTTGCTGCAAATACGCGGCTTTCCGAAGCGAAGGGTTGAAAAGGTGCTGAATTTGGAGGTAATCGCTTTTAAAGGGAAAAAAACGAATGCTGTAAAGTGAAATCAGCCCTGGCTTTAAAATAATATTAGTAAATTAACATGGGTAGAAATTCGGTTCATTCGCCCTTTCACCATACTCCAATATTTTACTTTTCCCCCATTCATCCATTATATCCAGCACATTGTTTAAAACAGAATAGTTATGGACTGAAGGGACTAATAAATCTCCATGCACGTGTCAAAATTAGCTCTACTAAAGCTTGCAAATGAGTAAAAAATGTAACATTTACAGTACGCAGTGCATTACACTTATAATTATTAATGTTTACTTTTATAGATCGTTTCGTTGAAACTTTGCCCAATTTGTAATATGAAAATAAAAGAAAAGGATATTAGAATCAAAACTTTCGCCTGGGAAGTTTCTTGTTCCGGTTAAGCCCCAATTACTAGTCCTTACGAAAATAATAATTTCGGGAGAAAATGAGGGAAGTTAAAAGATAAAGGAAATATAAATGGTGTAAATACTAAAAACTTCAAGATTCCTTCACAGTATTGTTTTAACGATGTAATGCAAAGTGATAACGCATTAAAAAAATAATCATGTAGCAACTACATGTATGTGAAACTACGAAACTATGGTGTAAGGACTAAAAATGTCAAGATTCCTTCATAGTATTATTTCAGTGATGTAATGCAAAGTAATAACACAAAAAAAATCATTTAGCAGCTACATGTGTGTGAAACTATAATGTTAATTAAAATATATTGAATGAGTGACTTATTCATTATAATTTATAAATAATAATTAGAGCAGTGTGAGCAAATATGAGCAAGAACAAGCGTGTGCCTGTATTTTATATAAGATACATAGTGACTATTATATTTTACATATTGTACTTACATAAATATTATTGTTAATAATTAAACGATTAATTTTCCACGACCGAAACAATTAACTAAGAAATAATTTAAAAAAATATATATAAAAATCTATATGATGTTAAAATACCGAATCGTTTGAACAAAACTAAAAATACCATTAACATATTACCAAAACAGAATTATATATATTTAAAAAAAAATCATTGCCATTAAAATAACGAAACTTTTGAATAGAACAACAAATATACATATTACCAAAGCAATAACAGTTATTTACGTAACCAGTTATAAAAAGTGTGAAATTGTTTGACGAGTGTAATATTTGCGAAAACGAGCGAAGCGAGTTTTGCAAATTATACGGAATTAAATAGACAATATTTACACTGATTCTAGAAAAGTACATGAGAAATGAGTTATTTGTGTAAGAAGGCACTAAAGTTTAGTCAAAAAAATAACAACATTAGTACCAAGTTCTGCTTTTTTTAAATTCAATATTTTGAAAAATAATTTTAAGGCGTTTTTCTTTTGATATAAGTAAGTTAAGTTCAACCTCGAACTTTTTATTAATTTAGTTTTTTATATTAGTTTTGGCATTAATTTGCTGTTTAGTCCGCTTAACTTATATAAACAACAAACAAATATGTACCACATATCACATACATTATCCTACAAAATTGTGATTCGAAATTTTGAAAAGTCCTAGAACGCTCTTAATTATGAAACTAATTGTAACTTGTTAACTTATATAAATAACAATAAAATATGTGCTACAAAATGCATTGCCATTAAAATAGCGGAACTTTTGAATAAAACAAAAAATATATACGTATTACCAAAGCAATAAAACATTATTTACACCGATTCTAGAAAAGTACATGACAAATCAGTTATTTGTATAAGAAGGCACTAAAGTTTAGTCAAAAAATAATAGTATTACTACCATGTTCTACTTTTTTTGAAATTCAATATTTTGTAAGATAATTTTAAGGCGTTTTTCTTTTGAAATAAGTAACAAGTAAAGAAGCATGAAGTTCAACCTCGAACTTTTTATTAATTTAGTTTTTTATATTAGTTTTGGCATTAATTTGCTGTTTAGTCTGCTTAACTTATATAAATAACACAAAAATATGTGCTACAAAATGGATTGCCATTAAAATAACGAAACTTTAAAACAAAACCAAAAATATACATATTACCAAAGCAATAAAACATTATTTACACCGATTCTAGAAAAGTACATGACAAATCAGTTATTTGTATAAGAAGGCACTAAAGTTTAGTCAAAAAAATAATAGTATTAGTACCAAGTTCTACTTTTTTGAAATCAAATATTTTGAAAAATAATTTTATGGCGTTTTTCTTGAAATAATTAACAACTAAAGAAACTTTAAGTTAAACTTCGAATTTAAAAAAAAAAATTGTTTCTTATATTAGCTTTCGCATTAATTTGCTGTTTAGTCTGCTTAACTTATATAAATAACGAGAAAAATATTTTCCACATATCACATCCATTATCCTACGAAATTGTGATTAGAAATTTTGTAAAATCCTAGAACTCCCTTAATTATGAAAATAATTGTAACTTGTCTTCAGAAATAATTATTTGTAGGGCAACCAAATTTATGCAAAGGCATTTTTTTTCCATACGACTATTAAAAAAAACTGAATGCACTCAATGTGTTCCATGTGATACCATGAATTTTGAGCCCTATTTGTTGCAGCATATTTTAACATATTTTAGCATATATCTGCATAACTCGAGTGCCTTAGTTATCTGTAATTACATTAAGATTATAAATTTGAAGTTTGTAGAACACGTTTAAAGTTTTTTGTTCGTCTTTTCTCCGAAATAAAAATAAAATCGGTACCAATTAGATTTTCAGTAATTGGTTTTGATGAAGTGAAGTTGTGCTATCATGAAATAGTTCAATTGAAAAATACAAAATATATCACATCCATTATTCTATAAAATTATTATTATTATAATTATAATGATTTTTCTTTTAACTTTTCGGGTGTCGAATTGAAAATTTTTAATGTCATTATTTACAAAAATATGAAAACTTTGTCTTTAGGAATAGTTTTTGTAATTACATTACGATTCGAAATTTGAAGATTTGGGAGCAAATTTAAAGATTTTAGTTCGCTTTCTCTCAAAAAAACAAAATTCAATAACAAATAGTTTTTGAGTAAATTATATTGTTATTGTGGCTATCAGAAAATATTTCAATTGAAAAATACAAAATATATCGCATCCAGTAGTAGTAGTAGTGACTGTATTTGTTAGGGATATTATCCCTAACTGGCTATCGACCAACGTGGGTCCTTCTGCGGTATCGCATCCATTATTCTATGAAATTGAGATTGGAAAGTGAGCTATCAGAACATATTTCAATTGAAAAATACAAAATATAACGCATCCATTATTCTATGAAATTGAGATTCGAAATTTTGAAAGTTCTAAAATGCTCTAATTACAAAAATATGAAAACTTTGTCTCCAGGAAGAGTATTTTTAATTACATTACGGTTCTAAATTTTAAATATGGGGAGCAAAGTTTTTCGATTGTTTTTCTCAAAAATCAAATCTCAATAACAATTTGTTTTTTGTGCATTTTCTCATAGTGTCAAGTTGAAAGGTTATCATGAAATATTTCAATGCAAAAATAAAAAATAGGGAGCATACTTTTGTAAATGTAATAATTTTTTAAAGAAACTCACATACGTAAAGCAAAATACAAGAATCTTATGTATATATATATATTTTATATTAAATGCAAATTTTTACCATCCAGTGCACATTTTGCAGGTTACATAATTTAACCTACTGGGCATGAATTAATCATTATCCGTGCATAAGTGTTTTTCAATATTCTGTGTTTAGTAATACAAATTATACAATGTAGTTTTTTTGTAATTTCAATCTGAAAATATTATACAAGTTGCATTTTCCATATATGCATATGAACTGCGCATTACTTGTCATTCGCACGCTACCATATGAAAGAGCATCCCCTCCGGACAACTCCGGACAAGTCACATATCTGCACATTTAGCTTGAAATGAAATGAATTTCTGAGCGCAGGTGGGACAGTTTTGAAAGTTGATATATATTACAAAATTGTGCACGGACGTAAATGTTCATAACTGTTTATTAAGAAAATGACAAATTGTATATTTATTTTCAGAAAAATATGAAAAATTCACAAATTAAATTGGTGAATCTTCTAAAATAAAATAATAATATAGTATTATAATAAAACTGTGACATAAAGCAAAATTCGTTAAAATTGATGTCGACAAGCACATTTGTAATCTTCACATTATTCATTCGAATATACCTATATGACATTGTGAATTTCTATTTTAAGATAATTGATTGTAATTAATATTTAGATAAAAGGCATTTGGAATATATGAAATTTAAAATTTATATTGTAAAATAATTGATGGTAATTAATAATTAGATAAACGGCAAATATGAATAAGATTAATGAGTAAATACAGGATTTATCCAAATTATGTTAAGTTTACTAATCAAGATGCTACCATTTTCAAATAAGATTAATAAGTTATTAGGTACAAAGATTTATCCATAGTATTTTAAGTTTATTAATCAAGCTGCCATAATTATAAAATAAGATTAATAAGTATTACACAGGATTTATCCATATTATTTAAAGTTTACTAATCGAGACCCTATAATTTTCAAATGCATGCAGAAATTTAGTTTGGAATATTTATGATATCAATTTCGCTTAATCCTGGGTAATGTCTAGTAGTGTGCATGGAACATGAACTTCACCACTAACTAGTGAGTGAGCCAGAAATTCAATTATAAGTTTAAATTTCACCCGGAAGGGAAT
Source organism: Othius punctulatus (assembly GCA_951805005.1). Classification (NCBI taxonomy): domain Eukaryota; kingdom Metazoa; phylum Arthropoda; class Insecta; order Coleoptera; family Staphylinidae; genus Othius; species Othius punctulatus. The sequence goes on along the minus strand of OX638141.1, from coordinate 43,390,090 downwards.
AAGTTGATACAAGAAAAACGCAATTAAATGTACTTTGACAACATTAATGCCCCGGATTATCTTCAAATAGTTTAACGAAGAGAGCCGAGTATGAAAAAACAGCAAGGTAAATTTGCCCACGTCAAACAGGAGGAGTGTAATTAAAATCTTTTAATTCTATCAAAATTAATTATAATGTTAACTAAGCGTGAAATACTTGCGTTATCACTTAATATAATACGGCTATCAAGGGACATTCAAATATCCCTCGGGACATTCAAATATCCCACTGCTTTGAATTAATTGGGATATACCTAAATGAGTAAATGTGAATTCGCAATAAGTATTGTATTTTGCACGGTTTCAATATCCATGTATTATACATTACATAAAATCATTTTAAAAACACTTCTGAATGACCTGTTTCTAATTTGACAAATAATTTAATCGGGAAGGGTTTAATTAAAATATTGATGGGATACATAATAAAATTCATTCTATAAAAAAAAACATATTTTAATAATTCAATGTAAAACACATGATTTCTAATATTTTTTGGCAGACGTCAGACGATTAGTTTTTTAAATAGAATGGAATTTCATTTTTGCATTTAAATTTAAAAATATGTCCATAAAAAATAAAAATAGGCTGTTTTTACATTGAAAAATTATATTTTGCTATATTTTTCACATCATCCTATACATTCCATGATTAACTACCAAAGAGGCACTCTGCATTATTATGTGTAAGTGTAGTTTGAACAAATACATATTATTGTTATTTCTGTGTTTGTTTATTATTCTAAGGTCTAATTATGCTCACATGGTTTTTTATTATAACCAAGAAGTGATTCGCTGTACCTTCAAAATTAGTGTTTATGGACCCATGATTAGTTGTCACATACAGATGCAATTTAATGGTAGACGTGATAACAACCTAAAGTTGCAGTTCAAAGGAATTGTACTTTGATGTTAGTGAATTCCAGTCGTAGTCTAAAAAAGTATTGTTGTATTATTTCGTTTGATTTATCGGTTGATGTGAACATGCCTTATTATAGAAAATTGCGCAGTATACGCTCCAGAAAAGCCATATTCGGAGAGAAATTGTACAATTTTAAAACCAGTACATGTAAAATGATAATTGCAGCCTTGTTTTATTGTTATCAAAATTTTAGAACATTTTATTTTTTTTGTAATTCAATTTTTAAGTTAACATAAATACCATATGGCATTAGGAATTATTATTATTGTATCATTAGAAGGTGGTATTTATTATTAGAAGTGATACATCCACGTGCTCCATAAATATTGATGCGAAAGCACGGTTTTAATGAAAACGTTGTATTGCGTGACGTACAGCGAATGTTAAAATATTGCAATTAAAGCCGTTTGTTGCGTAAATCCCACCATAGCATCAAAATTCCAACTGCACTGGAGGCTGCAGATGTAATCCATGGCACTGAAAGCTGTATTCTAAAACGAACTGAATCATGGCGGTATTTCTGCGCAATTTTAACATAACATGCAGCGGTTACCGCGTTCATTTTCATATGCTGAATGAATAGAAACTGATTTAAAACCGGAACTATGTGCTCCATTGATTAAAATAAATTTAAAATTTAATACCGGGCTTACAGGTGTACGTGCCGCGAGCTGGCGAGTAATTTAATGAAAGCTTATGTGATACAAATATCCACTTTGATTTTATAATCTGCGACTAAAATTAAATTTCAGATGCAGTTTTGAATTAAATTTCGGTATATTTTGCATAAATTTGTCATTGAGACTTGTTTTTGAGATTAAAATTAATATTGGCAAATTAAAAAAAAACATGTTTTAAAATCATAATTAAATGGAATATTAAACAATATGTGAAATAAGTCATTGTTTATAGCACGAGTCCAAATTAAAAACATGATCCGCGAAGCGATGCATGTTTTAATGGGCGAGTGCTACAACTTATTTATTCACGAGTATTTTATACTATTTCTTAAAATCTGGGCCTTTTCCATTATAAATACGTATGTACTTTCTATAAATAATTCATAATTCAGTTGGTAACAGTCATTTCACATTTGTTTATTTTGAAGTTGAAATTAATTTATTGACATTTCTACACTTAACTTAGAGTTTATTACATTATACATTTCTTCTAGTTCCTATCCAGGTTGATATACGTTATACTAAGACTTTCGGTGGCCTGACTCTGCGGTGGCTCAAAGTTTATCTTTCACAGATCTTTTCACGGCGCGCGTGTAAGCAGCCATTGCCCATGGTGCTCAAATTTTCATTATCTCAAAAGATTCTCCGCTGCACATAACACATAACCATTACTAATATTCCACATAGGAAATTTTATATAGTTAGAAGTCGTCAGTCGTTGTGTGTACCAACTTTGAAAAACAAAATTTCGCGTGCGTTCGGCCGAGATTATAGTACTGAAACGCGTGGCAAAACAGCCAGCAAATTATAAAATAGTTATTTTGTATATCAAACCCGCGAAATCGTACCGAGAAAGAGAATTGTCGCCGAGGCCGCCTTATGGCCGAGGCAGGACAATTTCGGAATGATTTAAAGGATATTGCGGCCACAAAGTATTTTGTGCAACCAAAAATATATAATTATAAAAATCTTATTGCTTTAAAATAAAATAGTTTTCATTGGTTCCATTTATGTGCACAGAATAAATTTGGCATCACTATAGAAATGAAGTAAATACCACGATTTTCTGACTGTTAAAGTTCGCTTTATGCCAGTTTTGTGTCCGGAATGTGTCACTATTACTTTAACCGCCGTGGCCAGGAAATTGGATTTCGCGACATATTTGGCGTACGTTAAAATTACACGTCACTGCCTGTTTGGCGTACGCGAAATTTACACATCGCGTCCGGCTGTACAACAAATTTACTTTAGTGGTTTAATTATTTTAATTAGTGTCTTAATGTAATTTAAATGCTTTAATTCCTTGAAGTGAATTTAGAAATTTATTAAATTTATTAAACAGTAATATCATTCATTGTTAAAGAAAAAAAAATCAGTAGATTCAATGCTGGCGAAACAATATTACTAGATTTAATTTTGTGGCATAAATATAAAAAAAAATCTTAAATCGTTTTGCTGCTTTAATCTTGGTAGTAAAGTGGCAATGAAATTTGAATGAATAAATGGTTTTTTTCATGGAAAGGAAGAATCACTTAATGGGTTAAAGTCATAATGGATAATCATACTCGCTTAGAAATTATAACATTATATAATAAACAAACATAAAAGACTACACTATTTTTAACCAATTAAAAAATTAAGTATGAAAAACGGATTTAGGAAAATCACCGCATCAATTCACCGCCGTCAATTTACCGCCGTCAATTCATAGCGCCATCAGTTCACCGCTCCATCAGTTTATCTCGCCATCAGTTCACCGCGCCATAGATTCACCGCCGTCAGTTCACCGCGCCATCAATTCACCGCCGTCAATTCATCGCGCCATCAATTCACTGCTTTACAACACCTTTTTTTAAGTTTAAGGTTTTATCCATAAAATACGAGTTATGTATTTCAGGTTGTTATATTATTATTTGGCAGGTACTTACTGGTAAATAATTATTTTTATTTTATTTTATTATCAATTTATTTTATTTCGCCGGACTAGTTTCGGTTTAAAAAAAAACATCATCAGAGGCATGATATGTATTTTAATATTTATATATCCTGATCTTATTTTTATGATAAGTATTTCTTATTAATTTGAATTTTGATATTTGAAAGTTACAGATGTCTGTTTTAACTTTTAACTCCTCTTCCTCTTCAAATAAACAAACACCAGTAAGTTCATATTAAAACAACCTTAAATTTACAGGGTGTTGATAAAAGAGTGTAAAATATTTAAGGGGGTAGTAGTATGAACCACAACAAAAAAAGGTCGTGATAAATATGGGTCCTCAAAATAAAGGTTTCGGAGATATGGAAGATATTCTTGTTTGAAACATTTATTTGCCCATTTGCAATGATTTATTACTTATTCATTATGTGCAAACAAACAAAGGGAGCTTCTAGAAAAAACAAAGAACTGAGTTACAGAAGATGATCGAAGTGCCACCCCTTCCATTTCTAAGCAGGCAAGACATCTTTGTCTGAAGGATATTCGAACTCTTTCTAAAACATTCCATTAGAGTAAACAGTCATAGCAATGAAAACTTGTTCACTAACAACAACTGTTAAATACTGAATGTTTATTTCATAAAACATCAGCCAACTATGATAAGAAAATGCAAGTTTTAGCAAAATAAAAAAAGAAGGTAAAAAAGAATAATCTTCCATATCTCCGTTACTTTGAGGACCCATATTTATCAAGACTTTTTTTATTGTAGTTCATACTACCACCCTCTTAAATATTTTACAATCTTTTTTTAACACCCTGTATATATGGTTTTAAAACCGAAACTAGTCAGGCGAAATGAAATAAATAAATAATTAAATAAAGTAAAAATAATTATTTACCAGTAAGTACCTACCAAATAATAATATAACAACCTTAAACATCTTTTTTGTACTGTTTTTGTTCTGCAACAGTACTTTTCAGAAATTAAACTTCACGTTACAATGAGCTTTGAAAAAATAACTTCAGAAAGTGTAAGATCCCATTAAAACTACAAATTATTTTGGCATAACAAATTGCTCGCGCATTTGTTTAGTAATTAACCTTACCTAACCTAAAATCATAATGGCGTTGGGATAATAGATTCAATTGTTACATTACTTTAGCAAGTTCAGATAATTAGAGATTCAATTATTTTTGAAAACTATAATATCGATGATATTATTATGAAAACTATAACTTTACCTGTCATTATTTTCTAAACTGCAACTATTCATGCCAATACTTTTGAAATCTATAACTTCTCGTGCTATTATTTTGAAAGATAAAACTTTTCTAGAAATTATTTTTAGAAACTAACTTTTAATGCTTAATGCGTTTAATGTATATTATTGAAACTATAATATTTCCCGTTATAAAACTGCAAGTTTCCATGCTTTCATTATTGGAAACTTTCAAAACAAACTTAAAGATTTTCTCATATAATGGTGATCTTCAATCTACCATATCTTCTACAATCATAATCTACAATATCGGTAACACGGGATCTTAATTTATATGTAATTTTTTATATTTTTATAAATTTATTTTAATATAATATCTAATATTACCGCACTGAGAGCACTGAGAGTACTGATACACCGCACTGAGAGTCGACATATAAATATATTATTATTATTATTATTATTATTACGAAATTGTAACTTTTGATGGATTAATTTTAAAATCTATAAATTTAGATACCATTTTCCTCAATTTTCTATCGAGGTTTTCATGCTATTACTTTGAAAAAAATTGACCATGGAGTCAATTTTGAAACTGTTTACTTTGAAACTGCAATTATTGCAACTGTTATATGCAACTGTAGCTTTTAATGGTTTCATTTTAAAATCTATCAATGTAGATACCATTTTCCTCAACTACTTTCTATCGAGGTTTTCATGCTATTACTTTGAAAACATTGACTCCATGATATTACCTTGAAACTGCAATTATTACCAAACTGTAACTTTTGAAGGTTTTATTTTGAAAAGTATAAATTTAGATACCAGTTTCCTCAAAATTCTATCTAGGTTTTCATGCTATTGCCTTTAAAACATTGACTCCATGATATTACTTTGAAACTGCAATTTATATTCTATTATACCTATTTGGAAACTACAGTAACGCATCGAAAATCCTCAACTTACTAGCTTTTCATGCTGTTACTTCGAAAACAATGACTCCACGATAAGTTTTTGAAAACCAAACTGTAACTTTTAATGGTTTCATTTTAAAATCTATAAATTTGGATACCATTTTCCTCAACTTTCTATCAAGGTTTTCTTGCTATTACTTTGAAAACATTAACCCCATGATATTACCTTGAAACTGCAAGTATTACCAAACTGTAACTTTTGAAGGTTTTATTTTGAAAAGTATAAATTTAGATACCAGTTTCCTCAACTTTCTATCTAGGTTTTCATGCTATAACCTTTAAAACATTGACTCCATGATATTACTTTGAAGCTGCAATTTATATTCTATTATACCTATTTGGAAACTATAATAACGCATCGAAAATCCGCAACTTACTAGCTTTTCATGCTGTTACTTTGAAAACAATGACTCCACGATAAGTTTTTGAAAACCAAACTGTAACTTTTGAAGGTTTTATTTTCAAAAGTATAAATTTAGATACCATTTTCCTCAACTTTCTATCTAGCATTTCATGCTATTACTTTGAAAACATTGACTTAATGGCATTACTTTGAAACTGCAATTATGATTCTATTATATTTGGAAACTATAATAACGCATCGAGAATACTTAACTTACTAGCTTTTGATGCTGTTACTTTGAAAACAATGACTTCATGATAAGATTTTGAAAACTGCAATTATGATATTACTATTTTTGGAAATTTTAGTCTATTATGAACACTCTTGCCTACTCCAACCTATTGCGATTTTTCGTGCTACTGCAACTCCGTTCCAAAATAACTGTCCATTTTTGGAATTATATTTGTTCCAAAATATGTGCCAAATTTCATAAAAAGATATGCAAAGGGATATATAACGTGTATTTTCACAACTAAACTATTACATAAAATTGACAACATATCAAAATTAACACTTAAAAGTAACATACAAAAATAAGTAACTTTAAACGGTCGGAACAAACTACATTGTGTAGCAATGTTTCCCGTAAACGCAGTTTGTCCTAGCTCATATGAGAAAGCTTGTAAAGCTTCATGAAGCTTTGAAGCTTTGATGCTTTGAAACCCTCACTTCTTGGGTAGTTTTTGCCATGACGACCGCAATAATTAACATTAAATACATTGTAAGCGGGTAAAAAACCAAATAAAATTTCACCTATTCACTTTAAAAACTATTTTGACAAGTTTCAAACTCCAGGTGGCTACTAGATTTTCCATGCTTAATTGAAATAAATAACTACTGATACCTACAGATTACTGATACTGATGACTGATGACTTACTTGATACTGATTTAATTACATTATTTCAATAATCCGTTAAAAAAGCTAAAATCGGACCCTTATTTTGAAACATTTTGGAATGCAGGGAGTATTATTTTTGGAAACTATAACTTTTGATGAGTTTATTTTAAAATACCACAAATTTAGATACTCTTTTCCCGGTTTTTGGACATTGAAAACTATGACTCTTCGAGATATTAGTTTGTAAACTGCATATTAGATTATATTATTTTTAAACACTGTAATTTTCACGCTTTTATTTTGAAGACTATAACTTTACCTCTCATTATTTACAAAACCCCAACTCTTCGTGCTGTTATTTTTGGATAGTATAATGTTTATTGATATTATGTTGAAAATTAGAACTTAAAATAATCCATTAAAAAAGCTAAAATCGGACACTTATTTTGGAACATTTTGGAACGCATGGAGTATTATTTTCGGAAACTTTAACTTTTGTTGAGTTTATTTTAAAATACCACAAATTTAGATACTCTTTTCCGATTTTTGCACATTAAAAACGATGACAGTACGAGATAATAGTGTGTAAACTTCATATTAGATTATATTATTTTTGAACACTGTAATTTCGACGCTTTTATTTTGAACACTATAACTTTACCTCTCATTGTTTTCAAAACCGCAACTGTTCACGCTATTATTCTTGGATAGTATAACGTTTCACTTTTCCTAGAATTATTGTGAATACTGCATATTTTCTTGTCATTAGATTTGGAAAGTACAACTCATAGTTATAAAAATTATGAAAACTGTAACTTTTCATGCTATCACAATGGGAAACAACATTTATCTATAAGACGTCCATATAACTAGAACATTTTGTGCCTTAATTTAAAAACCAAACTATAACTTTCAATGTTTTAATTTTTATAGTTGCATGATAATATTTTGCAAACTATAACTTCCTGTGCCATTATTTTAACGATAAAACTCGAGGATGGTAGATTTTGAAAACTATAACTTTACCTCTTATTATTTTCAAAACCGCAACTCTTCGTGCTGTTATTTTTGGAGAGTATAATGTTTATTGATATTATGTTGAAAATTAGAACCTTTCCTAGAATTATTGTGAATACTGCATATTTTCTTGTCATTAGATTTGAAAAGTACAACTTATAGTTATAAATATTATGAAAACTGTAACTTTTCGTGATATTACTATGGGAAACCTAATTTGTAGACGGTTTTATTTTAAAAACTGCAAATTTCCATACGTTTCCATACGACGTCCATATGACAGACAGAACATTTCATGCTATAATTTAAAGACAAAACTATAACTTTCCATGTTTCAATTTTTGCAGTTGTACAATAACATTTTGAAAAATATAACTTCCTGTGCTATTATTTTAACGATAGAACTCGAGGATGGCAGAAACAAAGCTATTCGTCTTATCTTTCAGCAGCTATCCGCTAGAGAAAATGAAAATTTCAATTTATTATTTCCTGCTTCATAATAAGTATCTAGACGAGAAACTAACCGAAGATGGAAAGAATAAAAATTACAGACATTTGACTTCAAAATCACCTAGTTTTTTTATATTGTGACATGTTGTTAAATTTAACAGTGCAACAATTTTCGGGTCATCGCTTCCAGCCCAAATAACTCCACCGCGAAGTGAAAGTAGGCCAACATACTAACACAACCCCTGTAGGGTTCGGCTATATTAGCTCGCGTTTTTCTTTTATTACCTTCTGATGTCATGTTTCTAGGCGAATTTTTCGTTTTTTTCAATATTTTTGTTATTTTTTTTGAATTTTCACCCAATTTTCGTAATGTAATTAGGATTACTTTAGTTTCAGTTGGTTTTTAAAACGAAAATTTTTAAATTTAAAATTAATATTATTTAGCACCAACTTTTGGTTCTATTTTTGTTGTAAGCATAAAATAATAATTTATAAAAATTAAATAATAAAAAAATATAAAACCTTGTTGGGCTAGGGTAATTTTGTTTTTTAAATAAATTTTAGTTTGTTAGTCCTTTTGGAAAATTCAGATTTTTAAGCAAAAAAAAAATTACATTGATTAGTTTTCGACTTACCCAAAATATTAAAATTCAATTAAAATTTCTTTGTAAATAGTTCTCGATTATCCCTAACTTCTAATACAATTTATTACATACATTAGTAACAAAACCTACACCAACTTAGGTTTCATATAACAAATATGTGTTCAGAGGTTCTCGCATAAAATTGTTTATGACCCCTTTGGTCTCACTTCAATCAGAGTTTTATCATGTCGCCTCTTCAGGGATCATTCATCACATTCAATCAACGCGCCCTTTATTCTGGGGGAACGGAAGGAATTTTATGCGAGCCGTTTGGCCGACGAAGTAAAATATTACGCTTCCGGCGGAAAATATGGAACCTTCTCAGTGAGCGCAAAAACTTGACTGTCGCGAATTTATTTAAAAGAGCGGTATACATTTCACATGGACCGTATGAAAGCGGCTGGATGGGGAATCCGGAATATTTGGCAGTAAAAGCCTTGTCCAAATGATGACTTTTATTATTTGTCATGAAACGTCGGTTATCGGAGATGCGCGCTTTGTGGATTCCGTAATACGTTTGTGGAACGAATTTATTACTCAGGATAATAGTCTACTATTTTAGAATATTTTTTTTATATGCGATGTTTCAAACGTTGAATTATACTAGTCATTAGAGAGAACAAAGCGTTGGATATTCGCTGTCCAGCCATGACTTATTTTCATGAGTTGTTCGCAAAATACAAATTATGAATATAATATAAATAATATAATATTTGTAAAATACAAAATATAAATTAAGTAGCACTCCATTCTCTCCTGCACCAATTTCATTTTATAGCGGACATATTTTTCTCGGTAATATTTTTATACAGTTGACAATCTACTGCAATTTGTCGACTTGTCAAATATGGAATTTCGTTTGCAGTTAATAACATTTCTAGTTCTTTGTTTTCTCCTACAGAGCGTTCGCTCTTGGGATATATTATGCACCACCTATAATTTTTCTGACAATTTCAATATTTATTGAGTTAAGGGCAAATGCTGGGCATCTCGCATCAAATGAAAAACACAGGCCATTAATATTTCTGTTCTATGCATTTCGTTTAAACGCATCTTATTGTTTTAAAAACCTTTTCATACGAATAATTTGTACATTGCCAGTTAATTGATTAATGTTTTCATTGCCTCAATTTCTAGGGTACGGACATAAATATTTAATCTTAATAAGCACGACTTGGATCGTGCTTATTGTGGTATTGTAGTAGAAGAATAGGAGGAGGCACTGAAGCTTTTGACCTGACACATTTTTAAACCGTCTGGGGTCACAAGATATTTGTTTTGATTGTAGTTACGTAACTATTAGTTACGATGAGGCAATTGAATACATTGACATCAGAATTCAATTAGTACCGGTCGATGTTATCGTAGGTGTATCAATTTTGGTATCGTAGCAGACACGTGCCACTCTCGGACAATAATAAATGAGTCTGAATTCAAGCGCATTTATAAAAACAATGCCAGAACTGTAACCATGAGTTATGATCATAGCATGATTCATGATCAACTAAATATTAAATTATATTTGCTCTCAATCAATTTCTTTTTATTATTCAATTTATAACAGCTGAAAAACAAACTACCAAACTGCAATATGTAAGAAAATTTTAACGATACAAAATATTTCCATGTCCAAGGTGAATTTTCTTGAAGCTGAGTGTATAACCGTTGTTGAATATAATTTTAAACGTGAACAAACCTCCGCTCTCTTGCGAATCATTTATTTATTAATATCAACAGGAAGATGCCACAGGTTGGCGCTGTTTGCCGGCTCACTTATTTTTACCCCCGACACAATCACCGGGACCTGTTAACCGTTCGATTGCCTCAAAAGCCCGCTTTAATCGGACACAGGGAAATTAATAAATTCCGGATTTTCCGGAAGCGCGTCTCGGGGAGCCTATTGTTCCGGTCCGGGCCGTGAAATACGCCCAGCAAAGTTCTGCAGGCGCTCTCCTGGCTGAATTTATACGAAACATTCCTCTGAAAGCCGGATGTAAATTATCCGGTCCTGTTTTTCAGGAAACTTTCTAGAGCGCCTCTTTATTAATTCCGCCCCATTACAATCGTATATTTTGTCGGTACCTTCCCCCATCCCGTTAACTTACAGTTCACTGATTATTTATTGTATGTAAAAACGCAATAATGATTAACATCCACGATTTACGGTAGAATACATCCATTGCATAGCTATTGTATCAAATCTTACTACTTCAAAATATCCCATAACATTCAACCAATGGCGTCTGTATAATAGTTATTTATATAACAAGTGAGTTAAATTTATGTCATTCACGAGAATAAAATTTATTCAAGTAAAAAACATCCTTAACTCACGTGTTTTATACAATATTTTATTCAATTTTATCGAAAAACGATTAGAAGTTACTCATTTCATTTTTATAATATCAAGTCGGTGAAACGTCAAACTGACATTTATTGTCAAATAAAAATTTTGAAAGGCCGATTGCACTGTTTTTGTATCAGAAAGGGTTCCAAATGAAGCCCCAGAAGCAGTGGGAAAGTTGCTGTCCACGAAGTAGAAGGTATTCTATCAAAAGGATGTTGCATGTTTTTGATTTTAAATGAATAACAAGTTTTAAATTCACTAGTTGAATCAAGAATATTTAATTTCACTTGAAGATAAACAACTGCTTATGATGTCTGCTAAGAAGTATATAACGTCAGAATTGAATAATAGTTATTTATATAACAAGTGAGTTAAGTGGATGTTTTTCACGAGAATAAAATTTGAGCCAATCTATTCGAGTGAAAAACATCCTTAACTCACGTGTTTTATACAATCTTTTATTCAATTTTGTAGAAAAACGATTAGAAATTGAACATTTAGTTTTTATGATATCAAGTCGGTGAAAAGTCAAACTGACATTTATTTTCAAATCAAAATTTAAAAAGACTGATTGTAGTAGTTTTGTACCAGAAGGGGTTCCAAATGAAGCCTCAGAAGCAGTGAGAAAGTTGGTGTCCACGAAGTCACACGTATTATATCAAAGGGATGTTGTATATTGTTGATTTTGAGTGCATTTAAAGTTTTTAATTCACTAGTGGAATCAAGAATATATATATTTTTTTTAAGATAATAGGATATTGTACTATTAGGTTTGTAAGTGCTAAGACTTAACAGCCGTGTAGAGTATAACGTTTTTCGCACAGTTGCATGAACCAAACAAGATAACAAGACTTTGAGTGATTTCCGATTTAATTATCTTGACTTTTATGACAAAATGGTGTACATACGTATATCCAGAGTGTTTTGAATGTATTTCGTTAGAAAAGTTATGTGGTTAAAAACTGAATAAACAATTTGAAGTTTCACTATTAATTTTTCACAATGGCCAATGAAAAAGATTTTCTAATAAATACAGACATTGAACAATCGTATCAAAAGGGTTGTGAATCTTTGGTTCCTAAAATATCGAGGCGATAACTTAATAATTATAATAACAATAATCACTATATATGACTAAATATACTGAACCTTAAGGATCTTTAATAAATATGATGAGTTTCAATGATATTTAAGAAACAGAAAGTTTTCAGACATCAATCAAATTTTCATGTTTTTACTTTTTCAGTTTCAGAAAGCTTTCATCAAGTTTTTGAAGTATACTGAAATTCCCGAAATAGCAAAATTTCTGCAAATTTCTCATAGTTTTCTTTCATCAGTTTATTTGCATTTCCCCAATCTTTCAAATTACGAAAAGTGCCGGACAATTTATTGAAAATATCAAACTTTGCAAGTACAAAGTCCACGATGGTTTTATAAGTATACCTGGAGTTTCTGATAAGTCGCTCAATTTTGAAAAAAATAAAATGTATTTAAATAAAAATAAAATCGTTGAAAATGTACCCAAATTGCTGAAAATTTAATCAAAATATAAAAGTTACAACTAAAAATTCTACAAATACAAATACTTGTATTATCAGAAGAATACAATTTTTAGAAACATGCCAGTAAATCTGAAAAACTTAACGGAATTCAATAAAACTGAAGAAAGCAAAGAACCAGAAAATTGGGGAAAATTTGAAATTTCGGAAAAATTACAGTACATTTCAAAAACTAAATGAAAGCTTTCTAAAATTGAAGAAGTGGAAAATCAGCAAATTTGTTTGAAGTTGCAGAAAACTTAATAATAATAATAATACTTACAATAATCACAATATACAAATAAATATGGTAAAGTTTAAGCGTTTTTTTAAAATATGATGAGTTTCACTGAACTTCAAAAGTTGCCAAAAAGTGTTATGTAGATGAAAGATCAACTATTGATTAATTAAATTTATAATTTTAAAACGTTCAGAATGTCAATTAAAATATGAGAAGTAGCAGAAGGCTTACTATGTAAACCAATCTTACAAGTTATGAAAAATGCCAGAAAATTTATATATTTAATAGTTGTAAAAAATTCTACAAAAGTTCTACAAAAATATATTCAGATTATTCCCCAAATGATAAAGAAAACAATGTACGAGGTTTTTAACAAATCTGCAACAGTTTCTATAAAGTACTTATAATCAAACCACATAAAAACTAAAACTCGAAACTATTTTGGATTTAGCAATATTAGATAAAACCAATCTTAGATTCAATCTTAGTTTTACTCGATGGAAGAATACCTCAGCAACAACTTTAATGATCTGTGATATTCCCATGTGATAGTGCCTATAACTGTAAACAATTAAAACTATAAAATTCAATATACAGGGTGTCTCTAAATTGTGTGGACATGGCTTAATCACAGATTACTGGGATCAAAAAAGGACGATTTAACACAACATATTAATATATAAATGCGTTTGGTTTAGCTAGTATACAGCTTTAAAGATGATTAAAAAAAAAAACAAACAGAATTTGCTTATAATAAGAGAATGAAAATTATATAAATTATTATTTAATGTTTTTAAATAAATAGATTTTGTAAAATTTAATTTTAAGATAATTTTTTAATTGATATTTTAAATTAAAAAATATGGTTTTCATGATTTAGTAATATTTTATTATTTCTTTAATGAATTTTAATATTTAATGTGTCTTTATTTGATCCCAGTAATCTGCGGATGTCCACGTAATTTAGACACTTTGTATTTTTTATTTATGTGTGATAAGTGACCATCTTTTCCACAGTTTCCAATATCTTATACAATTTTCTAATTTGTTTATATTTGTTTGTACTCACAATTGATAAGTAACTTATGTATACAGTATACAGTAACTTATGTATACCACTATTTCTTGTTGAATCTACATATACACATATGTTGTGATAGTCAATTATTTATACATCACACTGTATACCTCTTTTTTCATGACTTCTGTAAATCTATTCGTAACATAAATAAATTATTATTATTACAAATTATAAAAATTGCCTAAAAATTGATATGTTTAATATTTAAAAAAAAGGCTACGAAAGCTCTATAAAAATATATTCAGATTATTAATTAAACTAACGATAAAACATTATTTGAAAAAAATATACAAAATTATAATTGTATTGCAAATATGACTAGTCTAAGACAAAAAGACCAACGGCCTTTATCGGCAAATATAGATTGTTCTCTCTCTTTCTCTATAAATAATCTTGAACATTAATATACAGTATGTCCCCGAATTCAGTTTACAAGCGGGATATTTTTCTTATTTTTAGCATAAAGTAAAAATGGTATAGAAATTATAATTCCTGCTTGATCTGAAACTACCAGTTCAGTAATTGGAACTTTGATTTATTTATACAAGGTGTTGGCAAAATCATTTTTTTCTCAAATGCTATTTAAACTTATTAACACTTTCACTTATTAATTTACTATTTGCCAAAGGAATTTAAAATTGCATTTAACAACATTAAAGAAAAATAAAGTCATTCAAACAATCCCCCAAATGCTGAAAATGATACTGAAAATTTAAAAAATCGCCTGCGAAAGGCATTTGCATCAATAATTATTGAAAAAATTTAAAACAGTCTTCAGGAGGCCCATACCAGGCTTGAATTGAGTGAAAAAAATGGCGGGGGATTGTTTAAATGATGTAATTTTTCATAATTATTTGACATAAAGTTTCAATATTAGATTTATTTAGCCAACACCCTGTATAAATAAATCAATGTTTTAATAACTGAAATGGTAGTTTCAGATCAAGATGGAATTTTAATTCCTATAACATTTTTACTTAAAAGTTAAACTTAAAAAAAAATCCCTCTTGTAAACTCAATCCGGGGACATACTGTACATATATTTATTATCTATTTCATGTATCATTTTGTTCAGTGAAAAATATTAGTTTTAAAAACATATATTATCTGTTGCATCAATTGCACGTATAATTCGTTCTAAAATTAGTATTTTTGTGTACTGTATAAAAAATAATATGTTTATTTACAAAGCTATGTGTTCTTCAGACATGTATTAATCTCTCCACACCAATAATATATTCGCAGGTAAGACAAAATCCTTCTGTGAGCTGTAGTTTGGGGACCACTGATCTAATGTAACAACTTTGTAATAAATAACAGATACTGTTAAGGGATCCGTGATTCAGCGAACATAATATCATTAAAAATATAATGTCAACTGAATTATCACTCTCTCATCTAAATGACCCACTGGCCTATCTCATAAAATGCCACAACACCTACATACCCCCACAACATACCTAATTCATTTTTGGACATTGTGTAGGTTCAAGAACATGATTTTTTCTCAGCTCCAGTGACGATGATTGTTTTTATAAAACGTACTATTTTTGCCGAAAGTAACATGCGATTCAAAACATCTTTCATCAAAGCGTGCCATGAAAATAAAAAAAACGTATGTCTGAATATAAACTACTGAAGTATTTGGATGTTCCCTAACATATCTGTCAGATTTGATAACTGTAAGCTAAGACATAGTTTTTATATCTGTCTTTTTTTTCCATGGCAACTTTGATGAAAGTCTCTTATCTTATCAATGAAGAAAGTACAAAATTCCATCCTAGATCAGGGTCCTACACATTCTACATCAGCGGTAATTTCATTTTTTATCAGAATATGATGAATTGACTGTTGAGGTATTCCAGCTGGTGAGAAATGCTTCAGATGAATCTGGATGGGGTTTGTTCAGCATGAACTAAAACATTTAATTCCGTTTTCAGATTTCATGAGTATTTTTTAATTTAATTTTTTTGAAAGTTCCAACATTTTTTAAACTCCCCTTTCTCAGCTTCAATAACGATGACTGTTTCTAAAAAAACGTACTACTTTTGCCGAAAGTACAGTCGTATTCAAAAATGTGTTGTATACATATAATTGGCTGTTGTAAGTCGTGTTTAAAAATATGTAGTACAGAAATAGGTAGTTAGCTGTATATTTCGTCAATGGTGGATACATTTCTGAACGGTCAAACTGACAACTAACAGCGACAAAAAATATTATTATTGTATTCTTTATATGAAAATTAATTACTCTAGATCTTAAGTGTATTATCTATTCTGCCATTCAAAGTTTGTCGGTAATTGTGTTTTCACTCAACAAAGGCTCGCACTGTAGCATAAATTATATAGACCTAGATCTAACCTTTCAAAATATTTGTAGGTACAACACTTTTTTGAACTTTGTGAAATTGAGTCACATTCACACAGCAGAAATGTTGTACAACACTATGATGAACACGACTGTACATAAATTTGACGAAAGCATAATATGACGGTAAAAAATAGAATCTTCTCTAAATAAATAATGAAGAAAGTACAAAATTACATCCTACGTTGATAACAATTTTTATAACGTGCGTGTGAAAAAAAAAGTTTCTTGAGAATAAGTTAAATGGTCGGTTGAGATGCTTCTAGCTGGTGAGCAATGTTTATGAGGATATGTTTGGGGTTTCTTCAACATGAAGTAAAATATTTAAGTTATCTTGGATTTCAGGAATAGGGGTTTTTCATGTTTTTTGAAAGGCTCAAAATTTATTAAATTCCGTAACTCTGTTCCAAATTCGCCGACCATTTGCATGTATACTCTGATTTTTCTAAACTGGCGTGCACGTCATCAATCAGCTGTGCGATGAGGTTTTTTCGTACCAACGTGATTGATTTCGAGAATATGCATAACAATAGTTTAAGAATCGAAATTAATCAGAGGAACATTTGTTACATAACACTGATCACCGGTGGTTATAAATAGGTAATCGGTGTATTAGCCGCGGTCACAATTTTCGCCTGCCAATTATGTAATAAATCATGTTATGTTGGCCGACGTGATATTTTTTCGGCGACGATGCCAGATCTTTTTCACTAACACATGCTCATATATGTGTGCATAACCAAACTTCTTTGACGTTTAACTTGTTACATTTGACTTTGTTACATATTTCACGTTTCTTTTGCCTGCAGCCGGGAATCGAATCTAACCTCAAGATTTTTGTCGCTGTCAGTGTTGGACCCGAATACGGTGCAAACTCTTTTATATTTTGCCATTGTAGATGTTAAACGATAACCACAAGATTGATATCTGTACGAAAAACGGCAGAGAAGTCGACGAATTTGATACGAACCGCGCACTGTCGCACACGATTGCACGGGCGCAACAGCTGATTGCAGCCATTTTTAAATACCCAAGACAGCTGGCAACCTTGTAAAATTGTGTCGTCATTATTATGATTATTATTTTGATGACGTGCACGCCAGTTTAGAAAAATCAGAGTATATTATCTCTATTACACGATTCCCAATAGAATGGCGGTTTTTTAATTAAATGGTTGGCAAACGTAGAATTATCATGTTTATTCCAAATGATCTCATGTGATTTTTCAATCTAATATTGAAATTACATCCAGATTGACTTATGTAATATCTATAATCTAATATAGCTCACATAATAGTCACATGTAAATAAACCATTATTTATAGATCATTATTTTGATAAATAGTTGTAACTTCGAACATTCGCTCTTGGAGATACTGCACTATACCACGAATCAACGCTTAATATATTTGACATCCACAAAAGAACACCTGGCTTAACCAATTGAATGCTAGAGATGTGTATTGAATGTGTATTGCTTAAAATTAAAGTTATAAAGTTGTTAAAACTTTATAACTTGCTTATTTGGGGACTGTTCACTATTAAATTTAATCTAATTGGTCGTTATTAGAATTTATAAATGAATATCATGCATGAGGAACAGTTGTAATATCTATTAACTGTTCCTCATGTCGTATTGATATGGTGAATTAATATATATTCAATGAAAACATTTATATCCTGAATTAATGCATTACTCTAACAAATTTGCAAATAAACCTTTAAAATATTGCTAGAAGTCCCTACAGATTGCCATGTAGTAGTCACAGTATGTGCATATATCATACAACTATCGGATTTGTGCGGGTAATAATGTCAAGCTGGAGATAACATACGACGCTCCGACGAAGAACATGCATATACATTTTTGAGATTTCCTATAAATCCGCTGGAGTCTCCAAAAGAACTACTTTGATTTGTACAAGAAATGTTTATTTCATGCAAACATTACTCCAGCATATTTATATTATGGTGCAGCAAAGAAGAAATGGTAAACTTTGAAACTTACTGCCGCTTGATAATTTAATTGCAATGCATATGATTGAATTAAATTAGGCGGAAACAAATATTTTATGGAAGTTGACACGATTGCAATAAAATATTGCCGTTCCGGAAAAAAAATGAGGCAACTGCAAAATGATTTTTTCGGGTGAGACGAACAACGATTGTTAATTAATAATCTTTAATCTTAATAATTTACAATCGTTTTTGTCTCTCATGAAAATAAACATCATTTAGCAGTTGTGTCACATTGTCGCTTCAGAACGACGATATGTAAAATAGTGATGGAAGACCAATTGGCCAACGGAAATGTATTTTTCATACACTGATTCAGAACGGAAACAGAACTAACGCCACATGGAGACTAAATATCTAGCCCGGAACTAAATAGAGTAGTCGAGTTGTAACCAGTAGTCCGAAACAATTCAGATTAAATCCTGCGTTTAATATGAGAAACCCACATAATTATTTAAATATTTGCACATATTTGTGCTTATAAAATGAACATGAGGAGCTGCGAATCATAAAAATGTAGATAAATAAAATAGTACAACTTTATTATATCGGTTACATTGAGGCTTCGTGAGCTTACACCTCCTCTCCATGAAATATTTTCTGCATCTATTGGATCCTATCCAGAATGTAATAAAATGTGCTTTTGAAGTAGTTTTCGATCTCGTAACTTACTATTTATCGCCGACATGAAATTTGGTATGGATTAAAATAAGGATCACAACTGTTCTCCTTACGTCCTCGCGAGGCCGTTTCAATTTTATGCTCCCATATGATCCTCTTCCCGTTATCGACATAAAGGTTTCCCGTTTATGCCCTTCCACATCCGGAACGACGGTACAATCGCCATTACATTACCAGAAAATTCTATTTGCGACGATTTCATTTCCCATTTTCACCGGCGCCTATAGTTGTTTACAATGGCGCACCGCAAAGAACCTGAAGTGCAAATGTGAAACAAGGCCAATTCTCCGCTTTCAATTTAGACCTCACAATCCGTATGAACTTTTAAAAGCCCTTCGGCGAGCACAATTACATTGTTCTTGTTATTTAATTCAAGCTAAGTGTTTTATTACGTTAGCCAATTCCAATTCATTTTTTTTTAAATGGAACTATACGAGGTGATGTGAAAATATTAGTAGCCAATTAGGAAAACATCCGACCAGTTAGGTGCGAAGTTCAATTGCACACGTCTAGGTCATCGGCACTTTAAAAGCAGAGGTATCTGAGAACGTATCTGAGAATAATTAAAAATAATTTAAAAGTACATAAAGGATTGAGTTGTTCTTAATTAAAATTGCTATAATTGGAAATGGATGTGAAATTAATTATAATTGAATAGAGAAAGATGCCTCTCAGATCGGAAACTTCGATAAAATGATCCTGTGGCTGTAAAAGCGTCAATTATTTTTTCTCTTTCAATCAGTCTCAATCAATTTTCATTGCGATAATTCAATATGTCTCAGTGGCGGAGGCGAGAGTCGACCGCAGTGGGAAACAGGACGAGGGAGTGAGATATCATTTAAGCGCCCAATTATACCTCAAGACGCGAGTTTCAAGAAGAACGGAGCTTCGGGGCGCAGTCGACCTCGTAAACTGGCCTATCCACTCTGCAGTGTACGTACATTTTTCACGGCAAATCTCTGTACGTCCGCGGGCCAGCGTAAACGGAAACGCGGAGAAAATTGGATTGACTGAACTCACCCCTCGCTCTCGGCTTTGTGAGCAGTTTTTGAACAATGTTGTCGTAAGCAGATTCGTCCGCCACTCCGGAGTCTTTCACGAGCTTCTCTTTAACAGCTATGCAGACGTTGTATTCGGCCAGTAAGTCCTCCAATTCTTCAAATGCCTGAAACAAAAAGTACATACGATTAGGTGGTCACATTGAGTAGGTGGTCACATCTACTCATTGAGTGATAAAAAACAATCTAATGCCATGTATGATGGATTTCGTGCGATTAAGAAGATCATCGTCAAAACCAAAGCATACCATAGAAAGGACATTCAATTACAAATCCAATTTATATTATTTATTTATATTTAAATCACTGTATTGGTACTGTAAAACGAGGTTACTTTGCTCCATTATTAAGTGAAATTTTAATTAGTACTTATAAAACTTACCTTTTCATTTCTATAAAATGTTGATAATACAGAAACAACGTATGATAATGGACACTAGAGATTCATTTTGCAAAAAAAAAAAATAATGGAATATTTTTTTAATTATTATTTAGTTTGGGGCAATGTTCCCTCATATAGGGAGGATACTTTGCACCAACGGAGACATTGTAAGTTATTCAGCTTTACAACATGTATTGGAGCATAGAAAGACTATATTATGGGTTGTAAATGTACCATACACAAAATAGTATGTAGGTTATCTAGGTATGGAATATACAGGGTGTCTCTAAATTCAGTGAAAATGGTTTAACCACAGATTACTGGGATAAAAAAAAAACGATTTAACAAAACATATCTATATACAAATGCGTTTGGTTTGGCCAGAATTCAGCTTCAAAGTTAATTTTATAAAAACAAAATTTGCTTATAACAAGAGAACGTTTACATTGATTTGGATGTTATTTGGTATGACACTTTATACGGGTATAACTCATAGTTTGACATAATATTGTTATCATCAGTAGACCGGTTGTGTAAAAAACAAGTGAGGCCCAACATTAATACATTCATATTTTTTAATGACAAAAGCAAATAAATTTTAAAAAAATCAAATCGGACGCAGGCATTCATTATTATGTTTTTTTGTATCTTTAAAGTTTTTGATATCTGTTACTCGTTCGGAAACAAATCATCAGTGAACAGAATTTTCTGGCTAAAAAGTATATGTTCAGCTCTATTTTCCTGAATAAATCTGCAAAACGCAAAACGTAGGTCATACTGAGCTGGTAAAAGCTCTTGCACTAATATGGAGTATGAATGAAGCAATTGAGATAATTTCCAAAATTTCTTCCTCGTTATTAGGGCTCCTAAAATCCATAAACCAGCATCATATCTGTTTTATCGGCGTAAGTGTACTTTATATTCATTATTGTGAATAAACTATCATAAACCCGGTAACTAGATTACATTTGCTTCCAAACGAGTGTAGGGCAGTCACTCATATTTTATTTTTTTGTGCCGAAACTGTAACAGATATCAAAAACTATAAAGATACAAAAAACATAATACTGAATGCCTGCGTCCGATTTGATTATTTTAAATTTATTTGCTTTTGTCATTAAAAAATATGAATGTATTAATGTTGGGCCTCACTTGTTTTATACACAACCGGTCTACTGATGATAACAATATTATGTCAAAATATGAGTTATACCCGTATAAAGTGTCATACCAAACAACATCCAAATCAATGTAAACGTTCTCTTGTTATAAGCAAATTTTGTTTTTATAAAATTAACTTTGAAGCTGAATTCTGGCCAAACCAAACGCATTTGTATATAGATATGTTTTGTTAAATCGTCTTTTTTTGATCCCAGTAATCTGTGGTTAAGCCATTACCACACAATTTAGAGACACCCTGTATGTGTCGGAAAAATATATCATATTTTTAATACAAACTTATTAATGAAAACCTTTACAATAGGTACTAAAATAACTCAAAGTAAGTTTGAAACATTTATCTGAAGCACATCTTATCCTTTATCTACCCCACAGTCTGTCTAAGACTGGAACAGAAAAGAATCCCTGATTCGAGACCTTTTTTGGTTCTTGAATTCTGCCCATAATATCATTCCAATCACAGTGAAGAGTGTCTGACCTATCAGGCGATTTTCAGTTTTTTGAGGACTTCACCATTGCACTTAGTGTAGCTCCATTGTTATCAAATTATATTATTTTACCCGGAAAAACTTCACCTTCATATTGGAATAAAACATATTCCCCCATTTCTTTGACAATATCCGGCAATGAAAGAAGGTCTTTAATGCTCTTTTGTCCAGAACCGACCTTTTCAGTTACATCATCCTCCGCGGTTTCTCCTACTATACTTCCCACAAAATCCTCGTTTTCAGAAGAATCCCGCACATATTTCATCATTTGACAAGTCACTATCCACATTTATTGATTTGCGACATTTCATCACTGATGTATGTGGTTCTTCTGATCATCATCAATGACTTCAAGCCCGATACTGTTACCAGCAGCAACAGTATTTTTTTTCTCCTCCTGGTTTTTGTTTTGGTTAATTCTAATGTTTTTGATTCTAAAGATTGTAGAAATGAATGTTATACAGCATTATTGTCATCTGGAGGTCGTGGAATCATTTCCAAAAGCTTTTGAACATTAACTGATAAATGCCACATTTTCTGAAACCCGAAATTAAATTTGCAGCAGCATTGGGTTGTAAGGCAGCCATAAGTTGTTTTAGGAGAAATTAAAAATGTTGTTTTTGTAGAACTGTGTTTTTGGCACCATCTGCAGTCTCCTTCCAGTTTGCTAATATTTTCCACCACGCAATTTTCGTTGGCCAAAATAAACCACATCCGGCGGTTGTGTTAAATGAGTGCTGCTTGGTGGCAAGCATACAAAAGATATAGCATTATCTTTGCATAGACTTAGAACATGTACTGATGTATGGGAGGATAAGTTGAGGCAAATTATAACTTTCTTGCCTTGAAGTTTTTTTAACTTTGGTAACATTAGGCGTTCAAACCAGTCTGAAAAACTATTGGCATCGAACCAGCCACTAGCACTATTGCTATAACGGCCCATTCTCGGTCCAGGTTATCCACATGCAAGAAGATTTATAAAATACATATGGAGGCAAGAGTTCTCCGGGAGCACTATCAGCAAACATAATATAAATGCTAGTCTTGGATGAATTGCGAATCTTTTCAGGATATTTACAACCACGTTTGGTTATCACCTTTTTTTGGTCAGGGCTATCTATCAGATTCGACTCATCACAGTTCCAAATGTTCTCTGGTGGCACATCTTTCACACTTCTCCCAAATTTGAGATGTAATCCGTTAATATTTCAGCATTTATAGAAGCTCCATTGCGTTTTATATTACTAGCAAATCGTACAGTGAGCTCTGGATGGCGTTTCAGAAAATTTAAGACCCACTCATGACCAGGTATATTGTTTTGAAATGTTCTCACAATTCTACCAACTCGGCTCAAGAATGATTTCACGATCATGCGCAAATCAAAAGAGTCTAGTGGGAAACCAAATGTGCTGAAGGCTAATATACAGTTTACAAATACAGTTTCTTCTTCCTCGGAAAATATCGTGGGTCTTCCAGGCTTTTGAAGTAGATTGCCTTTAATTTGATTAATCATAGTTCGCCGCGGAATTTTAAACTCTTGTTGCGGCTTTTCTCTGCGTCATCCGTTTACTTCTAACTGCTTCTCAACATTGTTGCAAAGTTTTTTGGGTATAATTTTGATAAGCCCGCGAGTCTAGTTTTCTTTTATACACTCTTGGCATATCTGCAACCAAATTTATAACTAAATAAAATAAACAAGTATCGTTTGGGGTAACTTTGCTCCAAAAAAATAGTGAGGCACTCCCTCCAAAACGAATGCGGAAAATGATGACTGACTATGCCCCCCACCCCCCGGAAAAAAATCTGTGGGCGTACAAATTGTAGAAAATTTATAAAAATATCAGAAGTTTAAACTAAATCTCCTATAAAAAACATACCTACCTGAAGTTTCAGAAATGATTCTAAATTTTCTGAAACATGCATCACGAATTGATCAAATGTGCAATGAAACTAAAAGATATACGAGAAAACTGCAAAAAAATTTATTACAAGTAAGTCAAAATATACAAATTGCACCAAATTTAAGATTTCTAAAATTGCCACAAAATATCGTAGAAATTTCTACAACGTGGAACCAAAATAACAAAAAACTTGAAAAGTCCATAATTTTGATCAAGGTCTCAAAAGTATCGCAAGGTTCAGAAATTGCGAATATTTTAGTAAACTTAAAAAATCTGAGCATTATGAAATCGAACAAAGAAACATTTCATTGAAATGACAGAAATCTGATTAATGATATCAAAATATGCAAATAACATTCCAAATTTTTCGGTAGCTTTAATACGAATATGACGGGTTTCAATGAAGTTATACATTTCAACATTTCATGGAGATATTAGAAATAGCTAAAAGTGTTATAGAGTTACCGATTGAAATAGAAATTTTTATTTCCCATATACATATCCAATCAATATATGAAGGGTAAAACGTCCTGAATTTACAAACATACTAAAGTATCAGATTTTTGATAGTTTTAATATCTTTGTTAACATTCTAGATTTTTTTTCTTGATTTTCTTGATTATGATTGTATATTTTGTTCATAAAACTTTTTAGTAATTCCACTGTTGAATAAAATATCTATTTATCTATCAAGGCAATTTATTGTAACTTCAAGAATTATTTTATTAACATTGCATTTTTTGTTATAAGTATATTCAACTACGTTTTCTCTAATTTCAATTAAAAAAATGAAAGTTTTGCATCTTTCGTTCTTCTGTTTCATAAATGTCTTGTTAAGTTCTGAGAAAACTTAACAAAACTGTTTACTAAAATGTTCGCAAAACTTTTGATATTCTGATTGAAATTCTACATTTTTGTAACTCTTGACTATTTGATTCTTCTTCTTGAAGATCGATCTCCTATCGGAGGATGAATATCATGACAGTCTTGACTTTATTGTCAACCGATTTAAATAGTTAGAGTAAGAGTAAGAGTAATTTATTCATGTTAAGAATACACTACTCAAAAGAATGATCGCATATTTCAAAAATCACCATTATATATTATTTTAAGTTGCCGATGTGATCCGTGTTTGTAGGTAGAAATAAAAAAAATAAAAAATGCGATATTCTTATGAGTATTAGTTGATTGCAAGTTGATTGAATATTAGGTCGAAACATTCCTTTAAATTTATATCTAAACCAGGAAATCCTTCTTCCTTCTATACTTCTCTTTTCTCTTATATTTCCTTCCATAATTAGTCTCAGCACCCTGTAGCATTTCCCTCTCAAAACATAGCCTAGGTACTGCAGTTTTATAATAGTATTTTCTAGTTCTTCTTCTTTGTTGAGTCTTTGAAGCACCTCAAGATTTGTGACACGGTCTACCCAAGATATCTTTAGAATTCTTCTATAACACAATCGTTCGAATGCTACCAGTTTGTTGATATCTGCCTGTTTTAGTGTCCGCACCGTATATTTTGATTGCGCATTTACAAATTTCCATAAAACTGTGTGACAATTTCTAAAATATTTGTGAAATTTGGTGTAAGTTGTATATTTATATATCGGATATTTTGATACTATAATTACATTTTGTGCTATTTTCTTTGTTTTTGGTGTCTTTAGTTTCACTACACTTTTACAAATTATCCAGATTTACTGGCTCGTAGCAGAATTTTTAGAAACATGTGCGTCGATCGCACACAAGATAAAAGAACTCTCCAGATGGTGACGCAAAACAAAGTGTTTGTACTTCAGTTTTATGTAAAAAAATTAAAATTTGTCTAGAAAATTAGAAATTCTGGGAGGAAGCAAATTTCGAAATAACTCAAAAACCATTTGCTCTAGGTATAGGGTTGCATAATACTTTTTTGTAGCAAATTGTCTTGTAAATCGCCGTATTATACAAAATATTGGCCATTCCATTTGAATAAAATGAAATATGATATTTCAAAGTAGGCACTGAAATATTGACATTTTTTAAATACTTATTGTCAAAATTGACAGATGTCAATTTTTTTAATTGTAGAGGGATTGATTAGTTACAATAAAAGATGTAGTTGGTGTTTCTATCTTCTTCGTACTAGATGTAATACGCATTTTTCAAAACGTCTTTTTAAGTCAAAGTTTGACAAACAAATTTTTAACTCAAAAAGTATAAAAGTTAAGGACATAAGTTCATATGGGCATGTAGGCAATTGAACAGGAAATCGAAAAATGTAATAATATACAGGGTGTTCCATT
The DNA here is from genome assembly GCA_951805005.1 of Othius punctulatus. NCBI lineage: Eukaryota > Metazoa > Arthropoda > Insecta > Coleoptera > Staphylinidae > Othius > Othius punctulatus. The sequence continues at coordinate 43,363,402 of OX638141.1, read as the reverse complement.
TAAAATAACAAAGTTGGTAGCCATTTCCGGCAGAACTGGGAGTGATAGAAAGTCGAAAATACTTTCTGTGAGGAGATCATATTCAACCATGCAATGTTGATTTTGATCAAATTTTTCCTCCATCAGGAACCCCGTAAACTTTTAATGGCCGTTATTCGTGGCCCACCATGTATTTATAAACAATCTCTATTGGGCTATCGACTATGCTTCATATTATCGCAATATTATTAGTTTTTGTACAATTTAAATTTGTAACAGTTGTAACAGTTCAGTTCAAACTCTTTGTTTTAAGTTTTCTATATTTTTTTAATAATTTGTTGCAAACATTCGAAACTTAGCCAAATATGGTAATAATTTGCTTTTAAATGTGTAGGTTTATTTGACACTTATTATGATTATTGCAATTTTCTATTTTTTTTATACAAAATAATGTGGGTGGTAAATTGGTTAAATAAATGTAAAATTTTGAAAATTAGTAAAACATAGTTTTCTTAAATATGTATTGCATTGGATTATAGATATTATGTATCATTTACTTCGAATGCTTCAACTTGTACCAAAATTATTTGCAACAATATTAAATTAAAATTAATTTGTAGCAATTGTTCAGTTTTTTGTCTAAAATTTAAATTACATAGCCTAGAATGTTTACGATTTGTATACAATTTTTCATATCATATACTGATCGCCAGTTTAATTTTGCAGTTTTGTATGAACTTGATCATAATTCATGTATATTTCACCACTTTGATTTAAGTTCTTATTCGCAAATTTGCAATTCATCTAAAATTTTATATTTGTCTGCTAAAATTCAACACACGTTATTTTTAAATGTTTCATAATTCCCACAATAAGACAATAACCTTTAATTTTATCCAAAAATGTTCAGTTTGAATAAAATTAATCAGTCTTATAAAAAAATATAGATCATCTAAAAATTAACATTTTTTTCTGAAATATGACATTTTCAGTTTATCAGTTTCATTTAAAAAAAATATTATAATGGATCGCCGTAAATTTCGCCAGTTTGATTTTAGTTTTCTTTTAGTAAATTCGCAATTCTTCTAAAAATGTTTTGCTAGAATTTTTCTTCTAATTTCGTGCAAAACTGTTAAGATTTATGTTTTCTTGTTGTGATTTCGCATTTTTGTAAATTTTAGATATTTTTGCTAAAATTGAACATATATATTTTGTTAATTTCTCTGTTAAAAGTTTAAATTAAAAAAAAAATCGCGAGTTACATCGGACTGTTTCATAATAAGTTAAGTTTTTTCAGTAGGTATTTTATCAGATTTATCAAATTTTAATACTAGTGTACTAGTTACAAATTTTTTATCCGATTTTAATAAATGATAAATAAAATAAAATGGTTTTAAAAACACTGACCAATGTCGATTTTTTTTGACATCTAAATTTTGATGAACGATGCCGATTTAATGTTTCTTTTTAAATTGCATTGTATAGCTATATGCATTCAGTGTTATAAACAAATTGTTTAGATTACAAAACGTTTCAGTCCATTTGAACTGTGAAAAAAGTTCCTATACACATTTATCCAGTTTTTTTTCATAACTTTGAAAACGTAAAACTTTGTTTATGACTAAGGAACAAAAAAGCAATATCTTTTTAAGTAAGCATTTTTAGATATATTTCTACGTCACGTTCGCAAGGCTCGGCCAAGCATTCAATTACGCTCTATATATAGTCTTTCAGAACTCTTAATAATACCCTTTCGTGTATTTGAATTAAAAGGTTTACATTACCAAATAACAAAACTTCAGTTTTCATCAAATTAAACTGCGATATATTATACAGGAATAAACAAGTTTATGTAAATAAGTAAACATTGCTTTTATTACATTACATTATAGAAAGTTTAGTAAAGTATTCCCATGTATGGAGCTGAAGGATATAAATATAAATATGATTAAAATCTCCGTAATAAATACACATTAACTGAACATAATATTAGCAGTAAAATTTACATGGTTACGTTTAGTAGTTTATACGTATATATTTTTTATGATTGATGAAAAGTAACATACATACTAATGTTATTTAATCGCGCTGGTTTGTCCACAAAATTGATAAAAAGATATCATGTCACGGAACCCCAAAACTTTTACTACAATTGCGTGAACATGAAAGTAAGCAGAATTAGTCCTTTTTTTTCCGGAAATATAACTACTGATGTCATCAACAGTATGATCGTATTTAGTCAAACAGGGTATATTATATGAGAAGATGTAATAAGACTAATATTATTGTTATTATTAAGTTAAGAATAAATAAGGGCAGATTGGTTTCGTCTCGATTTAAAAAAAATGAAAAATACGACCTATAAATAATTGCAGTAGATTTTTTGTCCAATTTTTGACTAGTGCCTTGAAAACATGTTGAAGGTTGTAATTATTCAAACTTTTGAAAAACGGATGCCATTAACTTGCAATATCGTGAGAGACGTTCATTGATGCGTTTTCTGATAATACCCTTAACATATGAAAAGCACTATATAAGTATATTGTGGTTATTGTGTTATCTTTACGCATCGAGTCCCCATTTCATCTAATATTGTCCATGGAGGAGCTTCAGTTGACTTAGCAATGTTTAGCCTTCACTTAGTTGGAATTTCCACCATTTTAGGAGCTGTAAATTTGATAACTCTGTTGGGATATATTGGAAAATATATGGAGAAAGTCACATATCTTATGACGTCATCAGATTTTTGATAGGAATTTCAGGCAATTTTCATCCCACAATTATCAATGCTTCAATATATAAATATACTCATTAAATTTTGTATGGAAAATTCTGGCAATTTCCATCTTAATTTTAATTGCGTAAAACAAAAATAAATGATGCTATGGAAATTATATGTGAACATAACATCGATTATAATCACAGCTATGATGATCTAAATATAAGAAAATCATTTTAAACTTAAACCAAACATTTTGATATACCTGTAATTAAACCTCTGGTAATTACTAACAAATCTTCGCCTTTGGAGTTATAATGAAATGTATAAGAATACTGATCTGTATATACACTCTAATTGTGATTAATGAAAATACACTTTACGCAAATACGCGACAATAATGAGAATTTGATAAACAGATATATTAAAGTGACTTTAGCGGCAAAAATTGCTCGGCACATAAATAAATCTGCGTTCGTTATTATGGTTTCCCTTGTCACCGAGTGCGAAAATCTAAAATAAACACGGACACTTGTTAACGTTTCATTATTCGAGGAGCGAAAGGAAAGTTTGCAGTATACTTCTCCCAAATCCGGAAGCTGCGGGAATCGGATGAAATATTCAGTTATATTTGTCACCTTGAATGAAGATGCGACAGTTCCGTCGCCAGTAATCTGACGTAAATAAGATGATTTTACTTGTCTGCTAGATAAGAGTTTGACAAGTTATTATTGTTGAATTGTCGTTAATCGAAATTATGCTATAGTATCATATAATGAGCGAAAAATCTTAATCGAAATGAGTTGATAAACCAACCGTTTCAAAGGAACGTAATCGTCAATTTCACGATCGATTTAATTCATATCGGGCTGTTTGGCAGAAACGTACAATTTAGCAATACACGGGATAGTCGATTCAATTGCCCCCTAAAGGAATGGCACTTTCATATGGGCGAATTTTAAAGTTGTATAATTATTAGTCTTACTTCCATATGTTAGAACTGGCGTGTAAATTGACTTATATACTTTAATTTTAGTATATTTCTTTATTTCCTTCTTCCCTGTTAAGTATTTGTTTAATATGTAGTATAGTTTATTCGCACTGCTAATTTGGTTATTAATGTCTGCTTCTGGTTATCCTTCATCATTTATTATAACCCCTAGAAACTTGTATTCTTTGACCTGCTCTATTGTTGTATTGTCTATGTTTATGTCCATCTGTATAGATTCTCGCGATATTGCCATAACTTTTGTTTTCCTCAAATTAATCTTCATTCCATATTTTTTCAACGTCCTATTCCATATTTCAAGGTTCTTCTTCAGTTCATCTTGTTTGTTTGCAATTATTGCTAAATCGTCGGCGAATGATAATGTTGATAACACTTGTTCAATTGACAAAGTTAATTTTCGAAGTAATATTTACGACTAATACTAGATAAAATATTCATAGAATTTAAAGTGAAATTTTCAGAAACACTAAAATATTCTAAGTGTACCTATCGAAACTTAGCACACAATGTCAAAGTGCTTCTTGAATGTTGAACTTTTAAAGAATTTTAGTACTTTTGATTGATTCTGAAATTTTCTCTACCAATCAATACTACATCTCCCGCTCTGGTTTCATCAGACTGGATATTTTGTTTGTTGTTTTGTTCATTTCATCTTCATCCTGAGTTACTTTCGCTTTAATTAGTGCTCAATTTTCATAAATGTTAAATTTTGTTCCTATACATTGTATACTGATACGGTTGATAGATCGATCTGAGACTATTGTAGCTTATTACTTTAAAGGTTAAATCGAGATAACATATCTCAGCATAAAATTGACAAAAAAGTTGTTTCTAATCTTTGAAGTTGAAGGAGGTAGATAGGTGCTTCACTTCCTCTATTTGCCTTTTTTCGTTCGTCATATATTTATTTATTTCAATATTTATTTCTTATTGTGACTTGTGCCTTCGGTATTTTTCCAAAAATTTGCCGTCCCTGGATTTTGCCGCCCTGGGCTATAGACCTAATAGCCCCCAGAGCCCCTCAAATCCGCCACTGTATGGGTCTTATTACTATTATAATTATGGTTGGATAGATAGCGCGTGCAGCCAGGATGATTTTCAAAAGTCGGCTCCTCTGCACACAATAACCTTCACACGCGCTGCAATTCTCCTCCGTCTTAATATAAAAGGTGCAAATTTCAAGTTCAAATCCCATCGCCGGACGTTTCTATTGTAATTGAAAGATAGTGAAAAAAGTAGATTGTTGGGCCCGATACTCCGCGCGTATATCGATTCAGTCGGCCAGGCGCGCCGTCCCGAGCAGTATTCAGCGCTAGGTGCTAAGTACAGTTTTGGGTGTTTTAGTGTGTCATTAATGCGTTTAGCAAAGTAACGTACGTAAGTAACGCCGTAGTAACGCTTAGTGTCAAAATAGTACATTCGCCTAAAGTATATTTTTACCTCAACATTATTTCTAGAACGTGAGAGTAGGTGTATGTGGTTGCTTACGTCACTCTGCAAAATAAGCATGGATATGTTTGTGAATGCAAGCAAAAATCAAACAGTTGCCTGGTATAATATGTAAATCAATTTTTCCAAATCGCATCAAGTTTAGGTAATTGGTTGATTGTAGTTGATCAACAAAACTTGAACCTTTGTTTCAATAGAGTTAATCATCTTTATACTATAGTCTTCATTCAACTTTTGTCGATCAACTACAATCGATCAATTAACCTGTTTCGTGAGAACGCGCCTTTAATAAGTATCTATTATCGTTGAACAATAATGATAATAGATCGATTTGATTAAAATTGTAACTCTGTACTTCTTTGAAAATCATTTCTATGCTACAACTGTAATAACAAAATATTTTACGAATAAATACTTAGACTTATTTTAATTTCAGTGACGGCTCGGCCTACGCCTTCGTAAAGTTAGGGTTTTTGCTTATTTCTTAGATTTTTTATATATCTTTTTTAAATAATTTTCATATCATAAAGCAAATCTTGTGCTATCCGCCGAATTATGCTTACCCTCAAAACCACGCTTTCTTAATTTGCCGTTAGGACAATATCCTTAGCATTTACAAACATACACACACACAAACATTAGTAATTGGTCAATTCATAAAATTTTAAATGTTTTTTTACATGATTACAATATTTTTATTTTAACCGCCCTTGCTACAATAAAACGCAATCAAAATTACTTCATTTCTAGTGCTTAGCAACAAAATACAGAATGAAATAAATGAATTATGTTCTTGATTTGCATGCTGTTTTATCGGTTGCATTATTAATTAATCAAATCTATTTGAGGATGTTTAGCCCCAATATATGCATGTTACATGTAGAAGTCTTAATGTACTTATACACGGTGTCCCGGTACAAAGGAAACGCCCTAAATATGTACGAATTTTTGTTTTCGCCAAATCGCCAAAATATTTCAATTTTTAATGAAAAGAGACAAAGTTTTGTCAAGCAAATTATCTTAAAATGTTTAACTCTCTAACTAAATGGAAGGTATGCACACATTTTTGAATTGGAGTGGCTGAGTGATAGTTTATTTAAAATCTTATATAATTTGCAATGCGACAGTGTATTACTTTCGAAATCGACAGATTTTATAAACTAATACAGCGTTGTATTGTAAATTATGTAAGCTTTCAAAATAATAATCAGTCAACCCTAACTGCAATTTACTAATATGGGCTTACTTCCGCTGCGGAAACGGGGTTAAAATATTGGAGATCATTTGCTTGTCAAACATTGTCCCCCTTTAATTAAAAACTGGGGCATTTCACAGATTTCGTGAAACAAAATTATATTTGTAGTTATTTAGGGCGTTGCCTTTCTCACGGGACATCCTGTATACTTGTTTCCTTTTATATATATATTTCGTGGTAACCAATTAAATCATAATTTTGTATGTCTACAAAGAAACGAAATGTTTATAATTTTGCCGCGAATATTGGTTTCAATATGACGATGATATCTAAGTATCGCAACCAAGACATACTTTGCAGTTTTCGACATCTCTGCAGCACTGCCTTTTTACTCTTTTCGCGCCGTAATTCTGCGACCCCACGTTTTTGATAGTTGGCTGGAATTATTGTCTCCGACTGGAAATGGATTTCGCTTTTCGGAACGAAATATTTCCTTTCATCCCTCCAACTTCGTGCCTGACCCCCACAGAATGGGCACATTGCGGTGAATTTGATATGGCGCATGAGGTATAAGCGGTGGGGATACTTTACGGATGTTTCCTTTTCACATTTGTTTTGTCTTTTTAAATATTTTTAACCATACAAAAATATCGAAATGTGTATTTGAACATATGGAAGTTTATCTTCGCATCTCTATGGTGTCTCACTATATCAGGACATTCAGGTGGAAAAGCCTGCTGTCTATGATTCATGAGCGCCACAGTTGTCTTCTCACTCTTATGGTATCTCACTACATCAAGACATTCAGGCGGAACAGTCTGCTGTCTACGATTCATGAGCGCCAATTTTTCTTCTATGGTATCTCACTAGATTAGGACATTCAGGTGGAAAAGCCTGCTGTCTACGATTCAGGAGTGCCAGTTTTTCTTGTATGGTATCTCACTAGATCAGGACATTCAGGTGGAAAAGCCTGCTGTCTATGATTGATGAGCGCCAGTTTTTTTCTTCTACGGTATCTCACTACATCAGGACATGTAGGTGGAAAAACCTACTGTCTATGATTCATGAGTGCTAGTTTTTCATCGATGGTATCTCACTAGATCAGGACATTCAGGTGGAAAAGCCTGCTGTCTATGATTGATGAGCGCCAGTTTTTTTCTTCTATGGTATCTCACTACATCAGGACATGTAGGTGGAAAAACCTACTGTCTATGAATCATGAGTGCCAGTTTTTCATCTATGGTATATCACCAGATCAGGACATTCAGGTGGAAAAACCTGCTGTCTATGATACATGAGCGCCAATTTTCCTTCTATGGTATCTTACTAGATCAGGACATTCAGGTGGAAAAACCTGCTGTCTATGATTCATGAGTGCCATTTTTTCTTCTATGGTATTTCACTAGAACTGGACATTCAGGTGGAAAAGCCTGCTGTCTATGATTAATGAGCGCCAGCTTTTCCGAAGATTTGAGTACACAGCCAAGAGAAAACTTTGTATGGTTATAATAGCAATCATAAAAATTGCTTAGTTCAAAGGAAATTTTATCCCAGGAAATAGGAAACGTCCAAGTTCCCCATGGTACTCGTGTGCCAGCAAAGAAAAATTCACTGCAATATGTCAAAAGCGGGTAGGCATTGAAGCTTGGGGTGGATGAAGGGAAGTATGGTATTTCCGGAAATCGGGTTCCATATCCGGTGAGACGTAAAAATAATTTCGGCCGACATTCAAAATCGCGGGGGCGTACAATTGGGGCGCAAAACGAAAAAAACGGGCCGTGGTGTGAGTTGTCGATAGCTCAGAGAGGAGTCGAAGTTATTGTGCTTAGATATACACCCTCGGCTTGAGGCAGATCTTTGTGTTTAGTTATAGTCTTAATCTTTATAATTATGAGCAATTTTTACTACGACAAATATTTACGCGTGCATTTGCCACTTACAAATGCTTTCACTTGGCACTGCTAAAATGTTCTTGACTTACTCCTTATATTGGGAGCTTTAATAAGCTATACGTTAACATGTATATGTACTATGTGTATCAAATTCTGTAGAAAACTATAATCGAATTGTATTAATTCTATATTATAGATTAATCAACTTAATAGGTAAAACACTATCGGCACTTAATGGGCATTTATGAAAAACTAGAAGAAATTTCTTGAACATATGTTAGTGATGTTTTATTTTAAGTTGCTACAACTTGATAACAAAATACCACTAAAATATATGCACTCTAGAAATTTCTTCAAGTTTCTTATAAATGCACACTGCGTGTATACAACGCTTTACCTATTAAGTTGATTAATCTGTAATAGAATTAATATCATTTAAATAAGTTTTCCAAATAATTTGATCACATAGTACATACACTAGTTTATACAGTATAGCTTATAGAGGCTGCCAATATAGACGACAAGTCAAGAACATTTACGGCGGTCTAAACATGTAACGACTTCTACTAAATTCAGTATTTTACATTATTACTAGTGCAACTTAGATATTACTGCAGATAAATTTGAATATTATGCAATTAGTTTGCATTCATATATATAATTGCGAAATGTATCTTGAGGTTTAAGATATCTACGAGATAAAGTATTAGAGAGGTATTTTTATTGGAGATTTTTAACACAGATTTTCCTGTATATTATAGTCGTGCAAAAAAAAAAAGATTTTCACGAATACCCAGATTTTGGGGGATCCTTTATCATGAAGCGAATATTTATACAAATGTCTGTGCTTGTGTATGGAATATGGATTTTCATATCCATTATTTTTCTTTCAACATCTTGCACTTCTGCAAATATTCTAATAAGCCAGCTTAGTATGGATATTCATATCCAATATACTTTCTTTCAAAATCTCGCACCTTTTTCATTTGACTAAGTTTCCAAAGTAGTTTTACTAAACCTAATTAAGTTCTTGTGATGAGCCAGATCTTAGATTTCTCTGTGACACTAATAAATCATTGAGTTCTGGTGCAGCATTGTAGAACGTTATTGGGAGTTCCTCGTTGAGGTCAAATGGGAGATCCTTTCGAGCCCAGTTAAAAGTTCATTGCTGCATCTGGGCTTATTGAGTACTAGAGTTACATTGTAGATTACAATTGAGCGTTCCTGTACACACTGTTGAACTAAATCAAGTCTTCTTCAGCTCTGTGGAGTCTTGTCCTTAGTTCTTTGGGTCTTTATCATTCTGATGGGTCAGAAATATGGATTTTCATATCCAATATCTTCATTTCAAAATCTCGCAATTTTTTTGAGTCCTTTACTACATGAGTATAATAGGGCTCCAGGCGATATCTCTTATGTATAAAATAAAAAAATAACGGCATCAGTGAATTGAATACATGATTTGCATCATTTATCAATTTAATTTTGTAATGAATTAATTAGTTATTAGTAGTAAATACTATTTAATGACTACAAATTACCATCACAGAATCTTAGCTATAAATAAAAACCATATGATATTTGTTCTATGATGCATGGTATTTCACATTTATTTTAAGGATTTCCATATAAAAAACAAATCTATTATTATAAGGGAAAGCCAAGCATCTAACGAACTTTGCAGTAAACAATGTTTTAGTAGAGGATGCAAATAAAGAATTCATTTCGCAGATTGTACCTACTAGGTGATGCTGGAAATCAATCAAAATATTGACGATAAATCTAAAGAATACCAGAACATATACTTATTATCGTGCGTTCAACAAAATTCGACAACGGAGTTGACGTTGGCAATCTCAAGTCATCTTAGTGCAGACATAACTTGAGATTGTCAACGCCAACTTCGTCGTCGATTTTTGTGGAACGGTCGATAGTTTCGCATGATACATTGCAAGAAAAAAAAATAGACGCAGAAGAAGTAGAACAAGGAGAAGAAGAAAATTTGTACGTAATTTTTTTATTTATTTATGTATATGGGACCTACGAGAGGAAATGTGTATCAGCTACTCCAGATCATCATGCAGGGGAAAATTAAAGGAAGGAGATCCATGGGAAGAAAACGAAATGGCTGAAGAATCTCCGGAAGTGGTTTAGCTGTACCACTAATCATTTATTCACAGTGACGGATTTATACTTCTGCCGCCTAAGGGCTAGCAGTAACTTGCCGCCTAGGATGCCCCCCACTCCTCTTATCAATCTAAATTCAATAACAGATATTGAGAAAATACTGTGAAATTGACTATGATAAGGAATCATAGTTTAAGCGCAAAAAGTTCTCAAATAAATAAAAAAAATCTGATAATACATTCCAAAGTTAAATGTTTGAAAAAACTTCTTTTGTGAACCAGAGATTGAAAACGAATGTATCATAAAAAACCTATATTTTGGTTAGCTCCAATTCGATGGTCAAAATTGTCACACCCTTCATTTTATATTCTTTTCAAGACGGATGACGACCTTTCCGCTAAACAGTTGGATGAAGGGATCGTCAAAAAAAGTCTCAGTGCGAAGCCAACATAAAGGTATACATGTTGTAGTTCGTTATCATTCGTTGTAACAGCACTTTGCAAAGTTTAAGTATTGTTTTTGGACACTGTTCCAATCGTTTCAAAAATTCAAACTAATGTATACACTCATTCACAAAAACTTCTGTTGTTGGTAGATTTTTATCATACGTGTGTCTTTTTATTAAGGTCTTTATCAAGTTCTCAAAAATTTAATAATAATCTATCTGCGTACAACAATAGGATAAGAAGCATTAATTGATTTGGGACTGCTCTCAATGAAATCAGAATTTAGTAATCATCTAGATTTGAACGAAGTCATAGATTAGTACCTACTGTAAAATTGTATATGAAAATGGCAAAACGGAAGGGTCGGCCAATTGTGTGAGGTTGATTAGAAGATCATAGTAGGGATCCAAATTGATATTATTCCAACAAAATGTTCTTGTCGAATGGCGGCCATCTTGAAAAAACTGTTACCCTCGATATCTCACTACCTATTTTATTATTAAATTTTGTTTTGTTTTGTATGGAAAATATTCTCTACAACTTTTGTTTGAGAAATTTTGACAGACATATATTTCATGTATGGAGTGCATATGGAAAATTTGTTTTATTTTGTATGGAAAATATTCTCTACAACTTTTGTTTGAGAAATTTTGACAGACATATATTTCATATATGGAGTGCATATGGAAAATTTGTTAAGGGTTAGACGGTTGTGAACAGTAATCGATTTCCGAACCGTTCCTGATACAAAAATCCTCCAAAGTATTCACCAACCTCGGAATGAAACATGCACAATTAAACATAATGGAGGGCCAAGAAGACTAATGGTAGTAAGAATGGTAGAAGTACAGGAACATCTACTGAACATAGTAAAGGGTAATCCAGATATTTCTATTAGAAAAATTGCAAATGTTTTGAATATAAGTAATAGGACTGTATGGAATATTTTAAATCTTTAGTTGTTTTACATCACATTCAACGTATTTAGGCATTTATTCCTGCTGATTTTCATAAACACATTGCATTTTATCAGTGGCTTCTGCAAGCATTGGTTCGGATTCTTCTAGTTCAGATTCTTCTACTAGTACCAGTAGTCCTAGTACTACAGATAATTTTACCCGATGTACCAAAGTGTGAATTTCTCAAGAATTTCAAGAATTTATTAGCTTTTCACAATAACCAAGCAAAGCAAAGCAAAGCAAACGTTGGTGATAATAATTTTTGCGCGTACGGTATAATAAAACATCAGTTTTGCACATTTGACCGCTTTTTTGACAGCTGTGGTGAGTCAAACCCGGTTTTTGACATGATGTTTGGATGCAGCGGTATCGAAAATCCAAGGATTTCCAAGTTTCACCTTAAACCGATGAAAATCTAGTGCTCAACTCTTGGTTTAACCTAAAAAACCGAAAAACCCATGTAAAAACCCATTTAATTTTTTTTTTCGACTTTGCGTCATAATTATTTTTTCAGCCTCTACTTTTGATTTAGAGGGAGCATTCAAAAAATTCGAAACTTTTACAAAATAAGGACCACCCTCATATATATATTATTGGTATTATTATAATACTAGTATAATATACTTAGAAAAACGTATAAAATATAATAATAATATACATATTGAGTAAAATGTGTAAATGCACACAAAAGAAATACAATTATTCATTTCGAATAAAAACCGTCACGCAAATTGCTTTACAGCGTTTTAGCAAACTGCCCTCTTAATTATTGCAAAAACTCGAGTCTCTCATGACATAAAAAAAACTATAGAGAAGAGGGCCAGTGTTTTTGGCAGCTAGCTGACTAAAGAATAACTTAATACCACATCTTTTACATTGTATTATGATGACCCGAGTCTGCAGTTTATGTATATTAAAATGCGAGGGTTTCAAGAGCCGGGAATTAATTCAATCCAAAACGCACGTATTATTCGAAAGCCACTTGTTCCCGCTAATTAATCATTACAAATCGGGCCTTTGTTGTAAATATTGTGCGCTTTGCAGCGGGCAAATTGAAGGATATTTAATTAAGAGGAGTGCTGCAACGCCCAGGAGCATAATTTCCATTGCAAAAAGATATAATTTTTGCAAATGTGTGATATATTATACAGCTAACATTTTTATCGAGAAAAAGTGGATATAATACTATATGCGAATATGGAAAAGTACGTGTTGTGATGTTACGGAGATACATTTTATTTGTGTTTGTTAAAACTTATGAATAATAATATGAGTAAGTTATAAATTGGTTTGTATAATGTTAAAAAAAATCCTGCATATGCCATCTTACAATTAATTATTTATTAATTGGTAAAAATTGAGATGTGATACTTGATGTGTACTTAAAAAAAGGTGTTTAATGAACTGACAAGTTCATAAATTCTACTTCCTCGAGAACAAGAAGGTATAATTAGTTAAACCAGTAAATCGAGGCAATATTATAGTGAGCGTTATTGATTTCATTGAATTTTGTTGTTCAATTGTTCAGTGTACATATTTTTTCCTAAATATAGATGTGATTCATCTTCTTATCAACGAAATACGTTAATTTACGCTTAACAATTACCAATTATTCTTCTATTTATTGTGTGCAAAAACCAGCCGGGCCATTGTGAACTAGCTCATGAATTGGCCCATTAATTCTTCATGTCTCGATACCATTATTGTGCAAAATCGAAAAATTCTACAGATTGTCAGTTGTCTCTTCACCATTTAGCATGTAAATGAGTCTCCTCCGCACTAGTTTTTCGTTTACAAAACAGGATTACCCCTCGAAGAGATGCCATTTGCACGACAATAAGATGCGCATTTAAATTCGATTATTTTCTTGTCGATGCCGCAGATCGATGGAGCTGGAGTGGGACGTTAGTTGTCGCAGGAAGTTTTTCGTATGCATTACTAAAATACGGGTGTAACTTCTGGAGGACTTTCGGATGTGACGGCAGGAAATATGAATTTACTCGATGGCTGGAAGCCTTTTAAGTGAAAAGTTATCACTAAAAGGAAATGCGGTGGCAAGACTAATCAACGAAAATCACTGTCAGTCGGCGGTGGAGGTTCCTGCAGTATTTCAAAGGTTTGCATCATAAAGTTGAGGGGATCGTTTACAGTGCTTGCTGCCGTTAAATATTCGCAAGTCATAATTACATTTCCTATATAAGGACCGAGTGTACATGCTCTTACTTTTAATGACGTCGCCAGAACTGCACAGTTTGGTGTTAGGGACGGGCAAAATACATCTATGATGAAAAAACCTGCGGTCTAATCTAGCCGACGAGCTATAATTTCAAGTTCAAAATCGCTCATCTTGTGGACTTTTTTGTTGCAATGAATAGAAGATTGCAATAAATAAATTCCTCAGTTCCGCAATGCGTTCAGTAAAGTATTAGCATCGCGCTTGAGCGAATTGCAGGCAGATATGCACGCCGTGTAAGTACACAGATGAAATTGCTTATAAATTAATAATTGTTAAGTGCTAATTAAGTTACTTCATAACTTATGTCGATTTAAACAGAAATGAAACTTCCACAGCATAAAATGCAAGTACAAGCGAATACATTTTGAGTAATTTAGTATTCAATAACCTCATTAGCGTTTAATTAAAATTATAACAAAAAAAACATATTAAAACTATAACTCGTTATAAATGCACGAATTGTTTATTTTTGCAAGTTTTGAAACTTGCAAGATTTCAAAATATTTTATAATGTATATCATGTTTGCAGAAAAAGCGAATAATAAGTTAGGTTTTGTCATACAGTGTGATCCACGCTGACGGACCATTAAAAGTTTATGGGGTTCCCATTTTGGGGTTTTTGGGGTTTATGGGCCTATTTAAAAAAAATCATCCAAACATGGCTGATTCAGTTGTCCTCAGGTGAAATACGTTCAACCTTCTATCACTTTCGGTTCTACCAGAAGTAGCCATCAACTTTTATTTTTAAATGGAACATCCTATATATTATTATGTTGATGGCTTTCCCGTTTAATTTGAAACATCTTTTGTTGAGATGTGTGTACACCTATCTTTTTTTACTTTCTGAGATAAAAATTAAATTCCCAGATTATGATGTCAAAAAGACGTTATGAAAATGGCTTAAATTTCTCTTAGAAATTATATAAAAAACGGAAAATTAATCTCGAATTGTACTTGAAAGGTAGAGTCATGCTCACATAAATCTAGTACAAAATATTAGGTTACAATAGCAATTTTATATGGCAATGTCAAATTGTTTGTACTAGATTTGTGTGAGCATGACTGTACCTCTATGACTGATATATTTTGCAGCTGAAAATTTTGACAAATAGTTATTCAAAAATGTCATTTGTTAAGAGCTTACTTAAAGTAGTTTAACTAAAAGTAAACTTAAGTAATACGAGCCCACGTATTTCATTTTTTTTTATGGAATTACATACCTTTTATCTTACAAAGCATTTGGCACGACAATTTGATACAAAAAAAGTGTTTTACAACCATATTCCCAAAATAAGTAGTTTTTAAATATTTCGAAAATTCGAATTTCTGCATTATATAATTTTGCCTATGCTATTTACACATGCATCATAGTTTTTCCACTCCTTGCATGGTAAGTACACTGTTATAACATTGATTTAGTGGAAGTAAGTACCACTTACCGATAATGCTTTGGTTACTTTGAGCAACGGGAAGTAAGTAACACTTACTTCCCTCAGGGAAGTAAGTAAAATAATTTCAATAGCGTTCTTTCTCTGGCACCAGTCTTTAAAATACTTTTGATAACACCCCTTCGACTTCTCCGGCAGTAGGAAGGAACAGACAGCATCCAAAGCCGTACTGACATTTGGTTCATGTTGCGAAAATAAATTAATCAAACACAAACAATTAAACCAACTTCAGGAGTGGAAAAACAGTTATAAACAATTTGAGAGGTAAGTTTTGACCAGTCTCGGTCTTTATTGCTAGCCCTCGCTGTCGCTCGGGCGCAAACTCGACCTCGACTGGTAAGAGATACTTACCTCTCTTAATGCTTAAATAACTATTATGAAATATGCTTATTTTTCGTCACTGTGATAAACAATGTCAACAAAGAGATTATATATTCTAATACAAATTCGAAAATTTATTATAAGATTTATGTATAACGCTATGCAATTGCATCAACGTGCATTTTTAGCCGACTGAGCCCTTTTCCTAGAGCGGGTAATCGAAATAAAGTTCTAATTATTGATTTTAAAGAAGTGTCTGTGTGACAATGACAGTGACATCAAAGCGATAAAACGGTGTTTTAAAGGTAATTTTGCTAGTAACAAATATGATCACTAAATAGAAGGCTGATTTCTACAAAATCAAAACTAATTATGTTGTATTCTACAAAATATTCGAAGATTTAGATTCTGCAATCTCAAATGGCATTTTTTATTTTTTTTTATTATCGTTGAGTATAATTACATTATTTGTAATTATAATTACACGTTGTTTTAACGATAATTTTGTTAGTAACAAAAAATGCTTAAAGAATAACCACAGCGTAAAAAATACATAAGGAAATTTATTTGAAAATGCCGAATATCTAGCAAAATTTACAACGTTCCCTTAAAAAATAAAAAAATAAAAAAAAGAAAATTCTACACATTCAATGAAAGATGATGGGAAAAATAATTACAGGAACTATTTGGAAATTTGGATTAAATTCTTAAAACGTATTGCCATTAATGTACCATTTACAAGAATATTTAACATTTCTAGAGTAACAGTACATTCATATTTAACAGTAACATTTGCAAAAATTACAAAATTGGAAAATATTTCCAAGTTTTAAAATCTTGTTGAAACCCTTAAATAAACATAGGAGAATTTCAAAAATTATCATTCCTTAAATATGAAGTATGCCTGCATTTTTAGTTTAATCGAAATAAAGTTCTAATTATTGATTTTAAGGAAGTGTGTGTGTGACAATGACAGTGACATCAAAGAGATAAAACGGTGTTTTAACGGTAATTTTGCTAGTAACAAAAATGATCACTAAATAGAAGGCAGCCTATGTTGTTTTCTACAAAATATTCGAAGATTTAGATTCTGCAATCTCAAATGGCATTTGTTATATATTTTTTAATTATCGTTGAGCATAATTACATTATTTGTAATTATAATTACACGTTGTTTTAACGATAACTTTGCTAGTAACAAAAAATGCTTAAAAAATAACCACAGCGTAAAAAATACATAAGGAAATTTATTTGAAAAAGCCGAAAATCTAGCAAAATTTACAACGTTCCCTTAAAAAATAAAATTCTACACATTCAATGAAAGATGATGGGAAAAATAATTACAGGAACTATTTGGGAATTTGGATTAAATTCTTAAAACTTATTGCCGTTAATGTACCATTTACAAGAATATTTAACATTTTTACAGTAACAGTACATCAACATTTAACAGTAACATTTGCAAAAATTAAAAAATTGGAAAATATTTGCAAGATTTAAAATTTTGTTGAAAATCTTAAATAAACAAAGGAGAATTAAAAAAATTATCATTCCTTAAATATGAAGTATGCCTGCATTTTTAACCGACTGAGTCTTTTTCCTAGAGCGGGTAATCGAAATAAAGTTCTAATTATTGATTTTAAGGAAGTGTCTGTGTGACAGTGACAGTGACATCAAAGCGATAAAAAGGGCTAGGAGCGTGTTTTAATGGTAATTTTGCTAGTAACAAAAATGATTACTAAATAGAAGGCTGATTTCTAAAAAATCGAAACTGATTATGTGGTTGGTAATCTCCAGAAAACACTTCAAACTTAAGATTAATTTCATAAATAAAGCAATATATGATAACATTAGAGAATTTAAAAAATGCTTATTCCTTAAATATGAAACACCAATGAAAATTGTGGAAAATATCTGATCGGAAGTTATTGGATTTTTAAACAGAGCATTTTTAAATATTTAAAAAACTTATAAATGTTACTGAAATGTGTATATAATTCAGCTATAGTAATGCCCAGAATTATGGAAATTAAAACAATTACATACTTAAAAATTCACCACAATACCAAAATTCGCAAAAAAAACAAAGTTTTATCACAAAATGCTTAAAAAAATTACCACAGCGTAAAACATCCATAAGGAAATTCATTTTAAAATGCCGTAAATCTAGCAAAATTCAGAACGTTCCCATAACAAAATTTAAAAAATATAGAAAATTCTACACATTCAATGAAAGATGATGGGAAACATAAATAATTACCGAAACTATTGGGGAATTTGGTCCAAATTCTTAAAACTTATTGCCGTTGATGTAGCATAATTTGCAAAAATTTCAAAATTGGAAAATATTTCAAACATTTAATTTTTTGTTGAAAACCTTAAGAGGAGTCTTACCGCTCGAACGCACGGCGAATTTTGCTCAAAACCCGCATTGGGGCCTGACTCCTAGTGACTTTATATTATAATATAAAATGTTCAAAAAAATATGACACCATAATGAAGGTGTGTACTACAGATAGAAGAGTTATTTTTAAAAAATACCTCTCCTTTATGTAAAAAAATAATAAATGGCCAAGACTAATATTATCATTTTGTAGGTTTTTAACATTTTTTTACAGCAAAACCACGACCCGTACAAAATATTCACTTCTTCTAAATGTAGTTCATAGTTTTCTTATTGCGCACCTAAATTTTCATTAAATTCTGTCGAGAAATAACATAATAATTCGTCAGGGCAATTGTTGTGTTTTCATTAATCTCCGATTGAGAATTTAAGCTGATGTCCCTACTCTCGCATCACGGGATCCCCACCTTCGCCGAACGGCCGGACCCTTCAGCCAATTATCTTCATTCTTTATCGCGCATTCATTACGTTGATCGCATGGCATTTTATTATTCGCTTTAGTTTCAATAATAAATTAATAAATAAATAAATAAATTCAATAAGCCGTTTCAATAATATACAAATCAAAACTGCCGTAACTTGTAATATGTGTAATATTATTATGGTATTATAAGTAAAGATATCAGTGAAGTGTGGAATTTTCTATTTGAAAGGTAAGATATTTGTTTTATTATATATATATATATATATATATATATATATATATATATATATATATATATATATATATATATATATATATACCGGGTGTACATTAGAAAACTAGCCAGTCTCAATAACTTTTGAATACAAGCTAACTTGATAAAACAAAAAAACACGTCGATTGACTTTTGGAGGGGGAAGTTCAAAAACAATGTCAATTCAATTTTAAGTGTTACCCCATCCTCCCTAGCCACCCCCAGTTTGAAAATTCAAATGGCACCCCCCACCTTGCGATACCTCATTTAAAATACCAAATCTAGTGGCGCAATAAAAAATATTTTTGTCGATGGAAAAAAAAATAAGAAAAGTTCCAAAACAATTTATATTGAACAAATCTAAGTTCTTTTCAATGACACAAAAGAAATTTTCATTAAAAATAACTTAGACTTGACCAAAATATAAATTGTTTTGGAATTTTTCTTACTTATTTTTTTTCTCCAAAACGTATCGATAAAAATCTTTTTTTATTGAGCCACTAGATTAGGTTTTTCAAGTTTTAAAATGAGATATAAGGTTATAATAGAGATAATAGATATATATACATATATATATATATATATATATATATATATATATATATATATATATATATATATATCTATATATATATATATATACAGGGTGTCCGGAAAATACGTGTACAACGTTTGACGACAGACTCCTGACGTCAAAATAGGTCGATCTAAGCCGACTTAGTTATATCCAAAATTGTCTCGTTTAGCCGGTAGAGGGCGTCAAAAAAAACAAAAGTATAACAAAGTTGAAAGTATCTATTGTAAGAAACTAAGTAAAACAAAAACATTACTTAAGCAAATGTGTAAAATGACGGCCATCTTGCTGAATACACTTATTAACACTCTTTAAAAAATGATATTGGACCCTATCTAATGTCTCGGGATTATTAAAATGGTTGCCTGCATTTAAAATCCGCTGCAATAAATCATCGCGTGTGTTTACCGGAGTCTTGTAAACTTCTGTTTTAATAGCGCCCCACAAAAAGAAGTCACACATATTTAACTCAGGAGAACGTGGTGGCCATTTTACTGGTGCATCATTGCCTCTTCCAATCCATCGGTTGGGATACTGATGATGTAAGTATTGCCGAACGGCAACGGAAAAATGGGGCGGGGCACCATCATGCATATACCACATTTCCCTCCGAAGTAAAATGGGCAAATTCTCCAGAAGAATTGGTAATGTGTCTTGCATAAAATTTAAATAAATATTTCCATCTAACCTGTCTGGAATAACAATGGGACCAATAAGGTAGTGATCAATAATACCTGCCCAAATATTAATTTTAAATTGATGCTGATGATGTGCAACTTTAATGGCATGTGGATTTTCATCGGAATAAATATGTTCGTTGTGCAGATTGGTTACCCCAGATCTTGTAAAGCATGCCTCGTCAGTAAACATAATTTTTCTACAAAAATTTGGAACAAGGATTCTTTTGTTTCTAATAAATTGACAAAATGTAAGCCGCATGGGGGGATCAGTCGGTAAAAGTTCCTGGACTTTTTGTATGTGGTAAGGATGTAACAACTGTTCTCTTAAAACCTCATTGACAATCGTTTTAGGAACATTTAACTCACGTTCTAAGAGACGGGTACTGGTACTTGGTTCTTCTTCAACTCTTTCCAGAATCATCTCTTCTGTTTCCACAGTTCGAGTTGTTCGCATACGACCCCTGCCTTCAAACTTTTTCTCAAAACTGCCCGTTTCCCGAAGATGACGCTCAATATTGGCAAATGTTTGGTGGTTTGGTATTCGACGGTTAGGAAACCTCTCCATGTAAACCCTAACACTCTGACGCCCATTTCCTCGACAAAACCCGTATACCAGGAGCATGTCAACTTTCTGAGAGTTTGTATAATTTTCCATTTTTAATGGTAAAATGAACTTGTAATTCAATAATGTTGATCGTATACTTGAGTAAATATTATACTTGATTAATTGTCAAATTATTAAACGTCATTGATATTAATTTTTGACGCCCTCTACCGGCCAAACGAGACAATTTTGGATATAACTAAGTCGGCTTAGATCGACCTATTTTGACGTCAGGAGTCTGTCGTCAAACGTTGTACACGTATTTTCCGGACACCCTGTATATATATATATATATATCTATATATTATATTATAAGGTATATAAGGTTTCGACCTACCCATTTATTTGATTAATTAGATATTCGTATATCATTACCACTATTTTCCTCTCTATAATTCCGACTGTACTTCCCCTATATTATTAACTTTCGGCGATTCTTGCCCGTCTATGCACATCACACTGAAAATAAATAATCTTGCACTTGTAATAATAATTATAATTCTCACGTGCATGACTTCTCCTAAGCTGAACCAACACATCTCGCTTCAGTCGTTCAGTCTAAACAAAAATATTGTCCGCGTTTATTAAATGCAAGCATTGTATTCATTATCGTTTCCCCCTAGAAAGTCCTACCACACACTTCATAATATTTATATACAATTCCTTGCGAATTCCCATAACTGATCATCGACCCTCATCTCAAGTGTAATTTATCAGTCACGCACTTCGAGAACCTTTAAACTGAATATGCACACTTGCATATTATTTTTACCTGGCATATTAAATGATTCAAATTTACTCTAATTATCCCAAATAATATAATTTATTTTTCGTGGTTTTATGTTTAATTAATTTTTACTAAATATTTATAGTTTGGTCGTCTTGGGCCCTTACAACGTGTATTCACAACTCCATCAGTATTTTGTTTAGTGAATGAGATGGGCAAACCAAATGCAGCCAGAACGAAGAGTACTGCAAAGTGGAAGAAGAGGAGCAATACACAGTTGTTAGCTGGACAGATAAACAAATTTGCGATGGGGATCGTATCGAATATTATCGACAATATCGAAAGCATTCAAGAAGAAAAGGAACAAGAAGTTTGTAGAATTAGTTTTGGTAAGTAATCTCAATGGTTTTTAAATCGCGGAATATCTTATTTTTGAATTGAAACAATGCAATTTTTGAAAAAATGTAAAACTAAACGCTCCTCGAATCTTGAGTTTTTCTAATCACAAAAATGTAACGAAACCGAGAGGAGTCCTATCGCTCGAACGCACCGCGAATTTTGCTCAAAAACCGCATTGGTTCCCAACTCCAAGTGACTTTGTATTATAAAATAAAATGTTCAAAAAATATGACACCATAATGAAGGTGTGTACTACAGATAGAAGAGTTATTTAAAAAAAATACCGCTCCTTTATGTAAAAAAATAATAAATGGCCTAGACTAATATTATCATTTTGTAGGTTTTTAACATTTTTTTACAGGAAAACCACGACCCGTACAAAATATTTACTTCTTCGAAATGTAGTTCATAGTTTTCTTATTGCGCACCTAAATTTTCATTAAATTCTGTCGCGAAATAACATAATAATTCGTCAGGGCAATTGTTGTGTTTTCATTTATCTCGAAAACACCACAATTGCTCGATTGTCGCAAAATTTGTGGGGGGTAAACGTATAAATTATTCCCGAAAAAGGTCTTATAAAGCACGTTGTCACGGTGCAGCTGTTTCTTTTAACACAAATATGCCTCACACCACCTTTTACCGAACTATATACAACCGTAGTCCAAGTAATTTAATAAAACGTATGGAAGCACAACGTTTAAAAAGGGCAAATTTATTAAAGACGCTAAGGTCTGTTCGAGGTGTAAGAATAGTAAGGGCAACAAAACATAAAGAAACAGATCAACATTACGGTGAAAATTGCATTACAAGTGATTTAGACACAGACATCATGGAACAAGAAAAAAAAAATTTTTGGACAATTTGCAGAGAACTGACCAAGAGAGAGCAGAAGTCGAACGTTCTACTATCTTACAATCCGAAAGCGGCTATTGGCTTGAGGTCAGAAGAAAATTATTAACAGCATCCTCATTTTTTTCGGTTTGTACAAGACAAGATACAACATCATGTGCAAATTTGGTGAAACAACTGATTTACAATTTTCAAAAGCCAATAAGGTCAAAGGCTATCGACCATGGCAAAAACAATGAGTCGATTGCAATACAACAGTTAGAGGACCAAGAAAATATTTCAATTGAAAAATGTGGCCTTTATATTCATAACAATATCCCATATCTTGGAGCAACACCTGATGGTGTTGTAGGAGATAACTTAGTGATAGAAATCAAGTGTCCCTATTCTGCTTATAATATGCACCCTGAAGAGGGAATAATAAACAAAAAAATTACATTCTGGAAATTTGACAATGCATCTAATTTGTTTACCATAAATAGAGGACATAAATGGTATTATCAGATTCAAGGGCAATTGGAAGTAACCAACAGAAAAGGATGCATTTTTGGTGTTTGGACAGGACATAATTTTCCTCTAAAAGTGGAATATATAAGGCGGGACAGACATTTTTGGCAACAAAAAATGAAAGTGAAAATAATTCGGTTCTACGAAGAATGTTTGCTGCCAGAATTAGTAGACCCCCGCCACATCCGTCAGTTATTTTAGAGGCTCAACAAATAAGGAAAAATAAATAGTCGTAATTAAACTCTAAATTAAATAAATAAAAAATCCATTTTGTCTGTTACCTAATTCTAATAAAACATTTTTTTTTACAATCATTTCATTAACTTATTTTTTATTATTTATTTTTATTATTTGCCTAAAGTTATCTATACATTGTTGGCACAATAGGGATTAATATTTGAACAAACATTTTTAACTCTTTCAAATATTTTCATGGACAAAATAGGTATATTCAAAATAGGTATTATTTATACCTATTATATAAATAGGTATACAACTGATTGGTTTTGCTCGGTTACAATCGGTTACAATTCAGCATCTTTAAATAACTATTTTTAATCACAAAGAGTGTTTTTTATTGTTGTCAGTTAACTTGTATAAATGTTTTTCTTATGCGAGCTCTGGATCATATTTCAGTTGTAGCGCGATCGGTGCCGTTTGGAAGGGGATAGTTCGCGCAAAGCACAACGGTTCTAATTGGTTCGCGCCTGAGAGGAGAGATTTGATAGTAGTAGGAGATTACCCCGCTTCTAGAGCCGTGATTTTTAATACGTACGCGATACGATTCCTCTTAAATTTCAAAAATTTCAAAACATAAAAGACTTGAAAAACGAACAATTATAAATATTTAACGAAACTGATAAAGTTTAATAAAATTTGTATATAATTTCAGACACTATGTAAATGCCTACAATTTTGGAAATTTAAACACTTATTTAAAAAGTTACCATAATACCAAATTTCGCAACACAGAACAAGATTTCATCAAAAAATCCTTAAAAAATATCCTCATCATAAAAAATCCATAAGAAGCTGGGGAAGTTTATTTAAAAATGTCGAAAGTTAGTCAAAATCCAGAAAGTTCCATTAACAAAAATTCAATGAAAGATGATAAAGGTGACAAAAAATTGCCGAAATTATTTGGTACTCGGGTTTAAATTTTCAAAACTTAAACCGTTAATGTACCATCATGTCCAAAATTACAAAACCTTAATGTTTTCAAGATTTCATTAAAAATTTGTTGAAAACCTCAAAAACAAACGTTTAAAAAACTGAATTATATTTCTATAAATAAAACGATATTATAAAAACATTGAAGAATTTCAGAATTTATCAATTACTTAAAAATAAAAACTTCAAGACAAGAACACTTAAAATAAGGGCTTTCCGGGATTTCCCGAAAACCTTTTTTTTTCGTTTAGGTTTTTGTTCCGGTTCAATAAATGTATAAATATCGGTTCGGGTCCGAAGTTCGTTCCCGCAAAAATAACAGTTTTTACAGTTTTCAGTTCAATTACGAACGATTAATTTTTATTTTTTGTTTGTTTTTGTGAATGTTTTTAAAAAACTTACCACTAAAGTGGACAATAATTTATCCGAAATAAGATTATGGAATATATTTAATATATTCCCATATGAAATATCGGAATTATTTCATATATATGAAATATATATGAACGAAGGTTAATTCGTATGATTAACCTTCGTTCCGACAAAAGTAACATTATTTCCGGGTTTCGGTTATAGGTTCAGCCCCAGTTCGAAGCCTTGCTTAAAATTATTTATAATTATCATTGGTTAATCATACGAATTAACCTTCGTTCATATATATTTCATATATATGAAATAATTCCGATATTTCATATGGGAATATATTAAATATATTCCATAATCTTATTTCGGATAAATTATTGTCCACTTTAGTGGTAAGTTTTTTAAAAACATTCACAAAAACAAACAAAAAATAAAAATTAATCGTTCGTAATTGAACTGAAAACTGCAAAATCTGTTATTTTTGCGGGAACGAACTTCGGACCTGAACCGATATTTATTCATTTATTGAACCGGAACAAAAACCTAAACGAAAAACAAAGGTTTTCGGGAAATCCCGGAAAGCCCTTATTGTAAGTGTTCTTGTCTTGAAGTTTTTATTTTTAAGTAATTGATAAATTCTGAAATTCTTAAATTTCAACATTCTTAAATAAATCCTGAAAATTTAACTGAAATTCATTTAATACTGCAAAAAATGAAACAAAAACCAGAATGTTCCCAAAAATCCCTAATTCTAATGCCAAAAATCTAAAACTTGTCAAAATGACGATTTACAACCAAATGTCAGGGTTAATTTAATTTAGAAACTATCAGCGTTGTTCATAGAAATTGAAACCGTGGTTTAGCTATGGTTCAGCGGTGTTTACAAATGGTTACCATGGTTACTAAGAATAAACAACCATTAAACTGCGGCTTAAATTTTTATAAATAACACTAAGATTTTATAACAAATACAAGTTTTTAAAAACCGACAAATAGAAGTGTGGTTTACTCGTATCGAAAAGCAGTCAGGCTAATATCGAAAGAATACATGACTTATTCAACAGACGATGAATGTTTCATGGGTTCGTTAAAATTTATATGTATTTAAAATGCGATGCTTCAAAATTTTTCGATCAATATAACTGCGAATGTAATTTAAATATGAACTTATAAGCTATAAATAATTATTAAGTTATGGCTTTCGAAAATTGTACTTCCTCAATTCTTCATTGCGTTTCTTATTTTTGATTTATTTACATTTGCGAAGGGTTTCGATCGTCATTTGGATCATCTTCAGGCGTAAAAACTAAAATAACAATTTAAACATTACGGGTTTTATACCAGGTCTTATATTAATATGAGAAACATAAATGGTATAAATAATTATTAAACGTTTTGATTTTTAATCTAAAATTAGCGCCTATTTCTGCTCATGCTATGACTAATTACTGTCCTCAGTGCATGAGTTCATTAAGAGCATTTCTGAAAAAATGCCTGTCTGATCTAAACATTTTGATTTTAACTTAAAACTGCATAAATCAGGCTGTTTATGTCTAAAATTTGTGACTATTTCTGCATGACTAAGTATCATCCGCAATTCGTGAGTTCATTAAGATTAGCTTTGTAACTGCTTGTTTGAGTGGATCGAGATTTGAATAGGGTTAGAACAAAATCAAAAAAGAACCATTTCTTATAATATAGGTAAAAAACATACACAGGTTACTTTGTTAGTACCACTTAAGTTTATTTAGGGATAAACCTAAGTGATACTAACAAAGTAACATGTGTGTGTTTTTTTACCTTTTCACAATGTATCACAAAGTAGAGCTGTCAAGCGTCACTCATCTTATTTCTTATAAAAGTCTTCCGTGTTCGGTTAGTATAATTTTAGGTTATAAAAAATCAACCACATCATATAATAATATTTGTGTAAAATTATTGTTATGTTAAGTTATTTGAATAAGTAAAATAACACATTTAAAGCGATTTAAAAGACGTTGAAATACATTTTAGCTGCCGGAAATCATATGAATAAAAAATACGTCGCAGCGCGCCGTTATGTTGTATGCAATATGAAAGAATCATTTTGATACACCGCTGTGCCAGGGTGTTAAAATTTATTATTAAAGCTGTAGATTACCGCAGCTACCCTTGACATTATGCGAGGGATGACCTACTGTTCAACGCTCGCAGTCTACTCCAATGTAAATGATTGTATCTAGAAAGACTGGGTCTTAAAATATGTACATATTACATTGGCAACAGTCGATATTCATAAAACAGTAAAATGTAATTAATATGCGCACAATACAACTTAAATTATTTTAGATAATATGGAGATAAAATGCATAACGCAGCAATTTGTTGCGCATAATACAATTTATATTCGTTTAGATATACCTAATGCATAAAATGGTAATGCATAATCATATGAGCATGCAGCTAAAATTACGTATATTTTATTAATAGCAAAATAAACAAATTTCATTCGTTAACTTATTCATCAGCAGCACTTATTATTCGAGTGCATATTTTATTCGAATTAGTCGATATTTATAAAACTGTAACATGTAAATAGCATTTACAATAATGGTTTAAAAAGGCACAGAAAGTTCACTCCTAAGCTTAAAATGATGTGAGCTGTAGTCTACATAACTTTTTCATATCTGTTGAGAAATTAAAATAGTGACGAATAATCAACTCAGCCCTAAAAGCCAGGCTATAATCAATATGCGAAAACGCCAATAACTAAAATATCTAAAATATAATTAAAATTGTAATTTTAAATATTTTGATATTATTGCCGCGGACAACTAAAGACCAGTTTCGACCTAGAGGGTCTCATCAGTCAAGTGCTTCCGGAATTAATGAAGACATCTCTGTAATAATTGATTTCAATAAGCGATGGCGTTAATACGCTTCTCTCAATTCCATTATACATACAGGGTGTCCCAACGCTCTGGGAACGTCAACTACGGGGTTATTAATCAAAATATAAAAAAATGTTTTTTACAAAAGTTGTGTACAATAATATGCGTTGCACTTCATAAAAATATTGAAATTTATACAGGATGGTTCTTATAAAAGTTACAGACAGAACTTTTTTCTACAATTAAAATGATAATGAAACCTAACCGTTTCCATGTTATTTAGATGTTTATACAAACATGTATGCAATTTCATTAATTTTTTCTGCTCTTATTGTGAAGTTAACAAGCGCTAATTCTATGTGTAATTTTATTCATAGTTGGCTTTCAATAATAAATTTTCATGTGATACATACCTCACGGTATCATACAAGCTAATCCATATTTTTTCCATTTGGGAACAATTGTAATATTTATCAGCAAATCTTCCACGAAATGTCCTTTTAAAACTGTTGATACTTTTTGTAACTCGCAAACCCTTCAGTTTTTGACAAAACTGCATAACATTTTTTTTTAATAATCTCTTCTATAGATCCCCGTACGTTTGAGACGTCGTTCCTAAAATCTTTAACTTTTTTGAACAGCCTCTACCGAAGTTGTGTCCTTTGCTTGGAGTTTATCAATCGCTTAGTTTACGAAACTGTAGTTGGGTTTTAGGAATGCTAAATTTTGTACAACCCTCCTATCTTTAAGAACTTTGTGGCATTCTTTAATTGCCTCTGACACATTTTCGGGAAACTCTAACACAAGCTCCTTAAATGAATCGAAATGGTCGGCATAATAGCAAGCAGCATCTAGCCACGTACCCCATCTAGTTATAACCAGTGCCGGAGGAAGAGGTACATTTGGCATTCTTTCCCTAAACATTTCAACCCTCAGTGGAGCTTTTAGGAAAATTTTCTTCCCGGTTTTTATCAAATCATTGACCAGGGGAAATTGCAGTCTAATCGTTTCAGCTACTCGATTAAAACGATGTGCTAAACAGGTGCAATGCATTAATTGCTCATAAAATACTTTTAAATTAGAATATGCCTTCAACATATATGCAGCGTTATCAGAAAACATCAATAATAATTTATCATTTGGTACGGCGTTTGGCAAAAAAAAGTGTGAATCCATCGTGAACGAATTTGGCAACGCTATTGCCATTTGTTTTTTCTAACTGCTTGGAACTAATTAAAAATGCATTGGTGAAGTCTTCGTTTAATATTTCAAACATTAAATAGGCGATGTACCGACCACACGGATCAGTAGTTTCATCCACACAGAACCATATGTAATTGTTGCCAATTATCTTTTTTATTTCCTCAATAGTGTGTTTATATACTTGCTCGACATAGTATTTGCGAACGGTTGATTCGGCAGAAATATGTCTATCGGTGTATTTTTGTAAAAAAGATTTAAACATACTATTATTTAGTCTTTTTAACGGAATGTTAGAAGATACCATCGTATTGCATAAATCAAACTAATATTCCTTTTCATTCTGTGTAGAAGAACTCGCAAAAGACTTGGAAATAGTTTGCTGGGTACTCAGGGTACTGCTTGCAGATTTGTGTTTATTTTTATTTTCCAGGTGAACTGTTGTTTTGATATGTTGTCTTATGTTAATTTTTTTCTCGCAGTTAATCTACAACATAATACAGCCAATAGCAACACAAAATAAAACTTACCGGTTTGATACAAGCCCTGGAAATTAATTTGCCGTTCTCATATTTTAATTCAGAATGTCCACGTATCCATTCATCGACGGAAGGTTTTACTTTCGGCATTTTATACAAGAAAACTTATAAACACGTAATACACACAAGGCACAAGCACAACGCACGGAAGATTGAGACAAATTGGACTGAATTGATAGCACACTTGCCCCAGATGCGTTCTGTGCACGTTAAAATAGGGTAATCCCCGAAATAATCAAGCTTTGTTTACCAAATATCACGTAAGCACGCTCGCTTTGTTGATGATTTTGTGATAACCAAGCACTCTAGACGTAACGGAGTAATATTAATACTGAATTCTCATTACAATAATGTACAACAAAATGTATTCCTAGCTAATATAAATAATATGCTATAAAATTGAGAAAGAAGCAAATAAGCACAAAAAATAAGGAAATAGGCACAAAAAATGCATTAAAGCAATTATAAGCTTAAAAACTGAAAACATGCATAAAAGCATAAAAAAAAAATTGTCTTGTTACTTCATTTGCTGAAATTCGTATAGATACGAGGTAATTTTGGTCTGGTATTAAAACTGATGTATAGCATAATACCTAGAAATCCGCGCCTTGGTTATGGGTACTCCAAATTTATAAAATGATCCAAAAATGTAAAGATATATAGGGCGTTCCATTTAAGAGAAAAAAAAACAAGTTTAGTATACATAACTTTTATATGAACTACCCTGTATAAATTTCAATATTTTTACGAATTGCAACTCATTATTGTACAAAACTTTTGTATAAAACAATTTTTGATATTTCGATTAATAACCCTATGGATGACTGTTCCCAGAGCATTGGGATACCCTGTATAACAAAAATACTTTAAAAATTTATAGTCATATTGTTTATTTCTAGAATTTATAAAAATAAGTTCAACATTTATTGGCGGTTTCTTACCTTAATTCCGTAATTAGATTCTTCATAAATAATGGACACATAGCTCCACCCCATCCTTTTGACGATGTCCACCATGGCCTTGACCTGGTAGTGGTCGGACGGTATCGTCCTGGTGAAGTACTCGAAGCGCTGCTTGTTGCTCAGCTCCGGCGAGGTGGAAAAGAACGACACCTGAAATGATAAACATTTCCATGCTAATAAAAAAGTTCCTCCTTTAACTTCATTCATTTCTTAATTACATCCCGCCGTCGTACTTTTTAATCTACTGCGCCGAGTTCAGGTGGCTCGCCTCGGAGGCTCATGAAATAAATATATCACCGTCGCGTCGCTCTTAATTAAGCGAGTAAATTTTCTTGTCGCATTCGCCTGACTCTTATGGAGATACTTTATACATATTTAATAGACTTAGGAGGCACTTTC
The DNA here is from genome assembly GCA_951805005.1 of Othius punctulatus. Taxonomy (NCBI): domain Eukaryota; kingdom Metazoa; phylum Arthropoda; class Insecta; order Coleoptera; family Staphylinidae; genus Othius; species Othius punctulatus. The sequence continues at coordinate 43,332,695 of OX638141.1, read as the reverse complement.
AGGGATGATATTTCACTAACCTGTACGAATAAATGTAGTTTAAATAAGTGCATTTAATTACACCGAGTTTAAATCTTTGCGACTTTTCAAATTCGCAAAAATGAATTGTAAATAAAAATTTAATTAAACATATTCTGATGCTTCTTCAGCTTCGTCTTAGCAGAACAGTTGTAATCTGATTTCAGTTTCACTCTTGTGGTGATGCAATGGATCGCATATTTTAACGGTTCTGTTATTGCATATCCTTTTTTTCCAACCATATATTTACCACAAACAAAGCAGAAATAGCTTGAATTAGTAACACACGATCTACTTGACATATTTAAGCACTATTATTATTGTGAAGATAGAGAATAAATGTGGGTTTCCGTCAAATTACTTTACAATAGCGCCATCCATGCGACATAAAAAGAACTAGACCTGATAGCGCAATTCTGGTGGTAAATTTGTATTCTACGCACCCAAATTACTTGGTAAACATCCTCCACGTTTTCAGTCATTTTTTAAATTTTTATTTGTAGGCCAGTGTTATTATTTGATCGAGAAACGAATACAAATAATTGTCACAATAATGACCGATTGGAAGAATTTGTTATCATCCACGAATAATCAAATAATATTCTTGACACCTGTAGATTCAGTAGATCCAGAAGGTTTCAAATACTTAAACAACACAAGTTCCATAGGTGAATAGGTGAAAATTACATTCGGCCGAAATCGCAACATAACGTTACCTAATCTAACCTTACCCACAATGAAGCAAGTATTATTAATATCATCATTATTCATAATAGTACTATTTTATCATTCATTACTTGTGAGAAACGGGGTAATTTTATTTGCATTAGAAATGCCGTAAAATTGCTCTTATCCGAATAAAATTCAATTCAGTTGCCGGATGGTAAATACACAGGCTGCACGTTTATGCCTGAAAGTATTTTCAGTGCTTTACATTAGAGTAGTGCGGAATGTGAGCCATAAAACTTATATTTCCAGCGTCTTTTAAGTTCAGAATGGTTTCAATTTTTTTACGATGTCATAATAGTAACTCGGGAATAAAATATAACAAGCTAAAGGTCGTAGTCAAACTTGCTGAAAAATGTTTTAATGTAATGGGGTAACTTTATGGAAATACTGCTGCTTATATGCAATCAGCGTGAATTATTTATATGCAGTGCTCAGAAGTTGAAGTTCAATACAAATTAATATGTATGTAGTCTCGTCGAAAGCTGACAATAACTCACGGTTTTTCGAACAAAGAATTGCGTTTTCTGCGCTCGTTCTTGTGCTTAAGGTAAATGTAATAGAACGAAATTAAATGAGAAATGTATGTCGAGAAACGTAATATGGAGTAATGAGTCTTTGCCAGTTTTTGATGGGCAGAGTCGAGGGTGTTCTTAAGCTATATAGGTAACAAAAAACTTTAGAAATTATATTTACGTCAACCCCAGTTTGGTTTCAAAATATTGAAAATAAATTGTGCAAAATATCAATCCAATTGATTAATGTTAACACGTGCCAGTGATCAATAGAAGTTCCTCATTAATAATAATATAATAATAATAATAATGTTTATTCATGCCAGTATCCAAAAGGATTTACATATGTCAAAATAAAGATAAAGTTAAAAATTGAAAGAACACGCAAAACATGATAAAGATAACAAAATACACTTATACATAAAACAAAATAGCACTATCTCTTATGTCTAAAATATTCGACAAACTCGTCGACTCCATAGAATTCATTATTCATTCATTGGGAAAAAAGTTGATACTTAGAAAATTCACAACGTTTTCAGTTATCGAAACAAATCTCTTTAGTTTTAGACATATGCTCTACAATTTGTTGCAATAATTGCAGCAATAAATAAAAAAAATTATAAAAATAATATTTTAATACTTCATAATGGCAAAAGCTAAAATAAGGACTAATTAATCTTATTTAAAGAATAATTAATAGAATAATTAAGATTAGTAATCTTATATTGCGTCATACGCCGCAAGGTAAAATGGCCATTTATTAAAAATAATGCGTAATACTGTTTGCATATTGAATGGAACTCATCATGATTTGAATAACATATGCATATTGAATGGCACTCATCAAAATTTCGAATCCAGTATAAAAAATCTAATTTGTAAAATTAAGAATACAAAATAGAGACTAATTTTTTTTTTAGTTTCTTACAATATTTAAATTTTTGATCTGCAATATAGTACTCGGATATTTTTGAGCTAGCTAGTGATGAATATATATTCAGAAATTCATATTGTGAAAAATTTCAAACTTAAAGATATTCCTTAAAACAATCTTTATCAGACTAAGAATTAATAAATCATACTCAATTTCAATGGATTTCATTAAGAGATCTGTAAATAGCCAAACTCGAATTTGGTATTTTTCTCAAATATTTCAAAATACAAAGCTACTCTATAAAAAGTGGTTTAAACTGTGTAGGTACATTATTGTACAAAAACACAAAACTCTACGGCAAGTATATAAATTTCAATATTTAAAACAAATTCCAATATCCAATGTTTTTTACAACACAAAATTCTACGAGAAGTAGTATATTTCAAAATATAAGACATGTTCACTCAGACTCAAAAATTGGACTTTTAGTTTTCACGTCAACTAAATTTCCAAAATATTTACCTGTGGAAAATACAAAAACGAAGTAACTAAAAAAAAAAATATTGGATACAATATAAAACGTCACGAAAACTATAAGAATTTTAAAATTATAAACATTTATTAAAATAATCTTCTCTAAAACTCAAAAATACCAAAAATTTTATTGAATGTTAATAGGTATTGTTCAATATCGAAAGGACCATATTTCACTTATAGGTACTTATTTTTTCTTAAATGCTGTCCATCAAAATAACCAAAATGTAAACATTAAAGACATATCCATTAAAACTATCTTCACTAATGTTAAAAATTAAAAACAAAAATTCATAAAATATTCCAGTCAAAAAGAAAAATCTTCACGCGTTCTGTAAATGTATTAAATATTTCAAAATTCAACGCGTACTTTGTAATAAGTAGGGCAAAACTGTATACAATATTATACAACACAAAATTCTATAAGAAGTACATATGTGTTTATCAAAATTTACTATAAAACATATTCACTAAAACTTAAAAAAACTGGACTTTAAGTTGGCACATTACCTAAATTAAAAAAAAAAAAACCTTTTGAAAACACAAAAATGAAGTAAGCAATGAAAAGAAAAAATCAAAAGGCATTACGTTATATTCAGTTTTCATTAAATTTTCACGTCAATAAAAACAATCAATGATTCAATTTATTCAATAATTTTTTTTCATACTCGACGACTTTCTAGGACAGTGTTCATTGGACTTCACAAATCCACCAATTTAAATACATTTCATTAAGGGATCTGTAAATAGTCGAAATCCAATTTTCCATTTTGTTTAAATATTGTGTTCAATACAAAACTCCATGAAAACTGCACATATTTCATAATTTATAACATTCACTAAAATTTAAAAAAAAACACGGCCTTTAGTTTTCACGTCAACTAAATAAAAAAATAATTAAAAAAATAAAGTAAAAAAGATGAAGTAACTAAAAAAAAACAAAAGCGATGACGTATGTATTTTTTAATAAATTTCTCTTATTTTTCACGTCAATAAAAACAACAAAGTGACTTAATAATTTTATTTATTTTTCAAACGTTAAGATTTTGTACTTCTCATGTTTATTGTTGTTTTTATAAGAATGGTATCACATTTCAAAGAAATACAATACAGATGACTTAGTATTTTAGTTTTCAAAACAGTTTCACTTTTCACGTCAACAAAAGAAGGTAACTTAATGATTTAATGTTTTCCATCAATCCCGATGAATTTGTATGTCAGTTGTCAGAAAGTGTATAGTTTTCTCTAAATTTCCAAACCAATATTTACTGTTGGTTGGAAACACAAATACAAAGAAACTTATATTTGTTGTTTCTCCAATAAGAATGATATCATATTTCAAAAGAAAATTTAAAAAAAAATCATAGTATTTCAGTTTTCAGGATATATTTACTTTTCAAGTCTATAAAAAACAAAGATATCAATTATTTAATATTTTTATCATTCACGATGACTGAATTTTTTCAAACAATTGAATTTTCAAACGAATATTTCCTATTTGTTTGGTATACAAAGTGTCTCACATTTCAAGAAATATTAAACAGATGACAGTATTTCAGTTTCCAGGATTATTTTACTCTTCACAAAACAAAGTCACTCAATCATTTAAATTTTTTTATCAGATCCGATGACTTTCTATTTCAGTTTACAGGAAATTTATTGTTTTGAAATAAACTAAATTTCCAAAGTTACTCAATGATTTAAGTTTTTTTATCAGATCCGATAACTTTCTGTGTCAGTTTTCAGGAAATTTATTGTCTTGAAATCAACTAAATGCCCAAACAAATATTTACTGCTTGGTGGAAACACAGATACAAGTGTATAAAATATCATCATTATAATTATTTTTAACATACTTTTATTGTTTTTCAAGCTTTTTGCAAAGCTTTCCACTTTTTATTTTTCAACTTTCTCGATGCAATGCTTTGGTTCTATCAACGAAATAATAATCTTATTTATTTATCTCAAACTACCTTTCAGAAATTTCAGTAACAGTTTTAATTTAAGTAGATTTACTCTACCAATTTTTGGTTCTTTTGCTTTGGTTCTTTCGTACAAATACTTGCCTTCTCCATCAACAATCATTTCTTGCACGGTCAATTTGACACATAGATAATAGAAAACTTTTACTAAAAACTAATACTAAAACTGATAGAAACATATTTTACTCGGCCTCCTTGTATTTTGTATTTCAAAACTCAGATTTTTGATACTGGATTCGTAAGCAGCGACCTTTGAAACCCCAGAGAAAACAGTTTTAAGGAATTTCCTTCAGAAATTATGACTTTTATTAAAACGATGATGTTAAAAAAATGTATAAATTAAACAACATAGTGGGAATCACAAAAGCTCAAAGAATAAGATGGCCAGGCCATGTAACGAGAATGGAGGAAGCAAGAACGCCAAAGCAAATTCTTACAAGAACAGCTGGAGGAAACAAAAACGAAGAGGGAGACCAAGAATCCCCTGGAAAAGCGATGTCGCAAATGATCTAGAAGAGATGAAAATCACAGATTGGAACACGAAAGCAAAATATAGGAAGCTATGGAATGACATAGTTAATAAAACCATCGGAAAAATTTGGCTCGTAGCTTATAGTCCATAATATTGATCTTTCGCCATTTTACGGTTGTTAAAATTACCTTGTAGTACTTGTAGTTGTAGTTACTTTATAGAACGTCTAAAACTGAAGAGGTTTGGAAAGTGGCGGAATTTTAGCTCAAAAACTGAAAATGTGAATTTTCTAAAAAAAAACTAGTTTTTCCCGTAAGTATATTTTAAATAGGAAACTTCAAATAATCACTTACATTTTCTAAACATCGAGTTTTTCCCGTAAGTACATATATTTTAAATAGGAAACTTCAAATAATCGCTGGCATTTGTTAACATTAATCAAATAGGTTTAGGATTTAGCACAATTTATTAATAATTTATTTCAAAGGTACTGAGGGTTGACACAAATAAAATTCAAAAGTTTGTTTTTACGAACATCCTAGTACACACACAATGGAAAATATTGATTCCTTTGCAGGCAGACATTATTGTATAAAAATAGTATATACTTATGGAGGAATTCACAATGAAATGATTAAGGCCGGTTTTCCCACTCACTGATACAATTATAACTGACGAATGTGATGCTATTAGGTATCGGTTATAAGATATAGGGTAGTTTCTAAACTAGCTGTAGATAGGACTATCCGCTAATTAATATATCCTCCACTTTGGGAAGAAATGCATCTAAAGTTGTTTAATTTCTGACTATCTCGTATTCGTTTTAATATTTTATTTACCTGAATATTTATGGATATACAGTAAATAATTATGATTCAGTTGAAAGGAGATCGATAGCTTAATACATATTGTTTGTATATACATATATACACTCAATGTAAGGCTTGTTTGAAAACTTTATTATCCACTCTCATATTTATCCTGAATATTCAGCGGGATTACATTGATTTTCCTTCTAACATAAGAACAAAGTTCCTTCGGTAATATGGCCATTTATTTCCCTTGGATATTCTGCGATCAGACAATAAGTTATACGACTATCCCAAACTTTGTATCGACTTATACATTTATTATTGTACACATTCGTTTAATCTGCGATAGCGAGTAATGAAATATGTTCAATCATTTATCAAAACTTCTAGCATTATTGTTTCTGGCGTATTTCATCATTACTGCTGCAATACTTATCATTTTATGACCTACAGCTGTAGTTAATAAAATAATTTACTTAACTGAATTTATAAGCTGTACGTGAAATTAACTTGCAAACTTGTGTAACTAGAATAAAATAATCACAATTTAGTAAGTGATGCCCAAATCATGGTGGTATAAATTTTAATGCAGCGGGGTATTAAAATGGGTATCAAATTAACACTTTGCCTCATAGATCCCAAGACATCGTAAGTAACGCGATTAGCTAAATTGGTATAATTAAGTATCGAGTGTGGATGAGGCGAGAGGCGACAATCTGCGCTCAGACCGAGTTAAGCGTTTAATTCCGGAAAGCGGTACATAAATAACGGATAAAATTGCATTATCGTTAACACTGTGTCGCCCAACAGTTTATCATAACTCGCTGCGCTATTCGCCAGCTTATTTCATCCTTGAACGGGTCTTTATACATCAAAAACTTGCCCTAATCCATGCAGGCGAGACGACAAGAGCCACACGTACAGTGGATATTTCAACAAATTAAAACGTGATTTTATTCTTACTACGGAGAAGTTATCCAAAAGACTTAAGGGCTGTGTATACGTTCCTCGTGGACGTGGCAAGAATCTTTCTGATAAGACATACATTATAAAACTTCGTGCACACACTCGTGCCGTACCATGGAACATTTTTCGAAGGTTATTTGATAAAGGGTGGTAGCGTGGGCCGTGCTTTGTCCAACTTTTTAAACTTAATTTATTATACATTTAGAATTTGCCGAAGTTATAATTTAACTCGTTAATGTGAAAGTAAATCGCGTGCACCCTTGAAAATGCAATAACTTTTTTCAAACCATTAACATCGCTCCTTGCGAAATTACGTCCAAATTAAGATATGAAGACATGGAAATACAAATTTAATTATTGCTGCAATTAATTATTTGCCTGCTCTGGTTTCGTGTCTTGCCGCTGCTTTTAATTTTGGACGGTATCTGTTTGCATAAATCAAATAAATTTTAAGCGTTTTCTCCCTCGGCGTTGAACGGCAAACCTATTATACCTAAATATACACTATTCTAATATTATTTAGCCATGGGCAATACTTGTTGCATTAGTGATATAGCGCGTTTGGTTTGATCTTTGATCTCATGTTTGTATGCACTTTCTCTGAAGAGGGGCATGCCATATTTATGAAACAGTGGAAACAATAATTGGTAGACAAATCTTCTTAAATTAGAAGTGTAACTGAAATTTCGGCAAGATACTTATTTAAATTAATAAGATTATTATAACGCGGACAAAAAATACCTGCGATACAAACTAATAAAAAATTATTGATTTATTTTAATAGAAATAATATTTTCAACCTCCTAAACGATATTAAATATACGATATTATACATCAAAAACTTACCCTCATCCATGCAGGCGAGACGACAAGAGTGGATATCCACATGTACAGTGGATATTTCAACAAATTAAAACGCGATTTTATTCTTACTACGGAGAAGTTATCCAAAAGACTTAAGGGCTGTGTATACATTCCTCGTGGACGTGGCAAGAATCTTATTTAACTTAGATTTAAATCTAAATATTATTTAATATTTTTATCGTAATGAAAAAGCCGAAAAATAGGAAAATTGTTAAAGTGAAATACAAAAAATAATAATATATTTTATTTTTGTTATAGTTTCATCCATTTTATTTTTCTTTGAGTGCCATGCTCGATTTTGAGCGTCACTCATACGTCACTGTATGAGTGTCTATATGGTAGTTACAGTGACGTATGGCACCTACAGTTTAACGTCGGCTGCAAACGACGATTTTACTCCAGTCCCTGCATATATTTCCATATTACCATGAGTAACATATGAAGCATATGCATTCAAACCATTCAAACCATCGCAATGGAATCTATTAACGTTATGAATTACGAAATATAAAATATTTGCTATTTGTATAGAATGTATTTTCCGTATTTTTTTATAAAGAGTATTTTTTTATAAAGAATAAAAATAAACATTTACGAGCGGGTCACAATGCTTCAGTGATCAAAGACTTCCAATATAATCCTAAACGTAAAAGATATATTATATTCTCCATAAATACTCAACAAACAAATATATTTCTATTGAATTTTATTCAATGCTAAATAATTCTGCTTTCAATAGCAAGCGAAGCCCTCTTAGCGATTTATAAAAATAAAAGACGAATAATTCGATTTACATGGAATTCCCTAATAACAGGTAATTTAAAAAAATAAAATCTACGATACAGTGCTAGTGTAAATATAATACCTGCAAAAAATAAATGAAATTGAATTATATTTTTGTGTATGTAAATACCACAACAAACCACTTGTTGTATGTTAAGAGTCGCACTAGCTTTAATTGTTTCTAAGGATCCCCTAAATGTACGTTGAATTTTAGTTTAAGTTGACAAGATCCGAGTTCATTGAAAAAAATTACACGTCTCTCTGTAAATAATTGACAATTATGGGAATTCTTTATTGAGAATTTATAAATTTAATACTAAATTTACTTACAAATATAATACTAAATATTTAGTATTATATTTGTATTTACTAGACTAGTCCTAAAGATATTTCTTCTGAAATTTGACGACGTTTCTGTATTAAATAAATGAGAGAAGCAAAGAATATACTTTTTATATTTTACGTTTAGAATAAGTCGATTCTAGCACGCAAATGATGTCATTTTAGTGTTAGAATAAGCGGTTGGTGTGCTAGAATAGACTAGTAAAATTTACTGCATTGATGTTGGTAGTGGTAGCGTTGACGGTTGACGTTGAACTGTCAACTGACATACGTCAAAAATAAAATTTCACAGAGCAAATTAATGAAAACGAAGTTTAATTTAAATTATTACCGTGGAAAGTACTTATTGTACACATTAACAATTGCAATCGATTTGTCTTGAGAATTTATAGTGACACCATGTAAATTTTTTTTTTCATAGCCGCCTAAATTTACGCCACATAAATGTCACCTAACACCGCAAAATCCCCTAGATTTAAAATTTTAATTTTTTTATTTATAACGTAGTATGATGCGGCAAAATAGAAAAAATAGTATAAAACACTCGTTGCAAAAGGTCCTTCAAGCACTCATTTGTTCTTCAACTCGCTGCTACGCAGTTCATTTCGGAATTTCAAATTCGTGCTTGAATAGATGCCTTCTGCACCTGGTATTTTAATATACTATTCTGAATTGATAAGTATGAATTATTTTTAACTGAAATTTATCAAAATTTGTAAATGGCATATTTAGTGTTTAGCTTTGTATTTACTACATTTAGAGGTTTCTTTAAAAAGTAAGTGAGAAAATCGAGAGAGTAACTTTATAATTTGACTTCTAATCGATTCAAAAAACAAAAGCATATCTTGTATAAGTTCTTAAAACGACAACTATTTCCTCATTTAACCGAATCTCTATGTCTTATGGTTTTCGAGATCCCAATGCTTCAAATGAAAAAAAAACTCACCCTGTATAAATAAAAAATTACAACGTACTAAAAATACCACTTCAATCAAAACTCGCGCAGTTTGCGAAAGCTTTATACTTTTTGCGACGCAACTGCAGAGGAAAACACATGCTTACGCTCAAAGAGATTTTTATTTCAACGTATTTACAAACTAAAACTTGTTCACACGTTATGAGTAGTGTTATTTAATATTGCTATGTGAAACGTATGTCTGTTGAAAAACGTATAAGAGAAGTGGTGAATATTTGTATAATACCTGATATTATTACAATTTTTACAAACATTGAATAGTATTTACAGGAAGTAAATAATTTAAGTAATACTTGTTCAATTTGTCAATTAAAAGATCAACTATTCTAATTACGAGCATACTTTTCCGAATTTCATAAAGTTATAAATAATAATATAGAGAATACAGTTAATATTAAAATAAATTAAAAGGAAATTTAGAAAATAGACAATATTTAAAGTGCTTCGATTTGTAAAATCGAATATCTAGAGGGTTCTGAGACCTTCTAAAACTCAGTGGCGCTTATTTGATTGTAAATATTTGAAAATTATCATGTAGGGTTATGTGTACATTTAGCTGTCTATACCGGGTGGTTCAAGTTATACCGCCGAGTTATTTTAAGCCATTTACAGTAGCATAAGAAAAATATAATTTGCCAGTACATACATACGATGCCAATCTTGCAGAAACCGGTCAAAAATGTTCAAAGTCATTTCAAACCTTGATAAAATAAAAATAAAAAAACTGCCTGGTGGTTGTAAAAAAAAACTGATTGGTAAACGTTGTTCTTCGTTAATATATAATTGTACACATTAATTATAGATATTTTATTTCTATTAGAATAAGATATACATAAATACACATAAATACACATAAATACACATAAATACACAAAGGAGGCAAAGAGCAGAAATGAAAGATCAATCATTGAATATACATTAGACAAAGAACAAAATATAAAATCAATAACAGATACCAAAGTAAGAATAGGCCCAGAAATTGGGAGTGACCACTACCTGGTCATAGCAACAGTAAAGCACGCATAAGATGAAGAAAAATTAACTAAAACAAACCCAGAAGATAACACACAGTATGAACAGATAAAAGCATATAAACTAAGAAACGAAGGAATAAGCAAGGAATACGAAGAAATGATCACAGAACAAATAGAAAAAAATAGAACAAAAACTCCAGCAGCAGCACAGAAGAAATGTGGGACATACTTAAACATATCATACTACGAACAACAAAAACAATATGAGGCGTGAGAAAAAAGAGGAATGTGGAAAACAAACAGCATGGTGGACGAGAGAAATCGGAGACGCAACAAAAATGAAAAAAAAAGCCTGGGGACAATACCTAACGCCAAAAACAGAAAACAAATCCAAAATATACAAAGAAAATAGGAAGAGAGTAAAATAACTAGTAATAGAAGCAAAACGAAAGGCATAAACAGAATTTGGAGATAAAATGGAGCTGACAGTAAAGAGAACCAACAACTCTTCTACAAAGTACTCAAAGCACACAGAAAAGAAAAGGTATACAACTCAAACCAGACAAAAAAACAAGAAAGGAGAACAGTTAACAGATGGGAGAAAAATTATGGAGAGATGGAGGGAATATTTTGAAAACCTCTTGGAAAGAACAGAAAGAACGACAGAAATCACACAACAAAACCATCAATAAGTTTTTATCAATAACTCTATAACGTGGGACAAACGGAAAATTTTCCACTCTTAATTTTCAAATTGTTTTAGGCCCATGAATCATATCTAAAAAGCACGGGCGTCAATTTTGAGATACCCTGTATATATTTATATATATTTCTATTTTGGGCTCGGCAGTAAAACTTGAAACACTCGGTATAGTGTCATATTGGGTAAATAGAATTAACTTGAGCTATTCTACAATTTTAACTATCTTTTCAAATTTGATTATGAAACCCACAAATTCGGGCATTTTAACAGTCCATTTAAAAATATGATGTAGATAAAATAGTAATTTCAGCGTCAATTTTAATTTTCAGAAGATCTGATTACATGAACTAATATTATCAGTAGCAAACGTATCTGTTAGTAATGCAACTAGTACAGAAGTTTCAAACTGCTAGGTTGCACTAACAAATTATGCTAATAAAGGCACCCAGATTAAATTATAGGATTCCCCGAGAACAAATATTTTCTTACAAGGTAAATTTACCCCCTAGAAAAGTTTATTTAGTAACACAATGAGAAAAAAATTTTTTTTTTACTTTAAGAAATTAATAAAATGTGTTCAAATACAAAATCGCTGGACAAAGCAATACACTGGGTGATTAAAATTTATACTATAAAATACATTTGAAGCTGACACGTAGAATTTAGGGGATTATTATATCTGTACCCACCCACCCTGAAATTCTGTGATTGTAATGGTTAATACTTGATATACAATTGTTAAAGAAATTGATGACCAAGTCATATGCACTTGGACGAAAATTTGTGTTCTGAATAAATACACAATTGAACCTCACATGTAGAATTTATGACATTATTATAGGGAATAGAAAAGTAAATTTAATTGTATAATTGATATATCAGATTATTTAATTCATGCTCATATTAGACAAACACGACGCGACTTTGGAAGAAAGCACACGAAATTTCAGTGAATATTTTGAATATTTTGGTTGTTGATCGGTTGTCTACCTACGTTCATACATTGACAAACTACACGTAATTATAATTCATGTGAAAGCAAACATAAAAAATGAATCAAAACGAATGAAGATGAATTGCATCAAAATTTATATTTGAAACGACGCAACGTTAGATATTTATTATAATGCCCTGGCCGAGATTGTAAATTATAAATGATATTGTTTCATTAAATAATTTGATCAAATACCATTCATGAATTAAAATTTAGGATATTTAAGCGTGCTGTATAGAAAAACTCGTGTTAATTTGTCAGAAACCCACTCTTGTGACTTTTTAACTGGCGAATTAACACTCGTGGCTATGCAATACGCTATTGTAAAATATCCGGTAATTTTAATTCACTTATGCTATTACTACAGAATATTGTTCTTAACATTAATTTCAACCCTTATATTTCATATAAAGCCAAGTCTTATTCAAGTAATCTATTACTGCGAATAAATATGAAAGCTGCCCAGATAAGACTTTTGAAATTCAATTTCTATATTTCGCACCTAAAATATCAGTTGAAACTCATATATTGTAATGCAATCTCGTTGGCACAATAAATCATCCTGTTTGCATCGCACTTATTCTGCACCAACTGCAGCCGTAGTTTTTCATTCCGAGACCAAGCAATTTTCTTATAAATAGTTCTCGACAACTCTAACAATCATTTGTTTAAGACGGTTTTTGCGGAAACTGAAAATTGTCGAGAGAATGGATGCAATAAAAGCGACACAGATAAATGCGATTTAATTCTTCAAACGGCGCAAATTATGGATAAATCCAGGGAAATAGAATTTGTATAGCGATGGTACCTATTACTACTAGATATTGTTAATTAATTGTGTAATAATACAAAAATATGGAATTGCAGATATTTTTTCAAATGTAGGTATAGATAAGTAATCGTGAAACAATGTTTCATTATTAGGATTTAACGGAAATACAAGTATAATTTAATTATTATTTTTCATATTTGTACACTTCGCAGATAACTGGAGACCGGTTTCGACCAAGTGGGTCTCATCAGTCCAGTGCGTCCGGAGTTATTTCCCAAAACAGCCATAGCAATGAAAACTTGTGCACTAACAACAACTGTCAAATACTGAATGTTTATTTCACAAAACATCAGCCAACTATGATAAGAAAATGCAAGTTTTAGCAATTTAAAAAAAGAGGTAAAATAGAAAAATCTTCCATATCTCCGAAACCGTTACTGTGAGGACCCATGTTTATCAAGACTTTTTTTTATTGTGGTTCATACTACCCCCTTAAATATTTTACACTCTTTTTTCATCACCCTGTATAATCGAACACCCTTTCTACAGTGCAGGTTGAAGGTGTGTATTACTATAATTTTTAACTAATAAATATGATACTATAAATTATTGATATTAATTTATACGTGGAGGCATTTAATTCGCCTTCCTTCTTAAGAGCATTTGAAGATTTGCCATTATTCACTTTCGCAGACCCTACAATTTATTCTAAAATATAAATGGGAAATAAACCCCGTCGGCTTAAGGAGCAGTGAACACGAGAGCATTTATTAACTTTAATAAATCCGAAGCCTGGTAAATAAATAATGGCGCTTAGAGGTTGCTTGACTGATGCAATATATAAATTGCTTCATTTGTAATACAAGAAAACATTTTTCTTAGACTCTTAAGACGTAGAGGCAAGGTTAATGCGTGTACATATAACGAAAAAATGCCGCAATAAATTCTGCAATATCTCCCTAAAAATGCGCGCCGCAATGTATATACATTATACATATTATATCAAATCCAGGTAATGTATGAAATATTACTGTTGTTTTATTAATATTTATATCAATGATTTATGCTGCAATATTAGGTTATACGCAATATATTTATTTGATAATTTAATTACCGTTCATTTGCATTATAGTTATCACATAGATCATAGGCATTAATACGAAATTGTTAAAAATTAGCGTGGTGTAATTACTCTTCTCTAATTAGTTAATAAATAGTCACCTCTATCAATGCACGCTGCGCGCATTAATTGATCCTGGTGGAGTCAAATCTGGTGAATTATGTCAGCAAACACTGTTCATTTATTACGTTTTTCCTGATCATAAATAATGTGTTGCTGAAACGCGGCGACATTTTACATTACCCACTGTAACTTATGTCGCCGTATGTCGGGAGCAAAAAAAAGTGCAATTTATAGCTGCGACACGGCTTTATTTGAGAAAATGTTAGTTACTGTTGTGTGCGTCTTTACTGCGAGCCCATTTACGGACTCGGTTAATCTTGCAATAAAAGCTGAATGCTGCAATGGAAATTTTTAATGTCAGACTCTCATGTTTTTTTTTTTTGTGGAGGACGTGGCCACTGGCTACACTCGCACTCGACTACGGGCGGTGTCAATTTCAATCACGGCAAAAAAGACAAACGGTAAACACTTGTCAAAAGCAAATGGCTCTTCAGGCAGTATATATCATTAATATCTGCTGGTACGATGCATCCGGCGAGTCGAATATTTCAGCGAGCTTTACGCCACTCGGCAGCCGATACAGTTGCGAGTATCTGCCACTGACAACTTCCATTATTCAAAATGCACCTCTTCTAATTGTTAGAAATATTTTTATTTAAAAAACAAATGGTATACACAATTTATGCAATAAGCAATGCAGTGTTGAACGAATTCAACGAAGCATCATGCGAAATGTATGATCAACATCAGGGGTCCTAAAGTTATGGCCAGATCCCGCCCACGCGACATATTGACGCTAACGAAGCTCCTTGAGACCAAAGGTAGCACTCACGGATAAGAAATGGGCGTATAATAGTGCCATATCAGTTAACTCAAATTCCCATAGAAAATTAAGTCGCCAGACGCTTAAACGGGCTATGTGTAGAACACCCCTCGGAAGTAGACGAGAGCAGATGCATTTTAAATGCGAAGACAAAGGCCACACATTTGAGGGAATTTTCCACCCTGGAGCCATAGAAAGGAGGTCAGAAGTTAGCTAATCGAAGGGAGATGAACTAGGTAAATTCAGAAGCATATATAAACGAAAGCTAAATACGACAACTATACTAAAAGACAAACCATGATCAGTGAAATTAAGTATGTCCGCAAATGAACACGTACACGTCGGGTTTCATACAAGGTTCTGATCACGCATTTAACATTTTAAATATTCCGCTAGAAGACGCTAGTCATCAGAGCAATTTAAATACCAAAAACATGCACAATTCTACGTGTAAAGTATACTAAAACTCAAATAATATAATTACATTTTAATTAGTCAGTGCCATTATAAATTGAGGGAAGTGTTAAATCTATCCATCAACGTACAAATTACCACCAATACCAAACAGCCAATTACCTACTCCCATCAGTAAACAAAGGCTCGCAATTCAGTCCAATTTATCTCAATCTTCAGTGCGTTGTGCTTGTGCCTTGTGTGTATTACGTGTTTATAAGTTTTCTTGTATAAAATGCCGAAAGTAAAACCTTCCGTCGATGAATGAATACGTAGACATTCTGAATTAAAATATTAGAACGGCAAATTAATTTGCAGGGCTTGTATCAAACCGGTAAGTTTTATTTTGTGTTGCTATTGTCCTAGGTACAAGCAAGTATTATGTTGTAGATTTACTGCGAGAAAAAATTTAACATAACACAACATATCAAAACAACAGTTCACCCGAAAAATTAAAAAAATACATAAATCTGCAAGCAGTACCCAGAGTACCCAGCAAACTATTTCCGAGTCTTTTGCGAGTTCTTTTCCACAGAATGAAAAGGAGTTTTACTTTGATTTATGCAATACGATGGTATCTTAACATTCCGTTAAAAAAACTAGATAATAGTAAGTTTAAATCTTTTTTACGAAAATACACCGGTAGACATATTCCTGCCGAATCAACCATTCGCAAAAACTATCTCGACCAAGTATATAAACACACTATTGAAGAAATAAAAAAGGTAATTGGCAACAATTACATATGGTTCTGTGTAGATGAAACTACTGATTCATGTGGTCGGTATATCGCCCATTTAATGATTGCATTTAGTAATATAGCTGGTTTGATTTATTGTGACACGCAAATATCTCGGTTATTAGTATAGATACCAAAAAAAATTAAGGAAAAGTTTTAGTACTTTTGTTCGTTTATGAAATCCTAATATCAGAAGTACAATTGAAAATCAAATAAACACGTAAAAGCTACATGCTTCATTTTCTCTAATGGAGCACCCTGTATATTTTGGTTATTTCTAATAACCATACTACAATAGGTAATAACATTAGCTTTATAATGACACCACATAAGTACCCATTTACTATACCACTAACGCGACAATTGCCAATAAATGATTTTTTTCAGTTGCCATGAATTACAATTGCACGCTGAAATAAAACAATTTGTTAACGCTTTAATGTCAAATAGGTTTAGTAACTTTCTGTCATGCGTACTGTTAATTCACATCTTTAGAGATGGGTGATAATTATTATACTAATGATGAAAAAGTGGATATGCTGAAGGTCTTCGTTAGATGCAACAATAATTCTAGAGAAGCTAGTATCACTTATGGAAACATGTATCCAGAAAGAAGACAACCACATTATCGCACTTTTGCAAGACTTGAACAAAATTTGCAGAGGAATAGCGGTTTTAGTAATAAATTACGAATGGCAAGAAATGAACGTGAAGAAAATAATGAAGTTTATCACTTATGGAAACATGTATCCAGAAAGAAGACAACCACATTATTGCACTTTTGCAAGACTTGATCAAATTGATAAAATTCATTAAATTGTCGCGTTATTTGTATAATAAAGAGGTACTTATGTTGTATCATTATAAAGCTATTTTTAGTGCCTAGTAGAAATAATGAAAATATACAGGGTGTTCCATTAAAGAAAATGAAGTTTATAGCTTTCACATGTTTATTTGATTTTCAATTGTTCTTCTGACATTAGGATTAAATTGACTACAAAAAGTACCTACTAAAACTTTTTTCTTTAATTTTTTTTTAATCTAAACTAATAACCGAGATATTTGCTATCACAATAAATCAAATACCATGTATATGCAACTTTTTGTGAATTTTTGATTTTTTTGTGAATTTTGTTCTAAATTTATTTGGAAGTTTAGATATTATCACTAGTTCCTTGTGGTATTTTCTCATTTTTCGTTTTACAGATTGATATGTTTAGGAACATTATTGAAACTTCAATTATTTTGCTTTGTAAGGTTTCTAGTTACAACTTCAGATATTTTTATTAAATTTTCAAAAATTTGCATACCTACATTTGCTGCAATTTTGTATAATCTTTACGACACTATTATTAACTATCTTCGATTGATTATAAATTACATATTTTTTTTTTAATAAAACATATTTTAAACTTTTCGTATAATTTACTTACGGCCGGTTCCATAATGGTATTAAAGTTTCCTTTAAACCGAAAAGGCGCGTTTAAGTACTGTATCGTGTTCTATAATTGATTTTTAAACGTCACTTTACGAAAACGTGTCATATCATATGGAACAGAAGCAGACGTTAAAGTCGACTTTTCTATTAAATAAGCTTTACATGAACGAGACTTTTCTGTATTATTATGGAACCGGCCCTTAGGCTTTCCCAACGCAAATTTGATTGATGTTGCCAATACATTTTCGACAATTTGGCATTTCTTGGATGGGTTGATAATCGTAAATATAAATGTTTCCAGGAATTCACAATATTCATAACAATTTTTTCCAGCACAGTCAAGATTAAAATTAAACGATTTTTCGCGAATTGTGAGAAACCATTATCTAACCTAATCTAACCTTTACTTCATATATTCAATATTATATAAATATATGATGGACAACACATATAGGCAATTAGAACTAGCGTTTGTCAAAAGTAAGACTTTGTAATAGAATATCGACACATCCACCTGTACAATAAAATATTATTTAGCTAATAATTTCAGACATTTATTGGAATTTATCATATACTATCTGCTTGTTTTTTTTATTTCACGCTACGGGGATATCAAATAATTTATGACCAAATAAAATTTTTACAGGATCACCGTCCATTATTTTTAGTATCCATGTACACTTCAAGATACGCTATAAATCAGCACAAATTGGCGACGTAAATGTACGCAACGATAAAATAAAGGCATCTGTATGCATAAAAATGTACTAAAACATTTCCAGCTTTAGTGTGCGGATAACGATATTAACAAAAATATTTATTACGCTTTTAGACCATTGCTCACAGATTTAAGTCTATTACTGTGGGATTTATAAAGTGAAACGATACAGAATTATTCATAATTCATACAATTTACCGCTAACAGACTCACCGTTGTTTTTTAATACAGTAAAGACATAATTGAATAAGGAACATCACTCGTTCAGATATTAAAAAATTATTTACTGTTACTGAATATGAATTGATTACTTGAATAATGTAATGAATTATTTACTTGAATAATTTTATGAATGATTACGTGAATTGAATTTAATTAAAATTAGCAGTTATGTCGATTACTGATTACATTGACTTGTTTTAGGTGGCTTGGTAGAAAATGATTAATTTCTAATAACGAGTACAGTTAGCGATTAGGTTTGAATAATATTATATAATAAATAACTACCATTTTACATGTAAACATCATAATGATATGGTAAGCCGCTGAAAGTTATAATACATACGTAATAATCGCTTAAACCAGCCATAAATTTGAGAATCTCAAATTAGTCGAAAGTAATTTAAAATTAATTGAAAATGCCTTATCATGCTATGTGAAACTGTGTTTACATATTCAAATGGCTTTATCGCGCCGACAAATTATTAGGCTTGTGGAATATGAGCTCAGATTACCGCGGCACGCGAAAACTCGGCTGGTTTATTAAATACAGCATCTAAACATACCGAGTTAAGCCGTGTACGTTAAAATTTCGTGGCGAATATACGGAATAAAACTTTACGAGACGCAAATACACGCTGAAATTAAATTCGGCGAGTTATGTAATAAGTGTGTATAGAGAAAATATAATTGAATCATTATTTATATCAAGAAAATTTTGCAGTAAGTTGGTTAAACATTGATTTGTTTTTTTTCCTTTTTTGTGAATTTACTTCCATGTAATATTGGAGTAAAGTAATTAATAATTATATATTTATCTTTCTTTTTTATCGTGGTACATTCTTCCATAACTTTAAAGTTACTCGGTCTTTCAGCTTTTATCGAGAATTCATTTCAATTTGCCATTATTAGCACAATTATAGTCACGGACACCAGCTGATAGAACGAAAAAGTTGTGATTAAGATTAAGATAAAAGAATTTTTCATATTCCTGGTGAAAGTCTTACATCGCGAGTTTGCTGAAAGTACTGAAATTCTTATTTTTTATTATTCCACTTTTATTAATGGAGATATTAGAAACTATTACTAAATATACCTTCTGCTTAGAAATGTTTTTAAGTATATAGGCAAATTTTAGGTTAATGTAAGCATTTTTGTTATCATTTTCACGTACTGTAAAACGAGGTTACTTGTGGGACATACATTGCTCCAATTTCTGACTTTACAATATTTGCTACATTGTGGTAGTTGAACAGATTAAAAAGTGGTAAACTCCGTTTTCCAGAAGAGGGCACTCTCATATGCATCTAAAATAACGCAGTTATACTTCTCCCCACTTCTTGACCTTAAAAGACTTGCTTGTTTGAAACCACCCATTTAGACAACAATTGTGGCCGGTAAAAATCATTGTGTATAAGAATCACTATATCAATAATGAGGTAAGTTGTATTTAAATTTAATGTATTATCATGTTAGCTCTAGCAAGTCGTATGAGTTGAACAATCTTAAAACGTATTTCGATTTTTTTCGTAATGTTTACCGTTTTGAGGTTATATTGCGCCGAATATACTTGTTTATTTTATTTAGTTATAAATTTTGTTACAGATATGCCAAGAGTGTATAAAAGAAAACTAGGCTCTCGGGCTTATCAAAATTATACCCAAGAAACTTTGCAACAATGTTTAGAAGCAGTTAGAAGTAAACGAATGACCCAGAGAAAAGCCGATAAATTTTGTTACAGATATGCCAAGAGTGTATAAAAGAAAACTAGGCTCTCGGGCTTATTAAAATTATACCCAAGAAACTTTGCAACAATGTTTAGAAGCAGTTAGAAGTAAACGAATGACCCAGAGAAAAGCCGAACAAGAGTTTAAAATTCCGCGGTGAACTATCATTAATAAACTTAAAGGCAATCTACTTGAAAAGCCTGGAAGACCCACGATATTTTCCGAGGAAGAAGAAACTGGATTTGTAAACTGTATATTAGCCTTCGGCACATTTGGTTTCCCACTAGACTCTTTTGATTTGCGCATGATCGTGAAATCATTCTTGAGCCGAGTTGGTTGAATTGTGAGAACATATCAAAACAATATACCTGGTCAAGAGTGGGTCTTAAATTTTCTGAAACGCCATCCAGAGCTCACAGTACGATTTGCTAGTAATATAAAACGCAGTAGAGCATCTATAAATGCTGAAATATTAACGGATTACATCTCAAATTTGGGGGAAGTTGTGGAAGACGTGCCACCAGAGAACATTTGGAACTGTGATGAGTCGAATCTGACAGATAACCCTGGCCAAAAAAGGTATTAACCAAACTAGGTTGTAAATATCCTGAAAAGATTCGTAATTCATCCAAAAATAGAATTTCTATTATGTTTGCTGGTAGTGCTGCCGGAGAAGTCTTGCCTCCATATGTAGTTTACAAATCTTCTTGCATGTGGACAACCTGGACCGAGAATGGGCCCAAAGGCAGGTGGTATAGCAATAGTGTTAGTGGCTGGTTCGATCCCAATAGCTTTTCAGACTGGTTTGAAAGCCTAATGTTACCAAAGTTTAAAAACTTCAAGGCAAGAAAGTTTTAATTTGCGACAACTTATCCTCCCATATATCAGTACATGTTCTAAGTCTATGCAGAGATAATGATATATCTTTTGTATGCTTGCCACCAAACAGCACTCATTTAGCACGCATGCAGGCGCAGATGGGCAATAATAATAATGCCCCTCTCCTCTCAACGCCCGCATAACTAGTAATAGTTCAGGGGCCTATGGTAAAATAAAAAATGTAATTGGGTCAGAATTCTCTGTCAAATTATGACAGTAACCAATTACGCCATAGGTGGAGGAGTAGTACGGATTATTATTATTTAACACAACCACTGGATGTGGCTTTTTTCGGCCAATGAAAATTGCGTGGCGGAAAATATTAGCAAAATGGAAGGAGACTGCAGATGGTGCCAAAAACACAGTTCTACAAAAAGAACATTTTCCATTCTCCTAAAACAACTTATGCTGCCTTAGAACCAATGCTGCTGCAAATTTAATTTAGGGTTTCAGAAAATGTGGCAGTGGATTCCACCACCTCCAGGTGACAATAATGCGGTAGAACATTCATTTCTATAATCTTTAGAATCAAAAATATTAGAATTAACCGAAACAAAAACCAGGAGGAGAAAGAAAAGTACTGTTGCTGCTGGTAAGAGTATCGGGCTTGAAGTTCTTGATGATGATCAAGCTGACGAAGAACCACATACATCAGTGAAGAAATATCGCAAATCAATAAATGTGGATAGTGACTTGTCAAATGATCAAATATCTTTGCGGGATTCTTCTGAAGACGAGGATTTTGTGGAAAGTATATTAGGAGAAACCGCGAAGGATGATGTAACTGAAATGGTCGGTTCTGGACAAAAGAGCAGTAAAGACCTTCCTTCATTGCCGGATGTTGTCAAAGAAATAGGGGAATGTGTTCTCTTCCAATATGAAGGTGAACATTTTCCGGGTAAAATAATATCATTTGATAACAATGGAGCTACACTAAGTGCAATGGTGAAGTCCTTAAAATACTGGAAATGGCCTGATAAGTCAGACACTCTTCACTATGATTGGAATTATATTATGGGCAGAATTCAAGAGCCAAAAAAGGTCTCGAATCGGGGATTCTTTTCTGTTTCAGTCTTAGACAGACTGTAGGGTAGATAAAGGATAAGGTGTGCAGCAGATAAATGTTTCAAACTTACTTTGAGTTATTTTAGTACCTATTGTAAAGGTTCTCATTAATAAGTTTGTATTAATAATATGACTATATATTTTTCCGACACATATATTCCATACCTAGATAACCCACATACTATTTTGTGTGTGGTACATTTACAACCGATAATATAGTCTTACTATACTCCAATACATGTTCTAAAGCTGAATAACTCACAATGTCTCCGTTGTTGCAAAGTATCGTCCCCCTATGAGGGAACATTGCCCCAAACTAAATAGTAATTTTAAAAAAATCCTTTTTTTTTGCAAAATCAATCTCTAGTGTCCATTAGCATACGTTGTTCTAGCAGTTTCTATATTATCAACATTTTATGGAAATGACAAGGTAAGTTTTGTAAGTACTATTTAAAATTTCAGTTAAAAATGGAGCAAAGTAACCTCGTTATACGGTAGTATAATTTATGATGATAGCAAATGACATAAGGTTTAACAATAAATTCCTTTGTGTATTGCACAATACACCTTAAGATGAATCGTGTGCGTATCACCCCTCGCATCCCTTAGCTTCCTCTGATTAGTATTCCGCCGCGTATTTTCCATGAAAATTACATCCCGCCCTCAGGTTAATTCACACTTCCCGAGACGCTGGGGGCGAATATTAAAATTCACACCGTTTTTCGATGGGCTTCCCAGATTCCAATATTCAACTATAAATGTGGATTTAATCAGAATTTGAATATGTTAATCTACATCTTGTACTGATTTATTGAATATTACATCCGACCTGGCGTAGGTTTTTCATGCGAGTTTTGCATGTGACGTGAATATATTCTCGATGGCACTCGAACAACTGCAGGAAATATCTAAAGAAAACATAACCGACGCGAGCGGTACATTCGGGTGTAATTATTTTTTATGTGGATGAGAATGGGAAACTGTGCATTGCTATGCAAATTAAAACATCACTACAAATGTCATACATATAGTAGATATTACTACCAATATCTGTCTAAATAAGACTGTAACCAAAGCAATAAAATATTTAATTTGACTAGATGAGTGACGAGAATGAATTGTGTGTCGAAAATTCATATAATTTTTTTGTTCTCGTTTATATCGAAAGTGTTAATTTTTTTTATCAAGAAATTTTCTCTAGTGTTCTCTACTGAAATATTGTATCATAATATTTAACGTTAAATTTGCGTCAAATGCCAAACCACGCTCTGTAAACTACAACAAAAATTAACATTCAAACTGTGATTTTTAAAATTCGGAATTTTAAATGGGTCAAAATAGAAAAATGTATAAAAAACTATTTTTTTCTACTCATTTATGTTAAAGTATCATTTTTTTCACCGCTTACTATAAATGAAAGTAATATTTTTTTACTGTAGATTGTGAAAATATTTTTACTTACATTTCCTACTCAAGATGAAATACGATTTTTTTCGTTCGTGGACTTGCCCCACTCGCCGCTAGTACGGCTCATGAACAAGTGTCCACTTGCAAAAAGAAAACGATGTTTTTATCTCTTGTTGCAAAGTATACTAGTATATTAATGCAATAAATAGTACATTCTGGTACTTAAGTTTTAATATACCATTTCTTTCTTTGTGACACTCGGCTTAACAAATTTAATAATAATAGATAATACACACTGCTGTAATAGCGAGAGAGTCAAATGTGTATTTTGAAATGTAATAGCTGCTTAGCTTATAGCATTAAGAAGAGCGTAACATAAAAATATCCAACAAAGTTGAGAATTTCATTTATGCGAGACAGTGTGCAGCAAATGCCCTCCTCTTTGAGAAACACCCGCTTCTAAACGCTGCACAAAATTATGCATTACATTCTCCAGCACGTGCTCCGGTATTTCGCGAATTTCGTCCTCGATGTTACATTGTTATTTTCCGATTGTAATTCGTGAAGTGCAATTTCGATCGTTAAACAGAAGTCGAGTTATTCGTCAAATTTCCATAAATACATCAGTTATCACAAAATATTCGTTCCTTAATAGCATATTAACTAAAAACTGATAAAGTAGACTTTATTGTATTCATGAAATTTTTATACACATGCACAATTTATTTATACCATGGAAAAGTAGCTTATAACGATTGTATTAACGAAAATGTTGACATAAAATGACGATATGGCGAAAGTCTCGTTCATACAGCTAAGATTCGAGACGAAATGAAACGTGTTGTCGTAAACATCCATTAATGGATAAATTCATAAGAAGAAGAAGAAGAAGAAGATGACGATGAATTTAGGTTTAATAAAGTTTTATCTTAAAAATTATATCTTAATGAAGTTTATAGCTAATGAAGGTTAAGCATTTTCTTGAAAACCGTAAAATTTAACATTTATTAAGAAGAAATATTTGGCCACCCCTCAGTGTTTTTTGTTGTTGTGCGAAATGACTCAAAATTTTCGAAAGTATCAGTATCGAGTATTTGCAATGGCCCAAGATGTTTTTTTGTAATTTGACTGATTTTGTTTATCCTCCTGTTTCTACTGCTATAGGTTATTACCATGTAAATTTATATACAGGGTGTCAATTTGAAAAGTTGCCATCAATTTTTTTCATAGAACACACGATTATTTTTAAAATTACCCAAGACCGGTTGGGTGGTTCGAAGGGGGAACCAAAATGAGGTAGGTACCCACCATTAAAGCCACAGACACCTCCATAAAAAAAAAATGACACCCCCCTTCTTGTGATACATCTCCAACAAAGTTAAAAAAGCAACACCAACTAAAACATAAATAACCAAAATTAATCTTGAAACAATTATTAATAATAAATCAAACAAAAACAATCGTTGGAAAGGTCTTGAAAAATGATTTCCAGGCATTTTTTTCATTTTTTTTCAGGCAAAATAATCAAATACACATCGAGAATTTCGAGAATTAGATGGTTTTAAAATTGTAAATTTCAAAAACGAGTAAATGTTGGAAATGGTTTCCATTGTTTTCTAAACAAAAATATAGCTTTTAAACTCCTCGAGAAACTTTCTGAAAGGTTTGTCTAGTAATAGCTCGATTTATTGTGCTATTCTTTCTCGAAATAATTCAATACTATCATACATAAACCCCTAAAAAACAAAAAAATAAACTAAAGCAAGCAAAAAACGAGAACATTGAAGAAAACTTGATAACAATATCAAAATAATCAAATACACATCGATAATTAGAAGGTTTTAAAATTGTAAATGTCAAAAACGAGTAAATGTTGGAAATGTTTTCCACTGTCTTCTAAACAAAAATATAGCTTTTAAACTCCTCGCGAAACTTTCTGAAAGGTTTGTCTAGTAATAGCTCGATTTATTATGCTATTCTTTCTCGTAATTATTCAATACTATCATACATAAACCCCTAAAAAACAGAAAAATAAACTAAAACAAGCAAAAAAACGAGAACATTGCAGAAAACTTGATAACAATATCAAAATAATCAAATACACATCGAGAATTTCGAGAATTAGATGGTTTTAAAATGGTAAATTTCAAAAACGAGTAAATGTTGGAAATGGTTTCAATTGTCTTCTAAACAAAAATATAGCTTTAAAACTCCTCGCGAAACTTCCTGAAAGGTTTTTCTAGTATTGGCTCGATTTATTGTGCTATTCTTTCTCGTAATTATTCACTACTATCATACATAAACCCCTAAAAAACTGAAAAATAGACTAAAGCAAGCAAAAAAAACGAGAACATTGCAGAAAACTTGATAACAATATCAAAATAATCAAATATACATCGAGAATTTCGAGAATTAGAAGGTTTTGAAGTTATACATTTCCAAAACCAGAAAATTTTATTGAAGAAATAGGTATAGGTAGGAAGAAAAATTGTAAATTCATTATAAATAAAGGAAAAATATTAATAAATCATTGAAATCTTAAAAATAATAATTGAAATTGACCAAAATATCTTTTTTTATGAATTTTAGGTACCCACGTAAAAGTACAAACATTGGTTTCCCTAATATGTTTTAATTTTTATTTACGTATACTCCTAATGTATAAAATATTTCTCGAGGTTACCACGCGCACATTCAATTTTAGAAATTATTGAAATTTTGAGAAAAAATATTAAAAATATGTCATAATTCTAAACTGATAATAATATTTATTTATTTTATTTTATTTGACAAATAAATTGAAAATAATTGAAATTTTCTTAAAAGGATTTGAAAATTTGTCAGTCATTATTGAAATACGTTACAAAATACAGAAGTGTTGACAATAATTGAAAATTTGATTGGAATGATTTAAATGTTAATAAAAGTAATTTGTTAATAATATAATAATAACAATATGTTAATAAAAGAAAATTTCACAGTAGGTAGGTACATAATTATGGAAATATTACAAACATAATTAAAAGCTCCGCCGTATTAACTAACATCTATCAAAAACGACGATTAGGCTTGAAAAAAAAAATTGGTGGTCGATCGATGATTATTATGTTTGCTACAATTTCAATAAAATATTCTGGTTTTTCACCTTTTTCAGTTTCATAATGCTTTCATTAAGCTTTTGAAACTTACTACAATGTTCGAAATTTTGACAATTTTTGAACTGTCCGATCTTTTTGATATATTGATTGAAATTCTAGACTGTAATTCATTAAAATGTGATTCAATGAATATTATAGAAATCCTCATAAAACTTTATGGTAATTTCTGAGTTTTTGATACTAACTACAATGTTCGAAATTTTGACAATTTTCGAATTGTCAGATTTATTTGATACATTGATTGAAATTCTGGACTGTTATTCATTGAAATGTGATTCATTGAATATTATATAAATCCTCATAAAACTTTGTGGTCATTTCTGAAGTGTAACTTGTATATTTATTGTATATTTTTATTTTATAAATAAATTTTCTGCGATTTTCTTTTTTTTTTTGGTTTCTAAGTTTCAATGCACTTTTCTAAAGTTTTTTCAGATTTACTGGCGTATTTCAGAATATTCAAAACATTTCAGAAACTTCCAGTATTTTCATTTATAGTATTTTTAGTTGTAACTTAGATGTTTTTGTATTCAGGCTGAGTAAAAAGTAGGGAATCACCTCGCTGAAGCCCTTATTATTTATTTTTTTAAGTTTCAAACAAAAGTCTGATGGCTAATTATTTGTTACAATCTGACGGTTTCAATTTCTTTTGGAACACGTCACTTTTTGAAAGTGATCGATTATTTTTTTAAATGGTCACCTAACATTTCATACTAACTAATTTGACAGCATATGTTTTGCTCTTCACAAATATCTAAAAATACCATGAGATTGCAACACAAACATTTCTAAAGAAAATAGAGTTTAATGCCCGATGACAAAATTGTGAAAAATTAAAGACTGCCTTTACGAAACAAATGAAACGTCTTTAACCAATTCGATTTACTGATGTTAGTTTGTTTTTATCAAATAAGGTTGTGATTTAAACTGAATTAGAAAATGTTTCTCAATAATTATGGTACGTTTAACAGAAACAAAACACATCGATTTTGATGACGAACAAAGATTGATCGAAATTTGAACAAAATAGTATTAGAAAAAAAGTTCGTATTTGTAACACACACAATAAAACGAACTACTTTATTAAAACCATTACAAACAAAATTTAACAATACTAGTTCATCACAAAAGATGCTCATATTGTTGTCCATTAACTATGAACAACAATATGCGTTCCGTATCTGTTCAATGTACCATAATTATTGAGAAACACTTTATAATGCAGTTTAATTTACAATCTTATTTTGGAAACAGAAACTGACATAAGAAAATCGTATTTTTTTAAGTTGTATCATTTGTCTTCCAAATCATTCTTTAATTTTTCATATTTTGTCATCAGGAATAAATCTCGATTTTCTTAGAATATTTTGTTATACAACCTCGTGGTATTTTTAGATATTCGTAAAAAGAAATAAAAGAAATCTATCAAATTTGTTAATAAAAAAATAGGTTACCATTAAAAAAAATAATGAAGTTATTTTCAAAAAGTGACACGTCATAAAAAAGTGGACACTATCAAATTGAGGCAAATAATTACCCTCAAAGATTTGTTTAAATTTGTTTTTCCAAAAATAATAATATATGGTCCAGAGAGGTGGTTCCTTACTTTATACTCATCCTGTATATCTGTAATTAACATACATTTTCTGCGATTTTTTTAAATTTTCTTCGATATTTTCTATTTCATAATTTAATTCATAGGTTTGGAAGTATTATAAAACAATAATTAATAATATATTTAGCACCATTTCTTGAAATAGAAATCAAATCTCGAAAATTTTCAGGATTATTTACAATACAAGTATGGTGACCACCTAATCTAACCGTATTACTTTATGTGATATTGCTAAATCTAGGAGTGCTGCTTTTTCATTTTAGTGTGATTATATTTGTTTTCAGAAACTTCCATATTTCCAGTTTTTATAGGGTATTTGGTTCCTTAGTTTATACTCACCCTGTATATCTGTAATTTACATACATTTTTTGCGTTTTTTTAAAATATTTTCTGCTATATTTTCTATTTCATAAGTATTTTGGATGTATTATAAAACAATAATTAATATTTTTAGCACCATTTCTTGAAATAGAAATCAATTCTAGAAAATTTTCAGGATTATTTACGTTGACGACCTAATCTAACCATATTATTTTATGTGACATTGCCAAATCCAGAAGTTTTGCCTTTTCATTTTAGTTTGATTATATTTGTTTTCAGAAGCTTCGAGTATTTCCAGTTCATTCATAAGGTATTTGGTTGTAGATGTTTTTGTTACATTGTAGCGTACATTCTTACACCTAATCTAACCATATTATTTTATGTGATATTGCTAAATCCATAAGTTTTGCTTTTTCGTTTTAGTTTGATTATATTTCTTTTCAGAAACTTCGAGTAATTCCAGTTCATTTATAAGGTATTTGGTTGTAGATGTTTTTGTTGCATTCTAGCGTTATAATTTGTACGTACAGCGGTGGTGGCAAGGTTGCTTATAGAAGCACCCTAATCCAGTTGTGCGCAAACTAGTTCAATTTCTCTCCCCCACCCCCGGTATCAGTTTTCGCGTTTACGAACATAAAATATTATTTATCGTTTAGAAGTCGCACGGTGAAATACCGAGATAGTGACCGCCATTGACGCGTGATTTGTCAGTGAGTAGTGAGTGGCCTTTGATGGTTTTTGTGGCCCTATCATTATCAGTCAAGGAGTGAATCAAAACGATTTAGATTACCATACTTATCGGCAGTTTTAGACCTTTAGGTAAGCATTAGCTTTCTATATTTCACTCGTGGTGCGGAGTCATCCACGATCTTTAGGTCGCTTCTTGCGGGTTTTCCTTTACTGGTTACAACCCCATGTTACCTCCGAGTACGATGGGTTAAGGGATTACGGCCAAGCAGAGTCCAAAACAATAGCTAAACCGCTAAGGGTCGACTGTGTATTCGGTATGAGAATATTGCATTCACATGAACCTTAAGATTAATTAATAATAAATAATTTTATAAGCAATCACCCTAGAAATTGCTCACAAAGAATGTACTTACTTTCACGTCAATAGTAACAATTATCTATAGTCCGCATCATACTGTATCAATGCGTATCAGCTTATTGGATTGTAGTTATGAAAGTACTCATTTTAGTTGGTTTATAAGCGATGGAAAACGTATTTTAATTGGTAATAAATTGAAAATAATTGAACAATATTCTAAAGAATATTCATTAAATTATGTTTAATTAATATAAACAAATACAATGCCCATTTATTCCCCATTGCACATGTCAGTTTTATATTATTAAATAGATGTAGGTAGTACATAATAAATTTAAATAATGTAATATGCGCTACCAAACAAAACTGCAATACCTCTTAATAAAGATTATAGCATTATTTATTCGATTGAGTGAGGCTTTTAACTTAAATTTTGATAGATAAATAAGACCCCTCGTCTTTCAAATTAATTAATATATAATCCATAGTAGGTATCTATCAGACACGTTAGAACATACCTATTAACAGTACCCCATTTTTTGTCGTACATAGTACATTTGGATATCATTTCCTAGAACAACTGGAGACCAGTTTCGACCTGGTGAGTCTCACCAGTCCAGTGCATCCGCATATTATTTTTAAATGTGTATATTGCAAGACTTGTATTCCAGTTAAACCAGAAGCATTAGAATATAGAGGATATAACTTTCAGCATATACAAAATTTATGCATTGCATATTTGATATTAGTTTTATATTTACTACACCTAAAGACATTATTCCTGAAAATTTGGTAGAGTTTCTGTAATGAATAAGTGAGAAAATCAAAGATATAACTTTTAGCATTTAAAAGCATGGGTTAGCTTTTACCGAAATTTCTGAAAATTTCTGAATTGCATATTTAATATTAGATTTGTATTTACAACACCTAAAGACATTATTCCTTAAAATTTGGCAAAGTTTCTGTAATGAATAAGTGAGAAAATCGAGGATATAACTTTCAGAATTTACAGGTATGGGTTAGCTTTTACTGAAATTTACGAAAATTTATAAATTGCATATTTGATATTAGATTTGTATTTACTACACCGAAAGACAGTATTCCTGAAAATTTAGCAAAGTTTCTGTAATGAATAAGTGTGAAAATCGAAAATTTGATATAACTGTCAGCATTTACAAGTATGGGTTAGCTTTTACTGAAATTTCTGAAAATTTCAGGAATATGCTTCCCTTGAAAATCATTATATTATGACTGATATAGGTAGACTGAATTAACGACAATATCGATGTGGATTAGGCAAGAATTGAACCAGCCACTGTTGATTTTTCTGAGCCCAAACTTAGCAAGGCTTGCTTTTGACTGTAATTTTCAACAGAAGCGAGGTGTACATGACACTCCACAAATTAAATTGAATTATTTTATTCGCATTGTTCGTAGTATGTGTTATTTATTGAATTAGCTGGTGGCAAAAAAATTCCTGCTGCCAGACGCATACTAATTTTATTGTGCGCCGTTTAATCCGACACTGAAATAATTATTCATTTGTTCGATAACCGTGGGCGAGCAGTGCTCGCAATGAAAAACTTAAAATCCCCAGAATTTGCAATTCAAAGCAAGTATTGTCCTACAAATGTGCACGGAGCTTAATCGGTATAATCCCCGTGCAGTGCATCACTTTTTATGGTCACATAAAGATACGTATAAAACAGGATGTGGTTCACAGGTAGATGCAAAATATTTGTCTGGTGCTTCGGTAGAGAAAGATAAGGTGCTGTTGTAAGGAATAATGAGGACGTTAAGTGGTTGAGATTGTTTTCAATGCAATTTAAGTGCTGTCGTAATTTAGCTCCAGTTTCAAGCAGGTTGTAATTAAGTGTTAACTTAGGCGTTATCAGAAAGTTAGTTTATACATGAATTCATCAATCTCTATTATTTTGTTTGCGTATATGTTTATGGAGGGTCTTGCGAAAGGAGTTTTAAAAATGTATGTAAATCGCTTGTGCAAATCTGTGAAATTTACGAATAAAAAGCAATTCACTGCCACAATGCACGTGTGAAGGTAAATTTCGGATTTATTTTTAAAGCGCTTTTTCATAAAAATAAGCACTCGTAGCGTTGGTAGCTGAGATGTCGCGGGCTGGGGTAAAAGTTGCGAAAATAAATTGAAAGCGAGAGGTTATTTAAGAGTGCGGTTTAAATTTGTCTGAATTTTACTGAAATTGGTTTTCTCAACTCAACTCCATAATTATTTCAGAAGCCAGTCGAGTGTTTTTTGCCGCCCACGATCACGATAAAATTTGCAGTGGTATCAAAGGGCATCCGCTGTTCGCCAGCTAAACGGAGAGCGAGCTGCTATTCTGTTCGGTAATGTAACAAAACAGCAAGGCAATCTCTTCCCTATTTGTCTCGTCGCGTTTTTATCTTGCCTCTTTTACACAATAGAGTGCCATAACTTATTTTTCCTACGTGCACTAAATATCTATATCAAAATATAAACGAAGCCGTAAATAATAATGAAAATGGCGCGCAATTTATTATTCAAAAGAAAAATTTACGCGCACTTCTTCAAGGGGAGAAACAGAAAATTCGCCCGGAATTTCAACAATTAACATCGGCGGAAATTTATCGCGTCCGCAAACATTAACACCGTCAACTTCATGATTATAGTTAATTAAGTAATTAATATTTAAATTTATGTACTCCCGTGAAATTGCGCCGTGTGCAAACAAATTTATGAATAATCGTCTACTTCTTAATAAAGATGCAAGTCCCATCTTACCTGGCGGAGTGGAGAGGCGCAGGATGGCTCGCCGGTGCTAATAAAATACAATTAAAAATAATCAGATTAGTGCAGACTTTCAACGGCCGCCTTCCTCTTAATTTATTCCGCGCTCAAAACGCCGCACCGCGAGTTCCAATTTGGCGGCGGTTTAATTAAGGGGACCAATGTAAACAATGCCTTTTGACAAAATTATTCGTGCATTTTATGCACAGTTTATGCAAAACTTCGTGTTGATATTTGCAATCTATTAATTGTCAATCACTATTACAGCGCATTACTGCAAATTTACTGATTTTCAACATCGTCAATGAAATTATTCAAATTCCAGCGGATTGTATATGGTAATTGGTACAAATTAATAAGCTTTGAATATGAATGTGTACACGCCAACTGTGCAATTGAACTCAATTCAAAAGCAAAATTGTCGCAAATTGTCGTAACAATAACAAACTGGGCTACTTTAAACTTCAACTATGTTAGACAGCAACAGTAAATGCTGCTGCAGTCTTGCAGTTAAGAATATGTATTCGTTTTTCACCAACTCTACCATGCTAAGTACAATAGTGGCAACTTATTTCTTTTTGGCCATTTTGAGATATTCACGGTTTTTAATTTTCAAGTTTC
Source organism: Othius punctulatus (assembly GCA_951805005.1). NCBI lineage: Eukaryota > Metazoa > Arthropoda > Insecta > Coleoptera > Staphylinidae > Othius > Othius punctulatus. Next base: position 43,299,186 of record OX638141.1, on the reverse strand, counting down.
TCAGCTTCTAAAAATTGTATTTTAAGTCAATTAGTTTTCAAATTGAATTAAATCATAAAGATGAAAAGTTGTATTAGGTACATGTTAATGTTGTAAAAATATTAATTTTTAGTTAATTAAATAGTAAAATAGAAATATTGCACACTTACCATTTTTAGAATTATTATTTATAATAATAATAATAATAATGAATATGTATTGGCAGAAAAGCTACATAATATACAAAATATAAATATATACATGACAACAAACGTTTAATACTGAAGCATCTAACGTATCTTATGAACTCTGTTAATTAATAAATAATTATTTCTCAATATAATCAATTTATTTTATTACTAAACTGGCAAAAACATCGCGGAGGATTATTACAAAGAATGAATATACTTAGTAACACACATTCTGTATAAGTAACATGAACGTATTAATTCAGAAAAAAATAATAATTCAGTAAAAGAAACATAAAATATATTTTAAAATATTTATTATACACTCAGAAGCAAAAAAAAAACGGGTCATTGGTCCATTGTTTGCAAAAGTACTTTTTTTTTAAATTTTGATGTTGGTATAGTCCCTAAGAATAAAATTTTTAGTGTTTTACTATCAAAGAGACCGCCAGGATGTAGAAAGAAGCAACACATGGTACTTATTATTAATTTAATGAACAATAGTAAGCGAAAACGATAATGTACGTATACACGAAAGAAAATGCATTTCTGCAAAAAAAACTTAACAGAGATTAAATGAAACTGACAGTTAATCGAAAACAAACAAGTCAAAACCCAGTAACCACCTTGATCCTCTATGCATAATGCTGAATGAGCAATAGGTAGTGAAGAACGCATACCTTTAAATGTTATTTTCGCTTATTAAATAAACTGATAAGTATCATATGTTATTTTTTTCTACATCATGATGGTCTTTTTCATTGTAAAACACTAAAACTTTCATTCTAACGACTATACCAACATCAAAATTTAAAAAAATGGGCTTTTTGCAAACAACGACCCAATGACCCGTTTTTTTTTGGATCTGAGTGTATATTTATACCAATTTTCTTCATCTGACTCATCGTTATCATTAACGTTTCTAGGAATTGCTAAGTCTTGCCAACATTTTTAGTCTATTATTTTGGAATATTACCATTGGTACTAATTAATATTAAATTTATTATCAAAATATGTTTTTTTGTGGAATACCATTATAATTTTTTTAAATTTCTGGTTCCGGCATCCCTTCTTTAATGATTTTTTTCTCTAAATAATTAACTATTTTATATTCAGCAACTTTAAAATTACTTTTATACATTCAATGACCAGCTTCCACGTTCGACTCTTACTTCACACAAATCTTTAACGTTCTTTTTAATAGGTATATCGTCGGCCTAATGTTACAAGGTTGTATGTGCAAATTTATAAATTTGCGAATAAGGACTTTAAATATGTTTGTTATTAAAGAAAATTATGTATTTTGCATTATAATTAGTTTTTTCCCATTCGCATTATTAAAATAGTTATTATGTGTATGTTAAAACTACACTTTAATCGAATAAGAAAATCTTTACATATTCACTTTATTCACTATAACCATTGACAACGTGTATATAAATACAAAAAATAGGTAAATTCTATCCTTAAAATTTTCGTTGTCACCTGACAATGTGAAACTTCACGCAAATTCTTCAATTCTGATAACGAATTAGAAAAAATCTTGTATGATACACGTGAATAAAGCAATTTTATCCACTCGAAAACATTATCGCACTCGGTTTCGCCTCTTGCGCTAACTGTTTTTCATGGATAAAGTTCGACTTTATTCACTTATACCATAAAGAGCAATTTTTTTATCACAGGTACTTAATAATGCGAAGTTGGACGTACAATGTTTTATTATACATGAAATTTGAACTGAAGGGTGAGTTGGTGGCACACTACAATCATCCTCCCAGTTGATCCAGTTACAATCTGAATCATCATTTTATTGCCACGAAATCTTAAATTTAATGGATGATTGAAAGTTGTGTTGTAGAAAAAGTACAGTTATAGTCAAGGGACGTAGAATTTAGGGGATGATTATACTTGTGCCCACCCACCCACCTTCCAATTGTTCTCGAATAATGATTAACGCTGGAACTACAATTGCTTTTCAAGGATGATTAATAAAATGCGGATGGTTTCTAATAAACGAATCATCAAAGTTCCAATCATTGCAATTAGTTGGACGTACAATGCTTTATTTTACATGAAATTTGAACGGGAGGGTGGTTGGGTGGGCATACTACAATCATCCTCCCAGTTGATCCAGTTGCAATTTGAATCATCATTTTATTGCCACGAAATCTTAAATTTAATGGATGATTGAAAGTTGTGTTGTTGAAAAAGTACAGTTATAGTCAAGAGACGTAGAATTTAGGGCATGATTATACTTGTGCCCACCCACCCACCCTCCAATTGTTCTCTCGAATAATGATTAACGCTGGAACTACAATTGCTTTTCAAGGATGATTAATAAAATACGGATGGTTTCTAATACACTAATCATCAATGTTCCAATCATTGCAATTAATTGGACGTACAATGCTTCATTTTGCATGAAATTTGAACTGGAGGGTGGTTGGGTGGGCACACTACAATCATCCTCCCAGTTGATCCAGTTACAATTTGAATCATCATTTTATTGCCACGAAATCTTAAATATAATGGATGATTGAAAGTTGTGTTGTAGAAAAAGTACAGTTATAGTCAAGAGACGTAGAATTTAGGGGATGATTATACTTGTGACCCACCCACCCACCCTCCAATTGTTCTCTCGAATAATGATCAACGCTGGAACTACAATTGCTTTTCAAGGATGATTAATAAAATGCGGATGGTTTCTAATACACGAATCATCAAAGTTCTAATCAGTGCAATTAATTGGACGTACATTGCTTTATTTTGCATGAAATTTGAACTGGAGGGTGGCAGGGTGGGCACACTACAATCATCCTCCCAGTTGATCCAGTTACAATTTGAATCATCATTTTATTTACACGAAATCATAAATTTAATGGATGATTGAAAGTTGTGTTGTAGAAAAAGTACAGTTATAGTCAAGAGACGTAGAATTTAGGGGATGATTATACTTGTGCCCACCCACCTACCCTCCAATTGTTCTCTCGAATAATGATTAACGCTGGAACTACAATTGCTTTTCAAGGATAATTAATAAAATGCGGATGGTTTCTAATACACGAATCATCAAAGTTCCAATCATTGCAATTAATTGGACGTACAATGCTTTATTTTGCATGAAATTTGAACTGGAGGGTGGCTGGGATTGTAGTGTGCCCAATCATCCTCCCAGTTGATCCAGTTACAATTTGAATCATCGTTTTATTGATATGAAATCAGAAATTTAATGGATGATTGAAAGTTGTGTTGTAGAAAAGCGCTTAATGAAAAGTACATTTTTAAACATATCACAACGTGGAAGCATTATTATAAGTTTTTGGAGATCCAAGAAGTACATGGCACAATCATTTCCATTTTGCAACTTAGTATCTTTATCATATTCTTCTTCTGCTTATTACAATAGCAACCTTTTTATGAAATGTTCAAGAAATACAATTATAATCTATATTATCTTCAGTGTGGCTATATATTTTAAAATGATCACAGTATTCATACTCTTCGTGTCCAAGTTTTACAAATGAAATATTAAGATTACGAATATGTTTGCGATAATAACACTGACTGGTCAACACGATTTGTGTAACACGGATCTTTGATAGTGAGTTTGATATATTGTTTTACGATGAATTCAAATCTGCATCCAGAAATTGTCTATCTTTCTATTACAAAATTTATAGTTATTGCGGAAGTTTCAGGGTAAAATAAAGCTCTTTACTCGGGCGAGGTTTGTAAGGCCCCATGTCTGTTTATAATCCCGTCCTCATGATTCAGCAAAACCAATAACATTTTTGAATTCTGCATGACTAATACGGTTAGAGTCACATATTAAACCTTATTTGACATTTTTTTAAATTTTGTATAGCAGTGACTGAAACTCTCTAAAATGGGGATGTACGCTACCAGAATCAGAGGAATTGGCATATGGTGGCCCATTCATACTAAACACGGAGGATAGATATTACCCAGGTCAAATCCACTCAAAAAGTTTAAAAAAATGTGTTAAATTTTTTTTTTTTTTAATAGTAATTTTAATGTCAAATATACGATTTCTTCTGAAACTTTGCTTTTGTATTACTAACAAACCTTGGGTGGTACGCCAAAACTGAGAACATATTTGGATTCTACATGAAAAGTATAACTAGAATCTCCTATAAACCTCCTGTTACACAAAAAGTTTCATTTTGTTGACCAGTGTAATCATACAAACATACGCTAGATATCATATTTTTGGATAAAATCATTATGATTTTTTGTGCAGACCTATCACTTGGAAGATAAAGCCGTTGGGGTGCATGACTTTGTCGATAATGGGAAATATATAGTTTAAATGACTTAATATGATTAATTACTGCTTCAACTTCTTTTTTTTTTATTAGATGGTATTTTTCCCTTACGACCATCAGGCTTAGCTTTGATAGAAGATTTTGGACTACCAGACAAAATGTTTTGAATAATCCTGTCATTATTTTTATTGTATTCAAGTGTTTTGAGGAAGAACGGTTTGCATACTAGTATATTATCTATTTTATACGATTTGAAAAAAATATGCTACAGAGTTCGGTCTTCAGGAGTCTGCATGTACAGTTTCTTTGGCTTTCGCTGTTCTTTGGGTGCTCAGCAATTTTTTTTTCAATATCAGTTATATTATGTAAATCTTGATAAATCATCATGCAACGGTTTACTGGGATGTAATCATAACATTTTCTTCTACAATTATTATCAAGTATTGTCATTATTGTCAGCCAAGAAGTACTTTAGACTGACTTTTTATAATTTCAAATTTTTTTTTATTCTGTCGATCTTGTGGATTCAACTTAAATATACGCCTGTTCTAAACTGCTCCTGTTTTAGTTGTATCAGTATCAATCTCATAAAGCTCTTTTAGTAATCTTTTTTTCCTTAGCGCAGTTTGTATGGCAAATTCATGAGTAGTAGTAGTATTTTTGTGTTGTTGAACAAACTGACTGGGGGAGATGAATCTGTTAGACTTGCTGGATTATTCAATTGGCCATCTGCAACTAAATACTCCGCAATAACTTCTTTGATAGTTAAAATGAGAGCAGGTTCCATTTGTATTACAGATTCATTATCAATAGTATCTTACATCATATGTGCTAAATCATTTGAATGTATAATCAGAGGATATTCAATTATAATTGCATTACTTGAATTTTTGTTTACATCAAGTGCATTTTCATGAGAAAAACAATTCATCATTACCAGTAATAAAAAAAACACATCTCATGCAATATCAACTTAAAACAATTAAAAGATTTTATTTTTGTTACAATTCCTACAATTCCATTCATCTTCTAACCTAAAAAAATAACGTCTGTCACGATAAAATAAAAATAATTAAGAAATATATTATTATTAATTATTGAACCAAATACTAAATAAATCATTAGCTAAATAACATATTGTATTACATACCTATATTTTTTAGTTATATTTTTAAAAATTAATAATAATTGCAGAGATGAGATAGCACTAGATTGAATACTGTGATTGACAACGGTATCTCCAAATGTCTTTCATTATTAATAGTAAGGATAATTGCCGTAACTAATTGTTACTAAGGTAAAATAAGCGTATCTCGTAAAAACTAAGATATTTTAGCGTATCTTCTTGAGTTACGATTAAAATATCTTAGTAATTGATAAATACGGCTAATTTTTGAGTAATACACGACTTTAATGTAGATACGGCAACTTTTATAGACTAATTTAATTATAAAAAAATAAATAAAATGTTTTATCATTTTATAAAATTGATTACCAATTGATATTACATCATCTAAGACTGATTACTCATTTTCGCCAAAAAGGTGAGTTACCACTTCTGGGCTTAGTAAGGCAGAATTGTGACTTTGTGATATATTTAAATATTTGTGAGCATCCATGGCATCCAGTGAAAAAAGGATATTAACTTGCATGAGATCAAACCGAAATTTTGATGTTTGTAAGTGGTGACGTCCTGCAGAAAACCCCGTTTTTCTTGAAATTTTTCGTTGCAAAGAATGAATGTAATAAAAATTTGTAGAATTTAATACAAAATAGTACATTTTTATAGACAATAGTAGAATTTTATAATAAAGTGTAGACTTTAATACAAAATTGTTGAATTTTGTAGAATTTTGTAGAATTTTATAGAAAATTGTAGAATTTCATAGTAAATTGCAGAATTTCATATAAAATAGTACATGTTTGTAGAAAATAGTAGAGTTAAGAGAAAAATAATAAAGATAACATGTAGAGTAAAATTGTAATATAAATAGTATTTCCGTGATACATGCAAAAATGCATTTTCCCATTAAAAATTGTAGAACGTTATATAGTTTCTTACAAAAAAAAAAAGTAGAAATTTGTTTACAGAAAATTTATAAAACTGCGTTACAAATTTGGAAACATTTTATAGATAATAATTGTAAAGTATTGAAACTTATAAAATTTAATATTTATTTTAGTTATTTGTTTTATTTAACGCAGATTATCCGAAATTTTGCTATTATGAATTTTGCTTCATCCATATCGGGTTCTTTAACGTGAATATACAACTTAACAGTACACGGGAGCACCTGCTTTATTTCCCTTCCAAAGAAACGGTACTTTGATGTTACAGAATTTTAATATAATACACAGTTGCTCGCAGAATTTTCTGTGAAAAGTTTTGAAAAGTTTTGTGAATTTTATAGAATTTTATAATACGTAAAAATGCAGAATCTTCTAAACAATTTTAGCAGTATAGAGCAGATTGTGCAATTGCATTTTTATTCTACATCTTATGGAATTTTGTAGATGTTTTGAAAAGTTTTCTGAATTTTATAGAATTTTATAATACGTAAAATGTACAATCTTCTAAACAGTTTTAGAGTTTTAGCAGTGTAGAGCAAATTATGCAATTGCCGTTTTTTTATATCATTTGCATGTTTGTAGAACATTTTGGAAATTTATTTGAATATTATAGAATTTTATAATATGTACCCACAACTGTACAATTTTTAAGACAATTGATGAGCTGCAAGAACAGTGTAAGTCGATTTCCGCGGTTTTGAGAAAATTTGTTTATTAGAATTATTGTACCCTTATTTATAAGTCTGTTAAAAAATATATAGCTACTGTTCATACAAATTATAAAAATTGTAAGTAATAATTTGCTATACTATAACTTTTATCAAGTTTTGAATCTTTCGACGCTTTTTTCGCGAAACTCATTTTTTCGACTTACGGTATTCTTGCACCCATGTCCACAATTGTAGTAGCGTAGGGCAAATTGTTCAACTGATTTTTTTTTGTCTAAATCTCTTGAAAATTTGTAGAAGAATTAAAAAAGTTATTTTTATAGAAGTAGTTATAGAAGAAGTTAGTTATAGTAGTTTTATAGAATTTTATAATTCGTAAAACTCTACAATTTTCAAAACAATTGTAGCAGTGTAGAGCAAATTGAATAATTAATTTTTTTCTGAATCTTTTGGAAACTTGTAGAACATCTTGGAAAGTTATCTGAATTTTATACAATTTTATAAAACGTGGTGGAAAATTGCGATCCTCAAATAAACAATTTTAGCAGCGTAGAGAAAATTGTGCAAATGCATTTTTTTTCTAAATCTTTTGCAAATTTGTAGAACATTTTAGAAATTTATCTGAATATTATAGAATTTTATAATATTATCTACAACTGTAGGTACAATTTTAAAAACTATTGTAGTAGTGTAGGGACAATTGTGCAAATGATGTTTTTTGTCTAAAACTTTTGCAAATTTGTAGAAAAATTAAAAAAAGTTGTCTAAATTTTATAGAATTTTATAATACGTAAAACTGAACAATTTTCAAAACAATTGTAACAGTGTAGAGCAAATTGAATAATTGATTTTTTTCTGAATCTTTTGGAAACTTATAGGACATCTTGGAAAGTTATCTTAATTTTATACAATTTTATAAAACGTGGTTGAAAATTGCGATCCTCAAATAAAAAAAAATAGCAGTGTAGAGCAAATTGTGCAATTGCATTTATTTTCTAAATCTTTTGCAAATTTGTGGAACATTTTGGAAATTTATCTGAATATTATAGAATTTTATAATACGTACCTACAACTGTAAGTACAATTTTAAAAACTATTATATTAGTGTATGGAAAATTGTGCAAATTATTGTTTTGTCTGAATCCTTTGCAAATTTATAGAAGAATTAAAAAATTTATCTAAATTTTATAGCATTTTATAATACGTAAAACTGTACAATTTTCAAAACAAGTGTAGCAGTGCAGAGCAAATTGACTATTTTCTGAAGACTTTTGGAAACTTGTAGAACATCTTGGAAAGTAATCTGAATTTTATACAATTTTATAAAACGTGGTGAAAAATTGCGATCCTCCCAAACACAGCAAATGCTTTCAGAGTGATCAGCTTTAATGAAATTTATAAAATTCTCTATGAATCATAAGGGCCTTTCAAGCGCTGCGGTGTTGAAAGCACTCCGCTTCGCGTCGTGCTCTCAAATCTGGCGAGCGTGCTTCAAAGGTTCTCTTATGCACTTGTATCATAATATAGTATTATCTACATCCAAAGTATTCAACTGTTTTACTTTATTAAATAGTTTATTAATTATTATTAATGTTCAGGAGCTGCAAAATCATGAACACATTTAATTACTTAAACTTAAAGAGATTATAAGCTATATCCGCCAATGAACTATTCATTAAATTGCATTTCTCGGAAATTATAATACCAAATTTGCGTGCTCGGTTAGAAACTCATTAATACACAATTTTCGAATTAATTTTTATATAGCAGTGACGTTCATGCCAATTTCGCCCTTTGCAAATTCTGAACCATACTAAATTGCACGTAATTCCGCAATAAACGTGACCGACAGCTAATTGCAGTCAGCGCAGCGATTACGTAAATAATGGCGTAATCGATAAGTTCCATGAAGTTTATAATTTTATTATAAATACATTTGTTAGTATACTTTTGTATATATTTACAAAATAATACCAGTAAACAAAATTTTGTTTGTAAATAATTGTTTGTAAATAAAATTTGTAATTGCAGCAAGTTAAAAATGTTAAATTGTGCAACCTTTCAGTACATCAAAATTAATTTAAATCGTTATTACGAGGTAGAAAATTAATTATTAACTCGTACACCTCCGTCCATTTAAAAATTATAACAAATGCATTAATTATTATTATGTTTATTGTTTTTATGTTTATAAAATTAGTATCAATATTATAATTTGACCAGACTTAATTGTACTCCCTTTGTTGTATACATAAAATCCTTGTATTTTAGTTTTGTCTGTAGAACAGCCATGCCAAGTCTACTACTAGGAACTTGAGCTCATTTGAGTTTATTTTATTTAGTCAACAGGTATTTGATAATGGTAAAATGATAAAGTGTCCTATATTATTTAATCATAATTTGCACAAGAAAACTGCCTTTTTTATCTTTCAATTGTACTTTACCTTCGACAGAGAAACAACAATACTTTGAAAAATATGTCGATACACTATTAACTGATTAACTGGAGATCGAAATAGTGAGCACTGGAGAGCACATTATAACAATTTTCTGAATGTGTTAAGTGTATCCAACCATTTTCCGAAGCATAACATATATTTCTCGGTTATATGTTCAAGATAAGATAATAATGATTTTTGGGACAAAATGTAGACTGGAGAAGGTTATGGAAAAAAACAGAAAGTGGGCAATTTCTCTTCTAAAACAGCTGCGAAATTTTGTTTCCTACAAAAGATATGCACCTTAAGATTGTCTTTAATACAAAACGAATACTTATTTATTGAATTATGGAAATCGAAAATTAACACGAAAAAATCATTTTTCAATGTGCAATGTTATTTCGTCTCACAATATTAAACCATATTGTTAGTTCAGAAACTTAAATACACCTTTAATAATAAAAAAAAAACTAGATTACTTTCCTCTCCTATTACAGCTAAAAGCTTAATAAATATTTGCAACCTGTTCCTGAGCAATTAAAATTAATTAAATCGCAACTTGATTATTCTAGCATTACAAGTTTCACAAACTTTTTTTTTCTGTACGTTAAGTAAACCGTTAAGGGCAATAAGAACACAGTTTGTTTTATATTGCTGTTGTGTAAAAAGTAAACCATAATTGAAATTAAATTCGCCTCTTACTTGAAGCAGTTGCAGGAACTTTTCGGTGAAGCTGAAATTAAATTTAGAGACTTCGAATCTTGCTACTGGTAATTTTTATGTACATGAGGAATGTGCTATATCACATTTCCGGTTATAATTACAATGGCAAACAAAAATAATTTACAAGTAAATTTATAATAGATTAAGAATAATAAATAATATTTCAAAGGGTTAAAGACTCCTATTTTTTCCCGCGATTTTATATGTCTGTCTGAATTTATTTTAAATTGCGTCATGTACTGTCTATGATTTATTTCTTTATTTATTAGATATATTTCAATTTAATTGAATTGTGCATTAAGATTAATAAGCTTGAATTAAAAATGTCACTTTGTAAATAGAAATTATTATATTTACTAATGTAATACCTTACTCCCAAAATTTAATCAAATAAATTTAAAAATAATCTCATTTAATTTTGCCCCAACTTAATCAAATAAATATAAAAGTAATATTGCGCCTTTTAAGCGCAATTTTCATGTTTCATACATTTATTCGTGTAAATATATATTTTGACATGCAATGCGATCATCTTCGTTAGATAAGTGCCGAACTACGAAATAATTAAGGTGTTTATAGTGATTGCCGCCGAATAGGCGCATTAGTAATTTAGTAGCTTAGTACTTGATATCTACCGACGATAGCTACATTGCGTGTAGAAATGTATATTCAGAACAATAAATATTATTTGTGAAAATTTAATTAAAGCAGAAACATTTGCAAACTCCTAACGTTGTTTGAAGTTTATAAATTTAGCTGAATATTTGTATGAATTTAATTTCGTTAACTAAATTAGCGCTTATTTCAATCGTTAAAAGGAGAAAATTCCATTGCATGTTTCGTGGCCTAAAGACAGAACCAGGAGAAGGGTAAGGCAAACGAAGCACGAGTCAAGTGAACAATGGAAAAGGGTATGAAATTGGTGAAAAATGAAAATTAAGGAATTAGAAAATATAAATAAATACTAAAAAGCCAAAGGATTGTTGCAATTTAAAATACGAGGAAATTCGATAGAGCAAGTAAACGAAGTAGTTTTTTTGTTAATATTATATTTTATTACTAGTATTAATAGTTTCAACGTTCCTTCTAGTACGGACAAAATAAGATGATTTATAATTGAATGTGGACTAGAACAATGACCCAGATTTTTTAGAATCTGCTTTATTAGAGGATGGCAGAATATTTTCAAAGCAATGGTTTTTTAATGTTCTCATGGAGAGCAACCCCATCGCAATTGGTAGTTTAAAAAAAAGTCCACATTGTGTTTTCCATGTCTCCTTTTTGGTAAAGGGGATAATCGATTCGGTATCTAACTACAAAATCTCAATTATCACAATGTATTCATAAGTTTAAATTTATGGAAAACTCAAAATGGGGTTTTCTTCACCTCAGTCATTTTCTGATGGAAACTTGTTTATTGAACATAGCTACTGAAAAAATGGAACAATAAAAAAATTACTAAATTTTCCACATTTATAGCTAAAACTCTACTACAGTAATTTTCCTCTTAGTGTAAAAAAATTGGCAATGATTTATAGGGTAAAGCTCGGCCAAAATTGTATTTTTTTGCAAAAACAGGCAAAAACAATTTTGTACCCCAATATGGCATTAACGTTTACTGCAATTTCAAAAAAAAAATTCAACACGGGGGGGGGGGGGGGAATTCAGAGGTTCCATTTTTTAATAGTAAATAATATATTTAACAAACACATAAAGTTTAGTCAAGAACTTCATTACATATTATTTTTTCGAAATCTGCAAAATTAATTGCAATATCTCGATTTCCACAACCCATTCATGAGTTTAAACGAAAATTCCGGAAAACAAAAAATGGGGTCTCCTTAAGTTTATCTACTTGCTGATAGAAAATTTTGTACTAATTAAATAAGTGTGGAAAATTCGATAATAATTTATTGCTAAAATGTGTGTTTGTAAAAACATGCAAAACAATTATGCACAGGAATGTGGCAATTTTAAATCCATTTTCCGGAAAAACAATGATAGGCTGAATTTTGATATTTCGATTTTCAGATTATAAAAATGGTACCTTGTACCCTTGATGCAGAAAATTTTATTAATAATTATAGGCTAGAACTTCATAAAATATTAATTTTCTCAAAACCTTCAAAATGATGTCCAACATCTGGATTATTGCAATGCATTATAATAATAATTTATTTGCATGTCGACTCTCAGAGGAGTATTACATTGTCAATATTGCATACTTATTCTCAAGTTTTTCAATTTTCTACATAAAAGAGTGTATTGAGTAAGTGTGGAAAATTTGATCATAGTTTACAGGCTTACAATCTAGAAAAAATGTGATATTGTCAATACAGACAAAAACAATTTTTCCAGAGAATATTAAAATAATTAAATAATAATAAAACAATGTCGCGATTTTCATTTTTATAATTTTTCCAATGGTAAATTAAATGATAAGAAATTTTCGGAACCATGTGGACTTTTGGGGGTTGTTCAGGACAGTTATTTTATTTATTCTATAAAAGTACACAGGTATTTCTAGAAAAGCTACCCACTTTCCCTATTTAACTCACTAAATTAGATGACTGTTGAAATTTCAATTACTGCGAAATTGTCATTAATTATCGTCAAAATTACAATAATTACTTCAAAATTTTGAATAATTTCTTTCAAAATTGAAAATATTCTGACAACATTGCAATGGTTTCTGCTAAGTTTTAATATTTCAATAATTTCTGTAAAAATTTCAATTATAATGCCAATGTTTCATTTAGGTATTACTGTGCATTTAAAAAAAAATCCTCAAAAGTTTAACTATTACACAAAATTCTCATTGATTACTCTAGAGTTTTAAATTACTTATTTAATTACAAGATTTTGTGTTCTAGATTTTAAATTATTCCGTTAAACTTTCAACTATAATAATGTAGTTAATTTTAGTCATATTCAGAGATAGACCATTACAGATTATTTTTGTTATAGTTTCATCCATTTTGGATACCAGTTATTATTACATTTTATATTGTTTTCTTCTGCATTTACTGGTAGTTGTATGTTTAGATATAAAGATGTTTTTTGTTTTTATTATTTTTCTTATGTCTTCTTCACCTTTAAATAAATAAATAATTCGAAAGTCACAACATTTATAAAAATCTTATCTAATAGGAGAATCATATATTAAACTCATAAGAATTATCACCTCTGGAGATGGCTGAAAAATAGCCGAAACTTGTCAGGCGAAGACGACATAATAAAAATAATAAAAACAAAAAAAAATCATGTTTATATCTAAACATATACCAGTAAGTAGGTACTCCAATAAAGAAGGAAGAAAACAACAAAAAATATTACAGATTATCGCTAAATTTCAATTTTTTACTGGCAAAACTTAAGTGATTATTGTATTTTATAAATTATTCTGTGAAAATTTCAATAGTAATTGCATTTTTGTTAATTATTTCTTACAAATTTTGAATTAATCTCACAAAATTTCAATGGTTACTGTCAAATTTTGAAGTTTTAAAAATATTCTGCCAAAATTTTGAATTGTTATGCCCACATTTTAATTATTACTGACAACATATCAATGATTACTGTATTTTTGTAGTTATTTTTGACTAATTTTACTGATATTTCTCAGAGAGAAAGAAACGCACGGAAAATTATTATTACTAAGATACAGTTTTTAGAAATATAAATATTTATGGATATGGATATGGAATTAATAAAAGTATTTTTCTTCTGCTTGAAATTGGTGGTGTATTAATAATTAAAATAGCCATAAAGTCAAACCATTTGGAGATTGTGCATATTAAGACAATCCCGACTCCTGGTGAAAGTAAACGTCGTCGCTTAATGCCCCTATATTTCGCGCAATTTAGATAAGCACCTCCGAATGAAATGCGAGGTAGAGTAAAAAACTGCAGCACGGGGATAAAAAGCGGCGTAGTGTTAAGGAGGCAATGTTTATTTTAGCGGTTTATTTGCATAATAGAAACATAAATCTTTTTTTCGGTCTTTCCTTATTACGCAACAGCATCCGTCTAAATTTAAAATAATGTGCCGTGAAGGGGCTGAGCGCAATCTTCGCCACCTTAATGCCATCCACACACACCACCCACGCAAATGACATAAAAGGTGGATTGATTTACGCGTTGCGTTCGCGAATCTGTGCGAGGGGCTGATATGGCAAACGATTTTATGGGGCCACGCAGGGTTTCGCTGAAGAAGACGATAACAACACGCCGTTTCGTCGCAATAGAGTGTGTACGACCGCCCTCATTTGCCTTACATGATCGCTATTTATTATTTCGAGTGTGCGCCGCTTTTATGTCCCGATACTGAAAGGCAACACCATAAACTTTACAAGGCAGTGCGTAGATCAAATAAGTTCCTGGCCTATATAATTCTGAATGGCTGGTTGTAAATCCACTCGAATTGATTTTTGCAACGATACAGGTATTACAGGTGCAGGTATTACGCTTACTAAACCATTTCAATCTTACAGGAAAAGGAGCCGTCGACAAATCACCTCAGCAATATATGTATGCCATGCAAAGCTCGTATAGAGCTTTCACTCTGTCATCCCAGATTAATTATTGCAAAAAATCTGCCAGCAACATATAAATCTCTGCATATATTTTTTGATTTGATTATCTTGAAATACAGTAATTCTGTGGGATAAAATGTGTAACAATTCGGCCGAATGACTTTTCGCAAGCACTTCGAACAGTATACGATGTTTTGAAGTCAGCATCTGCACCTCATCTTTAGTACGATCAGTTTTGCATGAGTGTGTATATGTTTGTTTTGTATGCAAACTTATTTTTGCGAACCATATTTTAATTCATGAAATATCAATTTCAGTTGCATTTAGAACATATAGAAATAAAGTTTATTTATAACATTAATTAATTAATTTATATGATTATTAGTGAGGTTAGAGTGAGAAGCACACGTTGAAATTGGTTCCGTCATTGAACTCGAATTCTACGGGAAATACCGAACAATAAAACACAGAAGAGCGCAGGAGAAGCCAGCAGAAATTAAGATCACTGGAAACACATACAAAGTAACTCAACTAGGTTAGAAAGGGTAAAGCAAGAATAAACAGACACACAGCAATTAGAGGTTACACATCCGAAGGGAAGAACTGTGTGGCACCTCTAACTCCGGGCTAGGTAGTGGGTTGGGTTACATACAGTGAAGAGCACGCTTCAGAAAACTGAAGTAGATTGGGTGGCATATAGTCAAGAGCAACTAAACAAAGCAGAACAGAAATAACAACAGCCCAAGCAGCTACTGGGGAAGCAACAAACAAATGAGCAGGAAGGGGGATAGAAATAGTGAAGAGAAAGATACTGCCGAATGTGAATAAATATTTAAACCAAATTAAAAAGTATTGAGATCACCCGAGCAAAGGAAAATTGTGAAAGTAAGCCAAGAAAAACGCAGAGAATAGAATAAACCGCTCCAGAAATAAAACACCACACACAGAAGGAAAACAGCAAGTACCAAAGGAGATGGAGAGCGGAATGGAAGTAATAAAAGAAATGACGGGGAAAATGATGAACTAAAAGACGAAATAAAGAAAATGGAAAAGCACCTGAAAGCGAAGGAAGAAAAGTGGGAGGAAAATCTCAACTGCCCTCAAAATTAGAAAGAAGATTCAAAAACTTAGAAAAGGAAAAGGAAAAGATGAACATAGTAGTAAAAGGGCTAGAGATAGGAGACAATAACATTAGGAGTAACGTAGAAGGATTCGTAAGTAAAGATATGTTATTTTTACGTTGAAGTAAAAATTCCGACAGCAAGGAAAATAAACAAAGGAATGAAACCGGAAATGATCATTGCAGAAGTTAAATCGAGAGACAAAAAAGAAGAAGGAATGAAAGCCAAAAATAAGCTCAAAGACAGAAGAATCTATGTAGTTTGACACATTGACCTGACAAAGTTGGAAAGAGTACAAGAAGTACAAAAAGAAGTAAGAAGTATTGCAAGGAAGGAAATTAACAAGGGAAATAAAATAAAAATTGGATACCAGAAGCTAACAATCAACGGTGAGACATACAAATGGGACAACAAAGAGAAGGGGCTGAAGGAAGTGACAAAAAACTAAATATATACACTATAGAGAACAAAAAGATGAGGCAAAGACAACTTAGCAGAGAGAGTAATATAAGGAACAATAAACACACTACAGAAACGGAAAAGAGGCAGGAAAAGTTAATAAACTGGAAAAAACAACGATGATATATATACAGGGTCTAACAGAAATACGTGTGTTAATTTTAAACACTGGTAGAACTCGTTATATAAAATATTTTTTCTATATGTTCTTTTTAAAAATTTGCAGGTTTTTTTTACATTTTTTTTGCCCCCTAATTTTGACTGAACGAGCCGTTCTCAGGTACTGTCACTAATACAGGGTGTCTCTAAATTATGTAGAAATGGCTTAAGCACAGATTACTGGGATCGAAACAAGACGATTTAACAAAACTTATCTACAGGGTGGAAACTTTAACTGGAATAAAATTCATAACTTCAATATAGGCGATTTTTGCAAAAAATCCCGAAACACGCTAAGTATTGTTTTTTTTGCCCTCATTTCTATGTATATGCTGCTTGTTTATCTGTTCCCGGAAGAGCGCAGCCACCTCTGACTTTTTTTTTTCAAATGGAAAGGTATGTCAAGTGACACCTCGTTTGAAAGGTCTCTGCGCAAGTAATACAACACACTATTTATTTCTTGAATATTTACAAATCCCACGTGATAAAAAAAAACACTTTTATAACTTGAATACTATTTAATGCAACAAATGTTCAAAATGGGCACCGTTTCTTTCTTGGCAAAGTGCAAATCGATGATAACATGCATCTCTAATGTTTTGTAACATTTCTGGTGTGACTTGCCGTATTTCATGCCTAATACGTTGCTTAAGGTCCTCAATGTCGTTTGGTTTGGTTACATAGATCTTACTCTTGAGATATCCCCACAAAAAAAAGTCAAGGGTACTAAGATCCGGAGATCTCGCCGGCCATTCAATGTGACCTCTTCTTCCAATCCATCTATTGCGAAAAACTTCGTCTAAATATCTACGAACGATCACAGCATAATGGGGTGGAGCTCCGTCCTGTTGATACCATATTCGTTCATCAGGTAAATCTGGATCTAATGGATTTGGAAATAAAGTGGCTAACGCTGGCATGAGGTCGTCTTGAAGAAACGTAAGATATGTTGCTCCATTAAGATTACCGTCGAAGAATACTGGTCCTACAATCTGATCACCTATTATTCCAGCCCATACATTGACTTTTTGCGGGAACTGAGTATGAGTTTCTCGCATCCAATGAGGGTTATGATCAGCCCAATAACGACAATTTTGATGATTAATGTCACCATGTAAGGTAAAAGTACTTTCGTCGGAAAAAAGAATTGATGCTAATGAAATCTGGTTATTGTCGATCATGTTCATCATTTGCTCGCAAAATTCGATTCGGCGGTCCGGGTCATCCTCCGTTAATTCTTGGAGTGCCTGCATCTTGTAAGGATGCAGCTTGGCTGATCTAAGAATTTTCAGGACAGTAGTATGACTAATCTCGTTGTCACGGGCCAGTTGCCTGGCTGGAGTCACTGGATTTTCTTGAAGAGTTAATAATACGTTTAGCCTGGTATCTGCTTGAACAGTGGGATTTCGCTGCCTGGGCACAACCCTGACATGACCCAAATTGTTGTATTGTGTCTCAATTTTGCTTATGGTACTTTGGCTAATGGGTGATAAATCCAGATGCTCTTCTCGAAATAACTGAGCAACCTCAAGCTGACTTCGTCTTCTGTTACCATAACCGATCATCATCAGAATCTCCATTCGGAGATTTTCGGTTAAATACGGCATTTTAGAAATCACTTCGACAACTTGACGAGCGTATGTGACTACTTTGGTGACTATTATTATCACTAGTAACTAAGCAACGCAGTTCCATAGCATCAAAACACATGTCAAAAACATACAACTTTACGCCGAAACATGTTCAACGTAAAAGTGGTTTTCGTTTTTTTATCACGTGGGCTTTGTAAATATTCAAGAAATAAATAGTGTGTTGTATTACTTGCGAAGAGACCTTTCAAACGAGGTGTCACTTGACATACCTTTCCATTTGAAAAAAAAAGTCGGAGGTGGCTGGGCTCTTCCGGGAACAGATAAACAAGCAGCATATACATAGAAATGAGGGCAAGAAAAAACAATACTTAGCGTGTTTCGGGATTTTTTGCAAAAATCGCCTATATCGAAGTTATGAATTTTATTCCAGTTAAAGTTTCCACCCTGTATATACAAATGCGTTTGGTTTAGCCAGTATTCAGCTTCAAAGTTAATTTAAAAAAAACAAAATTTGCTTATAAAAAGAGAACGTTTACATTGTTTGGATGTTGTTTGGTATGATACTTTATACGGGTATAACTCATATTTTGACATAATATTGTTATTATCAGTAGACCGGTTGTGTATAAAACAAGTGAGGCCCAACATTAATACATTCATATTTTTTAATGACAAAAGCAAATAAATTAAAAAAAAAAATCAAATCGGACGCAGGCATTCATTATTAAGTTTTTTTGTATCTTTATAGTTATTGATATCTGTTACAGTTTCGGCACAAAAAAATAAAATATGAGTGACTGCCCTACACTGCCCTATATACAGTATGTCCCCGGATTGAGTTTACAATTATGTTTTTCACAAACAGTTTTTTTATTTAACTTGGGTAAACTCATTTGTCAAAGTGACATCGTAAAAAAAAACGGCTAATGTGATATGATTTAAAAAGCAAAGAAAGTCCGAAATCAAAAGAAAAATGAACTTTTCTTTTCACTGAGTCAGAATAATTAAGTTTTAATTAGAGATTTGCTGGTTTCAGGACATGCAAAAAATCGTATTCCTTTGCAGTTTTGGCGCAAAATAAAACAAAAAAAAGTTTTTCCTCTTGTAAACTCAATCCGGGGACATACTATATATATATATATATATAGGAAATTGGAACATGAGAACTCTGAAAGGAAAGGAAACAAAACTAATGGAATAATTTGAAACAGCAGGAACAGATATACTAATAATAACAGAAACAAAGAAGAAAGGAAAATGAGTAATGAGAACAGAAAACGAGCACATACTAATATACAGTCTAGTAGAACAGAATGAGAGAGCGAAAGCAGGAGTGGGATGTATAATAAGAAATGAAATGGAAAAAACAATCACGGAATGGAAGTGTATAAATGAGAGGATACTGACGGTCAAAATAGAAGAAAAAGATAAGTCTGAAGTAAATATTATGGTAGTATATAAAGTAAATGAAGATGAAAGCAAAACCGACAACGGAAAGTTCTGGAAAGGGGTACAACAAGAATACGAAAAGCTTACAGAGCCAACATACGTAATAGTAGACCTAAATGCCCCTGTAGGGAATAAAAACAAGGGACTGGAGAGCATAATGGGAACACACAGAGAAACGAAGATCAACAACAGTGGAAGAAGACTTATAATTTCTGGGTATTAAATGATCTAACAATATTGAACACCAAATTTGCACACAAGGAAATACACAAACACACAAGAGAGGAAAGAAACAGAAACGAGATGTGCATAATAGACTACTTTTTAACAAACAAAGCACAAGTGAAGGAAGTAATGGATATTTAAGTCAAAAGAGGTAGCGAAATTGACAGTGACCACTATCTTCAAACAACACAAATAAAAACAACAAGAAGGGAACCGAAAAAACACCGAAAACAGTCGGTAAGGAAGTAAGAATAGAGAAATTTAGAATATACAAGCTATGTGACAAACAAGTACGGGAAAACTACCAGGAATGAATACAAGAACTAATAAGAAGCACTTAAAACAGCAGAAAAACAAAAGTAGAAAATTTATGGGTCAATTTTAAACATATAGTAAGAGAGGCAACAAAACACGCCTGTGGAAAAACTAAAGGTACATCAAACAAAAAACAAGGTGGTGGAACAAAGAAGTGAAGGAAGAAGTTAGGAAAAAGAAACAAAAATGGAAAAAATACCTAAGCACAAAAACAAAGCAGACTACGAAATATACAAGCAGCAAAGAAAGAGAGTAAAAGCAATAATAAGGAAGGAAAAAGACAGAAAATAGGAGGGTTTCGGAACCAAATTAGAAGAACATTTTAAAGGAAATTAAAAACTATTCTACAGAACACTGAAAATATGCAGAAAGGAAAAAGAAACAAACCTAAAGCTATTCAAAAATAAACATGATGTACTAATGAAAGAGGACAAAGAAATCATAAACAGATGGAAAGAGTACTTTCAAGAGCTACTGTCTGGAAAAGAGACAACTAATGAAGGAAATGAAAACAAACAGGAAGAAGAAAATAGTAATGAAACAGAAGAAGAAGAGGGATCTATAACAGAAGAAGAGTTAGAAAACGCACTAGAGAAGTTAAAGAACGGAAAAGCCCTAGGTCACGACAAAATGAAATCTGAACTCTGAAATACATAGGAACGGATGGGAAACAACTACTACTACAGTTAACAAATAGAATATGGGATACAGGAAAAATAACAGCAGACTGGCAAAAAGCAGTGATCTTCACAATTCATAAAAAGGAGACAGTAGAAATTGTAACAATTTTAGGGGAATATCCCTCCTGTGCACAGCGGCAAAACTGTATGAATCAATACTAGGTAACAAACTAAGAATGGAAATTGAAAAAACAATGGAAAAGTCACAAAGTGGATTCATGAAAGGAATTCAACACAAGACCATATCTTCACAATTAAAAAGATGACAGAAAAAATATTAAGACAAAACAACAAACTATACATGATATTCGTAGACTTAGAAAAGGCATTTGATAGAGTGCCAAGAGCCAAAGTGTGGGAAATACTTGAAGAAAGAAAGATAAAAGTGCATTTAATAAAAGCAATCAAGAGTATGTATGAAACCACAGAAAATTACATAAGGACAAATAATTCAACATCTGGGAATTTCACAACCACACAAGGCCTTCGACAAGGGGGCGCTTTAAGCCCTCTGCTCTTTATTATATTCCTAGACAACATAATGAAAAAAAAATTAAGGATAACACCAAGAAGGTAGAAGTAGGATACTATAAAATGAAAAGAATAGTTATAGCAGAATGTGCTTTTGCTGATGACTTAGTCATGAAGAAGAAATGCAACATAATATAAGCATATGTGAGGAGGAACTGAAAAACACAACATGGTAACTAATATAAACAATACAAAAGTAATGGTAGTAGCAAAAGAAGAAACAAAAGCAAAAATACTAATAAATTTGAAAAGGATAGAGCGAGTTGAAGCCTTCAAATATTTAGGTACAATAATACATAATAAAAAAAACAAGGAAAAAAAAAATAAATAACGGAATCATGGCCGCAAATAAAACCTACTATGCAATGAACAAGTACATTCTAAACAATAGAAGAATCTCCAAAAACACGAAAATGACACTCTTCAAGACAATTTATAGACCAACACTCTTATATGGAAGCGAAACCTGGACAACAAATGAAAAGACAATGAACAAAATGCAAGCAACCGAAATGAGATTCTTAAGAAAAGTTGAACGAGTCACGAGATTAGACAGAGTAAGAAACGAACAGATCAGGGAAAACCTACAAATACAAAGTGTGCAAAAATGAATACAGACACAACAACTAGGATGGTTCGGGCACCTGATAAAATGCCACAAAACAGACAAACAAAAATAGTATGGACATAAAAAGACGAAAAGAAAAAAAAGAAAGAGGAAGACCAAGGAAAAGATGGGAAAACAACATAGAAGAAATTCTAAGAAGAAACGACCTCGATCAACAACAAGCAAGGAACAAGGCTACAACATAAATTAGTGGTGGCATGAATCTCGACACCCAAGGGTTCAGGAGATATAAATTGATTATATATATATATATATATATACATATATATATATATATATATATATATATATATATATATATATATATATAGACATAACTTTGAAGAATTCTTGTAATAATACGGAGTTTTATGCAAATTAAAATTGTGTCTGTTCAAATATAAATTCAGATGATTTAAATGATCAAAGTTTCAACTGGAGTTATTACATTTCGCCGCATCAGAACAGCACTGAGTTTTGCAGTTACAACCTATTAGTGTAAGTCACATTTAAAGTGACGAAAGGCTTTATTCTGGGAGAACTTGGAACCAACAGAGTGTTCCATTACACATTATTAATCACGCCTCATATCTGAGAACCGCCTTTCTTAACGTAATTGACAAAATTATGAGAAATGCCTTCCGCCACCGTATCCGGGAATAATATATTTGCATGGACAAGAGTTATACTGCCGAGTCTAATACCGCTGATTAATAGTTTCCTGTAAGTCCGTGCTAAATTGCCAACAATTACCTACGTCTCACCGTGATGGCGGAACAGAGATAACTCCGCAAGTTCTAATTATCACTGCCATGAAAACGTTTTTTGTTATCGCATAATATATTCGAGTTTAATGCAGGAATAATCTTCAAGCATTAATTCGCTTAATTATTAAAAGTTGGAGGCATTATCGTACCTACCCACATATAAAGAAGCGTCAAGTTTAAAGCGATTGCCCTTTTGTTCGATTATTTTCTTATTTAAAGGGTGCTTAATAGATATTGATCAACTTTATTTGGGTAAAAAATAAAACTAATAAATAATAAGATAATATTAAATCTAAAATAATAATAATAAAAAAAAAAATGATGATCAAAATGTCGGTAAATATTTTACAACAATTTATGATTATTAAATTGGATCAGTAATTATCCATCGCCGCGCAAAAAGTATATGGGAACATACTAGAAAGAGGAATCAAAAAGCGGGTTCAGGAAAGAACATTATACAATAGACCACCTATTTACAATAAGATACCGAGTAAATGAGAGCGTAGAACGCCAAATAGACATGTATATCTGCTTTGTAGACTTAGCAAAAGCGTTTGATAAAATGGAAAGAAAATTTGTGTGGCAGACACTAAATGATCGACAAATAGCACCTAAACTGAGGAGGACAATCAAAAGCATATATAACAACACAGAAAATTGTATCAGAACAGGAGACATAATCACAACGAAATTTAAAACCACAAAGGGATTGAGACAAGGGGGTGGACTAAGACCCATTTGTTCCTAATAGCAATAGATGAAATCATGACGAAGATTAAAATAAAGACAAAGAAAACAGTGATAACAGCAGATTAAAACTCACAACAATAACTGAATATATTTTCGCAGACGATGTGGCAATCATCATATAATAAGAGAGACTTACAAACAAATATTAACTATGGGAAACTGTACTGGAAAAAGCTGGATTAAAAATAAATATATCAAAAACAAAGGTAGTGAAAATAGGAGAATCTAAAGAAGCAATAAACATTACAATCAATAACGAGAAAGTAGAACAAGTAGAACACATAAAATACTTAGGACAAATTATTGAAAGGAAATGTAATATGGAAACAGAAATGAACAACAGAATACAAGCAACGACAAGAATCTTTCACACGATTAACAAAATTATACTATTACTATTTGTACTATTTGTAACTACTCTACTATACGGCTGTGAAACATGGATACTCAACAAGAGACACAAAAAAGCAAAATCCAAGCCCTTGAAATGAAATACCCGAAGAAAGTATATGGAGTAACAAAACTAGACAGAGTGAGAAACGTAGACAAAAGAAATGAACTAGAAATTGTAGAACTTAATAAACAGATAGAAAATAGACAATTAAAATGGCTGGGACACCTAATCAGGAGAGAAAACAACAACCAAACAAAGAAAATATAGGAAACAAAGATAACAGGAAAGAGAAAAGTCGGAAGACCAAAAAAGAAATGGGACAAAAATGATGCAAACATACTAAATAAGAGGGGGCCAACCAATGCACAAGTGAAGGAAATAGCAAGAAATAAGAAACGGTGGAACCAAATGGTAAAATAAAATACACGAAGAAAAGATAATACCACTTCAATACCCGAAAGGGTAAAAAAATAAAGATTATAACAATAATAATAATTATTCATCAAAGTTAAGGTTTCAGATGTAGGAGTGAAACTATAACATAACTGAGAAAATTTGTGTAAGATCTCGGTTTATTAGGGGTTTATTAGAGACTGCCAGTAAGAATGAATTGTGAGATGGGGGTAAAAATAATTGATAAAAGTGGGGATTAGAGATGAAAATGATACCAGAGGCTCGGCCCTGATAACCGAGAAAAGCCCGCTGTCTACAAATAATGGAGATGCTGCAGTATCATTCACACAGCTGCCTATCAATCTGTGTTGAACTGCTTAATTATTAATCAGCTGCTTAATTAATAATATCTGCTTAATTTGCATGAGACTAAATTGTTAATATAAAACTATACGAATGTTATGTTACCACTAAACTTTGAACTGAACATTGCTATTGGAGAGTATTATCAAAGTAGCTGAAGCATACTGTAATCTAAGAGATTTTTCACAATATAAAGTTTTTTTTAAGAGAGCGTTTTTAAACTACGAATAAATAATAAACTACCACATACAGATACTCTGTTCCATTTTTAATTTTAACTAAGAAGGCTGTGGTTTCATTTTATAAAGTTTTACAAATGAACACCAACAAAAATTATCGGACACTGAAAAATTATTAAGTCAGATTTCTAACAACGTTGCCTAATTTATATATTAAAATAATTAAATTATTGCTTCAATCATTCATGTGTGCTGTTTTTTTAATTATTAGTAAGTAAACCAATCATCAACTATATGAAGAGACTGTCATGTCAACTATAGATAATATGATACAATTGTTTATATTATTATTTGACTGATTTATTTTTGTAAAATAAAAATAGCTAATATATTCTGTATTCAATAGATACTAAATTTGATGGCAACATTGTTTACTGTCATAAAATATAACCACGTTTTTTTCAAATATAACCTATTTTTAAGTCTAATGACTGTTTACATTGACTAACAATACTGTCACCAACTTAGTTAAAAATAAAAATGGAACAGAGTTTTGTAGCGATATTTTGATATATAGGGTGAGTTTTTATTTCATTTTAAGCATTGGGATCTCGGAAATTATAATATAATATAGAGGTTCGGTCAAATGAGGAAAGAGTTTTAAGAGCTTATGCAAGATATGCTTTTGTTTTTTGAAAAAAAAAATTTTTTAGTTATAATATAAACTTTAATTTTGAGGGGCGGGGGGAAGTGACGAGGAGATGTTGGTGCCTGCGCATTTTAATATTTTGATTTGTTGATAACGTCAACGGAGTCTTCGAATTTGTATTGTATTGTTTATTGTGTACTATTTTACATTTGATATGTTTTTTTTATAATTTTTGACAATATGATACCCTATGAGGGTCATAAACTGAAGAATAAATAAATAAATAAATTTGCATTATTGAGAGTAGCAAAAACAGAGTGTTCCAGGGAAACATTTTTTTTCCTCTTACTACGAGAATTTAATAAAATTTTCTATTGTAATTATACTAAATTCTATTCAAATTAACAACGATATTTCCAGCATCTCATTTATTATTATTATTATTATTATTATGTATGTACGTATAGCAAACCTTATATCGTTATAAAGAGAAAAAAAATGTCCTTTTTAAAAAGGTCATAGCCAACTATGACTGTCATTGAAAAAAAAAGAACTTTGCATTATAACTCAAAAACTATGTATTATTTTCAAAAGCATATTTTTCATAAGCTCTTAAAATGAAAACTCTTTCCTCATTTTACCGAATCTCTATGTTTTATGGTTTCCGAGGTCCCAATGCTTAAAATGAAAAAAAAACACACTCGTATATACAATGGATTTAATATTTTTATATTTTTTCTTTTGTGTACTGATTTTAAATTTGTATTCAATTCGAAATATTTATGGTCTGTGTAAAACTTATTGCCGTTTATATTGTTATTAATTCAGACAATGACCGCAAAAAGTGTAATTTATTACACGCTTCATAGTTAAATTTTTCATCGCTGATAGAATAACAAATTGATCTATTTATATCGTTGAATACTGTGATCCATATATACCTGTACATTTAAATAAACAATATATATATATATATATTTATTTATTTATCATATGTGTATGCATATCAATGGAATTGCAATGCCATGATTTAAAACATCGTAACTTTTCAACAAACAAAAATCTGTTTATCATAACTTTTCAGGAAACAAAACCCTGCCTAACATAACTTTTCAGGAAACAAAAAAAATTTGTCGTAACTTTTCAGGAAACAAAAAACTGTGTGTAATAAATTTTCAGGAAACTTAAACTTGTTTATCATAACTTCTCAGGAAACTAAATACTGTTTGTAACTATTAAGAAACTAACAACAGTTTGTCATTATTTTGCAGAAAACAAAAGCTTGTTTAACATAAAATAGCTCTTAAAATGACAACTCTTTCCTCATTTTACCGAATATTCTACCAAGATCCCAATGCTTAAAATAAAAATAAAAACTCACCCGTATATATAATGGATTTTATATTTGTTCTTTTGTGTACTGACTTTAAATTTGTATTCAATTCGAAATATTTATGGTATGTGTAAAACTTATTGCCTTTTATATTGTTATTAACGTAGAAAATGACCGCAAAAAGTGCAATTTATTACACGCTCATAGTTAAATTTTACATCGCTGATACAATTACAAATTGATTTATTTATATCGTTGAATACTTTGATCCATATGTACCTGTACATTTAAATAAACAATATCTATTTATCTATCATATGTGTATGCATATCAATGATATTGCAGCACCATGATTTCAAAAATCGTAACTAAATACTGCTTGTAACTATTTAAGAAACTAACAAGTTTGTCATTATTTTGCAGAAAACAAAAACTTGTTTATCATAACTTTTCACGAAAGCAAATTGTTTGTCGTAACTTCTCAGGAAACAAAGCACTGTTTGTAACTATTTAAGAAACTAACAACTGTATGTCATTATTTTGCAGAAAACAAAAAACTGTTTAACATAATTTTTCACTAAAAAAATTGTTTGTCGTAACTTCTCAGGAAACAAAGTACTGCTTGTAGTAACTTTTCAGGAAACAAAAACCTGTTTAACATAACTTTTCGCGAAACAAAAAAACTGTCTGTCGTAACTTTTCAGGACACATAAAATAAATCAAATTTCACCCACTTTGAACTGGGCGTTCAAAGTTCTATAGATTTTCAGAAAATTGCTTTTTCCTTTTCAGCATTGGGATCTCGGAAACCATAAGACATAGATATTTGGTTAAATGAGAAAAGAATTGTCGTTTTAAGAGCTTATGCAAGATATGTTTTTGTATTTTGAAGAAAACGAAGTTTTCCAATTATAATACAAATTTTATTTTTTTTAAATGGCAGTCATAGTTGGCTTTGACATTTTTTAAAGGATATTTTTTTCTCTTTATAGAGATACAAGGTTTGCTATACTTACTGTGATAAATAAAGGCCATCTTCGGAATTAATTTTTGTCAATTTTTACTTAGACAAATAAACACGATCCAGGACTATTTGTATTATTGAGAGTAGCAAAAACAGAGTTTTGCAGGGAAAATATTATTCTTCTTACTTCGAGAATTATATTAATTTTTCTATTCTAATTATACTTAATTCTATTAAAATTATACAACGAAAATTCCTGCATATCATTTATTTATGAAAGTAAGTATAGCAAACCATATATCGTTATAAAGAGAAAAAAATGTCCTTTTCAAAAATGTCAAAGCAAACTATGACTGTCATTTAAAAAACAAAAATTTCAGTTATAATACAATTTTATTTTTTTAAATGGCAGTCACAGTTGGCTTAGACATTTATAAAAAGGACATTTTTTCTCTTTATAGCGATACAAGGTTTGCTATACTTACTTTGATAAATAAAGGCCATCTTCGGAAATTAATATTTGACAATTTTTACTTAGACAAATAAACACGATACAGGACTATTTGTATTATTGAGAGGAGCAAAAACAGAGTTTTCCAGGGAAAAATTTATTCTTCTTACTGCGAGAATTATATTAATTTTTCTATTGTAATTATACTAAATTGTATACAAATTATACAACGAAAATTCCCGCATATCATTTATTTATGAAAGTAAGTATAGCAAAGCTTATATCGTTATAAAGATAAAAACATGTCCTTTTTAAAAATGCCATAGCCAACTACGACTGTCATTTAAAAAAAATGAAGTTTGTATTATAACTCAAAAACGGTTTTTTTTTTTCAAAAAACAAA
The DNA here is from genome assembly GCA_951805005.1 of Othius punctulatus. Taxonomy (NCBI): domain Eukaryota; kingdom Metazoa; phylum Arthropoda; class Insecta; order Coleoptera; family Staphylinidae; genus Othius; species Othius punctulatus. Next base: position 43,270,510 of record OX638141.1, on the reverse strand, counting down.
AGCATATTTTAAAATGATAACTATTTTCTCATTTAATCGAATCTCTATGTTTTATTGTTTCCGAGATCCCAATGCTTAAAATGAAAAAAAAAACTCACCTTGTATATTCATTGATATATTAACAAATCTACTACTTTTTCTTAAGAATGGTCGGGCTTCAAATGCCAAAAATGCCAATTGTAAATGAATCTATGTTCGTAATATTAAAAAAAGTAACTTTAACATTTCAAATTATAGACCGAGTTGAATTACAGTAGAGATGTAAAATTTGTAAGTATATTTTTAACGATGAAGTTTATTTGCGTCCAAAGTTATGCGTACTAATATTTTCATGATTATAACAAGATTTTCTTTATAGCACAAAAACGAAACTCGCATAAATATAAATATTTAAATTATGGGAATTTCATATATCTTTCACGTACAGATTCTTTTGATTTATTAGTACGTACAACGTTCTCATATTTCGCTGCCTTATTTGCGTAAATAAATTGGATTTTGAGTGAAGTTAAATGTAGCGCCGAGTTATAAAATATAAAATATATTTGCTCCAAATGCCGAGGATTTACCGGGGCAATAAAAACATCGCAAACGCAATCTTGCAATGTGCTGTGTAAACATTCTTTGGGCATTTATTATTGTATTGTATTCCGTTGTGCATCGTTACGTTTATTAATTTTTGCTGTAAATTTGCAGGCAAATTGCAAAAAAAATGCGAATACTGAATTGAAGAATTTTATATATTAATATGATTTCTATTATACTCTTTCAATTTAACTCATTTAGAAATGAAAGCGAAATTAATACAACTCGTCATAATTATACACATGCATACGCACACCAATATACATTTTTTCAGAAAGTTATTAGGTACAGGAATTTTAAATAAATCAGTAAATAAATCTTATCAACTGAAAGAATAACCACTGGCCAATTTAAGGCGCCAATATCTCATTTTTAGTGAAAGTAGAGTTATACTGTTTTCTGGTTTCACAGACGATATGCAGATTTAACAGATTTTTGTATGCTCTAATCAGTAATTACGTGGGCAAATTTGTCGGACATTCGTCGGCTGGCCGCTGTCCATCCCGCTTCGCCAAATTGGATGCCCGGCATACCCAAAATATTATTATGTGGCGGCGAAATATTTCACATATCTGCAATTCAGAAGGAGAAACCCTTCCGGTATGCAAATATTTAATCACGCGTGATGAGCATTTCGTCGGAAATGGAATTTGCCTGTGTTGACGCGCGCATGTACTGCCCCTCTAATCTCGGAAAAGTTAAATATTTGTTTCGCTCTATTATTTATTCATTAATGCGTTACTTTATTTTGTGTCAGCCTGGCAGCTAATGCTGTACTGCATAATACATTTCAGGGCCACTCTCGTTCGTGGCTGTTTAGTTTTGCGCGAGGTCACGTTTTATAGAAGTTATAATTGCTTTGTAATACTCCATGTGTCTGAATAAGTTCAACAAGTTCACGATGAAAAGTGAGAAGTTATAATTATTTAATAATTATATACAATTAAGTACAGTGTTTGTATTTTTTTATACCACAGCTATTTATTGTAATCGTTGAATGTTAGTCACCGTTACCTTCTTATATCAAATATCTAAAAAAAATATTTGAATAGACATCAATTTATTATCAATTTTCAGAATTCTTCAAACAATCTTCTACTGTCATCCCGATTAGAGCTGTCATTGACTCATGTTTTTCGAGCAAAGAATCGGTTTTCAATGGTTCGCATGCATAAGGTAAATGCAATAGAGTGAAATTAAATATGAAACGTATGTCGAATTCCGGCAATATGGAGCGTTGAGTCATTGTCCGCTTTCGACGGGCTACTAAATGAAACATTAGAAAACATTTTGAATTGTTGAAAGTTGAAAGAAAGTACAGAAAATTGCAATAAAATACCACAAAATTTCACAAAATATTTTAATTTTCTTTAAAATGTGGAATCGTCATTGAATCTACTATAAATTTTCAGCAATCTTCTTACAATCTTCTATTAAATTTTACTAAACTTTAAAAAATTGCTTAAACTGTATAGAAAATGTTTTGAAAATAATTAAAAATTGTAGGAATTTTATCAAATTTCCATAAAATATATGAAATTAGTATTAAATTGCAATATGTTATTCAATGGTCTACAAAACATAAAAAATGCCTTAACATTTATAGTGTATTCATAATATTTAAATAAAATGCCATTAAATTTCTACAAAACCGTAGGAATTGCAGAAATTTTATAGAAAGATAGAAAGTACAGAAAATTGACATAAAATAGCATAAATTTTCACAATAGTTATTTATGATATCAGTGCTAAAAGTGAGATTTTATTTTGTGAGTGGGGAAAGTTTGGAGAAAGACATCACGAACAAAATGAAATCCTTTTAACACGTATATCATACACTATTTTTTCTATAAACACAATTAAACGCAACACAAGGCTTTAAATATTTTGTAAGAAAATAAAACGTATTAAATTTCCACAAAATATATTTGTGGCTAATATAAATAATAAGCGAAATATAATAAGGGTTTGATAGCTTTATTTGTAAAATTTATATGAACTGATTTGGATTCATTTAGATTTATTTTCCACCTTTCAGTCCATTAGTAGATGTGATTAATAGATGTTTGCAATTTTCTTGTGGCTTCCTCATTTATTTTCCCTACTGCTAATATACCCTATCATCAGCAAAAGTAGCAATGGTGTTGATTTCTAATGTTGGCATGCCACAAGTCTATAAAAGGTAAACCAACCGGTAAAACACTCCCTTGTGGCACATCAGCTTTGATGTTCTTGATTTCCGAGTAGCTTTCTTCGTGCTCGACTCTGAAGTATCTGTTGGAGATGTTATATTCCAAAATTGGGGATTTGGGTTAGGTAGGAGCTGTTTCAATTTATGAACTAGGCCTTTATGCCACACCCTATCGAATGCCTGCGGTCTAGAAATACTGCAGAGCACACTTTTTCTATAGATTTCTCTGAAATATTGGTAATTCTATGAATCTGATCGATAGTTGAATGGTTTGATCTAAATCCAAACTGGTGATTGAGAATTAGATTCTTCATCTCTATAATTGGGTTTAGTCTTTTCAACTGCAGTTATTCGAATAGTTCTGATATTACATGGAGTAGATTTCTGAGCTTTCCGGGGTTTGGGATTATTATGACCTCCGCAACTTACCACATATTTGGCACATATTTTAGCCTAAAAGCAGCGTTAATTAAAGAAGTTAATTTTATTGCAGGTTTGTTTGGCAGTTGTTTTAGTACTTCACCAGTGATTGAGAATCAGATTCTTCATCTCTATAATTGGGTCTAGTCTTTTCAACTGCAGTTTTTCGAATAGTTTTGATATTACATGGAGTATATTTCCGGGATTTCCGGGTTTTGGGATAATCATGACCTCCGCAACTTACCACATATTTGGCACATATTTTAGCCTAAAAGCAGCGTTTATTAAAATAGTTAATTTTACTGCAGCTTGGTTTGGCAGTTGTCTTAGTACTTCACCAATTATCATATCAAACCCCGGTGTTTTTTTGAGCTGATTTTCTTCTAAATTTCAGTCATTATTTCTCGGGGTGAGGTAGGTCTGATGTATCCTTTTTCTTGGACCGGTTGTTGCTAGCAATCCATGTATCCTTGTATTTCAATTGGTTAGAAAGTTGTTTCTAAATGATTCGCAAAGAGATGATCTTTCTTTTCACTGGTTCTGGTCAATTTTATGGCCTGGACCTGTTGTTCCTCGCAGTAATCCATGTATACTTGTATTTCAATTCTCTAGAAAGTTGTTTCTCAATGATTTGCAAAGAGATTAACTTTCTGTTCACTGGTTCTGGCCAATTTTCCATCCTCTCGTTTTATTGGGGGGATTTGCATAATTGGTTCTTTAAGCCTTTTTGTTGCCTTCCACAGGGAGTATTCAGTGGTACTGTCAGCTGTTAGGTGTCTTAGGAAAGATCCAATTGATTCGTTTTTAATTTGAAGGATTTCACTTTTTGGTCGTTGGCTAGAGTTGTTTAAATATGTTTTGTCTTGGGGGGAGGGGGTGGGGGCTCTGGTATGTTGCCACTTGCACCTAAGTTTCCTTTTTTCTGTAATCAATTCTCTAATGTCTCTTGGGTAGTTATCTCCTGTTGTTCTATGCTTGGTAACAGAAGTGCTTACCCATGCTGCCTGTTGGATGAACTCTACAAAATTCTCAATTACTTCTTTGAATTGATCTTGATTTCTTAGGGGAACTAGGAGGTTGATCTGTCAGTTTGTTTTCTAAAATAGGATTATTTTCTTTCTTTACTATATTCTCACTTAATATTAAGGTTATGGGTGAATGGTCTGATGCAATGTTCCAGCTTTTTTCAACGGCAGAAATCTTCCTGATATGCTTTTGCTGAAAAAGAAATCTATAAGGTTTGGATCTTCTTCGTATCGGTTGGTCAGTACGTAGCTTTTCCTGTGGACAATGGGCTACAACCGTGTGCTTAAATTGCGTCTAAAAGTTCCCTTCTTCTCGTATTTATTAATCTGGAGCCCCATAAGGTATTTTTTCTTCAAACGTCACAAACGTGACACTTTGTGTCCTTAGATACGCAAATTTAAAGTCACTTATTCTCCTAGGAGAAAAAGTGTCTACTTTGTCTGTCGGAGGAGAAAAAGTAAAAAAAATACTCATAACTATAGTTTTATTTGTGATTTTCTTTATTACAAAAAAATACACTAAATGTACAGCTAGTTAAAGTCAAAAATACTCATAACTATACTTTTATTTGTGATTTCCTTTATTACAAAAAATTACACTAAATGTACAGTTAGTTATAGTAGCGCTCTAAAAATTAAACCCACTACTGCCAGCAACACCTGCTACAAATTTAGTGTTAAATAAAACAATTTTACTTTGTTACTTCCACTAACACATTTATTTCACACAAATAATTTAGTGACTGCAGTTTTGACTACTCTATAGTCATTGTCAAACTAAGTTTGACAATGACGAAACTGCAGTCACTAAATTATTTTTGTAAAATAAATGTGTTAGTGGAAGTAACAAAGTAAAATTGTTTTATTTAACACTAAATTTGTCGAAACTGCAGTCACTAAATTATTTTTGTAAAATAAATGTGTTAGTGGAAGTAACAAAGTAAAATTGTTTTATTTAATTCATTTACCATGTTCCACAAAGTAGCGTCTACCAGTATACAGCATTTAAATTTAATGTTATTAAAATTGGATCCATTTGCTGTTTCACGATGAGCCTCAACTTCATTCACAGTTTCAATGAAGTTGTTAGGCTCCAGAATTTTCATTGCAATATCTTCCTTATTTGTTAAAGATTCCTCGATGTACCCTTCAGCCATTTTACTGGATATCCATCCACCATGGCGTTTCAAACAGGTAATGTCAGCGTCTCCATCTACCAGCAATATCGCCGAAGTTCGTCGTAGGCAATGACCAGTATATTCCTTCCAATTTGGTAACTTTAAATAAGATGCTACCTCTTTGGCTGCTTCTCCAGTTTTATGAATTCCCATACTATTCGATGGCAGACTCCATTATGGTATCTTAGGAAAAATCTCTGCTCTTCCATACCAGCTGGTCTAAGTGAAGCATATTTTCTGTATGTATTTATGTATATATCGCTTATGACAGTAAATGATCGTTTCTTGGGAGTTTTACTATCAGGGATTTTTATTAGCAGAGTCGATCCTAAGTCTTCAATATCGTGAACTTTCATTTTTAACAGCTCATCACACCGACAAGTACCAGATATCCCAAATATCAAAACAACCTAAAAAAACAGGCATGATTTCAAACTTTTAGGCATAAAGTAATTTTACCTTTATCCCCAAATATTTTCCATCTGGAGCATTAGACAGGAAATCATTCATTTTGTAACGGTTCGAACCCAGGTGTTGTATAAATTCTCATAATTTGTAATATTTGCTTATCTCGTGATTTACAAATTCTCATAATTTGTAATATTGGTTTGGCTTGTGATTTACAAATTCTCATAATTTGTAATATTGATTTGGCTCGTGATTTAGGGGTAGTAGTTTACGTTGTTTGATTTTTAAATCAAAATCGTGACAACTCAATTTGTTCGTTTTATGGGTAATGTGTCTGTTAGTAATTTTTGTTAGTAAGTAAAACACAGATATATGGATTTTATATGATTTATTTATTTTACAAAGTTATGCAAGCGACAGGTAAATAAAATACAGTTTTGTTACTCAAATTGGACGTTATTTATTTAATTACATTTATTTAAAATTTGGAATAGATAGGCCACTCAACTCACAAATCACCAGCTCTGTTAGTAATTTTTGTTAGTAAGTAAAACACAGATATATGAATTTTATATGATTTATTCATTTTAAAAGGTCTTTTATTTACCTGCCGCTTGCATAGCGGCAGGTAAATAAAAGACAGTTTTGTTACTCAAATTGGACGTTATTTATTTAATTATATTTATTTAAAATTTGGAATAGATAGGCCACTCAACTCACAAATCACCAGCTTTGTTGTAGACAAATACTTGCCAAACCGCTCGAGCGACCTCTAAACGATTAAAATGATTAAATGCTCGCCAACGCAAAAACCGATTTCGGGAGAGGGGAGAAGTTGAATTAATTAGCTCGGCTGGGGTGCTTGCCGTATGCAACCTCGCAATCAGCGCCGTACGTCAACATTATAACATTACAACCCGGTGAAAAACAGAGTGGTGTAAGTCCATTTTTTTAAATCAGATAAGTCAAGAAATATACAAGGGATATTGTCCCTTGTATATTTTTAGACTTCTGACTCAATTGTTATCCAAAAATGTACAAGGGATGTTGTCCCTAGTATATTTCTGGATTTCTAGCTCAATTGTTAATGTGATTACTAGATTTAGCAATCGGCGCGTTCAATCAACAATAAGCAATCACATAAATAATGGTTTACTGAAGATTAATTACTGATATTAATAGGTAGCAATAATAATAATAATTAAAAAAAGATTTGATTCTCGAACCCCAACTCAAACATTATTAATGACGAGCATTTGTTAGTATAATCCAATTATTTGGGTTGATGGATGGCTTAATGGTTCCATTTCCGTTGAACTTTTTCTAATTACGGCTCTAATTTACCGACATTACACGTAATTCCACCCTATCAATATTTAATGTGAGCGAATTAAGGTTAAATATACAGTATATAATAACGACCGGCCAAATGTCCGGCTGTAATAATCGGGTGGCATTTATCAAGCGGCAAACTATCCGAATTCATGATAAATGGCACTAATCCGGACGAAATTAATCCCGATGAAAAATTCGGCGCCAAATTTTTCGTCGGATCAATTTATGCTAATTAGCGCGAGAAAAATGGTGATGGGCGGCGCGGATTCTTTGCCAAAGTACAACTTTATCGTTAGCAAAATATCTAGCACGCTTCATTTTTTCCGAGTAATTAATCTCATTATATTTATAACAGGCGTCCTTGGAGTCGTTCGTGATGTTTCTAGGAAGCGATGCCGCAGATTAGGGCGCGCATACATTACGAAACATTGTAAATCCTGGTTAATTACGGCTAATTACCTCTACAATACGTGCGCTCCAGAATGATCCCGGATTCGCGGAAATTCAATCGCCGTTTAATTAAGTAGACGTCTGGATTGATAAACCGACGCCTGATCCGCAGCAATTTATAATAACGCATTATTCAAACTTGGTAATTTGCATCATTAATAAACTCCGCATCTCCGTCATCTCCACTCCAGTTTGTACAGCGCAGAAGACATATCCATTGATTAACACGCAACTTCACCGCGTAAATTCGAAATTAGCTTAGTTTAAAAGCAATTTCAACTCACACGGAAATACACAATCCCATTTTTTACTCATAAACTTGTAATTGCCTACGTTTAAATTACATGTCCGAAAAACATCATTTTCAGTAGTTTTTAGTCGTTAATAAGATTTAATACAACAAACAATAAGTTCATAATTTTTTGTGCTTTATTAAAATTTACAATATTCATTACCATTTCTGCACTCCCTTTACATCGTTGCCGTAATGATGTACCATAAGTACATCAAAATCAATGGAAATCAGTTTCTTTAGAACCTTGTCATGCCTGGTTACTTAATATGTTATTGAAACCAGTAGTGCCATAAGCGAGCTCCATTACGACCGTAAATTACAACTTTCGTAAACTAGGAACATAAATCAATGGCTGGATTAGCTCACTTCCATCTTAATTGCTCGCGCCAAGATGGAGACTTGTTGTAATATGTTTAATTATAGAATAATTAACAACAGTACTCGAGCTCTGAGACCAACAATTGCGTTGTGCTGAATTGTACGATGAAATTCCTCGTCTTGCAGTTTCGTGATTGTATAATTGATAACTGATATAGTAAATAATTGAGTTATATTACAGCTTCATGTAACGATACAAACACAAAACCGTAAACACCAACGAAATAAATTTGTTAATATATTGTTTTTTAAAGTCGATTCCTAAATATAAATAAGTACAAAACAATAACATAAAACACCTTAAAATATATGAGCCGTTAAAACCAGAGTTTTTTTTTTAATTCAGCTAAGTCTAAAAATGCATCCAGAGATATTCTCTGAATAAAAAAAAAACTCTCCGATTTTCAACGTTTCATATGTAGGCTACCACTATTTAGGAAATCACTTATACCAATCCCAAATATACCTAATATATATAATATATATCACCCGACACCCTATGGGTACATGGGTCATTGATTATAAATAAATAAAATATAATATATATAAGAGGCCTATATCCAGCAGTAGAGAAATCATGGCTAAAAAGAAGGTACGGGAAGAGATTTTATGTGACATAAAATCTTAAAATGTGTAGCTATTTTATATCATTCTAAAGTAAATATACCATAATTTTGTGAAATTTACAGACATCACATTTTCACATTATTCATGTTTTCGTTCTCAAACACCACTTTGCGTATAAAATTGCCATCGCAATTCTCGCACAACATAAATATTTAAATAAACTGATAGAATAATAAACTAGTGAAATTTAATACAGTGTTACACTTGCTAAAAATAATGGACGTCTGTTTTAATTATAATTCGCAACATTGGGAAGCGGATTAAGGTCGCAAACAATTATGATTGATTCAATTATTACGTGACCGATGGAAAGGTGTACGTGCAGTTGTAATTTTCGCCATAGAAAATCAACTTTCAAAGTCGGCAAGCACACGACACTCACCTGGGGTATTCTGAAGAGCCTCAACAGGTTGGCCACCTGAATGGATGTAACGCTGGACGCCGCTCCCACTACGCCGGATATTACCTTCCTCACTTGAGTCTTATTACAGCTGTATTCAGCGCCGTCGATATTGCTAATAGAACCTGCAATAAAATAAAAATATATTAGATTATCACAGATGAATGAAAAACATTTGGTTACAAATAGTTACTACCAGTTATTACGATAAACAACAACCGCCATATTAGTATTGCAAAATTTTTATTCCTTAAGGGCCATAATGTGCTCTAGGGCCATAAGTCCTCGTTTATGTCCGCTTTGAGGGCCAATATTCAAGACATTACATATAAGTCATCCATAAAATATTATTATGTATCAACAAAATGGTAAAAAAATGTAAAATTTTAACACAGACTTTTTTACTTCAGTAAGTTGTAGGTTGATAAGATCATTAAACTAAAAAATCAGACCAATGTAATTAATTAATTCACTGCAATAAAAAAAAAGTTTTTAAGCTTTAAGTTATGTGCAAACTGCTAACTATCAGTTATTATTATTTGTTAGTTATTTAATTTTTATTATTATTGTTTATTTATGGATGCCACATTCTTGCTACTATGACTAATTAACTTCACCAATAATAATTCTACTGCTGCAATATCTCTGGAAATATCAGACTTTCAATATAGTTTATTACATATTTTATAAGATTATTTAACGACTAAGCAATCTATTATAATTGGGATTTTTACATCACTATAGTGACTCTGCTTTATCCATATCAGAAGTTTTAGAGGATGTGCGGAACTATAATGTACACGGAACCATAGTTTTAGTTCCGCTTGAAATTAAAGAGCACATTTATGGTAAATTATAAACTGTATACGTATGAAATAATTGGCATGCGTATAATTTCTTAAAATTGCGAGTCAGGCCTACAAACACATATTTTTAACTTATAGTCTGAGATTAACATTTCTTGCAATGTTGTCAAAAGCTGGAATTTTCGAAAATATGGTAGGAAGGAAGTACAGCCTTCTCTAGAGGTAAAATATATCAGTCCCATAAAACAGTCCATCGAACGGCCTTGCAATATGGATTTTGACTTTCCCAAAATATCAAGTTAAATGAGTAGTTAAACTTCTTCGACGAAACCATATCGAAACACAAGATTTTGATATAAAACAAATAATTTTTGTAGTATTGTTTTTGATTTTCTCAAAATATCAATTCAAATGTGTCTTTGACGAAAACATATATAAAAATCAAGATTTTGTTTTAAAGCTGGTAAGCTTATATAATCTGGATTATGAGATAAGATGAACATTTATTTAAAAAAAATAAAATATTCTATGTGAAAGATAAATTCATTCGGAATTAACGCAGAAAGGCCTATTGCTCAATAAAATAGTCCATCGAACGGCCTTGCAATATGGATTTTGACTTTCCCAAAATATCAAGTTAAATGAATAGCTACACTTATTTGATGAAACCATATCGCAACACAAGATTTTGTTATAAAACAAATAATTTTTGCAATATTGTTTTTGACTTTCTCAAAATATCAAGTCTAATGTGTCTAACGTCTAACGAAAACATATAACAAATAAAGATTTTATTTTAAAGCTGATAAGCTTATGTAATCTGGAATATGAGATAAGATAAGTGTGTGAACATTTAATTTCTAAAAATAATATATCCTATGTGAAAGATAAATTCATTCGAAATTAACGCAGAAAGGCCAATCGCTCAATAAATATTGTTCTCTCTCTCTCTCTAGTGATAATAACAAAAATATAAAAGCAATATATTTTTCTCTTACCACTTTTTTGGAAAACATCAAAAAATCTAGTGTTACTTTTAAACAGCATTATTTTGTAATATAGATTACAAAAGGCGACAAAAAAACTGGGACAATTAACATGTACTAACCTGAATGTGTCTGATATTACTATGGATACCGTACTAATTAATCTGAAATACATAATTAATTATTGATCGCTTAAAGCCTTACTTAATCTAATAAAGTAATGCTAAAATCTCTATTAAGCGTTGTCCTAGTTTTATTTTTGTCAAGCATGGTACAATTGATGCAGAAAAAAAGTAAGACACATGTTTAGTCTAGTTTGATTCGGGTTTTTAACTCAATGTACAATGATTAGTTGAAGTTGACGCAGAAAAAAAGCAGAACACACTGTTTAGCCTGATTTACACCACTCGATTTTAGTAAAAAATTGATCTGATCAGCAGTTGATGCAGAAAAAAATTAAGACACATGTTTAGTCTATTTTGATTCGGGTTTTTATCTCAATGAACAATGATTACTTGAAGTTGACGCAAAAAAAAGGAGAACACACTGTTAGCCTGATTTACACCACTAGATTTTAGTAAAAAATCGGTCTAATCAGCAGTTGATGCAGAAAAAAAGAAAGACACATGTTTAGTCTAGTTTGATTCGGGTTTATATCTCAATGAACAATGATTACTTGAAGTTGACGCAGAAAAAAAAGCAGAACACACTGTTTAGCCTGATTTACACCACTAGATATTAGTAAAAAATCAGTCTAAGGGTTGCCCTACTTTCTTCTCTGCGTCAAGTGCATGTACAAAAAGCTGTGTTTTTCAGAAAATATTGGCAAACAGTAAAATATTATAAAAGTCAATCAATATCTACTTCCTCATACCTACCACTTTATGGAAAAATAATGAAAAATATTGATTCTGGTTTAAAGCAGATTATTTTTGTAATTAAAGTTTGATTGGAGTTTGTATCTCAATGTACAACGATTCGTTGAAGTTGACGCAGATTGGATTTTTTGTCAAGCATCGTACAGTTTACGTAGAAAAAAAATAAGACACATGTTTAGTCTAGTTTGAGTCGGGTTCTTATCTCAATGTATAACGATTCGTTGAAGCTGACGCAGAAAAAAGTAGGACACACTGTTTAGCCTGATTTACACCACTAGATTTTAGTAAAAAATCGGTCTAAGGGTTGTCCTACTTTCTTTCTGCGTCAAGTGTACATACAAAAAGCTGTGTTTTTAAAAAATATTGGCTAAAAGTAAATTATTATAAAAGCCAATTAGTTTCTACTTCCTCATACCCCTGTTTGGGAAAATAATGAAAAATTTTGATTCTGGTTTAAAGCAGATTATTTTTGTAATTAAAGTTTGATCGGAGTTTTTATCTCAATGTACAACGATTCGTTGAAGTTGACGCAGAAAAAAAGTAGGACACACTGTTTAGCCCGATTTACACCACTAGACTTTAATAAAAAATCGGTCTAAGGGTTATCCTACTTTCTTTCTGCGTGAAGTGTACATACAAAAAGCTTTGTTTTTCAAAAATATTGGCAAAAAGTAAAATATTATAAAAGTCGATTCATGTCTACTTCCTCATAAGTACCACTTATTGGAAAAATGGTGAAAAAAAAAAAATTCTGGTTTAAAGATTATTTTTGCAATTAAGGATTTCTTTCCCAAAATTTCACAAAAGTTTTAACTTTCCCTAAAGTCAAATGTATCAACATTTTACCTATAAAAAATAAACAGTTTTTAATTATCTTGATTGTTCAGTTTTCTGTTGTTGTTATTTAGATAGACAAATTATTAGGCTCATGACAATAGATCAGAGCCAATATTCCGCATATTAGATCAATCAAAAAGAAGAATGAGCTGACGGACCGACGGATGAGCACACAGACGGAGGTATCGAGGTATGGACAAAGAGGCACTGACATTGATATGCATGCCAATTGACAGCTGTTAATAACAAATTAATAATGATATTGATACTAACATTAGCAGAAACATTGACACTGAGGCTGCCGATGACAGTGATACTGATAATGAAATAGCAATGAATCTGGCACTGGAATACTTATACCAATAAAGTCAATTTCTACTCCCACTTACCAACTTTTGAAAAAATATCTAAACATCTACATTTTCTTAGAAAGCAGATTATTTTTTTAATACATATACATTTTGACCTTCTTAAATGTATGAAAATTTATTTTCTATATAAAAAGTAAGCTGTTTTCAATTATCATGATTGTTTATTTGTTACATCGCTTTTTAAACCATTTTTCAGACCCATGACAATTCCCAATGCCAATAGGTATAATCAATACCTATTTCCCGGATATGAGACCAATCACAGAGATGAATGGACTGACGGACGGATGTTGGGGCTAAGAAGGAGACAATGACATTGACACTGATATTTACAATGACATTGACACCAATAATTATAATGACACTGAGACACTGAGACTGAGCTGACAATGACAGTTAAATTAGCAGTAATTCTGATAATGTCAATGACATTGACCTTGGCACTGCAATGCTGCAATAACTGCAAATTTAGGTACATTTTTGCTCCCTCTTATCACGTTTTGAAAACAATATAATTTTTGACATTCCCAAAGTTAATTGTATAAAAATTTATTTTCTATAAAACAAGGAAACAGTTTTCAAATATCTTGATGATTTATTTGTTTTATCGTTTTTTAGACCAATTAGATCAATAGATCAGATAGATAGATAGACCAATAGATCAGAGCATATTTTTCGCATTTTAGACCAATCAGAGAGAAGAATATGCAGACGGAGTTATGGACAAAGAAGCACTGACATTGATATGCATGTCAATTGATATTATCAATGACACTGACACTAACACTGGCAAAAACACTGAGACTGAGGCTGCCGATGACAGTTATACTGATAATGACAATAGCAATGACCCTGGCACTGCAATGCTAATACCAATAAAGTAAATTTCTACTCCCACTTACCAATTTATGGAAAAATATCGAAACATCAAGATTTTGTAATGAATCAGATTATTTTTGCAATACATATATACATTTTGACTTTCCTAAAATTTGAAGTTTATTGCATGAAAATGCATTTTCTATAAAAAAAGTAAGCAGTTGTCAAATATCTTGTTGGTATATTTGTTTTATCGCGTTTTAGACCAATTTTGAGGCAATGCATATATGCATATAAACAATGACACTGACATTCAAATAGAGAGAAAAGGGGGCTGACGGACAGACAAATGAACTCACAGACGGACAACGGACGGACAAAGATACACTGATATTGTCAATTGATACTAACAATTACACTGACAAATACATTGACGCTATGGCTAATAACTACAGCGAAACTGCCAATGATACTGAAAATGACAATAACGATGATTTTGCGCTGCAATGTTTGACAATGACAATGACACTTTCAGTAATACTAATAATGATAGTGGTAATCAATGACAATGATACTGGCAGTGATACTAATAATAATAATGACACGGGAACTGAGACTGGCTGACAAGCAGACAGATAGTATCTCGTATGTTAGTCAAGAGAAATTCTTATTATAAATCTTTCATGTAAACATAATAAATGCGAAATAACTGCGATTATTTGAAATTGGATTATGATGTCTATCATTTTTTAAATATTGGCAAAAACTGAAATCTCGTTCCTGTTGCCATTATTTTGGAAGAATACTAAAAATCCAGCTTCTGTAGTAGTAGTTTGATCTTTATTCGGCTATCGACCTGACCGATATTTCCGAAACAAATTCTTCTGTTTTAAAGCATATTGTTGGTAATATAGGTTTTGACTTTCCCAAAATTTCAAGTAAGGCAAATATATACTAACATTTGTTATCAAAACCTGTCGTTTTCAAAAACATTAGTCAATTCCTACTTTCTCTTACCACTTTTTTACAAAATATAGAAAAAAATAGATTTTGTTTTAAAACTGACTATTCTTGTATAAATGTAAAAATGTAGATATAGATATAATAAATATAATATAGTTAAGTATATAGGAAATATAGATATAGATTTATATAAATATAGAATTGGGCATTCCCAAAATTTCAAGTTAAATCTATGAAAATATATTTTATTTTAAGGTACTTAATATAGGTTAGGACTTTCTGAAAATTCATCAAGTTAAATTTTTGCGAAAATCAGGAAATCTGGTTCCAATTAAAAAAAATCCGTTTTCAATTATTATGATTGGTTATTTGCTTAATCATTCAAATCATTCAGCCGACTCATAACAACCGATTAGTGAATAAGACGTGACTAAACAAATTTTAGAGAAAATGGCATAACGAACGGACAGTAAAATGTATGTAGGAAGGGTTACTGACAAAAACTCCGACACTAATACTGACTCCGACACAGACAATGACAGTGAAACCGGCAGCGTTACTGATAATGACAATACAGTTAACTAATAATAAGACGTGACTAAACAAATTTGAGAGAAAATGGCACAACGAAGGGACAGTTAGATGTATGTAGGAAAGGTTAATGACAAAAACTCCAACACTAATACTGACTCCGACACAGACAATGACAGTGAAACCGTCAGCGTCACTGATAATGACAATACCGTTAACTCTAGTAGTGACAATAAAAACAACCCTCGCGGTGATAATGGTAATGACACTGGCAGTAATACTGGCAATAATAATGACACTGGTAACAAGACTGGTAGCCTAGCAGACATACAGCACCTCGTTTGTAAGTGTGATCTCATGCGAGAACAAATAATAAAAACATTAAAATAATATGTATTCAAGATATTTTTCCATTTGCAAGTCTGAGTAGTTTTAGATTCTAAGCAAGATCATTTCAACTCAATACAGGGTATAACCGAAATTCAGGGCCAAACTTGTACACATAAACGTAAAGCATGGAACAAAATTGTAAAAAAAAGTTCTTATGTGACAGACATAAAAAAAAAATATAACATTGAAAACTTAAAACTTTGTGTTTCTGTTTAAAAAGAGCAAAAAAGTAATACCTAATTGGAGTTTCAGTACATTTGATAATTTTAAAATTTGCGTGTAACTTTTTAAGTAAGCATTTCTGAACACATGCCTTGATTATAGGAACCTTTCTCATATTTTTATTCAGTTGGATCAAAATTAATTTAATTAAAGTTATCTTGTGTTTAGAAAAGCTCAAAACGGGTAATTCTGTTGCAAATCACGTAAAAACTGTGCATAGTACACTGAACATTGAATTGAGAAACTGCAATTTTCGGCCACTTAATTGATGTGATCAATAAAATATTCAAATGAACCCCTGTATATAGTTTTAAGTAGAATGGATGAACTGAATAATTTTATACGTTTTGCTTCATATTTTTAAATGAATGGGACGCTTCATTGATAGTCAAAACATGCCAAGTAATTAAAATGTGCAAAACGCAAATATTTATTTTGTATTTAGGGAAGCTCAAAACGTGTAATTCTGTTGCAATTTTATGATTAAGTAAAAACTGTGCATAGTAAACTGAACATTGAATTGAGAAACTGCAATTTTCGGCCACTTAATTGATGTGATCAATAAAATATTCAAATGAATAATAAACCCCTGAATATTGTTTCAAGTAGAATGGATGAACTAAATAAATTTACACGTTTTGCTTCATATTTTTAAATGAATGGGACGGTTCATTGATAGTCAAAACATGCCAAGTAATTAAAATGTGCAAAACGCAAATATCGTTTCATGTTTGAATAAATCACCCAAGCGGCAAAAATAAAACAAAACGCCTATATGAAACTGGAAATACAAGAGCTTGTGGAAACTGATTAAAAATTACAAAGCCTGCAATTAATCAAAACCTTATAATAAACAGATATTTTTATGAAACTGCTAATCAATATTTTAAATAAATTGAATAGCTCGCAGTTATTATAAGTGTTATCAAATAGAAAAGTAGGTACACAAACAAGGAATACGTACTTATTAATTATTAATGTGATAAGACCAAATTAAAATTTATACACTTAATATGAGAGATATTCAATGTTTATTCTCGGTTCTTATTGGAAATATCAAGATAATATTTTGATATTATGACAATACAAAATATTTTTGAAAATATGAGAGTCTATCTTAATTTTAAAGTCATGAATTAGTTTAGCTTATTATGTATTTTAGAAGAAATTGACTTAAACTTTGCTATTTTAAATGCAAGTTGTAAGCGGCTATGATCTGTTTCTGGTTTGATTGTTTGAAGGTCTATTAGGCTCATTCAAATCCTATCAATTATAAGTCATGATAACCCTGCAGCTATGATGTATACAGTTGATGCAGAAGAAAAAATAGCCTAGCTTGATTGTTTTTTTTTATCTCAATGAACAACGACGAGACGATTTGATGTTCTGATTGATTTGGATCATTTGATTGATTGATTGATTGATTGTGACATTTACAAAAGTAAGATTTACACCACTAGATTTTACTAGAAAATCGATCTAAGAGTTGTCCTACTTTTGTTCTGCGTCAACCTGTAACTGCATAGATTATTGCTCAGTTTTACAATTTTCGATTAACTTAATTCTTTTGAATAGCAATGTTGGCACCGACGTAGTCATGGCAACCGTAATAGCTATAGCTTAGAATCTTGAATCATTAATTTAAACATGATTGCCGTAGGGACATATTCCACCTTATTTGTAACAATCTATTTGATACATATGTAAAACTGAAGACTGCATACTCGTACATCATCTTTCCAATTATGGAGAGTACTTTTGTAATTATGCATTTGTGGAATGAGATATTACACAGAAATGTGAATGATGCCCTCGCTTTCCCAGCCGAAGCGACTTCAGCGTCGTCCCAGAAATGATTAAAATAACGCACGGAAAGTTGAGAACACAAGTTGCTTTATTTCTCAATGGTAATGGCCAGACTTTGCAGAACCCATATCTGAAAATACGCTTAGATTCGAGATTGCGTGCCTGCATAATACTGTCGTAGTTTTGAAGTTTTGTCGTGCCTCCTGAAAGTATAATAAATACGTTTCCCCGTGTGTGGAATTACGTACCTACATTTGTATTTTATGGGGTCCTCGTTTTGTCCACTACAAACGATAATATGGAAATAATAGTCTGCGGAAATGAATATTCATTTGCATTGTGAGTCGCATTACGCATTTGTACGGACTTGAATAAATATTTAGTTACTATTTAATTCATGCTGTGCTGAAATGTGATACTGACACGTACAATAAATATCATTAAAATTTCGTTTAGAAATATTTTAAGCCTGATTAATGTATAATTTGTGTATCATTATATTCTAAGCCAGATTTATGTATGATATGTGTATAATTGTATTCTAAGCCAAATTTATGTATAATTAAATTCTGACAACTTTTGGCACTATTCTATTTGTTTCAGTATGAAATAGCAAAACCAGGTAATAGTAGTGCAGCCATTTACTCATTATAAATGACAAGACATTATTGCACAAGCATTTAGTCCCCTGAGGAAGTTTGGCCTCCTTAAACATAAAGAGATTATCGGGAATTACAGGCAATTGGCAATTACTTTAAATAATCAGATCGTTACCCTGGCGCTATCTCAGGAGAGATCTTTGTTATACAGTGAACTGCTGCACAATGATTGATTTGTTTGGATACGTCGTTTTGTGATATATGGAATTTTCAATAAATGCGATGAAACTAAGCACCCTCCTCTAGCTGAACATTAGCACGTTCATCACGTAATGCCCCCGGGCTAACACTGATAATCCTGAAAATGTTTTAGTTTTTGCTGACCCGATTAGTATTCTGCGCATTTTCGCCACTGCTCTTCAAAAAAATCGACCAAATCAATTCCCGGGTGTTATTAAAACAAGCCCGCATTTGTATTTATTGCCGGCCGAATCAAATTAATCTCTCTGGTGCGGGCTTGTGACCGTGCAAATGTTGAAATTGAAGTTTTTTCTAGTTTACATTTTAACGATGTAGTATACTTTACAATTAAAAGGAAAATATATATATTCTAGGAGTTTAAATATATATATTCTCGGAAATTACGGAATTTCCACCTAATGCGATTTCGGCACGAAGAAATTTACCATAATAATTGCATTACAGATTTTGATGAATTAAACGAAAACTTTTGCTAATCGTTAGTTTAGAGGCGGTTTAAGATATCAGCCGGGGCATTGGAAATGCATTGGGCGGGTAGTTTCTAATCTCCTTCTGGTTATATGCCGGCGGATAACTTATTCCGAACTTCGGCAACTGGCGCTTAAAATTCTTCAACAAGGAAAGCATCTTATTTTATTGTTCCATTTGTTGTTTAATTGTTACCCAGAATATGACTTTCAGACGTTTCAGTGCATTATCAAATATAAAACAGACATGAAATTTTTAAATCAAAAATTTATAAATAGCGGGTTAATTAATTTAATCAATGATGAAATCCTGAAATGAAACCCGTTGAGGTAGTTTAAGTAGATCAGTGTTAAAAGCAGAGTCAGCGCTAGTATAAGTGCAAAAAAAGGTCGACTTCATTTTCTAGAAAATGATAGTCATCAATGGGTGTACTGTTAGATTAAGTACAAATACTTAAAACATTGTAAAACGTCTGAAAATTGGCATTAATTTTGCCAAGATATCTGACACTAGCAAGTAAATATGCTAAAATGTCTTTAAATCGGCACTCAATACGGTATAATGTCATAAAATTGGTAATAATGATTCCATGGTCGATAATTTCGACAACCTGCCTTTAAATTGCCCCATGTTAGAATAAAATTACTTAATAGACTTAAAGACTAGACTCTTGTATCTTTAAGTCTTTGTTTTGCATTTTTCTCTGACTAATTAAACTTAATAGTTCCTCTTTAATAATAATAATAACAATAATAATAATAATAATAGTAAGTGTTTGGAATAATATTGAATCCAGAATAAAAACCAGTTATCTCCGAACATATCTAACAATATCAAGTAAATATGCCAAAATATATTTGAATCCTTAATTAATATGCTAAAATGTCATAAAATTAGTTATACAGATGCCAATCAATCATATAAATATCAATAATTTTGGCAAGCTGCTTTAAAATTAACAGTAATTCAGATATCTAAAAATAGCAAGTAATTATGTCAAAAGGTTTTAAAATTGTCAATAATTATACCAAACTATAATAAAAAAGCAATAATTTTTGCAGGTTGCTTTAAAATTGAATTAGTGAGTAGAAAAAAAGACAAGTTCCAAAAATATAAAAATTAAACTTCATCACAACTTTTTTCAATTTATATCTTATATCTTCACTGTCCGTTATATTTATAAAAATATATTATATCAGTGAGTGTATATAGATCATCTATAGCTACACATTATCAATTATAAGTATTCTTGTTATACGATCTGTTTGTCCAGAAAAAAACTTTTTTCGTTGCTCTTTCCCAAAATCTAACTCTTTACAAATCTGTCCAAGTATTAACTTACGCACTTAATTAACAGTAATTTTTGTAAAAAGTTTGAAAATTGTCATTCATTTTGCCAAGATATCTAACAATCGCATGAAAATATTTCAAAATGTCTCTCAACTCAATATGCTAAAATGTCATAAAATTGGTAATAATGATGCCAATATATCATGAAAGTATCGGTAATTTTGACAAGCTGCCTTAAAATTAGCAGTAATTTTGGTAAAATGCCTAAAAATTGACATTAATGTTTTCAATATATCTGACAATAGCAAGTAATTATGCCAATCTGCCTAAAAATTGGTAGAAATTTTCCTAATGTCATAAACTTGATGTGACCGAAAACTGCCGAACAGTTATTAAATTTGCGGTATTTAAAAATTTCAAAATTGTTTACAAGTCTATCATAAAAATAGCAATAATTTATGCAAGCTGTCTTAAAACTCACACTAATTGTTTGATAAAGGCTGAAAACTGACATTAATTTTGCTAAGATATCTTACAATAGCAACAACTGACTTTCTTAATATAGTTAGTTGGTGACATTAATATAAGCAAGATATCTGATAATAGCACGTAATTATAACAAATTGTCATTATGTAAATTGGCAGAAATTATGGCAATACGTCTGAAAATTTACATTAATTTTGCCAACATATCTGACAATAGCAACTAATTATAACAAATTGTCATTATGCAAAGTGGCAGAAATTATGGCAATATGTCTGAAAATTGACATTAATTTTGCCAAGATATATAACAATAGCAATTTTAGTACATGACTTTCTTAATATACTTAGTTAGTGACATTAATTTAAGCAAGATATCTGACAATAGCAAGAAATTATAACAATTTGTCATTATGACAATTGGCAGAAATTATGGTAATGTGTCTAAAAATTGACATTCATTTTGCCAAGATATCTGACAATAGCAATTTCAGCACATGACTTTCTAAATATATTTAGTTGGTGACATTAATTTAAGCAAGATATCTGATAATAGCAAGTAATGATAAGAAATTGTCATTATAGCAATTGGCAGATTATGGCAATATGTCTGAAAATTTACATAAATTTTGCCAAGATATCTGACAATTGCAATGGTAGCATATGACATTCTTAATATACTTAGTTGGTGACATTAATATAAGCAAGATATCTGACAATAGCAAGTAAATATAACAAATTGTCATTATGCAAATTGGCAGAAATTATGGCAATATGTCTGAAAGTTGACATAAATTTTGCCAAGATATTTGACAATGGCAATGATAGCACATGACTTTCTTAATATACTTAGCTGGTGACATTAATGTAAGTAAGATATCTGACAATAGCAAGTAATTATAACAATTTGTTAATGATAATTGGCAGAAATTATGGCAATATGCCGTAAAATTGACATTAATTTTCCCAAGATATCTTACAATAGCAATTTTAGCACATGACTTTCTAAATATATTTAGTTGGTGACATTAATTTAAGCAAGATATCTGATAATAGCAAGTAATTATAACAAATTGTCATTTGAATTCGTCAACAAACTAACTGCCGCGTTGAATGATGGGGAACTCCCACTGGCAACTTTCCTAGACTTGTCCAAGGCCTTCGACTGCCTGGACCATGAAATCTTATTAAATAAACTCTACCTATATGGAATAAGAGGACCCTGTTATGATCTTATACAATCCTATATCACGTCCAGAAGACAAAAAGTTGTTCTACAGAGTGGGGAGAACAACATCGAATCAAAGTTTATAGTATCAGAGAGAGGAATTCCGCAAGGCAGCATAGCAAGCCCTTTTCTATTTGTAATCTATATAAACGATCTGGTTCACTCTATAGTAGGCCAAGACAACTATATAATAAATTATGCAGATGATACAACACTACTGGCATCCAATAAAAGCTACAACTTTGTTGCAAAAGAAGCTGGAAAAAACTTCGCGGAAGTCAACTCCTGGCTTATTGATAATAAACTTTGTCTAAACAAAACAAAAACTAATTGTATATTATTTAAGACTAAACAAAATAAAATAGAAACGCCCGCAACAATAACTTTGTGTGGCAATGTATATGAGTTTAAACGGGCCACAAAATTTTTAGGCATCACGTTAGATGAAAATCTAAACTGGGTGCGACACATTGATATAACACTTAGGAAATTAACAAGAACTACGTATTCCATGCGGGTGATGAAAACATATGTTCAATTTCGCATCCTAAAAACTATTTATTACGCAAACTTTTATTCTATTATGCGCTATGGAATCACACTTTGGGGTCACTCCTCTTATGCTAGTCATATATTTAAACTACAAAAAGAGACAATAAGATTAATGAACGGTTTGAATTACAGGGAAAGCTGCAGAGGTGTCTTCAAGAAAAATCAAAAATTAACATTTCCAGCAGTCTATATTCGTGAATGTCTCTTGTTTATTTTCAAACATCGGTATTATTTTGATAAATCAATTACGCGGCACTCGAAATGTTAATATATCATTCAAATATCCCAAACACAGGCTTTTGTTATATGAAAAATGTCCTTATTATAGTTGTATAAATTTTTTTAATAGTCTGCCACTCCACTGTCGAGAAATGTGCTCGTACAAAACGTTTGATACTGAAATTTCCAAAATACTACTTAGCATAGAACCTTACACCACTGATGAATACATTCAAGGAGTAAACGCAGAATTGATATATGCAAATAATATGTAATATATGTAAATGTAATTAATATTGATCTTTTTGACGTTCCTCTTATTTCCACTGTAAAATGTGCCTTTAAGAAAGAAATAAATATTATTATTATTATTATTATACCAATTGGCAGAAATTATGGCAAAATGTCTGAAAATTTACATTAATTTTGGCAAGATATCTGACAACAGCAATGGTAGCACATGCCTTTCTTGCCAATTACCAATTGCCTCTTGCCAATTGGCAGAAATTATGGCAATATATCTAAAAATTTACATTAATTTTGCCAAGATATCTGACAATAGCAATAGTAGCACATGACTCTCTAAATATACCTAGTTGGTGACATTAATTTAATTAAGATATCTGACAATAGCAAGTAATTATAACAATTTGTCATTTTGCCAATTGGTAGAAATTATGGAAGTATATCGGAAAATTGACATTAATTTTGCCAAGATATCTGACAATCGAAATAGTAGCACATGCCTCTCTTAATATACTTAGTAGGTGACATTAATTTAAGCAAGATATCTGACAATAGTAATGGTAGCACATGACTTTCTTAATAGATTTAGTTGTAAAATTAATTTAAGCAGGATATCTGACAAAGCAAGTAATTATAACAAGTTGGCATTATACCAATTGGCAGAAATAATGGCAATATGTCTGAAAATTGACATTAATTTTGCCAAGATTTCTGACAATAGCAATGGTAGCACATGACTTTCTTGCCAATTGCCAATTGCCTCTTGCCAATTGGCAGAAATTATGGCAATATGTCTGAAAATTTAAATTAATTTTGCCAAAATATCTGACAAACCAATGGTAGCACATGACTTTCTTAATATTCTTAGTTGGTGACATTAAGTTAATCAAGATACCTGACAATAGCAAGTAACTATAACAAATTATCATTATGCAAATTGGCAGAAACTATGGCAATATGTCTGAAAATTGACATTAATTTTGCCAAGATATCTGATAATAGCAATGGTAACACATGACTTTCTTAATATATTTAGTTGGTGAAATTAATTTAAGCAAGATATCTGACAATAGCGAATATTTATGACAAATTGTCATTATGCAAATTGGCAGAAATTATGGCAATATGCCTGAATATTGACATTAATTTTGCCCAGATATCTGACAATAGCAATAGTAGCACATGACTTTCTTAATATACTTAGTTTGTGATATTAATTTAAGCAAGATATCTGACAATAGCAAATAGTTACCTGTTTTTTAAATGTATAGCAATATGTTTTTCTCTCTATGTTAGTCTCAAACCTTTATTGATGTATTGTGATTTTATGTTAATTGTGTCCACATTTTGTTTGTTCTAATTTGTATGACATGTGTAAACTTTGTGTAATAGCACGCAAATAAATTATCCTTATTCTTGTTCATAATTATAACAAATTGTTATTATGCAAATTGGCAGAAATTATGGCAATATGTCTGTAAATTAACATAAAGTTTGACAACATATCCGACAATAGCAAGTAATTATGCCAATCTGCCCAAAAATTGATACAACTTTTCATAAAACTAATGTCTTCGGCCAAAGTGTTATTAAATTAACGGTATTTTAGCAGTGTCAAAATAGTTTGTCACAATTATTGCCAATTTTCAGATATTTAAAAAAAAAAGTTCCTACTTTTAAAACAGTTTCATAAAATTGTTGCCAATTTTAGGATAGTTTGATAAAATAACATGCAATTATCACATACTTTTGCATAATTGTTACCAATTTTCAGACATTTTTACTGAATTGATACGGATTTTAGGAGTGTCATAATTAATGTCAGTTTTCAAAAAAATGCTAAAAATTGGCAATTATTATTTCTGAAATGTCTGAAAATACAGATTGAAAAGTTGGTTGCCACTTTAAGATTGTTCGAAAAAATAGTTTCCACTTTTAAGACACACATTTTGATAAAATTATTACCAATTTTAAAACATTTTGACAGAATAACATGCAAATAATACATATTTATGCCTAATTATTAAAAAAAATCTTTATCACTGCACATTTCACTAAGAATGTTTTTCATAATTACAGTCAATTTTCAAAACCTGCTAAATTAACTGCAAACTTCTGAATTTTCTGAAAATAAAATTTAAAAAGTTGTTGCCACTTTTAGGACATTTTAATAAAATTGTTGCCACTTTTAAGACATATTGATAGAATGATTACCAATTTAAGGCAGTTCGATAGAATTACATGCATTTATCATATATTTCTGCATAATTATTTTTTGCATTTTTGCTGAATTACTACAAATTTGACTTGAAGTGTTTTTCATATTTACTGCTAATTTTCAAAACCAGCTGAAATAGCAGCACAGGAGGATAGTAGCCTAACTGAAATGTCTGAAAATTGAGAGATACTATAATACAAACTGTTTTAAAATTGGCAGTAACTATGCTAAAACATATCGAAATTGTAACTAAATTTAGCACAATAAACAATTAGGAACTACTTTTAATCACTTCTACACCACTCAAAAGAATAATCGCATATTCATTATTAATAATAATTATTATATGATAATGAAATTATGAAAACTGTATATTATTAATGTGTTTTTGTTTTGTTTGGAATATGCGATAATTCTTTTGAGTAGTGTAATTTTCAGACATTTCAGAAATTGGTAAGTATTTTAGTAGTTTCTGGAGTATGTGGAAAATTGGGGCAAATAATGCCAAACAGCGTTAAAATTCGTAATTAAATTGTCTGACGTTTGATACAAACATTTGATCTGATATGAAATTAAACCAATCTCTCTTAAAATTAGTAATAATTTTGTCACAATGTCCCAAAATTGACAGCAATTAAGGCAAACTAGTAGAAAATTATAGTATTGTTTGCATATTGTCTAAAACTTTGCAGTAAATATGAGAAACTGTCTTAAAACTGTCGCTATATTTGTAACATATAAAAAAATAGTAATTTTGTCATCTGAAAATTCTAAGTAATTTTTTCAATATAAGTAATTTTGCAACAATGACTGCTGATGTTAAGACAGCTTGGCAGAATTACTACCAATACTCAGACTTATCAGAAATTATCTTAAAACTGGCGCTATATTTGTAACATATAAAAAAATAGTCATTTTTACATCTGAAAATTCAAAGCAAATTTTTCAATATATCTGAAAATTCTAAATAAATTTGCAACAATGACTGCTAATTCTAAGACAGCTTGGTAGAATTACTACCAATTCTCAGACATATCAGAAATTAGCAGTATTTTAGCAAACTGTCGAAAATTCTGTTTTGTCATAATATCTAACAGGTTCAAACTTTTGTACCAAGCCGTCTTGAAATTGGCTTTAATTTTGTCAAAATTCCTTAAAATGAGTGTTAGTTATAGCAAATCATTTAAAATTGCTAATATTGTTGTCAAAATGTATAAAACTTGGCGATTAGGTTGGTAAAGAGTGTGAAATGTAAGAGTAGGTACTTTTGCCGAAATATCTGAAAATTTTAATAATTCTGCTAAAATGTCTGAAAATACTAAGTAGGTAGGTATCTACATTTACCAAAATATCTGAAAATTCTAAGTTATTGATACTGAATAACAATAATACTGTAAATACAGTATAATAGAGCTTTATTAAAAAAAAGTAATGACAAGAGCAATAAAATGAAGATTTTAATAATAAATGAAATGAATTATAAAACTACACGTATTTTCTTTCTTTTCTTTTTAAAATTCGTAATGTAAATTATTATTCTTTGTCAATGCCAACAAAATGCGACCTCTCTAAAATTCGGTGTCACTTTTACCGTAATGCAAGATGTAACGTTTTCGTTGGCATTGGCTTTGCATACAAATGTTCATGTACGAGATTAAAATTAAACCCAATGGGAACGGGTGGGCGTTGTTAAAAGGATTTAATTTTTTATTAAAATCATAAATTCCAGCTGCCACAGACCACATTACTTCATTACGAGAACGGGTTCGTGTTTCGAGAGCATTTACGGAAACTCGGTATTTATATTGTTGGCACAAAGTGAGTGGCCATAATTTGATATTATTTATTTAATTAGTGCGCATAAATCATAACACTTGTGTGCGTAATTAACACGCAAAAACGCGCGATTGCAGTGTTATCTTACATACATTCGCTAAATTGAGGTTTTGATGAATACTACATTTATATGGTAATCAGAATAGGGAGCTGATGAACAGTACGCAGGGACCTACCCTACATATTTAACTTATAAAATGTGAGGCCGAAAAATTTTCCATAGTAGTAGTATGAGAATGCTGTGTCACTCCCCACCATATTCCTACCTACCCTCGCATCTTGGTAGGGCATCGATAGTTCCCTAGTAGACATTAGCTAGAGAGGGTGTGCATGTATTAACTTTCAAGTAGTGCCCTGTGTGTGTTATGGTATTATGGCGTAATTCTGTAAGTACATTTACCTAAACCTTAGTAGTGACTGAAATTACTTATTAACATAATATACTGCGCCGCTAGCGGGAACGGGGATCTCACATATGTTGTGTTTTGACAATGTATGATAGGGTGTGGACTTCGAGAGGGCTTTGGCACTGTCTATATGGCATTTAAATTGAACCTGCCTCCTAACTCTTAGCCGAGCGTAGCTATCTTATGATGCACCTATAATCACAGACAATACCAGAAGAGACTTGGCACTGTCTATATGGCATTTAAATTGAGCCTGTCTATTATACTTTTGGCCTATCGTCGGCTTATTTCAAAGGGGAATGATAGTACTCTTTGAGATGGCACCTGTATTTACATACATTATTTAGTTGTCTGTGTGTTAGTGTGTGGATCGTTGAAGCGAGATTTGGCACTGTCTTTTATGGCATTTAAATTGAGCCTGCTTATAAAACTTCCGGTCTAAGCACGCGCTTATTTCAAAGGGGAACGATAGTACTCTTTGAGATGCACCTCGCAGTCATTAGTTAGTTGTCCTTAGTAGAAATAATTAGCTATTTAGAAACTATTAACTGGTGATGGGGAAATGTATTTTACTGAGCTTCGGCTCATGGATATTTTCTCTACGTTCCAGAGCCGCCCCCCCAACTGCAAAACCATAGCTTCTGGTGCCACCCAAAGGACCCTGCTGTAAGATCATTTGTAATCTTAATGAACCGAAATTACCGCCTTTGCCTTATTATCCTGACCGATAATTTTAACTGGCCGTTCGATGTTCAAATCGAAAATAAACACGTGACAAAAATTATAAATAATAATAAATATAAGTTTAAATAAAACAGCTATAGCCATTTTGACATGTATTTATCAGCATTTAAATTTCACATTTTCTCCTCTCCGGTAGCACTCGATAGTAGATGTAAATGTAATTTGGTAATGGTTTTGTTACTAAACATTTGTTTACTCTTGTAGTTTTTCTATCGAGGATGCAACAAAATTTTTAAATGTAGTTTTACAAATTAAATTGCTATGTATACGAAATCAATTTCAGCATCCGGTATATTATCGGTAATTAACTACATAAAAATTAATTGTTAGCTGTATTATATTTTATATTAAAATTCATATATCCATTAAAATTTGTATTTATATTTATAGCGAGAGAAACAAAATTGCTTGGAATATAAACTTAATCGAACATCGCGATGCAGGTTAAAGTAATTCCTGTAATTGTACTTTCTATGACATTTTAGTTTCGCAAATGGTATTTGCGCGTTGAATTGCATGTGCTATTTGATAAAACAGCCATAAATCCATTTGTTAAATTGTTATTTGTTTGTTTATCTAAAACTCGTCCAATAATTTTCGGTAACCATTCCTAGGACGCAGAATTAGCATATATGTGCAGCAGGATATGTTTGGTTTATCATATAGTGCATTTTCCCCTGAGCGCCGTATTGCTACAAATTGAAACTGTATGCAAATGGCCATCGCACGAGGAATCTGCTGAATTCACGTGGCCAGGCAAAAACAGGAGATATGGCGTAATTTCGCAACGGTGTAGTATTGTTTGTTACCACATGAGAGACTTGCTCCGTGTGAGTTATAGACTGTATGCAGGTTTAAGTGGAAATTCTGGTAGTTCAAAAGTTTAATTTCGTAAAGCAGTTTCGTGCTCTGAAACACAT
The DNA here is from genome assembly GCA_951805005.1 of Othius punctulatus. NCBI lineage: Eukaryota > Metazoa > Arthropoda > Insecta > Coleoptera > Staphylinidae > Othius > Othius punctulatus. Next base: position 43,241,138 of record OX638141.1, on the reverse strand, counting down.
TTCACGGCGAATTATGTTGTATCGGAAGTATGACGCATTTCTAGTATGGTTTGTCGCAAATGCGATTTGTGCAGCTGTTTTTTGATGACGCGATTTGTGCAGTTGTTTTTTGCTGACGCGATTTGTACTGTCTTTTGATGATGACGAAATTTCCATTATAGTTTGCTGCTAATGCGATTTTTGCAGCTGTTTTTTGATGACGCGATTTGTGCAGTTGTTTCTCGCTGACGCGATTTTCGATTTTCACTACCTTTTGGTGCTGACGCAAATTTTATTATATGCTGCTGCTAATACGATTAGTGCAGCTGTTTTTTGATGACACGATATGTGCAGCTGTTGTTTCTTGCTGACGCGATTTCCAATGCATTTTGATGCTGACGCAAGTTTTACTATAGTTATCTGCTAATGTATATGTGCAGCTGTTTTTTGCTGACGCGATTTGTACAGTTCTTTCTCGCTGACGCTATTTCTGCTACCTTTTGTTGTTGACGCGATTTCTGGTCGATGCTTGCTGATCTAACTGTTTTGGCGCATATTTGTACGTGCAGAACTATTCTATTTTCAGTAGTTCAGTTATTTGAAGCTAATATAAGGAAATCCGTAGGTTGCTAACCCTAGCATAAATTGCTAAGTTAATTTGTAAAGCTTGCCTCCTCATAAAGTCACCTCTCGACACAGCGGAAATAATTATGCGCTTAAGTGAGAATTACAGAGGCGTACGCGATTTGATCTTTAAGTTTACCGCTGATGTAATTTCTAACGTCGACTTTTGCTGAAACGACTTCTACTTTTGCTATCAATTTAGTGGTTATGGTGTTTGAAAATTTGCACTGACTGGTGTCATTTATCAAATGTTTAAAAGTCGAAATTGGGTTGTGTACTTTTCAATTTGCGCTCATAGCCTTTGAAGCCTAGTACTGTCAGGTGTCATTTGTCAAACGTTTAAAAGTCAAAATTGGGTTGTGTTCTTTTCAAGCATAAATTGAAATAGTCTTTGAAGGTTTGCAAATGCGTGAAAGTCAAAATTGGGTCAGGTTAGGTAAGGTTTGGTTACGCCTTGAAGTTCTACTGCAAGTAGTTCTACGATAGAATGATTCTGACTCAATTTATACTATTGTATGTCGCTAAGGGGATTCGTTTTACCTCTTTCTTATGCTGAAACAACCTCTAATGTTACTATCAATTTGTGGTTATTTGCACTATCAGGTGTCATTTGTCAAATGTTTAAAAGTGAAAATTGTGTTCTTTTCAATGTACGCTCATAGTCTTTTAAGCGGTGCACTATCAGGTGCCATTTGTCAAATGCGGAAGTCAAAATTAGGCTACTCTACCTTCAATTTGTGGTTAAGATTTTTAAAGCGTTGCACTGTCAGGTGTCTTTTGTTAAAAGTTTAAAAGTCAAAATTGGGTTATCTCCTTTTTAAGCACAAATTGAAATGGTAAAATGAAATGCAAATGCATGAAAGTCAAAATTGGGTTAGGTTAGGTACGGTTTGGTTAAGCTTTGAAGTTCTACTGGAACTTCTACGATAGATTGATTCTGACTCAAATTATACTATCGTTTGTCGCTAAAGGGATTCGTTTTACCTTTTTCCTCTGCTAAAACGACTTCTACTGTTTTTTACTACTATTAATTTGTGCTTATTTGCACCATCAGATGTCATTTGTCAAATAGATAAAAGTCAAAATTGTGTGGTGTTATTTTCAATGTGTGATCATGGTCCTTGAAGCATTGCACTATCAGGTGTCACTTGTGAAATGCGGAAGTCAAAATTACTACGTTACTATCAATTTGTGGTTAAGATCTTTCAACCCTTGCTCTGTCAGGTATCATTTGTCAATAGTTTAAAGGTAAAAAATGGGTAGGGTCCTTTTCAAGCACAAATTGAAATGGCGATTGAAGGCTTCCAAATGCGTGAAAGTCTAAATTGGGATAGGTTAGGAAAGGCTGGTAAGCTTTGAAGTTCTACTGCAAGTTCTGCGATGACTTCTACTGTTACTATCAATTTGTGGTTATTTGCACTATCAGGTGTCATTTGTAAAATGAGGAACTCAGAAATAGGCTACGTTACTATCAATTTGTGGTTAAGATTTTTGAACCGTTCCTCTGTGAGGTATCATTTGTCAACAGTTTAAACCTCAAAAATGGGTCGTGTCCTTTTCAAGCACAAATTGACATGGCGATTGAAGGCTTCCAAATACGTGAAAGTCAAAATTGGGATAGGTTAGGAAAGGTTGGTTAAGCTTTGACGTTCTACTGCAAGTTCTACGATGACTTCTACTGTTACTATCAATAAGGTTATTTGCACTGTCAGATGTCATTTGTCAAATGTTTACAAGTCAAAATTGTGTTGTATCCTTTTCAGTTTGTGCTCATGGTTTTTGAAGGCTTGCACAATCAAGGTCATTTGCCAAATGCGCGAAATCCAAAATTGGGTTAGATTAGGTAAGGTTTTTTAGACTTTGAAGTTCTAATGCAAGTTCTACTGTAGATTGTTTTTAATTCGATTTCTACTATCCGTTGTCGCTAAGACGAGTACTTTCACCTTTTTCTTTTGCTAAAACCAAGTCTACTATTGCTATCAATATATGATTAAGATTTTTGAAGTGTTGCACTATCAAGTGTCATTTGTCAAATGTTTAAAAGTCAAAATTGGGTTGTGTCATTTTCAATTTGTGCACATGGTCTTTGAAGCCTTGGACCGTCAGTTGTCATTTGTCAAATGCATGGAAGTAAAAATTGGGCTAACTTTACTATTAATTTGTGGTTATGAGTTTTGAAGCGTTGCACTGTCAGGTGTCATATGTCAAATGTTTAAAAGTAAAAATTGGGTTGTGTACTTTGCAATTTGTGTTCATGGTATTTGAAGGCTTGCACTATCACGGTAATTTGTCAAATGAGTGAAAGTAAAAGTTGAGTTAGGTTAGGTTAGGTTAGATTTTTAAGTTCTACTGTAGATTGTTTCTCATTCGATTTCTACTATTGTTTGTCGCTAAGGCGAATTGTTTCACCTTTTTGTTTTGCTGAAACGACTTCTACTGTTGATTTTAATTTGTGATTATGATTTTTGAAGCGTTGAGCTTTCAGGTGACATTTGTCAAATGTTTAAAAGTCAAAATTGGGTCGTGTACTTTCAATTTGTGCTCATAGCCTTTAAAGCCTTGCAGTATTAGGTGTGATTTGTTAAATGCATAAAAGTCAAAATTGGATTACGTTGCTATCAATATGTGTTTATAATTTTTGAAGCGTTGCACTGTTTGGTGTCATTTGTCCAAAGTTTAGAAGTTAAAAATTGGGTTAGGTTAGGTAAGGTTAGGTTAGTATTTGAAGTTTTACTGCAGTTTGTTTCTGACTCGATTTCTACTATCGTTTTTCGCTATGACGATTCGTTTCATCTTTTTCTTTTGCTGAAACTACTTCTACTGTTGCTATCAATTGAGTAAGTATGATTTTCGAAGCGTTGCACTATCAGTGTCATTTGTCAAATGTTTAAAAGTCTAAATTGTATTGTGTCCTTTTCAATTTGTGCTCATAGTCTTTCGAGCCTTGTACAGTCACTGTAATTTGTTTCTCACTAGATTTCTAGTAACGTTTGTCGCTAAAGCGATTTGTGTCACCATATTCTCTTGCTGAAACGACTTATACTGTTGCTATCAATTTGTGTTTATAATTTTTGAAGCTCTACACTGTCACTGTACAGATATCATTTGTCAAAAGGTTAAAAGTCAAAATTGGGTTGTGTCCTTTTCAATTTGTGCTCATGCTATTTGAAGGCTTGCACAATCAAGGTCATTTGCCAAATGCGTGAAATCCAAAATTGGGTTAGGTTAAAATTTGGGTTAGGGTTCGGTTGGGTTAGTTTACATTATTTCAGTTGATTTCTACTATTTCTATCGTTTGCCGCTAGGGCAATTTGGTACACACTTTTCTTTGGCTAATACTTCTGCTAGCATTTGTCGCCGCTGCAAGTTCTATTGTAAATTGTTACTGACGCGATTTCTACTATCGTTTATCGATTATGCAATTCGTTTTGGGCTTTTGTCGCTGCCATTGTTTCTGCCGTTAATTACTGCAATCGCGATTTCTGCTTATAATTCACGGTGGCGCGAACTCCATTATTCATTACTGCATACCAACCAACATAACTTTATAAGCGAGCTCAGCGGCAATGTACACAATACTCCCGTGCAACACTTCACATTACTGGATTCAACTCCAACATTTTCGTTTATGTTCTCTGACAATATTTCAAAGTAACTTTTCCCAAACAATCGTCGACGCATGAACACGTTCAGTATCAAATATCACGTACAACTATATCCGTCGGCGATCTGGGCTAATAACCACATCCGTTCTATTTAAAGGAGCAAAGTTTCCGATAGCATAGAACAACTTCTCAGGAATCATGTCATAAATTCGTCCATTTGCTTTTAAAGCAAGCATATTAAATTGTTAGCTTTGTAGTTTATTATCTTCAAGATATTTACTACACAACAATAGCAATGATTAATAGTTTCATTAGTGCATAAAGTTATAGTTAATTATCATATGCAAACATAAATGGGTACACAGTTTCCCACAAAAATAACCGGAAAATATTAAAATACAAACAATTTCGTGAAATCACAGAGAATACAAGTGGTATTTCAAAGTTCATTGATATACACTAATTAAGTTGTATTGCGTATTAGATAACTTAAGCAGTAACGTGTACATTACTTGAAAGAGTCACTTTCAAATGCCAGTTAAATAGAAATCATAGAAAATATGAGTGGTATTTCAAAGTTCATTGATATCTACTCTAATTAAGGTGTATTGCGTATTAGAAAACGTTAGCAGTAACGTGTACATTACTTGAAAGAGTCACTTTCAAATGCCAATTAATAGAAATCATAGAGAATGTAAGTGGTATTTCAAAGTTCATAGACATCAACACTAATTAAGGTGTATTGCGTATTAGAAAACGTTAGCAGTAACGTGTACATTACTTAAAAGAGTCACTTTCAAATGCCAGTTGCATGTATAACATAAATGCATCTTACATTCGAATGTGATGTTGTCAAGTAACGTACACGTTCCTGTAAACTTTTAATACACAATTCTCCTGATTATCTCTCGACGAATCTGATTGACAACATTTTCTACACTAGAATGTTAAATTTGCAATGTTTTCATTGATATTTTTATTTCTACTATTTTTTTACGTAAGTAATCGACTGTTGTAAGTTTGAAGTGATCTCGAAAATCTCGAAAATTACAACGTAGGTAAATAAAATGATGCCATGTATCAAAATAAAATGAAATTGTTATTCGCGCGAAATCGAAACCTCACACAATATAGAAATTCATATTATTTTATTCGTTGAAATTTAAATTATTCTCATATGACGCACTGATGATTGACGCAAAATATGCAATATTAGTTATTTGCATACTAACAATATAGGCAACAAGCAACGTCCATTTTAATTTGATTGATTGATCATGAATTGCTTCAGCACCATGCAAAATGCAATAAGCGCGTATTATTTAAAATTAAATTATTGCACGGAACTCAGGGCTGATCCGTATTTATAGAGTGGATCGAGCTTTTTGTTTGGACGTAACAAATGAAATTATTTGTAAACAAATGGAATTGTGTTTGATTCCTAATTTTGTGCCCCTTTATCGAGGATGCCAAATTGAAAACCTGAAATACGGGTGGAAATTAAAAATGCTGCGTAGAATTCACTTGTTATAAATTAAACGAAAAGGGATTATATAAAATTAAGTTCTAATTAAAACTCTATTGTGAGATTTCATTTGCAATTCCTTCTTTTAATGTATAAATTGTACAAGATCAACAAACATCGATAATTTTATTGTACAATTCTTTTTCAAATATCGCACATTACTGGGAAATGTGACACAACTCAAAACTTCACAATTTCTAGATTCTAACGGCGTGTTTACACCAACGTTAGTAACATGTGCTGCTAACAAATTGATATTTCGCAGCCAATAAGAAACGCGAAATTTGTTATCAACACGTTACTAACATTGGTGTAAACCCAGCGTAAGATAAGAGATAAGATATACCAACAGATTTTAACAGTAGATGTTTCATTTTTAACTACAAAATTGCGCTTGCAACAATTAAAAATAACTAAACATAATCTTCCTTTAGGTTTCCTGTCAAATTGTAATTTTCGAGTTGCGACATATTTTAATATGACGCGCATACGATGATAATAATCATGTGTTAACCTAAGAAAATGTATCTAAACACGTGTTTAGTTTCAACTTTATACACGTGTAAATGGTCTGAATAATCGGAATGGTGGATTTCCGCGCAGGGGGATTAAATAGAGGTAGGAATTAGCCACTTGACCGTTATTAAATGACCTCTAATCACATATATTAGCGTAATACACGCTTAAACATGCCATCTAAAATTCATGCGCACCCTTTTGAGGGCTAATACTAATTAAACGTTTCAGCATTTATCACCATGTATAATTAAATTATGAAAACTAATAAGTTATTCTTGCAACGTAACTAACACTGTTATAGATGCAATAAAGATATACACAGATATATTAATATTAAAGATATTTTAGCTTTTACAGCTAAGAAAGAGTTATAAATGCAATAAAGATATAAATAGAAAAATCAATATTAATGATATTTTAGGTTAAAAGCTATTAAGAAAGGCATAATTCAAAACTTTATGAGGTTATAAATATTATTACAATATTCACTAATATACGCCCAAGTTAATTAAATATAATTAACCATGGACACACCCTTAACCCCAGCTCAAAATTATAGTTAATTCGAAGTACATGAGTTCAAAGTTTTTAATTACTTTCCAGAGAATACTGCGGTTAAACCGCATAGATTCCGAAGGTAAAACCGCCACTGGAGAAATAAATCCAGATAAGAAGGAACATGCCGATAAGATTCGCCAGGAATGCGTGTTCATTGCTTCCCTTTATCTTCTGGCGACTTCTCAGTACCGTTCAAACATAAATCACCTTTCCACGAGCACACCAACTAATCACATTTCGATACGATTCTGTATAAACTGGGGTTGGATATTATTTATGTGCGCCATGCTGGAAAATTTAATTTCTCCTTGTGGCGTTCCAACATTTTTCACATATTTTATTTTCCCAATCGGCGGTTTTCCCACCCCATTGTTGCTCTGCAGTCGGACACATACAAGGATTTAAGTTGGAAAATTTATTGGGGAATATATGAGCGGACGTAACTTTTCATTGGGAAACTTCCTCCATAAAGTGTACATTAATAACTGGCTGGAATATCAAATTTTCCTGGTTTCAGCGACGATATTGCAGCAGTGAGTCACTTTGATGGACAGGTGGATTAAAATTAGATTGCATTCGAATGAAGTTGCATTTCAACACTGCTCAGGAATTTCATGCTTCTTAATCGTGAAATTATGACGTATATATGGCAATATATTAGATTCCTCTGTATCAGTTTATAGAGAACATTTTAGACCTCAAGATTGAACAGAAATGTCTGTTATTTCCGAATCTATTAACACAATTCTTGGACGATGTGACAAAAAATGGAATTAGGATTTTTATAATAAAATTAAGATTTGAATCGGTTTTGAAAGCAAATGTCAATTGATGGTTTCGTTATATCATTACCATATTTATTATAAATATGATGGCTAATTGAAAAAAAAAAATACTGAAGGTTAAAGAACAATAAAAACTGCATATATTTGTACGAACCCAACTTTCATACAAAGACAAACGCTTTTACATTAGTGTCAAGTGCTTAAAATGATTAATAACTAATTGTTACATGTATATTACGTAGAAAATACCTGTAGATAATATCAAAATGGACAATAAAATTAAAATTAAATCGGATTAAATCGACGTAAAAAAATATTCAACCTTTGATTTTTGTGGTCATTGTTGCCACATTTAAAATGTGATCAATTTATAATATGGTATAATATATATCTGATTGCTTTTACAAAATAAAGCAAAATAAAGCTTTTTCAGAATAACGGTATCAATAATCCTGCAGTTTCATAACGCAATACAAAGAGATTAATTTTAATATTTCAGTTCAAATACCAGACATAGTTTTTTATTGTGCTGCAGCACAAAGCCTCGCAAATATTTACGCTTTGCCGCACATAATTTCGTAACTTTAATCAGTGTAGTAATTTTAATATTGCATTTTATTAAAGATATTTACTGGATGTTTTTATATATTTTATATATACATTATTTCATTTGTTTAAGAAATACTAGTAGAAATTGCGCCAGCGAAGGAAAATCAGATGGAATGGTGTGAATTACAAACGATAGTAGAAATCACGTCAGCTCTGTTAACACTGACACAAACACTGTCAACACCAAATAACAGTATACTGATATCTACTGTAATTTGGTGTTGACAGTGTCTGTGTCTTCTATCGTTTGCCGTTTACTCAATAGTAAGCAACAAACGATAGCAGAAATCACGTGACATAAACGAGAGCAATAAATCCATGGGTGAAAATACATTTAAACATTTAAATTATTAATAAAAATAAATAATCATATCAAAAGGTTCAGAAAACATTATATCAACCAATGTTACAAAAAGAAACGAAAATTGCTAGACTATTTATTACACAACATTTATAAACATTTGAAACACCAATAAAAATATCAAAAATATCAAGAGGTTCAGAAAATGCGAACATAATATCAACCAATGTTACAAAAAGAAATGAAAATTGATAGACTATTACCGTGTTTAAATGGTTTATTTTTTTTTTCCAATTCCTTGATAATTTTATTATTAAATTAAAAAAAAACTTAATAAAGGTTTAACAGAAAGCAACACATTAGTTGATATCTTTTTAAACTGAAGAAAATCAGACAAGTTGCAAATAAAAACTAGACAAATAAAAATCACAAATAAAAAGTGAAAATGAAATTCTTTCTAAATTTTCTGAAACATACCTACCAGTAAATCTTGATAAACTTAACGAAAGTGCTTAAGTACCTGACGAAAGCACACAAAGAGAAAATTGCAGAAAATTGAGTTATGATATCAAAATTTTACAAATAAATATATAAATTCATCAAATTTCATAAAGATTTCAAAAGTTTCCAAGAAAAATTATATGAAAATATGTAGAAGAGCACATCCGAGCACAAAAGATTCCAGAATTTCAATGAAAAACATTAAAAGTATGTTTAGAATAATGTTTAGAAACAGGGAACATTGTAGTAAATTTCAGAAATGGGTGCTGAAAATGAAGAAAGTGAAAAACTAGAAAATTTTAATGATGTTGCATTAAACATTTCCATCACATTATCATATCAAATCAATTATTTTAATGTAATAATAAATATCCTAAGCTGTCAGGTATAATTAGTAAATAAATAAATAAGTAAATTTAAAAAAATATGTTCTGAAACTGAAGAAAGTGAAAAACTAAAGAAAATAAATAACGTTGCATAAAACCTTTCCATCGTATTATCATATCAAATTTATTATCAAAATATACAAATAAATCCATAAACTTTTATCAATTTCTATAGAATATGATGAGTTTCAATGAAATTACAAAACTTTTCATAAAGATATCTATGCAGACTGAAAATTTCCAAAATATGCAATGAAAGTATCATTACAGCTCCCAGAATGTTAATAAATATTTCAAATGTATAAGAAATTTCAGAAACTGCGAACATTATATCAAGCAATGTTACAAATAGAAAAAAAAAATAAAACGATAGAAAATTAGTGTTTAAATGTTTTAAAAAAATTTGAAAATCAAAATATCTAAGTTTTAAAAAAATGGACGAAAGTAATAAATCAGCAAAAGTTAATAAAAAACAAAACAAATTTAATCAAACTAAAAATAAAATAACAACTTAAAACAGTTCTGGATTAAGCAATAAAAAACACCCTCATTTTTAAAAACATGTATTTATAATTCAATGTAAGCATAACTAATCCTGAAACTTTTCTAAATTTATATAAAAAAAAAAATACTAAAAATATTAGGATAATCAAATTATGTTTTTTCTACAACTGTTAAAAAACATATAATTTTTTTTTACATATGTATGTCAAATACTTGTCTTGTTGTTTTTATATAACTATTATAATGATGGTGAAAACTGTACAAAAATTTGGGGATTCTAAATTCGTAGTTTGCTTTAACTGCCTTACAATTGGTGTTAAAATTAGTATGTATCAATTGTATTGTTTTGATTGACTAAAAAAAATATTTATTTATGGAATATCTCACAGGTGCTGCAGGTTTAAGTAGAAAAGTTAGATGTAACCTGCATATATATCGGAATAATTGATTTTGGTAACCTCGACAAATTTCAAGTAAATTTAAAATTATGTAATAAAATAGAGATAACTTAAGCGAAAATACATATTATAAAATATTATACAATTTTCTACAGATTTTTCAAATAGAGTATTTGTTATAATATAATATTATAAAATAAGTAGGTATGTAGACAATTAAACCATTGGATTCGCAGATTAGTGGATGGAAAGTCCGGCCCCAAATGTTATATAAGAGAAATTTTGATTCTTTAAAAAAATATTTTATATCCATTTCTCCATGCCATATTTTCCAAAAAAATCTCACTCGCACCCACTACCGCTTACGGAGGATAATCCCTTCCCCCCCAATCCAAAACCGAGCCGACTGGAAATGCATGTTAATTCTTATGGGAACTCACCACTTAAGATCTCCTTTATTTACCTACTTACTAGTCTATTATTTTGAAATAATAACCCCACTTTCAGGTATATTATTGATGTCATAACGACCGTGCGGGCATAATTTTTCATAACGGCCACGGGCATTATTTTATTAACTGTCATTAGCGTATGTAAATTCTGAAATTGCCAGAGTAAACGTCTGAATGAATAGGCAAAACAGTTATTTTCATATTTTTTGTGTTTAGTAAATATTACGAAAGCTAATAAATGAACTATTATTGTTAGTCAACATCACTTTTTCATTAATATTGCTACTTCATGCATTTTACGCCAATTTTTGAAACAGTCCAATTGTTTGACGTAAACTGTTGTTGTTGACTTGACAGAACATCTCTTAAGATATTGTGATGATCAAACAACTGGATTTTTGATTTTATTTAACTTCCTGAAGGACATAAAACGTTGAAGGCACCACGGGCGTTAGTGGATAATAACGGCTTTAGCCGACTTACATCGCTATGGCTGTATACTGCCGCCTTGCGAGCGTTATTACCCCACTTACCTCATTGGTATCGTAATAACTGGAATTTACTTGTTGTAACATTTTTTTTAAAATTGTTTTATCACAAAAAAAAATTCAACCCAATTTTTAATTCATTATTTAGTTTTCACGGTTCGTTATGCATTATGCATCGTAATATTGCAAAATACGTTAAAATAATATACTAATATTGAGGCTTACAATGTCCATTAATTAACCTAATTGTTCCATTACTTAATCCGTTCTGCCGATGTTGACAAAACGTGTATTAATAACTAGTTATGCCGGATCATATTGGATCATGCGAACCTGAATTCATTGAAATTGCGTCGCAGATCTGGGCTAATATCGGCACTGAATATGAAATTTGCATACATATAGATAGGGTAATATTTGTTTACAATTGGAAATACACATTGAGCACCTAAATAAGCATGCCGCAATTACAGTCAAAGCTATGTATGCTAATAGCTTCAGTAAGTGCATTTTAATACTATTATTATAGCAATGTCAAATTATTGATATTATTGTATAAACATCTATATTAACATACGCATGATGACATATGTAATCTGTATATTAATATGCAATGCATTTGGGTACTATTAAAGTTATGAATTATTACAGTTTCTCCACGTATGGGAAAAGCTTTATTATAGTGATTATTATTAGATTTAAAATTCTCCCCTCCCCCAATGTTGTTGCTGATATATTAAGTGGTAATGTTTAAACTTTATAATTTTATATTTTTATATACAACCATTTTATGTATACACTTAATTTAGTATATCAAGTTTATATCAAGCATGTCCCGATGTGCACGCTTTTTATTACTTCATTATATGTATATGTAAATTCAAACTTTTTACCAATATAAGCAATTATAATAAATTATCATTATTATTAAAAAAAGGAAAACAAATTTCAGACGTAATGAAAAAAAAAGATAGGATTATAATTTTATAATCAATGAAGTAAAGCCATGTTTGTTTGATTTAAGGCATAGATTGCTGCAATCGCCAGCTTTATTCTATTTCTAAAAAAGTAGTATCAAACAGTTATATTTGAGAAAATAAATAATAATTTAAATACTGCCCTGGAAGAAAATCAAGTTCACAATAATAATTAATTTTAAATGTACATTCAATAAATTGTGATATGCATAATTTATCGACAAATAGTTAAATTATATCGAACCTCTGCCATTTGATTAGATTTAATGAATCGATTGCAGCGATCACTAGCATAAATCTATTTCTAAGAATGTAGTATGGAACTGTTATATTTAAAAAACATTAATAATTTGAATATTGCCCTGGGAGAAAATCGAATCCACAATGAAATTGAATTTTAAATGTACAATCAATAAATTATGATATGCATAATTTATCTACTAATACTTAAATTACATCTAACCTCAGCCATTTCATAAGATTTACGTTAGTTGCTTGGTAATTCCAAACTAATGGATTCTATAGTAAAACAGTGCCTCTAATAATTAATATGGTCCCCAAGTATTGATTGAGCACACCCCTATTGTTTACGGTGAAAATCAAACGACCCCTGAAATATGCAGGATTATACATTATCAGAAATTATATTCTACCCTTGTTAAACTAACGCACAGTATTTTATTTAAAGGATTTTAATGCTTGCCAGCAAAAACAGGAGGTCACATTTTGCAACGGTGTTTGTTCTCAAGTTTCGCACCCACATCCAAACCCTCTTTAATTGATGGAACCATGATGGCCAAAATAAATTAGTGACTATTTTATGTTTAATTTACACCCTCGATGAGGCGTATGTATTTTTACAGAAAATGCTGCCTCTTCTTCATCAGTGATCAACACACTGTTTAACCATTTATTTGCATAATATTTACATAACAAAAGAAAATTAACAGTTCAAAAGGAGAATCTTATTATTTTATCAAAGTAAAGTTTTAGCTAAAAGGAAATTATAAAGGCTTTAAGTTTTTGAGTTTTATTATATCAAGATGTGCAGAAATAGAGACATAATTATTAACTTTTATTATTATTATTATTATTCATTGCAATTTAGAGCTCATATCGAAGATTATTGTACAATTGGGATACGAATGTTAAAAGTTTAATGTATTTGAATTGTTGTCGAAAATTGATTTTCATAATGCCATTTAAAGGTCACTGTTCGTAGTTAGTTAAGGCTCTGAAAGCCAAGTTCAATGGGGATGCTCTTGTAGACAAGGCCAACAGCTACAAAAAGTGCGAGTGAATAATCACCATATTTTAATTTCAATGAATAAGATACGGCAGATTTTTGTATCCGTATAGTACTCATCTGGTGATGTATTATTCAATTTCAATATTGATTCTCTATAAATAATAAAATAAGTGTTGCAAAGTTCTCGACTTCACCCAATTTTCCAATTTTGTGAAACTTTTGGCATCTATAAATATGTAGTATGCAATTGAGAGTTCGACAATTCCTGTCTCTAATTTCTACTATTAATGTACTTTAGACAAGGATTTGACGTTTTCAATTAATGTTTGAATGTTTTTTAATAAATTTTACACAGTATATTTTTGGATTTGTCATGTGTACCTATATTTTAATACAGTAATCTCTTACTGTATCTTCTACTGATTTAACTTACAACATAATACAGATATAATAGTTATTTGTTTCTTTGAGCAAGTTTAACTTTGATCATTTAAAATGTTTGCATTGCGTCGGTTCACCTAATCATAATGCAAAATACTCTAAATTTACAATAATATACAACAATATTTTCAAAACATTTTGTACGACGAAACACTTCGTAAGTCCTAATATTTTAACGGAATTCTTTGATATTTTAATAAAATTTAATTTATGGTTACAAATGCCAGAAAGTTACAATCATTTTGAAAATACGTTCCAAAGTATAAAAACCATAAATACAAAAATATAAAAGCATGAAAAAGTGCCATTGAACTATACAAAAAAGTGATCTAAAACTATCTAATTTGGCAAATACCACAAAGTCCACTAATATTTTTATAAAATTATCTACAAAAAGTTACACAAACATAAGAAAGTCAAGAAAAAAAGGTAGTAATTTGGCGACTACCAGAAAGTACTAATATACACGTATTGAAAATAAAAAGTTAAAAATCCAAAAATCTGTCAGTATTTGTATGATACGCTTTCTAAGAAAAATTGAAAATAAAACAACAAAAGACAAAATACGAAATGACAGACATAGACAAAACTTACTAATAACAGACATAAATGATACAATCAGACAAAACGAATGTATGAGACAAGACCTATGGGGAAATCATATAAGGGAAGACCAAGAAAAACCTGGAACGACAGAATCAGAGAGCAGTCAGAGAAAAGAGGATTTACATGGGAAAGAATCAAACAACTCACACAAGATGCAAGTGGAGAGAAACCTACATGAAGAAACAATAAACTGTAAAACCCTACACCAGCAATGGTAGAAAGGGAAATGATTTAATAAATAAATAAATAAAATATGTATATTACGTATTCTTCGTTATTGCTGAACTAATATAATCTCTATTGAATTCTATTCTTAATTAAAAGAATTGTTTGATTATTAATAATATGAACAAATGTACTTTAATGATTGTATTTTATGTTGTTGTACATTTGTATGTTGTATTTAAAATAATACAATTTGTAAAAAAAGGCTAAAGTACTCATATAAAATCTGAGTTTTTAAAAAACAAATTCCGTTTTTGCTGTTTTCATGATTACGTCCTTCTGTAACCTTTTAAATTACTTCACAACATTTTACTTTTGTATAACCATCACCATAAATCGAAAAGTCCATTAGATTGGTGTCTTGGAAAATCAACTCATGAAATACCAAAGCACATGAGTGGATAATAACGAGAAAAAAGTACCTGAGCGAAAATGTATGACGAATGGAAGAGAGTAGATCGTTTGTCAGAGATGCGAAATCTGTGATTGATGGCACCTTTAGATTGATAAATCCGGAAGTTCTGTAAAGAAATATCACCATTGCTGGATATCATCATCAACAGAGTGATGAGGGCCGACAAATAGGACAAGTTCTGAGATGAATGAAGAAGAAGGCAAAAGTGCACAGAAAACTGAAATTCCACAAAATACCAATGGGGTTCATAAAGTATTTTGCAAATTCAGAAAGTCTACAGCTAAGTAACCAATTCCAATAATACAAAAATCGAAAAGTATCAAAAATATTGCCAACGAAAAGTATCAAAAACATTTCCAATGAAATCAATAAACTATTCGTAAATTTTAAACAAAATTATAAGATGAACATAATATTTTAAAATATAAAAACATCAGAAATGCCTGAAATCCAGAAATTTTTCTCAATAGAGAATGATAAAATTAAACATAAATACAAAAATGCACATATAAGCAATAAAATAAAACTGGATAATACTAAAACGTCTACTAAGTATTATTTTGGAAAATATCTAGTCATGAATACAAAAACGAAAAGTATAAAAACTTTTCAAAACTATGTTTAAACTATTACTGAAATTTGAAGATACAAAAAAGTTCACATCCAGGAATACCAAATTATTAATTTATAGTTTCGAATATCAGAGAGTCTATATCTATATCAGATAGAAATTATACTAAAAGTGAATGACGCCAAAAACATTATAATATAACCAAAATATTTTATATCAATTATACTCAATCAAAATTATATCATTGATTTTGATAGCTCTTTATACAGCTCATATCTGTCAGTTAATATATTGTCATAAATACAAAAACGAAAAGTGTCAAACATTTGAAAAAGATATCCCTAAACTATTACTAAAATTTCAAGATACAAAATAGTTCACATCCAGGAATAACAAAGGATAAATTTTTCGAATTCGAATATCAGATAGTCTGCAATTATTTTGGAAATGATCGAACATTCAAAGAGAAGAAACATATGCTAAATTACCTGACTACACGTACAAAAATCTACTAGTATACAAAAAAAATGCCAAAGAAACCATAAACTATTCGTGAATTTTAAACAAGACTATATGTTAAAAATAATAATTTAAAATATAAAAATTTCAGAAATACCTGAAATCCAAAAATTATACTCAAAGTGAATGACTTCGAACACCTTAAAATAATTTATATCAATTATACTCAATCAAAATTATAAAATTGATTTTGATAGCTCTTTATTCAGCTTATATCTAATCAGTCAGATAATATCTAGTCATTAATACAAAAACGAAAAGTATCGAAAATTTGAGAAAGATATCCTTAAATTATTACTGAAATTTCAAGATCCAAAAAAGTTCACTTCTATTTCATATGAAAATTCCAGGAATACATTTTTTTTTCATAAATTAATAATATTTTTTTTGAATAGCAGAAAGTCTGCAATTATTTTGGAAAATATCTAAAATTCAAAAGGAACAAAAAAAAGCCAACTGAGTCCTAGAACTAAATATCAAAACGTTGATTAACTTTTTTGCAAATGCCGGAAAATCTGAAATTATTTTGGAAAATACCAGAATACACATACAAAAATCTAATAATTAAAATAGGTTAGGTTGGGTTTGGTTAGGTTAGGTTAGGTTAGGTTGGGTTGGTTGTACGTATTACAATTTACGTTTAGCTTTGTCTCTGTATTATTTGAATATATTTTAATTTTTTATGTCCGTGATCATATCATGTTTGAATTATGTCTTTTGTTGCTTATTTGTTTTTTGAATGTTTGAATTTGGTCGTTTGTTGCTTATTTGTTTTTTGAACGTTTTTTTTAGATAAGCAGGGATATGCGACAGATATAATGCTTGGTACGTCGGAGTTTGTGTTATTTTTTGACAAATTATTTGACAGTGTAAATGGTTCTACAGTAAATGGCGATAAACCTTTACGATGTGCTATAACCCAAGAAATGTTGCATGTTGCATTTTAGTCCGAAGGAATTCAAGTTTTGAAGACAATTAGATTTATTAGATCACAAGGCGAATATGTTCCACCCTGCATTGCAAACTGGACAACCACATTCAAAGGTATACAAAGCATTTGGAATAAATTACACGCAATTTATTTATTACATTTAATACAAGGGTATTAAATATCTTTGTCCGAGAAATTTGAATCAGGACCCCGTTGAAATTTTTTTTGGTGGTGTCCGAAGTCATGGTGCTAGGAATATAAATCCGACACCTGCTGCCTTCAGAGCTTCTTATAAAGCTTTGATTATTAATAATCTTATGACTCGCTATTCTCCATTTGCAAATTGTTGGGAAGATGGTTGTAGAGGGGCACTAAGGCCCATATCTATAGTCCATACTTGAGCATGAGTTCGACTCAAGTCGTATATTTGGTTGCGTATTTTCTATAAACGTTTATGCGTTTTATGGATTGACAAGCGCATAATATTATTAATAATAATTGTATAGTTGTACATTATATAGTTATTTGTATTATAAGTAAAGAAAAGTATTGTTTTTCTTTACATTTTTTATTGTTTATTCACACTATTTTAAATGTATTCATCTATCATATAATTATTATTAAAATTTATTAATATATTTAGGCCCGAATTTATAGTCCTTACTTGAGCTTGAGTTTGACTCAAGTCATATATTTGGTTGCGTTTGGTGCATAAACGTGTGTAGAAAATACGCAACCAAATATACGACTTGAGTCGAACTCTTACTCAAGAACCGACTATAGATACTGGCCTTAACGATTTGTTTATATATGCCGATACCAGTGTCATGTAAATTACAATAATGTTATGCAAACAATAGCCAAGGAAAATATGTGAACGAACGTTTCACCCATTGAAATCTTATGCAATCGAAGCGACTGCAGCACTATCTTGGAGACATTGTTTGCACGGGAGCACAATATATATTTTAAGTAAAGAAAAGTATTGTTTTCCTTTACGTTTTTTATTGTTTATTCACACTATTTTAAATGTATTCATCTATGATATAATTATTATTATAAACATTTATTAATATATTTAGTGATTTGTTTATATATGCA
This sequence comes from Othius punctulatus, assembly GCA_951805005.1. Lineage (NCBI taxonomy): Eukaryota > Metazoa > Arthropoda > Insecta > Coleoptera > Staphylinidae > Othius > Othius punctulatus. Next base: position 43,222,869 of record OX638141.1, on the reverse strand, counting down.
TATACTAGTGTTGTATATATATTTGAACGAGAAATCCGAATATGTGACAATATATAAGGTGTTCTATTTAAAATAACAAAGTTGATGGCCGCTTCCGGTAGAAGCGGAAGTGATAGAAACGTGGACGTATTTTATTTAGGGAGATCACTATAAGCCATGCATGTGTGATTTATTTCAATTTTTTATTGTATTAGGAATTCTATAAAATAGAAACTTTTCACAAACGACTTGCATGGGACACCCTGTATATCGAATGTATACTCCACTTATGTATCAGAAATGCATTTGCGTCAATAAATTGTTGTTATTGTTGATAAGTAATTAAATAATTGAGGATATTTTGGTTTCAATGGAGTAGCTGGCGCGCCTGGCAACAGCCGACTATTCGTCTGCACCTGCGTGGGCCCACGTCTTTTGCAAACATGGCTACACTTACCACCAGCAATGTTTAATTAATCACACACACACAATAAGTATCGGCTAATGCATGCACATGCATACCAGCATGCTCACTATGGACTAACCTTATGAATCTCGGTGTTAGCACGTCTTCGTTGTCCTCACCATCATGTGCAGTACACATGATGGATAGCAATCACTGGCGATTGAATCATCCCAAGGGCCGCCATGCGAGTTCATACCTGCATATTCCGTCCACTCCCGGTGAATCTGCATAACTTTGCAGCGCCTTGCACTAGGGCCCCCGTTTTTTCGGCACACGTTACCGGTACTTTGGGGTACACATGAGCCCCCGTTGAGCCCTGCACCCCCTCAATGTTCGCCCTTTGGCTTTCTTGAGCGGACTTGCGTGCAGTCGCTTTCAAATACGCGGGGCAAAAGGTTCCACGTATGCGAAATTCTAGAGCCAGGCGCGACAACTTCACCTTATAGTAGCACCGATGTGCGTCCCAAGAGGTGCATACATTTGTTGCATTTTTGGCTGTTTGAATTGTTTAAACTAATTGAAACTAACGAAGCATCGTGTATTCAATGCACACGTAAATTGTGGCTTCATCAATTCAAAGAAATCAAACGGCCAAAATGCAATACTTGTGCGTCCCCCGTGTAACGCACGTCGCTCCAAGGATTAAATCTCGTGCGCAAATGAAGCGTCTCCGAGCCAACCAATCAGAGCTATTTCTGACGTAGCCTGGAATATGCAATTCGTGGCTTCCCTTCGTCCGCTTCGTCCCTTCGTCCCTTGGCGCCGACCGCACGCAAGTCCGGCTTAAGAGGGCCGTAGGGCGAACGTTGTGGGGGCGCAGGGCTCAATGGGGGCTCATGTGTGCTCCAAAGCACCGGTCACCTGTGCTGAAAACACGGGGGCTCCACTGCAAGGCGCTGCAAAGTTATGCAGTTTCACCGGCACCGAAACCACGCCGTGCGGAATTTGCAGGTATAGATTCGCACGGCCCCTGACTGATGCAATCCCCGGTGATATTGCGTACACATGATGGTGAGGACAACGAAGACATACTAACAGCGAGATTCATAAGGTTAGTCCATAGTGAGAATGCTGGTATACATGTGCATGCATTAGCCGATACTTATTGTGTGTGTATGTGATTAATTAAATATTGCTGGTGGTAAATGAAAGCCATGTTTGCATAAAACGTGGCAATAAACTTCTTTATCAAGTTAATATATTTTTTAACAGATTATGAGGACAAGTTAAAATCTTCTGAATGGCAAACTTCTTAACTTCACTTATTCTAACTTGTTCTAATGATTCAATTTTATTTTTATTTTTCTGGTTTCTTAAACCTCATAAAACAGTTCATATACATTTTTTTAATTTAAGTTCAAATTTTTTAATATTGTTTTACATTTTGACAAAGATAACCATAAACTATTCGTGAATTTTAAACATATTATTAGTTAAAAATAATACATTAAAATATACAAATTTTGGAAATACCCGAAATACAGAAATCTTACTACTGAAAGTGGATGATATCGCCAACAAAACTAAAATATTCTATATCAATTTTACAACTATCAAACTCATATCACTGATTTTGATAACGTTAAACAAAACTTTCAGCATTTGCTGAGTTTTCACTATATCATATTCATATGAATATTAAAATTAAGAGATTAAGGCTCTCCAGGATGAATAGTGATGGTACTGTTAGTATACTTAAGTCTATGAAGCATTTCCTGCAGTCATCTCTGTATCCTATCCCCGCAATAATTCTGATACATTTTCGTTGCAGGCCAAATATGCGACCTACAATTGGAGAATTGCCCCATATTTTAATGCCATATGCAAACATCGATTGGCACAATGCAAAGTAAGCCATGCGCAGAACATTTTGTGAGATGTTTTAAGATAAATTCCTCAAGAGGAAGATATTATTTGCAGCTTTATGGGATAGAGCTTCACCTTGACTATGCCAATTTAGTTTGCTGTCCAGATGTAAGCCAAGAAATCTGACTGTATCTGAATATGCATAGGTGTTCTTGTCGTAGGGCCTTAGAGTAAGAATCATATGTACTGACTTATCTTTGTTTAGACTTAACCGATTATCAGTAAACCAGTTATATGCTGCATCTTGTGCTATGCAGTTCTTTTTCAAGGCAGGTTCAATACGTGTACCTTTATTTATTAAATTTGAGTCGTCTACACACAAAATTGTTTTCCCGTCTATATTTTGGGCTAAATCGATACTGACTATTGGAAATAGTAGAGGACCTAATATTGACCCCTGCGGAAACCAAAGAGCATAAGTAATTCAGTTGGGAGAGTGTCATAAAGGCTCACTGACTGGGTTTGATTATTTAGATAGTCTGAGATTAAGCGACATACATTTGGACTGAAGTTATAGTAGTATAGTTTTCGGATCAGTATGTCATGGGAGACACAGTCAAACGCCTTGCTTAGGCCAAGGAAGGATGCCACTGCAAAGGATTTACTCTCAAAACACTCAAGAATTTCCCCAATAAACGAGGAGACAGCATCTACTGTGGATTTATTTTTTCTAAAGCCAAATTGGCTGTCTGACAGGTAATCATTTATTTTCAAAAAATCAATCATTTGGGTGGCTATAATCTTCTCAAGTATCTTTGAGAAGACTGGGAGAATTGATATGGGTCTTTGGTTATTCATGTCTGTTCTGGAGCCTTTGTTTTTATAGATTGGTATTACCTTTGCCTTTCTCAAACCGTCAGGAAATCTATGAGTTGTGAGACATCTATTAATTAAGTTAGTTAATGGTGCAATTAGTTGATCAGTGGCGGATTTAATTACATGTGTGCTTAAACCATAGATGTCCTTACTGTGGCCATTCCTGAGTGCTCCATATACTTCGCGCACCTTCGCTTGGGATACTAGTTGAAAGTGAAAATAGTTAGTGCTGGGGATATTTACATTATGTAGGTAAGTAAAAGGGTTGTATGTGGCTTGAGGAAGTTCGTTATTTAAGTTGGTTGCTATTTTTGAAAAATAGTCATTCAGGGCGGAAGGATCGATATTTTCAGAAAACTGACTCTGGCTGATTTTTCTGAAGGAGTTTATGAGATTCCATGAAATATTAACAATATTATTTGAGTTGTTTATTCGTTTGTCATTAAAATTTAGTTTTGCCAGTTTTATATAGGTTCTATATTGTGCTCTGAGTCGTTTGTATTCATTTTGTAATTCAGGAGAGTTTATCCTTTGCAAAAGCATCCCTAACAAGCCCCAGTGACTCGCGCAGCCGCCTGAGGTCTTCAGAGAACCAATCAGATCCAGAACTTATGCTATCTTTAGTCTTTGCAGATCTTATAGGAAAATACTTTTCGAAAGTTTATACAACTATTGATTGATATTTCATAAATGCATCATCAACATTTGGGATATATTCTAGGGAGCTCCAGTCAATGCCACCGAGCAAGTGGTAGAAGGTGTGTTTGCCTTTGTTAGTAATTGGTCTTTATAATTTGACCACTGGTGATCTCTTGGCAGTACTGAATTGAAACTCTGTGTATATACCTTCATGGTCCGACAGTGTAGTGTGTTGAAGATATATTGTGATGTTTGATTTTATGCAATTAGTGAATACTTTATCTAGTCGACTGTCCAGTTTTGTATTGAAATTCACCATTTTGTCAAAGCCATATCCGGTTAATAAGTCTCGCACTGTACTTGTATTGTTGTCCTTTGGCTTTTCAAAGTGGACGTTAAAGTCGCCTCCTAGGATTACATAATTATTAAAACAGTTTATATTGTCTAGCATTTGTTCTAGACGATCTATAAACACAATAAAATCAGAGTTTGGTGTACGGTATATCACAGCTATGACTAGTTTATACTGAGGAATATATACCACAGATATTTCACAGAGGAGTTCAATGGACATATTGTTAATGTTATGCAGAATAGTATACTGAATACCTCTCGTTAATTGTATGACTCCACCGTATTTGCAGTTATACCTTGAAAAATGGGATGCCGTTTTGAAATCATTGATTATTAATATCTCAGATTCTTGTTTAGTTAGGCAATGTACACATAGGCAGATAGTATCATATTTGTTATTTTATTTTAAGAAGAATGTTTCCATTTCATTAATTTTGTTTCTTACCGATTGTATATTCAAGAATAGGATAATAAATTTGTTTACTTGAATATTTGTTTTATTACTTGTTACTTCATTGGTAATGCTGGTTGAAAATAACAATTAAAAATCTGTAAACAAATGAGGATCGTTGAATACACGCCATATTATTGTATTAATAGTGTAATACATACTTATGTAGCGTAATATAACATTTTAGTGGTATCTTGAGGGTTACAATTCTTACCACGATTGCCCTACATCCATATATCTACTTTAATAATGAAAGCGATTCATAATTACTTAATCATTATTATTAATATACCTATTAATATCCTAAATATTTTATTCATAATTAATGTAGGTCGTTTTTAATAAAATTGTAATCTATGAAAGTTCGTACTGCTCAACATGTTTGAAAAACCAACAATAATGAAAATGAATTGTACAAACATACATTAGACAGAGTTTTATTTTGTAACTATAACTGATTGATCTTTGTATATAAGTTTATATTAAATACATTCATAATATAACGTATGTACTTCTTTATGGAAGTAAGTATATAAGTAATGCCCTTGCGAAGTCGCAAAGAAAAGGAACGGAAGGGTCTTACGTATCCCTACAGCAAATAGACCAAAAATAATGAAAAAGAAAATATGGAAATCATTCATTCATATTCCATGCATCGCATACTATCTAATTCCATCGCAAATAAAAAATAAAGCACCAAGGAGACCCCAAGTTCCTCATTTTCAGGAAGATTCAAAGAGGAGCTCAGAAAAGATAAAAAATGAGTGCCCTGATAGAAGTATCACACCAGTGCAATCGATATGTTGCACCTATTGTGAGACCGTATCAGGAAATGAGGAGAATACAGGCGCGACACGTTCTGTGCGGTCTTTTTAATTAATCCGACAAGTGTAATTTGCAGGGCCGCATGATGAATAGATCTCCATGTTCCAATATGCTGACATTGATACATTGTCAAAGTGAGGCAGCAATGGGGAGCATGTGAAGAGGAACGGCGAGTGAACAATGAGGGGAGGAAGGTTAGCATTGCCGGTCGACCTAATTAACCTCCATTACTCGACTAACTGACATATTTATTATATCTACCTGAGAAGTCTGCTTTAATAGATTACAACCTACTCTTGCCAATTAGATGCTTTCTGATGTAAATATTATATCTTGTACGGCTGATTTCCGACGGTTTTGTACTAATTAATCACTACAGGCACTCGTTTAATCTTTAAAGTACATTATTTATAGTGTAAGAAGCTTGTATACAGTTCCCTTTTGCTCCCCCATATACATCAATGGCAGAATTATGTTAATCCATAACGCTACAGCCAAGCAGACTGTTAAGTACATTGTTATATTTTGATTGATTAAAGTAAATTGATGTTACATTTGGATTATTTATTTACGCAATTATTTGTATGTTAAAATATTTAATGAACTTAATACATTTTCATTTAAATACAAACTTATATTTAATGCTTCCCCTGGAGTTTGAATTGAGATGACTTTCATGATGTAAAATCATTGTGTTGTGATTGTCTATTTTTTACGAGATATTTTGAGAAAATCAGACAAAAATTAAATAATTGCAGATTTTAAGTCAGTGGAAAAGTGAAAAATTAGATTTTCATGACTTTTTACAGAGGCGACAATCAGTGGCGCATTTATACTTTTGCACTTTCAACTTGCCCCCCACCTCCCACCAACCCCTTAATATTGTTGATATTAACATATCTCACCATAAAATTGACAAAAAAGGTGTTTCTAATCTTTGAAGTTTAAGGAGGTAGCGAGATGATTCTTCTATTTGCAATTTTTCGTTCGTCATATAATTATTTATGTGTTTTTTTACACATAAAACACTTGTGCCTTCGGTATTTTTCAAAAATTTGCCGTCCCTGGATTTTGCCGCCCTGTTCTCATAGCCCGCCACCCCCTTAAATCCGCCACGGTATGGGTGTTATTACTATTTTTATCATTATTATTGGATAGACAGAGCGAGCAGCCAGGACGATTTTCAAAAGTCGGCTCCTCTGCACACAATAACCTTCACACGCGCAGCAATTCTCCTCCGTCTAATCTAATTCAGAGTGACAACAATGCGTTTAGCAAAGTAACGTACGTAAATAACCCCGCAGTAACGCTTAGTGTCAAAATAGTACATTCGCCCAAAGTATATTTTTACCTAAAACTTATTTCTAGAAAGTGAAAGTAGATGTAGGTGGTTGCTTACGTCGCAAAATAAGCACGGATATGTTTGTAAATGCAAGCCAAAATCAAACAGTTGCATAGCATAAAATGTAAATCAATATTTCGAAATCTCATCAAGTTTAATTGGTTGATTGTACTTGATCAACACAACTTGAACCTTTGTTTCGTTAGAGTTAATTATCTTTATACTATAGTTTTCATTCAACTTTTGCCGATCAACCTTATACTATACTTTTCATACAACTTTTGTCGATCAACTACAACCGATCAATTAACCTGTTTCGCGAGAACGCGCCTTTAATAAGTATCTATCATTGTTGAACAATAATGATAATAGATCGATTCGATTAAAATTGTAACTCTGTACTTGTTCTACATTTCTATGCTGCAACTGTAATAACAAAACATTTTAAGACGAATAAGTACTTAGACTTATTTTAATTTCAGTGCCGGCTTGGACTACGCCTTCGTAAAGTTAGGGTTTTTGCTTATTTCTTAGATCTTTTATAATTTTTTTTAAAATGATTTTCATATCATGAAGCAAATTTTGTGCTATCCGCCGAATTATGCTTCCCCCCAAAACCACGCTTTCTTAATTTGTCGTTAGGACTATATTCTTACCATTTACAATCATACACACACACAAACATGAATAATTGGTCGATTCATAAAATTTTAAATGTGTTTTTTTGACATGATTACAATATTTTTATTTTAACCGCACATGCTACAATAAAATGCAATCAAAATTACTTAATTTCTAGTGCTTAGCAACAAAATACAGTAATGAAATAAATGAATTATGTTCTTGTTTTGTATGCTGTTTTATCGGTTGCAGTAATAATTAATCAAATCTATTTGAGGATTTTCGGTCCCAATATATGCATGTTACATCTAGAAGTCTTAATATACATATACACGGTGTCCCGGGACAAAGGAAACACCCCAAATACGTCAATTTTTAATTAGAGGAGACAAAGTTTTGTCAAGAAAATTATCTTAAAATGTTTAACTATCTTTCCAAAGGTAATGCAAGCACATTTTTTTAAATTGGAGTGGTAGAGTAATAGTTCATTTAAAAGCTTACATAATTAGCAATGCGACAGTGTATTACTTTCGAAATCGACAGATTTGATAAAGTAATACAGCGTTGTACTGTAAATTATGTAAGCTTTCAAACGAATAATAAGTCAACCCCCACTGCAATTTACAAATATGGCCTTACTTCCGCTGCGGAAACGGGGTTAAAATATTGGAGATCATTTGCTTGCCAAACATTGTCCACCTTTATTTAAAAACTGACACATTTCACAGATTTCGCGAAACAAAATTATATTCGTAGTTATTTAGGGCGTTACCTTTCTCACGGGACACCCTGTATACTTATTTTCTTTTATATATTTTTCGTGGTAATCAATTCAATCATAATTTTGTATGTCTTCAAAGAGACGAAATGTTTCGAATTTTGGCGTGAATATTGGTTTCAATATGACGATGATATCTAAGTATCGCAACCAAGACACACTTTGCAGTTTTTGACATCTCTGCAGCACTGCCTTTTTACTCTTTTCGCGGCGTAATTCTGCGAACCCTCATTTTTGATAGTAGGCTGGAATTATTGTCTCCGACTGGAAATGGATTTCGCTTTTCGGAACGAAATATTTTCTTTTATACCTCCAACTTCGTGTCTGACCCCCACAGAATGGGCACATTGCGGTGAATTTGATATGGCGCATGAGGTATAAGCGGTGGGGATACTTAAAGGATGTTTCCTTTTCATGTTTGTTTGTCTTTTTAAATTTTTTAACCATACAAAAATATCGAAATGTGTATTTTAACCTATGGAAGTTTATCTTCGCATTTCTATGGTGTCTTACTACATCAGGACATTCAGGTGGAAAAGCCTGCTGTCTCTGATTCATGAGCGCCACTGTCTTCTCACTCTTATGGTGTCTCATTACATCAAGACATTCAGGGGGAAAAGCCTGCTGTCTACGATTCATGAGCGCCAATTTTTCTTCTATGGTATCTCACTAGATCAGGACATTCAGGTGGAAAAGCCTGCTGTCTGATTCATGGGTGCCAGTTTTTCTTCTATGGTATCTCACTACATCAGGACATGTAGGTGGAAAAGCCTATTGTCTATGATTCATGAGCGCCAGTATTTCATCTATGGTATCTCACTAGATCAGGACATTCAGGTGGAAAAGCCTGCTGTCTATGATACACGAGCGCCAATTTTCCTTCTATGGTATCTCACTAGATCAGGACATTCAGGTGGAAAAGCCTGCTGTCTATGTTTCATGAGCGCCAGTTTTTCATCTATGGTATCTCACAAGATCAGGACATTCAGGTGGAAAAGCCTGCTGTCTATGATACACGACCGCCAATTTTCCTTCTATGGTATCTCACTAGATCAGGACATTCAGGTGGAAAAGCCTGCTGTCTGATTCATGGGTGCCAGTTTTTCTTCTATGGTATCTCACTACATCAGGACATGTAGGTGGAAAAGCCTGCTGTCTATGATTCATGAGCGCCAGTTTTTCATCTATGGAGTCTCACTAGATCAGATATTCAGGTGGAAAAGCTTGCTGTCTGATTCATGGGTGCCAGTTTTTCTTCTATGGTATCTCACTACATCAGGACATGTAGGTGGAAAAGCCCACTGTCTATGATTCATGAGCGCCAGTTTTTCATCTATGGTATCTCACCAAATCAGGACATTCAGGTGGAAAAGCCTGCTGTCTATGATACACGAGCGCCAATTTTCCTTCTATGGTATCTCACTAGAACAGGACATTCAGGTGGAAAAGCCTGCTGTCTGATTCATGGGTGCCAGTTTTTCTTCTATGGTATCTCACTACATCAGGACATGTAGGTGGAAAAGCCTACTGTCTATGATTCATGAGCGCCAGTATTTCATCTATGGTATCTCACCAAATCAGGACATTCAGGTGGAAAAGCCTGCTGTCTATGATACACGAGCGCCAATTTTCCTTCTATGGTATCTCACTAGATCAGGACATTCAGGTGGAAAAGCCTGCTGTCTATGTTTCATGAGCGCCAGTTTTTCATCTATGGTATCTCACAAGATCAGGACATTCAGGTGGAAAAGCCTGCTGTCTATGATACACGACCGCCAATTTTCCTTCTATGGTATCTCACTAGATCAGGACATGCAGGTGGAAAAATCTGCTGTCTATGATTCAAGAGCGCCGGTTTTTCATCTATGGTATCTCACCAGATCAGGACACTCAGGTGGAAAAGCCTGGTGTCTATGATACATGAGCGCCAATTTTCCTTCTATGGTATCTCACTAGATCAGGACATTCAGGTGGAAAAACCTGCTGTCTACTGCTTCATGAGCGCCAGCTTTTCCGAAGCTTTGAGTACATAGCCAAGACAAAACTTTGTATGGTTATAATAGCAATATAAAAATTACTTAGTTCAAAGAAAATTTTATCCCAGGAAATAGGAAACGTCCAAGTTCCCCATGGGACTCGTGTGCCAGCAAAGCAAAATTCACTGCAATATGTCAGAAGCGGGTAGGCATTGAAGCTTGGGGTGGATGAAGGGAAGTATAGTACCTCCGGAAATCGGAGTCCATATACGGTGAGACGTAAAAACAATTTCGGCCGACATTCGAAATCGCGGGGGCGTAAAATTGGGGCGCAAAACGAAAAAAACCGGCCGTGGTGTGAGTTGTCGATAGCTCAGAGATGAGTCGAAGTTATTGTGCTGAGATGTGTACTTTCACCTTGAGGCAGATCTTTATGCTTAGTTATAGTCTTAGTCTTTATAATTATGAGCGATTTTTGCTACGACAAATATTTACGCATGCATTTGCCACTTACAAATGCCTTCACTTGGCACTGCTAACATGTTCTTGACTGATTCCTTATATTGGGAGCTTTTATAAGCTATTCGTTAAACTTGTATATGTACTATGTGTATCAAATTCTCGAGAAAACTATAATCGAATTGTATTAATTCTATATTATAGATTAATCAACTTAATAAGTAAAACACTAATGGCACTTAATGAGCATTTATGAGAAACTAGAAGAAATTTCTTGCACATATGTTAGTGATGTTTTATTTTAAGTTGCTACAACATGAGAACAAAAAACCTCTAAAATATATGCACACTAGAAATTTCTTCTAGTTTCTTATAAATGCACACTGCGTGCATACAATGCTTTCCTATTAAGTTGATTATTCTGTAATAGAAATAATATAATTTAAATAAGTTTTCCAAAGAATTTGATCACATAGTACATATACTAGTTCAAAGTATAGCTTATACAAGCTGCCAATAGAGACAACAAGTCAAGAACATTTACGGCGGTCTAAAAATGTTACGACTTCTACTAATTTCAGTATTTTACATTATTACTACACAACTTAGATATTACAGCAGATAAATTTGAATATTATGCAATTAATTTGCATTCATTTATATAATTGCGAAATGTATCTTGAGGTTTAAGATATCTACGAGATCAAGTATTAGGGAGGTATGTTTAGTGGAGATTTTCAAACACAGATTTTCCTGTATATTATAATCGTGCAAAAAAAAAATAGATTTTCAATACCCAGATTTTTGGGGCTCCTTCATCATGAAGCGACTATTTATACAAATGTCTGTGCTTGTCTATGGAATATGGATTTTCATATCTATTATTTATCTTTCAACATCTTGCAATTCTGCAAAGATTCTGCTAGGCCAGTTTAGTATGGATATTCATATCCAGTATACTTTCTTTCAAAATCTCGCACCTTTTTCATTTGACTAAGTTTCCAGAGTAGTTGCACTAAACCTAATTAAGTTCTTGTGATAAGCCAGATTGAGATTTCTCTGTAACACTGTATAAATGATTAAGTTCTGGTGCAGCATTGTAGAACGTTATTGGGTGTTCGTCGTCGAGGTCAAATAGGAGGTCCCTTTGAGCCCAGTAAAAAGTTCTTTGTTGCATCTAAGCTTATTGAGTACTAGCGTTATATTGTAAGTTACAATTGAGCGTTCATGTATACACTGTTGAACTCAATCACGTTTTCTTCAGCTCTTTGGAGTCTTGTCAGTCCCTGTTTTTAGTTCCTTAGGCCCTTTGTGACGCTAATAAATCATTGAGTTTTGGTGCAGCGTTGTAGAACGTTATTGGGAGTTCCTCGTTGAGGCCAAATGGGAGGTCCTTTTGAGCCCAGTTAAGAGTTCTCTGTTCCATCTAAGCTTATTGAGTACTACAGTTACACTGTACATTACAATTGAGCGTTCATGTATACACTGTAGGACTCAATCAAGTCTTCTTCAGCTCTTTGGAGTCTTGTCAGTCCCAGTTCTTAGTTTTTTAGGCCCTTATCAAAATGGGTTTTCATACCCATTATCTTCTATTCAACATCTCACAATTCTTCATTTGACTAAGTTTCCAGAGTAGTTGCACTAAACCTGATTAAGTTCTTGTGATGAGCCATATAGGGATTTCTTTGGGACACTAATAAATCATTGAGTTCTGGTGCAGCATTATAGAACGTTATTGGGAGTTCCTCGTTGAGGCCAAATGGGAGGTCCTTTTGAGCCCAGTGAAAGAGTTCTCTGTTGCATCTAAGCTTATTGATTACTAAAGTTACATTGTAGATTACAATTGAGCGTTCATGTATACACTGTTGAACTCTATCAAGTCTTCTTCAGCTCTATGGAGTCTTGTCAGTCCCTGTTGTTAGTTCTTTAGGCGCTTTTCATTCTGATGGGTCAGTTGCTGATGTAAATGGGTTTTCATACCCGGGTTTTCATACCCATTTTCTTCCATTCAACATATACACTGTAGGACTCAATCAAGTCTTCTTCAGCTCTTTGGAGTCTTGTCAGTCCCAGTTCTTAGTTTTTTAGGCCCTTTTCAAAATGGGTTTTCATACCCGGGTTCTCATACACATTATCTTCTATTCAACATCTCACAATTCTTCTTTTGACTAAGTTTCCAGAGTAGTTGCACTAAACCTGATTAAGTCTTGTGATGAGCCATAATGGTAATATCTACATTTCAAAATCTCGCAATTTCTTTAATTCGTTTACTACATGAGTATAATAAGGCTCCACGCGATATCTCTTATGTATAAAATAAAAAGATAACTGCATCAATGAATTTAATACTTGATTTGCATCATTTATTAATTTAAATTTGTAATGAATTAATTTGTTATTAATAGTAAATACTGTTTAACTACGACTACAAAGCACCATTACAGAATCACAGTTATAAATAAAAACCATATGATATTTGTTCTATGATGCATGGTATTTCACAGTAATTTTAAGGATTGCCATATAAAATAAAATCTTTTATTATTATTGAAAACCATGAATCTGACGAACTTTGCAGTAAACAATGTTTCAGTTGAGGATGCAAATTAAGCATTCATTTCGCAGACTGTACCTCCTAGGTGATGCTGGAAATCAATCAAAATATTGTCGATAAATCTAAAGAATAACACAACATAGCGGAAACTTACTATCGTGCCTTGAACAAAAATCTACGACGGAGTTGGCGCTGGCAATCTCAAGTCATCTTAGTGCAGACATAACTTAATATTGTCAACGCCAACTTCGTCATCATTTTTGTTGACGGTCGATAGTTTCGCATGACACATTGCAAGAAAAAAATAGAAGCAGAAGAAGTAGAAGAAGGAGAAGAAGTATATTTGTCAGTATTTTTTAAATTTATGTATGTAAATGGGACCTACGAGAGGAAAAAGGTATCAGCTACTCCAGGTAATCATGCAGGGGGCAGCTAAGGGAAGCAGATTCATGGGAAGAAAACGAAATGGCTAAAGAATCTCCGGAAGTGGTTTAGCTGTACCATTAACCAATTATTCACAGTGACCACTACCCCTCATATCAATCTAAATTCAATAACAGATATTGAGAAAGTACTGTGAAATTGACTATCACAAGGAATCATAGCTAAAACGCAAAAAGTTCACAAATTAATTAAAAATATTCTGATAGTAATACATTCCAAAGTTAAATGTTTAAAAAATCTTCTTTTGTGAACTAGAGATTGAAAACGAATGTATCATAAAAACCCAATATTTTGGTTAGCTCCGATTCGATGGTCAAAATTGTCACACACTTCATTTCATGAAGGGTAAAGGATGTTAGTAAATATACCAACACCTCAGAACATCAATTTAAATATTAATATTCATCGTTCCTTAATTAATTTAATAATGTATTTGATTGCGTTATACAACTTATAATATTTTCATGGTAGTGTTAAATGTAAAACATGTCTGAAATAATTTCCCCAAGAGTGATTCGATATTAATTTAAATTATATCGCTCCAGCGCGAAATATTTGAATACTCATTATAGAACTTATTTTGAGGAAACTTTATAATCGCGATATTACGACAGCCGCGCAGTGTATGACTTTATAAGCCACTCGGATAAATAATCGACGAGTTTAGCAAGTTTGCCTCTCCCTATTTACAGACAAGTTCTTATCCGAAGCCTAAACATACAGACTGTAAACGATATATTATACTTCCAACTTCTGTACCGCCAAGTTATGCGCAAAAACTTCTGATATATGTGCGTATGATGAAGCGGTTCCAACGACGTGCTAAAACAGAAATTACCTTTGTTTAGAGACTACGTCTGGTAACAGATCACCGCTTCCGTTCAGCGCAATGAAAATGTGCACGATGGAAAATTGGGTAATTTGAACTGTATTTAATCGAGCGCGTAAATTATGGCATTTAAAATAATATTGCGTTTAATATTTCTTCACGATTTTGTTTATAATGTATCATTATACATAACTTATGTTATAATATATGTTATATTTTTATGTATATGTTATATGTTATATTTTTGTTATAAGTACAGGTAACTGTTTCGTATTTTATCACGGTTCTCCCGTTTTTTTTAAATTTTTAATCCTTAAAGCGTTATAACTTCTAAACAATGGCGAATCGGATGCCTGTATAACATCATATAAGTTTTGTTTCTGTAATAGCTTCAGCTTTCATTTCCAAAAGTTTGTCAATGTGCTAAAAAATCACCCTGTATAAATGATCTAAATTAGGCTATCGACTTTTAATATTTATATTAATAAATAATCTTAATTTTACAATAATATAACACACTTGGCTGGGTGTTTCCAGAGAAGAGTTAATGCGATTTGTTATGCGATGTTGGTGTGCGCAGGTGAATAAATGCTACTCACCCATGCTAACAATGCGATTGTAAATATTACATGAGCGCGTCAATCCGGTGAGATTGTTGCGCTCCAGTGCCAGGGGAAAATGTAAAATATCTGTTACGCTAATGCTGAAAGCCGACGTTATTCCAAATACTCAACCAAATTGGAATGAATGTGAAACCAAGCAATTGCAGTTGGAGATGATCCTTTTTGGAATGAAAGAGAAAAACATTACGATTGCTACGTGGTAAATGTAACGATGCAATTTACTTATTACATTTTTGAAACTCCTCCTTTGTATAATCATAATTTTGCATGTTCATAATAGAAAGTTCCAATAATATCAATGACTCTTTGGTACCTTATTATTAATATCTCTACGTTTAAAAATATGTTTAGCTATATTTTTAACCTGAATTAAACTACAATTAGATTAGAAAGATATTAGTCATGTAGTTTGTGTCTCGCGAAAAAAGCCTTGACATGTTTTTGACAGGATTGTAACACTTCAAATTCCCCAATATTTAGTAATTAGGTATATTTTACTTGTAATCATAAATTCTTATAATTTATGATATTTGTTTTGGCTCGTGATTTATCTATTTTACTTTTATTTTGTGTGATCGTATCTTTACGCAGTACTTCGCAGTACTTCTTTACGTTATGTTTGATATTAAATCATTATCGTGACAACTCCAACTTCTTTTAGAGGTAATGCGTGTGTTAGTAACAATAAAATCAATAAAATACGGACACATATTTATGGATTAAGTGTTATTTATTCACTTTAAAGGATTTTGCAACAACAATTAAACATCAATTTTGAATTTAATGATTTTCTTTATTGACTCAAAAAGTATTAGTTAGTTTTGGATAAAAGATGTACTTAACGTCAATGACTTCACACATTGCTCAATTCTACGTGCCCGCAAAACTGCTCAATGCATATCACCACTTCATGAAATATGTCACTGTTTGTGCCTTCCAATGTCACATTCCATCTATTACTTCAGGATTCACTAACTAGTTTTTGATAGATTCAATCTTGCTAAATATATCCTGTTAATTGTTCGTATGACTGATATTAATGAATTTGCAATATGAAGATTTATAACTCGTTTATACTCATTAGACAAAACAACCAATAATTTGCCATAGTATTACCCAGTTATTTTGTAAACTATACCTTAATATTTTATACTTACTCCCTTGAGAGCATTACCGTTTTTAGATTTCAACTTTAAATTTAGAATAAGATTTATTAAACAAGCAATTTCGATAATTTTATTGACATAATTTAATTAACCTTTAGTTTTATTTCTGTAATGTTTCTCATTTAAACTTAATCTTCATTTGATTCAAATTCATGTTATCAATTACTCATAATTAAATAATGTTTTGCCACTTTAGCGAAGAGATATTATTTAGGTTATATTTCACTAATTTATACTTATTCCCTGAAGAGTATCATCCTCTCTATACTTCAATTTAAATTTATAACGACAGTATTTTATTAAATAGGAAATTCAAATGATATTACTTATTTCATTTTAATTGATATTTTTATGACTTCTGTTAGCTTGTGAGGAGAATTGTTAATCATGTCTACTAAGGTAAACATAATTGGAGATGGTAGCATTCTCCTGTCTGAACGCGAATGAAACCGGAAAGAATACCTTATCAACCTCCAAGACATCGCTCAAAGCGTATGCCAGAAATTAATAAAGCTCTCGAAGACCCACGTATATGAAACCGGAAAGATTACCTCATTAAAATCCACGACATCGCTCAAAGCGTATGCCAGAAATTAATAAAGCTCTCGAAGACCCACGTGTATGAAACCGGAAAGATTACCTCATTCAAATCCACGACATCGCTCGCATTGGTCTTTTACTGACTATCCGCACATTTAGTCATAATAAGATGTTAAAAAGCCCAAAACATGAATTGAACCCTAACACGTGCTCTGCTTCATATCCACATCTCGGTTTTCATAATAAAACGTTAAACGAGCCGTTCGGACAAAGGAAAAACAAATTAGATTTAGGGGATTTCGAGGGGTGATCCTTGTTACAACACATGGCCCGTGGTCTGTAGTCGAGCATCAACGTGCCGTGATCGGAATATCTGAGCTTCCAGCAGAGCTTCTGGAGGCAGTCGCACTAATATTCCTCGAATGCGATAGGCGCTCACGTAGATTGTAAATCATGCAAATATATCACATCCCACGCACGTGGCTGCAAACTCCTGCACCGAGATTTCAACGCGTTATGATTATCAAATCCAGAAAGCGAAAGAACCGAATCCTCATGGCTTTCTTGTACGTTGAAAATGCAATATGTTACAGATTCTGTCAGAAGAACATATTGTATTTTTAATAAAACGTTAAAGTAATATTTACTATCTCGTGTTATTGTCCTACATGAATAGCTAAAGTACTTATAGAGTATAAAACGTTTTATAAAAAGCGGCTGGCAATTAAATGGTAATTTATGTCCACACTTTTGCATATTCATAAACACGTGGATGAAGTAAATATTATTTAAGAGTCCAATCACAAATAACATTATTATTAAGGCATGCTTTCCAATTCAATTATCTTATTTGTGAAAATCTATAACCAATCCCCGAATAAATTCTATGTAACTAGAGTTGTTTTTGTGGCATCTGATTGCCGTTTCAGCCGCAGTAAACCAAAGAATATAAAAATTACGGCCACATGTCTTCGGCTTAATTGGATTCGCTTTTCGTTTCCGCGCACGTTTTCAGTCAGCAGAATTTATACACCATTGCTCCTTGATTTCTCCTCGATGGATCTCGTTTATCTTACCCCAATTTACAATTCCTTCGAATAATGATGAAAAGATCACAGACACAGATCGCGTTGAGCAAAAGTATTAAAGTTAAATTTAAAAATGTCTAATATTAGTTGATTACTGATTAAAAAATAAAAATATAGCAAAACATATTTTTTATCGTAGATATTCGTGATAGTCATTAATATTATGGAAATATACTAATAACATTAATTTTATCAGACATTTTAAAATTAATTATGTTCCTTCAGTTTTGCCTCGACACCATGTATACAAGGTATAAATATATAAATGAATAAAATGACTGGAAAAGAGGAGGATGTTTTCAAAGTAATTTGGGTGCGTAGAATTCAAACTTAGCACCAGAATTGCGCTATCAGGTCTAGTTCTTTTTATGTCGCATGGATGGCGCAACTGTAAAGTAATTTGACGGAAACCCACATTTATTCTCTATCTTCATAATAATAGTGCTTAAATATGTCAAGTATATCGCGTGTTACTAATTCAAGCTATTTTTGCTTTGTTTGTGGTAAATATATGGTTGGAAAAAAAGGATATGCAATAACAGAACCGTTAAAATATGCATATTTACATTACTTTGGTTTTACTGCCAGAAATTTAGACAAAACGTGGACACCGACATTGTTTTGCAATAGTTACAGAACTATTTTATACAAGTGGTCGAATGGCGATAGAAAATATTTCGACTTTTCAGTTCCAGTAATATGGAAAGAGCAGAGTAATCAACAAACATATTGTCATTTTTGATTATCAAAAGTTGTTGGGATCAATATGAAAAATCGAACAGGTGTGAAATACGCAAATTGTTCCATCTGTTTCAAAACCAGTTTAACGATTACCAAATCATCCATTGCCAGTCGTTCCTGGTACTACAAACAGTGATTCGGAAACACCTTTCAATGCCATTGTTCCCAGCAGTGGTAGTTTGTATGAGCCTAGAGAATGCCATTTAGTGACTCAAGCTGAACTTTATGATGTAGTTCGTGATTTACATTTATCAAAGCAAGACGCAGAATTATTGGCTTCACATATGTTTGTATGAGTCTAATGAATGCCATTTAGTGACTCAAGCTGAAGTTAATGATCTAGTTCGTGATTTACATGTATCAAAGCAAGATGCAGAATTATTGGCTTCACATATGCAACAATGGAAACATCTTGTAGTTGGGACAAAAGTAACAGTTTATAGAGAAAGAAGCTATGAATTGATTGCATATTTTGAGAAGAAAAACACTATTCTCTACTGTAACGACATTCAAGGTTGATTTCAAAAAATTAACCTACCATATGAAAAAAAATGAATGGAGATTATTAATTGACGGCTCTAAGTACAGTTTAAATGCTCTTCTTTTACACAATGGCAATAAAAAACCATCCGTACTAATTGCTCATGCTGAAAATCCGAAAATCCGAAGATCATAAATCTTCCATTTATATATATATGGGTTATACATATGGTTATTTAAAAGTATGTGATTGAATGTTCTATGTATATACTAAATTCCAAGTTTTAATCAAATCAAATTTATTGAGGTCATTAGTTTTGTTGAGGTTTCACAAAATTTATATGCATTTATATACATGTTGCTATTAAACAATAGTTTAAAAGCAGCAAAATAGTTTGGTTTGTTAACTGGCATGCACGTCGGTTTTACAAAATTTGGTTGTTTCCTTTGATTATGGGATAGTACACCAGAACAGATTGGCCACAAAGAACAGAGGAAAAATGGAAAACAAAACATTTGAAATAATCCAATAATTGATCCAAATGACACCTAGTTTTATATGCAGTGGTGGAAGTAGGACGTCATTTGGACCAATTAATGGATTATTTACAATAGTTGGTTTTCCAAGAGAATACTCTGTTCTTCGTGGCCAATTTGTTCTGGTGTAATGATGACTTGTAGCTCGACTATCGCATAAACAAAGGAAACAACAAAATTTTGTGAAACCTCCTTGCATGCTAGTTAACAAACCAAACTTTGTGAAGGCTCTGAACAAAGATGCTGCTGCTTTTAAACATTTGTTAGCAGTTTTTCCTATAATTTTATATGTTAAAATTAAAGTAGGCATATTTGTTGGTCCTCAGATCAGGAAGTTATTGAATGGTTATTATTTCCCACAATGTTTATCAGAGATAGAATCTGCAGCCTGGCAATCTTTCAAAAGCATCGTAGATGTTTTCCTTGGAAACAAGAAAAGTTATAACTACAGACAAATTGTTACTGAATTTATGAAAAATTATTGTGAATTAGGTCAAGATTGTATTACGGAAGTGAATGTCACTCAAGATGCATTCGAAATGCTTTCACATTTGAATTCTTTTCCACAAAACCTTGGTGCAGAGCCCATCTTGATGCTCATCAAGATTTAATGAAAATTGAAAAAAAAATTATCAAGGATTTTGGAACAAAAGTATGCTGGGCGATTATTGCTGGACTCTTAAGCCTCGTTTACATTTCGAAAGTTTACTGGCGAAAAGTACTTACCGCCAGTAAACTTACGAGGTGTAAACCAGGAAAACGTCTGCCAAGAAAGAAACTAAACAAGAAAGTAAGATGTCTTTTTGGTTTACACATCGTTAATTTACTGGCGGCAAGTACTTTCCACCAGTAAACTTTTCAAATGTAAATGAGGCTTAATACGTGAAACTGACCGAGATAAAGACAAACGATGTTCAAACACTGCTATTTACCTATGAAAGTTATTTTATTTTTGAATAAATTAACGATTTTTATTAAAAAACAAACGAAAACAATGATATTTTATATCTCGCCTGATCTTACCTGACCTGACCTGATAAAAAAAAAACAGTTACAGATTCAATTTCAGCGCACCAAATTACCTTAAAAACACTATTTGGTTGCTCCAGCCGAAAACCTTGTATACCAGTGTAATTATCAATAATAATTTAAGCTAATATAATAGGAAATGGAAATTTGCAAATCAAAGATTTTTTACGATTTGTTGAAGTAGGTACTTATCTCAAATAAAGTTGTTTTAAGAATTTAAGTATTAGGAATTTGATTACTAAGTAGTCTCAACAAGAACTGACTTTTGGACATTTGTTATTGTAATTAAATTTTAAACAAAGCATTTTTTTCGTATTTGTAATTGACGTAACATAATAATAAAAAAATTAAACGTGTCTTAATTTGTAAGACACTTCTATTTAAACTTGTACTGCCCTGATACTAGAGTAAATTTAATAACCCATTGGCTTGAGAATTCCGGTTTTATTATCTCCGTACAAAAACGATTAAGTACAATTACTCAATTACGTCTACATTGTGTGGTAAACTGCTAAGGCTTCTGCGTTTAACCGTTGAAATTGCCTGGCTCCTAGTAAAATTGAGCTTCTTGCTATATTGTGATTCAAATGTAGTACTGTTATTAATATAATTGAACACAATTATCGCGCCCCATTTATGTATAGAATAAATCGTTTACATTTTATTCATAATCAACTCTCATTGGGTTTGGAGTTGGCCTTGACATGAATAATTTATCCATTTTAAGTTAGTAATTGCATTTGTGACCAATTATTAACATTATTCTATTATTACAACATAATTTAATTTAATATATTAATTTATTGCGTCCATCCTGTTAGCATCAGGTTTCGCAAATATATTTGCTTTCAATTATCAAATTCGCTTTCCAATAAATTTTCTTAATTGGAGAGGGATATTACAATCTTTATTAAGCTATTGGCTTTATTCTTAATTGGATTTATCCAATAACTATGTTTGCAGTATTAATTTTCTTACCTATTATGTCCAGAATTTTTCACTTTTAATATTTTCATAATAATTAATAAATTTGAATAGGTAATTATTTGTAATAATAATTCATTATGAATCGCGTATTTTTCCAGTTTTTAAAATCAATAACGCTACATTTTAGACATACCATTTTTAATTTTCCAATTAATACGAATCAAGATTAATTATTCGTAAAGGGTATTGTAACTGGTCACATCACAAAGGAAATATAATTGCATTTCATTTAATTGATTAATGTTATTGACATTTTAATGGGGCTGCCACGTAATTAAATTTAGTTTTAATTAATTTTCACTCGTGCATTGGTTATTCTGTATGACTTGGTAATACTTCACAAACACAATGCATATGTTTTGCATTTTTTTGCCATACATCTTTGAGTCTTTGTTATACTAGAACCTATTTTAGTTTTATGTTTTAGTGATGGCATGCTTCTGCATGACAAATTACCAGAATCGCAATGAAGCGATACAGGATAACCTGAAACTTTGCGTTTATTTCATTCATATCCAATCGCCAGCTTCAGTTCCCTTGTGTCAGGCCGATAATTTGAGTGGTGAAAAGGGACGTGATTAAGAGCAAGTTTAATACGTCATTAATACAAGACGAACTCTTAAATCATATTTATTATAATAATACATTAATTATTATACGTTAATGGCTAGGGCACCTAGATTGGATTGGACGTGTCAAGGCTTGGCGGGAGCGGCACGATTCTGTAACGAAGAGAAGATATTCCTGAGCCAAAGCTCAGTAAGCACCCTTCCGAAGAAGTGATGAATATATACATGCACATACACATATATCTACATATACATATACATGTACATAGACTGCATATTACGAATGCTCCCCAGGGACTACTCAAACTCACCCCTGAGGACGGAACATATGCCCGGCCAGGAGTTATGAAAATTAGGGTCTACTATCCATGAATAGTAGGTAAAAATACCGTTGACCCCAAGATGCCCCTGAACACATCCTGCAATCATATATACCTATTGAGACTGCCATATAACGAATGCTCCTCAGGGACTACTCAAACTCACCCCTGAGGACGGAACATATGCCCGGCCAGAAGTTATGAAAATTAGGGTCTACTATCCATGAATAGTAGGTAAAAATACCGTTGACCCCAAGATGCCCCTGAACACATCCCGCACAATGTGCGATTCATAAATGTAGAGTTGGGGATCCCATATGCACGGTGGGCAATATTGCCATAATCGAATGCTCCTCAGGGACTACTCAAACTCACCCCATGAGGACGGAACCTATGCCCGGCCAGGAGTAAGAGATGGGGTCTTACTATCCGAAAATAGCTGGCAATAACACCGGCGTCCCCAACCTCCTCCTAGACACATCCCGCAACATATGTGCGATTCATAATTGTAGAGTGCAGGATCCCATATACGACGATGGCATTTTAGTCTCTCTACTTGTTAGTTTTTTCTACCTTATTCTACCGTGCAATCTACGAAGGTGTACTTACATTACTTAATTCTACGTAACTACAGGCACTATTTACTGCTATGAGGAACTAATCGGCTTGCTGGATAAATACGTACTAATGAATGACATAAGCGCCCGGTCCCTTACACAGGCCCCTTCGACTGTAGCGAGCACGCACAGGAATGTGCTTACTTGTGTAAATAAACGTTACTGGAGCAAAGCGGGAAGATACAGGAAAATCGAAATTATTGACGCGTAACACTTGTAAGAAAAACTGCAGCTTGTTTAATTGTTTATAAATTTCAAGGCCCACCGTGGTCAAACCTTTGACCCTTAGCACTGCGACCTTAAATTATATTGAGTATGTAAAAATTGCAGTTTTGCATTTTTGCTGACGACGTATTAATAGCAAAGAGTAAGAAAGGCCTACAAAGAAATCTAAGAGTCTGGACAGAAGTATTAGCAAAATATAATTTAATAATAATATATAAATAAGGAGAAGTCAGAAGTAATGGCGATCACGAGCAGAAAAAATCCAAAAAATGACAGCAGCCATTTTGGAGAAGATGAGTTACAGAAATTCGAAGAATTTAAACACCTTGTAGTAATCATTAGCAACAAGGGAACCCAAGAAAGTGAATTAGGAAACATAATCAAAACAGCTACAAGAATCTATAACGCTTTATAAAAAAAATTCTTAAACAAAAAGGAAATCTAAACAGAAACTATGATAATAGTATATAAAACTATATTTACCCCAATCCTAACGTATGGAGCTGAGATATAGGTACTAAAAGATAGGCAAGAGAAGAAAGTACAAGAATCGGAAATGAAGTACCTGAGATAAGTCGCTGGAGTAACCAGAAAAGACAAGAAAATAAGTAACGAGATAAGAGACCAATCAAAGACAAGACAGATAAAAAGAAGCTTAAGTGGATGGGTTATCTTTGCAGAACAGACGAAAGAAGACAGGTTAAAAAGATTTGGTAGGCAAAGAAAGGCAGTAAGAAAGACCACGAGCATGCTGGAATAATAGCGTTGCTGAAATACTCAAGAAAAAGTTAATAAGTTGGACGTAAGCTAAGGACCTGACAAACATAGAAGAGAATGGCGATTTTTTGCTGAAAAGAGTAACTAAATGTAACACCTGTATGGTAAAAGAGGATTAAAGATGATTATGATGATGAGTATGTAAAAAAATAAAAAAAGTATCGATGACCTAATTGTAAAAAAGTGAAGCGTAACAAAAAAAAGTAAAACCGTCAAATTGAGGCAAATGATTAACTATCAAACTTTTGTAAAAAACTTTTCTTTCTAAAAGTAATAATAAAGGCTCCAGAGAGCAGGTGCCTTAGTTTTTAGTCATCCTGTATATTGTTTAATATTCATCACGTTCATTAGAAATTTTGCAGAACTTAATATGCTGTGGGACGTGCAATGTATTATTTAGCACCATCATATATCCTGCAGCCACTCATTATCATGATGTAATTAATTAGTTATCAAATGATGCATACTGCTTCATACCGTATCGCATTAATAAATATGTCATATTAAATCAGATATTGAATAGTCTGTAGTTTATCACGTTGATATGGTCAACTCACAATCATCAGGTGAAACACATTATATATTTTTCAATCGACAATCTGCGATTACATTGTAATGCATCTCTGGGAAGTATCACTTAGTGCATATCGAATATCCTAGAACAATAGTAAAAGTTCCAGACATTGCTCGAGTTTTCTGCTTTTAATACAGTAATTATGCTGATGTAGTTACCATAAGACTCGTACCAATAATTAAAATATTTCTTTGTAATTCAAGATTTTTCCAGACAAAAAGTTATCTTTGAAATGTTTTGCTTGCCTATTTAATAATATACACACTAAATAAAATAACGACAACATAAGTTTGCTTCCGAAGTTACGAAACTGCTGAATATGAAGTTATAAGCAAGCATCACACTACCAATCATACTAATAATTAAAATATTTCTTTGTAATTCAAGATTTTTTCAGACAAAAAATTTTTGCTTGCCTATCTAATATTTTAGAAAATATAAAAAGTTTGCTTGAGAAGTTACGAAACTGCTGATTATGAAGGTATAAGCAATCATCATACTATCAATCATACTAATAATTAAAATATTAAATTTCTTTGTAACAGGTACAAGATTTTTTCGAACAACAAGTAAGCAGTTTTCAACTTACTTTAATATAATTTGCTCCCCTATTCAATAATTTTAATAACTATACAAACAAAATAAAATATTAACATATAAAAATAAGCACAACACAGTTAAGTTTCGATATTGCAAAGCTGTTTAATGTGAAGTTTTAACAAAAAGTCCTTCCCGTTCTTGAGTTTTCGATTGCAAGTACCTACTTAAGATATGCACAAAATGAACTATCATAAGATGAATTTCTTCTAATTTCTTTTCTATCGGTTCTGTTCTATCGGTTCTATCGGTGAAATACATTATATATTATTCAATCGACAATCTACGATTGCATTTTAATGCATATCAGGAAAGTCTTACTTGGTGAACATCGAATATCCTAGAACAATTGTGAAAATTTCAGACTCTGCTGGAATTTTCTACTTTTAATACAGTAGTTATGGTGATGTAGTCACCAAAAGATTCGTACTAATAATAAAAATATTTC
Organism: Othius punctulatus; assembly: GCA_951805005.1. Taxonomy (NCBI): domain Eukaryota; kingdom Metazoa; phylum Arthropoda; class Insecta; order Coleoptera; family Staphylinidae; genus Othius; species Othius punctulatus. The sequence goes on along the minus strand of OX638141.1, from coordinate 43,197,152 downwards.
TTTATACTTCAAGATTTTCCCAGACAAAAGGTTAACTTTGAAATTTTTTGCTTACCTATTTAATATTTTAGAAAATATACACAGTAAATAAAATAACGACAACATTTAACTTATGTTGTCTATTTTATTTAGTGTGTATATTTTCTAAAATATTAAATAGGTATGTAAAAAATTTCAAAGTTAACCTTTTGTCTGGGAAAATCTTGAATTACAAAGAAATATTTTAAGTTGAGAAAGTGCTTGAGAAGTTGCAAAATTGCCGAATATGAAGTTATAACTAATCATCATACTAAAAATCATAGTAATAATAAAATTTAAATTTCTTTGTAATAGGTAAGAATTTTTCAGATAAAAAGTAAGCAGTTATCAACTGACTTTAATATTTTTTGCTTCCATATTCAATATTTTAACAAATGTACAAAAAATTTCAAAGTTAACCTTTTGTCTGGGAAAATCTTGAATTACAAAGAAATATTTTAAGTTGAGAAAGTGCTTGAGAAGTTGCGAAATTGCCGAATATGAAGTTATAACTAATCATCATACTAAAAATCGTAGTAATAATTAAATTTAAATTTCTTTGTAATAGGTAAGAATTTTTCAGATAAAAAGTAAGCAGTTATCAACTGACTTTAATATTTTTTACTTTCATATTCAATATTTTAACAAATGTACAAATAAAATAAAATATGAAAAATATAAAAATAAGGATAACACGGTTAAGTTTCAAAATTGCAAAGCTGTTTAATGTGAAGTTTTAACAAAAAGTCCTTCCCGTTATCCCGTTATCGATTGCAAGTACCTACATAAGATATTTGCAAAATCAACTATCATAGGATGAATTTCTTCTCATTTCTATTATATCGGTCGCTCAACAACTTTTTGGGCACATGTAAAGTTGAGCGGTTTGTAATCCTTAATCTTACTTACTTACATTTACTTGTTAGTTACTTTAATTTTGATTTGTTTTAATTTTTAATTAATTGTCTAAAACAATAGTACAATAGTCCTCCGTCATTCTTAAAATAATAGAAAAAATCGCCATAAACTAATTGGGTGTCTTTTTAAATTAGGTCGGAAGGTCGTCCAATCAGATTTCCGTCAATAATTTTAACAAATTATTGGTGAGAATTTTGTTATCTCACGTTAAAAATTATTGTTAATTAATTTTGATTATTAATCAGTGGGCCAAGGGTAAAAGAAGGTTAAGAAACACTGGTCAAAACACTCGATGAAAGTGAAATAAAAAACAAAAATCTAAAAAGTAGTGTAAGTATTAATTTCCTGATACCTCTAAAATACTTTAAAAAAATGTAATAAAAAACCCCAGAAACTTCATTCAAATTGCAGAAAATTTATGTAAATTGCGGAAAATTAAAAAAAATTAAACGCTGCAAATACTAAGAAAATGTATGCAATTTATAAAAAAAATAAAAATACAAAAGGAATTGCAACTAAAAGCACTATAAATGAAAATCCTATAAGTTTCAGAATAAGGTGAAGGTGATTTCGAAAATCTGTAATCAATTTCGATTATATTTTATTCTTATATTTATAAGACGAGTTAAAAGTATCGTAAGTATCAGAAGATTGAGACATTGCGCACATTCTAGTAAACTTTTATAGAAATTCCAGAAAACTTTACAATAATATCAAAATATACAAATGAAAGTACAAAACTTTGAGCAAATTTAATAAAATAATTAACGAAATTACATAAAATAATATAACATACAGATTTTAGAAATTGCTAAAAAGTTTTATCTATGGAGATTGAAAATTTCTAACGTGTACTGTGAAAGCATTAGAAACTGCGAATATTATATCAACTAATGTTACCACATAGAACAATTCCCAGAAAATTATAATTTTTAATTGTTTTAAAAAAATGTTCAAAATCTCTATAAAAACTAAAGACCGAATTTAAATTTACCTGATTGTTCTGACCTTCACTCGTGATCTCTATAAAACGTTTAAAAATACTGAATAATCAGGTGTATTGCATGTGAAAAAAGATTAACACGTTATTTTAATATTAACGTTATTTGACATCATCACGTTCGTATGTCGCATGCATTTATGATATAATAAATACATATAAATAATGTGACACTGCAAGTAATGTACACGTTACTATTAAGGTTTTTTGATACGCAATACACTTGAATTTCAAAATATACACATAAATATACTTACTTAAATAATATTACTTTCAGCAATTTTATAATAAAATTATCATTGAAGATACATACTAACATTTCATAAATACTGAAATTTATAAAAACTTTCAAAATTGAAGATAAATAGATAAATGGATATCTTCAAACATATTTTAATCGCCGGGAGTAGTAAATATTAACAATTATTTTGAAGATTTAAATATAATTCTTTGAAGGTTGTTTGTACTGGTACTGGCTTACTGGTACTTACTTACTTACCAGTAAGTACCAACCAAATAATTATGTAACAACCTAAAATACATAACTGGTATTTTATGGATAAAACCTTAAAAATTCTTATATATTACTATAATTACTTAGTATGGGTATTTTATTTAAAGTTACTCTGAAAGAGCAGAGATTTTAAAAATACTTCTGAAATCATTGAGGAATCATCGATTTTTATATTTTTTTTTATACAATTTCTTTGAATATACAGGGTCCTGCAACAGTGCGTCGGGCTTTGCTAGCGCCTTTCCCGTGAGACATAGAAAAAAATGTATCATACAAAAAGTTATTAGTTTAAAAATCTTTATGCAGTAAAATTGTTTTCAAACATACAGGGTGTCCCAATTTTGCGGAATAACAAAATCAAATATTTTTTTAAATAGAACATCCTGTATTTATTCATGTTTTCTGATGAAATATTTCAACCTCTACAATGTTGTCTATTTATTTTTGGATTATGTTACAGTGTTACCAACTTACAATTTTTTTTTCAAAATATCTTGCATAATTAAGCTCAACTTTAAAAAGTCGTAACGACCTCATTTTTTGAAGGTAAGAATACATTTTTGCAATGATCGCGGTGTGGTCAATAAGCAACCGTTTTGTAATGAGAAATTTGAATTTAGTAATACAGGGTGTCCGGGAAAAAATGCCAAACTTTAAAAATTTCAAAAAGTATAACCCTTTTTTTTTAAGGGAATGCCCCATATTTTGTCATTATTTGGTAGGTATTTTTCTTCTCTTTGATTTGAAGGTGCATATCTTATGTCTGAACCCTATATTTGTTGAGATATTCAATATTTTTCACAAAAGTAACCATTTAATTACATTTCTATGTACTGAAGTAGGTCATGCTGAGACAAAACAACTGCCAAAATGTAAGTAAGAATCAATGTGAGATGAAGAAACACATTTTGAACATTGCTGTAGGATCGTTTTTCTTTTGTATTAATAATTTTGTTATCTCTCATGGTTTTGGAATAAAATAATTAATCGTATTGCAGAAGTACTATCTACGATTTTACAATTTTTGTTCATCTCGCATTGATTCTTACTTACATTTTGACAGTTGTTTTGTCTCAGCATGACCTATTTCAGTGCATAGGAATGTAATTTAATGGTGACTTCTGTGAAAAATATTGAATATCTCAACAACTATGGGGTTCAGACATAAGATATGCACCATCAAATTGAAGATAAGAAAAAGACCTATCGAATAATGAGATAAAATAGGGGGCATTCCATTAAAAAAAAAAGGGTTATACCGCTTTGAAATTTGTAAAGTTTGACATTTTTTTTCTGAACACCCTGTATAACTAAATTCAAATTTCTCATTACCAACATGTTGCTTATTAATCACACTGAGAATATTGCTAAAACTTATTCGTACTTTCAAAAAACGAGGACGGTACGATTTTTTAAAGTTGAGCTTCTTTATGCATGATATTTGGAGAAAAAAATTGTAAATTGGCAACACTGTAACAGAATCCAAAACTAAATAGACAGAATGTAGAGGTTAAAAAATGTCATCAGAAACCTTAAATAAATACAGGGTGTTCCATTTAAAAAAATGTTTGTTTTTGTAATTCCGCAAAATTGGGACACCCTGTATGTTTGAAAATAATTTTACGGCATAAAGATTTTTAAACCCATAACTTTTTGTACGAAATATTTTTTCTATCTCTTACGGGAAACGTAGGAAAGAACGACGCACTGTTGCAGGACCCTGTATATAGAAATTCAATTCGCATTTTACGTAATTTTAAAATATTTCCTGCTGATTAAAACATGTATCTTGATATATGAAAATATTTTCTACAGATTTTTTACTGGAGATCACAAAACATTTTGTGAAAACTACCGATTTATGTCAATCCGAGATTTTGTGTTTTTGTCAACTATTTCATACCACTTTTTAACACAATTTCTAGAGATATTATAATATATTTTAGAAAAAAAAAGATTTTTGCAGATTTTATGATATTGCGTAGTGATTTAAAGTAATTCTCCAAAGGGATATTTTCTAGATATTTATAGAGATATTTATACTACAGATTTTGCTGTATATTCAAGATATATATGTTATGCAATGAGGATTTTAAGTTATGTCAGACATTACGTGCATGTTTTATATGATTCTGTAGGGATTTGTGATATTGCAACATATAGATGCATTTTCCAGAGAAATTTAAGAATTTTCAACAGGTTTTATAATATGTGCTAGCGATTTAAGTTCCAATAATTATTTTTCATTACTTTAACATAATTCTCATTGATCGGAAAAATGTTTACGTTTTTTACTATGTTTAATTATCTTTAGAAATGTTTAATAATGTTAAAACATTTCTTAGAGATTCGAAAATCAAAATCACTGGGGATGTTATATATCTTCTTCTTTATATTTTATCATATTTCCATGAGATCTAAACACATTCTCTAAAGATAATAAAATATACATATTATGAAGCTATATTTAAGTCATTCGTGTATTTTACATTATTATAAACCATTTCGACATTTTAAGTGTTTTAAGCAATTTTTACTACGATTTAAGTAGTCCACTAGCGATTTAGTTTAATTTGCAACATTGCAACAGCAATTTTTAGAAACTTTACAGGAATTTCGTATATTTCCTATTTTTGAACAGGATTTTAAGAATACATGCAGGTGTATTACGTATCAAAAAGCGTCAACATTAACGTATACGTTATATGATATTTATTTATCACTATTTTACGTTATTTGATCACTAGCATCACTAGTGACAGGTAGTGATGCATTGAACTAACGTACACGTTACTGTTAACGTTTTTAGATACGCAATATATCTGATCACTACTTATTTGCATCGATTCAAATCGATTATAAGAACTGCCCCTCGGCACTCAGGTCTCTACAGTCTTTAGTGTAAGAACTCGTTAAGTTTTTTGGTTTCTCACTTTTTTACTTTTGTACATTTAAAAAGTGTGAGTATGTGTCTTTTAAATAGCGCGGGATAGCGGTTATCCACCGTTATCATTCAGGGCCGTAGTGCAGCAGTGATCAGGTTTCGAGCGTTAATTTTACTACTCACCTACTAAGCATAACTAAAATAAATATAAGTTCATTTTTGCAATAACCATCGCAACAGCATCGCACCAGTCTATGTGTATGTGTAAACGCAATGAGTGTTGCAATGAACGTAAAACCCAAAGCGAAACCTGCGAATTGTGCATCGGGGGTCTTTGAAAGGGTCGTTTGTTACCAGCGCAACCGTCTGCGACGTGAAGTGAACTGAAAAGACATAATATTTTCATAAAACCGAATGCGAGGGCAGACGGGATATTACGTAATTGCCCATTTTCCTTTTCCAAGAGCGATAAGAGGATTTTAATAAAGAACCCCTTGTTTAGCGGGAGACAATTTAAATTCGGCTTTTAAGTGTCATTCTTATTCAGCAGTTGCAGCGGAAAGGGATCTAGCAAGCCGCGCTTTACATTCAGACTCGGGCCGCTCTATAAAATTTCAGTTTACTGTTCATCTTAATCATCGCCTAGGACTCGGACAGCTGATTGAATTATTTAGACAATTTTTGCGACTCCCCGGTTATTTAGTTTGCGCAGAAATCCCGCTGTACTTCCAACAATTCGGGACTTAATTTCGAACAATCGCGGATTATTAACTCGACGCCGGAATGCGGGAAAAGCGGTGGCTTGCTAATTAAAACTTTTCCTATTTTATTGGAAGTTTAGGGCGTGGGTGTTATTTTCATTGGCACCACGATAATTTCTCTGTATATTCTACGTAAAATGGAGCCACTCCGCGGAATACAATTGCTCGATTGCTTTGTTCATTTTAAACACTTTCCTTTAGAGGTGATACCAGAACTTATTTGACACTGTGTTGAAAACAATTATATAACCAAAATGAAATATTTCACTTCGCTAATTTTTTACTTATAGTATAATAACCCTGCTGCACCCAATATAATTATAAACTAGAACATGTTACATGGGCACATCATCTACTCATATCCCTCAATTTATAATCATATCTAATAGCAAACAGATCTTATAGCAATTAGTGGCACAACGAAACAATAATAAATAAATTGAAATAAAACAGCGAACATTATTTTAGAACAATATTTATGACTAAATACTAGATAAAATGTTCATAGATGTCAAGGTGCTTCTTGGACGTGGAACTTTGATAGAATTTTAGTACTCTTGATTGATTCCGAAATTTTCTCTACCAATCATTTCTGCATCTGCTCTGGTTTCATCTGGCTTGATTTTTCGGTTTTTTTTTCTGTTCGTTTCATCTTTATACTAAGTTAGTTTCGCTTTCATTAGTGCCCAATTTTCATAAATATTAGATTTTATTCTTATACATTGAATACTGATGCGGTTGATAGATCGATCTCAGACTATTACAGCTTATTACTGTATACGTTAAATCGAGATAACATATATCAGCATAAAATTGACAAAAGGGTCGTTTCTAATCTTTGAAGTGGAAGGAGGTAGCTAGATGCTTCACTTCTTGTATTTGCCTCTTTTCGTACGTTATTTATTTATTTATTTGTATATTTATTTTTTATTATGACTTGTGCCTTTGGTATTTTTCCAAAAATTTGCCGCCCCTGGATTTTGTCGCCCTGGGCATTTTACTTACATTCTGGTAACACCTTGCAAGTAGAAGGGGAAATATTTATAGATGCGGATGATAGTTCATCTAGTCTTCATTTTCGCTTAAACTTCACAAATAGATCTTCGTAAAAATAATATATTCAAATAGATACCTTTGTTTTTACGAAGCTCTATTTATTAAGTTTAGGGAAAGTTACTGATTAATTTCAAGCAGTTATTAATTTATAAACCTCATTAATTTATGTGCCTTTAATTTCTAATTGATCCCTTTATATTGATACTGAATATTAAGAGTAATTAATTATTATTAATTATTAAGTATTTACCTGCATGTAGTTTGCAGCATTATCATGTAAATGTATAGTGTGCAGCCTTCGCCCAATTGTGAACATAAGCAACAATGTGAAGCATTTATAATGCATGACTAGATGAAAATTGAATCGAGATATAAACAGGAATAAATTATAATAATTATGGGGCAGCTTAAAATTTCATCTTTAAATATTCATATTTGTGCGACATCAGGTTTCTGCAGTATCAGTAAATACGAATGCAAATCCGGTCGCATAAATTTCAAACTTTCATATAAAGGCGTATTCAGAGTGTAATACTAGAAATTGTTTCATTGTTGCTATTAACACATTGCGATGACTTCGTAAACTGCAGCGGAGGGTTTTATAATCCGCGCATGTAAACTGCGTCGGATGGTCAAAGGTTTTATAATCCGTGCATGTAAAGTGCAGCGAGCGGTCAAAACCCAAAAGATTTAAGTTAGATTCACTCACTGCCGTTTTGCGATTTGCGTAATGCGGAATTTGTTCAGATTTGTTTGTTTTTGGTTAGGTTAGGTTAGGTTAGGTTATTTTTGGTACTCATTATGTAAACTTTAACCTATGCTCTAAACTTTGCTCATTTTGAGGGCACTAAGTAGACCTAATTTAATTTTATTTATTGACAAATTATCGATGTCAAATACCATTGATGCGAGAGAGACGCGACTTTAATTTTCGTAGTTTTGATAATCCTCCGCTCTCCTCTCGGGTACCTAATTTGTGTCCAGGAATAACGTACGAGGCAAAATTACGTAGAGCCCTTTTTTCACCCACCCCACTCTCCGACATCGAGACCTAGGCCTTCCTCGTGATTCCAAAGAGATATCCAGTTGCTCCACGGTATATATGTTGAGAGCCCTGCAGGTACGTCACAGATTCTCGTTCAGATTTCCCGAATTTAACGTAGTTTAAAGTAAAAACAATGAATTCTCAAAAATTTCAGAAATATTTTTGAAGTCTTAGCCTCTTCAGAGTTACTTTAATAAAATACACATACTAAGGAGCAGCTTTTCAGAAACTTCTGATAGACTTTTAAAGGTAGTTGATATTGGCCAAATTTGATATTTTCAATAAATTTCCCTAATTTTACGTAATATACAGTAAAAACAATGAATTCTCAAAAATTTCAGAAATATTTAGGTATAAGTGTTAAACTCTTCAGAGTTACTTTAATAAAATACCCATACTAAGTAATTATAGTTTAACATATTTATTTTATATTTCAATCTTCAAAAAAAATAATACTACTGATGGCGATTAAAATATATTTGAAGATATCCATTTATCTCTATCTCTTCAATGTTAGAAGTACATATTTATAAATATCCGTGCCTACTTATTTTATCAATATTCATCGAGTTCTACCTTCAAGTTGCCAACAATTTTGTATCTACAAACCCATGAATATTGATAATAATGATGAAGATTTTGAATTATGTTAATATGTTAAAAATTTCAATGTGTTCCTAGAGATTTAAGAAATTAAAAATAATTTACAATGATGTTATATAGAATGCTTATTCAGTGTTTTAAATTTCGAAATCTGTGGATCTTCTTCTAGAGATTCATTTTGTATTACATGTAATTGCATTGATTATTTACTTTTTGATTATTTTAATCAAATTTCTGAAAGTTTAGTATATTTATTTGTACATTTTGATATTATTGTTAAGTTTTCTGCAATTTCTGTAAACGTTTTACTAGATTGTTCGCAATTTCTAAACCTTCTGACACTTTTGATATATTGATTGCAATTTTGGACTTTTTAACTACGATTATTTAGGTTGCAGAATCTCGAAATTTCCATAAACTTTGTGGAAATTTCTGAAATCTTTTATTGTAACTTGCATATTTATTTGTATATTTTGATCAAAGTTTGTACTAGTAGTAGTAGTAGTAGTAGTAGGTCGGTCTTTATTCGGCTATCCTTACCTAACCTAACCTGTATTTCCGCCTGACCGAATATTTTTTTTTCTGGCTTTTTGGGGATTCTTGACATACAGTTTTTCAGACTTTACTGGCAAGTTTCAGAATTTTAGTAACAATTGAAACTTGTTTACAGTATTTTCATCTACATGATTTTTAGTAGCAACTTCTGATGTTTTTATATTTTTTTCTGCAATTTACATGCAGTTGCTCGGACATTTTCATAAAAATTTCCACAATTTACATTCATTTTCTGCAATTTTAATAAAGTTTCTGCGGATTTTTATTAAAATATATGTTGGGAATTTACACCCTCCATTAATTTTTTTGGTAATTTCTAAAATTTTTATGAAATTTTATGTAAGTTCATAATTATTTCATTCGAATTGCTGAAACTTATTCAGTATTAATTTGTATTTTTCTGCAATTTTAATAAACTTTCTGCGGATTTTTATTAAAATATACGTTGGGAATTTACACCCTCCATTAATTTTTTTGGTAATTTCTAAAATCTTTATGAAAGTTTATGTAAGTTTATTAATTACTTCATTCGAATTGCTGAAGCTTATTCAGTATTCATTTGTATTTTTTAGGTTTGTAAGTTTTCTGCAATTTCTGTAGTTATATAGTTCACTACAATATTTGTAATTTCTGAACCTTCTGATACTTTTGACTAAAATTCTGCGCATCTTAACTCTTCTGATATTTTGATTGCAGACTTCAGAAATTTCCATAAAACTTTGTAAATATTTCTAAATATTTAAATATTAATAAATTATTCTGATTTAATAATTTTAATGCAATTTTCTGTCTTTTGGTTTCTATGGTCTTTTATATTCTATGGTTCTATATTCTATGGTACTATATTCTATATTATATGGCTTCTATATCATACTATGGTATGATCTTCATTTTTTCTAGATTTACTGCCATGTATCAGAATGTTAGTACCAATTCTGAAACTGGTAGTATTTTCATCTATACGGTTTTTAGTTGCAACTTCTGATGTTCTTATTAACTTTTCTGCAAATTGCATACATTTTCTGCAATTTTTTTATATTTTGTGCGATATTTAAAAAAAAACCGTAATTTACATATATTTTCTGCAATTTGAATAAGTTTCCCCGTTTTTTAAATTACATTTTAGTGTTCTTGATATATCAGGGAATTAATTAATAACATTTTCACAACATTCTACTTGCAATATTTGTATTAAATATTTTACAATTTACAAAAAAATTATGAAATATGCATAAATTTATCTGCATTTTGTTTTTTATTTCAATTTCATCAAGTGATTTATCAGATGAATTAATAATTAACAGAAAATGAACTAACTTTTCAGAAACTTAAACGTAATGATCCATTTACATAACGTACGGATACCGGTAAATGGTATGCCAGAATTTTCAATTTATTTAATTTATTCACTTTTCAAAATTTCAATATATCTGGATCTTCTTCTAGAGATATTTTTTTGCAAAGAAGTCCGAATTGATTTAGTAAATGTCGTTAATTAATAACTTAAAGTTTAAGATAAAAATCTCAAAGACACTAAAACTGTCACCAACTATTCTACACTACATTGGTGTACATTTTAATAGATTTTAATTTCTGCTCAGTAGGACCAATTTTTTCGACTAAAAGTATCAGAAAATAGCCTCAAAAAATATTACGATCTTCCTAACATTTGTGTTGATGTATAATGATCCATTTACATAATATACGGATACAGGTAAATGGTATGCCAGAATTTTCAATTTATTTAATTTATAGTTTTCAAAATTTCAATATATCTGGATCATCTTCTAGAGATTTTGTTTGCAATCAAATCTGAATTAATTTAGTAAATATCGTTAATTAATTCCTTAAAGTTTAAGATAAAAATCTCAAAGACACTAAAACTCTTGTCAGCAAGTATTCTACACTACATTGGTGTTATAAGGAAATTCAGTTCATTTTAATAGATTTGATTTCAGCCCAGTAGGACCAATTTTTTCGACTAAAAGTATCAGAAAATAGCCTCAAAAAATATTACGATCTTCCTAAAATTTGTGTTGATGTATAATGATCCATTTACATAATGTATGGATACAGGTAAATGGTATGCCAGAATTTTCAATTTATTTAATTTATTCAGCTTTCAAAATTTCAATATATCTGGATCATCTTCTAGAGATTTTGTTTGCAATCAAATCTGAATTAATTTAGTAAATATCGTTAATTAATTCCTTAAAGTTTAAGATAAAAGTCTCAAAGACACTAAAACTCTTGTCAGAAACTATTCTACGCTACATTTGTGTTATAAGGAATTCAGTTCATTTTAATAGATTTAATTTCTGCCCAGTAGGACCTTTTTTTTTGACTAAAAGTATCACAAAATAGCCTCAGAAAATATTACGATCTTCCTAAAATTTGAGTTGAAGTAACAAAATTTGAAAAGCATCTATGACAATAGCTACGGCATTATTATATTCTGCGATCACAATCGTCTTCAGACACATTATGTAGGTAGGTAATTATACACGGTATCCCAGAGAAAGGTCACACCCTAAATAAATAGATTGCTGAAACTCATCATGTTTTAATTCAAGGGGGATAACTTTTGACAGGCAAATGATCTTCAATTGTTTAACCTACTGGCCGCAGGGTAGGTAACCTATTTTTTTTAAATTTTCGTTAATTTTATTTTTATTTACGGTGTCACCTATCTCCTGGGACACCCTGTATGTGGATAGCATACACTGACAGAAATGCTCTAATTTTTTTCCATAATAAAACATAAGAGACCATTATGAAATGCATTATGTAAAATTAGGTAAGTGTAAAAACACAATTATTGTTAAGTAGGTATGTCCAAAACATGTTTTTTTCAGCACGAGCTTTGTTTTTGTTTTAAGTGCGAAAGCTCCAGTGTTTGTGCCTTTTGTCCTAATTCACAGATTGGGATTCTAAAATGAGGCATTTCACTACACATTAGGGCATATATTGTTTATGCAACAACTAGCTTACCTCTGTGGTAGTGTATACAAGATTATATGTGTTGGCAGTGTGCCTTGAGAGTTGATATAGAAAAAGATAATAATAATATTTTGAGGAGATTATATATCGATTAAACCCCGATATTACTCTGAAGTTCAAATCATCTTCAATTACAACAACTAAACTACACCTCCAAGGAAACATTTCATGTTGCAGAAATTAAATTAATAAAAAAATGGATATACAATGGTTGTTGTTTTATCCATTGATATCGTTTAATTGAAAAATAAGTGAAGAAGCAAACAAAAATCGAGCTGCCTCCTGTTGACTATGTATTACGTGAAAATGTGTTTCGTAATTGCGTGTATGGCTTCAATTACAACAACTAAACTACAGCTCCAAGGAAACAGGAAACATGTCATGCTGCAGAAATGAAATTAATAAAAAAAATGGATATACAATGGTTGTGGTTTCACCAATTGATATCGTTTAATTGAAAAATAAGTGGAGAAACAAAAAATATATCGAGATGCCTCCTGTAGACTATGTATTACGTGAAAATTTGTTTCGTAATTGCGTGTATGGCTTAAAATTTAAAACATTTCCATTTCCTTTTAAAATATTCTTGTGTATGCTTATCCAATTTCACCATAAAATTTTATTGATGGAATGGAGTGGCTTTACGGGAAATATTCCATCATCGGAAAGTTTAAATTAATTATATCTCGTCGGCAAGGTCGTAATTGGATTCAGCTCGCCTCTCTCTGTACTGATATTGGATTAAGGTTGATGTGGAAGTTTTTAATCTATAAAGTTAGAACACGTTACCATGTTTTAGTGTTGGCGAGACCACCTAAGTGGGTCCTCGAATTACTGCAACTTATCCAGGGCGCGTTTTCAACGTCACTAACATATTTTGTAGAGGAGCTTCTATTAGAGCAGATTACGCCACACGTTAGATTGATGCATGGCAACGAAGTGGATTACAGTTTGCCAGAGAGATGCATTACAATATTATTCCGTGGTTAAAAGATTATACTTCATAGTAATATTAATAGTAAGTAATAGTAAGAGCAAATAATTCGAAATCACTAGCGATTTATTTGTTGATAATTATATTAAAAAAATTACAATTAAACTTATTGCATTTCTCCCGAAAGCCGGTTTATTCAAACTTGTGGATAGTAATTTGCGCGAAAAAAATGTGGATATTAGAATCAAGATGCGTTTATTACTGTTCTCATAAATTGCTGATTTAATTGAAAATTGAGTTAGAAAATTGATATTGACTTAAACAATTCGCAACTTTTCGAACGGAAAAACCCTAAATGACTTATACTAAAAAAAATTAATTCGGAGAAATTTCTTCTATCTATTAGGTCCCGTCGTCAAATTCGAAAACATTTCATATTGAATATAACATTTCTTAAACCCCACTTGAAATTTGGTTATAAAATTTCTTAAGCCCCATTACAAATTTAATATGTAAGTTGATTAGGTAATCTCCAAAGTAAGATTATGGGATATGTTTTTTGGTTCAAAAATATCGAATTACAAGAAACGTTACAATTGATAATTTGTATTGTGCTATTTTTGTGTTACATATATTTTTGTGTATTTGTGTAATTGACTATTGTGCTTACACGCTTACTGATATAATATACTTTTTTTTGTATAACTGACAGTTAAGATATTAATAAGAAAAGTGATAAAGTTTATTTTTAATACATATTTTTGGAATATGTCTGTTTTTCAATCAATTTTCAGTAATGAAAGTAGAAAATGTAAATATACCTCAATTTTCTTACATGAAGGTTGCATGTAACTTCAAACTCCAAGTGCATGCGAACAACCCTTCCGTTCATCGTTGCCCAATTATGTCGAGCACTGAAAACCAACCTGGTTCAGAATGACAATATTACAGAATGCAGCGCGCCTGCAAATCCTGCGGAATTAAACGGAGAAAACGGCGTCCTACTGAATATTGAATAAGCCGTTTAGAACTTGAAGAGCTCAATTTTGCCACAATATACGTTTTCAGCAACAATCTAATTGGGCGAAATAATGATGGTGGTTTAAGCAGCTGTAGGGCATTTATTGAGGGTACATATTCCTAGATAAACTGTAACATCTGCATATTGGAAGATACTATTTTACAAGCTTGTAACATATTAGATTGGCGGAGAAATTTAATGTGTTAGATAGTTTACTTGAGGATATACATCACAAGATCGTAATTATATATGCAGGTAGTTTTCAAACTTTCCTAGTAAACATATGTTGTGTTTCATATAGTAGTTGCAAACTAAACTATTCAAGGCCCTTACGTAATAAGTTTTTGAAACAATACTAATAAGAAAATTTGTCATACAGATGTTCTGACCTACCCTTTAAAATTTCGTCGTCAAATTCGAAAACATTGCTAATTAAAATAAAGTTTTTTAAACCTCTCAACGCTAAGGAACTAAATATACTTTATAATTGATCTTACAAGCTTGTAACATATTAGATTCGCTGAGAAATACAATGTGTTGGATAGTTTACTTGAGGATCTATATCAGAAGATCGTAATTGTATATGCAGGTAGTTTTCAAACCTGGTGAGCATACGTTGTGTTTCATATAGTAGTTGCAAACTGAACTATTTAAGGCCCTTACGTAATAAGTTTTTGAAATTATACTTATAAGGAAATTTGTCGTACAGATGTTCTGACCTACCCATTAAAATCCCGTCGTCAAATTCTAAAACATTGCTAATTAACATAAAGTTTTTTAAACCTCTCAGCGCTAAAGCACTAAATATACTTTATAATTGATCTTACAAGCTTGTAACATATTAGATTCGCTGATAAATACAATGTGTTGGATAGTTTACTTGAGGATATACATCAGAAGATAGTAATTGTATATGCAGGTAGTTTTCAAACCTTCCTGGTGAACATACGTTGTGTTTCATATAGTAGTTGCAAACTAAACTATTCAAGATCCTTACGTAATAAGTTTTTGAATCAATACTAATAAGGAAATTTGTCGTACAGATGTTCTGACCTACCCATTAAAATCCCGTCGTCAAATTCGAAAACATTGCTAATTAACATAAAGTATTTTAAACCTCTCAACGCTAAGGAACTAAATATACTTTATAATTGATCTTACAAGCTTGTAACATATTAGATTCGCTGAGAAATTCAATGTGTTGGATAGTTTACTTGAGGATCTACATCAGAAGATCGTAATTGTATATGCAGGTAGTTTTCAAACCTTCCTGGTGAACATACGTTGTGTTTCATATAGTAGTTGCAAACTAAATTATTCAAGGCACTTACCTAATAAGTTTTTAAAACAACACTAATAAGGAAATTTGTCCTACAGATGTTCTGAGCTATCAATTAAAATCCCGTCGTCAAATTTGAAAACATTACTAATTAACATAACGTTTTTTAAACCTCTCAACGCTAAAGCACTAAATATACTCCATAATTTGATGAGTCTAGAATATAGCAGCAGCGTACAGCAGTTTCGGTCAGATGCTGTAATCAAATCTATTTTATTTGTATTAACAGCGTCAGCACATAAAACCCCATTAGAACTTTAAATGGTTTTCCGTTAAGTTGCACATAATTCTCTGAGTGCCCAAATGTCACGATAAATGTAGCGAATTGATGTTCATAAAATAATTGCGCACAGTAAAAACGGATTATTTTATGAATATTCTGTTTGAATTTATAACATCACCTAATACTAGTACCAATTTTATTTTAAAATAATAAACGTGAACATTTATAATTGGCTGTACAGCTATAACAAAATTATTGTTTTCTGCATATAAATAATAATTAATTTGGCTTTCGAGTAATAAGACATTTTAAGTTATTTTTTTCCGTAAACCAAGAATAATTATATTTATTATAAAGATTATTTTTTTACGTTTCTCAAAACCAATGATATATTTCGATTTTTGTCATATTGATACTTCTGGACCAATCCCGTCATTATTATACTGGGAATATTCTCTAGAGATTATTATAGTGGGAATAATCTCGGTAGCTAGGTTCACTCTTGTCAATCAAAATATTTGTCAAATTATTAATTTATCAATCATATTAAAGTGTCATACAAAATGAATAAAAGTCGCTTTAGCTGCGTTTCGCATACTGAAATTGATAAAGAAATACTAATAATTTAAAAAAATAATCTAATCAAATATAACTCGAGAGTTCGATAAATTAGAAAATAATTTGACAGATTATGTCTCAAACTTGTTGCCATTTGGCAATAGTCACTCGAGCCCTTCGGGCTCTCGTGACTATTGCCTGGCAACAAGTTTTCGACAATCTGTCAAATTATTTTCAATTTATTCTCACTCTCTTGTTATATTATTACTGAGAATATAACTCATACGTAAAACGTGACGTCACAACAATGCAGTTTCTATAGTTACGCATGTATTAATAACTGAGAATGTTGAAAATACAACAAGTTGTATTTTCAGGATAATACCACGAACAAATGTAGGTCGCTGTCACAATTTTTGGTTAAGCACAAATCGCAGCGACGATCGTTGCGATGGTGCTATTAATCGGTTGCGCCCACAATCTAGTCGGCCGATGATAAAAACATAACCCGAAATGTCAGTGTGTCTCAAGTACAAGTAAAATAGTAAATTGTGGTAATAAATGTGGTTTGCTGCTTGAAAGATGAAGTGATCTAAATAAATATAGGTATTTAAACTGTATATTTAGCTTCTTGTTTATTCTGCTTTACTAGATGACTCAATCAATTCATTATATTCTCTTCCTAAATATAACTCGTGGTGTTCTCAAAAATCGATAATGATTTTAAAAATACAACTTATTTCAACCCCAAAACTTTGGAAAATGCACCTCGCCCTTCGGGCTCGGTGCATTTTCGTCGTTGGGGTTGAAATTCGTTGTATTTATAAAATCATTATCGATAATGAGAACACCACTTGTTATATTACCCCTGAGAATACATTATTTATTATTTCAATATTTTTCATGTATTTACCGTATTTTAATTTTTATAAAGAAAACCCAAGAAATTCATTTAGAATCATAAAAAGATAGAACCTACGTGTATTTATTTTATTTGCATGTATGCACATTGCCCAGCTAATTTTATTGCAAGTATGAAGAGAAGTAGCAAAGCTTTGTCTGAATGAAATTTAATTTATTATACTTACTTACATTTCAAGAAATTCAATTATCATCGACTATAAATATGTGCATTTATTATATTGGCATGTATGCAAATTGCTCAACTAATATTATTGCACGTATTAAGAGAAGTAGCAAAGCTTGGCCTGAATGAAATGTAATTTATAATACTTACATTTCCAACAGCGCGCCCTTCGGAATTATTAAGTTTCTTAAATTTCATTAATTCTAATTCCAGCTGGAATCCGGAATCGTACCATATTTCAGTTTCCACGGCATCGGCTCTTTGAGGCGGAAAAAATATTTATTGGGCTGTCAATAAGGTGCGATTAATATATGTAGTAGAAGAAAAGCGAGCAATAATGTAGGTGACAAGAGTGGTATAACGAATCGGCTCTTTTCCGAATATATCGGTTATCGCTGCAGACATTTGTCAAATTACATACGGCCTCACGGAAGGACGATTTTTCAGTGCCAATGGGTTTTGTCAGTAGCCGTGTCCTGCCGATAACTTTGATGGGCCCGTTTGTCTCCTTCAAGTAGTGCCGCCTCGTTATCTGCATTTAAGGTATTGGCAGGCGAGCAACGACCCACGGAAATGTTATTGCTTATTGAAATTTTTATCAATTTGAAAAATATTATTGGTTAATATTAGAAATATTAATTTGTTTTATGCACGACCTATTTGCAATTTCCAGATTATTGCCCCGCAAAGCGAACATAAAAGAAGTTTTCTGGCCCTAGGGCTCATTATGGCCGTTATTCAATAAAAAGTTTGCAATACTAATACGGCAGTTGTTGCCTATCGTAATAACTGATATTAACCAAATGTACCCAAGATACAAGAGGCAAAATGTCCGGATTTAATTTTAATTTTATTAATGTCATTATGACACCCTTTAAAGCTTATAATTATATTATCTTTGTACATTAAAACATAAATTGAGTCGTGCATAACATTTTGTATGCATAACGGCTATAAATACGGTATTGGCCGTTGACAGGTTCCTAGGAACATTCTGCTCGCCAAAAAATACCTATTTATGACCTTAAGACATAACTATTACTCCCATTACTTATTATTTGAAGCATAGATACAGATGCAAAAGTAGACACATTTTGACACATACAGACAGCAACAAATTTTGCGAAAAAACGCGAACAAACCTATGAGACATGAAAAGCAAACCAATTAACTTGCAGTTTTGATAGAAATTTTCAGATTATTATTGTAATAAACTAGGTGCTTTAGTGAGAAATATCTGATTTAGTACTATACAGATATATTGTATAATATGTGACATGTCTGATTTTGCAGCTTAGACTAAATGTCCGCTTAGTGCTTATTCATCTGTGTAAACTACAAATGTTTGATTTTGCATCTCTATATTAGTGGCACAAAATCAATAAGTCTATGCCAGGGCAATTTGGAAAAATATTCCAAAGAAAATAATAATAAAAATTATTAAGGAATCACTGCAACAAGCAGCAAAACTGAACAATACTTTACTTTTAATGCATAATCCTTGTTATCCGACAAAGCAAAAATATCATCTTCATCAGGCTGATTTCCTTCTGAATCAGCTGCTTTTCTTTCAGATGTATTTCTGAAGAAGTAAAGACGATTGTCAGTCTTCCAATTCACCTCATAATGTTTAGCTAACGAAGTTGAAATGCTTTTTATTATATCAGGATTAAGTATTCTACTCACACTCAATAATGCAAATAAATTTGGGTAATTTTCTTGCACCTCTTGGAGATGCCATTTGCAACAGCAGTATCACTTCACTAATACCTTTTACCTGCGACAAGAACAGATCCACTGGCAGGTTTTGAAAATTACTATTGTTTTACTTGGTCGAAAACAAAAATGCCAAGAGACAATATTTTCACCGCATCTTTCCAGTCAAACACTAAGTAATCATACCCCATCATAAACTCGAGAACTCAATACTACGAGGCCACAAACATATAAAAACAACATTGATCGCAGAAGAGACATTAATTTGAGCGACGTGTATCGTGGATCAACGTTTATATGATCGCTAATATCCAATATAAGGCGACTGCAAAAATTCTAATAATAAAAAAAATCAAAAACATACTTCCTCAGTTCTAAATTTTGATATACATTTCTCTAAAATTGATGGATTATCGAGTCTTTTATCGAGGAAATTTTGAGTTTGTATCAGTTTAATATAATCTAGATACGTTGTTCCTAATTGAGCCTTGGGTTTTGTATACATTAATTTGGGACAAATAAAAATCGAAAATGTATAACATATTTTGGGACAGAGGGAGTATATTTACAAAAAAAAATCAGATTTCACAAAAAGAAGTCCAAAAACGCAAGTATACAAAGCATTGCACGTTGAAAAATATTTAAATTTTTTTAATATTGTATCTATCTTTTTGCATTTATAACATTTTATGTTGGATATTATTCATGAAATTTCTTGGATATTCTTCAATAAATTTATTCTTCATGATAACACACCTAACACACTTTTAAATTTATGAGAATTTTATATCATGTCTTTGGTTTCTTGTCATTTATCAGAATTCTAAGATAAAGCCGGTATTTTGTGGTAATAATAATGCATGATTTGGATTATGCAAAATTTCTATAAATTCTATTGACATATAAATATGTTGAATTTTCTGAATTTTGTGGTATTTCGCAGTTATTACAAAATTATCTAAATAACTCAGAATTTGATGAATTTCTAAGCGTTTTCATAAAATTTCTGAGTTCCTTCCTATCAATTTTCTGGCTTGTTGCGAAAACATTTCGATTATTCAGATAGCCTATTGAGTTTTCTGACATTTATGTTGATCGTTCAGACTTTTATTATATTGAAAAACCATCTAAAATAATAATATCTATTTCACTCGGATTGCTGTACCTACATAGAAACAGATACATGTTGGAGATATATTCGGAATTGATTTGAATAACAATAAAATTCATTACTACGATTAGATTAGTATATTGCAAGTTATTACTTAATTATGTGCAAAGATTTAAGTTAAATAAAAATTTGTGGTCTTCAAAGCTCCGTATAAAGAAGACATGATGAATTTCAGTGAAGTTAGACAACATTTCATAAAGTATTCAAAAATTTTATTTCGCCAAAAGTTTTATTTTAACGGTTTAATAAAATCATATAAATTTTATTATGAAAATATCACGAGATAAAAAAAATTGACACAACATTTTAGTGTTCAATTTTTAAGAGTAAGTAAGAGTTTAAGTGGATCTCTAAAAACACCGTTTCAGAATATTACTCAAATTTTCAAGAAATTGTATGGAACAACAAATCTATCTAAAATAATAATATCTATTGCTCTCGGATTGATGTACCTACATAGAAACAGATACATGTTGAAGACATATTCAGAATTTGTTTGAATAACGATAAATTTCATAACTACGATTAGCTTAGTATTTTACAAGGTATTACTTGATTATGTGTAAAGATTTAAGTTAAATAGAAATTTGTGGTCTTCAAAGCTCCGTATAAAGAGACATGACGAATTTCAGTGAAGTTGGACAACATTTCATGAAGTATTCAAAAATTGCCAAAAGTTTCATTTTAACGGTTTAATAAAAACATTCAAATTTTACTATAAAAATATCACGAGATAAAAAATATTGCCACAACATTTTAGCGTTCACTTTTTAAGAGTAAGTAAGAGTTTAAGTGCATCTATAAAAACACAGTTTCAGAATATTACTCAAATTTTCAAGAAATTGTATGGAACAACAAATCTATCCAAAATAATAATATCTATTGCTCTCGTATTGATGTACCTACATAGAAACAGATACATGTTGGAGACATATTCAGAATTTGTTTGACTAACGATAAATTTCATAACTACGATTATATTAGTATTATGCAAGTTAAATAAAAATTTGTAGTCTTCAAAGCTCCGTATAAAGAAACCCCTCCTTTCTGTTTAAGGCTTATTGAGTCTTCTGACATTTATGTTTAATGTTCAGATTTTTCTTGGATTAAAATATTGAAGAATCATCTAAAATAAATTCCGAACTTGTGTGAATTCTAAGAAATTATTTTAGTAAATTCTCAAGGATTTTCATAAAAGTTGTAACACTTTTGAGGTACCTACTTCGTACTATTCTTGAGGAATTTGAGCTCTTTTTGTTAAAGCTACCATTTTACAGATTCTTGTTTAGCATTTAACGAAAGATTTTAGTGTTTTTCAAAACAAAAAAACATGCTACACCATGTTTTTTTCCTCAGGACTTTTGGACGTTTATAGTATAGCAGAATTCGTAGTATTTAATGAAAACTCATTATAATTTACCAAAAATTTCTCATTTTACACACGAGTTGTGAATATTTTAGATAATGTTTCTTCTGTATCAAAAAGTTTTCTAGTATTTCTCGAAGACATTACATAATTATAAGACACATTCAAAATTAATATTTTCATTTGTTTTATGTGGAATTTGCGAAATTCCTGCTATTTTACATAATTGTTGCTTATAGTATAATTGTGGATGAATTATCTTCCTTATTCCGAAATTGTATGCAGTTTTGTGACATTTTAAAAAACATTCTTGGATTTATTTTACATTTTCTGCTAGTGAATTATAGAAGTGTCTACTCTAGATATGTATAAAGTTGTGCAAGAATGATCTGGTCGGTTCACAGGTTCTATACTATTTTGCGACTAGATCCTCTAGAATTTTTTAAATTGTTATGGCGTCTTCTAGTGTAATATACAAATTTTAAATTGCTGTCGATATTTTAGAAATTCCTCGCAAAAATCACAATTTTTAAATCCATTTTGAGATATTCCAGAATTTTTAAAATTGTTATGGTCTAGTTTTCATAAAAATATGGACGATTTTTAAGAATATTTGAGAGTTCTTCGCAAAAAATCACTATTTTTCAAACCTCATGAAGTTCAAAGAGAAATTTTGAGATTTATATGTCATTGTTGTATTTAATCTACTAGAATTTTAAAAATTGTTACGGTTTTATAGTAGAATATAGAAATGTGTAGTTTTCGTAAAAATATGGGCGATTTCTATAAACATTTGACAATTTCTTCACCCTTTTTAAATCCTATGAGGTTTTAAGAGACATCTTTGAAATCTTCCAAAATGTTTAACACTGTTGTGGTATCTTCAAGTAGAATATAGAAATGTCTAGTTTTCTTAAAAGTATGGATGTTTCTATGGATACTTGAGAATTTCTTCACAAAAAATCACAATTTTTAAATCCTCATGAGGTTTTTAGATTTTTTTTGAAATTTTCCAGAATTTTAAAAATTGTTACGGTATCTTCTAGTAGAATAAAGAAATATTTAGTTTTCGTACAAATATGGGCGATTACTATGTATATTTGAGAATTTATTCACAATTTTTAAATCCCACGAGGTTTTATTATAATTTTTTCAAATCTTCCATAATTTTAAAAATTGTTGTGGTATCTTCAAGTAGAATATAGAAATGCCTAGTTTTCATAAAAAGTTGGATAATTTCTAAGAATATTTGAGATTGCTTCGCAAAAATCACAATTTTTCAATGCTCATGAGGATTATAGCGAAAATGTTAGATTTATATGTGATTGTTGTATTAAATCTACTAGATTTTTTAAAATTGTTTTGTTCGTTACGGTGCTTTAAGAGAATTTTTTTTAAACTTCCAGAACTGTTGACATTGTTGTGGTATCTTCAAGTAGAATACAGAAATGTCTAGTATTCATGAAAATATGGATGATTTCTATGGATATTTGAGAACTTCGCAAAAATCACAATTTTTAAATCCACATGAGGTTATTAGAGAAAACTTTAAATCTGCCAGCATATTTAAAATTGTTACGGTATCTTTTAGTAGAATATAGAAATGTCTAGTTTTCGTAGAAATATGGACGATTTCTATGGATATTTGAGAATTTATTCATAATTTTTAAATCCCACGACGTTTTATTATAATTCTTTTAAAACTCCAGAACCTTAAAAATTGTTGTGGTATCTTCAAGTAGAATATATAAATGTCTAGTTTTCATAAAAATATGGATGATTTCTAAGAATATTTGGGATTGCTTCGCAAAAAATCACAATTTTTCAATCCTCATGAGGATTATTGCGACATTTTTAGATTTATATGGCATTGTTGTATTAAATCTACTGTAATATTTAAAATTGTTAAGATCGTTACGGTTCTTTAAGAGATTTGCTTTCTTTTTTTGGTTCTTTAAGAGATGGCTGCTTTCTATGGATATTTGAGAATTTTTTAGCAAAAAATCACAAATTTTAAATCCAAATCAGGTTTTACGATATTTTTTTTAAATCTTCCACGATTTTTGAAGTTGTTGTGGTATCGTCAAGTAGAATATAGAAGTGTCTAATTTTCATAAAACTATGCACTATTTCTGTTAATATTTGTGAATTTCTTCGCAATATATCACAATATATTGCGAATGACGTCCATCCTCATGACGTCCAAGATCGTCACAACCGACCAAGATGTTTTGCAGATCATTTGATTATAAATTGCTTTCGATTTCGTGGATAACAAATCCTCAATTTGATTGTCCGTATATCAAATATCTTACAAAATATCAAAAGGAAAAGTAGGACTCCCGATTACTTTTTGATATATGGTCTACAGAAAGTGGAAATTTGATTTTGTTCTAAACATATTTTCTAAAATACGTCTCAAAAATATTTTTATTAATATTAAGATTTAAAAACTGCTGGATCTCGGATACATTTAAGTAACAATACATTTTTTATATATATACTATTAAGTATTTAAGTATCAGCAGAGTCCAGTGCCGATAGCCTAATAAATATTGTTATACCTTTCTCTCTTTAACTTGATATTAAGAATATTGTGCAAGTTATCGGTTTTTGTCGCATTAAATAACTGCCAACAATAAGTTCTCATAATAATAACTTGGGCACAATGTATGCTAAAACAGAAATTACCTATTGTCGTGTGCATCGCGTTAACACCTTCAATGCACATTCCTATCTGCATTACCAAAGTTTGGATTGGACATTTGTAACTCAGGGCTAAACAGCAGTGACAATTAATCAAAGTGCACCGTAACACACCCACAGCTACTGCTGCAGCAGGAACTATGGTGGTTCAAGACTTGCGAAATGCCGGATGTAATTTGCAAGTTGCGCCCTTATTATCCCGCAACGTGTTTCGGGTAATTAATTTGGCAGCAGCATCTCTATGGCTCCTTGCAGATTACTTAAGTGATCGTCGATTTTCTAATTCGAATTAATTACATTGAGTAAGTAGCGATCGATGTTATGATGTCACGGATTAATTTCGTCGCGGGTTTTTAATTTCGCCCGGATCAACAAGTTGCTGATAATTAATTTATCAATGAACTCGATTGCTAAGTTCCATTATTTACTAATGAAATATGAATTTTATTGACGGGACAATAATCTAAAGTAATGTAAAATTAATGTATTTTTCAGTAAGTGAATATAATCATTTGTTCCAAAGCGATAAAATATTCAGTTAAATGGAATACAATATTACGTTTATTTTAATAATTTGTTATACATACAAATTTTATCATCAAATGTATTAAAATGTATGCAAAATTTAGAAAAAATAAAAATGTTAGCAATTTATATACAAGATGATTCGCAGGACTAATTCATTTGTAGAAGGTAATCATATATTAAACCATTTATTTCATGGTTTTATAAATATCTCATATCATACTTGGGGAAGTATATACATGCATTAATAAAGATAATTGTTATTAAAGTAATAATTTTAGAAAACATTTATATAATTTTTGTTTAATTTAATATTTTATATTTAATTCAGTAGTGTTATCAATACAACTGCACCAGATCCTAGACCAGATTATCTTTAATACGAACTATTGCAGTTTCTTGTTAATATTGATATTTACCTGTTTGACTATGAACAAGGCACAGGAATAGTTCATACCTAAGTAATCTGGCCACGACTATAGTTTCATGGGTAAAATGTAAAATGTATTTTTTCCATAACTGTTGATTTTTATAATAATGTTGTTTGATTTCATATTGCTTATGCTCTACGGATATAATAATCGTGATACTGAAAGCGAAGCCGCGCAAAATATTTTGTTATATAAATACTGTGGTAGTACATATCCAAGTTTATCTGGTCGTAAAAATAGTATACAGTAATTTGATATTAATATATTGTCCGTAGAAAAAATATAATAGCCGATACTAGCAAGATAGAAGCTCTTCTCGAGATAGAAGGAAGTAAAAGAGTAAAAGGATATATAGTAGGTATCACCATGGACATGATGTACATATATTCTCTGAAGTAAATTGATTTTGCCGTTTTTAAGTACAATATAATGTAAGAAGTTTTCTGGAGGTTAGCGTCAAAAGCAAGATTTATTTATATTGCCTTGGGGTAGTCGAATTGGCCCCTCTGATGCAAATTGATTTTAAATACAATACATTTAAGGAAGGTTCTTCTGTAACCAAAATCGATCACAGATTCAATAAAGCTAAGAGGGTCGTAGTGCATCATCTAGCCCTTCTGGATAATGGAAACTTGATATATTATGTATAAGTATCGGAAAGGGTTGCAGAGTTATTTATTTTTTGTTTGATGTGGTTGTTTTAAAACTTTATCTTTGGGTACATTATTAAATAGTATATTGAATTTTGCATTAATTAGGAATAATTATGTTAATGGACAATAACATGCCCCTTAACATCTTACTCGACAAGGGCACTTCATATACATATACATATACATTTTAAGTTTGGACGACCGATCTGTTTATTCAGGTGGAAATTGCTGATGCTGTTGAGGCATAGTTTGTAATTACGGAACATGATAGCAGATATGAAATTAAAATTAGTAATCCCGTCACTACTCGCTTATTAAATTAAATTATAAGTGCTTAATTCGTGTTGCGTAATGATGCCAATTAAAAGTGAAGACGTTTAGTCCTACAAGTATAAATTTAAACTCGCTATGTAATAAGTAAAGTGCGTCTAATTATCTTTAATTCATTAGATTTAAGTGGAGTTGAGATCTATATTCCGAACATTTCTCAATAATTAATTATACTTTTTCGTAATTGCAAGCATTGCGGAGTGGTTGTTCACAGCGCTAATTAACAACTGAATTAATTATTAGGGAAGTTACATTATTCGAGAATTTGTGATAGAATTTCATAAATTATGCAAAATTTCTTGAATATGAATTCAATTATATGGAGATATATAGAATTAGTTCATAAGTAGAACATATGTAGCACAGAATTATACAAAGAATGAGTAGGTACAGAATATTCAAACTAAATTATCTGCTACATTTTACCGAAATAAGTAATAATATTCAAATAAATATATTTTTATAAATATAAAATACTTCGTTAAAAGTGTCGAACGGTTTCAAAATTCCGAATAGTATTGTAAAATACAAAAACTTATTAAACCGGTATCCAACCGAATACTAAAAACCAAACCTATACTCAACTTTCAGCAACTTGAATAACATATGATGAATTTCAGTGAAGTAGGACAACATTTCATAAAGTATGATTAAAAAAATCAACAGGAATAAAATGCCTTGGTATTTGTTAAATAGTACTACTAAGTAAATGTCGTTATTTTTTGCAAATATAAAAGTCTTGCTATTAGAAACATATTATTTTTTAAATTAATAAGTGCTCTGTTAATTTAAAAAAAAAATTATACTAAAGGTGTCGCTAAAAAGTAAAGTGGACAAGTTTTTTAAATTGAATAAAAAAAGGACTCGACAATTAAACCAACAATAAATGTCTTGTGATTTCTTATCAGTACTATCTTATCAGTATAGAACTTGCGAAGAAACATACTTCTTGAATAATAGTTAAGTGAGAGTTGGACAATTTTTGAAAATTTTTCAGTAAAAATGAAGTTGGATAACATTTCAAAATATAGTAGCCAATATAATAGTCGCCAAAAAGTTTTATGGAGATTTAATAAAACCATTAAAATTTTACTGTCAAACTATCACGAGACAAACAAAATTGCCACAATATTTTAGTGTTTATTTCTTTAAGAGTAAGTAAGAGTTTAAGTACATCTATAAAAACACAGTATCAGAATATTACTCAAATTTTCAGGCAATTGCAGGGAACAACAAATCTGCAGAAGTTATTAAAAATATAATGATACAAAAATTAATTCTAAAAGTCGTGTTTTTTTATGTTTTTTAATACGACAAAAAATTATTAAAAATGATTGAAAGAATTTGTGTAACTGTTTCAGGTAAATAACCTGAACGAACTGCGAACTGGTAAATAACTGACGATTACCTACTGCGAACGCACTTCGTCTATTTTTGAAAAATTCTATTGTGTCGGCAAGTTTTTAAAGATTCGGCAATTTATAGAAAGTCGAGTCGACACTTTATGAAAAATTTTCAGGAGATGACTCAAATGAATAATTTGAAGGCAAAAATGATTTGTTTTTTATTAAAAATTGTTTAAAAAATAAACAATAAACCATATAACCCTAAATTTATGACATGAATGTCATAATTTATGAGATTAAAATCATATAAAATGATTTTATTTACGTGACATGAACAATCAATTCTGTAATTCTGTAAAATTCTGTAGTTAAGAAGTTTCTGATACAGGTTCGTTAGATATTTTTGACTCAAAATAACCTCAGGATTACATCTTTAACGTATAGCAGGTATGTCATGGGACATCCTATATAGTGTGTATCTCGGCAAATTTTGGTTACATAATCAAAACTCATAAGTGAAGAAATTTTCCCTAACAAAAATCCTAAATTCATCAGAAGTGCCGTCACAATCCATATAATAGCAATACTATTCTTAAATTCATTAGAAATTTCGTCATAATCTCATGTGAAGCATTTTCAAAATTGTAATAGCAAAGTTTTATGATCAAGATAACGAATTTTTCGTAAAGTTAATAAATGTACAGAAATTTGTGCTGGAAAACATTCTGCTAATTATGAAAATAACTGGACCTAACTTATTTACGTATCTATTTTCTAAAAAAATTAAAAACCATACAAAAATTTGGATTTTTAAATTAGGTAATTTCAGAATGAAAGTGAATGACGATTTTTTATTTAACGCAAACTAGACACTTTAGTGTTAATGAAAGTTATGGTTGCATAATCAAAATTCAAAAATTTAACAAATTTTCCTTAAAAATGTTCTTAAATTCAGCAATGGCGTCAAAATCCATATATTAAATGCAAAATTTATAAAAATAATCTGTTAAACAGTTTCTGAACTCAGAACAAATGCCGTGCAAAATGAATAATAAATAAAAAGGCTTAAGCAGCTTACATAGTGTCATCCACATGCATTGTGAACTCTGGTAGTTAGAAAAATTTGGAGATACAAACAACAGTTAGAACGTACATCACTGAATGCAATTTCTGCAAGATAAGTCACAGTCTGTTTAGCATTAGTAGTTACTAAGCTTTAGTAGCTTGCAGAGTCGACTATAGATATGACTGTGTAAGTTTAGCGACAGTTAGACTAGAATACCTTTAACGATGAAAAATACTACCTAGGCAGCAAAAGTAATGATTTGACTTGCACGATCTCTGCAATAGTACATACCTCGTTTTGTAGTATCTGCAGATAGGATAATAAAAACATATGTCAGAATAATTGAAATTTTGGTAAGATTAGTTTACATCTTTGGTAAAATAATTGACATTTTGTTAGAGATAAAAGAAAATATGCCTGTAATTGTTTCAATTACGACAGTAAAGAATCGTTGAACATTTTACAGTACATCAAACCATATTTGTAAGAATAATTGAATTTTTTTATAAAAGTAACTGAAATTTTGTAAAATAATTGCAATTTTAGGAAAATATTTCAATTTTTGGTAGAAATAAATAAATCGATTCCTTAAAGATCTCACATACATGTTGAATACGCCGGCATCTACAAGTGCTTTATAAGCCGGCAGAACCCAGGCCGGGTTCTCCAACAACCCGCAATACACCCGTTGCAGTTCCGAGAAGGTTACCCCCTGAATAATTCCTTACGATGGAGGCGGGGAGCTGATCAAGGCAGTTCTGCCTGAAACGTCAAGGAGTCCAGTCTCACTGAAACGTCAACGAGTCCAGTCTCATATTTATAATACAGTCCACTCACAATAAGCGTTGGCAAATAAAACAAGATCTCAAACACAAACATATCTGAATTTATTTCGCCCAACCAGAGAATCCGCGATTCACCAGGAACGCGCGGTACCAAACGAATGTTGAGAATCTACTCGGATCAGCCCGTATCCACGCAAGGGCTATCTTGGAGTCTGAGTAGAATGTGCGCGACCGGAAACTGCGTTTGATCGCCTGCTGAACCTTTTCAGCTAGTCGTGCCAGCAATACAGCTGCGCATAATTCAAGCCGCGGTAAATTGACCGTTTTCAATGGAGCCACGCGAGATTTGGCGCATATGAGCATGCATGATGTTATCATGTCAGTGCTTGTCGATTTTAAGTAAATGCACGCTCCGTATGCTTCTGTACTGGCATCGCAAAAGCCATGAAGTTCTAAAGTCGCGTCCTTGTTTATAATGGTTTTTCTTGGAATCGAATAATTGAGTGATTGAATTTGTTCCAGATATTGTTTCCAGATTGTGTACATTTCTAACGGCACTGTTTCGTCCCAGGACAAATTTAACTTCCACAACTGCTGCATTAGAATTTTTGCGGCAATTATAACTGGGCCGAGCAATCCCAGCGGATCAAAAATGCTAGATATAATTGACAATATATTACGCTTTGTGACTCGCTTCGCGTCGTTCTTGGGAATGTGTGATACGTATTCTATGCAGTCGCTACGTGGACACCACCTTACCCCGAGCGCCTTGATAGGGTTTGCTTCGTCGCCTCTGAGAACTAAATGATCTTGTTCTCCCTGCACGTCTTGAATTAGTGATTCGTCATTAGATGACCATTTTCGTAATTGAAAACAACCGTCCTCGAGAACAGATCGTACCTCGTCTCTGATAATTCGCGCATCTTCTAGCGTGTCCGCGCCTGACAGTAGATCATCCACATAAAAATCTGATAAAACACTCGCCGCGCCAAGGGGAAACTTGTCGCGGTTTAAATGCGCTAATTTTTGTAGACAATTAATTGCTTGAAAACTGCTACTGGCAGCGCCGTAAGTAACTGTGAGGAGTTCGTACGTGTTAATGGGCTCGTCGGGAGTGAAACGCCACAAGATTTTTTGATATTTTGCGTCTTCGGGATGGATCTTTATCTGGCGATACATTTTTGTCACATCAGCTGTGATGACGTGCTGGAATGTTCGAAAACGCAACAATATCGAAAATAAGTCATCCTGTAATGTGGGGCCCACCATTAGCAAATCGTTTTCAGAAACACCTGACGTAGTTTTAGCGCTAAAGTCGAATACTACGCGTAACCGTGAAGTTAATGAGGTTTCCTTAGTTACTGCATCATGTGGAACGAAATACCCCGTATGTTCGTTATCCGCGGAAGAATCGACCTGTCGCATGTGACCAAGTCGTATGTACTCCCGAATAAATTCGTGATATTGCGATTTGAGGTTCGCGTCTCGTTGCAGTCGCCTCTCTAAAGAGGTAAACCGTTTTTTCGCAAACTGATATGACTGCCCTAGGGCGTCCGCGTTATGTTTCCACGGCAGCGCAACCGTAAATCGTCCGTCGGTATCGCGTGTCGTTGTTGTATTAAAATGTTCAACGCAACTTGCATTTTCACGTGAAAACTTTATCGTGACTTCTGTCGGAGATTCAATCTCCCAAAAGCGCCGTACATTTTCATTTAATTGTGTGGTCATTGATAAGTGACATGTACGCGCCCTTGTTAGTACTGGTGTCGGTAATGCGCCTGAGATAATCCAACCTAATTGGGTTTTATGAAACATTATATCCCTATGATTTGTTTGGAATTGCCCCACGCATAAAAGTTTATAAAACAATTCTGCGCCAATTAAGAGATCTACCTCCCGTGATTGATTATATTTGGAGTCAGCTAATCGCAGATTACGCGGGACATGAATCAATTCGCTGCTGAATGACTGTGACGGGAGTTCACTTGTTATTGTATCAATTAGAAAGAAGTTGATTTTAGCTTGAAAGGAATTGTGTAGTGACCCTATTGTTGTTGATACAAAGGACTCGATTTTGGCTGATCGTAGACCCACGCCAGTTAATGACATGTTGGCTGCCCTTCTGGATAACCCTAATTGCCGTGCAGTACGGTTGGTCATTAAAGATATTTGGGATCCACTATCTAACAAAACCCGCGCGATATGCTTTCCGCCCTTGCTGTCGCTAATCCTTACTAAGCACGTAGCCAAGAGTACTGGCGCCGGTACCTGGTCAGTATGACAGGTAGTTACCGCGATTGGTGGCGCTTCCCGATCTTCGTGCAAAAGAGTATGGTGCCTGCCATTGCATATTTTGCAATTTCCTGCCTTGCAATTCGTAACCATGTGCCCCGGTTGCACACAGTTAAAACACAGATGCTTCGCCTGCAACTCTTCGTATCGTCTTGAAACAGTTAAGTTTGAAAACGTGCTGCAACGGAACAGATTGTGTTGCCCATTGCAGAATGCACATTTGCTTGTGGGTCTCGCCACCGTGCTGGCTACCACGTTTCTGAATGGTTTCCACGGTTTGCGTTCTGATGGGTTTATTGAATGATTAAAGTTTGGAAGTGACTCCAAAGCGTGGCACTTGTATGTCAAGAAATCCCGTAACGCGGCGAAGGTGGGTATCGCGGTCGACGCGTTTCGCGTTTCCCATTCGCGTCTCGTAGACAGGTCCAATTTATTTGCCATTAGATGGATTAGCAAATCATCCCAATACGCCACGGGGCGCTTCAGAGATGCTGGAGCCTGTAAGTGTTGTGTTGCGCCATCTTTTAGACAATTGGTACCGCGCGTTCCTGGTGAATCGCGGATTCTCTGGTTGGGCGAAATAAATTCAGATATGTTTGTGTTTGAGATCTTGTTTTATTTGCCAACGCTTATTGTGAGTGGACTGTATTATAAATATGAGACTGGACTCGTTGACGTTTCAGTGAGACTGGACTCCTTGACGTTTCAGGCAGAACTGAAGGACCAATTGGTACCGCGCGTTCCTGGTGAATCGCGGATTCTCTGGTTGGGCGAAATAAATTCAGATGTGTTTATGTTTGAGATCTTGTTTTATTTGCCAACGCTTATTGTGAGTGGACTGTATTATAAATATGAGACTGGACTCGTTGACGTTTCAGTGAGACTGGACTCCTTGACGTTTCAGGCAGAACTGCCTTGATCAGCTCCCCGCCTCCATCGTAAGGAATTATTCAGGGGGTAACCTTCTCGGAACTGCAACGGGTGTATTGCGGGTTGTTGGAGAACCCGGCCTGGGTTCTGCCGGCTTATAAAGCACTTGTAGATGCCGGCGTATTCATCTCCACGGCGTGAATTCACACGAGCAAACTCAAAATACTCAAACATGACAAATAACAGCGCAGATTTAAAAGGCCTCAAGGCGAAGCGCAGTCAACTAAGGGCACGATTAACGCGATGCGCAACATTCATTAATCAATATGACGATACAGTTCCGGTATCACAGGTCGAAAGTCGATTAAACTCGGTAGTGTCGCTTCTCGACGAATTCAATGCGGTACAACTTGAGATCGAACTTTTAGACGCAACCGAAGCAGATTTAAAAGCCTACGATGACTTCGAAAACTCATATTTCGAGTTAGTGTCCAAGGCTCGCGATTTGTTGGATGCCGCTAAAGGCAATCGTAACGTGATTAACAATACTACACCTGTTCAAACAATTAACAAAATCAAGCTTCCGGAAGTAGAGTTACCAAGTTTCACCGGGCGTTACGACGAGTGGATGTCATTTCACGGCGCCTTTCGGACAATGATTGATGACAATCCACAAATTCCAATCATTCAGAAGCTTCAATACTTAAAATCGGCAATCAAGGGCGAAGCGGCTAATGTCATTCGGTGTCTCGAAATTACAGAACCGAATTACCAAGTAGCACTACAATTACTACGCGAAAGGTACGAAAATGAAAAATACATTGTAGCAACGCACGTGAAAGCATTATTTGAACTTCCCGTGGTTTCGAAGGAATCAACTCGCGCCTTGCGCCATCTTTTAGATGGCGCAACACAACACTTACAGGCTCTAGCATCTCTGAAGCGCCCCGTGGCGTATTGGGATGATTTGCTAATCCATCTAATGGCAAATAAATTGGACCTGTCTACGAGACGCGAATGGGAAACGCGAAACGCGTCGACCGCGATACCCACCTTCGCCGCGTTACGGGATTTCTTGACATACAAGTGCCACGCTTTGGAGTCACTTCCAAACTTTAATCATTCAATAAACCCATCAGAACGCAAACCGTGGAAACCATTCAGAAACGTGGTAGCCAGCACGGTGGCGAGACCCACAAGCAAATGTGCATTCTGCAATGGGCAACACAATCTGTTCCGTTGCAGCACGTTTTCAAACTTAACTGTTTCAAGACGATACGAAGAGTTGCAGGCGAAGCATCTGTGTTTTAACTGTGTGCAACCGGGGCACATGGTTACGAATTGCAAGGCAGGAAATTGCAAAATATGCAATGGCAGGCACCATACTCTTTTGCACGAAGATCGGGAAGCGCCACGAATCGCGGTAACTACCTGTCATACTGACCAGGTACCGGCGCCAGTACTCTTGGCTACGTGCTTAGTAAGGATTAGCGACAGCAAGGGCGGAAAGCATATCGCGCGGGTTTTGTTAGATAGTGGATCCCAAATATCTTTAATGACCAACCGTACTGCACGGCAATTAGGGTTATCCAGAAGGGCAGCCAACATGTCATTAACTGGCGTGGGTCTACGATCAGCCAAAATCGAGTCCTTTGTATCAACAACAATAGGGTCACTACACAATTCCTTTCAAGCTAAAATCAACTTCTTTCTAATTGATACAATAACAAGTGAACTCCCGTCACAGTCATTCAGCAGCGAATTGATTCATGTCCCGCGTAATCTGCGATTAGCTGACTCCAAATATAATCAATCACGGGAGGTAGATCTCTTAATTGGCGCAGAATTGTTTTATAAACTTTTATGCGTGGGGCAATTCCAAACAAATCATAGGGATATAATGTTTCATAAAACCCAATTAGGTTGGATTATCTCAGGCGCATTACCGACACCAGTACTAACAAGGGCGCGTACATGTCACTTATCAATGACCACACAATTAAATGAAAATGTACGGCGCTTTTGGGAGATTGAATCTCCGACAGAAGTCACGATAAAGTTTTCACGTGAAAATGCAAGTTGCGTTGAACATTTTAATACAACAACGACACGCGATACCGACGGACGATTTACGGTTGCGCTGCCGTGGAAACATAACGCGGACGCCCTAGGGCAGTCATATCAGTTTGCGAAAAAACGGTTTACCTCTTTAGAGAGGCGACTGCAACGAGACGCGAACCTCAAATCGCAATATCACGAATTTATTCGGGAGTACATACGACTTGGTCACATGCGACAGGTCGATTCTTCCGCGGATAACGAACATACGGGGTATTTCGTTCCACATCATGCAGTAACTAAGGAAACCTCATTAACTTCACGGTTACGCGTAGTATTCGACTTTAGCGCTAAAACTACGTCAGGTGTTTCTGAAAACGATTTGCTAATGGTGGGCCCCACATTACAGGATGACTTATTTTCGATATTGTTGCGTTTTCGAACATTCCAGCACGTCATCACAGCTGATGTGACAAAAATGTATCGCCAGATAAAGATCCATCCCGAAGACGCAAAATATCAAAAAATCTTGTGGCGTTTCACTCCCGACGAGCCCATTAACACGTACGAACTCCTCACAGTTACTTACGGCGCTGCCAGTAGCAGTTTTCAAGCAATTAATTGTCTACAAAAATTAGCGCATTTAAACCGCGACAAGTTTCCGCTTGGCGCGGCGAGTGTTTTATCAGATTTTTATGTGGATGATCTACTGTCAGGCGCGGACACGCTAGAAGATGCGCGAATTATCAGAGACGAGGTACGATCTGTTCTCGAGGACGGTTGTTTTCAATTACGAAAATGGTCATCTAATGACGAATCACTAATTCAAGACGTGCAGGGAGAACAAGATCATTTAGTTCTCAGAGGCGACGAAGCAAACCCTATCAAGGCGCTCGGGGTAAGGTGGTGTCCACGTAGCGACTGCATAGAATACGTATCACACATTCCCAAGAACGACGCGAAGCGAGTCACAAAGCGTAATATATTGTCAATTATATCTAGCATTTTTGATCCGCTGGGATTGCTCGGCCCAGTTATAATTGCCGCAAAAATTCTAATGCAGCAGTTGTGGAAGTTAAATTTGTCCTGGGACGAAACAGTGCCGTTAGAAATGTACACAATCTGGAAACAATATCTGGAACAAATTCAATCACTCAATTATTCGATTCCAAGAAAAACCATTATAAACAAGGACGCGACTTTAGAACTTCATGGCTTTTGCGATGCCAGTACAGAAGCATACGGAGCGTGCATTTACTTAAAATCGACAAGCACTGACATGATAACATCATGCATGCTCATATGCGCCAAATCTCGCGTGGCTCCATTGAAAACGGTTAATTTACCGCGGCTTGAATTATGCGCAGCTGTATTGCTGGCACGACTAGCTGAAAAGGTTCAGCAGGCGATCAAACGCAGTTTCCGGTCGCGCACATTCTACTCAGACTCCAAGATAGCCCTTGCGTGGATACGGGCTGATCCGAGTAGATTCTCAACATTCGTTTCAAATCGGATCGGTGAAATACAAACCTCGACACTCGCAGAAGAGTGGCGATACGTAAAAACGGACGAAAATCCGGCAGATTTAATCTCGCGTGGTTGCACTCCTTCGGGTTTATTAGATCGCAGCATGTGGTGGCACGGACCACATTGGCTTTGTAACGGAGCCGGTGAACAATCATTACCTGATCATAACGACTTGATAACCCTGCCAGAAACGCGCGAAGAACGTAGCATGTGTCACACAAATGCATGTGTCACACAAATGGATTTGCTCAATCGATTCTCCAGTTTGACTACGGCCCTGAGAGTCACGGCTTGGATGTATAGATTCATCTACAACTCACGCCCCGGTAATGAAAAATCTAATGGTTCATTAAGGGTTTCCGAATTAGACAATGCACGGATCATTCTAACTCGTCTAACACAATCGGAGCAATTTCCCAGCGAATTAGCAGATCTCAAACGCCACGGACGGGTATGCAATTCTAGCAGACTACTACCGCTAAATCCATTTCTTGACAAGTTTGAAATCATACGCGTCGGCGGTCGATTGCAACATTCAGCGTTGCACCAAAACGCCAAACATCCCGCTGTCCTGTTAGCATCACATGCATTGGTACAATTAATAATACGACATGAACATATCAAGAACCTGCACGCGGGTGAGCAATCCACACTAGCGGCAATTCGTATGCGTTTTTGGATTGTCTCGGCACGAGGCGCCGTTCGCAAGGTGCTCCGAAAATGCGTTACCTGTTTCAAGATGCGACCGCGGGAAACAGGGCCGATTATGGGTGATTTACCAGCGTGCCGCACAACTCAGGCTCGTCCATTCTCAAAAACAGGAGTAGATTTTTGCGGGCCCTTTTTTGTCAAGGAAGGTTCTCGCAGATCTAAGCGCACTACCAGGTCATACGCGGCCTTATTCGTATGCATGGTCACCAAGGCGGTTCATCTAGAGCTTGTTAGTGATCTAACAACCCAAGCGTTTATTGCGGCGTTGCGGCGATTTATTTCTCGGCGCGGTCTGGTGACAGACATTTATAGCGATAATGCCACTAATTTTCGAGGCACCAAAAATGAATTAGCGCAGCTGTACAAAATGCTTAACACACAGCCCGATGCCAATCAAATATCGAATGAGCTATCAAGCCGAGGGGTGCAGTGGCATTTCATTCCCCCTCGCTCGCCTCATTTCGGTGGAATTTGGGAGTCTAATATTAAGGTTGCGAAATCTCACTTGCGTCGTGTCGCCGGAAATGCATCTTTCAGTTACGAGGAATTATACACGCTTTTAACACAAATTGAGTATGTGATGAATTCACGCCCCTTAACACCAATGTCCAATGATCCCAACGACCTCTCCTATTTAACACCTGGACATTTCCTTGTCGGCGACAACCTAAGGTCAATTCCGGACGTGGATTTAGGATCGATCTGCACTAATCGCTTGTCTCGATGGCAACGTATCCAGCAAGTGTACCAGCATTTTTGGGCGCGCTGGCACAAAGAGTACCTGACGGAGTTGCAGAGGCGTGCAAAATGGAAAACGTCGACAGGGACGTCCGTAGCACCTGGCCAACTAGTGCTCATAAGAGAAGACAATGTACCTCCAGGGCAATGGAAGTTGGCCAGAGTGATTGAGGTCCATATGGGCCCAGATGGAATGGTTCGTGCCGCGACGGTGCAATCTCAACGAGAAACATATACTCGTGGTGTGAGGCGGTTGTGTGTATTGCCTATCGACACGTGCAGTGAATGATTGCGAGCGCATGAACGTAAACTTTTTAGACAATTTTGAACTTTGTTTTGACATTCTTGTATTTCTATGTTTTCTACTTGTACATTTTTTCCGTTGTTCACTGCATTCTTGTGTAAATTAACTTTGGTATTTTTACAATCGTTTGTACATATTTATCTTGTATGTTATATTATTTAGATTACTTTTCTTGTATATTTTGAGACTTTAATTGCCTCAACAGGGGGCTGGATGAATACGCCGGCATCTACAAGTGCTTTATAAGCCGGCAGAACCCAGGCCGGGTTCTCCAACAACCCGCAATACACCCGTTGCAGTTCCGAGAAGGTTACCCCCTGAATAATTCCTTACGATGGAGGCGGGGAGCTGATCAAGGCAGTTCTGCCTGAAACGTCAAGGAGTCCAGTCTCACTGAAACGTCAACGAGTCCAGTCTCATATTTATAATACAGTCCACTCACAATAAGCGTTGGCAAATAAAACAAGATCTCAAACACAAACATATCTGAATTTATTTCGCCCAACCAGAGAATCCGCGATTCACCAGGAACGCGCGGTACCACATGTTTCGACAATGATTTCCAAACCTGAAGCAAGCCTGGATGAATTAAATTATATGTCAAGTAAATCAACATATTTTATCATTTTTAATATTTAAAAATTTGTTAAGCATAGAAAAATTTTAATATTAAGATATCAATTCTAAAATTGCAAGATAAAGTAAACGTTTCAAGTGAAAATTTTCAAAATTTCTGAAGAACTTCCAAGAAAAAGTATCAATACATTTTAAAATCCGACATTTTTTTAAGGAACACACATCGTACAAAAGCCATGATTTTTTTATGTATTTTGTAAATTTTATGAGGTTTTTTTCATTCTTGTAATATTCATGGACATTTCCAAGTAATTTTTATATCAATTTAATGAGCCTCGATAATGCTTTATATCGTATATTGTTAATTTCAATTTTAAATAAAACAAGTTACTTTGTGAGTATCACATACATTTATTTATTTGTGAGTATAGTTTCGACTACTTAGGTAATCATTATCAAACAAGACTTTGTTGACTATGGTCACACATAAATAAATTAAAATAAAATCATAGATGGCGCGTATCTTCATGAGGACATTTTAGAAGGTACTTTGTGAGTATCACATAAATTAATTTTTTTGTGACCATGGGCAACAATGTCTTGTTTGATAATGATTACCTAAGTAGTTGAAACAATACTCACAAAAAAAAATGTATGTGATACTCACAAACTTGTTTTATTTATAATTGATAAAATGTGTTACGAAGTAAACGCCACCATAATTCAAAATATTTTTAATTTTATTAAGTTAACGCCTTGAATTTGTTTTAAATTACCAAGCAAATGTACGAGAATATTTCCAAAATTTTCAACTAGAGGAATTTTTAAATTAATGAAATTTAAATTGCCAATTTGAATTGCCATTTGGCTAACAACATATTTGCGGGTCGGATTGAATCTTGAGGTCCATAGTTTAGGGACCCCTGATTTGGATAAACTGTTATATAATTTGTCTAGCCGCACTAACGTGAACATTATTCCAGTCTAGACTTGGATTTTGCGCCCCATTTACCTTTTCTAGAGGCCATTTGAATTTTAGCATTGTTCGCACAACAATACCTCGGTTTCAATGAACTTCTAGCAACGGTCATTTTATATATCCACACGGTCGGAAGTTGGAATTACCTCCTAAAGTGACTACATTTAATTTTGATCATATTATGCAAAGTTGAATTCGTAAATGAATTAGTTGGCTGTTCAGCATGCAAAGTTCTCACTACTATGGGTAAATATTTACAATTGAAAATAAATTACTCGTGTTAAATGTATTATAAAAGTAAGTAAAATTTGTAAGCCAACGGCAAGCAAAGTTCTCTCTACTGCAGATGGAACGCAGAGCGGCACTGCACAGGGGCGGCAAAAGCAGCCCTTGATAGTTTATTTTGCTTTTCTCATTTTCTCTCATTTTCAAAATAATATGGTATTATAAATAGTATATTGCTAATAAATTTGAAAAATATAAATTTTATATACTAAGAAACAATTCAGACAACTTATATAAATTAGGTTATACCGGAATAGAAATATCCTCCATTCAGAAAAACAGCAGCATCATATTGCTACCTCAGTCCTGAAGAAAATTATAGATCAAAATTTGGAAAATGATAACATAAGTTCTAATTGCCAAAATGATAAAGTAAATCTAGGTACTAGAGGATCTAGTTCAAAATTTGTCTTAAATCCAAAACCTGAACAAGAAATCGAATGCAAAGTAGTTTTTCCAATCAATTATCTTGATAACTTTCGAGTAAATTCTGGTTCATCGTCCAACCAAATAAAAAAACAACAAATTTACTAAGATTCCAGGCAGGTTACTAGGTCTGTACCAGCATATTATCGGAATTATACTGCGAAGAAATCCAAAATGTTAGAAGACGTGTATAAATCCGATACCTTTGCATTTACTGTTAAAGGTGATTTCAATAAAGAATTGAGGCTTGTTGTTTAGGCAGATGAGGAGGAGCTATTAGAATCTGTTTCAAATGAACGAAATCAAACCGGAAATTATGCAATAAAATTCTGCCATCATTTTATTACATAGTTTCCGGTTTGATTTCGTGCATTTGAAATAGATTCTAATAGCTCCTCCTCATCAGCTCAAATAACAGCCCTCAATTCTTTATTCTCTTATTGGGGGGCAAGAGTTCTTTAAATTCTGCATGACTATTCTCCCAGAAAACTAGTCTCCTATTCTCGACTGCGGTAAAGTCGTAGATAATCAAGAAATTGAAAATAAGTTTTCCCCAAAACAAAAGATGTCATGCAGAAAGAGGAAGCGTTGATAATGGTATGGTATGCATTGCACCTAAAATTAAAGAACTATAAGAAAACATCGAATTATTATTCAAGTTAACCAAAATATACAACATCCCTTTCAAATTCGTGTCAGATTTCAAGATCTTACTATTGGTAAATGGACAGCAAACTGCGACCTTCATACTCATACCCATATTGTTTTATAACTTTCAGAAATCTGCGCGGTTGTGAAAAAAGTATGGATATAAATGATTGAATTTAACAAAAATGAAATTTCAGTAGAATCAAATACAAAGTTAAAAACTCACGGAAATTTAAACAAAATTATGGCAAATGTGCTTGGCAGCAACAAGAAATCCGCGAAATATTCTCAGAGCACAATTAACCACCCATTCTTCGAACAATCAGATAATGTGGTTATGGTTGAAAAATTTGTGATACCAGAAGTACATCTTTTACAAGGATTTGAAAATCACCTTTTTTGGGATGGCCTTGTTCCACTTCTTCGGAGAGATAGTGCATTAATGTGGCCAAAAAATATGAAACTGATAGCAAACAATTACGAGGGGGAAATATTTGAGGGCTATGCTTGCCGAAAACTATTAAAAGAAGAAGACTAATGGATAAAGATGTACTCGACGATTGAAGTCTGCTTGTAGTACCTCCATATATTTCCTCTTTTAAACTAATTAATACTATAGTAGCCTGTTTCTCGACAAACAAACCTGGTCCACTACCAAAACTAAAAACAACTATTGACTTACTGAGAAAATCGCTAGAAGCAACTGGAGTCTCCAAGACGCTAAAAATACATGTTATTCTGGAACACATAATTGATTCTCTATTATTTCTTGAAGAAGACGGATTTGGTTTGTGGTCGGAGTAAGCGAGGGAATCAGTTCATAGGGAATTTCTAAAGTACCGGGACTATTACAAAATAAATCTTATTGATGATGATCATTATATTACCCAATTTAAACAAGCTGTTGTCGAATTTTCTTCTCTGCAGTTGTAAATAAACGTTCTTTCAAACACACATTAACCAATAATTATTGCAATGAAGTCATTACTACTTAATCAGCTGCAAGGATTTTCTTAGTTCTTAAATGTTGATGGTTACTTAAGCAGCATTAAACCATTCGAAACATTTAAATGTTCTTTCTTTGATAGTTTTTTAAGTAAAACCTAGGACTGTTAAATTATAACAAAAAAAAAATAAGGTACAGATTCGATTTGCAGTTTGACATTTTTGTAACCCTTATAGAAGTACTTTACAGGATCTGAAGTATTTTTATAGTGCCATTTTATTAAAAGCCATCTACTGTCGAGGACCACTGTGCCCAACCCTCAAATACAAATTTCAATCCATATAATTACTATCGTGTTTTTGCAGTACCTACATATGAGACTTTATATGATAAAATTGCATATGTAATATCCAGTCGTCATTCTCTATGTAGTTTTGAGGCAAAACTGGCTTCAAAGCATCTCCTAATGATTATTATTTAATCTAATGGCTAATGGTTTATTTAACCATTAGCCATGACCTTCAAAAGTATTTGTTTCACTTAAATTTGGCTAGGACCGGCGCTGGCTGCAGGTAAATTACCAGTTAAGTTTCAATTGACTATTTATTCGCCATTTTCGTGGTGTAATAAATTGGGAGTTGACACGAACTTGGCTGCATATTTTTGCGATTCAAATATCGGTTCCTATGCATTAGCAAAGCGCTGCATAAAAGAAGCGCTTTAAATTCCAGCATAATCACATCGTGCCCCGCATACATTATTCCCCCTGAAACAATGACCGCAATTTCGCCATGGCCGAAGAGCGGTGGCAAAGATTGCATTTGATTTATGGCTTCATTATTTCACCCTCGTTTTTTCGTCGGCGTCCAGCGGAGCATGATGGTGGGCGGGAATCGAACGCCGATCAAATGCCTAAATCAGGGTGGAACGGGGATACACCAATTACATTTAAATCCTGCCTTAATCCGTCTTGTTCCGAACCGCCACCATCGGCGGAAATTTGACGGCACAACTTGCGTCTTCGCGGCGGTCGTTCCATTACTTGCTCCGGTGGGCCACATAATTTTGTACATGTGTACAAATTACTTTCCGAATTAAGGGCGCCACGTACACCCTTTGCTTTAGTTTTTTGCAGTTACTGTGGTTTCCCCCCAAGCGAGATGGATGATACACGCTAATAATACACTATTCCGTTAATTACTGAGAGAGAATTGTAGCCAATTCTATCGTAATTACTTAATTACTTTTACAGACTTTAGTCATAAAATTAATTACGAATTAATGGTTCAATTCGTTTATAGCATCATTTGAAAAACATGTCCTCACAAAAATATTACAATAAAAAAATATATTTGATTATTGGATTACATAAAAATATTCGGTTCCTATTGATCGGATTCGTAAAATTATAGGTTCCGCCAGTACCACTTACAGCTGTAAATATAAATTAATAACACATTTCATTATTCATTACAGGAATGAAAACCTCTTAATCTTTAATTATGAAGTTATTATTATTGCAGACTATAAGTAATAGTTAAATTGGTGCTAATAAATTATAGACCATCGATCTATTATTATTGCAGACTGTACGTAGTAGTTCAATTGCTACGAACTAACTATAAGCAATCAATCTATTATTATTGCTATTAGTAGTTCAATTTCTAATAACAAATTATGATCGATCTGCCTTATTATCACCTAATATTTCACTTAGACAGTAATCTTCTTGACGAGGTGATACGTGAAAAATTTAAACCGACAAGTACTCCAAACTTATATTTTCCGCCTGAATGCAAAGTTTTAAGAGCGAAACTGAATAACGTCTTGTTAATAAACCCATCAAAGTTGACAACGTCGACCATAAACAAAAATTTCACGACGCCCAACTCTCACGGACACACCGCGGCAATTTCTTACGCCCTAACTCTTACGGCGAGTCTTTTTTCACCTAGAAATATGAGATATACGGGCCATATTTTTCTTTGTTTTTACAAGGGCCTCGGGGTTCATTCTTACGTAAAAGTTTTTTTCAGTTCCTCCCGCAAGTTACGCATATAATATTTTTATCGCCGACATCGCTCACGCTGTATTTGGCAACACTTCTAAAGTCATAAATTTTACTTCAACTGAATATTGGTTGTGTAGATGTAAAGGTTTTGAAATATTATGTACATGAAGCGGCAGTATGACTGCACTAGGTACCTTGCATATGTACCTTATACATATAACGTATAAGTTATCTGCTTATGTCAACTTTGTATAATGCATGTAAAAATATGTAGAAAACACAGGCATACTCCACAATATAATTTATTTATCGTTTGTTTTCAATTAAGAATAACATTAAAATATGTATTTAAAAATATTTAGCACAGCTACTACTAATACTAAATATTTTCATATTGTAATGTAATACTGTAAAACAGATAAGTATGAAAAAGCAGATTACTAAAATTTTATTAATTTACGAGAGCAGGTCTCTAAACTTTTTGCTATTTTGATGTACTTACAATCACTTGTTTTCATGGAAGTTTCCTTGATGA
Organism: Othius punctulatus; assembly: GCA_951805005.1. Taxonomy (NCBI): domain Eukaryota; kingdom Metazoa; phylum Arthropoda; class Insecta; order Coleoptera; family Staphylinidae; genus Othius; species Othius punctulatus. The sequence continues at coordinate 43,152,635 of OX638141.1, read as the reverse complement.
TCTACAAATTTTCCATAATTTTTTATGATATTTGAGAGATTATAGTTCAAATCTTGAAATTCTTAACAAAATTCTCAAATTTGGTGATTTTTGCTAACAGATTTTCTATTTAGATTTGATTTTGATTAAAATACGATAATTTAGATTTAGATAAAAATCTAAGAATACGTAAAAATCTCTAAACATATTCTTAAATTTTTGTAGAAGTTTTGTAACATGCTTACAGATTTCTTTTATAAATTTGGAAGTTACGTGAAAGATTATATCTGTGGCTTGATGTAAGAATAACCAATGTAAAAATTTCTTACTTTTGAGATCTGTAAGTTTGAGAATTTGATAAATTTGCGTCTTTTTATCATATATTACCTACCTTATGCTATTACTGCCTGATTCATCAGTCATTTATCATTTATTTGCGAGATTGCACCAAGCAACAGATATTCATTATAAGTGATTGTATTGGTTAAGATACCAAAATTCTCAAAGACGCGATTTTTTTCTGCACATTCATAGAGATAGTAAATTATCTTGATGTACTGATGAATTATTTACAAAATTTGATGAATTTTCACAAAAATTTGGAGAAAAATATTGCAATTTTAAGAAATGGTTAACTAACTTGAAAAGTTAACTTCTCAAATTGGGTATTTTTTGTTAGATTTTCAAAGAGAGAGTTATTGATTTTGATGTACTTTAACCTTTCAAGACATGTTTCTAGATTACTTACAAAATTTTCATAAATATTTATAATTGAGGTATTATACCGGGTGTACATTTCCAAACGATCTAGAGGTGTGCTTTTGGAAACGTGTTGACGTAAATATATGTTTGTTACACCTTTAGATTGTATTTGTTTTAAGCTTTAAAACAAGGTATCACAACGTAGGGGTGTCATTTAAAATTTGAATAACAGTGATAGTCGCTTATGAAATCTTATGAAATTGTTATACATTCTCAAATTTGGTGATTTTTTTATATATTTTTTAAGAAGGAGTTAGGGATTTTGACGTATCCTAGGTTTTTGTGGAAGTTTAGTAGATTACTACTAGGAGGTACTCATATAAGTCTTTCAGTTGTAATCTTTACGAATTGATACAAAAAATCTCAAATTCGGTGATTTTTTCTACACATTCATAGCGATAGTAAATGATTTCGATGTATTTTACGTTTTCGTCGAATTTTCTAGATTATTTACAAAATTTTCATAAATTTTAATAATTGAAAGAACATAATAACGTTGCACATTTGGTGATTTTTGATAGATTTACTAAGAGACAGTTTGTCAGAGATTTTGACGTATCTTAGGTTTCTATGGAACTTTAGTGGATTGCTTTTAGAAATTCCATTAATTTGCATGTTAAGTGAAAGATTATTATAAAAAAAATCCAAAATTATCTAATTATATGATTTTGTACAATGTTTTTTAATAAAATATTATGCAGATTGGGGAGAAAATGACTTTTTATAATGAGTTCAACAGTGTAAATGCAATTTTAACTAACCTTAAAGTCATGTGATGACAGGCATGAAAATATATTCTAACCATTACAAACATTCTCAAATTAAGTGATTTATCTGAGAAACAGATTTTGCACACGTAAGTTTTTTGTGGAAGATATATTAATTGTTTACAAAACTTTCATAAACTTTCATGTTTGCATGAATAAATTACCTACATGATAATATGTGAATGATTATAGTTACAATTTTACTTAATTATCACCAAAATTCCCAATTCTGATGATTTTTGGAAGATTTTCGAAGAACATACATGGATATGATGAATAAATCTTCATTATAAGTGAAAAATAGTGCATGCAATTTTAGCTAATTGTTACCACAGTTTTCAAATTCGACGTATTTCTTTCTAGATATTCTAAGATAGATTTAGATGGACAGATGTTTTATACATGAGCATACATTTTTATGATAAGTGAAAGATTCTAGACGTAACTGCTGCGAATATTCTCATATTTGGTGATGGTTTTTTCCAGATTTTCTAAGAAAGTTTTATAAATGTAGATAATAAATGGACCACATACGAATGTTACAAGCTTTATAGTCAACAAATGTTTAAGGAGTTGTGTTTCTGACAGATAATTATAATTAATAAATATATGTATAGATGTACAAAACAAAACATTGAAGTCTTCTATTTCATAAAATAATGAATATAGGACATATGTTCATATAAACTTCATTTCTTAAAATTACATGAGTTTTCATCTCTCAAGCTCATAAATCATAAATTTGAAAACAAAATTATCAACTGTATTTCGAAAAATACTAATACCAATACGTAAATATTATCATCATATATCTAATTATCTCCTTTTCTAATTATTACATCTATAATAATAGTTGTAAATTATAAATTTGAGAAATTTTTATCATCTGTATTTCGAAAAATATTCAGATTAATACGTAATTATTGTCATCATATATCTAATTATCTCAGGATTTAATTATTATTTCTATAATAATAATTGTATGTATATAGATAATTTCTAGATTTAACTGTTATTAAAAAAAATCTCTTGTTTCTTGTAAAATTATGTACCTAACATTTTTTAAATATCCCAGATGTTATCTATTGTTATTCGATCAGTTGGATCTAAAAATTGGTAGATGAATTTGAAAATTTTACAAATAAGAACAGTTTTATTTGAAAATACAATGAATATGAAAAATAGGTGAAGCGGTAAGTGACAGATTTCAATAACTTCACTTAAATAAAGTGTACATTTTGACGTCGCAGATGAATCTTTGACAGATTTAGACAGTTGCAATAGAAAATATTATCATATGAAATTATTTAATAACTAGAGCTAAAAAACTCCGAACTGTCGAAATACAACTGTCGAAATCCAACATATTCTCCAACAGAACTCAAAAAATATGTTAAATATTCAATTGAAACTGTTAAAATTCATCAAATTTTCAAATGCATCTGTAAAAATCTGTTAAAAAGTCCATCTGTTAAGCTTTGAATGATTTTGATTGAAAATTTCACAAAACTTGAGAGTTTAGTTTGGAAAATATGGCGATTACATTGCATAAAGTTAAAACTTTTAGAGATTTTCACAGTAAGTGTAAAGTCATACATGAAACTTTTATAAATTTTGATAGTTTCAATAGAAAACATAATGGATTTGTCAATTGATTTCTATTAAATAATTTCACAATTGGAGATAAATAATTGTACAAATTTAAAGTAGAATGTCGACAGTTGGAGTTGAAAAGTTTACAGACCTTTACTGAAAATCATTCAAATAAAAAAAAAAAACATTAATTATGATTATTTGCCAAATTTTAACCTGTTAAGATTTAGATGCTTTTGGTTGAAAATAAAAAGAGGGAATTCGTTTTAAAAACCTTCAAATTTCATCGGTTGTAGCTAATTGTTTTTAGATTTTTGCATCTAGTGTGTAGTCGCATATGAAAATTTTACAGATTTTGATAGTTACAATAGAAAATTTGATGGATCTGTCATTTGAATTTTGTTAAATAATTTCACCACTGGAGCTAGAAAAATGTACAGATTTGGATGGTTTTGAGTAAAGATTGTAAGATTTTCATCTCCAACTGTCGAAATCCAACATATTTTCAAACAGAACTTTTCAAATATATAAAATTGATAATTAAAATTATTAAGATTTGGACTATTTTGATTGAAAATTTAACAAATTTGGAGAGCTCAGGCTGGAACATTTGGCAAATTGCGTCAGTTTGAATTAACATTTTTGGAGATTTTCACAGTAAGTACTGAAAACTGATTAGTTAGGAAAATATTTTAACAGTTGCAGAAAAATAATAACTGAAAAATCATTAATTATCATACACTTGGCCATATATTAAGTTTACGAAACTAAAAAATGCTAAAAGGTGTTTATGAATCACAATATTCATTGGCATAGTACTGTTCAACATTTTACAGGCCAGTAAGTTTGGCAATTTTTTACAGCTGGAGGTAATTATTTGAAATCTTTTTATAGTTGCAGTCAATATATTTCGATCACACTTCACAAATTAGCAGATTTCGATAGTTTTGGCAAATTTGACAGCTAATGCTAACAGTTTGAGACTGGCTAAAAGTATGATTGTTAAAGTAAATTTGATTAAACTTAACAGGTTGAGCTAAAAAATGAATAGATCTTAACAAATGTATTTGAAAATTAATTAAATTTTAACAATTTCAATTAAAAACCTAATCTGTTTGAGGTGTTATGTTGGAAAATATTCGTATGTTAACAGTTGGAGTTGAAAATATTTAATTTTTGACATTTTATTCATACGAAAATAAAGAAAGTCATGTGCTCTCTACAACAGGTATTTCAGTATACTTTTTTCATTAAAAACATTCTTCAATATTAGAACAAATCTGTTATATAATCAATTTTTGTTATAAATTTAATAAAACATTATAATTATCACAAAATCTATATAATATTTATGTTATAATGTTTAATTGATATAATCTATTTAAATATTCCATTAGTATTACGTCAAATGTCATATGATTTGTTATTTGTTTGTGCATAATACGAGTATTCATAATAAAAATTCATAATAGTTGTACAAAGAAAATTTATTTCTTCGTTTATAATGTATTGTATAGTACATTTTTTAAAATTGTGTACACTCAAACGGTTTTGGCATAAATGCTATAGGGAAAATATTTTAAGAGAGGAACATTGCATTACATTGCCATGTGCCGTAATGGAGCACACAACTACAGATTTGAAACATCACTTGTTGAGGTAAACTAAAAGTTATTTTATTATTCTTTGGAGTTTCTGGACGAATACAAATTGCAACGAAATTGTGTCTACATAACTTAAAATTTAAGTGAACTTTTAAAATTTAGTCCGACGTGAACATTCGAAATGGCCTCATAACGGTTTTTAATTTTTCGTAATTAATTACACGTTTCTGATTTCATGGCACTGAAACGAATCTTGCTATCGCCTGAATGGTCGATTATGAATTATGAATTAATTACGCTCTGCTCAAATCATGAATCACGCTCGAGCTGGATTACTATATAAGTCCATGAATAATCGGGGCGGATTTTTTTGCGAATGACAAATGGTTTTAATCATTTTATCCAGGACTGAAAGGCAAATAGTGTATGCATGGAGGTATTTGAACAGCGAATAAGTCCAGGGGCTAATATTGGCTTTTCGTGCGTTGCTAAAATTCAATTTTGATTTTTCGCCGAAGGCTCAAACAGAGATGTATTTTAAATGTTAATGCGCATTATTTCGCAAAAATGTTGTGTAATGGATGTTTCTTTACGAAATATTGCATAATTGTGGTTTATCTGATTGGTTAATTATTGGGAAGTTAGTACATGCACCCATCATTTAATCACCTATTTATAACTGGTGTTACAGCATTTGTGGTCGGCTTCCAGTAATCGGGTAAGACTTCGTGCTCCTTAACGTGCGATTGAATCCGTACTTTACCTATTGTTAACGTCGTTTATGTAAGTAACATGGCAAGCATTAGGTTGCCGTTAGATACGGATTTAGGTAACTTCAAAAGGAGCACATATCTTGATCGGGCTTTCAGCTCAATAGAGCCTTGCTCGGGTTTCAGCCTGCATCAGTTGAGTAGTATTACAACTCGTTTATACGCTCCACGGAATTACGTTTAAAACAAAATTAAATAGCGATCTTGAGAGATTTGAGGATAAATCGATAGCTGAGATTCTTATCGATTCCTCAGGTAATTTTATTCTTTGTACTTTATCTAAATCCAATAACAAATGGAATAAGAAAACATGCGAAATTAATTACCTATATTTATTTTGATTAAAACTATGAAATATAAGTAAAATAATCATGAATTAAATAAAAAAATAACTGATACAGCAACATTCCTGCACAAATCATATATTTGTCTATCTATTAAAATACCGCTTTTTAAGATATTGTATTATTATTGAAATATCTTACATCGTTAATTTAATCAATTAAAACTTCCAATGATCTTAATAATATCAACAATCTGTAAAATCTATCAAAAATAAAATAGAAAAAAATGCTTATGAGCTATCTGCTCTCGGCTAGCGCCTCGCGCGTCAAGGTTTTCACTCACACGATAACATTCACTTTTCACACTCGTTATGTAATATATTATACTATTTATCTGTTTTCAATATTATAGGCTGAGAAACGCTCAATAATAGCCTTTTGCTTGCTCGGTTACTCACTTAACAGTTGCCGATTCAGCATGAGGTAAAGGCAGGCGGCTGTTTGTTAAACGTAAGCTTTAACCATTAGATTGTTGAACTATCAAACGCTGTGATAATTACGTTAGTTTGTGCTATGGGGGAGCGTCGTATGCCGTAACCGCAGTAATGCTCAGAACATCGGCGGCAGTTCCGACCTTAAATTTGAACAAACGCCAATATTAATTCACACCCTGGCCTATTATCGCCTCGCACCGATCCGACTCGGGATCACGTAAGTTGGCTAACCTGGAGAACACCGAAAGCCGGACCGCAAGTTTGGACAGGGAATATGCAGATTCCGGGATTCTCTTATGTAATTAGATGATACAATACACCGACGTCTTATCTGCTTTGCCGGAGTGCGCTAAATATTCATGTGTTTCAGAGTTCTAAGTAAATTAGGGAACGCATTCTGTGCCCCGGGAACATGTTACCATGCCATTACATACAGCACCAGGATTGTTGTAATTATTTTTATGCTTAATTTGATTTAAGGCGACTAAATAAGATTAATACAAGGCGCAGATTTCTAGGTATTATGCTATGCATCAGTTTTAATAGCAGATCAAAATGACAAAATATACAAATTTTAGCAAATGAAGTAACGTGACAAATTTGCCTTTGTGCTTTTATGCATATTTTCAGTTTTTAAGCTTATAATTGCTTTAATGCATATTTTGTGCATATTTCCTTATTTTTTGTGCTTATTTGCTTCTTTCTCAATTTTAGAGCATATTATTTATATTAGCTAGAAATATATTTTGCTGCACATTATTGTAATGAGAATTCAGTATTAATATTACTCCGTTACGTCTAGAGTGCTTGGTTATCACAAAATCATCAACAAAGCGAGCGTACGTACGTGATATTTGGTAAACAAAGCTTGATTATTTCGGGGATTACCCTATTTTTACGTGCACAGAACGCATCTGGGGCAAGTGAGCCATCAATTCAGTCCAATTTATTTCAATCTTTAGTGCGTTGTGCTTGTGCCTTGTGTGTATTACGTGTTTATAAGTTTTCTTGTATAAAATGCCGAAAGTAAAACCTTCCGTCGATGAATGGATACGTGGACATTCTGAATTAAAATATGAGAACGGAAATATAATTTGCAGGGCTTGTATCAAACCGGTAAGTTTTATTTTGTATTGCTATTGGCCTAGGTACAAGCTTGTATTATGTTATAGATTAACTGCGAGAAAAAATTTAACATAACACAACATATCGAAACAACAGTTCACCTGGAAAATTTAAAAAAAACACAAATCTGCAAGCAGTACCCTGAGTACCCAGCAAACTATTTCCGAGTCTTTTGCGAGTTCTTCTACACAGAGTGAAAATGAATTTTACTTTGATTTATGCAATACGATGGTATCTTCTAACATTCCGTTAAAAAAACTAGATAATAGTATGTTTAAATCTTTTTTACAAAAATACACCGGTAGACATATTCCAGCCGAACCTACCATTTGCAAAAACTATGTCGAGCAAGTATATAAACACACTATTGAGGAAATAAAAAAGATAATTGGCAACAATTACATATGGTTCTGTGTAAATGAAACTACTGATTCATGTGGTCGGTACATCGCCTATTTAATGATTGGAATATCATACGAAGACTCCACCAATGCATTTTTAATTAGTTCCAAGCAGTTAGAAAAAACAAATGGCAATACCGTTGCCAAATTCGTTCACAATGGATTAACACTTTTTATTTGCCAAACCTCGTACCAAATGATAAATTATTATTGATGCTGTCTGATGCCGCTGCATATATGTTGAAGGAATATTCTAATTTAAAACTATTTTATGAGCATTTAATGCATTGCAGCTGTTAGGCACATGGTTTTAATCGAGTTGCTGAAACGAGTAGACTGCAATTTCCCCTGGTCAATGATTTGATAAAAACCGGGAAGAAAATTTTCCTGAAAACTCCACTGAGGGTTGAAATGTTTAGGAAAAGAATGCCAAATGTACCTCTTCCTCCAGCACCGATTATAACTAGATGGGGTACGTGGCTAGATGCTGCCTGCTATTATGCCGACCATTTCGATTCATTTAAGGAGCTTGTGTTAGAGTTTTCCGAAAATGTGTCAGAGGCAATTAAAGAATGCCACAAAGTTCTTACAGATAGGAGGGTTGTACAAAATTTAGCATTCCTAAAAACCAACTACAGTTTCGTAAGCAAAGCGATTCATAAACTCCAAGCAAAAGACACAACTTTGGTAGATGCGGTTCAAATAGTTGAAGATTTTAGGAACGACGTCTCAAACGTACGGGGATCTATAGGAGAGATTATAAAAAAAATTGTGATGCAGTTTTGTTGAAAAGGGTTTGGCGAGTTACAAAATATATCAACAGTTTTAAAAGGAGATTTCGTGGAAGATTTGATAATAAATATTACAATTGTTCCCAAATTTAAATATGCACCGATTACAAGTGTGGATGTGAAGAGAAGCTTTTCACACTAAACAAATGTGCTCAGTGATAGGCGAATGGGATTTTCTGTTGAAAATTTAGAAAAAACATTTAATTATAAGTTCATTTAAAAATGAGCAGTAATCATTATTTGTTATTAATTATTATTGTTATTAATATTAAAGACCAAAACCTATGTTATTAAAATATTACTTTTATCTACCTATAGTACGTTCTTGTTAATAAAATTATGTTTTGTTTTGTGTTTCTGTATTTTCATAAAAAATAAAATATGCATTTTTAAGCGCTTATTTTGTAATTTTTTATGCTTATAAATACGCGCTTTGATTATTAGCCCTGCCTGAGCTAACTCCTTAGATAATGCTATAGAAAATAGACGAGAAATTGCACAATTTTAATATAGCTCGAGGCTGGAATCTAACTATTGATTCATTGGAACGTTGAATTACCTAGATTGTATTTTTATTATTATCGGATATACCAAATTAATATACTAAAATTACTATAGATAACTGTATTTTATTATTGTTAAGAATTATTCAAAATACGTACATAGTATTCGTTACTATCTTGCAAAATGCAATTTCCTTTATTATCCTTATCCTTTATTTTACCAACAATATTTATAGCCTCGCGGAAAGTGAATAAACGCTGCATAACCCACGCCAACAAAACTTCCATTAAACTTGTTCGCTTCGCTTTTACAGCAACACAGTCATATGCGCGCCTGTCAGGGATAACACATGTGTACAAGTTATGCATATCAGATTTCAATACGAAAATTGATGTGTATCAAATAATACGTCAAATAATAATACGTCGGTGAAAAATAGAAAATTTCATGCGACGTTCCGTTAACATGTAATGAAAAGTATCTTATTTTACTGTACCCATCATACAAAGAATACATGAAATACCTATAGTTAAACAAATATATTCTCAAATATTGAGTTCCAAGTCCCATTCACGAAAATAAGTCACTGTACATGTTTGTGTGTAACATGACTTTTGTCCACACGATTAATCCAAAGAGGGATTGAACTTTCACAATCTGGAACAATTATTTTCGATCTTTTCTATTATTATGTAAAATATACATAAAAATAAAAATAAAATCAAAAATTAAACATTAACTAATTCTCTCATTGCTTTTGTATTTGAAGAATATAACTTTAACAATAATATTATTATTATCAATCATTTATTTGTTGCCTCAGATACGAAGCAGATGAAAACAGTATAAAAAATATAAATATAGAATTTTTAACACACAAATTTCTACATTGTTATAGTCAATGATAATTATGTTTATATCTACAAGATAAATACTATTTTGATATGTCTTTAATTAGTAAAGACATATTAATATTATTGTAATCAGTACGATTAATTAAATTGTAATTAGTATTTGTATTTGCATGTTTTATGTTATAGATTATGTATTATGTTTATACTTTCTATTTTGAAAACACATATTTTTAACCCTTCTGTAACCATATGTAAGCCTTGGCATAAGCATGAATAAACTATGACTAAAACTAAACTAAACTATTATGATTATTATTATTATTACAGCAAAGTTATATAGATTTATAATTTTATAATTTTATTCGCTCGTAAGAAATACAACCAGATATTACTAATGAAATAAAATTAAAAACAAACAAGTTATTCTGCACCAAAAAAATAAACTGTTGCAAAATTTTGTAATTGGTCTAAGTGTCAAGAAATGTTATACTTATAATAATAATAATAATAATAATGATAACAATTTATTTAACGGGAACTTTTTTTTAAATATACAAAATACACAAACTTCACATGTAGGTATATACAAAACAACACGAAAATATAAATCGTAATATGGTTGTAACTTGTAAACTTTCTAAGTACCAAAGTCTGAGTATACTAATGATCCGGATTTACTTTAGCCGGACCTTGTTCAGTGGTTTCGGCAATCAAACCTTCATAAAAACCAAGATATGCCAATGGAATTTACTCTAACATAGACTTTAAGTTATTTAGTTTCACTTTTGTGGTGCGATTTTTACATTCCAATGATGGAATACACTCTAATCTGAAATTTTCAATCAGGTTTTCTCTTTTTTTGAACCTGGACGTTTCCCACGGTTTCTTGGCTAAAACTTTTGCGAAATATACTTGGAAAGGGTTTTCTTCCGAAATACGCACCCAAGATGCGAGGTAAATATTAAATTTTGAAATGTTTATGTACGAATTGGGAAAACGATGAAGATCCTTGAAGTCATTATTTTGCATGTGTACAACAATGTATGAGTTTTTGTGGCAATTATCTTTAATCATTATTTCAATGTTTATCGGAACATACAGAGTTTTCCGATTGCTTTTCACCATATATCAGTTGTGTTTCACTTTATCTCAAATGCTTTCCCTCTTGTCAACACTTATCAATATTGTATCAAATGTATTCCTCATCTGTCAAATTATTGTTTTCTCTATTTATCAAATGCTATTCCCTGATCTAATATTCAATCCATCTCGACCAGAGGGAAAAGCATTTGATAAATAGTCAAAACAATTTGACATATGGGAAATACATTTGAAACAATATTAACAGGTATTGAGAAGACGGAAAAGCATTTGGGATAAAGTGAAACACAACTGTTACATAGTGAAAAGCAATCGGTAAACTCTGCAACTTTCCTCAATATTTTGCCCCTATCTATCTGGATAAAATCTCAGTCACATAGAAGAGGACAATGTACAATTACGTACAGTAATGCTCACATAAATCTAGTACAAGAAATTAGGTTACAATAGCAATTTTATATAGCAATGTCAAATATTTTGTACTAGATTTATGTGAGCATGACTGTACCTAACACATTTTTTTAATATTACAGATATGACATGATATATTGTCAGTTGTCAGTTGGAGCAAAAAATTGTGACAGTTGAATTCGAAAAATTTACAAATTATAACAATTTCATTTAAAAAACTGTGACGGATTACAATTACTTCACTTAAATAAAGTGTAGATTTTGATAGCCGCAGATGAATGTTTTGCAAATTTGAATAGTTCCAATATGTATTTTTATCCAACTGTTATGCGATGCTGGGTATCCTAACCATTTAACATTTTTTTTTTTTCGATGTTTTCTTTATTTGTTGCAACAAGGTCACATGTCATGTCATAATTACAGCAAATAAAAGGCGGGGGGGGGGGTACTTCGTCCTCTTCTTCGTATCGGATGGTCTGCTGATCTCCGTACTAGTGGTCTGAGGGCGGTGATGCTTAGGTTTCTCGGAGGATTTTTTCCTTTAATTGTTTTTTGAAGGTTGCCAGATTTAGGGCTTTGATTGGGTCATCTAACTGGTTGTATTGTTGTATTGCAATGCTTGTTATTCCTAGTTTGTGTTGTTGTTGCTTACAGGTGTAGGTTCTTATGTGCTGATTGTTTCTTGTATCGTGTGTGTGTATCTCGTTGTTCGTTTTTAGAATGATGCTGCTGTATGTTTCTTCATGTTTTATTTTGTGTATTTGGAGTATATTGTTAAACCTTATGAGCTGTTTTATGTTTTGTTCGTTCGTTTGTTTATATATTTGTGTTGTGCTTGTTGTGTGTGGTAGTTTGTAAATTATTTTTAGTGCCTTGTTTTGTTGGGTCTGTAGTTTACTTATATTCTTGGTTGTTGTGTAGCTCCAAATGTTTATTGCGTAATTTATGTTTGCCATGAAAAGTGTATGGTAGAGGGTTTTTTTTAGATGGTTGGGTATATAATTTTTGATTTTACCTAGCATGTATAAGGTCCTCAAGTTTCTTGTGGTTATTTTGTTGATGTATTGATCCCATTTTAGGTTGTTATTTATTGTTAGCCCGAGGTACGTGAGTTGCTGTGTTTCTTTTAGTGGCCGGTTTTTTAGTGTTATCTGTAGGTCGGAGTTATGTCTATTCTTCCCAAATTGCATATATTCTGTTTTTGTATCATTTATTGTGAGGGTGTTTTCTATACACCAGTTGCTTAATTTCTCGAGGTCTCTATTTACTGTTTTGGCAAGTTCTTCCGTGTTATTGTGCGAGTTTATTAGGCAGATGTCGTCCGCATACATGAATAGATTTCCTGTTATTTCTAGTTTGTGTATGTTGTTTGTGTAGATATTGAACAGTAGTGGTGGAATTATACCGCCTTGCGGAAATCCATATTTGCTGGTGTTTATTTTACTGCTTGTTCCTTCTATTGTTGTTACTTGCGGTCGATTTTCTAGGTAGGATCTTATTAGGTTTATAAGTTTGATTGGGGTGTTTATTTCCTGTAGCTTTATATACAGGGTGTCTCTGTTGATGGTGTCGAATGCTTTGCTCATATCGATGAAGGTAGTCGTTGCGTTGGTGTTCTCTTGGATTTGGTTTGTGAGTGATTTTTATGTATTATTATTATTTTATATTTTAGTATTTAAGCTGACTTGTGTAAAATTACATTGTTATAGCATTGTATTATAATAACCTTTTATATTGTTACTGAGTGCAAGGCACACGATATCTCTGACATTGCCGTACTTCTGTACTTATTTTATTGTATACAATGTATTATTATGTATTGTTATTATTTTATATTTTAGTATTTAAGCTGACCTGTGTAAAACTCGAGTTGTTAGCACAAATAAATATCAATATCAATATCAATATCAATATCAAATAGAAAATAGAAAATCTAATAGATTTGCCTTAAAAAACTTCAGAGCTAGAGCTACAGATTTATAATCTGTAAAATTCTAATTACAACTATCATAATCCAGCATATCTTCAAACAGAACTTTTCAAAAAATGTTTTCAGAGATGTTTTTATCATGGTTTTAAATATTCTCAATTGAACTTTATCAAATTTTCATATCCCTGTGTCAAAATCTGTTAATATATCCATCTGCTAAAATTTGTACTATTCTGATTGCAAATTTAACAAAGTTTGAAACTTCACTTTGCAAAATTTGGCAGATTTCATCGGTTGGAGTTAAAACTTTTAGAGATATTCACAGCCTATGTGTAGTCGGATATTAAATTATTACAGATAGTTAATTTTTTTTAAATAATTTCATAACTGAAGCTGTAAAAAATACACAGATACAGATTTTGACGATTTTGATAAAAAATATGTAAAATTTTCAACTCTAACCGTCGAAATTTAACATATTTTCCAAACAGAGCTTTTCAAATATGTTAAATTTTCAATTGAAATTGATCAAATTTATCAAATTTTGAAACGCATGTGCAAAATCTGTTAATATTAAATTTATCAATTGCAAATATGATAACCTTGTCATATGAAATATTTTAAATGATTTCATATCTAGAGCTAAAAAGGTACAGATTTCTATGTTTTGAGTAAATTTCTATAAAATTGAAAACTCCAATTATCGAAATCCACCATATTTTCCACCTAAATTTTTTAAATACTTTTAATTTTCAACTGAAATTGTTAAAATTTATCAAGTTTCAAATGCATTTTAACAATTTCAGTTGAAAATTTAAAATATTTTCTCTTAAAATTTGGACTATTTTGATCGAAAACTTAAGAAACTTGGAGAGTTTCGAAAATTTGGTTAATTTCGTTTAGAGAAGAAAATTGTTTTAGATTTTCACAACAAGTGCTAAATACTGATTAGTTATTTGAAAATTACAGCTCTAAATAACAATTTAAAAATAAAAATCGATCTGTCCAAGCATTTTTTTCAAATATTTTTCTCAACGATTTTATAGATTTTATCCGTTACTTTAAATTAGTAGGTTAGAGCTTGTAGCTTGTAAGCAAATAATTTATATCTAGTAGCTCTAACCTACTAATTTAAAGTAACGGATAAAATCTATAAAATCGTAGAGAAAAATATTTGAAAAAAATGCTTCTACAGATCGTTTTTTATTTTTAAATTGTCATTTAGAGCTGTAATCTTCAAACAACTAATAAGTATTTAGCACATGTTGTGAAAATCTAAAACTATTTTCTCCGCTAAAGGAAATCTACCAAATTTTCTAAACTCTCCAAGTTTCTTAAATTTTCGATTAAAATAGTCCAAATTTTAAGAGAAAATATTTTAAATTTTGAACTGAAATTGTTAAAATGCATTTGACAATGGTGTAGGTGTGTTGTGTACTTTTCTCCTTTTCTTCGTCTGTTACTGCTTTTCGTTCATTCAAGTTCTTCCATTTAGTCCTGTTCTTGGCCAGTATTTTCGCTTCTTTCCATGTTTTCCCTCTTTCTTCTATTATTGTTTTCATTCTGTCATCCCATGTATTTGTAGGTCTTCTTTTCCTTTTCTTTTTGTTTGGCTTTGTTTCCCACACTTTTTTCAGTATTCTTTGCTTCTCCATTCGTTGCATATGTCCCCACCATCCGAGCTATCGTTTTTCCATGTATTATTGTATTGGCTCTATGTCTAATACTTCTCTTATTTATGTGCTTCTTATTTTGTCTATTTTTGTTATTCCTTTGATTCTTCTTAGTACTTTCATTTCGTTTGCTTGTATTTTATTTTTTCACGTTCTGTCCAGCTGCCTCCTTTCGCATCCCCATGTTAGTATTCGTCGGTATATTGTTTTCTACACTTTTTTGTTTGTTTCTTTACTTATTTCTTTTTTGTTTATGATCGTGTTTTTGATTGCCTGGTGTAGTTGTTGAGTTATTCTTATTCTGATGTTTATTTCCGTCTCTTCATTTCCGTCTGCATTCAGTTCTACGACCAGGTATTTGTATGTCTCTACTTGTTCAAGTTTTTGTTGTCAATTTCTATTTGTATCTACTCCCGTTTCTCTACTACCATTGCTTTTGTTTTGTTTATGTTCAGCTTCATTTCTTTTGCCTTTTGTTCTGTGTTCCATAAGTTTACTCTTTCTTGTAGGTATTTTGGTGTTCTTGTTATTATTATTACATCGTCTGCAAATGCTCCTTCTGATATTTCTATTTTTTCCATGTTTTTGTAGCCTACTATCAATTTTCTTATTGTTGTGAAATAATTAACACATATAAAAAGTCACAATATTCCTTTTTCACAAAGACATGTATTTAACCTAAATATACCTTTCGACCACAAAGTGGCCATCTTCAGTAGACATTTGTTACTATTAACATGTATCCGTTACATTTGACATTTACTGTATAAGTATAATATATTACTGAAATTGAAGTTACTCTACATTTATCTGTATTTATTTAAGTTTTCTGGATTTTCTTACTTTTTGTATTAAAATGGTCAAATTGCTAAAGTGCTGCACAAATATATAAAATCATATAAGTTACGTAATTTTCGAACAGCATACCCTACAAAATTGGGATGAAATTTTAGGTTTTATATTTTGGAGTGTATGGTTTATCTTCACATTTCGATTGCCAAATTTTCTAAATTTTGCAATTAAAATTGCCAAATTTTACCAATGCCAATAAAAAATCTAAGTATTCATCAAATGAATTGACGAAATGTCTACGAAAATATTAAATTAATCAAGTTTTTTGGTTTCCCGTAAGTCTTAAATAATTTTAAATGGCATGCATACACAACGAAATTTTATGATTAATTTTTTTGAAATTTTGTGGCTAATTTTCATTGTTTACACAAATTTACAAATTAAACAATTTTTATTGTTTTTGATTATTAGGGTAAATACATATAATAATCATTTATTCTCATAAAACATTTCATTGTTGAAAGCATTGTTAGTAGCTACATATTATGGCAGTAAAATTGTACAGATTAGATGTAAGAGTGTAAAGACATACATTCGAAAATTATTATCGTAATTTAGAGGGTATAAATCCAGAAGTTATATATTATAAATATTCTAAGGATGTTCGTATATTTTTGGACATATGTGATTTAAAAAAAAAATGGACTTACACCGCTTTGGTTTTCAACGGCTCGTATGTTGTTATGCACAATAACATTTTTTTGTTTGTTTGTGAGTTCACTCAAAATTGCTTCGAGATTCACAGGTAGACTACACTTGATATCTTGCTTGGCCGAATTTAAATCAAATTTCTATAATTATTATTAAATAACTATAAATTGGGCATTCAAAATTGTTTGCACTGATAAAATTATTGACTCTAATAATTTCTCCCTTCAGACATCATATTAAATACGCTTTCATTTTAATTCAATTCCGCGACAGGAGAAGGAAATGCGCCTCCCTTTTGCTCCCCTTTATAAATACGTTGGCCAGGATGTGTGCAACGACTACATTAAGTCGTGTTTGCGTGGATTTGGCCCACCTATGTTTGCACTATGCCCTCTATTTAACTCCAATTACATTGAGCAAACACATCCGTAATTATTCTGATTGCACAAAACCACGATTCACGCAGGTGCAAAGAATTCGCTCAAACCGCAGACGTGTAAATGAGGTCACCCCTTAAGTGAATACATGAATTTATCAGTTCACCCATATTTAAATAATAAATAACTGCATATAAAAGAGATTTAGGGAAAATTAGAACAACGAAAATAGTATTGTCATTGGTTTGTTAACTCGCATGCAAGGAGGTTTCGCAAAATTTTGTTGTTTCCTTTGTTTATGGGATAGTCAAGCTACAAGTCATCATTACACCAGAACAGATTGGCCACAAAAAACAGAGTATTCTTCTGGAAACCAAACATTTCAAATAATCCATTATTTGATCCAAATGACGTTCTACTTTCACCACTGCATATAAAACTAGGACTTTTCATAAACTTTGTCAAGGCTCTGAATAAAGATGGTGCTGCTTTTAAACATTTTTAGCAGTTTTTCCTACAATTTCATATGCTAAAATTAAATAAGGCTTATTTGTTGGTTCTCAGATCAGGAAGTTATTGAATTGAGATTATTTCTCACAATATTTATCAGAGAAAGAATATGCAGCCTGGCAATCTTTCAAAAGCATCGTAGATAGTTTCCTTGGAAACAAGAAAAGTGATAACTACAGACAAATCGTTACTGAATTATTGAAAAATTATTGTGACTTAGGTGCACGGATGTCACTCAAGATGTATTTTTTGCATTCACATTTGAACTTTTTCCACAAAACCTGGGTGCAGTGAGTGATGAACAAGGAGAACGTGCTGATCAAGATTTAATGAAAATTGAAAGAAATTATCTAGGATTTTGGGACAAAAGTGTACTGGGAGATTATTGCTGGACTCCAATACGTGAAACTGACCCAGATAAATACACACAATATTCAAACATTGCCATTTACTTTCGAAATTTCAATTATTTTTGAATAAATTCACGATTTTTTATTAAAAACATACGAAAACAATTTATATTTACAATTTGCGAGATATTTTATACCTGACCTGATAGAAAAAAAACAGTTACAGATTCGAATTCAGCGCACCAAATTACTTAAAAAACACTATTTGGTTGCTCCAGTCCAAAACTTTGAATACCAGTGCTATTATATTTTCACTGCCAATTAGTATGAGGAAGTCGTATAGTGGCCACATATTTTTTTGTGTTATTAGCTCCATTCGGAGGAAAATATAGGAGCAATATCAATATTGCCCTGGGCGTACAGCGCATTCCCGATAATAGATTAAAAGTCAGAGGGTAAACTCAGTTGCCGCTTCCGTTTCCAATATATGTTTTTAAGGCACATGCTATTAAATTCGCCAGTTACAAAAGTTTTCATAAATTGTGCCTGTAGCAGGTATATGTTCAACTAAAAACGGAAAAACTTTTGGATAGTAAACTATTACTATATGGAAGCATGCCATTAAATTCGCCAGTTACAAAAGTTGTCATAAATAGTGCCTGTAGCAGGTATATGTTCAACTAAAAACGGAAAAACTTTTGGATGGTAAACTATTACTATATCGTAGTATCAAACATATTGGCGGAGTCAATTACATTTTAATTAGATGATTTTGCGTAGTCTTCTTAATGTAAAAAAATAAATAAATAACATTAATACAGAAAATGAAATTCCAATAAGTATTTTGAAATAATAATTACATTTCTGAGTACCTTTGTACTCAGGTACACAAAAGACTTGTGTTGAATATTATACCAATAAAGATTATTTATATAAATAAGTATATACAATTTTGGAGTTTAAAATCCATTAAGTAATTAGAAAATCGCGGCAAAGCAACGGCAATAAAAGACAAATTTTCCCAATGGAACTTGTCAGCATAAACATTTACCCATTAATCTTAAATTATAACGGAAATTAAAGTTTGGAATTCGGCTCAACAGCGACCGCCAAGCCATCAGAAATCCGCCCTCTTCGACAAATTATTCCATACAGAAAATTGAATTACAACTGAACTCAGATGGATGACTTTAAGTTAAAGAAGTCGACTGAAACGTGACGCATTTAACGAATAAATCAAACGGCAACAATCCATTTCGGTAAAGCTTGCTTGAATTCCACCGCTTCATATTGCCGTCGACAGGAAAAGGGCTCTCATATGTAACTTGCAAAATACAATACGTGACATGTGATGATTTTGTTAACAATTTGTTATATAGTAAAGTAAGCAAATCAGTAGTGACCGAGACTACATACAGGGATAAGATTGATTGATATTAGTTACTGTTTGATAGCCAATACCTTGATATGAAAGTTACAATTAATATAATTGTTAAATGATTTAAGTAGTGCGATAGCAATTTACGATATTTTGCAAAATTTTATAGGGACTTTCGGAAATTTTCTAGAGAATTTCTGATATTTCCTAGAGATTTGAAGAATACATTACTTTTAAGATTTTGAATCGGTTTTAAGAATATAGTTAATCCTTCGATGCAAATTGTTCATGTTATAGAAAAATAGTAGAAAAAATAAAACAAAAGACTGACTATGGTAACGCAATATACCAATTCATTGGCGTAACCAGCATTTCTAATGAAGTAACAAGTAACAAGAAAAATATTCAAGTAAACAAATTTAATATCCTATTCTTGAATATACAATCGGTAAGAAACAAAATTAATGAAATGGAAGCATTCCTCTTAACAGAAAATAACAAATATGATACTATCTGCCTATGTGAACATAGGCTAACTAAACAAGAATCTGAGATATTAAAAATCAATGATTTCAAAACGGCATCACATTTTTCAAGGGAAAACTCCAAACACGGTGGGGTCATACAATTACCGAGATGTATTCAGTATACTATTCTGCACAACATTAACAATATGTCCATTCCACTCTTCTGTGAAATATCTGTGGTATACTTTTCTCAGTACAAATTAGTCATAGCTGCGATATACCGTACACCAAACTCTGATTTTAATGTGTTTATAGATCATCTAGAACAAATGCCAGAAAATATAAACTGTATTAATAATTATATAATCCTAGGAGGCGACTTTAACGTCCACTTTCAAAAGCCAAAGGACAACAATGCAAATACAGTGCGAAACTTATTAACCGGATATGGCTTGGACGAAATGGTGGATTTCAATACAAGACTGGACAGTCGACTAGATAATGTATTCACGAATTGCATTAAAGCAAACATCACAATATGTCTTCAACTCACTGCACTGTCGGACCATGAAGGTATGGACTTATAGGTTCAATTGAGTACTGCCAAGAGATCACCAGTGGTCAAATTATTTTGACCAATTACTAACAAAGGCAAACACACCTTCTACCACTTGCTCGGTGGCATTGACAGGAGCTTCCTAGAATATATCCCAAATATTGATGATGCATTCATGAAATATCAATCAATAGTTGTACAAACTTACGAAAAGTATTTTCCTATAAGATCTGCAAAGACTAAAGATAGCATAAGTTCTGGATCTGATTGGTTCTCTGAAGACGTCAGGCGGCTGCGCGAGTCACTGGGGCTTGTTTGGGATGCTTTGCAAAGGATAAACTCTCGTGAATTACAAAATGAGTAAAAACTACGTAGAGCACGATATAGAACCAATATAAAACTGGCAAAACAAAATTTTAATGACAAACGAATAAACAACTCAAATAATATTCTTAAGACTTGATGAAATATCATAAAATCCTTCAGAAAAACCAACCAGAGTCAGTTTTCCGAAAATATCGATCCTTCCACCCTGAATGACTATTTTTCAAAAATAGCAACCAACAAAAATAACGAACTTCTGCAAGCCACATACGACCCTATTACTTACCTACATAATGTAAATATCCCCAGCACTAACTATTTTCACTTCAAACCAGTATAAGAAGCGAAGGTGCGCGAAGTATATGGAGCACTCAGGAATGGACACAGTAAGGATATCTATGGTTTAAGCACACATGTATTTAAATCCGCCACTGATCAATTAAATGCACCATTAACTAACTTAATTAATAGATGTCTCACAACTCATAGCTTTCCAGACTGTTTGAAAAAGACATAGGTAATACCAATCTATAAAAACAAAGGCTCCAGAATAGACATGAATAACCAAAGACCCATATCAATTCTCCCAGTCTTCTCAAAGATACTTGAGAAGATTATAGCCACCCAAATGATTGATTTTCTGGAAATAAATGATTACCTGTCAGACAGCCAATTTGGCTTTAGAAAAAATAAATCCATAGTAGACGCTGTCTCATCTTTTTTTGGGGAAATTCTTGAGTGTTTTGAGAGTAAATCCTTTGCAGTGGCATCCTTCCATGACCTAAGCAAGGCGTTTGACTGTGTCTCCCATGACATACTGATCCGAAAACTATACTACTATAACTTCCGTCTAAATGCATGTCGCTTAATCTGAGACTATCTAAAAAATCGAACCCACTCAGTGAGCCATAATGATACTCTAACAACTGAATTACTTATGCTCTTTGGTGTTCCCCAGGGGTCAATATTAGGTCCTCTACTATTTCTAATATTCATTAACGATTTAGCCCCAAATATAGACGGGAGAACAATTTTATATGTAGACGACTCAAATATAATAAATAAAGGTATACATATTAAATCTGCCTTGGAAAAGAACTGCATAGCACAAGATAAGTGGTTCACTGATAATCGGTTAAGCCTAAACAAAGATAAGTCAGTACATATGATCCTTACTCTAAGGCCCTACGACAAGAACACCTATGCATATGCAGATACAGTCAGATTTATTGGCTTACATCTGGACAGCAAACTAAATTGACACAGTCAAGGTGAAGCCCTATCTCATAAAGCTGCAAAGAATATCTTCCTCTTGAGGAATTTATCTCAAAACATCTCGCAAAATGTTCTGCGCACAGCTTACTTTGCACTGTGCCAATCGATGTTTTCATATGGCATTAAAATATGGGGAAATTCTCCAATTGTAGGTCGCATATTTGGCCTGCAACGAAAATTATCAGAAATATTATTGGGACAGAGATGACTGCAGGAAATTCTTCATAGACTTAAGTATACTAACAGTACCATCACTATTCATCCTGGAGAGCCTTAATCACAAGCCCCTCGGAGATTCATGACCACTATACGAGAAACAGAGACGATTTAGTCCTGGATCCACTCCGCTTAAATAGGTCTCGCACTAATGCGAATTATTATGGGGTAAGATTCTTCAATGCACTCCCTCGGAGTATAAGATATCTACCATCAAAGCAGTTTCAAAGTAAAATCAAGCAATACCTTCTAAGCAAAGGGTTCTATAGCTATTCAGACTATTTAAATAATGATTTCATTGATCTACTGTGATCATATGCTGTGCCTAGTTATCTGTGATACCTATACTAACTGTGGTAACTATACTGAGTGTTGTCCGATAGACTGCTTGATCTATAGTCATATCTATACATTATATTATTTCCTGTTTTTTGATATTTCTGTTATGTACTGTAAGTGTGTTTATCTACTGTTTTTATGTTAAAACAGTTTTCGTATGTTACTATATTAGTGTTTCCAGATGTCAAAACTGTGATATTTGTCTTCACTAACATACTTTACACACTATGTACCTACTTTGACTTGTGTATGCTGTATAGTTCTAAACACAATAAATATTATTATTATTATTATTAGTATTTGTTTCTCATTGTATCTTGTAAATATTTAAAGAGCTTAGCCTTTTCTAATGTTAAGACAGACACCAGGGTTTGTTGATAGCAAAATTATCAAAACTAAATTGGTAATATTATCAAAATTACAAATGTTCAAGCAGTTCTTTTCTAGCTGCAAAAGCTTACACTTTCAAGAATTATCCAATATTTATACTACTGCACTGTAAACCAGTTTTTTGCTTTTCTGTAATTACTACAACCAGAATTGCTAAGCGCACCGTCCAAATGGAGTAACAGCTAATGAAAGCTCGTCAGGCATCAAGATACCTCTAATAACATTACATCGCAATTTTCCTAGTTCCCCGTTGAACATTTCGCATTTCCCACGATGAATTTAGTACACGGAAGGGGGAAACCACCCACGCGTTTTCCCGCACATCCACAAGCCGACACCAAATATTGCATGTATCATCCCGTGTTTGCGGTTCGGATGCTGCAGCATCAATTCTACCCGCTAATTACGTTCACGGCATGGGAAACTTTCGCCACTCACAAGCCCCCACCCCCTATACTTTAAATTAGTGTAAAATTGCGTGGCAGACAATTTAATGAAGTTCGCAACGGATCCTTGTTATCGTCTCAAATTGGATCGCGTTAGTCACGCTTTCCTCGAGCAGCCCTGGATGATTCCGCTCTAACAACGGATGGAGATTTTGCATTGTCGTTCGGATCCAATTAGTAATCGCGCTCAGTGATTTTTTTCCTAGAGATTATTAACACTGATGTAAAAACAAGTCGGAGAACGAATTAATGATATCAAATATTAAAATCAATATATAGTATCACTTCTCATAATAAATCTTCTTTATTAGGAGTACTTACTGGTAGTATTTGAATATAAAGATGTTTCTTAGTTTATCTTATTTTTATTAGTTTTATTATTTGTTTTTCACCTGACTAGTTTCAGCTATTTGTGAACCATCTTCACAGGTGTTATTTTAAATTTCATCCAATGGATGCAACTATCACAAAAATAACAAAAATCGTTTAATACTCACTTGTAACACTTATGGAGATAGTGCCCAGCTGCTCAATATTTTCTAAAATTCCTAATTTTAAGAGAAACTTTAACTAATATAATTATTTTGTACATACTTATATTTTTATATTGTATATTTTTTCTATTGTGTGTTCCATTCTATATTCACTATATGTTTTTGTTTAAATAAACAAATTACTCTTATTATTACATATCCAAGTATTGATCACAAAATATTAAACATAGATTTCCATTAGTAAAATTATTTAATTAACAATTTAAATTTTAAATCAGTCCTACCCAACTAAGCCATAATGTACAATTTTAAATCCCTTTGATAACCTAATCCATTCGTTACCCAGTATATATCAAACGCGGAGCTTACTAATACTGAACGTTATCATGAACTTTTAAATAACCTTCAATTAACAGTAAACAGATAATTAAAATAAAATCGTTTCATTGTAACTCAAACAACATCAATGTCAAATGCGTTATGAATTAATTGGGATGCAGCAAACGCTATAAATTTATAATTACGTATTGCTGAAAACCCTATTGACAATTTTATCTAGTGGCTTCAAATGGAATTTAATTTGAACTGAATCACGGAAAGAGCAAATAATTTCGATTAATACGTTCTCCTGTCATTTCAGAACATATTTATATTTTATACGTAAATACGTAGGACTATGGACTACCAATGATTCATAATATTTTAGTTGAAAATTTCTACTAAAGTCTTATATACATTTAGTATACTTCAAATGCCTTCAAATGCAAAATATTTCTAAAATTTATAGATCTAGATAATAATCTAGCCCTGTATATTTCGTCACTATCCTTAATTAAACATGTCCTTAAAGTAACCATATTATCATATGTAATAAAATACTACATACAGAGGGTGAGTTTTTTCCGATGATTAGTATGGGAATCTGGAAACTAACGGAGATAGAGGGGCGATTAAATGGGGAAAGAATTGCAGTTTTACTAGCTCAAATTAATGAGCTATTGGTTTTTTGGAAAAATTGCATGGATATCTCGATATCTCGAAAAAAAAACATTTTCTTGGTATGGTAATAAAGAAAACACTTTGTAAGGTTTCACAAGTCTTATAGAATTGCTCTATAATTGTTTCGGCACTGCTGCCATTCCCAAGAGAGATAAACTGAATACAAATTCATATTGTGTAACTTAAATACTAAACGCGCTTAATTGATAATGGTGTTGGGATTGCTCGTTTATTCATTACTCAGCTTTCCAGGATGCCGTTAAATATTGGTTGGTTTTCAAAGCACGCCTGGTCGTTAACGATGTTCCCCGTAGCTTTCTTGATTTCGAGGATTTCCAATAGATCTAATCTTCTTTCTTTGTTGCCGTTATGGAGCAGAGATAATCCTTCCTAATGTACATAATGGTTATATTTGATACAATGGTCAGCAATCCCAGTGGACGCTGTATTGTCTAAAACTGTTTTTTGGTGTTCTTTAAGTCTGATGTTCAAATTCCTCCCCGTTTGACCTATATAGAAAGTGTCACATTCTGAATACTGTAACTTGTAAATGCCACTTTGCTCTCCTATAGTTATTTTGTCCTCGGTGTTACTCAGAATATTGCTTAGATTAGACTCTTTTACAACTACACACTTAATACCTAATTTGTGCGACTTATTTTTAATATTCACATTTACTCTATTAGCTAGACACACTAAATCTAATATATTATTTAACATATTTTTTGTTAAAAAATATTTTAATATAAGAATTGTGGTAGGTACTACCTACAATTCTAGATAATTTTTTTAAAGCAATTTCTCGGAAACGCATTTCTCGAAAAACAAAATGCTCAAAGTACAATTCTTCTAAAACAAGTATTAAGTTATTTATGAATAATGAGCAATAAAATTTACAGCTCCTAAAATTTCAGTAGAAATTTGGACGGTTCTAGGTAAATTGCTTTAAAGCAATTTATCGAAAACGAATTTCTCGAAAAACAAAATGCTCAAAGTACAAGTTCCTCGAAAACAAGTATTAAATTATTTACGAATAATGAGTAATAAAATTTACAGCTCCTAAAGTTTCAGAAGAAATTTGGACGGTTCTAGGTAAATTGCTTTAAAGCAATTGCTCGAAAAACAAAGTGCTCAAAGTACGAGTTCCTCGAAAACAAGTAATAAGTTATTTATGAATTTATGAATAATGAGTAATCAAATTTACAACTCCTAAAATTTCAGAAGAAATTTCAGCCAAATAAAGGCAAAAATCACCCGAAAAATCCCGCAAAATTAACTAAAGCTCCTCTGTGGGCGATATTACATAAGATGGAGAATAGACAGTTCATCCAGTTCAATTACTCGAATGTAAATTGCTCGACATGTATTACCTAACATAACCTAACATAACTAACTAATCTAACAAATCTAACACAAACTAACTAACTAATTTTACAAAAACTATCAAACCTAACCTGATGTGTCATTTAATTTCTTTAAAGCAATTTCTCGAAAACGAATTTCTCGAAAAACAAAATGCTCAAAGTACGAGTTCCTCGAAAATAAGTATTAAGTAATTTATGAGTAATGAGTAATAAAATTTACAGTTCCTAAAATGTCAGAAAAAATTTCAGCCAAATGAAGGCAAAAATCACCCGAAAAATCCTGCAAAATTAACTAAAGCTTCTCTGTGGGCGATATTACATGAGATGGAGAACAAACAAGTTCGATTACTCGAATGCAAATTGCTTGAAGTACAGGGTGTCTCTAAATTATGTGGACATGGCTTAACCACAGATTAGTGGGATCAAAAAAGACGATTTAACTAACTAATCTAACAGATCTAACATAAACTAACTAACTAATTTAACATAAACTAATCAAACCTAGCCTGCTGTAACCTTTTTCGAGGAACTTATATTTCAAGCAAACTTACATTGTAGGAATTATATTTTCTGCATCTGATTTTGAGCATTTGCATTCGAGGAATTAATCAGATACCATAATGGACTTGCATTACAGAAGCGTTTAGAAATTAAATACCTGCGTGTCGAAATAATGATTGATTTTATTATAAATATGCATCAATGTTTGCAAAGATCAGTTTTACGACGTAAGCGATCAGCATTATAACACGATTATAATTTTTCCAATGATAAGTAGTAACCGTTTACAAAACGATTAATTAATTATCCAGTAACCAGTTCACGTTAACAAAACATTACATAAGATTCTTGTATGGCTATCTTCTTTATAAAAGCTTGCAATGAAAATTTAAACGATCAGCATCAATATTAGAAAGAAATGGCAAAAAAGCAAAAAATAATTTTTTTAAGGGAGGTTGAAAATTCCTATTAGACATAACGACACAATCCAGATTCTTTTCGAAAAATGATATGTTGCAAACATTATTTTGCTTTGAAATATTTTATGTTCACTCAACTGCAAAGACTAAATACCATAAAAAATAAATGTCAAATAATTTTGGAAAAAAATAATAAACAAAAACAATAATAATAGAAACTTTTGAACTATCACTGCAAAATTTATGGTAATTCGATGAAAATATTGAAGTTTTCGATTCGAAGTGCAACATTAAATCGAGTAATTAATTATAATTTTATTTTTGTTTTAATCAGAATATTATTTTCTCTGGATATTTCTCTAGAAATAGAAAACTGTATTTAAAATCCATCAATAACAACAATATAAATTATTGCACCTAAAGCACTTTTATTAATCGCTTCAATAATGACTAGAAAATATCTAAATATTCGATGAAAGCAATGAAATTTTTCATGGGTTCGCATAAAGTTTGCGAATAATGTTGGTTATTTGTCACAACTATGAAGTTCGACATCATTTTCGTCATTCGTTTTAGAAAGTCTAGATTCCAGGGGAGTGGAGCCCCCCTCCAAATGCCGATAATTGTCGATTAAGTTATATTTCAGAATGTTTTATTTATTCAATAAATCAATAATTATAAAGACAAATCAATATCATAGTCAGTTAAATTTTCTCGACATCATTTTCGGCATTAGTTTTAGAAAGTCGAAATTCGAAGGGGGGGGGGGGCATGCCCCTTGCGAGCGCTCATAACTGGGAGATAATTTTGTTTAGATAACTAAAATTGAAGATAACTAAAATTAATCAAAATAATATTTAATAGGATAAAAACAGTGTCAAACATTTTTAAAAAAATTAACAAAGACATTAGTAACAAAAAAACTTTTTTGTGCTTAAGAGCCTGCAAAATCTAAATATGACCCTGGGTGAAACAAAAATGTCGCCTTTATTTAATATTTAATTGAATCTGGAATATTTAGGCAACAAGTTTGCAGTTGTTTTGTTTCATGAATAATAACTTATTTTTTGTGGCCGGACTATTTAACATTTGAATCTGTAAGGTTTGTGCAAAACCGATGCAGTTTTATTTTTTATAAAGGTGTCGTCGAATGCTAACTTAATTTAATAGTAAAACATTGTTGTGATGACAGTCTTGTGTTTTATAATTTATAATACACTGTTGAATTATGAAGGGAATTATGTTACCATAGTTATGTACATGATGAAAGTATTATTTATGAGTCATATACAAAATCACATTATCCCGTGCGGTATGGTTTGGTGCTCACTATCTAAATTAATTTTAGTTTAGTGCTCAAACAAAAATATCGCCTTATTATTATATTTGTTATTATTTTTATTTAATTGAATCTGGAAAGATTGTGAAACAAATTTGCAGTTTTATGAAGAAAATGTGTTTTTCTTATTCGCCTTTATTCGTATATTTTCAATAGTATAATTTAATTTGGCCATCTCGTTACTTCTAAATGAGAACCGCTAGAATTTATACGCCCGCAAATATTTTACAATTTAGACCTCACCGCTGAGGAAATCAGGGAGCCAAGACTCATTTCCCCTCGGACACTTGGCTGCAACTCAGCAGTGTGTAAACTGTCGTCGTTTATTTGTTTATTGGGAAACTCTCGGTGCAAAACGTAGAGCATTCTTGACAAAATAATAAAGTCTCCCCATTATTTCGCACTTGTCCTGAAACTTTTTCGTATTTATATAGTAATTGAGGAAAATCAATTTTTCGTGGAAAAGACGTCTCAAGTTAAATATCAACAAAACATAATTCCGAGTTATAACAGATTACTAACAGAGTGGAATATATTTCATGATAATGGTATAGAGTGAGTAAATGTACATACAATAAACAGGGTATCCCACGCTAATGGACCATTAAACGAGTACGTGGTTTCTGATAAAATAAATATTTGAAAAAATTCTTCCTAACAAGCCTATTTCCTTTCTACTCAGGTAAAATACTTTCAATCTTCCAGCACATGGTTCTACCGGAAGTAGCAGTCAATTTTTGTTTTTTTAAATGGAACACATAATATATTATTATATGGAAGAGAACGGAATCAGCCATATTTGGATAAATTTTGATACGCATGGTCTGAGACAAACTGTATAAACACGTTATATTATTAGGTTAAGTTACTTTAGGTTAGGTTAGACTTGGTTAGTTTTCGTTATATTGTACGTTAACCTAGATCATTTATTTTAGCGGTTGATGTTGTTACGTCGTAAAAACAAACACTGCCAATCCGATCATGTTTTATACGAAAAATATGTAGTTTTCTAAATTGCTTCATATTCGACAAGGTTGCGATAGGTTAGGTTAGGTCTATCAAGTTAATGCACGTTTACTATCATCTCGAACTAAAAGCTCAACTGAACAGAACAGTGTTATTTATATTTTTATTGACTTAGGCCCAGTTGTACGATCGAGGATCATCCTTGACCAAGGTTCAGTTACCTAGGAGACAATTGTTAATACAAGGGTATTCTTAGAAACTTAACCACGATCGTACAACTGAGCCTTAATCTACTAGAAAATAACTATAAATATTTTATACCAGCGCAATTACTACATATATGATAGTTGAAACTATCGGAATTGCCTTATGTCGCGAACTTATTATTTTTAATGGCGAAAATTAACTGAAAACGCCAAGAAGATTCTAGATAAGCGTCAGTGTAATGTTGCCTGTCGATACCTTCCACATGTATTCATACTTGAGATTATATCGTGTCGAATGTGTACAAATACTAATTATAATATGGATATAATATGATTTTTAAAATTATTATTGGTAATATGTAGTAATAATCTTGCTTGTGTTGATATTAAATGCTTTGCATGTTCTTTGTTTACAATTTTCATGTTATACTAAATTTATGTCCATGTACTGTTATTATTATATATGTGTATATGTGTACTCTTGCTTCGTTTCATAAATATATTTGCTCAGTTTCCTAAACAAATGTAAATTTTACATCTACCATTATTTAATATTATGATAACTGCACAAGTATAATCATGTTGCTCCGGGAAACAGTATATTTGTATACTAAATGTAGGAAATATGAACGCCAAGCTTTTGTAGTAATGAAATATTGCTGTTATATCTATCTATTCTATATTAAACATGTATCTTGAAAATGTATTATATCTTATTTACATACCATCGTCTATAAATTGCAAATCAAAACGTCCTGAATATGAGTTTCTGGGGAAGAATATGAGGTTGGTCCCTATATAAAGCAACAGCTGTGCATTGCATGTTTTAAACGCATTCATTATCCACAAACTTGGAATACCAAACAAAGAGGTCTTCGCACGTAAATGCCGTGAAACACGAAATGCTTCGGAAAATGTGGCCATCATCGGACGTTTTGAGAACAAATAATTACCCTTAATGCGTACAAATGGCAATTGCTGCTAATGAATTGCACACAGATTTAATATACTTAAGCAATTTTATGATAATTAAATACGAACGGCCTTAATTTCAAGAAGCAAGGTGTTCCCTAACCCCTCATATATATGTGCATACATTATTATTGCTTCATTTATGAAGGCATTCTTGTGCTTTTAGGACATGATATATTAACGACCTAACTGCAAATCTCATAACTGAAAACGTAACATAACCCCATAACAAAAGATTCTGAAACATTATTAGTTATGTGATTATGCTAAATCCGTAACAGTTTGGAGGTCATTCTTAGTTTGATTGGATGTTTTTTTATTAACTTTTGCAGATTTGTTAAAAGTTTCAAGAAATATTTTGAAACTATTTTATACAGGTTTTTTACTTTTTAAAACATTAACATAGTATATTGTGGTACAAGACACAATTGTGGGCTCTCTTATGCCTCTATATTCAAGTACGGTCGAACAGAGCAGTGCTTTGTAGACTTGTATGCACGAGTATCATACAATGTTTTTTTATTATACCTGCACTACAATGTGAAAATAAACAGAAAACAAGTAAGGTTTAGATTCATTTTAAAGGGCGTGGATGTTATTTTTAATCGTTTACTTGGAGAGGATTGGCATTTATTACATCAATGGCATCTGCTATACACATCAATGTCATCAACGAAATTCTAAAGATTGAAACTGCTAGTTTCCAAATAATTAGTAGTAAGGAGTTCAAAACATCGGTTTTCTGGTTTTAGGGTTTTCAGAAATAGTAAGTGTACATTTAATATTTATTTCAATTCATACATTAGTACTGACTGACGTCTATTGCCGATCAAAGTTGGTCAATAGATGTGTTGGTGCAATGCTCCTTTAAAACACGCCGTTCTAGAAAGAGGGATTTTCTAATGCTTATTAGTTCGATAACCAACGATTATGATGCAGGTATGACAAAAAATTACAATTTCTGGCAATTTTGGTAATTTATACCATTGGTTGATATACTGTTTGCAGTTTCTGAACATTTTAATACTATAATCTGTTTCTCAACATTATTGACGTTTTATCTTGATAATTGAATATTTTGTAAAT
The DNA here is from genome assembly GCA_951805005.1 of Othius punctulatus. Classification (NCBI taxonomy): domain Eukaryota; kingdom Metazoa; phylum Arthropoda; class Insecta; order Coleoptera; family Staphylinidae; genus Othius; species Othius punctulatus. The sequence goes on along the minus strand of OX638141.1, from coordinate 43,121,115 downwards.
TTTCAAACTCTATATAACTTTTTGACAATTTTTAAAATCTTTATGAAACCTTAAGTAACTTTATTGATTATTGTACTAATATTGCTGAAAATTTAGTATATTTATTTGATATTATTATAAAGTTCTCTGCAATTTCAAATACTATCTTTAGTTTTTCACTTGCTTTGATTCTATAATACTTTCGTCAAGTTTGTGTAGTTCGCTACAATGTTTGAGATTTCTAAACCTTCTGATATTTTCTTTAAAATACAGGGTTAATTAACACTTTTGATATTTTGATACATTATACAAATTCCAGTAAAACTGTGTGGCACTTTCTGAAATTTATGTGAAATTAGCATAACTGTATTGAACATTTTATAAAAATTGCTGAAAACTTAGTATATGTATTTATATCGATATTTGGATATCACTATTAAGTGCCCTGCAATCTCAATATTTCTTCACTTTTAACACTCTTAGGTTTTATAATGTTTTCGATAAGTTTTTGAAGCTCACTGCAATGCTTACATTTCACGAGGGCGGTTTGACGGAAGAGTGACTTTTCAAAGGTTGGTAACACTTTCGCTATAATGATTATGTTGCTAGCTTCTGAGGTCTTTCGGAGGTCTACTGTCAATATTTGGCACCAATCTGACAGATAGATTATGTTTTATACTTATTTGAAGACAACTGTGTTTTCGAGATTTTCGAGAAAATTTCGAGTGTTGATTAAACATTATTTTCTACGTGAAAAAACAATTGAAGAAACCGAGGAAAAGTTACGTAAATATTATCCAGAATCTGCTCCGTCCCATGAAATGATTTGTAAGTGGTTTCTGCTTTTAAAAGTGGCCATATGAGCACGGTTGATGCAGATCGTCCGAAACCATCATTTACTGTAACAACTCCAGAAATGGTTAATATACTCTATGACCTTGTAATTGGCAATTGTCAAATACAAGTTCATGAGATAGCTAATGAAATAAACATCTCAATCGAACGGGTATACAATATTCTGCATGAACATTTCAATAAGAAAAAGCTATCCGCGAGATGGTTGCCGCGTTTGCTTAATGGTGATCAAATGCGCGCTCGCATTAAGAATTCAGAAGAATGTTTGGCCGTCTTCAACGTAATTCAAAGAATTTTTTTCGTCGATATGTCACAGTAGATGAAACTCGGATACATCATTATACTCCAGAAACAAGAATACAGTCTAAATAATAGATTTCTCCATGCGAACATGCTTCCAAAAAGGCAAAAACACTTTTTTCGGCCAATAAGGTCATGGCCACAGTTTTTTTGGGATTCTAAAGGTGTCATCTTTATTAATTGTTTACAAAAATGAAAAACGATAACTGGCCAGTATTATGCTGATTATGCTGACACGTTTTGATGCCGAACTTGAAAAACAATGACCGCATTTGATGAAGAAAAAAGTGTTGTTCCATCACGATAATGCGCCCTCTCATTCGTCTGCAATTGCTACAACTAAATTGGCTAAATTGCATTACGAATTACTGCTTTATCCACCATACTCGCCAGATCTGGCTCAAAGTGATTTCTTCTTATTTCCAAATTTAAAAAAATGGCTGGGTGGAAAAAGATTTCAGGCAAATGAAGAGGTGATAACCGTCACAAATGCATATTTTTATGACTTTCCGAAAGATTACTTTTTGGAAGGTTTAAACAAACTGTAAACTCGCTGCGCTAAGTGTGTACAGTTGAAAGGGTGTTATGTTGAAAAATAAAATATATTTTTAACAGAAAAATAGCGTTTTCATGAAAAAGTCACTCTTCCGTCAAACAGCCCTCGTATAAATCTTCTTTTGATATTTTGTTTGAATTACTGGACTTTATAAGTTGTTTTATATTTTGTTACTTTATTAAAATTTCTATAAAACTGTATGGCAATTACTGATATATTTGTGAAATTTGGTGTAACTTCATTCCACATTTTTTTAAATAGCTGGAAATTTAGTTAATTTTCATATTATGTATAATCTATTATATATTATTATGTTGGTATGTTATTATAAGGTACCTACTCAGTAATTTCAAGAATATTTTTTTGGTTTTTCACTTTCTTTAGTTTTACAATTCTATCGTTAATTTTTTGAAGTTTACAACCCATGTTTGCAATTTACAAACTTCCAGTTCTTATGATCTCTTGTTTAAAATGCTGGACTTTTTAACTCTTTTGCTACTTTATAGAAAATCCCATGAAACTGTGTAGCAGTTCTGAAATCATTTTGAAATTTGAAATCATTTCATTCCATATGTTATTAAACTTGATGAAAATTTAGCATCTAGAGGGTGGCCCACCTATCCTCGCTTGGACCATTGCTGCTAGACTAATGAAAATTGAGGAAAACATCTGATTTGAAGTTATTGGACCCTTGATGTTCTACTGTTTAAAATTATTTTCGAGTGTACAGAGTGTACCATAAATCCGGGACACAAGATTTGGTCCCTTTTTTAAATAGACAACCCTGTATATGAAAGAATCTGCGTATGCAAGTACCCAAGCAATGTGCTAAAACATACACAATATTTGGACTCAAGTTGAATACACAAGGTGTTGTGAAACAACGATCGAATTCTGCTATTTTCAAATGACAAAAATTGGCATTTCTATAAAATGTAGGCAATATATGTTCATTTTCTGCAATTTTCTATTTTAGGGTAGCTTTAGTGTCATTTCACTTTTGTTAGCATTTGTTAGTCTGTATACGGGCAAACAATTTTTGCGGTTTTTAGTTTTTCGAAATCCAATAGGAAGGTACGACATTTGGGTCGTATTATTTACTTGAGAATTTTTCGAAAATTGACAGTGCTCTTAGTAATTTTAAAAAATAGTAATGTTTCTAATACCAAGATATTACTTTGTATATCTTCAAAAATTGACATTTACCTAGCAGTGCTATTTAACAAATGCCGACATTTTATTCCTGTTAATTTTTTTGAATTTTCTTGGGATTTGTTCAACAAATTGTCGACATTAAATTATCAGAATAGTGGCAAAATTCACGAAAACTTTTAGTAGTATATTCCTTAATAGTGTTTTTAGTTTCATTCAGATTTATGCAACATACCTAAATATATAGATTTTCGATGTTTTTATAAGTTATTTATCGCGTTGTTTTCAGTACATTTTCAACATACAGGGTGATCGATTTGCCGTAGGACATAGGAAAATAACATGGTAAAATTGTTTTCTTTAGTTTGCTGCTCCCCTATTCATACTATAATAAAATTATCAGCCCCACTAAATAGATCATTTTGTTGTGCTTCTTAAGGTATAAAATAATCCTCGCCAAACAATGTCTTATCATGAGTAGGAAGCATTTAAAATAATTAAAATCATTTAAAGTAAGTGCCTTTGATATTTTTAAAGTGATGAGTGATTTTTTCATCACGAAACACAGGGAAATAACATAGGAAAACGGATTTCCTGCGATGTCTGTCACCCTAACGAAACTATAAGAAAACTGAGACATGAGACATATAACATGGACAATAATAATAATGATAGGATTTTAATTTTTATACAAACATTTAATAATACATACATAAGTACAGGGGCGCGCCTAGGTAGTTGGCCGCCCGTGTGCAATAATATTTTGGCCGCCCTGATACTAACATTTATTCAGAATATATTACAAATAATAAATTACATTTTTATCACTGATCACAACATAGGAAGAATATTGAGCAATTAACAAGCAAAAAACTACAAAAAATAAGTGTTTTGCGCGTTGCGCAGAGCAAATTCTGATGTTTAAATCGTGCATGATTAGTTTACCAATTATCTCATGTTCAATAGATATCATTGATAAATTTACTAAACGTTCTTGTTACATTGTAGATCGTAAGTAATTTTTTATAATCTTTAATTTCGAACCCGATGCTACGGATACTGGCAATGTTAACGTAATTCTTATAGAAATAAATATGTTCGGGTACGTTGCCTGCAGATCATTTTCCAATGTATTGAATAATACTTTGTGGTTCTGTGTCACCTTTTGATGTTAAATGGTTTTTCAAGCATAAAATTTCTTGAAAGAGGTCTACCCATCAAATGAGACTCCTTTCTTTGCTCATCTGTTAGTTTAATTTGCAAATCCTTGCAAGATTTTAACAACATTTCATTCGAAATGGTATTAATATTGTGCATAAAGCCAAATAAATCGTTGTAATCTACAAGTGTTTCAAATCTGGTTTCGATAGATGATAAAGCTTGGTCCAATAAACAAAATTAAAATTTACTTTAAAATTAGTTTTTGGATCTAAAATTGGCTTATCCGCAGATTGATAATCAAAAATGTTGGGAATATGTTTCGTATATTTTCCACTGTAGGGAAATTACATTCAACCTTCAATTCCATATCTAAAGTGTTAGCTGCAACAAGAATGTATTCAAAACCTTTATCGGTATGTAATTTCTTTAAAAGGTTTGTCAATTTAGTTAAATACGTCATAGGGGAACTTACATTTAGTTTTGAGTTTTGAAAAATTTTGGTGTCTACGGTGATTTCAAATAAAATTTGATGCCAAATCACAATTGAGCATAATAATTTGTAACTCGATATCTTTAATAGCAATGAATGCGCCATATGCACACTTTTAAAGTATTATCTACATATATTTCGTGTAAAGCGTCGTACACTTGTACAATGTGATATCGTGAAGTCTTTATGGAATCGATTCTACTGGACCATCGAGTATCACTTAGAGGTATTAAATTTAACTTTCTTACATATTTTTAAGAACTGCCCATCTTTGTGTACTTCCAGAAAAAAAAACGTATAATTCTTGAACAAGATCAAAAAAATTTACAGTTTCGTGTGAAATATTAGATGAATCATTACGACCAGATTTAAACTATGTGCTAAACATGGCACAAAAAAAGCGCGAGGGTTTGTTTCATTTTTTTTTCTTTTTTAATCCTGTGTGCTTTCCTCGCATATTTGCACCTTTATAATAGCCTTGCCCTCGCATATCTAAAATATTAAATTTCAAATTCGATAATTCTTCTAAGAGAAATGCAGATATACTTTCTCCTGTACTTTTTGTAATTGGACTGAATCCAAGAGAGAATACTTCTACTCTTTTCTCATCTAAGAGTACAAATCGTACGATAACAGTAATCTGTTCTGCATGGCTTACATCCGGTGTACAATCTAATATAATGGAAAAATATCTCGACTTTCTGAGCAAATGCAATATAGCACATTTAATTTTTGATCCAAATAGATTAATAATTTCTTTTTTAATTTTGTCCCACAATTAATGGGGAATTCGATTCTTGCTATCTTTCTGGTTCTCAATTCGCTGGATATGTTTTCGCATTACGGTATCGAATTGTGCGATTATTTCGACGACCTTTACAAATTACCATTATTGTGCGTATATAATATATCTGAGCAGCCTCTAAATGCTAAACATTGGCGCGACAAAAACTTTATCACTGATATAATCCGTCCTATGACACCATACCAATGTTCTCGTTCCGAGTCGAGAATTCGCTGATTTAAAGTATCAACAGTGGTTTTTGTTTTTAAAAACTTAATTAAAGAAATCCCCTTTTTAATATTTTCGTTGTGCGTTAAACTTTTTTCATGCCGACTTAAAGTTAATGATAAATGTTGCCAGTCCGAAATACCTGGTTTGACATTATGCTTTTATTTTGATCGAATATTTTACAACAAAAGTAAATGGAATTTGGAATGTTATTTATAGAATAAATTAACCACTGTACTTCTTCGCCGTTTTGTAACTGCCGAAAATAATATTTCTTAGAAAATTTTCGCACCGATTTAGAAATAGGAAAATCGAAATTCTGAATTTGAAAGGGTCCCTTTTCATTAATATTTGAGCTTCGAGACTTGTTATATTATTAGGTCACATACTAGGTTCGTCATCGTCAGATACTAAATTTTCCTCGAATTTTGTTTCTTGGACTGTTTCCCTACTTACATCTTCCTCCGAAGTTGAACAAGATGAAACTGTTTCTCTTGCTTCATCATCAACATTAACTATGTTGTCTTCGTCGATCATATTTTGATTTCTTGGCACATCAGCTACTTCAATGCCTTCTTTAACATCGTGTTGATTTGTCATATCTTGCGATGATGCACTTTGTTGTGAATTTGTCGAAATCTGCAAATATTTAGAGATTGAACCTTTCAATTTCTCTGTTTGCTCTCTTTTCGCAATCGCTGCTTGTTATACTGAGCTCCAGACAAACGTTTAGTTTTTCTTTCCGATATACTAAATAAATTAAAAGGTTGTAGGTTGCAACCTTACAACCTTTTCCTTACAACAAAGGATGTAAGTTGCAACTATTTTGTTTTAAATATTTATTGTGGAACTGACAGAAGTGTGGGCATCCACTGCATTTGGTTTGGGGCGCCGCTGAGCACGACGGGAAACGGCCGCCCCTAAACTTGGCCGCCCGCGTGCGCCGCACGCGTTGCACGCCCGTCAGGCGCGCCCCTGCATAAGTACATTTAATACATTTTACAATGTAGTTAGTAAGTTTTTGATCGCGAAACACGGGGAAATAACATACAAAAACGGATTTCCTTCGATGTCTGTTACCCCAATGAAACTATATTGAAACTGAATCCATGTAACATGAGCAATAATAGTAATAATAACAGGATTTTTATTTTTAATAGATTTTACAATATATTAAATAATATTAATAACATAATAGTTTACTATACCATTACCATAAAACGTCAAAAATATCAAAGGAAATGCTGTATTTCAAATGAATTTAGTAGTAGGGCAACACCGGTTCTGGGCCAATTTCCCCATAAGAAATACATGGGCCGATTTTTCGCTACTCACTTCCGGTCGAGCGTCGAATTCGTCTAAATCCCTTATCAATGATGTGTATGTTGTGCTGATTAACATCTACGCGGGAAGCCCCCGACTCCTCTCGCCCCTCCCGGCACCGCAGCTCCACCCCCAATAAGCCTGTTTAAACAGGCTGATATAAACAGGACTCTTTTTAATCAGTCTATTTTCTATCAGATCTCTTTTTAAACAGGCTGATTCGGGAGGGTCGGGAGGGGCCATGGGGGTCGGGAGGGGCCGGGAGGGGTCAAAGGGCTGCCCACCCAGATGTTAGGCAGCCCAACGTACACATCGTTGATAAGGGACGAATTCGACGGTCGACCAGAAGGAAGTAGCGAACAATCGGCCCATGTATTTCTTATGGGGAACTTGGCCCTGAACCGGTGTTGCCCTACTACTGGTTTTAATTATTTTAAACGGTTTCTACACATGTGAAGACAGTGTTTGGCGAGGATTGGTTTATAGTTATACCATAAGAAGTGCCACAAAATTATCTATTTAACTTTCTTATAGTTTAAATAGGGAAGCAGCGTACTAAGGAAAACCATTGTCGCATGTTATTTCCCTATGTTGCGCGGCAAACCGATCACCCAGTATACATAAATTTTGTACGACTTTTTGATTTTTCAATTATACTTTTATTAAGTAAATTAAGTAAATACAATTTTCAGAACATTCTACTTGCAAAATTTAATTTAAAAAAAAACGCAATTAGGATAAGGGTAGGTAATAAAAGAAAATTAATTCATATTTTTTTTAAGATCATTCTATTATTTTACTAAATTTTAATACAGTTCTAGAATAGAAATAGAATAAAAGCAGATCAGATCTGATAGAATTTGTAAAATTCATGTGGCTCTTGTGCCAATAAGTTTAGGGAACCCTGATTTATAGAATCGATTCCTGTAACTGCCAACGCTATTCTGACCGAGTTTTAGAATATGCCTTATATAATTAGTTTTCAGAGGGATATTCGATAAGTTTAAAAGTGCATCAAACCCATAATCGCATTCTAATGTCGCCATTGTGACGTACAGTGGAAAAGCCGCAATGTTTTTTTACTGGAGGAAGTATTGTTCTATTGTTGATCTGAGAAATTGATTGTTGTCATCCATTTACTTTGTGCAGTGGCTGCATTAACTCACAACGGCCTTAGCGCTTTATAAATTATAGAATACCAAATATTGGGTATCATTACTGCAGAAAACTGGAATTTATTTCTTGAATTATAAATTATAGGCGCTAAAGATTATATTTTCGTATTTTTCGTAAAATATAAAATTTGGCTTAACTCAGTTATTTAAAAGAGCTATGGTAATCACGTAATACGCCATAATTCTATAAGTGAGATCTCATCATCCGAAACACAGATAAGGCGCAATTTTCGCTGTGATAGGCAATGGAATCTGTATCCGTTTTGCCAGCTGCAGAAAGGTAAATTGAATCTGCGGAGGAAATTGATTCGACTGGGGCGGCACCGACGCCAGGCTGTTTTTATATCTGCTTCTAATCGAATTGGACAACTGGTTCACTCGCCGAGAGGAAACATCCCGGCACAGCGGCTACTTCAAAGGACAGCTATCGATCTGGTGATTATAAGGACAGCATGGATTGTCTATTGCGGCCTTTTCTATAGTAAAGTAGTTGTGCAGTATTGTTGCCCATCAAAGGAAGAATGTACAATAAAATCGTATTATCTGTATCAGATAGAGATCGAAAATTGGGTAATATAATGAAATGTCAGTTTATGTGATTATTTGCAATATTATTGCCAACTTTTGAAGACAGTTAATCATGCACATTAATACTACATTCCTTACAAATTGAACAATTTTCATAATGCAATCATGACTTCCATTAACTATGTTCATTGTGACCTTGTCAAGGCCAATTTATTGCAATAAATTACAGCCAAATCGTATACAATTTTAATGCATATCAGGTTCGTTGCTTATTGTATCCAAACTATATATAGCACCCAATGAATTTATTGCGGATGCTCATATGTGACATCTGAAATCTCGTAAATGCAAATGTATTTTCGTTGAAATTTGATTGATTGCCAACGTGGAAGCATGCCGGAGTGTTGCACTTTTTCGACAACAATCAATCAATATGTCGAGGAATGCATGAAACTACGGTGTCAGCTCATACTGGCATTCCTTTCATTCCCACATGATGAACTAACTTTATTGCCAGGGGAACATTGGGCTCCTCTGATTCGGAGCAGAAGTTTACTGCTGCAAACTATAATCGCCTATTATGGCAACTACTGCCGAAATAATGCACACACTGTGTTCGAGTTGTGCTCCATTCCGCGAGCTTGGCGCTAATCGATAGCGTAATAATTCCCAAATACATCCAGCGATGTCCCCACATCGCGGCACGACTCGTGTCGAATTTCCCGGCGAAATCTTTGAGTAATCCGTCATAAGACTCGTTCTTTCTTCGCTTCGCGCGACTGATGCGGGTGGCTTTCCATTAACTTCCGCCCACCATTCCGTTCCATCTCTTAAGATTATTTATATTTCTGATGCGAGCAATTTTGTGCCAACGGAGCCGCAATTTTTGCATGAATACAATCGATGCGAGAAACCCCAAATTTAACTTTCCGTGCGACAAAGTGGAGAGCGAACATTAGGAATAACTGTAAGAAGTTGTAAAGAGGCCATTTTTATTGCTTATTATTATTACTTTCTTTGAAAGGTACTCATATTATTGTAAATTATTGTACGCTAGAAGGTGCCATGATAATAACTTTTACTTTTCTGTACATGAATTTTATTTACCATGTTCTAAGAATGGTTATTTGTACCATTCAAGATCTCATAGGCATTATTTTAAGAGATAACCTGTGATTACATTACATATAATAATAATAAACTTAGAATTTTTTTTAAGGCTGAAACACCTCATGGGGTGGATAGCCCCATAAAGATTGTTTATATATATATATATATATATATATATATATATAAACAATCTTTCTAATCCCCAAAAATAAAACAAACAAAATATTAAAGAAAAACATAAGTTTTCTAACAACTATAGAAAACAACACCATATATATATATATATATATATATATATATATAGCTAAACTAATATATAATATAATATATAATATATATAATATAATATATAAACTAATGAGTTAATTAAAATTCGCAATTACAATGAAGAAACAACAGACAACAGAACCAATGGGGAAATCAGAAGGATATCAATGGAGGAAATGGAGATAGCAATCAAAAAAAGTAAAACTAGGAAAGGCTTCAGGCACAGACGATATCACAGCGGAAATGATGAAATACATGGGAGATAAAGGGAAAGAGGAATTCCTGGATATTCTTAATGAAATAATAAAGGAAAAAATCATTCCGGACGAATGGGATAAGGGAATCATACTACCCATCCACAAAAAGGGAGAAACAAAAATATGCGACAACTACAGAGGAATTACACTCACAAGCATACCAGGGAAAATATTTACAAGGATATTAGAGACAAGATTGAAAGAAAAACTGGACACACTATTGGGAGAAGAACTACACGGGTTCAGGAGAAAATGAAGTACACAGGACCTGATACACATAATGAGACAACTAACAGACAGGACGATCAGAAAAGGAAAAGAACTACACATATGCTTCATAGACCTGAAACAACCATTTGACAAAGTAATAAGAGAGGGCATATGGAATATATTAGAAAAAAGAGAGGTAGAAAGAGACATGATAAACATAATAAGAGAGCTGTACAATAACAACAGAAACAAGGCGTGAATAGGAACAAACGAATCTGAGGAGTTCAAGACCGAAATTGGATTAAAACAAGGTTGCATTTTAAGCCCTTTATTCTTCGCATCACTCATAGATGAAGCAATAAGGACAAGCAAAGAAAGAGCAGCAAACACGATTATAGGATATAGGAAACTGGAAAAGATAAAAATACAAATACTTATGTTCGCGGACGACCTGATATTAATAGCAGACTCAGAAGAAAAACTCCAACGTAACCTTAATATATACGAAGAAGAACTGAAACAGATAAATATGGAAATAAACATCAGCGAAACTAAAATAATTGTAATAGCGTCAAAAGAAAACAAACACAAAATAGAGCTAGAAGGGAAACAACTAGAACAGGTGAATCAATACAACTACCTAGGAACAATAATAGAAGCAGAGGGAAAGATTGACCAAGAAGTGGAAGAAAGAATAGAAAAAGCAGAAAGAATCTACAACACAATAAAAAACACGTTTCTAGAGAAAAACGAAATTACTAAAGAAATAAAAACTGAGGTATACAAAAAAAAAGTAAGGCCCTCTCTAATATATGGAAGTGAATCGTGGACAATTACTGAAAGAAACAAAAGCAAGATCGACGCAATGGAAATGAGATTCCTACGGAAGATAGAGGGAATTACAAAAAAATATAGTGTGAGGAACACAGAAGTAAGGAAACGGCTCAACATAAAGCCAATAACAACAATAATAGAGGAAAGGCAGCTAGGTTGGCTAGCACATATACACAGACTAGAAGAGAATAGAATAACAAAAATAATACATGAAGTAAAAATACAAGGCAAAAATAAAGTAGGAAGACCGAGGAGGGGATGGAATGAACAAACGCACCAAGCAGCGGAAAGAAGAGGAATAGAATGGAATGAAATAAGAAAATTGGCACTAGACAGGGACCACTGGAAAAGAAGAGCGAAGCAATTAATTAGCGAAGACATATGATTGTAAAATGTATTATAAATGTAATTGAGCAAGTCGACACCCGAAAGGGTAAAATGACGAAGAATAAATAAATAAATAAAAATTACAATGTAAACCTCAAATATGACGTACAAGGACGGACATTTCATTGGAAGCGGAAAATTATCAGGATAATGAATATCGAATTATATTTTGGATGGACATTTGGAATTGCGATAATTTGAAACAGCAAATTAGAAATTATACGTTATTGAAGGATTATGACGATTATGGCAACGATTATGAATTGTTGGTTGACGCGGTAAATTTTCAAGTTCTGAAGAACGACAAACAAAAAATCAATAATAGAAAACTGGTCGGGGTTTATAAATATGACCGATGCACCAGACGCCTCAGTTTACATTCGTTCCCCGTAAAGCTCAGGTCTCAATGCGGAAGAGACGGAAGATAATTTAGAAACAAACATTATCGTTACGCCGATAAATGTTTCCGTTGTGGAAAGTAACAAACAAAAGTGCTACAAGTGTGTGTGTGTGTACGAACATATAAACAAACAATTTAGAAACAGTAATCATTTCGCATCCGATCAAATCTCCGCATCTGAGCGATAATTAGGGAAACCAAATTAAAAACAATTAGTTTCAATACACGGATATTTGTTTCCATTAGTGAAATAGACCAAACAGTTAGTGCAACGAACAATTTTGTGGGTACGCGAAGGAGGTAAATTCCGAAACAGCTGATATATTCGAAGAGAGGAATTTGCAAGAGCATTGTCGCAGAAGAATTACTGAGGACATCTTCGTGGAGAGGAATATGCAGAGAGCATCGACGCAGGGAAGACGCGCTGAGGACAACATCATCATAGGATTTCGCAGAACGGAGGAGTGAATTTCTCCTAATTTGATAGATTGCAACCAGGAGAGCCAACTGTCACTACAAGTTGCCATTACACATAAAGTGCCGTGAATAGAACTAAACTGCAAAGGTAGAAATATACAATTTTAATTAACTCATATCCATTAATTGTGCAATTTAGAGTCAATAGGGAAGTTTTGTTAATTAAATTAGAAGATATAATTTGTTAGTTGTTCATTTCGTTTTTTTAAATAAATTTACGTGTTACATATTGATTCTAGTGTTTTTATTTGTTTGTTTACATTTCATTTTAATTATAATAAAATTATTTAAATTTAATTTACCTGTCGTCTATCTAATTTATTGGAACCTACTCAAAACCCTGAGATAAAGAGTGAACCCAATATAACAAAGCCCACAAAACATCAAAACTTTTACAAAAGGGTAAAAACATCACATTTTGGAACTCATAACGTGGGCAAATAATAATAATTATTGATAATATATAACATAGCATTTTTGGAGCCTGTACGTGAGGCTAAACGAATAGAATAACATAGCAATATATATATATATATATATATACATATATATATATATATATATATATATATATATATATATATATATATATATATATATATATATATATATATTTATCATACCAGCATCATCTAAAAAATTTGGATTGAAGAAATTGGATTTAAAAAAATCCACGCGTACCTACCTTGTAAAATCAATCTAAATGTTTCTAAGTTGTTTTTATATACATTGGTAGATATTAATTATTATTTAAATTTTGTTGTTTTTAATATTTGTTTATTTCTACAGATCTTTATGTTGTTTATAGCGGTGATTTATTGCCATAACTCTTGCAATAATTATTAACTATTATATAACATAATAATATGTAACGTAAATAACATAATAATATTATAACATAATATTTCAATATTGTATTATATTTAAACAAATACGTATAATTATTTCTGAAATACCCTTTTTGATTGATACTTTGCACCATTATATAAGAATTAATTTACTCCAGTTTCTGTCGAGAAACGCGACTTTCAAAGTGTGCACTATTATTTCTAGGTGGCAGTTTCACGGTAAATTGGTATTCATTATTATTCGTTTTAGTATAAGAAAGTTTAATGATACAGTAAATGTAACCTATAACCGTAGTATTAATATCATTAATCATAACTGAGTTTATCTTGTACGACTATGAAAAATGACTTCCCGTTTCTCAAACCTCTCTCGCTTGTAACTTGCAGGAATAAATACTTTGGTTTGGAAAGTAGTTCATCAGATACATTGGAAAATACAGCCAGTCAGTATTAAAAAAAATATTACGTAGCAGCACCTGCATTTCTCCGTTATTGTGAAACATTTATTTATCATTATTCTTATTCATCCGCTATTTTTATGGTATCAGTCTTATTTCATAATAATTAATGAAATTCTTCAGTTTTATATCATTTGTCATAATCTTAATAATATTTTTATTAGTGTTTTATCCATATTACCAGGTATTTTGTAATATTTAAGTTCTTTTTAATTGTACTTACTGGTAATTACGAGTATGTGTATAATCTTATATTTTATGACGGCTTTAATGAGGCCGAAACTAGTTAGGTGAAAATTAAATAAATAAAAGATTGTAAACATAATTACCAGTAAGATTAATAATATTAAATAATTAATATTAATTTAAGAATAGATTTTTTTTAACATTGGTTTTTGCTAACCTATGACTTAATTCTTCTAAAGCAAAATTTCATATAAATTATCTCGTTTTTATGTTAAATTTTGATATTGAGAACTTTTTTAAATAAATTTGTCATAGATGACAATTAATAAAGTAGAAAAATCCAATTTACAATTTTCACTGAATTTGTCATGAGTCATGATCAAGTTTAATTCATTCGTCACTATTTAAAAAAAAAATCAAAAATAAAAAATTATTTTAAGAATGTTCATAAAAATTGCACTCACCATTGGTTTGTACTGAGATTTTAAATATTCGTTTCTGATATGAAATTATTTGCGAATGAAATTAAATATTTCCTAAGTAAAACATACACTCAATACTACCTACTATAAAGTAATGCAAACATCAGAATACATTCCACCTCTAATTTTTCCGGAGTTTTAATCTAAACTTTGGAAACAATATTATATCATGTACATTTCACAACTTTTATAATTGAATTTTTAACATACTTTTGATAGTTTAATAATATTGATATTGTGCACGATTATTAAGGTGAGCTTGGAACTATTGTCAAATTTAACATCAAACCAAGTACCTACATTCAGCGTTAAATTTGGATTTTGGGACGTAATATGCATCTAATAGTATGTAATAGATTTGAAATTTCGTACCATAAATTTTATCGTTAAACTTTGTTGAACGATGTTACATACTGCTAAAGTAAGATTAAATTACATCAATCCCAGGAGATGTATAGAAAATCAAAGGAAAAATTGGAGGATACATGAAAAGGAATATGAATTTCAATTTTCATTAAAATTAATCCGCACCACTGAATGAGCGGATGTTATTCAAATTTTTCTCCTTTGGGCAAGGATGGATATATGCGAAAATTCTAATTAATACCAGTATATGTACGATACGGCGTGGTTGTAATGGTAGAGTTGTTCGAGGAAATTGCTTAATTAAAATATAATTTAAATGCAGATAAAATCTCACAAATTGCTTTTAAGAATCTCCCAGAGTAAATTTTCTAAATCAAACCATTCATAGTGGAAGTAAATATCATTGACGTCCCTTTGGCCAAGTAATTTCTAGCTCTCAGCAATCAATAGTTGTGGCTGTGGGTTTGACTCTCGCTCGGAATTATATTAAAAAAAATTCAATTTCGCCACGAATATCTCTTGTGAAGTTTATCTTTAACTCTCAAGAAAGGACAGACAATTGCAGTAATAAAAAATATCATATGAGAAGGTAGGTAAATACGAGCATAATTGTATTTACAAATGCGAATAGTAGTACCTGCTTATATAAATTAATGTTAGTAGTAATATTTTTGTAAATCAATAACTAAGAATTATATTTAAATCTATTACTCATTAATAATAATAATCCCTACTACTCCTCCACCTATGGCGTAATTGGTTACTGTCATAATTTGACAGAGAATTCTGACCCAATTATATTTTATTTTACCATAGGCCCCTGAATTATTACTAGTTATGCGGGCGTTGAGAGGAGAGGGGCATTATTATTATTGCCCATCTGCGCCTGCACGCGACTTATAGATGGTAGAGGCATATTCCCAACATTTGTTGCAAGGAAATGGGAAAAACTGCATTGTACAATTACCAATTCTTTGAATATAACTGCTCTGTGTTTAATATTTATGAAACTATTATTTATAAGAAGTGCAAATGATGAAAGAGAAGTACTATATAAACTTCGAAAAAACATTTTATTTTGCTTACACCAAAAATAGGTTGTTTGATATCATATCTAATATCAAAACCATCATCATCATTATAATTATGTAATAAATAATTGTAAATATGTAATTGTGCTTTATATGGAATATATGTATGGGATATCTAATATCAAAACCATCATCATCATCATAATTATGTAATAAATAATTGTAAATATGTAATTGTGCTTTATATCATCATCATAATAATTATGTAATATATAACTGTAAATACGTACTTGTGCTTTATAATTATATGGAATATATGCTCATAACTACTAAGTATAATATCATTCGCCCATGCTTTCATTCATTAGCCCATTACAGCCCATGCTTTCATCATAATTTGCTTTATAGTACTACCTATTATAATTGTAGGATTTGGAACTTGATTCATATGTAGGTCAAATCTCGAACTTTGGAAATATTTATAATTATTGATTTTAAATTATCGATTAAACACAGACATAAAGTATAAGCAATACTTCCGCTAGTAGATTTGTTTTCAAAACCCTTTCGTTTACATTTTTTCCAAAATTTAATTAAATTTGACTATTTTATATTTCAATTTACATAAATAATAGCCATAATTTGTTAAGTTAATGCTGTAATTATCTAGTTAAGTAAAAAAAGAAATCGGTGGATTAATGGAAACTGCAATATAAACGGAATGCATTAAAATGAAAATAAATAAATTAAATTGACGTGGTTACATATAATGACAAATTTACATTCGCAAACGTGGCAAATTAGTGAACACGTCTGACCACACAAATCGAGAAAATTCAATTAACATTAGTGTGAGAGCACGACATATGTGCAATCGCCTATAGGGAATATAATAACTAAATGAGGTTCGGTTCACTTTAATAACCACGTAGTTTTCCCGGGTCACATTTTAACGCTCCAATTATTAAATTTAATTAAAGTGTTTTCTATTGTACGTTTATTATATACAGTGTGCATTACTTACAGTGTGCAGATATCGTATTCAGCGCAAGCCCCTTACCTGAAAAAGAGAAAAATTATTGCATTTAACGCCAGGCTACATACATTTCGAGGCCGTTCAGCCTTAATCCATGTGTTAATGTACAAATCGATTCCTTAATTAACGGCGACAGTTTGAGTGTGTTGAAAGAAAAGTTGCTAAGTTGCCAATTTAGATGTAAATTTGATATAATAGTCGCTGAAATGAAAACAGCATCGATCTAACATCCTAACAGTAATGTATATACCAAAATAGGAATAGTAATTTATTCAGAGCTACTTGCCATGCGATGCTATTTCTGCATGATATTAGAAATTTATAGGTGTATAAAATGCTGCAACTTTATATATTTAGTCTAGCAGGTTTGATGGTTTTACCTATTACATTTCACTCCACAGAATAATCGATTGATATAACAAGTGTATCATTTAAATGCAACCACGCAAACTGGTCCAGATCTTGAATTCTGCTGGCCAGAAACAATTATAATACCGCAACATGTAATTAAAGTCTATGAAATGCCAGAGGTAATTTGTACATTTCTAAATACCCCTGACCACAGCTGCATCAGAATGTGTTGTTGACAGATAGTAACAATATATTTTAAAGATACATTTACGTAAATAGTATTCTAGTTATTACAGATTTGTAGGTTATGTTTATGTAAACATTTAATGCAAATTTGGGAAATATGCAATTAAAATAGTTAAAAAGTTCCTAATTTAGCTTTATATTATTGTAATATTGAGCAACACCTAAAACTAGTTTTAAGTCTGACGTAAAATATGTTCATAATTTGGCTATTTAACTGTCATATTACTCATTTCTACCCCAATGTATATATACCTACTTACAATAAAATTTAAACAAAGTAAATCCGTAAATAAAAGTCAATAGTTGGACTGGGTTAGGTTATATAAGAAAGTGGAAAGTTAATTGAGGGAGTGGAAGGTTAGTTGAGGCAAAATATGTACATAATTTGTTTGCATAACTTTGATATTGCTCATTTCTACCTCAATATAAATTAGATAAAGATCTTGACCTCGTCTGCACGAATCCGGTCAAAAACCTAAGGTTTCCCATTTGACATTTTAAAGTTGACTTTCATCTGCCAATTTCAAGGTCGTTCAAGGTCACGAATATATCACCATTAAATTGTTTTTTTCAAGCCCTACAACGTCTGTCTTAAACATTTTTCAAAAAACCATCTTCCTTCCGAGATTTCGTGGTTCGTCTTTCAACACCCTGTATGTTAAGTAGTTTATTAGACTTAGCACTTATCAAATATTTGATTAATTAATAAATGTAAATATAACATCAAAGTATGAGCATTTAATGCAAATTTGCTAAATATGCTACCAAAATAGTTAAAAAGTCCAGAATGTCTAATCAAAATAACAAATATGTTAGAGTGTTGAAAAACTGGGAACATAATATCAAATGAGACGTTTTTATGATTTAGAAATTTTTAAGTATTCTGAAAAATCTCATGTATCTCATGTAAAAATGCACTATTTCATAAAGAATTCAAAATTGCCAAAACATTTTATTACATTTAATGCAAATTTATGAAATAAGCAATCAAAGTAGTTAAAAATCCAGAATATTTAATCAAAATATCAAAAGTAATATAACGATTAGAAACTGGGGTACATAATATCAATTGCGAACATTTAATTATTTAAATCCTACAAAATCTGAGAAAATTGCACGAAACATAACAAATCTGGAAAAGTTAACAATCCAAACTAAAAAAACTGAAACTCAAAACTTCAAAAAGTTTTGGATTTGGTAAGTTTAAATAAAACGTTAATTTTAGAAGATTTTTATTAAAATTGTATTATAAGTAACTTATATGTATTCTTTTAAGTAATATTATAATTATTAAAATAATTAAACTAATAAGTATTATTGTAATACTTTAAGCAGTGTTAGTGTAATTTATATCAATTAATTTAAATCGTAATTTAAATCATAATTTAAATCAATTAATTTAAATCATTAATTTAAATCAAACTAGTTTTTTTTTATTAATCAATGTTTTTGCACTGTGTGTGCATGCCAATAGGTGTTCAATTAAAAATAAAATGAAACTATAGAGTTAGCATGCTTTAAAATAGATAATTGGAAACTTATTTTCTTTTCTTCCATATTTGGTACATCACATACTACCTACAGATACACCAATATTTAATCATAAATTCTTGTTCAAATGGAAGAATTTATTAACAACAAGAAAGTGATATGATTTGAATCGTATAGTAAATCAAATCAATTGATTTAAATCACATCTTACTGGCAGAACTGATCAGAAATATAAAAAAATCAAATAAATCATGACTTATTTGATTTTTTTTTAAATCATTGATATATTCTTGGTTGAGTACCTAAAGTTGTATGTAGATACATTTGTTCTGAAGTATCTGTATTTGTATCTAGATACAAAAAATGTATCTGTTACAGCACTGCATTTCATTATTGAGAGCATTATTTTATTTTTTAATTTTACTTTGGGGCTTCGATTAATTTTCTCGTATTTAATTTAAGTTTGAGTCCGTAATTTGTTATTTCAATGTGTATTATTCTTGTATCTATTACGTATAGTAGCCCTTCGAAAGCAGACAATGAGGCATGCTTTTTCGAATAAACATTCGCGTTTTTAATGCTGATTCGTGTGTTTAAGCTAAATGTAATAGAATGAAATGAAAATATAAACATATGTCGAATTCATGCTATATGGATCGATGAGTCATTGTCAGGACGGGACGAGTATAGCAATAACTATAAGCAGACGATAAAAAAAAAATTAGTTTTGCACATTTTATTAAATATTTCTGAAGATTTTCTTTTGCATGTAAAATACGTATGTAAAAAGAAAATATTTTTGTGTTTTTTACGTGTATCTTAAATGTATGTAGAAGTATCTAGATATTTTTCAAATGTATCTGTATCTGTAGCTAGATACATTTTCATATGTGTATTCAGATATGTATGTAGATATATTTTTTCAAAAGTACCTGTATCTGTATCTTGATACAAAAAAAGTATCTGTTATAATACTGCTTATCAGTTTCTTTACAAATTGAGTTGGATGTTATTTACCATTTTGAAAAGCAATTTTTTTGGTCTATCTAAAGGTGTGAAAATCGAATATGGCTGCTATAAGAAATAAAAAAGTTCAATATCGTAACCAGAAATCTAGCGAACCTAGAAAATTTCCGTCTACGTCATAGGATTCAGAAGGTTCAAAAATATAGGATTGTCAACTTTGATGAAAATTGCATCAATGGTAGGGAAGATACTTTTTTTTTCTAAAATCACAATAAGTTTTTCGAGCTGAATCGCGATAAACCTATCAAAATAATAAGATTTTGTATCAGATTCTCAATGGCCACTAAAATGTGCTACTTTGTTTTAATTTATGAGACCTCGTATATCGTATCGTTTCAGAGATACCTATGACGAGCAACGAAAAATTCACCACCCAGTATATCTCACCTTATAACTTTATTTTCTCTTTTACTATTGATATAATCCTGTGACTGTCAAAATCGAATATAGCTGCTATAAGAAATAAAAAAGTTGAATATCGTAACCAGAAATCTAGCGAACCTAGAATATTTCTGTCTACGTCATACAATTCAGAAGGTTCAAAAATATAAAATTGTCAACTTTGATGAAAATTCCATCAATGATAGGTAAGATACTTTTTTTTCTGAAATCACAATAAGTTTTTCGAGCTAAATCGCGATAAACCTATTAAAATAATAAGATTTTGTTTCAGATTCATAATAGCCAATAAAATGTGCTATTTTGCTTTAATTTATGAGACATCGTATATCTTATCGTTTCAGAGATCCCAATGATGAGCAACTAAAAATTCACCACCAAGTATATCTCACCTTATAACTTTATTTTCTCTTTTACTATTAATATAATCCTGTGACTGTCGTTAAAAAATGTTGTAATAATTATACCATAAATGACTTTTAAGAGATTTCAATGTATTAATAACCATAATAACCAAATGTATTAATAACCATAATAACCAATACTTTCCAATCCATTCGAATATTTCAAAAATTTCTATAAGGCACCTTGTCTTCATCTTATAATATAGCCTCTTATGGTAGGTTGATAGTTAACGTTGCAATTCTTAATTTTGAAACTGATGCACCGAAGAGGGATATGGTTGACAGGTAATTTCGTATCAAAAAACCTAAACATTAACGTGTACATTATTTGACAGCATCACATTCAAATATCAAATGTTATTATGTAATAATTGCATTTGACATTTGAATGTGATGCTGTCAACTACAGTTGAAGTCACTATTAAGGTTTTTTGATACGCAATACACCTGATTACCAGGCTTTGAAGTTTTATAGTTCTTTTTCAACCGGAACCGAATTTCGCTTAGTCTCTAATTCCTAGTTATAAAACGATAATATTTACCGTTTCGTTTACATATCCAAAGTAGGTACAAATTTTAGTTTTATATTGTTTATTATTTCGCCAGAGTTGGTACATTTCTAAATTTCTAAATTTTTGTTAATGTTTTTATACCAATATCTAGAATTGAAAAGATTTTGTACAGAAAACCCAAATGGAGAAGGATGTTTACGCTGATAAAAGTTTTATATACTAGATTTAAATTGTAGATATTTAATGTTAAGTTTTCTAATATGAAATCGATGTATAATTTAAACATCCGCAGTTGGTGTCTTTTGCGTCATATTTTTTAGTAAAATATTGTGTTTTTTAAATTAATTTTAGGAATTTTAGTTTGCATTAATTTGATTTTAATATTTAATATTCAATTTTATTTTGATTAGCAGCAAACAAGACACTTTCAAGTGGTGATAGTGATGTATTATTTTCATCCATTTAGTCTTGAAAATAAAATGTTGAGTCATATATGAGTATAGCAAAATTTTGTCATTATATATTTTAGCAAATATGATAATTATATTAATAATAGTTTGTGTTAATGTTGTTTAATATTATTATTAGGTGTATAACAATTAAATTTAAATTTAAATTTTTATGTGGTCTATCAAACGTTGCGAGTTACTGAACACTTGAAATGTGCATTGAGTTAGCATTCGTACCAGTTAACTAGACACGATACAAACAATACACATTCCAACTAACTTGGTAATTTATTTTCGAATGTAACAACTCCGCAGAATAGAGGTCCTATTCGTCACTTTTCACATAATGTAAGTTCTGCATCGGCACCAAAGCACACACACCGAGATGCCCTATCGCGCAACTTCCGAGATGAAATCTGCGGCGTCCCAAGAACCCAAATGTATCATGAATTGTACGTATGCTCTCCACCCTCTCGGAAACGCACACTTTGTACTGCAGCATCATTTCAGATCGCCGACCCATATTTTATCGATTCCTATAATGCTCTCACCACAGCACTTATGCACGGTGCACGAACAGACGTTTCCTTGGATAAAAGTGCCCAGCCACCGTATCAATGCGCCGCGAATGTCTGGTCTCCGTACGGTGCAGTTACCGCGGTATCACCGTACTCTTTACGAGCCATTTTTCCCAATCAACGTTGATATCCCAAGATCCTGGACTTGAGTGCTGGCAATTTCTTTTCGTACAGTACAGTCACGAGATTGCGGGGAACTTTATTTCCAAGGTGTGAGTGCGATTCTCTGGAAAAATCGGTACTGGTTTATGGCGGAGCAAAGTACATTGTCTGATTCTCTACAATGTTACTACCGACTATGGAGAGAAAACCATTTCACATATTTATTTAATAAAGACGAAGCACCGAAACATCGGTGAATATACGAGAACTGCAGGAAATAACACTTACAATTGCCCAGTATTAAAATATAGAAACTAATGGAACCTAAAGTAAACAAAATTTACAGCCCTAAAAACGAAGTTCGATAAAACGGACTGGCAAATCAACGAGGTAGAGAGTCTATGGAATTCAAACTAATAATCAGTGGAATAACGAAGAAAATATGCGATAAGTCCATCCAAAGAACAACAGGGCATTGCATGATGGAGTAAACAAGTTAAATCAGAAATTAAAAAGAAAAAGAAATGGAAAGCATATTTGAGCAACAAGATAGAAATTTATTTTCAAGTATACAAAGAACAAAATAGAAAAGCAAAATCAAGGGCATAGGAAGGAAAACAGAAAGCAAAGAAAAAATTTTCAAGTCTTCCAAAGACTGCATTTCATGGAGAAAAACAGCCAAGGAACTACTCTATCGGAACGCTGAAGAGCCTAAGGAAAACAAAGAAAAGTAGCATCAACTACATAGAAGATAAAGTAAACAAACTAATCACAGATGACAAACAAATTGTGTAGAGGTGGAGAGAATATTTTACTGAAATATTGGGGAATATTGGGGAAAGGGGGAAGAGAGGTAGAGAGGAAATACTAAGTACCTGTACATGTTTCCTATGTTCTATAATGGTTTATTGGTAAAAAAAATTAGAATTAGAAAAATTAGGCTATTTTAAAAATCTAGACGCTTTAGGTGTATTAATATCAAAGATTCAAAAAATGACATGACGGGTTTTGCATGTGAACTTAATGGACTCGACGGGTATTGCATGTGAACTTAATTGTTAAACACTTTTTGTATATTATACGTTTATTTTTATTTATATCGAAAAAATCATTGCGAAATCCCTTATAGCACAAGAAAAAACATGAATAGAAAAAAACAAATTCGTAAAATTTTGGGTTACTTTATATCCTAAAATCAGTGTCTATTCCAAGATCATTGTTTCGGCAGCAAGTAGTGCCATAATTATCTTCTATGTGTATTTCCAACATTTCTTGATCAATAACCTTTCTATACAATTGTAGATTTGGTAACGCCCTCCACTCATCTCCATAATGTTTTGATAATAAATTGGTGACGGATGCTGCTTTCTGTGGATCAACAGGTGTTCCCAATTGCATGATGTTAGAATTTAACATAGCCAGCGTCTTGCCATGTTTAACAATGCCTTGTAGAGCTCCAATATCGCTCCAATAATTTACCTCGCCGGGTATTTTAACATTACCTTCTATCTTTTCAAAAATAAATCTTTTAGCACCCTTCGATTGATAAGCATCCTAATATTTTCCTCAAACCTCGATACTAGAGAAGTCTCTAGATATTTTATAATATTCTTCTGGATTTGTAATCGCAGATTTTTTTTTTACTTTTCGTTCAATGAGCACCTACACTTGATCGGTAGACATGTAGTAATGTCCAACCACGGGAAAAATTAATTCAATTTTGGAAATGTGATTTGGAAACACTCGACAAACCCACGAAGCGAGCATACCAATAACGATGGAGTTCTTGTTTTGCCCAGCGCACCCCTCAGCAAAAAAGACGAACAGTTGTAAATCTTCAGAAAAGTCAAATCTGGAAAGAATATGAGAGATGGCTGAGGCTATGACACTGGAGTTTTTTGGTAATTGTTGATCTGTCCACAAGTATGAAGTAACGTTTTCAATGCTTAACTTTGTAGATGATGGCCCCTGTACAACTGTAAAGTTATAAAAATTGAACTGTTCTGAAAAATAAGCTGATTGGTCGGCTAGTTTGGGTAGGGCTAGATTTTACTGACAATCGAATGAGAAACTCTGAATATTATTACAATCAGCTTTAAGAAACCAGTTAAAAGCCTGTATCTTTAGCTTATGTACACTGTTAGTCAACATTAGTTCTTTTTTTACGTCTTGATTTGTTTCAGTTTTGAGCTTTTCTTGTGTTTTTAGTTAATCTGAGCACATATCAGTGAAAGGTGTTCCAAAGCCTATATTGTAGTGATTGTTAACATAGTGTCTAAAAAAATATTCTTTCACTTTTAATTGTTCATCCACTGACTCATTGTACATTTTGTGCAATTTTCGAATATTCAGCTCACAAGGTGGGTATGTTCTAACTCTGTTTTACTGCGACAGTAATGGGTTTCAGAACAAGTCAGACTCTCTATGAATGTTGATATTGCATTTTTCTTATTGTTATTCTTATGTTTTATTCTGTAACCCCCGCGACTTTCTCTTGGTGGAGAGCCTCTTGTCAAAAATCGCTCTTTCCTTCCCGGACTGTGCATTTTTTAATATCCAAAATACTCAAAAAGGTTTACATTAAACGTTTTCGTACTTGTTTTTATGTGGTTCTGTCTGTTTTCCTGCTTTTATTTAGTGGTGTTTTTGTAACATGACAACTGGTGATGACCATGTGATGACCGCGCAGCATGTGAGACGCCACGTGAAACTTTCCCATGCGTCCATTGGTTAAAATAGACTTGGCGGCCTTTGTATCTAAATGACTGCTAATGACAGTTGGCGGGTTTTGAGTTTAAACGTGGGTTTTAAAGCACAAAAACAAAGATTTGGCTTGTTTTAAAAGGAAATGATCGTTCCAATACGTGGAAGATGCATTAAACTACCGACTAGTTAATAATAATAACTCGGTAATAACTCATTTTTTGTATTTTTGTGACTTGGCGGGTTTTGCATCTATACAACTCATATAAAATAAGAAATGGTTAAATATATGGATGAGGAAGGCTTCGCATGCCTTCATAAATTGATAATTTTTTTCTGGAAAACAAGAACAGTACCTACAGATTAGACGGTAGCAATAATTTTACCAATTTTTGAAAAAAGGAGACGCAACAAAGTACACTAACTATAGAGGGATATCAATATTAAGCGTCATCAGTAAAGTGCACGAAATAATACTCGAAAAGAAATTAAGAAAAATTGTAGTTTCCACCACAAATGATAACCAATGTGGCTTCAGACCATCATCAATGGGGACAACAGATTTGATATTCAGTATAAGGCAATTAACAGAAAAACAACTCTGGCCAATAATAGCAAGCTATACGTAGGTTATTTTGATCTTAGTAAGGCGTTTGACAGTGTGCCCAGAGAAAAAAATATGGGAAATTCTAGAAGAATGCAAAATTGGTAGTAATTTATAACTAGCAATAAAGAGTATTTATCACATCACAAGAAATGTAATAAGAACAAATAATGTGTAGTCCAAAGAAAGCCTATTGTTGTTTATAGTACTAATGGATAAAATGTATAAGACATGCAGAGAACGGATAAAAGCACCACGACGCCCACCATTAGGATCTATTAAACGGAAATATATAAAGAGTTGGTCAAATGGGATAGAAGTTTCTCATTTTTGTGCCTTTCAATATACTGAAACGAAATCCGGGATATCTTGCACAGTTCCTGAAATATCGAATATTCCTTTTATAACTTTTTTACTTTTGAAGGAAATTTTACGAAACTTGGCACTCTTACATTTCTCGACGTCAGTTTTCTAATCACAGTGCCAAACATGTTCTGCGCCAACTAGATGCCCAAATTTTCGTAGTCAACTTTTGATTTTCTTATGGCCGTAATATTGGATATAGCATTCAAAAGGGCGAAATATTCCGTTTACTATGAAAATTTTGGCATCTAGTTGGCGCAGAAAATGTTTGGTACTGTCATCAGAAAGCTCACGATGAAAAATGTAAGAGTGTCAAGTTTCGTAAAATTTCCTTCAAACCTAAAAAAGTTATAAGAGGAAAAGGAAAGTGCACTTTTTCAGTTTTTCAGCGATATTTCAGGAACTGTGCAAGATATCCCGGATTTCGTTTCAGTATATTGAAAGGCACAAAAATGAAAAACTTTTATTCCATTTGACCAACTCTGTATGCATTTCCGTTTAATAGATCCTAATGGTGTCGTAAAAGTGACCACCCTGTATAGGGATACATAAATGAGTAGTATAGAATCGAAACTCACAATATCCTAATACCGAAATTTTGGGAATTAACCAAAAGCCGCTCGACTCGACAATTTATTTCCCCGAATGTCGCAAATACATTTTTTGCACTTTCATCTTAAAAGTTGACACTTTACAAACTCTAATCAATGTCAAAAGGTGGCATTTATCAAATGTTACATTGTTTATTTGTATCCAACCATAAAAGTGGTATCAAATGCATAAAGGAATTTCATGATACGCTGTCATCGAAATACCTGCTGTCAGAACAATCAATCAAATTTTCGCGACACGAGTACATCGATAGTAGTTCATCATGGAAGTGGATGATACATCCGATGCGGAAAGCTGCACACCACCAGATGTAGTAAAGGAAGCAGAGATAGCTAGTTTAGAACTACTACCGAAAAATTCAAGGGTAATATATGAAAAACGCTACCAGGAATTTATCAAGTGGTGTGAATCTAGAACCGTTAGAAGGTATTCAGAGAATACTTTATTAGCATATTTTGCCGATCTTTGCAGAAAATATAAGCCCTCTAGCATTTGGTCTATATTTTCAATGTTAAAATGCACCCTCGCTACAAAACATAATGCGCAAATTGGAAAATATAGCAAATTAATAGCTTTCATCAAACAGAATGGCGCAGGATTTATTTTTTAACCTTATTTTTAAATACTATATTGTACTTGTTTACGGTATGACGTGCAAAAAGTTATGTATGTAATGCGTGTGTAAAATAAGCTTTATGGCATTCGTTCAGATGTGTCGTGACGAGCCTTCGGCTCGTCACGAAATATCATCTGAACTCATGCCATAAAGCTCAATTTTACACACTTATTACATAAATAACTATTTTACATCCTGTTAGCTCTACTAAATTAATTGTAAAATAAAAATGTGCTTATTTAATATAGCATTTTAATAATAAAACCAGTTAAAAATTTGATAATGTTAGTTTTGAAATCAATATGTGGATAATGATTTATTCTGATTATCTGATTTTGATTATTAGTTCTGATTCCATAATAGTTATAAAATTAATAAAATATCTAATTATACATGCAATAACATTATTTTATTAGAGCAAAGCAGACAAAACCATTGAAACTAGGCACAACAAAATAGGTTATAAACTGTAACATTCGGGTGAGATTGACAGCCATAAGATGGCTTGTGATTGATTGAAAATCAGTTGGTGTCAAAAGTATCAATGTTCAATGGATAATGTTAGTTTGGACTTCAACTCTCTACTTCTAATAGCATTTTACCCGCGATATAGTGAGTTTGGACTTGAACCGACACCATATTTGATTTCAGAGCAAAATTTCAAACAAAAAACCACCGCTAACTCGATTTCGATGATTTTGGATATTGTGAGTTTTGATTCTATACGACTTAAATTACAACATTTATACATATCAGAAGTGATATATGCTGATGATTTATTAATAATAGCAAACTCGGAAACCGACTTGCAGAACAACATCAAGATATGCGATAACGACCTCCAGAAGAATAATACGAGTATCAACATCGGAAAAACAGAGGTCGTGGTAATAGGTAAAAAATTAGAAGAACTGGTAGTAACACCAAACAGCACTAGACTAAAACAAGCTGAAAATTTTAGACAACTTATCAACTTAGATAACGAAATCAATGACAGAATTTCCAATGACACTAAACTCCACTACGCACTGAATAAAACATTTAAAAGGAAGATGGAAGTCAGCCCTACTACTAAAATAAAAATGTACAAATAGCTATTTATGGTATAAGTGAATAAAGTCGAATTTGAAGTTACTTTATTCACGTGTATCATACAAGATTGTTTCCAATTCGTGATCAGAATTGAAGAATTTGCGTGAAGTATCACATTGTCAGGTGATAACGAAAATTTCAAGGACAGTGCAAATTTACCTATTTTTTACTTTATTCACGTTGTCAATGGTTATAGTGAATAAAGTGAAAATGTAAACATTATATTCACCCATTCGATTAAAGTGTAGTTTTAACGATGAGATTCAATATACATAATGGGCACTTTTTCCAATTCGCATTATTAAAATGCTCAATTCGGCAAAATTCGACTTTATTTACTTGTACCATAAATAGCTATTGTGCCTATATTAACCTATGGAACAGGTTTATTGGTTTATTGGTTTATTGGTATTCAGCCAAAAATCAAATCAAATGTTAATTTAAAACATGTTATCTACATATTTTAACTCTGCAAAATACTCATGGATACGTTGCGTAAATCCAAACCGAAAGTTATTGATTAGTACCAACATACAATTTTTTGTTTTACCTGGATATTTCCAAACGAATTGTTTTTAACTTTTCTTAAAATATTTTTAGTAACTGTATATATTTTCAATAACTTAAAGTAGGTAGAAGGCACCATAGATATTTAGCTATTTGTGCAATAAGATCGCAAAGTGGTACATTGTTCCTCTCGTGAGAAAGATGCTGCGCGAAGCGAAGCCTAGCGTGGCAATTCCCCGAGTGCAACAATGGCACTTTGCGCTCGAATTGTACACACGATTTTTCCTACAATTTATTGTTTCATAATACAATCGTTAATTAAGGCAGGTAATTAATTACTCCTACAAAATATGTTCTTTATTTTTTAGTCATTGGCCCCTTGTACCCTCTTGAGTGTCGGGGTTATCAAAATATGTTCCTAAAAATTAAATTATTAATAATTACTGGAAAATAGTAACACTAATTAACAGATACATTAATGTGAAAAGTACAATTTTTGCAATGCTTGATAATAATTCCTAAACCTTATGGAATATCGGAATTAATTACAGAAATTTTTGGTTATTATTGGCAAGCGACAAAGTGTTTTGTCTTTTGACAAAGTGTCGAACTTTGCGCTTGTTGTCAATAGCAACGCGCGACAAAGTGACCGTCCTCGGAAAACTTCTGGCTCGCATTAGCAAGCACAAAGACCTACCTTGTGTGTCAATTGTATGAAAAATTCATACCTTCGAAATATATTATTGAATTTCTGTTTTAGGTTTCAATGCTGAGGTTCTATCATTTGCAGTTTTTGCCTATCTATCTTATTAATTAAATATACAAAATATTAATCATTAAAAATCAAGTTATGATTGTTAAAAACTGTAAATTTTAAAGTATACTAGTGCAAATCATCGTAATGGAATCATGGCTAAACATAAAATCCATTAATGATTCATGGTGTTTCACAGTAAAAGATTCGTAGGAACAACATTATCACTTCTTGCGATTTCATACATATTGTGAATTCCATAAATTAATTATCGCATAATATTTTAAGGATTATCATATATTTTAATTTTTTTTTAAGGATTATCATATGAAAAATAAACCTTTTAAATTCTATTAACACGTTAAAGTAAATGTTGGAAATGGCTTTCATTGTTTTTTATTGTTATTCTATTGAATTCCGTTTCAGGTTTCAATGCTGAGGTTCTATCATTTGCAGTATAAGTTAAAACAATATTGATGACCTTAAGCCTATCTAGCTTATTAATTAAAAATACAAAATAATAATCTTAAAAATAAAGTTATTATTGACCAAAACTTTGAAATTTAAAGTATACCAGTGCAAATCGTCATGATCAAATCATGGATAAACATAAAAACCATTAATGATTCATAGTGTTTCACAATAAAAGATTCGTAGGAACAACATTATCACTTCTTACGATTTCATACATATTGTGAATTGCATAAATTCATAATCGCATAATATGTTAATGATTATTATATCATATTTTAATAGTTTTTTTAAGGATTATCATATGAAAAATAAACTTTTTAAATTCTATTAACATGTTAAAGTAAATGTTGGAAATGGCTTCCATTATTTTCTATTGTTATTCTATTGAATTCAGTTTCAGGTTTCAATGCTGAGGTTCTATCATTTGCAGTATTAGTTAAAACAATATTGATGACCTTAAGCCTATCTAGCTTATTAATTAAAAATACAAAATATTAATCATAAAACTAAAGTTATTATTGACCAAAACTTTGAATTTTAAAGTATACCAGTGCAAATAGTCGTGATGGAATCATGGATAAACATAAACACCGTTAATGATTCATTGTGTTTCACAGTAAAAGATTCATAAGAACAACATTATCACTTCTTGCGATTTCATACATATTGTGAATTGCATAAATTCATGATCGCATAATATTTTAAGGATTATCATATCATATTTTAATATTTTTTTAAGGATTATCATATGAAAAATAAACCTTTTTATAAGACGATCATATGCAATATTCATTCATTTATTCATTCATATTATGAATTTCGTTCCAAACTTTATCACCATCCTGTATATGAAGGTAATAAAAGTCTTATTATGACCTGGATAGCACATATCTTTCAGCAGCTAAATGTGTTTTGCAGTTAAGTACAAAATACGAAATAAAAATTGTTACATCTCTAAAAATATAAATGTTGTGTGATGTAGTTTATCCATGATATCATATCACAATTTTTACTAATCTAATGGATTTGGAGCACATCAATTTCTCTGAATACGTTTAAAGACATATTTATGGAAAACATAAACTATTTTAATATTTTCATTTTGCTTTTGATCGATAACTGGCCTTACTCGTTTAATTCCTCAGAATACGATTATATAGATAATAGACAAGATATTTCGGCAAAAAATGAACATGATAAATGAATATGAAATGAAAAATATGAAAAATGATTTTTTTAAATATTTTCCGTGGGCGAGATCAAACCAATTAATATTCTAGGGCCTTTATCGTAATAATAATCATGCATATATTAATACGTTCAATATTTTGCCAGTTTCAGGCTATTAAACGTCTGTTTACATTCATAAAAGTCGGCTGGTGGGTAAACCATAACTGTATCCTGTATGTAAAATCGGCAAGGTAATAACATTACCCTGGCGATATGTCATTGTCAACACTTGTCAAGAAATTGAAAACCAATTTTCAGCTGAAAGTAATTACTATGAACTTGCCAAAGAAGTTTGCAAAGCAGAAAATAGTAATATAATTTGCATATTTTCAAATTCTGCAATCATATTTGCAAATTTGGATTGATGAATCCACTTTCTATGGATCATTTTTAATATCAAAACAATACTATGTTTATCATTGTTTTAATATAGGTTTATGTAAAAGTCTCGATGACAATATCATTAAAAAATGCGCGTCACCAATAAAATTAAAATTATCAAATTGTAAAATAATTAGGTGTCGAACATTACTTTTTTTCTGAAACTGATATGACTCTAGGAAATAGTTTCCTTACATTTTACTTATCATGTATAACGCATATTTTACATGTATCAATAATCGTTATCATGTAAATCAGTATCATATTATATTAATTCTAAAGAATTTACGTAATGTATAAAGTTATCTAGTAATATATATTGAATCGCGTTTATCTTCAATAAAATCGGACTAGCAATACGAGCAATGCCATAAAAATTATCCCTTGAACAGCACGGGCCGTAAAAATAATCTCAGTCTATTATTTTATCGCCGACCCGTCCATAAACGGTTAATGCAAGTTCCTTATCGTGTATTGCTCCAACGAACATATAAAGTTGCTTCTCCGAAACCCATCCTTATGTGGGTAAAAGGGGTGAAATTTGTGTTGAAGAACAGTTTCATACAGTATCTGCGAAACTTTACCACATTACAACCAAATAATTACATAAATTAATAATAAATGGAAAATTTATAACATTTAGTAAGACAAAGCAGTATATCGATTAAGTTTACGTGTAAATTATATAATTTATTTTATTATTATTAATTATTTATTTAATTATTTATTATTAATTTTATAATTTATACGGAAATAAGTTTGTAATTGGGGGGCCACTTTACGGGTTATATTACATAAGCAACGTAATTTGTTTAAATCGTAGATTAAAATAGGACTTTATTACCCAGGTGCATGTCTACAATCGCGTAATTAAATATAAATTTGTGACATCATTTTTAGGTATAGTGCATTTTATGTAAATAATTTCCAGGTATATAAAAATAAATATTTCTAATGATTCATTCGTGCTTATCAATTAATGTATTATTAAAGTGTAGCTACATACAGGATGTAGCCTTCTACCCCACCTATCCTCGCTCGGACCATCTCTGCTAGACTAATGAAAATTGAGGAACAAATCTGATTGGAAGTTATTGGACATTTGATGTGCTACATTTTGACATTATTTTGGAGTGTACAGAGTGTACTATAAATCCGGGACACAATATTTGATTTAATTTTTGAATGGAACACCCTGTATATTCTTTCATTTTTGGAATCTGCTTCATGTAGGCTTCATAAATTATTTTTATTTTTAATAATCATATGCAACGTTGAAAGGTTATTCAAATTTTAATCAAATTTTTCGAAAAATCACAGGCCTGGAAAAATATTCAACAAAACCTTATTATAAGAGATTAATGAAGGAATCTGAGTATATAAGTACTAAAGCAATGTGCCAAAACATTCATAATATTTTGAGTCACGTAGAATAGACAGGGTATTCTGAAACAACGATACAATTTTGCTATTGTCAGTCGTGTAAAACTAAACCGTGTTTCCTCCTACTCCTTGTACCAAGAGGACACTTCGGTGTAGTTCCTGAATCAGTATCCTGAGGAATTTTCCGGTTTGTTTATGTGCTGCCAATTGATCGATATCGGCGGAATGCCAGCTGTGTTCATAAATTAACACGCCTAGTGTTAGATAACTCGGAAAGTTTGAATAACGCTCCGAAGGACTAAGCTTCCAATTTCTATCAACCGTATCGGCTTACATGCCACTGCGATGTAATCTGGCCAGTCGAACAAGTTAAGTAGAATTACAAACACGTTACGACAGGTGCATCGTCGGACCGTCGCTGATGCAGCCGCACTTCGCCATTACACCGGGGATGATCCCGGAAAGCACCCCCAACGACGGCAGAAGCCCTAAATCGGTCAACTTTCACTACTGCCTCACACTAATTGACATGACACGATTAATTCCGATTTAGATCCGCGATTTAATTAAAACCTAAGCCGTGTTATTTCAAGCTTAATTATGCATGCAGCAAGGCGGATTTGTGTTTTGAAGTAGAAACGTATGTAAAATTAAATTATGTCGTTAACTCTATGTGCCGCCATACGGGCATTAATTAACCTAAGCTGTTATTAAACTTAATATTATATTGTTAACAATAGCATTGAACATCGAATCTTATGTACAATAGTATATCACGTTTCAATAACGTAAAAAAAACAATAAAATATATTTTTTTAAATACAGTGTATTTCAAATTAAACAACCCAAACCGCCATTTCCATCAACCAGTTGGTGCTTATTTAGGGTAAAAACAAAAGGCAACTAAGCCCAAATTTGGTACAGGTATCTGCAATATCTATGGATTGTCATGTCATTAGTGTCAAGATTTGTAATAAATCAGTGTTATTTGTACATCGCTCTTGAAATTTATAATCAATCGTTTATTGGTTCGCCTCAGATCCGAAGCAGAAATACAGTATAAAAAATATATAAATATAGAATTTTTAACACACAAATTTCTATATTCTTATAGTCAAGGATAATTATGTTTGTTTATACAAGATGGATACTATTTTGATATGTCTTTAATGAACTGAGCAAGTGGTCGGTTCTTCCTTTCCCTTATTTTTTCCTTGAAATTAAATTTCCTTGAAATTTATACAATCATTTTACAATTAAAAGTCGTTTTTGCAGTTTCATTCTAGGCATGTGTATTAGATAAACTAAATCCGTTATAGATATGAATTGTCAAAGTGCCTTTGGGTTAGCATTATTGATAAATTACTAGGAACGCCAATGTGTATTTGAACTATTTAATTTTGGCGGCAATAGTAAAATGATTATTTCAAATTTTGACAAGTCCTTTGTGTCATTTAATTTTCTTAGTCCCGAAACTTATTAAAAGCTAATAAAACGGAAAAACCAAAGAAAAGAATATTACTCTCTACAAAAGAGAAACTGTGGGTAGTTAATTGTTATCTGGAAATTAAAGAGATAACGCTCCACTCATCAAAGAAATTTATATGCGAAAAAGTTGCAAAGGTGTTTAAGGTAATCTATATCAAATCTGATTTTAATATAATATTTTTTACGTTTGTTTTTGATATAATAAAAAATCATTAAAGTGGTCAGAGTTTTCAAAACCCCAATTTGCATGGAAAACAAAATACGTTACGAATTCACACTAATATGCACTTTAAAAAGGAATAACTTTCTAGAACAATTTGTGGGTACCAGGAGAGAAATGAATACTTTACATCAGACGATTTTTTAGATTACGCAAAATTGGAGTTAGAAAATAATGGAGGAAGATCAACGTTATACAAAATCATAAAATCTATGGGGTACAAATTTAGAAAAGTTAATGGCCGTCGCATTTTATGTAAAAGTACTCGCATAAAATCTTTGAAAATGTCTTTTTCAAGAAAATATTTGCAACTCTGTGATTCATCAAATTCGCTGACTTTTATTTTTTTGGATGAGCCATGGATCTTCCAAAATGGTAGTCAGGTACGACAATAGCGTCATGACTGTTATTTAAAAGGGAATCCATCCAGAATCAGAGCAGAAGGGAAACGCTTTACTGTTCTTCATACGGGATGTGCTTCCGGATTTTTAGAGGGATGCAGTTTTCTTTTAGATAATAAAATTGAACATCGTGATTACCACAAAAACATGTCTGGGGAATTATTCAAAGAGTAGATTAAAAAGCAACTAGTCCCTACTTTAAATCAAATTAATGGCCAAGTAGTTGTTATAATAGACAATGCCCCTATCATTCCATGCGCGCTAATAAACCTCTCAATTCAAGTTCATGGAAAGGGGAAATGTGGTGGAAAAATGAGTGGCTTCAAAGAGAGAATATCAATTTCAATCAAAAATCAACTAAAAAAGAACTATGGAAGCAGATTAAACCTTATCTAAGGCACAGAAAACAAAAAATATGTAATTGACGAAATTTTGAATACTTATGGACATTAGGTTCTTAGGCTTCCCCCATACCAGTATAATGCAATTGAACTTGTATAACTAGTATGTGGGTTTGCCAAACAGTATTACAATAAACATATTCACGCCCAACCTGCATCAAGAGGTAATGTTCTTCATTTATGGAAAGAAGCTCTTTCAAAATTTACCCCAGAAATGTGGCGAAATAGTATCCAACATTGCAAAAAACTCATCGAATATGATTGGACGAAGCATATGGGAAATACATATACCGAAAACATCCCTTCAATAATTAAATCATTAGGACAATTGGAGTCAGAATCTGATGAGGAATTGTACCCACTTCTTGTAATTAAACCAGCTCAAATGATTAAAAACTAATAGGTCTCATAACGTCAAAACACAAGTTGTCATCAATGACATATTTGTTACTAGTACACTGTCAAAATTATTATACAATGTGACATTTTGGCCAACCTTGAATTTGACAATTCATATCTATAATGTATGATCTGTACATGAAATTGTTTTATATTGACAGTGACAGCTGTCACTTTTTGAAATAATTAAAAATGTATACATTGCCAAACTTCTGTTTTTACAGTTTTCTACAGAAAAATAACTGTAATCTGGTAAACGGAAATGGCTATATGGGTGGCTAAATTTGAAACACGTTAATATATGTTTAGGTATATTACATTTTATTGTAAGTAGTACAAATAGGACGTAAAAAAAAACAAAAGTTGATGGCTATTTTCCGTTGAAATGGAAGTGATAGTAGATTTTTGTTTAGGGTGAACTGAATCATAAGATTTTTTCAAGTTTTTATACAGGCCCTTAAAGTTTTAACAGATTCAGACACCCATATATACAAGGCATCGCACTCAGACCATCCGTTAAAAGTTTATGGGGTTCCATCAAAATTTGAAGAAAAAAAACCTCAAAATATAGCTGATTCAGTACTCCTCAAACTAAATCAAACTTTTACGCTTGATGCTAATAGATGACGCTGGTCAAGATGCAAATTAAATATGTTTTGCAACATTGCTGAATTATAAGCAAGGATACAAGCAAATAATTTAACCAGATTTTTTATTTATATTTCGTTGAAATTAGTTTGAAAAGTTGACACCACTTTCCTGATCGCTCTGTATATACAAATTAAATATAAACGTAATTAAAATTATTGTTTTATTATTAAAGTTATACAGAACATTATTTAATAAAAGTAACGTAGTAAATTATTCAATAAAATACAATTCGTTTATTTAAACGTATCAATATCGAATTGTATTATATTGGTGTGCGAACTGTCGCAAGTCACTCCATTTGCGTAACAAACACGAAAGATCGATATGGGAATTGCGAGGAATTTTATATTCGTGCCGCAAATGCAATGCAAACCGTACACGAGGCTTCCCATAAAACAAATGATCGGAAAATCTGATAAACAGAGAGCCTTTGCTATGCAATTTCCATTCATTTCCAAGATAAACTTCAATACATATTTAAAACGCAAATCGATACAACGAATTTCGCCGCCGCGTACGCATACGCCTTTCCCATGCAAGTACTGCCGACGAACTACCGCAATCTAATTCAAAAACTTACTTATATTTTTCCCTGCGGGCAAATAAATTCCAGTTTAAAACTCAATTTTCTTTTAAACC
This sequence comes from Othius punctulatus, assembly GCA_951805005.1. Classification (NCBI taxonomy): domain Eukaryota; kingdom Metazoa; phylum Arthropoda; class Insecta; order Coleoptera; family Staphylinidae; genus Othius; species Othius punctulatus. The sequence continues at coordinate 43,083,759 of OX638141.1, read as the reverse complement.
TGGATTATAAGTCGGTGCACGAGCAAAAATACTTCAATAACATCTACGCTTTAAAAACTTCGTCTACGATTATTTTATTTTACTGCCATGTCAATTGCCAGTTACATCCATCCTAAACTACCAAATTAGTTTTATGCAAATAAGTTTATGTATGATCACATGCCATTTGCATTATACTGGCTGATTAAAATTTCTCGTGACAAACGATAACAAGTAATTATTTTTTATAAAGAAGTTTATAGAGATCACAGGATAATAATAATTCCTACTACTCCGCCCCCTAAGGCGTAATTGGTTACTGTCATTATTTGCCGGCTAATTCTGACCTAATTACATTTTAATTTTTACCATAGGCCCCTGAATTATTACTAGTTATGCAGGCGTTAAGACGACACGATTAAATTTGCTCATCTGCGCCTGCAAACAACTAGCGTAGAGGCACATTTCCAATATTTGTTGCAAGAAAATGGGAAAACTGCAGAAAAACAACCCTGGATATGCAGGCCTAGCAATCGAACTCGGGACCTTGCACTCTACAAGCGAGCGCGTATACACTCGTTCCACCGTAGCCTCTAGGAAATAATATCTAGGGATAATAATTGATGATTATGATTATTATTATCATTGATGGCCGAATAATAATAATATTGGTCATATAAAAATCAAAAAAGGATACAAAATTACACCAGTCTACGATGTATTCAGCTCAAGTGCTTCACATATAAATTGTATAGGCAAAATTAAGTAAGTAAAGCGTAATAGTACATAAGAACGATATTAGGCCGATATGGTATATAACAGACGAGGTTGAGATTTTATAATTAACCGAGTCTGTTATATCCATATCTTCCGTATGTTGTTTTATAGTTTTCGTGATATTAAAATAAAAAGGATAAAATTTTGCAAAATTATTTCATATAACATATTATGATAATGACATATTATGGTGTTATATAATCATATAACATATTTCAAGTATGCTGTGATTGTTGCGTAGTAACGCTTGTGAGCACCAAAATAAATAAATGAACAAAATGTCAGGTAAAAGTGGTAAAAGTTTTTCTTCTGAATGTTATCAAGCAATTCTGAATGAACCGGCTGCAGCAAGTCGAGAGCTACTGCCTGCGAAGACCAAAAATAGATACGAAAATGCGAATTTCGAATGGAGAAAAAGCAGGAAAGTTAAAGGTACTACCGAAGACATTTTACTGTGCCATGTATCCTCACCTATTAAAAATGTCGTCCATGGCTGTTAAATTTTATCGGCCGTGGCTGATATCAGTTAAATAACAACCATGGGGATAGTACCGACAACATGTAATTACAATCAAGTATCACGAAAAATATTGTACACGTATAAATTAAGTGTTTTTCATCTTAATCTTTGGATATCGAACTAATAAGCATGTAAAAATCAGTTTTTCTAGCATGGCGTATTTTAAAGCTGCCTAACAGCAACATATTTATTGACCAACTTTGATCTGCAATAAACGTGTAGAACCGCTTATATGTATCTTTTAAACTAGCCATCGGAGCACTGCAGATATATTTGAGCTATCTTTAAGATAATTTTTTCAAATAATGGAAAGACAAAAACATCGATAACTTTATATAGTTACGCCGACAAGAGCTGACAATGACTCATATTTTTTTCGATCTAATAATCGCGTTTTCTATGCTCAAATGTAAAAGAACTAAATAAATTATGAAACGTGTCTCGAAATTAAGCAATATGGAGCGATGAATCCCTGTAAGCTCTCGACGGGACGACTGTAGATGCTTTACTACTGCTATTCTTAAATTTTAACAAATTATGAATCATCTATAAACAAACAGATTTTATTCAATAGTTTTTTAATGAATCAACAAAAACTTATCCAGAATTAAATACATTGATATGTAAACATTTCAGGGTATTAAATAAAATTATTAAGTCATTAAGTCAATATTGTCGCTACTTCGTTACTAAATATCGACAATAAATACTTATTATTATTAATGTATTTTTCCTTAATGCATGTTATTGTGTACTCACGATACACATCCATCAAATAATTTATTCATATTAATAACCGTTTCAAATACATTTAAAATCGATTAGGACTAGTACTTCTTTACTATTATAATGTTGCCAATTACTTACACTTACACCTTTTCTAAGGCCTTGTGCGACCGGGAATGAATATGCCAAAATAATTACATATTTTATGCACGAGCCGTCTATAAAGGTCACTTTATAAGCTTCTTTTGAAGGCGTAAAAATCGTTTTATGACATAGCGCGCATAAAGTACATTATAGGATGCCTGATGTATTAACCCCTAATTGTAACTTTGTCTGTTAGGTAGGAATTTGGGAACTGTAAAAATTTAACGAAATGAAATTATTTGTTTTAGTTGGGCATATGTAGGAACCTTCTATGAATTTGGGAACTGTAAAAATTTAACAAAATGATTTTTTTTGTTTTATTCGGGAATATGTACAATGCTCGAGAAAAAAAAACTGGGACAAATCTTAAAAGAGATTTGAGCATTATTTTATTAGAATTAACGAGGCACAATTTTGATAGATAAATATGACGTATTCAAAATTAATAATATGATATCCATAGTAAAATTAGGCACATTCATGTTCGAACAAATTAACTGTCCCAGTTTTTTATGTCGCGTGTAGTACATATTCCGGTATGTACATAAAATTTAGGGCCGAAGCCGTTAAACGTCTTATTATGCCCTTAATACATAAGTACACATTATGTCTATCCAGAATTAAAAAAAATTATCTCAATAAAATAACATTATAGTGTAATAGCCATTATAAATTTAAATGTAAATTGCTAACTAAACATAGCTTGCTAATGTATAACCTACAAATATAAAAGCTGCCAGATCATGTACCATGCGCTGTGATTTTAATAATTTGCAATATTATAATAGATATATGCATACGATTCAGATTTTTTTTTTAAATATATAATTAGTTTCAATAGTAATAACTTTGTTTCATAATTTGGCGGCTAACAAGGTCCATGCAACCTTAGTAATTCGTATGAGATAAATATTTCATGTGAAAACAAATAACTGTCAATAGCAGCGATTTCCAAAATGTTTAACATTAGGACCCACTTTTTAGAAACGCGGTCTATACGACCCACTTCCAGAGTTGTCCTTTGGTCCTTTGGATTGTGAGGCCCCGGGCATAAATATGGAGTGGGGCCCCAGTAAACAAAAAAGTGAATAAATAATTGCTCGGTGTGGGGACTCATTAGACACTGGGGCCCCGAGCGTACGCGTTGTCTAATTTATTGGAGTGGAAAACATCCCTAACTCACGTGTTTGATACAATATTTTATTCAATATTGTCGAAAAACGTTTAGAAGTTACACATTTAATTTTTATAATATCAAGTTGGTAACAAGTCAAACTGAAATTTATTATGAAATAAAAAAATTAAAAAACCGATTGTTTTTGTACCAGAAGGGGTTCCAAATGAAGCCCCAGAAGAAATCAGAAACTTGATGTCAACGAAGTTAGAGGTATTCTATCAAATCGATGTTGTATGATTTTGAATTTAAATAAATTAAAAGTGTTAAATTCACTAGTGGAATCAAGACAATTTTATTTCACTTGAAGATAAACAACTGCTTATGATGTCTGCTAAGAGGTATAGAACGTCAGTTTAAAACGTCAGAATTGAATAATAGCTATTTATGATATAAGTGCATTAAGTCGAATTTTGTCCACGAAAAAACAGTTTAGCGCAGGAGGCAAAGCCGAGTGCGATAATGTTTTCGAATGGATAAAATTGCTTTATTCACGTGTAGCATACAAGATTTTTTCCAATTCGTTATCAGAATTGAAGAATTTGCGTGTCACATTGTTAGGTATCAATGAAAATTTCAAGGATAGTGCGAATTTACCTATCCTTTTACTTTATTCACGTTGTCAATAATTATAGCGAATAAAGTGAAAATGTAAACATTTTATTCATCCATTCGATTAAAGTGCAGTTTCAAACGATGAATTTCAATATACATAATGAGCATTTTAATAATGCGAATTGGTAAAATTGTATTTATGCAATATAGAGCTAGATGTCTCAGTCACAATTTCCGATATATCGATTATATAGATATAATTAGTAGGTTCTAAACCGCAAGGTCAATTTCCAGAAAATTAGTTTTTCCGGCAGCAAGTCGATAAGTTTCATTAACGTCTAAACGAGCACTAATACCGGATAACACGTCATTTAATACGAATATCCTGTTCGCTGTATAAAACTCTGAATGAAGCTGTAGCGTTATTTTATATAATCCTAGTTAAATAAACAACAATGTATCGGGTTAAATCAAACACTTGGTTAAAGTTTCACTGTATTCATAGAATAAACCTCTACAATTGTTTCGGCCTCACGACCATTATCAAGAGTACAGAGATACTGCACTCTTGATAATGGTCGTGAGGCCGAAACAATTGTAGAGGTTTATTCTATCAATACAGTGAAACTTTAACCAAGTGTTTGATTTAACCCGATACATTGTTGTTTATTTAACTAGGATTATTACCTTCTATTCTTCTTAGGAATTTCAAATCGGATGCCTGTATCCTTGATTTCTTATCTCATTCATCACCCAGGATTCACTCCCGTATGTTAAAATTGGTGTATATATTGGTTTGAATACCGTCAGTTTTGTCTTTATTGATATCTCTTTCTTGTTTATGAACGAGCATTTTATTGCACTGCACAGTACAGTCTTCCTGCTTGCTTGACCCTGTTATTAATTTCTGTCTTCTTTTCCCTGGCTGTCCCCAGGGGATCTGTATCTCAATATCTATTCCCCAGATATTTTAACTCGACTACTTGTTCCAGTGTTTCTCCTTCCAGCTGGCAATTTATTTTACTTTCTGTCTTTGATATTACCATTGTTTTTGGTTTGCTTAGTGCTTCCTTCCATATCTCGATGTTCTTGATCAGAGGTTTGTCTGTTTTTCCAAAGATGACTATGTCGTTTGCAAAAGCGCACTCCTTTATCTCAACTTTCTTCATGTTTTTGTACCCCACTCTAATTCCTGTTGTTTTTAAACTGGCCTCTTTGATGGCATTATCCATTACTGCTATGAAGAATAATGGGGTCAGTTTCCCTCTTTGCCTTACTCCTAGGTTTGTTGTGAATTCTTCCGACTTGTTGTTGGCGGTTCTGATGTAATTCCTGGTTTTCTTGTACATGGATTTTGTTGCCTCTAGTAGTTGTTTTCCTACTCCTTTCTTTTGTAGGCTTTTCCATACTTTCTCTCTTGGAACGCTGCCGAACGCTTTTTGTAGGTCTATGAAGCATATATATTCTTCTTTATTGTATGGTCATATTTTCTCCTCAACTTGCTTGAGCGTGAATATTTCGTTTTTTCATGTGCAATATTTATGTATTTGTCTATGTATCATGTACATCTGTGCTGACAATGAAACTAAAGATTATTATTATTATTATTGCATATATCTAAAAGATACTGCTCGCCGTATGTTCCCATATATTTGATCTCTTATGGTGTAATTCCGTAGTGTCCCGCCGCTTTTTCAACTATTATCTGGCAAATTGCTTTCCTTAACTCGTCCATTGTTATCAGTTCTTGTTCGTCCTTTCCTTGCTTGTTCTTCTCTTCTTTATATGCTTCTCCTCTTTTTCCTTCCAGCGGTTTCCCCGCTTCCAGTAGTTCTTCGAAGTGCTGTTTCTATCTGCGCATTATATCCTCTTCTTTCATGAGGATTTCTCCGTCTTTATTCATTATTTGTTTCAGTTGACATATTTCTTCCGTTCTTAGATTTCTAAGTACCTTATAAAACAGTTTGTGATTTCCGTTACTATCCTCTTCCATCTTCTCTAAAAACTCCTCCCATGTTTTTGTTTTTGCTCTTTGTATAGTTTCCTTTGCCTTTTATATTCTGCGAAATTGCTGCTTTTAATTATTAAATTTGACTTTTCTTCAGTATTTTAGAATTATTAGGAGCTGTTTTATCAAATTATTTTAGAAAATTAGGGAACTTTTCTAAAACTGCTGCCATTTTGACTTATTTTGTAAGCGTTTCTATTGTAAAATTTGATATGTTCATTAATTAAGTTAGTATTCGTAGACTTGATATTTGATATTAATTTGATATTACTTGATGTTTTCATTAATTTTTCGTAGATTTGTAGAAGTTACAAATTTTCTTCACCTAGATATTCGTTTAGTTTTTCAGATTTCCCAGAATGTTTCGAAAAGATTAGGAATTTTATTTTTCAGCTTTCCATGTTGCATATTCCATTCTTTTATGATTTTTTTTTTCAATTTAGCTAAAGTTTTCCATCTTCAGAAATTCCCAAGTTAATTTATAAACCAATTTGAAGAATACAATATTTGGGGGGGGGGGGATTTGGCCCCTTCGAGGGCCGAACACAGCCTTAGATTGGGGATCGCTGCTCTACATAGTACCTACTAACAGGAATAGAAAAATAGTTGGAAAATGTAATAGGAGTTAACATATAACCCGAATAAATGTTCTTCCCACGAGGGGATTATTTTTTTTTAATTGTGTTGCCTGTCGGAAATCTTTTTTCTCCAGCGGTGGTTTATTATTTATGAGGGTTTCAATGCTAAACAAGCAATTATGTGAAGTGAACCGGTTTAATTACGACATCGCGAGCCATTTATCATAAAAATTGTTTAAAAATTTCATCGGTGGTAGTAATTTATGGTATCGATCGATATCCTTTCGGATTAAACAGGAGGCCTGTTAAAAATAAATCTTGAGTGAGGACGCGTCAATCGTGAAACCATTGAATCCGCGATGCCCCCCAGCAAAATTCAATTTATATTTTCGCCCATCGGCCATAAATCAATCCCCAATCTGGGACGTGGCGTTGTATTCCAGGGGACCCTCCCTAACCTTGAATAGAGTGCAGTACATTACCTCTATTATAAAACTTATAACATTTTACGGCCCAGTGCAACTTTCTAAGTGACAGTCCCTATCTCCAGCCGCCAAGCGAGACACCTTGAATGAAATAGCTATGGGGGCGGCCTGCTCCGCATGACGCCATTAATAATGTCGGCCGTCCTCATTTATAACGCTCGGCGTCCCTTACAAACCAAAGCCCTCACGTGAAGCAGCAGCATGCGTGACCATGCGGGCATTTAAATAATTTCGGAGGTGGCCAAAATCACCTACAATCTTGAATTCCTACGATATCAACATCAGATGGACGAATCAATCGATGATTGATTGGGTACAGCCAAATTGGCCGTCCTAGTTGCCATGAAGTCCATGAACTTAAAATGAATGACGGTGGATCCTGCGATACATTATTCATGCCCAATTATAGATGTCGATACACGCTTGAGAAAAGTGCGGCTTCCCGAATTATGCATTATTATCACCGCAGCCACATCTGCGACGCTGGAAATTTATGAGATTACTAACTTGTCAATTTTCATTATGCTGGACATCTTTTTTGACGTAAACTTGGACTCGGAAGAAACTTGGATGGAAGCTTAGAAAATTGGCTACATCATTCCCTATTACCTACTATATGAATTACGGATATACAGGACAGCACATTACTTATACAATCCTTCGTTTCAAACTAACCACGTCCAGATTCTATATTAGGCGTACAATTAATTGACAATGACAATGAATATCAATAATAGTATATTATGCTATGAGCAATTAATGATGACCATAAAGACACGAGTAAAACGCCATATTTTCGAAATAGCCACTGATTGTTATACCAGATGGTATTTATATATTTCATTTGTAACGACATTTAGTCATTATATGTGCTTCATACTACACGCTTGTGATTTAGGTTAAGATCTCTAAAGGAAGAATTACGTAATAAAAAATTAGTGGATGCGAATTGATCTAGTTTTTAATGTGATTTACATTGAAATATATGTACGTGGCATCCTTTATTTAATATTTGCACAATTAAGGACATTGTTCTGTAATTAAGTAGGTGGCCAATTACCGGTTAGATTATTAACAAGAATATAGTTATTGGACACCCATGCCATTTAGTTACTTTATTTCTTACTTATTATTTTGTTCCCATCGCAGCTGGAGCTACAAAATGTGGTCGTGATAAAACAATGCGTGAAAATATTATAATAGTTCCTAGTAGTAGTACATCGATCTTTATTCGGCTATCGACCTAACCTAACCTAACCTAACCTAACCTAACCTAAATCCAACGTAACCTAATCTAAAATATGATATTAAATTATATTTATTACATTGACAAATTAAAAGATATTGTTATATGTAATGTACAGTAATTTGTTTGTATTTTAAATAGCATAACAGAAACATTTTTAATCTGAAAATTTAATTTATGGAAAATAAAGCTCCAATAGATGATATCACATTTTAAAGATCTGACCATTCTGCTAATCCTAAAAAATATCGAGGGAAAAATGTAAATTTTCTACAACAAATATTGTTAAACAATTCAATTTTAATATGTCATTCCGGTGAATAATTTGAATCATTGTAACATCAACTGCTCTGTAATATCAACTATAAAATGGAAATTATTTTAACTTAAATTCATGCTAAAATGAAAACCTTTGCTCTGATTGTGGAAAATATTTGTTCAACAACTCATTTACCATATGTATGAAGAATTGTATATAAACAATCTTTATCTGGCTATCGACCCCATTATGAAGAATACATTCTTAGTTTTTTTATTTGAAATCTTTTCGACACATTTACAAGGAAAGTTTTCAAAAATTAATAGAGAGTATTTGCAGTAATTAGATATTTACTTGCAAATGTAGCAACAGTTCTTAAAATGTTCGATATTCAATTTTTTTATTTCAATTTTTTGATCCAATTAGTGCCAAGAGAATTTTTGAAAATTGTCAAACTCTTACATGTGATTATTTAAAAATTCACAGGTTATTTACATAGTACCTGATAAAAATACTGCGATATTTCTGTTTTTTTAATTGTCGTGCTATTTTTTGATTTAACAAAAAAGTTTTCAAAAACTAATAGACAGTGTTGGCAGTAATTAGACATTTACTTGGCAAATGTGGCAACAGTTCTTAAAATGTTCAATATTCAATTTTTCATTTCAACTTTTTGATCGAATTAGTGCCTAGAGAATATTTGAAAAAATTAAAACTCTCACTTGTGAATCATTTAAAAAGTCACAGGTTATTTACTAATGTAAAAAATTCTGCGATATTCCTCTTTTTTAAATTGTCGTTCTATTTTTTAAATGTTTTGAATGTTGTCTACATGATTTTTTTCATGAACTGTCGACATTATTTCTTTACAAATTTTGTAATTTTCAGTGCATTTAGTAATGTTACATATGGAAATGTTACAAAAATTCTAGACATTTAAATTTTTTTTTGTTGTGATTAATAATTTTTTTATGAGTTCTTCACACATTTTCTCTGCTCAACTTATCATAATTTGCTAATGCTCTTAGTAATACTAAAAAAAATCATGACATTACTTTGGATTATTCAAAAAATTGACATTGCATTTTCTTACTAATGCTAAAACGATATAAAGACATTATATTCCTATTGAGTTTTACAAATTGAATTTGTTGATAGATTTATTTTAAAATTTCAATAATTGTCTACATGATATTTTTTATAAGTTCTCCTTGTGTTTAAAAAAATAGCAGTATACTTAGTAATATATTATATTCATTTAGTTTCTCGAGAATTTTTCAAAAATTGATGATATATAACTTATTATATTTTCCTGAAAAAAAAACACAACATTCCTGCTTTTGCAGGACATGGGTCATGTAGACCTGTAAAGTTGTTTACATGATACATATTTAATGTGTACCCGACATCTTTTCTTTTCAATTTTTCAAAATATGACAGTGCACACAGAAATGTTATAAAAATATCAAGATATTATTTTCAATCATTTTAAAAATTGGCAGGCATTGTCTTATTAATGCTAAAATATATTAAAACATTTTATTACTGTTGATTTTTGAATTGTTTAAAAAATTGTCTACATGATTTTTTCAGAAGTTTCTCCTTACTTTAATTGGGAATATTTAAAAAAAATGGCAGTGTACTAATGTGCATTGCTATTTTTTGCAATAGTAATGTTAAAAAATGTCACGAGAGAGTCTATTTTAAACTCTTTTTAAAAATTCAACAATACTATTTTGTGGCAATTGTAGTTACTTGTAGTATAGCTTGATATAATTGTGGCAGTTTATAGCCCTTTAGATAGGTACTTTTTATATATTGATTTTTGAAACATTCTAGAATATTTTGAAAAGTTGTCTACATAATTTTATTTTATAAGTAAACCTCTACTTTGAAAATTTAAAACTAAAACATTAGCAGGGTATCAAAAAAATATGATTTTTATAATCTCATTAGAAACATAATTAATAATATTTTTCCAATTCGTATTATTAAAATGCTCATTATGTATATTGAATCTTCTCATTAAAACAACACTTTAATCGAAAGGGTGAATAAAATATTGTTCACTTTATTTACTATAACCATTGACAACGTGAATAAAATTAAAAAATACGTAACTTCACACTATCCTTGAAATTTTCGTTGCCTCGCCAGTTACGCAAAAATTCTTCAATTCTACAACTAATTGAAAAAAATCTTGTATGATACACTTGAATAAAGCAATTTTATTCACTTGAAAACATTACCACACTCGACTTCGCCTCTTGCGCTAAACTGTTGTAGTGTACTAATGTACATTGCTATTTTTACAATAGTAATGTTAAAAAAGCCAGGAGAGAGTTTTTTTAAACTCTTTTTAAAAATTCAACAATACTATTTAGTGGCAATTTTAGTTACTTGTAGTATTGCTTGATATAATTGTGGCAGTTTGTAGTAGCCCTTTAGATAAGTACTTTTTATATTTTGATTTTTTAAACATTCTGGAATCTTTTCAAAAGTTGTCTACATTATTTTTTTTATGAGTAAATCTCTACTTTGTAAATTCAAAACATTAGCAGGGTATAAAAAAACATGATTTTTATAATCTCCTTTAAAAAAAAAATAATAATATTTTTCCAATTCGCATTATTAAAATGCCCATTATGTATATTGAATCTCATCATTAAAACAACACTTTAATCAAAAGGGTGAATAAAATATTTTTCACTTTATTTACTATAACCATTGATAACGTGAATAAACTAAAAAAATACGTAACTTCACACTATCCTTGAAATTTTCGTTGTCACCAGTCATGCAAAAATTCTTTAATTCTGAAACCGAATTGAAAAAATGAAAAACCTTATTATAATGGTCTTAGTTTGTAATCCTTCAGATACTTTTTATAGTTTGATTTTTTTAAACATTCTGGATTTTGAACTATTGTGATATTTTTACTTTACAATTTTTGTACATTTTTATTACACACTTTTAAACTGAGGGACGTACGAAATATTTATAAATATTCTTTAAATTTGATTATTATTACCAACTTCTTTCGGCAGATTGAATACATTGAAATTATAATTCTTTTTATACATTGATCGAATAATTGAGAAATTTCCTATAATTATTTTTAGCAATTGCTATAATTTTTATGATTTTTTGTATGTTGTTGTCGTATATGTTGTTATAATGATTAAATGTACAGCAACTTTGTTATTTCTATTTTCTTTGGAAATATTACAGATAATTTATAGGTATTTCTGAAACTCTGTATTTTATTTGCATAGTTTTCAGTTGCTACTTTATAAATTTTCAGCAATATTAAAACATTTTCTGCCAATCAATATTAATAACAAATTTTAGGATTAAAGGTGGAGGTACCAACATCATATATAAATACAGGTATATGAAGATTAGGCCCGCACATAACTTGTAGGGGAAATCCAAATTTCTATGTGGCCTTACTGCAAATAAGTTTTGGGACCCGTGATGTAGAGTATCCTGGATTTAGTGGTGAGATATGGAGGGAATAATTACAAATGGCAAGACATCAAGTATTGGTGACAAATATTGGAACTATGAAAATTTTCGAGATTTTTGTGAATTTGTTTTTTTATGTTATAAAAGATCAATTTTAATTTCCTCCCATCACTTATTTTCGAGTAATGACGTCATTCATTTTATTGAACAGCAACCTCTCTTTTCTTCTTAACTTTGACATATCGTCAAAATGACATCACAGACATTTTGACACCTTTCATTTTCGGCAATAGAAAATAAGAACTCTTGAATTTTCAAAAACTCTGTTGCTAAGAAAATATTTCTTGATATTGTCTTTTGCTCAATTTATGGTAGTGCCACAATGTGTATGCTATCATTTTAAGGCTAAGATCAGTCAATATAAAAAAAAATGCTATTAAAAAATAAAGCCGATGACTTATTACATGAAAACAAATTATAATTAAATAATAACATCGCTTAGGGCCCATCGAGAATCTTGGTTATTAAATAAATTCCCTGCTATTTCTCTCTGCACGAAGTGTTTCAGCACAAAAAGCTTTCGGGAAGGAGCTGCGATTCTCAAACGAATATTAAATATCGCTACTTCCGTCGTTAAGTACTTGCAAATTTTAACCAACGTCTCGAGAAATGAACTTCTTTATAATGCATATCCTGCCTTGAATTTTAATTAACATTTTAAGAGAACTAATGGGGCTGATAATAAAATTATTTAAGCAAGAACTTGTTTAATTGTAAAAAGAATTAATGTTAATTATCTTGAACTTCTTTTAGATCGAATTTTGCATACATATAAAGGTGCCCTTCAGGTTCACTTGACATTTTAAGAGAACTAATTGGGCTGATAATAAAATTATTTAAGAAAGAACTTATTTAATTGTAAAAATAATTAATGTTAATTATCGTGAACTTCTTTCAGATAAAATTTTGCATACACATAAAGGTGCCTATTCAGAATCACTTGACCGACTTTGTGCAATACTCCTCAATTTATTCACCCTGTATACGCTGCAACAATATCTGAGCTTTTTTTTATTCCTCCTTCTTCATTGCAATGTTATTTATAATTACCGTTTCTAAGTGAAATAAAACAACAAATATAATAATTTAAGGCATTTTGAGTTTCGCTTATTAAAAATACAATATGTTACTAAAATTATGCTAATAATTATATAGTAATAATAACTTTTAGATCTCCGTAATATATATTATTCCCAAAAGAATCTCTCCTTCTGTTTGAACAGGGTAGGGCAAAGCGCAAAGAAAAATCGGAAAGTAGCTAGAGACGGATGCGTGCGGACTATAAAAGAACATCAAAAAGATTATTCTCATAGTGTAAATATTTGCATTTGTCTGAAATGACTTCAAGTTTTCGCTTCGGGGCGGCAGGAATTCAAATTAGAAATCTGCATTCGCCGAGAATCTTGGATGTATAATCTTCGGTGTGTTCAATTATAGATTTTTTTAGCGGTCCCAAGATGAAAGGGCCTACTGCGCATTTGCTCCCCAAATGAAAGACTGATATATTTCCATGGCTTAAATATTAATAGCAATTAATGAAAATACATTATTGCAATGTTTAACAGATAAGCATATTTCTCAGCTTCGTATTCTTTACTAGAAACAGGAATGGCAATATTTATTAAATACAATGACTAGAATTGCTGAAATTTATTATTTTACTTAATTTTTTATTTAGATTATGCTAAAAAAGTATTTAGAAAACATAGTTATGGACTAAGACTTTGTCTCTAAAATAAAGTTATCCACTGGGACTTGCTAACAAAATGTGTAAATATTTAACTCACTCGAATAACTACAATAAGGAGAAAGTTTCATACTACTAACTAAAACAAACATCTTTTAAGATAACTTTAACTCACTAACTATACTAAGATAACTAACTAATGAACTATCTTATAATGAATAAATATAAAATAAGTTAACTCTGTTACAAATAACGTAATTAAAATAACTAGTAGATTTATTGGTATAAACTAGTTTTCTGTACCAACAAAACCTTCATTTTAAACTTCAGAATATATACAGTGTAACACACACGTATACCTACAATTTACACTCATGTTATTTAATAATCCTATTAACGTGGGAGTATCGATGTATCGATATATTATATTGACACAATATTGAATGTATCTATATCAGTAAATGCATTACGATGTCATCCCAACTGATGGTGAATTCGAAGCCGAAGTGGAATTATATGAATAATAATAATGACAGTTTGATTTAGTCTATTAATACCGTGAAACAACTAGCCGGCTTATTGGATCAAATTCAAGCACGAATTTCGTTTCAACGTAATTAATGTACGCGAATAAATTCGGCTACGTTGCGATCAATACTTATTATTTTGTTCGCTTCGCAGACGGAGTTACTAAATGTGGTCGCGATAAAATAATGATTGAAGTGTCACATTGAACAGGATTTGTATTATTTATATGAAATATAATTTAATTTTATTGTACATTAAATGGTATGGTAAAAATTCTAATTATGGGAAGTAATGATTCAATAAATGAAATAATATTTCAAGGTGTGTCGATGTTTGAATAATCAAAGCCTCGTGCTAACCCTAATAAATGTCGAGGGAAAAATGTACATTTGCTATAACAAATATTAATTATATATGTCATTCCGGTTAATGATGGAAATCCCTGAATTTCAATAATATCAATTTGAAAATGGAAACTATTTAAATTTTAATTTTGCCATGCTTAAATTTAATAAAAATCTAATAAATCGTCGGCTTAATGTTACAAGGTTGTATGTGCAAATTTGTAAATTTGGGAATAATGACTTTAAATATGTTTGTTATTATAGAAAATGATGTATTGTGCACTGTAATTACATTTTTTTATCACAGATTCTTAATAATACGATATTAACCTTTCAACAAGTTGAAAAGTCCCGCTTTGAAGACATATGGCCCTATAAAGCTTTAGACCTAAAAATTGAAAACAATGTTACATGCAACCTTATAACACTAAGCTGACGAATTGTAGAAAATTTGGAGCAAAATCTCCCGGTTGTGACTAGACGACTTTGTAACTTTTGGCACCAATTTGGCAAAAAGCTCAAAATTTTGGCAAAAAATGAATCGATATCTAACCATTTATAAAAATCTTAGTTAATTAGATTGAAATAAGGCAAGGTTAGGTTAGATTAGGTCAGCCGTGAGCAACCAACCATCCGCAGGTAAATACCGACCCTTTTATATGTGCATCTGGCCTCTGATTGATATAAATTTAATATTAATATTTTCCTCATCGCTGTTTCCTAAGTTCCGCAGAAATATAAATTGTTCAAGTATTTGATACTTAAGAATGATAATCTATTAACGTATAATGAGAGAATACAACAAGATAAAAGCAAAATTATTTTCCATCTTAAACTCTGTTATTGCTACTCTCAATAATACAAATAGTCCTGTATCGTGTTTATTTGTCAAACTAAGTAATAATTTTTATAAAGTTAATTTATGAAGATGGCCTTTATTATCAAAGTACGTATAGCAAACCTTGTATCACTATTAAGAGAAATATGTCGTTTTTAAAAATGTCAAAGCCAACAATGACTGCCATTTAAAAAAAAACTTTGTATTATAACTTACAACTGTGGCATTTTTTTTTAAACGATAGCATATCTTACATGAGCTCTTAATTCTACAACTCTTTCCTCATTTAACCGACTTATGGTTTCCGAGTTCCCAATGCTTAAAATAAAAGAAAAAAACTCATCCTGTATATATAAGCATACAGGTATAGACAGATTTCAGGCTACCTTTTAAGGTCAAAATTTTAGAAAACATTGTTTTTCTTGAAAACTAGAAGAGATAAGTGTACATACGTTTTACAAAATATGTTACAATTTAAGCGAGGAATTCAAAAATATTATAATATATGGGGTATTCGATTTAAAATAAGAAAGTTGGTGGTACTTCCGGTGAAACCGGAAGTGATAGAAAGTTGAAAATATTTCACATAAGGATAACTGATTCAACCGTATGACGAGGATTTTTTTGAAATTTTTAGTACAACGGCAACCCCTTAAACTTTTAACGAACGGTTTAGCCTAGACACCCTGTATATGTATACCTATATATATATATATATATATATATATATATTATTTATTTAATTATTATTTATGTATTAATATATACATTTTATATTATATTTTATATTATATGTTATTTAGGAAAATCAAGACGTGTACCTATTATATGCTTTAAAAAAAATCTATTTACATTTTCATGCAATTTCGTCACTCGCATTTCTTGAAGGCTCACATGAAAAATTAAATTGTCGCTTTATTGTAAGAAAAACACATTTCCTCTTTGGTAATGGAGGGTGTACTCATCTTTGACGCGTATAAAAAGGCTTCAGAGGTCTGAATCCGCTGGGAGAGATGAAGGCACAAAAAGACAACATTAAACCGATGTAAAACGTCGAAATATCTCTCTGCGAAACATTAGACCGCCCTAAAGTGTTATATAGGGCGATCGTTTAAAGATGTGAGCACAACCGCTTAATGGGTTTCATAATATTTCAGCCAACATCCGAGTTAATGGGGGATATCCTATCTCAAGCATTAACCAATTTACTCATTTGTAGTGTTAAGTTACTTGCGGTATATAGATTAAAATATTGAAACCCGTTAGCGAAGTAAGGTATGTATTTCTGGGCTTTTTAACACATTTTTTTATTTGTATTATCATATTTTATAGTATTCTATAATGTTTTAATACCAATAACGTTATTATTATAGTGTGCAATATAACAATAAAATTTTGGAATCATGATGATTTAACACAACAATTTAGACTTGTATAATACTTAAAGAAAGTTTAAAACTGCATTTTTTCTGTGAGAAAAATATCAAAATCTTCACGTTATATTTTATTGTTTGTCATACATGCCTCACAATCTTGGATTATCGAACTAATAACCGTGCGAAAATCTGTATTTCTAGCAAGGCATGTATTAAAGTTGCCTAGTAACAACATTAATTTGCAATTAATAATTAATAATTGGTCAACATTAATTGACCAATGTGAATGATATTACAAGGGCATAACTAATTTTTATTGAAATAAATATTACCTGTACCCTTACTAATGCTGAAAATCAGAAAACCCGAAACCAGAAGCATCATACTCCTTACTATTGGTCACTTTTATTTCTAAACTAGCAGTTTCAACCTTTAGAATTTCGTTGACGACATTGATGTCTATAGGAGATAACATTGATACAACAAATGCTAACCCTCTCTATGTTAATTATTAACGATTAAAAATGACATCATCGCGAACCTACCTTGTAAAATGAATTTAAATGTTTCCTATTTTCTTTTTATTTCTACATTGTGATGCAGGTATAATAAAAAAAAGTACGATACATGTGCATAAAGGGCTTTCAAGCACTACGCTAGTTTGTGCTTCGAGTCGTGCTCTTAAAGCCGGCAAAGCGTGCTTTAAGGGCTCTCTTATGCACTTGTATCACCATTAACTAAGTATTTCATTGTATATTCGCTACAACTAATAACCAACAATAATATTATACAACGAATAATTAAAAATAATAAAATGATCAACTTAGTTTAAACCTGACTTAACTGAGGAAGAAAATTATAAATTGTTATTCATAAAAACTGAAACCATCGTTAAACCTTGGCATGAATTTTTATGAATAATACTGATCGTCTTTAATTATGTAAGCAATAATGTTTCTATTAATTGAAATATTTATTTTGTTTTATCATAAACTCCAGAGAAATTAAAAATCCTGTCGATTGGTAGAGTTTTCCTTTTATATACAATACAATCTCCATAGCTTCGTAAAACACATCAATGGTAAAATGCACCGGTTTCTCTTTCACTGTTGCTTTGTGCGCGTCATAGTTATACAAATAACTTCGAGGTTTTTCAAACTAACGTTACTCCTTTTCACCAGGCAAAAGCTGTCGAAAAGAATCACCTGTACATATACAAGGTGTACAGCCATGGGCTATAAAAGCCATGTTTCTTATTTTGGACTTTTTCTCCAAAACAAATGATCACAAACATTTTAGATTCATAACAAAATGTGTAGTTTTGAAAACTAAAATCAACGTATCGAAAGATTTTTCAAAAATATTTATAATTTGCGATATAATTAATGTTTTGCTTACTTTATGTACAGCTGCGGACTCTAAAAATGACGCGAGGCAAGGTAGACAAGAAGAGAAGACTGCTCGGACGGACGGACGCGTCATTTTTAGAGTCCGATTATTTTTATAGAGAGTAAAAGAAGGTGATAGAATAACAATAAAATGAAGTAATAGTAATAAAACATCATAAATCCGGGAAGTCATATTTTACACTTTAAAGACGAGGGACGTAGGAGCTGAGTTTTGGAACTCGTAATGAGTACTGTAATTGTTAGTAACACTTTACCGGCTAGGCCGCGTTTTGCGTTTTACAGGACTGAAACTGTTGACGTAAAGTATTGGAATTTGACACAGGATGATATAAGATAAAGTAAACATAAAACTTTTGAAATAAAAATGTTGAAAAAGTACACGAAAATTGTCTGAGTGTAAACGAAAGCTAAAGATTAAAACTTAAAGAAAGGATACACAACAAAATATAAAAATTTCCATTATGTACTGTACTGGAACTTGAAGCTTCCTTTAGAATAGAATTCATTTTATTTCGAAACTTTGCTGAAAAATATAAAAATTTTGGTTGCTCAAAAGATGCTCAACGAATTCAAAAAAAAATACAGAAAGTAAACGAAGAGTTGTGCAATGGTGATTGCTCACGAGCGGCCAAGCGGTCTCAGTAGTAGTTGCTTCCCCCACCAGATTGCATCTATGTACTCTCTCCTGTATCACTATTCTTCTATAAAACCTGACAAGTGTACAAATTGAGAATTTCCTTCGGATGCACTTGAGTGATGAGATCTACCAGGTCGATACCGGTCTCAAGCTGTCCACGGAAGTAGTATCGAATTTGTACACCACATTTCATTAAAGTAAAAGAAGATTTTAGAGTAAAAGTAAAATAAAGCAAAATAATGTAAATACAAGAAAACAACTTCAACAATTCAGTATGTGTTGGATGGGATACGTTCAAAATCCCGACAATCATAATCCCGATGATCATAATCCCGACACACCAAAATCCCAACAACTCAGAATCCCGACAAATCAAAATCCCGACTAAATCCCGACAGTTTAAAATTCAGAGGTAGAATTCACAAACACAACTTCGTTTCTATGTATTCTGCGTATTCCTAGAAATCGTTTATTTCAATTTATTACTGATAGGCCAGGTAAAATGCTATTAATAACTCGTTTAAAATCCCTACAAATTGAAATCACAAAAAACTCGTAGGAAGAGCTCATATGGTCTTATCCACATGGTAGAAGAATTGCAAAAGGAGCACCAACAAGTTGAAAATGGAATTGAATGCTTAATCCGTGGTCCACCGAAAAATACAAAAAAAAAATCGTGAAAAACTTAAATGTACTTGATTTCCTTCGAAGCATTGCTCATAGTTTAGCAATCTAAAGTTAAATTAGAATATTTTGTAACTAATAAACCAGATTGTAAAAGGTCGACTTTTATAATTTTCCTTATTATTATTATTAATCTCAGAATCTCTGAAAAATCAAAAAAATATTTTACTTTACGAGGTTTTACGAGATTTGTCGGGGTTCTGATTTGTCGGTATTTCAATTGTCGAGATTATAATTGTCGGGATATCAACCCAAACCCGTGGTGGATATGCATTACAAATTTCGAAAATTATTTAAAATAAAAATATTTACTAATGTTACGACTTTTCTATGAAAGTGCAGTAGGTACTAGACAAAAAACAAAATGGGACGCTTTTGTGAAACTGTACTTTTCCGTACCTGAACATCATTTAAATGAGGCATTTTACAGTTTTTACTCAGCTAAATTTAAGGCAAAATTACTTTAAGAGTTGTGTTATTTTTGGTATTAAAATTTTCAAAATAACTGTTAAAGAAAATCAAGAAAATTTACTGAAATTAATAACAAACAAAAAATGAAAAAGTAAAATACCACAATTTGGAGTACTATAATGTTACGATGTGGCTTATAGCGACTGTGGTGCAATTGTTAGCAGTTCTATTTTAATAAAGTTAAAGTTGTGTTAATTTTATTAACACATTTCACCTACATTTCCTACAAGCCTACATTTCCTACATTTCACATTGAGCTCTTCCAGCACCGGCAGATTAATATGATGTGCTGTTTATGATATTCTAAGCAGTATTCAATACACCCATACCATATTTACGACATTGTTGTTAGTTTTATTTTCTTCAGTGCAGCTTCTTCCTTGATTAGAGATAATTGAATCCAATAAAGGAGTTTTCGCTTAGCACTACCACATGTCCAGTTTAAAGCCATGGTCAAAGCGAGATCGGCCATCAAATAATCGGAGACCATCGTGAGATGTGGTGGAGAGCCGCTTTAATAATATCAGAATAAGTCATAATGATGATGGATTAGGTCGCTCAATCAGTCAACATATTATAACGATTATATTTTGGAAGTGGGAGCGTTAACTGACACTAGGTGAGTTAATATAATTAATGCATTAAAAGTTATCCTTTAACAAGATCGATGTAAACAACTTTGGAGTAACTTAGGCAAGTAATTAAGTATTAAATGTTCTTAATCAATACTATTAAAGTTGTAAAAGTGAAGAATAAATAGTTAAAACTAATTATGAATGTTTAATAATTTTGGGCGATGGTCTTATTTCATGAGTAGCGTGAAAAGAACAAGGGATGACAATAAATTTAACATTTGTGAAGACACTCGAAAGGAGCTGGAGGAGGCAATCGGGGTTATAGCCGCGTCTTTTATAAGATCTATCTTATTTGTAATTTAAATTCGCCGCCTATATAATTCGGCCTCTAAATAGCAAATTTATGTTTGCAGCGGTGTATATTAACTCCGGCTCGGAAATATTTTCCGCCATTTCTGCAGTTGCTAAATGAAAATTCCCTCACCACTGGAAGGCAGCCGCCGCTTTGTGCTCGGTCTTTCATCCGGAATGCACGTAAACTCGAGATCGCGAAGAATTAATTCGGCATCGTGTGTCACGCCTATCGATCCTCTCTCGTGGTATGTAGTCAGATGCTCTCTACCGTAAATAAGGCGTTCTGCATGGGATAAAGATTAATTACAGACGCAATTTTGCACTGGCTTCTAATTGACTTCTTGGAAAATTGCTCCTTTCATATACAACAGAGGAGCGCCTCCTGGCATCTGGCTAAAGTGCGAGGCCTCTGTTTGTAAACGATTAACGATTAGAACACCAAGTGGATATACTATTTATGAGAAATTTTGCAGTTGCCCAACCAGCAAACAATGGCGTACTAATTTGTACCTGAAAATACAATGGCCATATACGGTAATTAATCTCGGCATGTAAACGGTGAAACTACGAGCTTGCGAATTCCTATAGCAAATTATGTCTTTTATGTTTCGAATGCCATGCATGCTCACTGCGATTGTTACTGCAAATTAATAGAAACGAGGTATGTTAACTCCACATAATATGTATGAAATTCTATCAAATGAAAAGTAATTACTTAAATGTTGGAGTATTAGTGGACAAAAACAATAAACTGCGCCACTTGCGTCAAATCAATTACGTTTTCAGCATACATTTCCGCTATTATAAATAATTTCGAAAATATTACTTTACATGACCTTCAGGAATCATTCATGCATTAATACTTTATGTATTCACAATTTTTCAAATCACAAATGTCTGCAGCCTTAGTATCAATTAAGGAATTTTCATTACATCGTCGTACCTTCTTCCTTTGACCTCGCCTGTTTGCGCGATTGGCACATATTGAGCAACTTGTCTGCTCAAGGGGTCTTGCCGAGCGTTTTCCCATTTTTCCTTGTATCTATACAAACCACAAAGAAGTTCTTATTGTATCCCAAACAAAACTTTGGGGTCGTTTGCAATCCCTTGAAATTTTACATTATATAATGAGATTAGGAAACCCAATGTCTTGTACAATGTTAAGGGTTGTTTTTTTGCAGTTGCCTAATCAAATTGAGGGCGATGGGGATTGACGGTTCATAATTAAATATATTATATTTTAATTTGTTCTAATCAGTATGTTAGACAAAGTATACAAGGAAATCCCAAAATACGAATTGAAAATCATACTAGGGGATGCAAATGCAAATATAGAAAAGGAAGAAATATTCAAACCAACTATAGAATAATACAGTAAGCACGAAGTAACTAATGATAATGGAAGAATGCAAATAGACTTTGCAAACGAGCAAAATATGATCATTAAGAGCACATGATTTCAACAAAAAGAAATCCACAAAGATATATGGAGATGGGCAAGTGACGAATCAAATTGACCACATGCTCCTAGAAAAACAAGAAGAAAACTCAATTAAAAACATTAGAGCGTACAGTGGACCAGACTCAGTCTCGGATCATTACTTAGTAAGAGCAATACTTAAAGAAGTAATTGCAGAAATAAGAAACATGAGAATGAAGAGACAGAATAACAACAAGGCAGTGAGGCTGAGAAGCAAAAGGGACCAAGAGAGATACAGGGAAATAATAGAAGGAAAGCTAAGTGGTATCGGACGAGGAAAAATTAAAAAAAAAACATATACAAGAGGTGGGAAGAACTAACAGCAAAACTCGACTAGGCCGCTAAAGAATGCAATAAAGAAGAAGAATGAAAAGAAAAAAAAGACTAGTTTTACGAAGAATGTAAAAACGCAATAACAAGTAGCAACACAATACGAGTCAAAAAGATAACGAAGAAGGACCCTAAAGATAAAGAAGAGTATGAAGCACAAAATAAAGGTTAAGAAATTACTAAGAAATACAAAAAGGAAACACTACGAAAGAATTATTGAGGATATAGAAAATGATTGCAGAAACAATAAAATCAGAAATTTATGCTAAGGAGTACAAAAGGAAAAGAAAGGCATAGACAAAAAACCAGTAGGCTTCAGAAATAAGGAAGGGCAAAAATTATGTGTAAAAATATGATCACAAATGAAAAAGCAGGTGGTTGAATCAATCAAATTTACATTAGTGTCAGATTGCTGTTATTTTTAGAATTTTCTGACTGAATACAACTCAATATCGCCATTTAATTATCAATATTTCTTTAAATAATTATGTAATATGAAAATTATTTGACAGAAGTAAATTCCTGTTTGTTTTCAATATTTTGTTTCAGCATTCAGAAAGAATATATACCTCATGGCCATAGTTGATACTTATATAATTTCCCAATATTATTTAGGCTATGTCTGGTAGTTATTGAGACCCACTGTATTTTCAGGTGTCCATAATATGTAGATATTCAAGAATGATTGTCAAACAAACTTATGAATGCCGCTGGACTCAATCATGCCAACTTATTTCCAATAAATATCCCTAATTTTTGCCTGCCTAATCCATCAAATGAGGTGTTTCCGGACGATAAGGTGAGGTTCAAAACATGTACATGGTGCGGCCACGAAACTTGCAGATTTGAAAACTCCACAAATCGAAAAGTTTAAGAGAACTAAAGGATAAAATTTAAATATAATGAATAATTTCGAATATTATTCTTATTCAATTATTTAATAATTTTTAATTTACGTTTCTTCATTCCAACAGTTGTTTTCTTAAGAGAGGCGATTTTCCCAACCCTCCCCATACACTTGATGTATTCTCCATTTCACTCCGAAGCATGGTCCATGGGTCCAAAGCTTTATACCATTCAACCGGAGTTAAATTATCATTTTTAAATTACATGAACTCACGAATATAGTCACTAAAATAAGCCGAAAATAAAAAAAAATCTCATTGAAATAGGGTTAGGAAGGGTTAGAGGTAAAAATTTGAAAAAATCCACAAATTTTTGTTACCGATTCGAATCAGTCTAGGCGCCGTCCCCGTTTTTTTAAGGACCACCCTCGTAAACTTCTAGATGACTTTTAATTGGATGCATGTGATTCGGTTGATAGAAATTGATATTATTTATAGAAATAATTTTGGTTTTCTGATTTCTGGCACAATAAATGAGAAATAACAATTTATTGGCGACTGTTAAGTTTGATGCTGTATAGATGTTGTCATGATACGAAGTTTTAGTTTAGTAAAGTGTCTGAACACCTATTACATAATACATATCTTTGTGTTTGTTCGTTCTCATGATATAATCTTTAAATTATACTAGTAATTAGTAAATTTTCTACGACAACTAATAACCATTTACCATGTCAGGGCAACGAGCTAGTGATTTAGATGCCTAACAACAATACAACATACACATACACAACATATAAAATCAATAATTTTCTTTAAAAAATGATTTCGTTTTGTACATACATTTACGACATTTATTTTTATTTTATTTTGTAATTAATGTGTGACGTTCGGTTTATTAATTTTCTGTGAGTTAATGTATGAGGCATAAGATATCAGTAATTGCATTTTTTTCACACTAAGGGAAATACAAGCTGAGAGTCATGAGCACAATATACCAACAGTCGTCCTCTTCGTTGGCCCCCAACAAGCCTACGAGCTAAAAGGTGGAATGAATACTTTGATGAAATGCTTAACGGAGGTAACATAACACGTACATAAACATCCACGGAGGAAGAAGAAACAAGGTACATGCAAGAGGAAGAAGCGCCAGCACCAACAGAAAAAGAAATAATCGACATAATAAAAAAATTAAAGAACAACAAAAACCCTGGGAGTGATGGCATAACAGCCGAAATACTATAACATGGAATCCCAAAAGTCGTAAGTCAAATACATACACTACTCACTGAGATATGGACCAATGAGAGAATCCCAAAGAACGGACTAAAGCAATAATAACATGGCTACACAAAAAAGGAGATAAAAGTAGCAATAACTACAGATGTGTTTTCCTGCTGAATGTTACGTACAAAATACTGGCTACACATATAGAGAACGAATTGAATAAAACAGTGGAAAAATACATTTGAGAATATCAAGCAGGCTTTCGGAAAGGGAGAAGTACGGCAGATCAAATATATACACTAAGGGAAATACAAGCTGAGAGTCATGTGCACAATATACCAACAATCGTCCTCTTCGTTGACTTCCAACAAGCCTACGAGCTAAAAGGACGATTTGAAAATCATACTATCCCCGTAGTATCGGGGATGCAAATGCAAAGATAGGAGAGGAAGAAATATTCAAACCAACTATAGGATAATACAGTAAGCACGAAGGAACTAGTGAGAATGGAAGAATGCCAATAGACTTTGCAAAAGAGAAAAATATGATCATTAAGAGCACATTTTTTCAACAAAAAGAAATCTACAAAGGTACATGGAGATGGGAAACTGACGAATCAAATTGACCACATGCTCACAGAAAGACCAGAGGAAAACTCAATTAAAATATTAGAGTATACAAGGCGCTGGAAGAATTGAAAATGAACAAGAAATTAGTAAAAATGATTAGAGTAATACTGACAGGAATAGAACGCGAAGTTGAAATAAATAATGAAACAAAACAAGCATTCGAAATTAAAGAAGGATTGAGTCAAAGAGACAAGATAGACTATCGGCGATACTAGTTAGCATAGTCCTCGAAAAAGCCATCAGGGACCCAAATATAAGTAGAACAAAAACAATCTTTAACAAGAGCTACTAATGCCTCATATTCGCAGACAATATAGCGGTAATTACAAGAAAAAAATAAGTTCTTGTTGACATTGTCTAAGAGACTTGAACACAAAGCAAGGGAAGTGGGACTAATTACCAACGAAAGCAAAACTAAATACATTGAGAGGACAAACCAGGAATACAGGACAGGATAAAATCTGAAGGTGAAAGGGACTAATGGGCAGGACTATAATTTCAAAGAAGTAGAAACATTCAAATATTTGGGATCCACATTCAGAAGAAAACCGGGTACAGTAGAAATTCAATCAAGGATAATGGCAAGAAATAGACGTTTAATGTCACTAAACATAATTCTAACAAACAAGAACATCTTCCAGGACGGAAAATAAGAATTTATAAAACAATCGTCAGACCGATTATCACATACGCAGCAGAGACATGGACAATTAACAATAATAATGTGAGAGATTATTCCAAATCCTGGAAGAATTAAAATATTAACTTATGGATGTCCAAAAAATCAAAATAAATGTTGGTATAAAATAGGATCTCCTCCCCCTGCTGGGTCAAAAAATGATGTATTTAAATTTCGATCAGTTCAAAGTATTGTAATAGCTCCTGCTAGTACTGGAAGAGATAGAAGTAGTAGTAGTGCTGAAATAGCTACTGATCAAACAAATAAAGGTATTCGGTCAAGGTATTCAGGTAGCAAGTGAGCGTAGAAGTGTGGCAAAGGAAAGTTCTAAGGAACATTTTCGGGGGAAAGAGAATAGAACAAATATGGACCCGATGGACAAACAATGTTGTTAAAAATTATATAAAGGAAACAAAGAAGATAGAATAAGATGGTTAGGCCACGTAACGAAAATGGAGGAAGCAAGAACGCCAAAGCAGATTCTTACAAGAACGGTTGGACGAAAAAAAACAGAGGGAATCCAAGAAGCCGCTCGAAAAGCGATGTAGAAAAGAATCAGGAGGAGATGGAAATCATGGATTGGAAGACGAAAGCGAAAGATAGGAAGCTATGGAAAGACATAGTCGACCAATCCATGGGCCAATTTAGTTATAATTATAATAATTAAATTAAATGTATTTGTGGTTACTACTTAGTGAAACATGTTAATTTAAAGGTAAAAACAAAGACGAAAAGGTAAATTATAAAACACTCCATAGAGTGTTCTATAAATTCGGTGAAACTTCAATCAAGTGTTTTATTTACCTTTTAATAACAATAATAATAATTTGAATTTGTTCTAATCAGTGCGGTTCGTTACATTTTAAAATTGTACGAATACCTTGTATGCTTGTATAAGATTGTATTGTATGTATAACCAACATATTGGCGGTGAATATATTATCACATAATAGTATATTATATGATGATGCAAAATCCAAAAATTCTGGCCAAAAGCCGAAAAACGTAAAATTTTGTTTAGAGCTTTACAACATGTTTCCTATAATAACAATTACGTAGTTAATTTAAAGTGTGCACAAAATTAATAACTTCTTCTTAATTGTTATTTAAAAGTAAAATCTTCTGAAATCATTTATCCCGCTATATTACACAACGTTTCTATCACGATCTTAAAACTTTCACTTAACCTAACCTAATGCAACCAACCTAATTATTTTGCCAATGAGTTATAATTAAATATTTCCTGTTGAAAGAAACGAAAAATAGCAAACACTTTATTGGGGAAAGTTTACTTGTTTACGAGACACATGCAGTGTTCACATTTATCCAAACTTGCAGCAGATATTCCGAATCCAATCTCAAGCGTTGGATTTAGAATGCATAACATTCTGGCGTTAAATTGCCGAGCCGAAGAACTAAGCAACTATATTTCGGCGAAAACTCACGGTGAACTTGGGATATTTACGGCAGAAAGGCTAAAAGGGGTTTAGCTAAATGCCGGACGGAATGGCTCCTGTACCAGTCTGAAGGGATTGAAATGAAAACTTATTACCTTTCTCCCGCCCACCGAAGAATTTCGCTATTTAGGTCAGTTAATTATCCCCGGTAACTTTCTTCTCGAAGACGGAAACTTCCCGGTATGTTAATGTCATTTCATTTATATTTAAAGCAGCGAACTATCCACCCGAAAAATCACCTATAACCCTCAATGTTAATTAAATTTTGGTGGAAGCTCAATTTATATTATATTTTAATCTATCATTCTTAAATTAAATTTATATGTTAATCTATATTTTTAACTTTATTTAATTAACGAATTTTATATCAGCTTCTTAAGAAGAGCTCTCGCCAGTTTAAAACTTCACGAGTAAAAGCAGCTCATTTTACAGGGAATAATTTAGCTAATTTTAAATTACTCTATGAATAACAAAGTAATTAAGGCGAAAATGTTCTAAGTTCATTTTGAAAATTAGTACATTTAACTAAAAATGAATTGTCATCGTTTCAACAATTGGATTGAATTACTTAGAGTCAGTAACTTCTACAACTAAATTCAACTAAATGGTAACTACACAGTATAGGTATGTATTTGAGAAGCGACTTTTAAGAAACAACATTTTAACCAATGTAGGTATATATATTTTTTTATAACCCGCACTTTTTAAACTCCATCCTCATTAATATAATAAAGATGAAATAATGAACAATATAATTACAAATTCCGTGCATCAGTATTAATAGTTATTTACCGAAAAGTTATGAAAATGATCCATTACTTAGGAGGAGCCACAATTAAATACGAGGCATAAAGTAATACATTTTAATGATGAGTCATGTATTATTTTCTTTCTGAAACCCCCTAATTATAATAAAAATTAATATTCATTAATTTAATATATTGAATGGGCTATTTTAGCTAAGAAGCTAAAAGGCTAAAAGGCTAAAAGGCTAAAAAGCTTTTGGCTTACTTTATGGAGAAAAATAAACATAATTATAAGGCAATTTCAATAAAAAGGAATATTGATATCAGCAAGTTCAATATGCTAATTGCGTACTTAAAACGACAAGGTGAGAGATGTCAACGCAAGAAATCAAAAGTGTCGTCCCGTATTGAACAGATTTTTCAGAGAGGTTCCAGGTGAAGAATTTTTTATGCTAAAACTAGATATTTTTTAATTTTATTTCATTTTTAACAGTTTTCAAAAAATTTCAGGTTGTATTAGTCTATACCGATGAGTCGCCCTAGAAGAATCATTAACAAATCAAATGAAAACTGGTAATCGAATACAGGACAGGAAAAATGAAAATAACATTGACATCATGAAATACGGTGAAGTTGCTGAATGTTCAAAATCTGAAACTTCTCATTTGGCAGTTGGCGATGAATGTAACTATAAAGAAAATCAAGTGTCTGTTTGTTCAAATGCGTTGATAGTTAACACAGAAAATAATGTTATTATTCGAATTAAAAGTGCTTTGTTGTCCGGGATTAACATATCCAATGTAGAAAAGTCAACCATAAAGATTAATATTCAATATATCTTTAGAAAATGATGTGTACATGTTTTCGTGACTAGTCAGGAAAATGCAGTTTTTGTGCCTAGTCAGGGAAATGCAATATTCGTGCCGCATTTGCCGAGCAAAAGTGCTAATATCGCTCCGTTTTCAGAAAAAACTAATATTATAACTAAAAATATAAATATTGATTACCACGTAGTAACGGTCAAACCAATCTTAATGATAAAATTAATTAATCTATTCAAAATTTTATATTAATCTTAATAGTGATGCAGGGAATTTGTGATTATATTTTCAACATTTCATCCCTAGAAAACTAAACTTTAATGACTCCATGAGGTTGAGTTTTATAACAAATACTTCAAGATATTTTTAATTTGGAAGAGGGAAATTGAATCAATACATTATTCATGTCAGCCCTAAATCCGTACACTCCAATATTGTCCTATCTGAGATTTAAACCCACAAGTGTGGATTAGAATCTCAACGTCATGTAGGCTCCAGTTGAGTTATTTACAATGCATTTAGAACAGTGTAAATTATTGTAATATGATAAGAGAAACATAATTCTCGCAAACCCTAAATCTTAATTATTACTGATTACGAATGCTTGCGCTCTAATAAGAATAATAATAATTAGCCATAGCATATGAATTAGACTTCTTAACTATACAAGGTATTCCACAACTTCGTGGCATAAATCTAGAGCATGATAAGAAAGGCAAAATAAAATGAAAATATATTTTTTTCGCTTTTGTTTCCAGAATATAGGACCTTAAACATTTCTGCTAGAGTAGACTTGAAAATCTGATATTTTCCGGAAGATTTTGCGACCTTGTTATTTAGTTTATTTTAACCGTAATAATTATTGTTTCACTAAAGTTTTTTTTTTCTCCTCAATCTATATCCAATATTATGTCACTGCCAATGAATTATGTTTATAACTTAAAACATTACGTCGTTATATTGTTGATTTATTATAATATTTTGTTTCCAAAATATAGAACCTTAAACTGTTACTTGGCAAATCAGTTTTCTTATTAACATTTGTGCTAGAGTAGACTTGGAAATCTGATATTTTGCGACGATTTTTGATCTTCTTTTTCAGTTAATTTCAGCAGTAATAATTATTGCTTCACTAAAGTTTTTTTTCTCCTCCAATCTATATTCAATATCATGTCACTGCCAATGAATTATGTTTATAACTTAAAACATTACGTCGCTATACTTTTGATTTATCATAAAATTTGGATTCAGAATATTAACTACTAATGACATAAATATTTAGTGGTTTCATATTTTATGCCATTAGAATATCTCTGTGAAGCTTCGGTTACCGTAAGTTCCGCATGATTTATAGTTCGCAAGTGTATCACTGTAACTTGATTTATTCCATCAGTTGCCTTCCTCTCTCATGTGTTATAACAGAGAATTGAATGTATTAAAATCGTGCTCAATACATAACAACGTTTTGCACAATAAGTTATATGTGTAATATTTCATCTCACCTCTAATCCATTTCATAACAGATTTGTTCTTTACTCTAAATCAATTCATCGGATCGGAAATTTTTAATTTTTAATTTGTAGCTTTTTTTATATGAGTTATGTTTTCCCATAACTTTTAAATTTCAGATAATTATGAAAATATCAATTTTAAGGTCTTCTGCTTCATTAACAGTTTTAGAATCAGATCTAGATTTGAAAATGTTTTGTGTGAAGCAAATCCAAAAACGGAAATAAGTGTTCATTGTTATCATATTTTTGTTTCTAGGAAAATATCTACTGCAGATATTTAAAAAATATTTTAAGAATAGGTATACGTATTTTCGTCCTTATTTTTGTCAATTTATTGGTATTCATGTAGAGAAAGTTATGTGTTACTCACTTGAATTTTTATTAAAGTTGATTCTACGTAATTTTGTCTTCATACTTTTACATGTTTTTATGGTTTCAATAGTATGTATTCATATATAAATAAATATAATTGTAATGATTGACTATTACTTTAAAAAAAGTGCAAGAAATAAGAAAAAAATATATGAGATAATATTTTCTCCATATTTATTACTGTTAACAGATTACTTGTTGAACCTTACTAATATTTGGAAAATTTGCATATTCTCCTTATATGTGTTTATATGGGAAATTAGTTATTAGCTTTTGATAATTTGTAAGTAGTTTAAAATTTAAAAAAAATGGCATCCATGATGTATTAATGTTAACTATCATTGAAATTTTAGTTACGAATTATATAAGTAATATTATAACTGAATCTGTATTACTTCAGTTCAAGTTAAGTGGTTACATTTTTCTCGTAAAAAGCGAATGAATTGGGATCCGATAAGCTCAGTTGAATCCTTTAGGTGCTGAATGGCTGGCGAGTAATTGCCGCCATTGATGTTAAATTGACCATTTTTTGCATGAACTTGACGACGATATATTGCTGCCCACCAAACTACTGGAATACAAATTTCAGCGGGACTCTAATGTACCACGTCTAATATATGGCACGTTACTTTAAAATATGCACCCCTGCATTTGGAATGGATATAGATTATTAAATAGCATGTTGAATTATTTTCTCGTTAATATTCTTTAATTACGTATATAAAGTTAAGTTATTTAAGTTGCTGCAGTATTACAGTTTTATTTAATATTTATAATATTCATATACGTAAAATTTGGTACATTCATAATAATACCGTGCGATCAAATATTATTTAGATAAGGGGCGGCTATGACTGTGTCATAAATCATACCAGATTTTGACAAACGTCTTGTACCCTACCAGACAAACTTCCAACATCTCAAGAGCTTCTTTTATCTAAATTATTGTTGATCCCACGGTATAATCTAAGAGCAACGAATGATAAAAACACTTCTCTATATTCATTACTGTTGGCAGATTATAGTGGTAGTTATTGTGCCAGTAAAAATTGCATTCAAAAGTTATCACTTGTAAGTAACCGTATATTTTAATTCAAATAAATGAACGCTTTTTATTTCAGGAAATTAAGCTGGAATAGCACAGTGCACGTTACCTAATAAAACAGCACTCGTTAAAATTTCCCTATGCAATTGATGGCGCTATAGAAAAGGTTATTATACAAGTTATAATTACGAATATATATGTCAGGACGTGCATATCAGACTACTGGCACAATTAAATTTTTATTTCGTGTAAAATGAAAGAATTGGTTCAGTGTTTCGCCCAACAAAATATAAAGTTATTTCTGTCAGAGAGCGGGACTCACTTAGCGGTTTCCAAATCAATTGCACAATTTACGGAGACTACTAATAAGAAATTCATTTAATTAAAACTAAAACTGAATAGTTTCATTACATAATTAATTAGAATTCTGCAGAAATATATATACTATACAATTCCTGATACAAAAAAATATATATTTAGGGTGTTATAAAACAATTGTACAATATTCATAGGACACCTAGTACATACCAAAATAAGCCGAAAAATCTAGTTTCATCACATAATAAATTATGTTTCTGCAGACAAATAATACACTATAAAATTCCTGATACAAGAACAACATAAACAGAGAGTTTTAAAACAATTGTACAATATTCATAGTACACCTAGTACATACCAAAATAAGCCGAAAAATCTTAATAAACAGGTGTCATACGGTTCATTTTCGGGCACGTATTTATTAAGAGTTTTCGGATTATTTCAGTCTGTACTATATGACCTACGAATTCATTTGGTTTTAATACCTTTTATAGGGCAAGGCAAAAGTCTCCACATAAATGGTAGTCCATGTTTTGTTTATTTTTTTCTTAACTTGAACTAACCTTTATTAGTTACATCTCAAAAACTAGCGAACAAATATTAATGCAATTTATCATTTATATTGGGTGATATTCTACCAATGATATTCTGAACAGGGATTAATAACTCGCAATTTTTGAGATATCTCAATTTTAGTGTATTCAAGTATTTTCCACTGATATTTTTCAATATTAATCTGTGACTATATTAGAGAAATCTCAAAAACTGGCTTACCAATATCAATGCAATGTATCCTAAATATTCAATGATATATTGACATCTGATGTGTAGAATTGGATTAATATCCAATGCTCAATTCTTGAGATATTTGTCTATGGACTACATTTTATATATTGCTGGTACCTTATTAGTGATATCTCAAAAACGAGCGTACTAATATCAATTTAATTTATCATTGATATTCAGGGATATTTTGAACCATAACTTATTATATTGGGTTAATATCCAATGCGTGATTATTGAGATATGTCAATTTTAGTGTAATCATGTGTTTCCTACTGATATTTTCCAATATTAATGTGTGACTATGTTAGCGAAATTTCAAAAACTAGCGTACCAATATCAATGCAATTTATCTCTAATATTCAGTGATATATTGAAATATGATGTATAGAATTGAATTAATATCCAATGCTCCATTCTTGAGATATTTGTATATGGACTACATTTTTTACATTGCTGGTACTTTATTAGTGATATCTCAAAAACGAGCGTACTAATATCAATTTAATTTATCATGGATATTCAGTGATATTTGGAACCATAACTTATTATATTGGATTAATATCCAATGCTTGATTCTTGAAATATCTCAATTTTAGTGTAATCATGTATTTTCCACTGATATTTTCCAATATTGATCTGTGACTATATTAGAGAAATCTCAAAAAACTGGCGTACCAGTATCAATGCAATGTATCGTTAATACTCAGTGATAATTGACATCTGATGTGTAGAATTGGATTAATATCCAATGCTCAATTCTTGAGACATTTGTATATGGACTACGTTTTTTACATTGCTGGTACTTTATTAGTGATATCTAAAAAACGAGTGTACTAATATCAATACAATTTATCATTGGTATTCAGTGATAATTTGAGCTATAACTTATTACATTGGATTAATATACAATGGATGATTCTTGAGATATATCAATTTTAGTGAAATCATGTGTTTTCCACTGATATTTTCCAATATTGATCTGTGACTATGTTACCAATATCAATGCAATTTACCCTTGATATTCAGTGATATATTGACATATGATGTGTAGAATAGGATTAATATCCAATGCCTAATTCTTGAGATATTTGTATATGGACAACATTTGTTGCATTGTAGATTCTTTATTAGTGATATCTCAAAAACGAACGTACTAATATCAATACAATTTATCATTGATATTCAGTGATATTTTGAACCATAACTTATTATATTGGATTAATATACAATGGGTGATTCTTGAGATATATCAATTTTAGTGTAATTATGTGTTTTCCACTGAAATTTTCCAATATTGATCTGTGACTATGTTAGCGAAATTTCAAAATCTAGCGTACCAATATCGAAGCACTTTATCACTGATATTCAGTGATTTGTTGATATGTAATGTATAGAATTGGAAAAATATGAAATACTCAATTATTGAGATGTTGAGATGCATATGGACTACCTTTTCTACATTCGTGGTACTTTTTTACTTTTTTAGTGATAACTCAAAGACTAACGTACGAATATCAATGCAATTTATCGTTTATATATTTATAGGTATTCCGCTATAGGAAATTCTCAAATGGGATTAATATCCAATAGGTGATTCTAAAGATTTTTTGTTTTTACCGTGGTTATGTGTTTTCCATCGAATTTTCAGATATTGATATGACTTCATTAGCATTATTTCAAAAACTAACGTACCAATATCAATGCAACTTATCACTAATATTAAGTGATATGTTGACATCTAATGTATTAGATTGGATTAATATTCAATGCTCAATTATTGAGATATTTGCATATGTACTACATTTTCTACATTGCTGGTACTTTATAAGTTACATCTCTAAAAATAGCATACAAATATCCATGCAATTTATTTATATGCAGTATATATTGGATGATATTCTACCAATGATATTCGGAAATGTGATTAATATCTCATGCGCGATTTGCGAGACATCTCAAGTTTACTGTAATCATGTATTTGCCACTGATATTTTCAAAACTATCATACCTTCAAACAAAATATTTTAAGTAATGTTCCCAGCGCCTCCACCTAAAATGGCGGTGATGCTATTTGCCCGGCAAGGCGCGGGGTAACGTAAATTGTTTGCGTTTAAAGTGCACATACACTAAATAAACTATTGTTCGGGGGGACACATTTTATAATACAAAAAAAATAACAGCTACTATACAATTACAACACAAAGAAAAAACAACAATAATAATCATGAACGCTACAATTTACATATATACAATTTAAAACTTACAGATGGTAAAACCATGAGTGGATTTACTTTGCTCAATTGTTAAACCGTTTTCGTCGGACCTTAACGCAACACACATTGCTGAGGACTAGAGTGCTCGAACAGCGGCCGCAAAAGAGGCCGTTTATGGCACAGAGGACCTATTTATAAATTCGACAGACCGACGAAACGCCCACTCAGTATCGCCCCCCTTCCGAAGTATAAAATATGTACAATTTAAACCTAAGTATCAAATCAGCCATTTCCCGTAATATAATTAATCAAATGTTGACGCTAAAACTCTTAAAATGAAATATGAACACTGACAAAATTTGAATGGCGTTTCTAGGCCCACGGAGGGCGGACTTAACAAAAATGACGACAATTAAATAGAAATTAAATAATTAAACGGACTAATGAGATGGCTGTAACCGAGCCGGGCATGCAATAATCATATGAAATTTGGGAAAGCGGTAATTAATAATATTTTACTGAAGTGACGGATTACTTGTAATAACTTATAAATCTGAAATTCACGTGGCTACTTAAAATGCAGAGGCACGTCCATCGGCCGACCGAAATGGCAAAACCCAAGATCTGCGGGCCAGATGCTTTATTGGCGCGGGCCAAATGTCCGGACTGGACGGTACACAGAAGGTGTTTACGGTTGGAAATTAAAAAAAAAAGGATCGCGAATTATTTATCAAACGCGATGACACGCCCCTCCCTAGACCGGAAACGCCGAAAATAAACCGCGAAATGAATATGAGATTGCTGGGGAAATAACTGCTTTGGAATTAAAATTAAAATTAACCTAGACAAAACTCAAGCAGTAATTACAGTTAATATTTACAATATGGTCCCATTGAATGTAGTTCCGTCCTGTTTGACGTGTCCCGGGGCGATAGACCATGCACTTGGCTAAGTGGTTACTGTCTCAGGCGGCGCCGGTCTGAGATCGTTCACGTGGACCTTCATATGTAGACCACCCCTTTCCATTATGTAATGATTCGGTCCTTCAACGGTTATCACTTCATGAGGGCCAGTCCAGTGAGGTTGGAAAGGGTGGAGTGGGCGACGATCTCGTAGTAATGCCTTGTCCCCAGCCACAAACTGTACTTTGCATTCTCGGACGGGAATCAGCTGCATTTTGGCCTGCATGGTAGTGTGCCTCTGTCTGATGAGGTCCCCTCGCCGCCTCCGTGCCTGTTCGTCATTCTTAGGGGTGGGTCGTCGTTCCTCAGGTTTCCAGGCCCCAGGGCGCGGCAAGGCGTATCCCAGCAGTGCCTCACTTGGTGTTAATCCCGTGGCTTCGTTTCTACGCAGCCGTAAATTAAAAAGTGTTCTGGCAAGGTACCTATCCCACGTAGTGGGGTCCTTGTTAGCAAGGTGAATCCTCAGACACTTCTTAATTTCCTGGTTTCTTCGTTCGGTGGGGTTTGCCCGAGGATTAAACGTCGCAGTTTTCTGTACTACGATATGTTTTCGCGTACAGTATGTCACGTATATCTTGCTACGAAACTGGCTGCCGTTATCACTTATTAATACACGAGGATACCCGAAGCGCGGGAAAATTTCGTTTTCCAGCACTTTCGTCACCACGGCAGCGGTTACCCTCGGTAGCGCAAATGCCTCCGTCCATTTTGTGAATACGTCTGTCACCACTAGAATGAATCGGTTTTGGTGTCGGCTTCTTGGATATGGGCCCATAACGTCGATGGCTAACACATCCCAAGGGGCCGTTGGTTGTCGTGGCCGAAGAGGGGCGGCTTGCTGTCGTGGGCCCGCTTTGCAACATGCACATATTAAACACGTTTTCACATATTCACGCACAGACTTTCTCATACCTTCCCAGAAAAACGTTGACTGGATGGCTCGCAACGTTTCGTCGGATCCTGGGTGGCCGGCGTCTTCGTCATCGTGATGGTGATGCATAACCCTTGCCTGTAAATCCGCGGGTACCATTAGTTTCACCTCGCCTCCTTGGCGATGATACAGAAGGCCATTGATGTCCGTATAGCGATCTTGAAACTTGTCATCTCCGGCGGCTCGCGGCCCATGGCGGATTACGAAGGCGAGCCGTCGACGAAGTCGTTTTATCACGCGGTCCCGTCTCTGCGCATTTTCCACCATGATGACGATCGGCGGGTCAGGTACCTCCATAAGTTGTAGTGTAGGAGGAAGTAGGCGCTCTACTTCGGGCTCGTCTACAGGGATGTCAAGAGGGTCGCGTGAAAGCAAATCGGGGAGTTCATTGCATTTTCCGGGGATGTGTTCGATCTCGTAATTAAATTCCTGCAGTAAAAGGGACCAGCGGGTTAACTTCGCGCGCAAATCCTTTGACTTTCGCAGCCATAACAAGCTGCGATTGTCGGTTCTCAGGATGAATTTGCGTTCCTCCAAGTAATGTCGATATCGTCTAACTGCCCAGATGATAGCTAAACATTCTTGTTCGTTAATATGGTACCTTCTTTCTGTCGCATTTAATTTTGCGCTCGCTAGGGAAATTATCTGTCGAGCACCATCCTCTGCCTCCTGGTACAAAACTGCTGCAATGCCGGTGCCACTCGCGTCTGTTTGCAGAACAAACCTCTTCGTGGGGTCAGGACGGTGGAGCGGCTGCGGGTTGGCAACGGCCTCCTTGAGTTTGTGGAAGGCGCGTTCAGCGTCTGAGGTTACGCGAAACTTCCCGGTGCCACTCAATAGGTCTGTGAGAGGCGCTGAAACGTCGGCATAGCGGGGCACATATTCGCGCAGCCAATTACAGGTGCCTAGGAACTTCTGAAGTTGCTTCTTCGTCCGGGGCATCTCTAGGCTGGCGATCTGCTGCAGGTGTTTTGTTGTCGGCTCGTTCCATTGCTCGGTTATATGGTGACCGAGGAAATCCAGCTCGCTGCGTGCCAGGTGACACTTCGGGCCGGAACATCGTAGTCCATGGATCTGGAGACGCTCCATTACTAACCGGAGGTGCGTCTGATGTTCCTTGTGGTTCTGTGAGTATATGATTATATCATCGAGATACACAAGCACAAACTTCTGGATGTATCCGACGAGAACTTCGTGAACCATTAGTTTTTGGAACGTCCCTGGCGCATTCTTTAATCCAAAAGGCATCACCGTGAACTGATAAGCGGCTCCGTCAGTTGTTGTGAATGTGGTGAGGCCCTTTGACGCGTGATCCATTGGTATCTGCCAATATCCGGACTTGAGATCTAATGTGGAGAACACGCGGGCGGTTCCCAAATCCTTTAAAACCTCACAAATTGAGGGTAAAGTGGTGGCCTCATCGTGCGTCTGGTCATTCAGCCGCCTATAATCAACACAAAAACGCGAAGTTCCGTCCTTTTTCGGCACAATTACCACCGGTGAAGCGTATGCTGCTGTGCTGGGTTCGATTATTCCGTCCTCTAGCATGGACGCGATTTGTTCTCTTATTATAGTTTGCCTATTCTCTGGTTGGCGATACGGCGGCAACCGAAAAGGGGTGGTGTTTTCTCTTACCCGGATCACGTGTTTGGTGCTAGTGGTAGTCGTTGGGGGGCCGCACGAGAAGACGTCCGGGAAGGCCTTCAGGACGTTGTTGTACTGCGTAATATCTCCCGAGGAAAGCTCGTTCGGGAGTTCTGGCTGCTTGGCTACGGCAAAGGAGGCGAGTGCATTGTGGCGGAAGTAAATTGTCTGTCGTACACGCACACCCACATAGATACATTTCTGCACATAGTTTATAATGGCACCTTCCTTAGCCAGCCAATCTTGACCGAGGATGACTTCCGCGTGCAGGTTGGGGCATAAATAACTGTCTATGGCTTGGGGGTCATCACCGACACTAATGATGCGACGCACCGGTCCGTATGTGGTCATTGCTGTCTCGGTGGCTCCTAGTTGGACCCTTTGGGAAGGAAGAGACGCGGGGCAAGACTCGCGAATAATAGTGTTTGTCGCACCGGTGTCCACAATGGCACTACATAAGCGTCCATTTACGCGCACTTGAATTACGGCTATCAGCGGGCTAAAAGTGTTCAGGGAATTAACATAGGTCGAGGGGCAGGCACGACCTATTGTCCGTTTCCCGAATTCTTGGGTGTACACTCTGGGGACGTCTTCTTCAAGGGTGCTGGGAGTAGCGTCTCGATCTCCTCTGCGAGTAGCAGCAGCTCCTCGACGGTTGATATGGGCCTTGCCACCATGGCGAGTTGAATTTCTCGCCGGAGTTGGCCACGTATGGTGGACACTAATAATCGCTCGTCGGGATTATGTTTCAGGCGGGATGCCAGAGCCTGCTTTCTTCTCACAAACGACACGACGGGCTCTCCTGCGCTCTGCGTATCGCCATATACGATCCTCGAGATGGTGATCTGTTCGTGAGGTCCGTCGAATTTACGAAGGAATTGTCGCTTAAATTCGTCATATGACCATAGATGCGGCCTGTATTGGTGGTTCCACCAATCCCGGGCTGCACCTTCTAACTGCTCGGCGACTACTTCTACCCAGTCATCTGCATGGTACCGCACATCCTGCAGGTATTTTTCGATGACCTGGACATACTCGTTCGGGTCATCTACGAGGCGGCCTTGAAATCCTCTGGGCTTCCGGCGGGGTGGTGCAGGTTGTTTTGCGGCAGTTAAATTACTGATTACTCCCAGTAATATACCTATTTCTGTGTTGGGATGGTGGACGTCCTCTGGAGTTGAGCCGTCGCTCACGGCGTCGGTTTCGGTGTGAATCATCGTACCGTCAGCACGTGACCGGCTCCTGGTTATCATACGTGTGGGAGTGGGTTTGGTGCTGTTCTGCAGCACTTATGCACCACGTGTTGGGCTCCAATTGTTCCCAGCGCCTCCACCTAAAATGGCGGTGATGCTATTTGCCCGGCAAGGCGCGGGGTAACGTAAATTGTTTGCGTTTAAAGTGCACATACACTAAATAAACTATTGTTCGGGGGGACACATTTTATAATACAAAAAAAATAACAGCTACTATACAATTACAACACAAAGAAAAAACAACAATAATAATCATGAACGCTACAATTTACATATATACAATTTAAAACTTACAGATGGTAAAACCATGAGTGGATTTACTTTGCTCAATTGTTAAACCGTTTTCGTCGGACCTTAACGCAACACACATTGCTGAGGACTAGAGTGCTCGAACAGCGGCCGCAAAAGAGGCCGTTTATGGCACAGAGGACCTATTTATAAATTCGACAGACCGACGAAACGCCCACTCAGTATCGCCCCCCTTCCGAAGTATAAAATATGTACAAATTAAACCTAAGTATCAAATCAGCCATTTCCCGTAATATAATTAATCAAATGTTGACGCTAAAACTCTTAAAATGAAATATGAACACTGACAAAATTTGAATGGCGTTTCTAGGCCCACGGAGGGCGGACTTAACAAAAATGACGACAATTAAATAGAAATTAAATAATTAAACGGACTAATGAGATGGCTGTAACCGAGCCGGGCATGCAATAATCATATGAAATTTGGGAAAGCGGTAATTAATAATATTTTACTGAAGTGACGGATTACTTGTAATAACTTATAAATCTGAAATTCACGTGGCTACTTAAAATGCAGAGGCACGTCCATCGGCCGACCGAAATGGCAAAACCCAAGATCTGCGGGCCAGATGCTTTATTGGCGCGGGCCAAATGTCCGGACTGGACGGTACACAGAAGGTGTTTACGGTTGGAAATTAAAAAAAAAAGGATCGCGAATTATTAATCAAACGCGATGACAGTAACTACATCCATATCTCTGTATTTTTGGGACATAAGGTGTTTTATGATTTTGGTAGCAATTTTCTCTGAAATTATAAACTCTACGTTTCTTTTAGTTACGTTAAGTAACCTCTAACTTAAATTAGATGAACAATTTAATGAAGAGAAAAATGATTGTTACAAATTGGTTTCGTGAACAGTAGGCCGTTCAAAAGTGTCTTGAACTTTTATTCAAATATTTTTGAAAATATCTGCCATAGTTAGGAACTTGTTGATAAATATAGAAATTGTAATAAAAGCAGGGTTGGTGTGATTTAAATCAATTGATTTTATTTTAAATAAATCATTGATTTAAATCAAAATAGATTTATTTTAAATCAATCTTTGCTTTTGCAATGTTTGTGCATTCCAATATATGAACAATTAAACATATAATGTAACTATAGAGTTAGCATGCTTTAACGTACATAATTGTAAGTCACTAAAATATTTTTCTTTTCTTCAATTTTTTTGGTTCATCACATGGTACAGATGTACAGAAATTTGTTATAATCATTAATTCTTGTTCAAATTCAAGAATTTATTAAAAAAAAATCATATGATTTAAATCGTGATGTATATCAATTGATATAAATCACATTTACCAAAACACGCACATCTGGCAAAAAGTGATCAGAAATATAAAAAAATCAAAAAAATCAAAGAAATTATGATTTGCTTCGTTTTAAATCATTGACTTATATATTTCTTTTACACATAATTTATTTCAACGCTGAATAAAAGTTAAGATCCACCTCGGGTTCTTATTTTTTCCAACTAAGTTTTCTAGAAGTATTTTCAAATGTAAATTTTGCAATAAAATTTTTAATTGAATGTATTTTATTATCTTAACCGGTTATTTTTATCATGTCCACGATAATTATTTTATAAACATTCCATTCGATTTCGTACAATTAGTGTAATTTCATTCATTTTCAGAACGCTTTACTTAAAAATCATTTTTGTTTAAATTTTAAATTTCTGAGAAATATTTCGGTGTGTTCCATGCAATTTAATACTATTTAAAATATGTTTCATCCAATTCATAAAGTTCGATACAGAATTCATCCAAATTCATACGTTAATATTTGATCCAATTTCATGTTCCAATAATAACAAGAATTCCATGGAATCCGGTGGATATATACAATCTTAACCCTAAATGACCAACATATATAGGAATTTTATTGAAAAATAGTATATTATTTCATGAGTATATAATGTTGGCTACACAATTCACTCGCTTTCGCCTAAACACGATGTTTTATCTATGTCTTTTTCAATAAAACAATTGTTATTAACAAATTTTTGTCAAGAAGAAACCAATAGTCAGCAACCAAATATACATTTGTAATAAAGCTAACGCTAAAGTGGGCTAAATTTATTTATCGTAAGACATACACAAACATGCTCTCGCTGACACTCGCTGACACTTTGTTCATCGCTAAATCTTCATGCAAAATTTTAAAAACTGATGTCTCAGATATCAAAACTCTTCTAGCAATAACTGAAACTTTAATTCTTCGATCTTTAAATAACATATATTTTTTAATGTTTTGTATGTTTCTATGTTCTTGCCACAAAAGATCTACCACATTTTGATCATCTTCTACATGATCCCAACCCCAACGAAATTGTTGACGAGATGGTTACTTGATAATGTGATGGATCATTCTCGCCATATACACTGAGCATTCGATCATGGATATTTTAGGGCCCCTCTTCATTAAAAAAACTTTATCACTCTTCTATGTTCAAGTTTCAATTATCTCATTTTCACTATTTAAACCGATACCAAAACTACAAAAAAATAAAAAATTCAACACCGCTGAGTCAAATACTTATAAAAGTTGACATTTAACATTTGAAAATTATTGACATTCGTCATTGTTTTCATGATTAGGTAGATTATATAAAAATCTCCCTTCGTAATTTAAATTAATTGGTTTAGTATACAATCTGTAATTTTTTTATAGTTTTTACATAATTGGTATTACTCATGCACAAATTATTGCACTATTTATGTAATTGCATTGTAAGTACTACAATGCAAGATAATCGATGAATAAATTATTTTAGGTCAATCAGTTTCTTACTGTTTCTAACTCTTTCCCCCTCATTTTTTATTTTAAATTTACATTACGTCAAGTAATTTTGATCCTTTATATTCACTATTATTTAAACAATTTATAAAATAAAAATTATCCTAGTAATACACTGCCACAGAAGGTATAAGTTTTTTGTTTCTGGAAATACAATTTAGTAGGTACATTTATGAAACTAAGCTCACACATTGTTCACAGGTTTTGATCTATTATAATTTTAATTAACGTTAAAGGTTTTAATCTACTATAACATATCAAATTGATTTTATGCGTATAAATAGGAGTTGTCACACATACTTTAACACATATGCAGGGTGCATCAAAATGCATATTTTAGTTGAAAACTAAAATCTTACACATACCTTCATTACTTTCCCAATAT
The DNA here is from genome assembly GCA_951805005.1 of Othius punctulatus. Classification (NCBI taxonomy): domain Eukaryota; kingdom Metazoa; phylum Arthropoda; class Insecta; order Coleoptera; family Staphylinidae; genus Othius; species Othius punctulatus. Next base: position 43,040,133 of record OX638141.1, on the reverse strand, counting down.
ATTCATGTAGAAAAAGCAGAAAGGAAATTAAAAATAATTATAGATTAAAGATTATGCAGTTTCTTCTTGTATTTACGAACTATTATATTATCAAGCTATTTCCTCAATATCTTAATTTAGCTTATAATATGGGGTAGATATTTAAATTTAAATATTTCGGTATAAGTAATTGCGCGTTTGCCAGCGGCATTTCAGTTTCTATTTTAAAATATCTCTTTAATTAAAATAGCACAATGAAAGGGGCAACAAACGACTCTAAACTCTACTGTAAGCTGTATAATATAATTTAATTATGCATATTTTGAATAATCCACGGATATTCCATTTTCAGTATGGTTTTATCAACCCTAATAAAATTAAAATAACATTTTTATCACGACGGAAAACTTCCTCGTTTACCAAATAAACATCGTTTATAAGTGCAGAATGAAGTTTGCACAAAAAATATAAGCAAAAAATAAGCATAAGCAGGACATTGTACCGGGCTTTTTTTTCGTTTTTACACATATGATTGACGATGTATAACTGGTTGCCTGCATCTACCCGCAAGGAATTTTCTATGTGTAATTCTAAAAAAAAAAAAAACAACTCATTAACGGCGTCGTTGCAGGCAACCTGTCAATGTTGGCATATATTACACAGAGAGGTTATGGAGGTTATGTGTAATATGGAAAAAAAAACCCGGTATATTTTAAATAAAGGAAAAAAAAACTTGTGATGCGTATTAGAAACACAAACTTCTAATGAATTAGTACATTAATACATTAGTACATTAACATTAAGAATGTAAAATATCACAATAATTCGTCAATTTGCGTCTCCTTTTACACAACTTAAAAGAATTATCGCATATTCATCATGAATAATAATGCATATTAATGCTTTTATAAATTAGTATATTATTATCTACTATAAGTATATGTTTTTTGTTGGAATATGCAATAATTCTTTTGAGTAGAGTAGCTTTCACATATATTAGGTAAGCATGAATTTTTAATTTAAGATTCCCAATGTTTCCCAATGTTATTTCCAAATATTCTTATTTGAAAGTTGACACAAGATTATTTATTTCTAAGATGCTAGATGCTCTATGATGAATGCTAGAAATTCTTTAGTGTTATAATTTCCAAATTATGTCATAAGTATTTAATACTTATATAAAAAATTCCCAAATTCTGTCGTAGGTATTTAATACTTTTGTTCACGTAAAATACAAAAACCAATACTTTCGAGTTAATATTAATTATATACATCTTTAATAAATGAAAATTAAAACTAAATTGAACACGTAGTGGCGTTTAGTCTGTTACATTTGAGTTTGAGTTTTGAGTTTTTATTATTATGAATCACATTCTTTACAAACATTACATTTGCATGTTACATATTACATTTATAAATGTATGTAGCTGAAGAAGTGTGGATCATTTGTATCGCAAAAAAATCCACTCTAGCACAAATCCACTCGCAAGTGATTGGCAGTGGAGCACAGAGAAAATAAAAATTAATTAACCCCACGGCCGAAACTGCAGGGGACAAAACTGGAAAACATCGGAAATCCGTGCCATTCCAGAGCACATCGTGCCAACACTTTAATCTCATCGGCTTAGTGCGCTCATTTTTAATCTACCTCGATAATCAGCGGATCCATGTAATTATATTTTCCGAATAAATGGCCCCGTCAAATGCACACCAAAAACCGTCAACGCCCACAAATTTAGAAAATAATTTCACCCCTACAAAGAGAGCGGTTTACATTACACCTGTTTAATCCGTTTAATAAAACAAGGAATGAACGGTTCGCTTTGTTGCCCCAGCAGCTGCGTCAAAAGTTTCGCGAGGCCATCGAATACGCAATGAATTATTGAAATCCATGAATTATTTCCATATTTTACGATTATGTTCGTTTTGAATGAGTTTATATCTACAAGTTACCCAATAATAATTACGCCAGTAGCCCCATGAAGACTGTATTAATTCATTGTAAATATTTGCCTGGTATTCTGCGCTTTATTAGTCTTAATCATATTGGTTTTGTATTAAACATATAAAGTTTTCCATCAGTAAACAGTGAACTCACAAAAAAAAGTATTAAATCTTATAATCAGGTTTTCTTAATTATAAACCCTGTTTGCTTGTAATTTTTTCTCTAAAGCCAAGCTCAATTACATCTTGCCATGATTTAAAAAATATATATGAAAAGTACGATATTAATTTTTTTTCAATTTTTTTAACACTGTCTAGTGGCCTTAAAAAATATTATAAAATATTGAAAAAGGGGACTAACGTCAAACACATCTGCGCTGTGCTTTCGTGGCAAACGATAAAAACTCGTTACAGATTCAGCCATTATTAAAGCCGGTAAATTATGGGAATTGCCTTTTACAAAATTACACTCATCGTTAACGTTGTTCCATTAAAACAAGGTTACCAAACATTTTTGCAAAAGAGCCATATAGGATACTTGTGAATACTGGGCGTGCCTGGCCTACTTTTACATGTATCGGTATATAATATTTACACATTGACACCTAGAAACAATATTGTTTAAAACAATTTATAAAATTCCAGAAAATCTATGCAAATTTCGAAAAACAATATTAAAAATATTGCAAAAAAAGTCTACAAGTTTACAGGTAGTTTGAAAAGTTGCCCAATTTTTTTTGGAAATTTCAGTAATTGATTTTCCAATTCCTAAGTGAAAACCACTTAATGAAAGTGTAATAAAAAAAGTGTATATAACAAAATGTAAACAATTATGTAAATAATAATGGATGCCGAAAACATCAAATGTGAAAACTAAAACCCGTAGAGATAAAAATATTTAAAAAATCCGAAATGTTCGTAAAATATATAAAAACTTATATTATAAATTTTGAAAAACACTAAAGTGGACTAAAATGGAAGAAACCCTAATGCAATAAAAGTTGCAGCAAATTTAATAAGTACAATTACAATTACAACAACGTTACATACATATATGGTTAATGTCAAAACACTAATAAATATAAAAAATCCACCAAATTTCATAATTTCATTATTTGCCAAAAAAGTGTATTAAAATGTAATTAAAATTTCCCGAAAAATGCACAATGAGTTTAAATCCAGAGTTCAATCAAAATATCAAAGCATTAGAGCGAAGAAAGTGATAGACCAGAAGATTTTAGAGAAATAGTAGTAGATCGATTATTATTACTATTATTCAATTTTTTAATAATAATAATAATTATAATTATCATCTACTGAAATCTTTATAAAATTTTGTGTATCTTTATGAAACTCATCACTTTTACAATAAAAGTGTTTACACTTTAAACTTACACTAAAAGTTTAGCATAATTATTTGTATACATATTTTGATAATTATTTTGATAACTAAGAACAAGTCTTTTGCAATTTCACTAAAATTTTCTGATTTTTCCTCTTGTTCACTTTTGTTTATTATTATAATAATTCAATATTCAAATTCTATTAAAATATTCATCAAAATATACTATAAATATGTTATACTTTCAGTAATATATGATGAGTTTCAATAAAGTTAATCAAAATTTTACTAAAGCAAGCGAGAAATCGTCCAAAAGTTTTCAAAATATGCAATCAAGTACGAATAAAGTTAAAATTTCCACAATTTCAACCAACATATTAAAATGATTGGAAGGTATATTTCAAAAACTTAATAAGGGAAATATTACAAGACTTGTTCGTACTTATTAACCCTTTCAGGCCCATGCATGTGAGCTACCAGTTTATGTGTGAACGCAGATATAGACAATCTAATTTATTTTAGATTTACAGAATTTTCCTATACTGCTCTTGAATCTTTATAATGATATTTATCTCACAGATTATGATTGATCCTACACTATTATTAAAATGGATACATATTCGAATATTTTTTTTGTGAAACATTTCATAATAGTGGTCGCACATGATAACTACTAGGCCGCAAAGAATTGACTATTATATTGGTGGTATCCTGACATGACCACTGGTCGTCAAAGGGTTAAAATAATTATCAAAATATGTATACAAATATATATGCTAAACTTTTAGTACTTTCAATAAAATATTATGAGTTTCATAAAAAATACACAATATTTTATAAAGATTTCAGTAGGTAATTGCCAAAAAAGTTATACTTGAAAATTTCCAAAATATGCAATCACAAGCTCAATTAAAATGTTCAGAATGTTAGACAAAAACAGATCAAAATTCTCAAAAATGACGAAAAGTTTGTAAAATTTCTTATCAAAAACACCAAAGTGGACTAAACTGAGAAGAAGAAACGAAAATGCAATAAAATTGCAGAAAATTTAATAAATTATCAAAACACAAATTAACTAATTATCTTAAAATTTACTTATTATCATAATAAATTCCAAATTTACCAAATTGCTAAATAGTATTATGAAAATATACATAAATAAATAGTTTAAATCCAGAATTTCAATCAAAATATCAGAAGGCAAATTTAAAAAGTTTAATACAGGTATTCGAAATGCAAATAAAGTGAAAGACCAGACACATTCAGTGAAATATTATTACATTAATCAGACTTACAATAAATATGTAAAACTTTCAGTATTTTCAATAATATATGATGCGTATCAATAAAGTTCCTCATATTATAGGTTATTATATAGTTATTAATAATTTTTTTAAATGTGGACACAAAATATGAAGAAAGTAAAAATTTCCAGAATTTTAATCAACATATCAAATTGATTAGAAGGTATATTTCAAAACCATAATAAAGGTATTCTAAAGTTGAATGAAGTGAAAAATTATTGCAGCAGACTATTGTTTGTACTTATTGTCAAAATAATTATCAAAATATGGGCAGGCCATCTTAACCAATACACGCAAATTACCTTTAGAGTTATTTGCGTGGAATCAGAGTTATTTATCGTTCTTCGATAGCGAAAATTGACCCTAAAACAGTTCAATGGCTACAAGGGGGCCATCTGATGATGACCTTTAACTTAACCTTGAAGTTGACTTTCAAGATCATTTCAAGGTCAACCTAAAAACATTAAATGGCAACCCTACTTTTAGAATTTTGTTTTGAAAGATGCTCATATCAGTACGGCTGCGTAAAAATTTCAATATCTTAAATATGGAAATTGTTCGTGAAAAAAAATAAAGAAAAGTTACTAAACGACTAATTAAAAACTTCAAAAGTTTACTTTAAAAGAAAACTAAACGATATTTCGGATTAGCAACATAATAAAGTCATATATGGCAAGCCGTTGATTACAATAAACAATAAACAATAAAGCAATTTATAAATGCAATCAAAATATCAAAAAAGTGAAAAAGAAAAGTTACTAAACGACTAATTAAATACTTCAAAAGTTTACTTTTACAGAAAAATAAACGATATTTCCGGCTAGCAACATAATAAAGCCGTATATGACAAGCCGTTAAATATATTAAAAAAACCATAAAAAAAATTTAACGACTAATTAAAAACTTCAAAAAATTACTTTTAAAGAAAACTAAACGATATTTTCGGCTAGCAACATAATAAAGCCGTATATGACAAACCGTTAACTATAATAAACAGTAAACAATAATGCAATTTATAAATGCAATCTAAACATCAATGTAATAATAATAATCCATACTACTCCTCCACCTATGGCGTAATTGGTTACTGTCATAATTTTTGACAGAGAATTCTGACCCAATTACATTTTATTTTACCATAGGCCCCTGAACTATTACTAGTTATGCGGGCGTTGCGAGGAGAGGGGCATTATTATTATTGTGTGAGAGGGGCATTATTATAACTCTATATAATAGAGTTAAAAAGTCTATCAATTATCATATCAGAAGGTTAAGAAATTGCGAACATTATAAAAAATTATGCAAGTTACAAAAAATATTTCAAAACTGCCACATAGTTTATGATGGATTTATGTAGAATATGAATATGCAATCAAAATATCAAAACTGTTAGAAAGTCCAGAATTTCAATAAAAAAATCATAAAACTGTCAGGAAGAATTATGAAACCGAAGAATGAGAATAACAAGAAAATGTTATTGAAATTGCAAAAAACTTAGTAATACTTCCTTATAAACTTATAGAAATTTTAATGAAATAATCAACGAAGTCACATAATATTTCATAAATATTTTTGAAATTGCGACGTTTTATGGCGATGAAATTGCAAAAAACTTAGTAATACTACCTTATAAACTTATAGAAATTTAAATAAAATAATCAACGAAGATACATAATATCTTAGAAATTGCGACGATTCATGGCGATTCAATATTATATTGATAATACATATTAAATCCTTAATACATATTTCGTTTGAATGTTAGGGAAATTTTTGCAGAATATTAATAAAAATAATAATATTATGAGAATATCCAGCAACTGCGAACATTATTAAACAATGTTAGAAATTACGAAAATTGCCATAAATGTATCTATTAAATTTTTATTGTAACTTTTATGTTTTAAAAAAGTACAAAATCTCCAAATAAAATAAATTTCAGAATGTTATTTGAATTTTCAGAAAATTGCATCAAGCTTTAACAAAGCTGCAGATATAAAAAAATATATAACTCCCAATAATTTTAGATATAGCAGTATTACATAAAACATTATGTTTAGAAACTGTAATTATATTAATTGTAATGTAAATTCTTTAAGTTTTCGATATTTTTATTAAATTATGAAACGACGAGTGTATTTGGGCAAATTTGACACATTGTCTATGTAAAAAATGTCGAAATTCATATTGAACCATTATAAAATGAAAAATATTAACCAGGGTTGGTGTGATTTAAATAAATTTGATTTAAATGATAATTTAAATCAAATGATTTTTTTTAAATTAATCATTGATTTAAATGATATTATTTTTTCAAATTAATCTTTGATTTAAATCTTCTTTTGAATTAATCATTGTTTTTACACTGCGTGTGCATTCCAATAGGTGTACAATAAAAAATATAATGTAACTATTGAGTGAGCATGCTTTGAAGTAGATAATTGGGAGTAAGTAAAATAATTTTCTTTTCTTACATTTCAGTCCATCACAGGTACACAGAAACATGCTTTAAAGTGATTTGTTTTTTTTAAATCATGATTTTTTGCCCTGAATAAAATTCCATTCCTGAAGATCCATTATCTTAACCGTTTATTTTTATCGTGTCCACGATAAAATTTTCATTAGCATTTCATTCGATTTCGTACAATTTATGTAATTTAAAGCATTTTTAGAACGCTTTATAAATAAAAAAATCTTAATTTTTGTTTAAACTTGCAATTATCTAGAAATATTTTGGTGTGTTTTATGCAATTTATTACTATTCAAAATATGTTTCATCCAATTCATAAAGTTCGATACAGATTTCATCCAAATTCATAAGGTTTCGTTAATATTTGATCCAATTTCATGTTCCAATAATAACATGAATTCAGTGGAATCCTGTAGCTATATAGAATCTTAACCTTAAATAACCAACATATATAAGAATTTTATTTAAAAATAGTATATTATTTAATGAGTATATAATGTTGGCTACACAATTTACTCGCTTTCGGCTAAATACGACGTTTTATCTATGACTTTTTCAATAAAACAATTCTTATTAACAAATTTTTGTCAAGAAGATATAATATAATTTAAATCGTGTTATAAATCAATTGATTTAAATTATATCTAAACCGACAAAAACTGATCAGATATAATAAAAAAATCAAATAATTTTTTTTAATCATTGATTTCTGAATTATTTTTTTTAAATCATGATTTTTCCAACCCTGATATAAACTAACTTAAGTAAAAAATATATCCCGTATCAAGTTTTTTCAGGATGTTAATCTGAATTCAGCCAAGTACAATTACATCAAGCCAAGCACAACATCAAATAATGCAAATTTTGCATGTTTTCTTTAAAACAAAAGGCAACTTTTGTGGTCATCTAAATTTAAAATTTTACACATTTTTCAAATTGATAAAAAATTGATAAAAAATACAAAAATGAGAATATACTCTAGCTTTAATTTCTCCCTAATTCTGTACTGTAGTCATTTAAGCAATTTCAATAAACCGAATTGAACACATTTGGGATTAGATAATATTAACACAGGCCAACCATAAAAAAACTGTTTGTGTGTGTTTGCCTAATTATTGTCGCCTTAAGTGTGCTTATTCCAAAAATAACATTATAAATGCCATATCACCCACCATTTGTTCACATTTTAATATTTTCTCTGTATAGCTAGGTGATAGCTAGGTGATAGTTACAGCTAGATGTATAGATAGGTGATAGCTACAGCTAGATGTATAGATAGGTGATAGCTAGGTATAGTGATGGAACAACGTTATCAGGCACGCTGGAACACCAACATAATGGGACATTACTGTTTTTCACCGAGAGAGTCAGCAATCAGCACATAGAAGAAGAAGCTATATTAGGAGCTTTAAAGAAAACATACAAAGAAAATATACATCAATAGGCATGTAAAGCCTTTAAAGAATGTAATGTTAAGAATATAAAGCCATCTTTTATGTTTAAATAAAGTTCTGTTGGTATTTTAAAAGTCGTTTACTTTTCATATTTATTGCATATTTTACATATTTTCCCATATCTTACTAGGTCAAATTGTGACTAAACTGTGGGTGATGGAAACGATCGGAGTCCAGATACGGATTTAGCACCCAAAAAATTATAAAAATCAGCTATCAAGATTTAAAAAGTTTTTTGAAACCTTTTTTTGTTGGCCTGTGTAAATAATAAAAAAATATTTGGTAATGTAAAAATTTAGCTGAGTATTTGCTAAGATTAGACTATTAAAAAATCCAAAGCTTATGGTGCGTTTTCGCCAATGTTAGTAACATATAATGCTAAAAAATTGACATTTCGCAGCCAATAAGAATGGCGAGACGTGTGATTTCGCAAATTTTTGAATTGTATGTGACACATGTTACTAACCCATGGTATAAACGCGCTATTAGAGAATTTCTAGGTTTTGCAGAAATTTCATCTGAACTCAGCCAAGTAGTAATATAATTTTTTTATGGATTACACATTTGTTTTAAATTATGAGATTTTTTTTAAGTGCAGGTTTTTATCTCCTAGACGTGCTTCAGGTATAAAATTCTCCCTTCAATTCCCTCTTCTCTTCTCTCTTCAAATTGTCTCTTCAAACAACAAAGAAATGTCTCTTAACGAAGACAAGAAATACCTGTATTTAAGAAGTTAGTTTAAAACTTGAAGCAGTTAAATGTATATAAATTTGTAAAAAATACCGGCAAACATTTTAATCATTGGGGATTATTTCAGGCATGTAGAATTTTATTGATATCTTGTGGCGCGTAATTAATTTTTTCTTCCAGTTTCGCATGGGTGGAGGTGAGCAGGCCTTTGTTTTTCGCCGGTTTTTATCAAGTCTCTTTGTTTCGAATTTTATCGCAAGGTGAGCATAATTAAAATATTGGAAAATTGATAATGATGCTGGCGCTGTTTTAAACATGCACTTTGCTCACAAATTTGCGCAACAGGGAAGCTGCTAACTTTTTAACAAGATAGTGTCTTTGATTGAAACTTTACGCAATTAATGGCGAATTAGGTAACCTGTTGTTATTGCATTACAATTTATTTAAAAATATTACAGTATAATGGTGTAGTTTTACTATTATGACGCCTAGTATATAGTAATATTTTATTTTATATATACGAATACTGCTATATTTTGTAAGAATTTGTGAGTTAAATTTATGTTAATATTCATTCTATTGTCATTGTTTTCTTGTTTGGACTACAGCAATTTTATTGGCACACCTGGGGCAAATACATAAAATAAACAAACACTTCCTGTTAGCATATATAATATATTAATGAAATTACACCCTCGAAATTTCGGTTTCTCTCACCGCAGCAGCGGCCATAAATTTTCAATCGAGGATAATTAAATGTGCTAAACAAAGGGAAGTGCGCTCATAAATTAACATTAGCGCAGTGCTCAGGAGGTCGATCCCAATTTATTCCGGCGGCGGACGTCGTGAAGAATGCTCCCTTCCGCTCGGCGGCAATAAGCGAAAATTCGCATCCCGACAATGGATCGATTTTGTCTTAATCCGATGCCGTCTGGGAGTTGTCCTCGTGTGTATGAGCCTCGAGCGTCATCCACGTTAAGCGGGATATCCAATTCCCCGGTCGTATTATGTAACACCGCTGATTAGGGCGTCCAAATCCGCATTAAACGTCCGTAATGCCAGTCCAGTGTCCACAGCGGAACACAAACGAACTGGAGCTTATTTGATGTGGGTTTATTTTTTCTTGATTAAGAATCGTCTTATTATATGGAACTGACTCAGGATTTTCTTATTACTTTCGGACTGATTACCTACGACCCTCCGTTCATTTGTAATACGATACCCAATATCACGATTACTATTGCTTCTTGTATGTTGCACAATTTCTATGATGGTATATCAGAGACGCGATTTCGACAGTTAGACATAGCCCGATTATATGGCCCGTGACTTCATGGCTGAAATCTAACTAATCTAATTTTACACTTCTTACATCTTACGATACAATTAAATCGGTGACACAGCAAAATACAACAGCGCCAAGAATTTCTGAAGTAAGATAGCTGAAATACTTTAAAAGAATTGACACATCAATGTATGAAATAACTGTAGATGAACCATTCGTTTAATCGCAATACGGATGTGTTCATCCTAACTCATTTTGCTGACATTTTAAGATAAGCCTTATGAGTTGATATCGTCGATATTTCACCAAAAAACAAAATCAAAATCGTTTTGTTTATGTTTTCTTAGAAATGCATAGTTCTTTGGACCAAAAATTCGGAATTACATATTAAATTTATATAACTTAATTTTAAATCAGATAAAATTAATACATCGCTTTAGTTTCTGCAATGATATATTTAGTATGTATTTTTCACTCAATAATAACACTGGTCAACAAAATTGTAACATTGTCGTGCCACATGGATTTAATGATATTTTTTAGTTTTATAGGTGATTGGCAGTACAAACAAACATATAAAAAATTGTTAGCCAAGAATTTTATTCTTTTAAATAATTTAAAATATTTCAAAAAACAATGACCTCCTAAACCAAAAATGTAAAAAAGTTTTATTATGAAGTCACGATCTAAGATTTTCTAGCAAATTTAGGTCCTGGTTGGTCCGTTTTGATTGTCCAGCAGTAATCTGCCAACATATTTGGGTACCATTTGCCCTGGTAACGTTTTTCCATCTTAGAAATGCCCTGATAGAACCTTTCTCCATGCTCATCGCTCACAGACCCCAAATTCTCAGGAAAAAAAATCAGGTATGCGTCTAACAAACGCATCTAGAGTGACATGTTGCAACTCAATACTTTATAAGCCAACAATAGCTCGCTAATCAACTTTCTGTAGCTCTCACTCTTATGGTTACCCAAAAAAATGGCAACAACATTCTTAAAAGATTTCCACGCTATTTTTTAGCATCAATTTTTCTTCGAAAACCGGATTTTTTATTAACTCCCTGATTTGAGGTCCTACGAAAACACCCTTTTATCTTTGCATTACATATTTTGGGATTTTTTTCTTTTAGATACAAACATCCACTCGCATTGCGATTCATTGCCTTAACAAAATTTTTGATCAGGCCTAATTTGATTAGCAATGGTGAAAGGAGTACTTCGGATGGCTCTACAAGGGGTAAATACTTAACTTTATTTTCCAGGAATTAAGGATGCACGCGTAGGCAATATTTTTTTATGATAGTGGTTTGTTCTGTCTCGACTGTCCCATTCACATAAAAAGCAGCAGAGGTTAGTATAACACAGCTGAAGTCCGAGTAATAGGGCAACTTTGAATTCGCCACAGATTTTGAAAGAATATGTACGGTACTTCATTTTTGCAAGTAATAACTTTATGTTTTTTTAAGTCTCTTTCATATTAGCAGCATGGGCCAGAGCTATAGAAGGAAGTATATTTCCGTTATGCAGTAACACTGCTTTTAGACTTATTTTAGAAGAGTCAATGAATAAACGCCACTGGGACGGATCAAAATCGATTTCCAAAATCTTCTCAATTCAATTTATATCATTACAATACACCAAATCCCTGTCTTGAAAAATATGATCTGAAGTGTTAATCACGATTTCTAAAATAGATGATTTTAGTTTCATGATGTAGCAAATTCCATCCTTTTAATTGAGATCCTAATAGTTCTCACTGATTTTTTGACAATTTTAAATCGCGAACAGAATTGTTTAGGTCTCATTGAGTTATCAAGTGTGGCTTGGTTAGAATTTCTTCAAACTCGGAGTCATCGTCTTCATCAACATATTGGTTTGAAGTGGAGAATTGTGTATCGTCAATATCAATAGACGCAGATACAACTGGTATAGGGAAATTTTCACTATGAGGGACTGGTCTCAATAAATCACAATAGTTGGATAAAATCACAGACAAATAGTTTTATGACCATTTCTTCGCCAACTTTCCTTTTATTTTATTGCCGTTGTACTAGTTGAAGCAGTACCGTATCACAAGAAAACTGAGGCTAATTGAAACAAAATAACTGTAGTTTAATAATGAGGGTAGTTAACTAAAACAGTATTAGCTATAAAAGTTCGTATGGCATGACTAGTGTTAACCAGTGTAATCACATAATTTCATATGGAGTATTTTGTATACAAATATGTACCTATACAACATGATGCAAAAGTTTGCAAAAGGCTTGCCATCTCTCTGGGTTTGACCCAGAGACTCCGGGTTTCAGTGAGAGCTGTGGGCTACGGGTTTAATTTTTGTTTCTCCGGGTTGTGTAAGTAAAATTAAATATGTACAAAATATGATAGAAATTCTATTCTATTGATTAGAATCGGAAAAGAACAAACGACCAGTGACAAACTAGAAGATCAATCAGGCACTTCAGAACAACTACAAAACTTCAAGAAATAACTAAACAAAAAATATACACTTAGACTATGAGATTCAGTAAGATCTCTGAGCTCCAGGTTTATTTTTTGTTTCTCCGGGTTGTGTAAGGAAAATTAAATATGTACAAAATATGATAGAAATTCTATTCCATTGATTAGAATCGGAAAAGAACAAACGACCAGTGACAAAATGAAAGAACAATTAGGCACTTGAGAAACAACTAAAAAAAAAAAACACTTAGACAATGAATGTACATTGAAACATGAATAGTTACAAAGAGATGAATATTGTAAATTTCTAAAAAAAAATTGATAAAATTACCGGAATGTGTCTATTGCGCAATATTAAAATCACAGCGGCAAAAATTCATTTTATTAGCCAGAAACATTTGACTACAGTAAACTTTACCAAGGAAAATCAATTAATAACGTGGTTTCTTCCAAAAACAAATTCACCATAGAATCATAGAATTATCACAAAATAACCACCGTTTAAAACATAATCACAGTTATTGCAGCATTGACTGTGGAATGAAAACCAATTCGTAATTATATTTGGAGTCCACAAAAAAAAACATTGTGGCAGAACAAAGACCGAAGAAATTGTTGAAAACATACTAGCACTTAAGTCTATTCAAGTAGAACTTGACGAACTTGAAATCTATAACGGAAAGGCAATTCCGTTTTCTTTGGCGAATTATGCAACCAACAGCAAAAATTCAAGCAATCAGTACAGAATTTTTTTTCCCGATTTCAGTTCATTATTTCCATTTATTTAGAAGGTCGTTTATTTAGGTTTTATTTAGAAAAGGGAATTCAAAATAGAATTATTGACTTCTTTGAAGATCCAGATGAAAATTCTCAGCAATTGCTACAAGATTATTGATTTGTCTTCAAGAATGTAAACTTGACTTATCAATTATAAGTACTTATATTCTGCAGATAACGCACCTGTTAATTACGACAAGTAAAAATCTGTATATAAGAAATTATACGACCTTAATCAGAAAATTTTGAAATGTAATTGTGACTGCCACGTAATTCATAAGGTGCTTTCCTTTCATACAGAATCTCAGCTCATTTTGAGATTTATCTCTTCCCTTTTTTTGTTTGCGAGATAATGGTTTCAAAAGATATGCTCAAAAAGTTATTTAGGAAATTACTATCTATAATTAATATATTCGCATTGATACGGTGGTTTTTCAGATATCGTTATTTAAATAGCAGCCTAATTGGAAACCCATTTAATATAGTGCCAACATACCAGATTATATAGGAAAATTGAAATTTGTCAAGTATAACTTATTGCATATTAATTTAATTCCATGCATTAGATACCAGTATATCACTTAATATTAGTAATAAATTGCATGTACATTGACACAGCAGTTCAAGAGATATCACTATATATGTGTGAGAAACATGAGAGATACATACTAAAATTTAAATATCTCTAGAAATGCCCATTGGACATCATTTTAATTAAAGTTATATAATACTAGTATATCATACAATATCTCTAACAAATTATATTCATATTGATACGGTGTTTTTTTAGATACCGTTATTTAAATAGCAGCCTAATTATAAACACATTTAAAATTGTGCCAACATACAAGATTATAAAGGAAAATTGAAATTTCTCCAGTATAGCTCATTGCATATTAATTTAATGGCATGCGTTGCATACCAGTATATCACTTAATATCAGTAATAAATTACATGCATATTGACGCAGCAGTTTTAGAGATATCAGTATTTATGTGTGAGAAACATGAGAGATACATACTAAAATTTAAATATCTCTAGAAATGCCCATTGGATATAATTTTAATTAAAGTAATACAATACTAGTATATCATAGAATATCTCTAACAAATTATATTCATATTGATAGGGTGGATTTTTAGTTATCGGTATATAAATAGGAGCCTAATTGGAGAAACATTAAAATAACACCTGTTACATAAGTTTTGGTTTTATTTAATGCTTTTCGTGACATAGTATAACTATTACATGTGATCAACTATGGAGAAACATGTTGCTAGGACTCTTGTCAATTAGTTTGACATTTCACATTTTAGTCTGACTTTTGCAAAATGGCGTTTTAAGTAGATATTCGAAAGTCCATCTACAACTTAGTTGAATAGCTACCGAAACGAGATATAGTGTATATTTTTTGCAGGCAAAATATTAAAAAAAAAACTCTGTATATCGGACAATTCGCTAATGTGAAGAGGGAATTCCATATGTAGACCTACCAAAAGCAGGCCGGCTAAGAAAGTTAATAGAACTTCAGGTCAATTGTCTAACCGAAACCAAAATCACAATTATTATGTCCACACGTAACATTGCCCAAGGGTTCCATGTTTCGATTGCTAAAATTTGTCGATATATCGCAAGAACAGAGTAAAATATAGAAAACGCAAGAATTGTCCCAAATATACAGCCGCACAATTGGCCAGAACTCATGTCGGTTGTCGGGCCCAAAGACACGTGGTGTTTTTGGATTTCAAAGTTAGTCTATTGACCTGAAGTTCTATTAAGTTCCGAGGAGTGCCTGTTTTAGGTAGGTTTACACATGGAATTCCCTCTTCACATTCCCGAATTGTCCGATATACACTGTTTTTTGAAATATTTTGCCCACACAAAATTTGTTCAGATATCTCATTTCGGCAGCTGTCCAACTAAGTTGTAGATGAACTTTTGAATATCTACTTTATATGAAATTTCACAAAAGTCAGGCATAAATGTGAAATGGCAAACAATTTTTTTCCAAAACTTTTTACTCTAATGCTGTTTGTTATGGGGGATATTGTAATGTGGTATTCAGTGTATTTTTATCTTTATTTTCTATTTTCCATGCATAGGCCTTTGCCGTTTGTATATATATATAAATAAATAAATAAATTAATAAAATGACAAGATCCCTGGCAACATTTTTCTCCATCGTTGACAACGTGTAATAGTTTTACAATGTCGCTAAAGCATTAAAAAGAATCCTAAAACTTATGTAACAGGTGTTGCTACCATTGTAAGGCATTTTGATAGTTAAAAGGTTTCAAATTTCCACATAAGAAGCAATGCCAATTTGAATTTGACAGATGTCATTTACTTCATGCTTAATTAATTTGTGAAAGGAAAGCACATTTGACAGGCATGTAAGGCATTGTCTCTCGATGGTAAACACGTTGTATTAAAAATATATGCTGAATTTTCTATTTGCTCGAAAATAATTTAGGAACTAAAAGATTGCTTTGATTTTTCGGAATTGAAATATGATAATATTATTCGACACGGAGAACAAGATGGCTGTCTCTACATATAGCTCTGGAGAAAATTGTTAATGTCTGATCAGCGATCAAACTTTATTTTGTACAACTGGTTGAAGAAGATACGCACAAATCATTAGGAAATTCGTGAAGAACAGTGTATATGAGATTCGAGACGATAGAAATAGTTTATCTTTAGCCGAATGTTATATCCATTTTGTGCATCATTTTATGGCACTTATGAATCAGAATATTTTACAGCTTAAAAATCAATTAGTAACAAGTTCTGAATTGCATGACATAATGTTATCTCTGTAAAATAAAGTGGAGAATAGATTAGGTGATCAATTTTTCAGTAGTAAAGTGAATACAAGTTCAGATTTCCTAAGTACTTATGAAAACCAATATTCCCTCCATCTCTCCATAATTTTTCTTGCATCTGTTATGGTTCTCCTTTCTGGTTTTTTGTCTGGTTTATTAAACTTTGTAAGTTAAGTTATTAAATTTTATAATATTAGTATGACAAATCGATCGTTAGTAACCGAATATCATAATCGCTTACAACAATAAAAAACAAATACAACTAAAATACTAACGACTAAAGTGCTTTCAAAGTTATGTAATTTTCGGAAATTACTGGCGCTTAATATTATGTATAAGCGGCTTGCAAAATATGTCAACACATTGTGTATTCAAAGTGAATATTAAGGTTAAAGAATGTTTTAGATTGGCACTGAACGTGATGAAAATATATCGATAAAAATAAAATTGCGGACTAGAATTTTCCGTGCGACGATAAAAAATGTCCTTCAAATTGCTAACTACAAAACCCCCGCCATTATTGAAAACTGAGCGCAGCACGACAAAGCCTGAAATGTGCGCTGCTGAAAATAGAATCACATTCCTATTATTGTTTATATTTCTCATGTCCATGGCCGTACTTCCGCGCACGGTGCGTCATGGCCGCCGTATTTCAGGCAGGATGAAAAATTACTCCTCGAGAATCCGAAATAATTTACTGCAATGATTTGATTGAAATATTATATAAATAGTTTGAGCCATATAATAGGGTATGGAATGTATTGCATGTTCTGCTTCATAGGCTGTAATTCACATTATGATATATTATTATCTATTATTTTATGTAAATGTTAGCGTTCGGCAATACATATAAAGTATATGCTGGAATAAAATTATCCCTCGCTTGACACGAGTCAATATTATGTTGAATATTTGCTAAAGGTAAATTATATTGAAATTATATTTATATCAGTTAATATTAAATCAGGCATATTTAGTATGTTGTTTTCACTCAATAATAATCACTCAATTTTGTATTTTTAGCACCTTGGACTATTACTAATAAATATACTTAATACACCTAGCCTACTTTTTCTCATTCCTATCGCATTCATGAGCAACAATGGAAGACGGGCGATTATTCAATTTGACAAATTACTTTAAATAAAACACGGGTTGCGACAGCCTGTTTAAATTAAAAAAGAAATAGCGGAAAAGTATTCCCGAGAGACGACATTGCAGTGCGGAATGGACACTATCAATTAAATTAAAAGCCGAACTGCACAGCTGAACCTGGAGGTCATTTTAGAGGCTACCAATTCAATGGTCCGGCTCGATCAAATGCAGACGAGGCGATACTGTGAAAGAGAATTTACTCTGCAATGGGGTAATGATTGCCGCAGCCAAGTTTAAGATATGCTATAGAGGCTGTTAGTAATTTATGTGCTGTTAAAGTAGCATTTTATTTCCATCGCCTTTGGGTACAAGGCGTTGAATTTAAAATAGACGCGAATGGATACACGGAAAATCGCATGAAATGAGTTTCTTTTAGGGTCGCAGGTATTTTAATTAAATTACATTTGTGTAGTTTTATGGTAGGAATCGTATATACAGATTGATTTAGTAGTTATACTCACAACTTAAGATAGATGATTCCTGGCAACATTTTACCGCGATAGGTACTAATGAAAATAATATATATAGTAGGAATCTTCAATCCAGGTTGTTTCAGTAGTTAGGTACAACCTATTATTGGTGATTCTAGGCAACATTTTAAGAGAAAAGGTAATAACAAAACAAAATCATTTTAAAAACATAAGTTAGTTAAAAAGTTACATAAAACTGGATGTATTTCTATCATGAAGGTAGTATGTGGATGTTACAAAAAAAAAACACTAGAATGATAAAATTTCTACATTAAAAAAATGTTGGTTTTTGTTTCTTAGACACTCATAGAAAAATTGCAAAAACCCGAACATACATAATTCGAACATAAATGGCAAAATTTAGTTGGCAATATTTAAGAAAATGGGTAGAACGAAAAATAAATACATATCCATGAGAAAACGGAAAGAAAGCCCTAATAATTTATTGGAAATTTATAAGAACCCTTTACAAAGTGATGCATGAAAATTTCAGTGGAAATGTTAGAAAATGGTAAATAAAATGAAAAACTAATAATTTGTTGGAAATTCATACGTACCCTGTATAAAGTCCTGCACCGAAAATGTTAGTGAAAATGTTAGAAAAAGGAAAAAAAAATTAATAATCATTTTTGAATGCATAGATATCACCCTGTATAATGTAAAGCACCAAAAATTTTAGTGAAAATATTAGAAAAACGTCAACAAATAGACACCTACATAAAATGTAAGAAAAATTCTAAAATGAGCGATCAATGTCATTCAAAGTCGCTCAAAAACTTACCAGATGTGAGCCCTAGATCGACAGAAATGTACGAAAATACGGAAATTCAAGAAAATCGGCAAAACATGATTCAAAAATCAATGGAGCATGAGAAAATTGAAAAATTCCTATCAATTTATAGGAAATATAAAAAAAAATCGCCAGTGTAAAGTAATGCACCTAAATTACAGTGAAAATGCAACCAAATAGCTAAAATAGCTTTTCATGAGCTGAAACATTTCTTTAAATATTGCGAAATGCAGGAAAATTGTACACTAATTAAATTTAGTAAAAACATTACAAATAGATAAGAAAACTCTAAGACATTTATAACAAATCATATGAAATGTAAGAAAATTTGACAATAAATAAATTTAATAACAACATTAGAAATGCACATTTAATCCCTATAACATCTATAAAAAAATGTAATATATGACGTGAAAATGCATGAGAAAACTGTAACATAATCTGTAAATCTGTAAATAATAATCATACATAAATCATATATCATTTGAAAATGCACGAAAACCAGTAAAATTGCAACTTCATTCGATACACATGAAACATTTTTAAAAGAGCTACGAAAGTGGTGTAAAATCATTAAAAAATAATGGTCGAAAATGTCATTGGAAATTGAATAAAATCGTCAAAGTATAAAAGCAAATAATCCGAGCATAAGTGGTAAAAATTGAATTGGTAATATTTAATATTCTAACAAAGTAATGCATTCGCATAAGAAAACTGAAAAAAAAACACAAATAATTTGCTAAAAATTCCAAAATATCCTGAATAAAGTACGACAATGCTAGTGAAAAAGTGGTCAAAAAACAAATTAAAAACCAATGGAAATGAATGATAATATGGCAATACAGATGTTAGAAATTGATCAAAAAACAATTTAAAAATCAATGGAAATGTACAAAAATATGGCAATACAGAAGTTAGAAAATGATCAAAAAAACAATTTAAAAATCAATGGAAATGTATGAAAATATGGAAACACAGATGTTAGAAACTGATCAAAAAACAATTTAAACATCAATGAAAATGTGTGAAAATTTGGCAGTACAGATGTTAAAAATGATCAAACATAAGCAAAGGATATGTATGAAAATATCTCAATAAAGAAGTTTAATACCAACATTGAAAATGCGTGAATAATTCATAATATATGTTAAAAAAAAATGATGGGAAATACTTGGAAAATCTACAAAAAAAAATATTATACTATATTTCATTTGAAAATTCATGACTAATTCATTATTATACAAAATTATTGGAAATGCATGAACATTTTATTGAGTGACAAACTCGCTGAAAAACTTGAAGGTCCAGATCGCCAAAAATACACAAAAATTTCATTGGAAATACAAGAAAATCGATATAATATAATTGAAAATCAAATGATATGCACGAGTAAAGTGCATACAACCCTTACAATTAATTGGTATATAATGGATAAAACATTAAAATAAATATATTGGAAATTCGCAAAAACCTGTATATTGTGATGCACGAAAATTTTAGTGAAGACGGAAGAAAGTGGTTACAAAACATTAAAAAATCATGCATTTTGGAAAGCATCATGGAAAGCATCATTATTTGATTTTTATGTATTGCCAATTGGGTAGTATATTCAATTTTGCGTTTAAAAAAAATACATAAATATCCGACAATAATAGCAATTTTTTTCACCAAGGGCATTACTATGGTGATTACGCCCGGGGAACGATTAAGTCCAGCTCGAGAGCTTTAGACCGAGAGATGAATATCGTTCGATGGGAGTAATAATTCGGCTATGCCGAGGTGCTCTCAAGATTTTTTTTTCACTTTTGTTAAAAAGAATTGAATTAGCATCTCCATGGCATAATGAGTTTATTACGCCCTCTTATTACGCCGCGGTAGTTCTGGAATGTTTACACGAAACTGCACTCTAGAGCGTAATGAATTCATTACGCCCTCTTATTGCGCCTCGGTTGTCATGGACATGTTTACATATTTCGTATCATAAGAGTTATCATTTATTTATAGTAAAGTGAAAAATAAATAAGTTTAATTAGAACATTAGAAATGTATGACAAATCTATAAAAAAATCAGGACATTTCTGACAAATCTATAAATAATAGTACACCATATTTAATTTGTAAATGTATGAAAACTGGTTAAAAAAAAAAAAACATCACTGAAGAAGCATGAAAGATCTTGAAACAGCGACAGAAGCGATAGAAAATCGCTAAAAAATAATGTACAAAATTGTCAGCGGAAATTGGATAAAACCGATAAGAATCATTTAAATGCACGACAATTGGGTGATAAATAAATAATTCATTGAAAGTGCACGAATCGTTTGATCTCAAATTTTTTGTAAATTTTGTAATCAGAAATATTATTTGCATAAAACATAAACAAAAACAATTTATTGAAAATTCTTCAAAAAACCGGTATAAAGTAATGCACGAAAATCTCAGTAGAAATGCAAAAAATGGTTACAAAAACATAATACAACATCATTGGAAATGGATGAAAATCGGACAATAAATAAATTTAATAAAAATATTAGAAATGCATGAGAAATCTTTTAAACATAAGTATATAAAAATTCACTTGAAATGCATGACAAATCTGTAAATAATAATACACCATATGTAACTTGAAAATGCATGAAAACCAGTTAAAAAATTAAAATATGAGATGCATGAAAGATCTTGAAACAGCGACAGAAGTCAAGCAAAATCGCTAAAAAAATAATGCACAAAATTGTCAGTGGAAATTGGATAAAACCAATAACAATCATTTAAATGCATGACAATTGGGAAATATATAAATAATTCATTGAACATGTACGAATCGTTTGATCTAAAATTTTTTGTACAGAAGAGATACATGAATAATCTTTAAAAGAGCGACAGTGGTTAAGCAAAATGGCTAAAAGCTTAGATCGTTAAAAAACGAATGCACAAAAATGTCAGTGGAAAATGGATAAAATCGATGACAATACATGAACAATGGGAAATAAATTAATAATTCCATTGGAAATGTATGTATCTTTTGATTCATTTGATCAATTTCATTTGTAAGTTTCGTAATATTACATGCATTAAAAAAACCAAAACATTTATTGTTAATTCTTTAAATAAACTGTATAAAGTAATGCACGAAGCTTTCAGAAAACATGCAAAGTAAATGTTTAAATTAAATTTAATTTAAATTAGAAATGTCTCTAAATTTTTTTTTTAATATAAATCATAGGAAATACTTCAAAATCTGTAGAAAAAAATAGAAGACAAATCTGTAAATAATAATGGTACTTATTTCATTTCAGAATGCATGAAAACCGGCCAAAAAAAATATTGAAAAAATATTAAAAAAATTAGATCTCAAATATCTCTACAGTATTCGTTTAAAACATTATGTTTTGCAATCAGAAATATTATCTCCATTAAAAAATAGCCGTAAGAAAAACAAGTTGACTGTAAATTGTTTGCTTTCTTGTACTGCAGCAAATGTAATACTATACAGGGGTGCACATAAGTATGGAACAAATTCATTAATTCGGAAATTAAGACAATTTTAGAAGAATCCTCGGAGACGACGATTTTAGTTTTCAAAAATATACCTTTCGGTATAAATCTAAAATATTTGTCATATTTTTTTGGGTTATTACGCCAACGATTTTTTTTTAAATGACAACCCTAATATTTTATAACTTTATTTGATAGACCCTTTCTTTCTGAATATACATTGATTTACTAATATACATTTTTTTATACCTGAAATTCGAGAAAAAACGATTAAAAAGTAAATTTTATGTACCTACATCCTGTACATGTTGAACTGTACCTAAATAATATTGAGGATAGAAATTGTTGAAGACGGGTATGAATTGCTTTTTGAGCATAAAATAAAGAGGAAAATTGTAATTTTCACTCTTTTCGCGATATTTTAAAAACTAAAAACACCATGACAAATTTCTGTTCAGACTATTATTGATCAATATAAAAATGAGCAACTTTCTCCCAATTTAACCAAATATTATCTCTTCTATATAATGAAACGAATAAAACAGAAACATTACTGTATTAAGTACGTATGTATATTAGACAGAAAGTTAATTTACTTTATAATTAATTCCGTTTTGAAAAGTCAAATTTTACATCAATTTCTGTCGTTATGAAACGTTAAACTGTCACACACACATACTTATGTAATGAAGTTATGTAAAGGCATTACATAACTGCAGTTCCCACCAAGCTTCAAACTTTTTGTAGGTTACAGCGTATCTATTTCTGGATTTTCTGGTAGTAAACTACCCATGGCAACATTGGCAGTCTTCAACATCATAAGTTAGTACTGAATCGCTATTTGAGGACTTTTTTGGCATTATTATTAAATTTGTGAATTAGTTTAGTTTCTTGAGCAATTTGTTTATGTTATGAAATATGCGATATTGTTTGACTCGTGTAATTTGCCAAACTCGCTTCGCTGGTTTTGGCAAATATTATACTCGTCAAACAATATCGCACTTTTCATAACTGGTTACGTAAATAACTATTTTATTTAAAATCGATTTTACATCACTCCTCTACTTTGTCCGCCTGCAGCCTTATTAAATATGTCCATCCAAATTGAAATTGTGAAAATGAAGATAAAGGTATTAATATCGAACATCACACAATTTCTACGGCCTTAGCCACAATTTGTATCAGACAAATTTAATTAGAGAATTTTTTCTCCCCCGAACATCCTGAATGGCGTGATATATCGGCAGCAATAATGGCCAGATTGCCCGATAACCGCATTCCTTTTCTATATTACAAATTTGTCGACGGCATTTCCACGAACGTTAGTTTCGTTAGTAAAAAGGCACGGCGATTTGTAACACCTTTTTGCAACGTTTTGCGCCTTTCACACAACCGGAAATGATAAAGGATGCGAAGCTTATGGATAGCATAGAGAATAATGTCTTGCGATGGCAACGCCTCTATAACATCAGTATCAACAAAATCGAGATCGACAAAATCATGCTCTTTAAAGAAATTTTTATTATTATTATATAAGTTGCTTCAAAATACTTTTATAAATTGAGAATGAAAAGTAATTTGCAATTCAAATCGAATTTGCTTTGAAATGAAATGTTTTAAATTCACTAAGTAAAATTAGCAAGTAAGTAAGCAAATGATCAAATACCTATATGTTTTTTTGTAAATATAAAAATCTGATATCAACGGAAATATCCGTTTTGGAGTCCTCTGAGTTGATTAAAACTATTATGAAAAATGTTATGTCGGTCATGTAGGTGTATTCATATGTGCATGTGGCTACAAATTGGCCAAAGATAATTATCTTTCATTTAATAAATTATATTTCTACAATGAAATCTAAATTAAAAAATGTTTTGGAGAAAGATCGAAGAAGAAGGTATTTACAATTATTTTTGTTAGTCTTATAAATAACAAATATCAAATAAAATATAAATATTTATATAATTATGCCGGAAGTATAGAAATTAATAAAGTAAAATTTTTACTATTATATATATATATTATAATATTTTAGTTTTATCAATAATAATGACATGATGTTTTACAAATATTTTATTTGCAGAGAAAACTACATTTTATGTATGATTTATCATTTAAAAACATTTTCTGTTTTTATCACTTCAAAAATTCTACCTTGAGCACCTTGAAATGATTTTCATCATAAATTAATGATAAACTTCAACTGCTTATGTTTTCTATATGTCTGGGAAATATGCCAATAAAATGAATTTTAATACTTATTTTTCGTGTTAATAAATAATATGTAAACAGACAAACACTGCCTACATCAGATCTTTCTCTATATTATAATTGGCAGATGGTACCTTTCATTTTCAATTGAATATAATAAAATAAAGGAGCAAGTAGTTGAATATAATTATAAATGTTATTTGGAATTTGTAAGCAAAATTAAATCAGTAGGTACTGTCTAAACAGTGCAACAACAAAGGCAAAAGGTAATAAATATTAATATTTTAAATAATTGTTAATTATAATATGAAATTAAATTTCTGTATTGTTAAGCAGTTATATCAAATAATTGGACGTTTAATTAAAACTTAATGTATGGTGGAAGCTATTTACATTCGCAATTCCGAGCTTAATTTAAAATAGTTATGAATTTTGTCATTTGTATTTAAACCGTAAAGCGAATAACAAATTCCGCCCGCTGAAATTTAACTAATTAATTTCTCAATTAAATAAAATTATAACGCTTTAATAATTATATTATCTAATATGGACTTGGCCGGAGAAGATAATTAGTTAATAAAAGAAAATGCGCTCGTAAAGCAAACCAAATTTGCGAACGACAACCGCGGCAACTTTCTGATACGCTTTAATAGTAATTACATTTACGAAAACTCCTGCTAACAGCTTTGTACCGCAATAAATCTAATTAACGAAATATATTAACGTGTTATTAAATTTAACTCAATCGCATTCGTTTCGGAAACCGTCCGGTTAATTGTATATGTCCCGGGTTCGAATACCATTTTCAAATATTATTAAAACCCATATTGTCGACAATAAAACATCAAACGTATATGTCCCGGGTTCGAATACCATTTTCAAATATTATTAAAACACATATTGTTGATAATAAAACGTCAAACATATGCAGTAAGAATAACACTTTTGCAAGTTAGAATTGCGTGCTTATAACGGTTGCAAGTTGCGATTTTGCGATATTCTAAAACTGGAGAAGTGGAGAACGAGACGTAAACCCCTCTAAATACGGCTCAACTCAATAGTGCACACATTAGATAAGGACGTTAACATGAACAGTTTCCTGTTTCCAGTGTGCTTCAAGTTAATCACACGTTTGCCTTCAGGAATCACAAACAGCAGCAGGTGACTCTGGGGACGTGGGTGGAGTGAGAAGTGAACGCGTATGTGATGCCCACATGCTTTGGCTACGTACTATTAAGAAAACTGCTCGTGGATACCCAAACATGGCCTCTGTTTACCTCAGGCGGAACAGAAGCATGAAATTGTGCCGTGAAAAATGTCACGCTGCGAACATGTTTGTCTTTGAGGATCGCACCTGCTAAATTAAATCATGTCCCCTCGCGAAAAACCCGAATTTCAACGCAATTCCGCTCCGACCCCTTTCCTGTTCGCTGTAATTCGCACGTATTTGCCAGAGATTTCGGATATAACGAGACGTTAATTACCGTGTATATTGGGTGGCAATATCAAAGTTTATGTGGGTTTTAATTATTTAAGGCAATCATTCCCGTCCTTGTTTGCTCGCTAACATATAATAACACAAGTAAACAGGCCCCGATGACAACTTGAGTTTAACCAGACAACCAAAGCCGAGACTTATTAAATAATCCAGGAGGAATTATACAGGACCCAACAGAGTTTGAACACTAGAGATTGTCTTCATTTTTCGCAAACTGCAAAGGATCAAATGCTAATAGCCTGAAAATGAATTAATTAAGGAACTTCCTGTGGAGTATAGTGCAGATTCCAAACCAATTAAAACTTATAATTGCAACTGAAAATAATTAAACAATACATCGGGTATTGCCAATTACCAATTATTGTGCAGCAGTACGTTTAAAAATTAATTCCCTACTGTTACATCGCAGATACATATAGTTGCAATGCCATTGCGTAACTGAGAAATAAATTTATATATGTAGTAGCAGGAAATAATATTAATTAAATTGTTTAAATGTTTACTAAACCGAAACCTGTATTATAAGTGTTCGATTTTAATTAAACAATTTCACAAATAATTTTTCCGCAACCATCTTAAAAGTTATCACTTCTATTAAGTAAGTCGAACCGGAACCAAACCGAAACCGAAAACGAAAACTAACCAAAAATTCAAGCTGAACCGAAACCGTAACCGGAACGAAACATTGTAAAATATTAAAACCGATACGGTCACCGGAACGAAATTTTAATAACGATTAATTTCGGTTTGAAACAAAACGTAATTTTTAATACGATTAGTTTTGTTTTATAATTTTTAATGAAGGTAAGGACATTTGTTAAAAAAAACATGTTATTCAACGGCATTTTAGCGTTGTTATTTTTGGCGAAACCGGTACCGAACCGAAATTAAACCGGAACCGAACCGGAACTGGACCAAAATATTCAGACGAACCGAAACCGAAACCGGAGCGAAAATAATTTACCCGGAACGTAACCCTAAGCCGGAACGAAATACATTTCGGTTCGACTCAATGCACAGTGGTCCCAAGCACCTAAAAATCTGGCTGAAATTCGAATTTTGGGCAAATATTCTTGAAAATCAGAATTTATATATTTTCGGGGTCAAGGAATTTGAATTCGACGTCGAAATTCTCGAAATCAAAATGGCCGACCGACATTGTCAAAAATGATGTCACACTTGCGAAAATTAGTAGTCATGGGTTTTCGGGGTCAAGGATTTGAATTCAAGGTCGAAACTTTCAAAATCAAAATGGCCGACTTAAACTGGCCGACCGACTTTGTCAAAAATGATGCCACTCTCGCGAAAATGTGTAGTCATGAGTTTTCGGGGTTAAGGAATTTAAATTCTAGGTCGATATTTTTTAAAACAAAATTGCCGGCTCAAAATGGCAAGTTGTTCCTTCGTCAAAAATAACGTAACTCTTGCTAAACTCAGTAGTCATGGGTTTTTGGGATCAAAGAATTCAAATTAGAGGTCGAAATTCTCGAAAACAAAATGGCCTACTCAAAATAGCCGACTGTAATTGTCAAAATGACGTCACCCTCGCAAAAATCAGAAGTCATAGGTTCATAGGATCAGAAGCCGAGAAATCTGAATGTATAGTAAAAACTAGAAAAGTGTTATTTTTTTTACAATTTCAATGGTCTCGCTTATTTTATGAATAAACGCATTTCACACATTTTTATACTTAGTACTAATCATTAGCACAGATTGGTTGAGAATCCACTACGTGTGTGCCTTCGATTTTTTTATTTTTGTCCAGCTTTTCGGGTACTTGCGATCACTGTGCGCCGCGTTGTTGCGTTTTTTATATTAAATTACTTCAAAAGTTGCAAAAAGTTGCAGCTGATTTTAACTGTATTTTAAAGTACACACTAGTGTCTATAAATTATATTATATCTGATGACAGATTTCGCAGGGGAAATTATTTAATATCAACAATAATTCATTAATGACGTAAATATGTTTAAGAAGTAAAATAATAACAAATTACATACTCTCTTCTTTACATTCTATTATTTATCCACAAAAAAACCCTAAGATATTGCATTAGAATGAAAATTGGCAATAAGGGTAACAAAAATTCGCTCTTAAAGAAATGTTTAAAAATAAGTCTCTGTCACTTTGGAAGCCGCCTACTATTATTTGCCATTTTAATGGAGTAAATATTTGCGGCTACGTTAGGTCGAGGGTTTAAGTAATGTAATAAGCATAAATGTTCCTACAATTATTGACATCATTATTATACTATTATGACCGTTCTACCCATATACAAAGTACTACTGTGCACTGCTTCCAATACCGAAAGCTATCATTGACGTTGACGTTTTGTTCATCAATAAAAAAAAGTGTGTGTAGCTTAAGCAACACCTTTAGTTCCTAGGTTTAAAAGCACTTATAATCCGTTAATCCTGCAGAAATTAAAAAATATATAATATAAATATAAATATTAAAGAATATTTTCTTAAATAAAGAAATTTCCTGAATTTTCGAATTTAAGAACTTTTTACTGTTTACAAAAAATGTTTAAAGTAAAAAAATCTTGGGATTACAAGCGGTTGTATATGCAATTTAAATGCACAGTCGAAATTTTCCTGTGGTGTACCAATTTCATTATTATTATCGTATTCAAATATTTTCCATAGGAATTCCCCTTTCTTCTTCTTTAGGTGCCATCTCCGATACGAAGGTCGGCAATCATCAAGGCGATCTTCACTTTTGAGACCGCATTTCTAAATAATTGGTTGCTAGTACAGCCAAACCACTCTCTAAGGTTTTTCATCCATGAGTTTCGTCTCCTTCCTATGGACCTCTTTCCTCTAATTTTCCCCTGCATAATTACTTGTAGTATTTGATATTTTTCTCCTCTCATGATATGTCCTATATATTCCAGTTTTCTTTGCTTAGTTGTCAGAATTACTTCTTTTTCTTTATTCATACGTCTCATCACTTCTACATTCGTTATTTTCTCTACCCACGAGATCCTCAGTATTCTTCGATATATCCATAGCTCGAATGCCTCCAGTCTCTTTATGTCGATTGCTTTCAATGTCCAGGATTCCATTCCGTAGTATAGTATTGATAGTACGTAGCATCTCATCATTCGAATTTTTAGATCGAGGTTTAGATCTCGGCAACTGAAAAGGCTCTTCATTTTAGAAAAGGAGCTTCTTGCCTGTTCGATTCTGATTCGAATTTCTTGGGAGCTATCATTATTTTCATTAATGGTTGTGCCTAGGTATTTGTATTCTCTTACCCTTTCAATAGGCTGGTTCTTTACATATACTCGATGGTTGTCCTGAGTTGTTTTAGTTATTAGCATGTATTTTGTTTTGTTTATGTTCAGTGATAGCCCATATTCTTCACTTTCTGTGACTATTTTATTAATTAGCGTCTGTAGGTCTTCGAGCGTTTCAGCTAAAAGAACCGTATCGTCGGCGTACCTCAGATTATTTATTGACATGCCGTTAATTTTTATGCCTATGTCTTGATCATCGAGTGCTTTATTTACTATGTCCTCTGAGTAGAGATTAAAGAGGGTTGGTGAGAGAATACACCCTTGACGGACACCTCTCTGTATTTCTATTTCTTCGGATGTTGTGTCTGCTACTCTTATTGCTGCCTTCTGGTTGTAGTAGAGGTTTGAGATTATTCTTTAACATACTGTAAATACACTCAGATTCGTTTACTTGTCAGATTGATTAAAATTGTCACGTTTTTGACAGAATAAATTTTGCATCGGATCTGCTACGCTATGTAAATGCAAAATATGCTCATCATAAAAGTGACACTTTTAATCCTAATAAATCTACAAAGTTTATCGATTATGTTTGGCAATAATATCATGATCCCACAGGGCACTTTTTCAGATGTGTTTTATGTACAAAAAAGTACAACTTTTAAATTTTAAAAACTGTAGTTT
Organism: Othius punctulatus; assembly: GCA_951805005.1. Taxonomy (NCBI): domain Eukaryota; kingdom Metazoa; phylum Arthropoda; class Insecta; order Coleoptera; family Staphylinidae; genus Othius; species Othius punctulatus. The sequence goes on along the minus strand of OX638141.1, from coordinate 43,010,060 downwards.
TCACGACTAAACAATTCAATCATAAATAATATATTGTATTCGTCTTGTCCTGAAAACCTGAAAATAAGACTTCAATACTGTGATTAAAGACTTCCCCATCAACTCGAAACATGTTCGCTTGAAAACGAGCTCTTTCTATGCTATGCACATACATAACTATTGAGTAAATTGTTTAAGAAATTTAATATGCAAAAGGGTAGCTATAAAAATAATTATTTACTGAAAAGTCATGAAAATGATCCATTACTTACGAGGAGCCAAAGTGAAATACGAGGCAAGTATTGTAAAGTAAGATATTTCAATGAAGAGTCGTGTATTATTTTTTTTCCTGAAACCCCGTAATTATAATAAAAATTAATTTACATGAATTTGATAAATTGAATGTGCGATTTTCTACGTATGTAAACTCTGTTCCACTTTTATTTTTAACTAACAATGCTGTGGTTTCATTTTATAAAGTTTTACACATGAACACCAACAAAAATGATCTGACAGTGAAAAAAATATTAAATGTCTTCAATCATTCAAGTGTGCTGTATGTTTTATTATTTAGAAGATGCCAAACATTTTATGTTATAATTTGACCGAATTGCTTATGTTAAATAAAAATAGCAAATAAATTGTGTACTCAATATATACTCAATTTTATGGCAACATTGCCCACTGTCAGAAAATGTAACCTCTTTTTGATTTAAATATAACCTATTTTTGTGAAGTCTAGTGACTTTTTACATTGGCAAACAATACTGTCACCCTAACAGACCATAAATGAAACTTAACAATAAATATTAATATTCAATAAAACTTTAGAAAAAAATGTGTACACGTTTCCGTGACTAGTCAGGGAAATGCCATTTTTATGCCGCATTCGCGGAGCGAAAATGCCAATATCGCTCATGTTTCAGAAAAACATATTTTTTTACAGAAAATGACTAGAATTTGGTTTTTTAAAACTTTCATTCATTTTTGAGTTGCAACTTATGTTAATAAACTACTTATTTAAGTTTATCTAATTGTAAAAAGTATTTTTAACACTTTCATTTATCTTGGAATTACGGCTTATGTCAATAAACTAATGAAGTTAATACATGAATCGTCTACTATGAAATAATTGATCATATTGATTTTGGGAGTAGAAACACATATTATACTACGTTTGAAATCATTTTAAATTCAACCACTTCTTTACTTCAATCACTTTTATTTTTAATGACCAAATTGTGCAGTCGTATTAGACTGCACAATTTGATCATTCTCCAATAGATTTGAAAACTGAATCGTGTTAAACGTTGAAACGTAGTATAATGTGTGTTTCTGTTCCCAATAACAAATAAATTAATTTTAGTTAGTATTCTATCCTATTTACCACCTATATTTTTATAATTATATTCTATTATTATATACTTACTGGTATATTATATACCAGTATCTAAGTGTAGAAAAATAGTAAACAATAATAAATAAACTAATGATTTAAGTTTATTTAATTGGAAAAAGCTTATGGAACAATTTTCTCGTCCAGCATTGAGAGACGTGCATATTTCCTCGTTGCTCGCCTCATTCACGTAAGCATATTTATTATGAAATTAGCTTATTTTTATCTGAGATCTAAATAGGCCGGCAGGTAGGGAACTAATAGTCTATTATAAAAATGGCAGCTAACACGTTGTGGAATATCGATGAAAGGTAGTGAAATCTCGTGGCTTTACACGCGATGAGCATGTAAATTTATAGAACTTTTGTCGCTTCTAATGGTCTCGTAGGAGGGTTATTAACACTTATTTAGGTCTAGTTAAGAGAGTAATTTAAACGCGAGAGTCTGCTATCTATTACATAATGTGTTAGAATACGGCTGTAAGTACTGCTTATTAATTTTATGGTTACTCCTATTATATATCTTGTACAAGTTTTTGTAATACATTGAAAGTGTACCGCACCATAAGAACTTTAAATTCGTATAAATAAAGCAATTGGTTTCACAAAGTTTCACTTTTTTTTTTAATAGAAAAACTCTACAATTGTTTCTGTTTCGCGACCATTATCAAGAGACAAATAAAACTACAAACAGTTTTATTTGTCTCTTGATAATAATCGTGAAACCGAAACAATTGTAGAGTTTTTCTATTCAAAATTTGAGAACCTCAACCAAGTCATTGATTATAATATCCTTTTAATCCTATAAGGATATTATAATCAATGACCAAGTGCTTTATTTATACTAATTTAAAGATGTTTGATCAAGTATTAACGAACAAGTATTAAGAGTTCAATTTACTTATGGGTTTTGCCTTACCACACCATAAGGACTATCTAATTATTCATAATTCAATATTACTTATGGTTTTAGGTGTTCAATACCACACGATATGGATTATATATCTACTTACTCAGAGTTCAACCTGGCATGGTTTTATTGGAAATTTTATTTAGACATTATTTGGGGGAAAGATTTGACTGTAATAATGATTCCAAAATATCATAACATATCACTGTAGGTATAAGAAATATACTAAAGGAGTCACAAGCTTGAATAAATTGCAGGACTTCTTAAAATCCAAAAATAGAATGTTTCTAATTTATCTTTTGATATTTTGACTGTATATTTTGTAAATTTTCATTAAATCGTCAGTAACGTTTCAACGACTTCCGAAATCTTTATAAAATAATCAAACTGTCTCAAAAATATAAATCGATATCATTTTTCAATAATTTCTAAAAATTATTTAAAGTTTCAGCACTTCTAAGTAGATATCGCAGAAAGAAAAGATTTTGGAAATTATATGAGCTGCACAACTTTAGAAAAAAAAACCTTTAATGTTCGAATTATTCTATACCTATTCATAGAAGTCTTAAGAAAACTTCACCAAACGTTAGAAAACTCCTTTAAACATTGCTCATCATTCCAAAAAATCATAAAATATCACGGAATAAGAAATATACCACAATTGTTACAAGCTTGAATAAATCAGAACTTCTTGAAATTCCAAAACGAAATTCTTCTTAAAATGTTGTAAATTTTTATTTAATCATCATAAAACTTTTCGATGATTTCTAAAATCTTTATAAAACGAACAAAGTGTCTCAAAAATAACAACAATTTATAAAAATTAATCAAATTTTCGGTACTTATAGCACTCATAAATACTTATGACGTATAGTAAATATTACAAAACACAAGAAGTATAGAAATTATATTATACGTGAGCTGTGGAAATTTTGCATATAGATAATTCTTCTACAAAAAAATTTTACCTAGTCATAGAAGTCTCAAGAAAATTTCAAGCAAGGTTCCAAAATTTCCCCAAAAAATTCTCATTATTCCAAAAAAATATATAAAATGTATGACATGTATGACAATGACATTATATGTACTACAAACTGTATGTGTACAGTGTATATTTAATTTCCACGCAAAAATGATATCATCCTGAGAAAACTACAGCAGCACAAAGGTCATAAAACATATCGAGTGTAGTTAAGAGTTCTATGGTGATATAGTTTACTTAACAATATATAAATAGTTCATGTGTACCTGATTTTTTTATAGAAATATCGTATTTTATGCTCAAAATATACCAAAAATATATGTACAGTCATACTCACATAAATTTAGTACAAGAAATTAGGTTAAAATAGCAAAGTTATATAGCAATGTCAAATTGTTTGTACTAGATTTATGTGAGCATGACTGTACATTTGCTAATAGTAGAGTTTTGAGATATTCGTCATATATTTTCAATTTATTTACGTTCATATAATTTCAAATTGATAGAATTTATATAATTTTACAGTGAAATTCAGTTGAATTGCTTTGCGGTTAATTATTGCGGTTTTCCATGCAAGCCTCAATTCAATTAAAAAACAATTAAGAATTAGATATGATTTCTATTGCCTTTTCACAATAGTAATTATTCTACTTTTAATAATAGATATGAACACGAAATTTAAAAAAATATATTTTTATGGACTCGAAATTTAGAAATTCCAAAATTTTCGCTTATGGAAATTGAAATTCAAAATGATACAGTTACTTAACGAGTTTTCGACATATCTATTCACATAAAAATTATCACATTTATTATACGCATACACACAAGTATTTTTAAAACTTGTCTTGATGGATTCGAAATCTTCGAAATTCAAAAAACGATATCTTCCTACTTAGGTATATGGAGAAAGTAAAAATATATTAGTTAACAATACCATAATGATTTTTGTATAAAATTAGTCTGAACTATAATAAAAAAAAATCATTTTATATAATTTGTTGACTCAGATCATCTTTATGATAAAATATTATCAGCTACAATAAAAACATGCTTGTTAACAATATCTGAAAATAGAAAGTCGTAATTATGTAGTAACATATTAAGTTGACACATGAGTATAAAATCTCGATAATCACACTCTACATTCCTGATAAGAGCGTAATCCATTTTACTCAACCTTATCGGCAAACGAGCCAATAGCGAGGTGAATCGATAAGCGGCGACATTCAACGTGCACGCTGATTTGTAATAAAAATTACATATTATTAGCCAGAAATGCATACGCAAATAAACTTCCATGTTTCCATAAAAATATGGAAATTGCAGCGCTAATGAAATGGGCGCATTAACAGTGTGCCAAATTACTTTCAAGATAAAGCCCATTAAGTACACCTCAGGAGCAGCGAGAGATTGGGCAAAGCACGCGAAATTAACATTTTTAAATATATACCGGGGGCGAAATTAATTTCATCTAATGATTTCATTACAGGGCACTTCCTAGGCTTGCCCGTTATTTCCGGATGATGAAAAGTGACTAAGGGACGATGGGAATAAATCGCTCCGCATTGTTTAATGCTCTGCATGCAGCTAAAATTGAATAGATTTGAATATCGTATCATTTCGCCGGTAATTTTCTTATACTGCATCAACCAGTCGCTATATATAGATCAAGAATCGATAGTGCTGCTTTATTAAAACTACATAATAGAGTTTATATTTTCAGTGCATTAATAATAATTAAGGGAATGCGAGGAATACAATATGCGCGGTCCTTGTTTTAGAACCCACAAAAGAAAACCTTTCAGGCAATCCCTTGGCTGTTTTAAATGGACGAAACGCTACATTATTAAGGCGCAAATCTAATCTAATTTATGGCCGCGGATTTTGCTAATTATCACATATATTTGAATAAACGTTTGTAAATATTTGGGCATCAACTTGCCAACAGTCAGATGGACTGATAAACTATATTTATAATTAAAACATGCAATTTATTACATTGATTTGAATCTTAAATTATGTACTCGCAACGTCAGGCGCACTCCTTACAAATATCATAATTAAATATAACGAAATTCACGTGTTTTCACCTTTTTTCGGTATTGTATTACTATTGAGAATGACAGCGAAGGTGACGTTAACTGTAGATTTTTCTATGCCTGTGTTGCGAAAAATAGAATTTTTCTAACATACAGGGTGGCCCACTTATCCTTGCTCGGACGATTGCTGCTAGACTAATAAAAATTGAGGAAAACATCCGATTGGAAGTTATTGGACACTTGATGGGGTACTTTTTAAAAAATATTTTGGAGTATACAGAGTGTACCACAAATCCGGGACACAAAATTTGGTCTCTTGTTTAAATTGATCACCCTATATATTCTTTCATGTTTAGAATCTGCTTTATGTGAGCTTCACAAATCATTTTTATCTTTTGAGATTAGATGCAATGTAGTCAAGTTATTCGCATTTTAATCAAATTAAACGAAAAATCATGGACCTGGAAAAAAAATCAACAAAATCTTATTATAACAGACCAATGAAAAAATCTGCGTATGCAAGTATCTAAGCAATGTGCCAAAACATACACAATATTTTGAGTCACGCAGAATATACAGGGTATTCTGAAACGACGATATACTTTGGCTATTTTCAAATGGCTAAAACTCATTTTTTTCATATGGAACACCCTGTATATCGCATCATATTCTGAGTACTCTTCTAATGAGCTATTCAATGGTAGCATATGGAGTGTAATCTAATAATACTTTTTAAGAGGCAAATAACGATCAATCTCGATATGTTTTAGCCTTTTGAAAATAGCAAAATTCGATCGTTGTTTCAGAACACCCTGTGCATTCAACGTGACTCCAAATAACTTGGCAACGTTGGATCTGATCTCAAAAAATAAAAATGATATATGATGCTCACATAAAGCAGATTCTAAAAATGAAAAAATATACAACGTGATTCATTTAAAAAAAGACCAAATTTTGTGCTCCGGAGTTATCGTACACTCTGTATACTCATTAGTCTAGCAGCAATGGTCCGAGTGAGGGTAGGTGAGCCACCCTGTATGTGAAGCTTCAAGCAAGTACCATATTTACCTACATTAAACGACATATTTATCTAAGTGGTTAGCACCATATCTTTATTGTCGTCCTATAAATTACCCCAAAAATATAAACTCTTCCATTTTATAAATATAAAGAGACACATAGCATAATCAGATAAAAAATAAACTCGACAGTTAATGTAATTTTTAATCATAAAGAACACCCGAATGAACTAGCTTCTTGTACTAATTAAAAATGTTCCAGTCCCTACTAAAATAATACGACATAATTACACCACTGCAGCGGTGCAGTATTGCTGACCTTTTTTCGTAAAATGAAAAACATTTGTATCTAAATATATTTCGATCGTAAAGCGATCATCATAACTTCAGTATTAAATACGGGAGAAAATCAAACAGATAACTTTCTGCATTGACAAGTATGGGTTAGCTATTACTGAAATTTCTGAAAATTGATTATTTGCAAATTTGATATTAGATTCCTATACAGTACACCTGCAACTAATTCTACTGAAAATTTGACAAACTTTCAGTATTAAATAAGGGAGAAAATCAAACAGATAACTTTCTGCATTGACAAGTATGGGTTAGCAATAACTGAAATTTCTGAAAATTGATTATTTGCAAATTTGATATTAGATACCTATACAGTACACATGAAACTAATTCTACTGTAAAGTTGACATAGTTTGAGTATTAAATAAGGGAGAAAATCAAACGGATAACTTTCTGCATTGACAAGTATAGGTTAGCTATTACTGAAATTTCTGAAAACTTATTATTTGCAAATTTGATATTAGATCTGTGTACAACACCTGAAACTAATTCTACTGTAAAGTTGACAAAAAAATAATATTGAATTAGTTAAAAGTAAAAATTATTATTATTTAACTAAGGCATTGCTGAGTAATCGTGTGAATATTTATTTCATATATAGCAAAATTAATTACAATTATTTATTACAGAATCATTGTGATGATGAAGTTTATAATATTGATAGGTATAAATATTTATAAAATATTTGAGGCTTTCAGCTCAAAACATTGCTGATTGTTTCATATTTTGTGATTTTGCAAGGTGTAAATAATTTTTGAACCGTTTATTTATGTTTATTTTTGTTAAATCGCAGACACTTTTTGGATTATTTGCAACTGGTTTAATAATCCTCCGATTTTTATAATAATGTGCATTTCGGTGTTTATATTTGAATAATAATAATAATATAATAAATCATAATTTGTAATTAGTATGACTTATTTGGTAATTAGCACTAAATTTCAGAATACATGACACATAATACGATATTGCAAGCAACTGCACCACATGTTGAAGAGTATTAACAATATTAGTAAAAAAAAAATATACTTTAATGAAATATATGTACTCTAATGTCTATGTATTTATGTACATTTTTAATAAACTTTATATTAATGTAATAATTATGCATAAAATATAGTACTTAGCCAGTATCAAGCAATTTAATGTTGTAACGTAATGTAATAATATAATAATGAATGAGTAAATAATTCAAAATTTAATCTCCTCAGAATTGCTAAATACGCTGTTTGCATTACAATTTAATAACAATTTGTACTGCCATCCAATATTGAACATGTAAACAAATTTGGTGGATCCCCGGACATGGCAGTCTGTAGGGTAACAAAAACCCGATTCGGTCCGTTTGTCGCGCTCCTCTCGCTATCTATTCGGACTTCATTCGGAGTGAATGGGTTTTAGTGGTCTGACCATCGCGAATTAAACCGTAATCAGACCAAAATCCAATTAGGGTCCATAAAATATTGAGGGAAGTTAATTGATAGGGAAGTTACTGGCGAATGTAATAAACGCATGTTACTGCAATGCAAAGCGCTGCAGATTCAATTAGAATTTATTTCACGATCGAATAATTATAGCACTAATTTGGTATTTGTTTACTGTCTAATTTAAATGCTGTACTATTTCAACAAAACCACAACGCTCAATTAATTATCACAAAAACAGTTCCATAATTCAATTTACAATGAAATTCAGTTAAATTAATTCATACGATTACGGTTTAATATTGTATTATGTATCTACAGGGTTTTGAAAAAAAGATAAATATATCAGGAGGTCAACTTTATTATTTAATATGGGAACCCTTAGGTTTATGATCGTATTCACCGAGACCTTCAAAATAATATATTATAATGTATTATATATACGAGGTGTGGCAATTAAGTTCCGAGACTGTTGCTATAACGTTTGTATTTCGCAATTTTTTACAATTTTTAATTTTTCCCCTTCAATATACTCCCCTTCCGCATCCCTACACCTCTCCATGCGAATTTTCCACTGTGCGAAGCAGTGCTGCAGGTCATCTTCCGACAGGCTCTTGAGTACCTGCGCCGATTTTTGTTTTACGTCCTCTAATGACTCGTGGTAGATTCATTTTAAGCAAGATTTGATTTTTGGAAGCAGGTAGAAGTCGCAGGATGCTAAATCTGGCGAATAAAGTGGGTGCTCCATTACTGTGACCTGGTTTTTGGCCAAATAGTCCTTGACAGAGTGCGTGTTGTGAGCCGGAGCGTTGTCTTGATGAAGGATCCAAGAGTTCTCTTTCCACATTTCGGGCCTCATGTTTAGTTCCTCATGCAAAATTTGTCTTACAGTTTCTTTATTAATGTCCACATATTCAGCAATGGCCCTAACACTTAATCGACGGTCTTTTCGAACCATCTGGGTCACTTTTTGAACGTTCAAGTCACTTTTCGAAGTCACAGGCTGCCCCGGGCGCTCGTCATCTTCAACATTCTCCCTCCTCTTCTGAAAACGTTTGTACCACTCAAAAAGTCTGGCATGGGAAAGGCAATCATCCCTGTAAACCCTCTGCAAAGTTACATAGCTTTCGGTGGCGGACTTCCCCAGTTTTAACAAAAACTTTAAATTCACTCTTTGCTCAATTTTTGTATCCAAAATTTTTTCGGCGCGATCAGTTTTTTCACCTTCGTTATTTGACGATTACAACGAGAGTATTTGTTGCAGCTGCTTGAAATTTTTACCCAAGGTCAAGGGATATATACAGATCTAAACCACGCCCGTTTCAATCTTCTAGCTACGCAGGTGTTCTTTAAAAAAAATCAGTCTTGGAACTTAATTGCCACACCTCGTATACATATATATTTTAAATATAATTTCTATTAAATCAAAAAACCCAAAAAAATTAATCAAAAACAAAACACAAACAAAATTATAACAGAAATGTAAAACCTCGTCTGTGGACGATATATTGACAGATGCCCTTTTAACAAATTCAAATTCAAACGTAAAATACGTTCTCGGTAGAGAAAATAGGTTTTAAAAAACGAATTAAATTAATTTTTGGCATAAACATATGGTTACAATGGCTAAGTTTTAAGGTCTAAGTGAATAATAATCTTCTAATACAATTCTATTTACGTTTTTTTTAAAGTTATTATTTATTTCATTTTTTATTGATTTATTGATTTTTTTCCGATATTTTTGATTACATTTTTTTGCATGTTTTGAAATTTTTTCAAATTATTTTAAAGGTTAAAGTACGTCTACATGAATCCGGTCATAACCATAAGGGTTCTCATTTGAAATTTTAAAATTTTACATAGCAATTTTAAGGTCAGACCACTAAACAGATTATTTAAAACCGAACTTTTGCCTGAAACATTTTTCACGAACCGAGATTTCCTGATATAGTTATCCATCTTTTTTCACAACCCTGTATACGTATTTTTATACAAAAGTGCTGTGAATATTCGGTTATGACTATGACATTTTTAGACTTTGACCAACTCAAACAACTATATCTTATTAGAAGTTAGGTTTAATAAAAATTATTCCGTATAATTAGAAACCCAATTTTACACAAATGTAACAAAAATATGAACATTTATATGTTAAAAGTTAGTATAAGTGCATCCCAAATATTTATAAAAATTAACTCGGTTGAACGTTTACGAGCTCCCTGCATTACACCACTGCTGATAATAGCATTTTATTAGCCATCAGGGAATTTTGCCCCTATTAAATTATTTTCATCCATATTGTTTAACGCACACGTATAATTTTATATCCCATGGGATCACCGCTTCAGTTCCAATAAAATATCTACACAAATATGAATTTATCTCATGAAATAATTGTGAAGCTGATACATAATAATAAAAAATAGGCATCGACCAATCTCGAAAAACGGTCTTACAGAAAAAATATACCTTTTTTTATTTTAAAAATTTAAATTTTTAAAGTTTAATTTTATTGACCCTTACTTATTATCTTTTAACTTCTTGACTTTTTCTAAGTGTTCTCATGCAATACCAAGGCTTGGTTGTACTATCGTGAATTATCCTTGACCGTGGTTCAGTTACCTAGGATACAATTGTTAATACAATGGTATCCCTAAAAACTGAACAACGATCAAGGATCATTTACGATCGAACTACTGGATCTAATGTACAGTTCTACAAACGCGGAATATCTTGACCCCGGTTTAGTTACTAGGGATACAATAATTGTATTGTCAATTATAGTATACAATTACTGTCGACACAATGGTATATTTGGCCCAGTTGTACTATCGTGGATCATCCTTGATCGTGGCTCAGTTTCTAAGGATACCATAATACATATTTGTACCCCAGGTAACTGAACTATGGTCAAGGATGATCCACGATCGTACAACTGTGCCTTAGGCCCAGTTGTACAATTCGGATTATTTTTGATCGTGGTTCAGTTCATGTGGATAACATTGTGTCAACAATTGTATCCAAGGTAGCTGAACCATGGTCAGAGAAAATCCACGATTGTACAACTGGGCCTTAGATATTGAACCACAATCAAAGTTAATCTTCATTTTTACAACTAGACCTAATTGGCATTTGAGCTGAATCGTCCTGTAATTTTTATGACAGTGTCAATTTGTAATTTTTTAGTACGATTTATTAACAATTGTTATGAGTACTATTATTGTTTTAAGATATATTTTATGGAATAATAGCTACTGGCTTGTTGGAATTTATTGTATGCATCAGCACATATTGATCAAATTACTTCCTCAACTGATCATGACTATCAATTTTAATAGTTTATGAATTTATAGATGATTTCGTCGCGTTGTGGTATTTAGTTATCTGTATTACTGTATTCTTGTCTATTACCAGTTTAAATTTTTTGGATGTGTGGTGCCCATTTCGCGTAAGCAATATAGGCTGCGAAATTCAATTTCGCGGCCGCTGTCCTTGATGACGGCCGCCAAACCAAACGTCACTTACTGTTTCACTGACAGTGACAACGATAAATGGATTGCTTTAGTTCCAAAAACCTTTAGGATTTAGTATAAAAAGGTACCAGCTTCAGAAATCTCCTTATATCAATGCTGTCCTGTAATTTATGTATATTATGTATATTATGTACATTATTAATTCCCGTTGATATGTAAGTGTATAGCTGTAAGAGCTGAATAAACGTTATTATTATTATTATTATTTCAACATTAAATACGTGCTCCACATGATTGAACTCTTCAATGTTCTTGATTTCTCCATTAAATAAGCCAGCATAATGCTTTCGCATATCGTTATGATATTCTTCTCTTTACACCAGTTTATAAAATCACTGTAACATTTTTCACTGTAATATATTGAAAAAGCTAAACGTGAAAAAACATCAATTAACATACATTAAAATCTGATCGCATTTCTTAAGTTACATATGAATTTGTATCGAATTTTTCGAAACTATGTAAAATTTGTTGAGTTATAAAGTTTTGTGCAATTTTCTGCAGTTTCTATGATATTGGTAATTTAGCCTTTCTTATTGGCCGCGAAAATTGCCGTAGATAACTAGAGCTGAAATTTAAACGATCACTCGGTATAAAGTTTCCAACTGCTTGTATTAAGTTTTATCAATTATACAATAAAGTAAAAAAAAAATTACATCAACATCCGGATTTTTTTATATGTATTATATTTTATGAAAACATCTGTTATTTAAATGATTTTCTTCAATTTTAGTGATATTTTACTTTTGGTCACTGTGAAAATAAATACATTTTTACCGAATTCTTTTATTTTTATGTTATTATAGAAAAAATCTGTTGGTTCTGTAAAATATTTAAGTTGCAATAAAATTTTACTTTCGGTTTTCTGAATTTACCATGAAAATGAATAAATTTCGGTTAAATTATTATAAAGTCATTCTTATATTATAATAGTCGTTATAATAGTTATAGTTACATTTTTAAAACTGTTATATAACTATTTATAGTTATAGTTATAATCGTTATAATAGTCATTATTATTATCTTATTCGCAATTTTGAATGGAATGATCTCGTTATCGTATAATAGAATATGTATTATTAAAAGAAAATATGTTTGTTTTATTAAATGTTTATATCTAATGAAATTTTATTCATTACCTGAATTTTATATGTAAAATATTGGATATTTATAAAATAATTCTTATAATACTACAATATTTTTGGTTTTTAGCTTGATAACATTTTGCAATCTTCTGAGTTACATAAATTAACATAAAATTTTCCAAAATTTTGCGAAAATTGTCGAAATATCATTGATGTTTTCACAATTTTCTGCAGTTTTGTGTGCAGTAACACACACACATGTTACTAAATCATATAAATACCTAAATTGATTGATTAAGTAAACTAAACTTAAAACTTAATACTAACTTTGTTAGTATCACTTAGGTTTATTTAGTAGTGACTATAGTTTCGACACCTTAACGGGTCATTATCAAACTTACAATAACTTGCCAACTTATTTACCTATTTCACAATGTATCACAAAGTAGATCGGTCAAACGATACTCACATATTTTAATGTTATTAATATTAAATTATTGTTGTATGCTGTGTTGCTACTCTTTGAATAATAATAATTTAATGAGTAAGTGCCATCCCTAGGTAGTAATTGAAAAACTAAGTTTTTTTAATAGGCTCGGTATATACTTTTTATTAAAGATGTGAGATTCGGTTTAATTATATCCCCGAAATCTGCGGCCATAAATACCATCATTGTAGTATTTACCATCTAAGTTTCTTTCATATAAATATCTAAATACGACTATATATAATCAACCGATGAGCGCTGACAATGACTCATTGCTTCTTCAAACAAAAATCGCGTTTTCTGTGCTCCTTCATATGCTCAAGATAAATGTAATAGAGTGAAATCGATTATGAAACGTATGCCGAATTTTAGTAATATGAATCAATGAGTCATTGTCAGCCATCTATAGTAAGATTTTGTGTAATTATGTAGTAATAAATCTGACCATGCCTCTATTACAAAAAATTAACCGTCTGCACGATTATTACAAATAATCTACAAAATTACAAATAATTTAATATAATAATAAAATCAAATGAGTATTGCAATTATTGCACGTACCTATCACATCACCTATACAAACTATTTTCTCCACAACATGCAAATTTGCAGCACCTAAAATCATTTCACAGGTATATTTATATTTCAATTCATTACTATACGTTGACAAATTGAGCGGCAAGTCGTGTTGAAATATAATTCACATATGACTAATTGCAATTCTTGATAATACGCTTTCAACTATGTGTGCTTCACCATACATTACACAAATTAATGGTTATGGCGCGTGGTTTCACCATTCATATTAATTACGCAGTGACTAGAAGTACATCGGATGAATCGGTATTATCAGCACATCCGGTGTACGGAAACGGCGGTGTATATCGGCTGTTGCTAATTTCAGTGGTCTTGAAACTCTGTTCCATTTCACACATTCCGAAAAAGAAAAATAAAAAAAAATTATCAGTCGTAGGGGTTTTTCAGAAAATACCGATTGCTTAAAAGTAAAATACATAATTTTTTTATTACATAAAAAATGTTATAAATTGTTTAAAATTAACAACTACGTTCAAATATGTTACTATATCTATCAATTCTGCAACGAATCCTCCAAGTAACGTTTTTTGTTTTAACTCAATGTCGTGGAAATTTAATTTTATTTCGTAGTTCATAGGTGTATTTTACAAATTTTCACACAAATCAATAGACATGTATTTGTCGATGCAACCTCGATAAATATTAATGTGCATATAAAGTGTGGAATAAATACCAAAACCAATTTTTCAGAAATGATGGATACAACCGCATATTGGAACGTAATTTCCAAAAACTTAACTAGACTTTACTACTACTTGTTTTACTTTTAAGCAAAACTTATATTTTCTGAGAAACTCCGTATACAACTGATAAATATTGATGCCTTTTGGTGCCATTGTCGGTTTTAAATCATGTAGAACTTTTTATACAGAGTAGGTAACTTTATGTTTTGAACAAAATTTGGCCATTAAAAGTTTAATGGGTTTTCGATAAGATAAAAATTTGCAAAAAAATCATCCAAACATGGCTGATTCCACGTGAAATACCTTCAACCTTCTATCACTACCGGTTATACCGGAACTAGCCATCAACTTTTGTTTTTTAAATAAAACACCCTATATATATATTTATGTTTCTGGCTTCCTCTTTTAACGTGAAACATATTTTGTAGAGATGTATGTATACCTATCTTTTTTACTTTATGAGATATGAATTAAATTCCAAGATTTTGACTTCAAAACGACGTTATGAAAAATGACTATTTCTCATACAAATGAGATAAAACGGAACTGATATATGTTGCAGCTGCCATTTTTCATAACGTCTTTTTGATGTCAAAATCTTTGAATTTAATTTTTATCTCGAAAAGTAAGATATAGTTGTACACACATCTCTACAAAAGATATTTGAAATTAAAAGGGGAAGTCAGAAACATAATAATATATAGGGTGTTCCATTTAAAAAACAAAAGTTGATAACAACTTTCGGTAGAACCGGAAGTGATAGAAGGTAAAAAGTATTTCACCTGAGGAGATCGGAATGTTTGAATGATTTTGTTCAAACTTTTATCTTATCGGGAACCCCATAAACATTGAATGATACATGAGCGCAACACCTTGTATATGGAATGTGATAATAGTTTCTTGTGATCTTCCTCTTCCGATATTCTGAAAATTTATTCCAGCTTATCAGAAAATTAGGACATATGATATTTAATTTCTGTTACATCTGTTATACAGGGTGTTAATACTAAGTTGTTATACCCGAAAATGGCAGTTAGAACTCATTGAAACCAACAACTTTTCTTATTTCAAATTTTAGAATTGGAGACCAAGTTTATAGTTATTGGCGTTTTTTGTTTTTCGAAAAAGCGTCACTACTCCGTTAATTTAAGTAATATTTAAAAAATATAAAAACTCACGCTTAGATTTTTCCAGTCAATAGCGTTTTCCAGTCAATCACTACCTTCCTTACGAATTGCCAAATTAAAATATAAATATATAATCCTGACATCATTCAACTGGCTGTAGGTATAAATATATAATCCTGACATCATTCAACTGGCTGTAGGCTCGTACCTTATGCCAGGGTTGGGAGCTTGTAGCCAAGCCAAACGGCTTGGAGGCGGGACTCAAAGACCCCACAAAAAGAACTTTCAGCATTTGCTTTCAGTCCTCTAAAACATTTGTATTGACAATTATTTTCTATTTTATAAAATAATAAAATGGCAACCGATCAAAAATTTCAAAACAAGATATTTTGAAAACCACTTATTCCATTTTTAAAAATAAAACATTTATAAAATCCTTAAACTATGTTATAACATTTGTCTGAAATATTTTTTTCGATCTGTCCAAAAAAAAGTTTAATTCAAATTCAATTTCAAGATAAATTTTAACAAACTGTAACAATCATTTAAAACAAAGAAGGCTTGCTGCCATGAAACAAGAGAATTAAACAACAAAAACTACAAGCAAACAAACAAACAAGAAAAATAAACAATAAACAATGAAACAACAAGGAAGGGACTAAACTAGATTTTCAAAATGGCACCATTCGCAGCAACGCAAGCCCGGCAGCGTATTTTAATATTTGAAGAGACACTTGCCAGATCTGTCTGCTTGTCTTTCTTATTTTTTGCTGCAGCTACTATTCTAGCCACCAGTTTTAATACGGTGTTTACTGGTGTCTCTACTAATGAATACTAATGTACTAATGAAAGAGGATAAAGAAATCATTAACAAATGGAAAGAGCACTTCCAAAAGCTTCTGACTGGAAAAGAGACAACCAATGAAGGAAATGAAAACGAAGAGGAACAAGAAAATAGTAACGAACCAGAAGAAGAAGAGGGATCTATAACAGAAGAAGAGTTAGAAAACGCACTAAAGAAGTTAAAAAACGGAAGAGCTCCAGGTCAAGACAAAATCCAATCTGAACAGAAAAAAATACACAGGAAAGGATGGGAAACAACTACTACTACAGTTAACAAATAGTATATGGGAAACAGGAAAAATACCAGCAGACTGGCAAAAAGCAGTGATCTTCCCAATACATAAAAAAGGAGACGGTAGAAATTGCAACAACTTTCGGGGAATATCCCTGCTGTGCACAGCGGAAAAACTGTAAGGATCAATACTAGAAACCAAACTAAGAAAGAAAATTGAAAAAACAATGAAAAAGTCACAAAGTGGATTCATGAAAGGATATTCAACACAAGACCATATGTTCACAATTAAAAAGATGAGAGAAAAAAATATTTAGACAAAACAATAAACTATACATGATATACGTGAAATAAGAAAAGGCATTTGATAGAGTCCCAAGAACCAAAGTGTGGGAAATACTTAAAGAAAGGAAGATAAAAGTACATTTCATAAAAGCAATCAAGAGTATGTATGAAACCACAGAAAACTACGTAAGGACAAATAATTCAACATCTGAGAATTTCACAAGCACACAAGGCCTTCGACAAGGGGGCGCTTTAAGCCCTCCGCTCTTTATTATATTCCTAGACAACATAATGAAAAAAATTAAGGATACCACCAAGAAGATAGAAATAGGGTACTATAAAATGAAAAGAATAGAGATAGCAGAATGTGCTTTTGCTGAAGACTTAGTCATGCTAGCCAAAAGCGAAGAAGACCTGCAACACAATATAAGCATATGGGAGGAGGAACTGAAAAAACACAACATGGTGATTAATATAAACAAAACAAAAGTAATGGTAGTAGCAAAAGAGGAAACAAAAGCAAAAATACTAATAAATTTTAAAAGGATAGAACAAGTTGAAACCTTCAAATATTTAGGTACAATAATACATAATAAAGGAACCATGGAAAACGAAATAAATAACAGAATCATGGCCGCAAATAAAACCTACTATGCAATGAACAAGTACATTCTAAACCATAGAAGAATCTCCAAAACCACGAAAATTACACTCTTCAAGACAATTTATAGACCAACACTCTCATATAAATAAATCAATATTTCAAAGACTAAAAGAAAATCTTATCAACCACGGATCTTTCAAGTAGCCAAAATCAAGGTCTTACAATATAGTAGACCCCGAAGAAACTGCTACTAATGTAATTTAAGATGTAATAGTGAATCCAGCAATTTCCAGCCGGCATATTGAGGATTAATCCGGAATTTCGAAGAATCGAGCACTTTGAATTTTGAAAAAACATAAAATTTAGACCATACATTATTCGAAAAAGACACCATTTGAACGACCAAAATATAGAACCATAAATTATATAAAATGAGAAATGATAATATTAATAATTTACGACAACATTTTATAGATTGTATAAATTCAATTTCAAATGTTCACATTCATATTGCTTACAGAAGTGTTATTAAAAGATACAACATATGCATTTTGAATAATGGATATCAATTGGAACATTTATTGTAATTTAAATATTGTGTCCATGCTTTTCAATGCTTCATTGAAGGGTTTTTTTTAATCTTGGAAAAATCAATTTATTGGGTTGTCTGCCTTTTAGATGATAGAGCCTGTAATATTCCCGAGGAAATAAGATAATTGTTATTTATTTAATAAACCTTTCTAAGATATATAATATTGTATTCACATGGTTTTTTGTAATTTACAGATGGTAAATTTGTGCATTTTCAATAATTAATTGTACTTCATACAATACAAGCCTACTACCAGATACCCAATAAGAGAATATATGACGTGTTGGCGCAATTTTAATAGATTTCAACAAAAATGCAATTATAACATTCACATGTGATATATCATTGAAAAGAAAAAAAAAACTATATATTAAGGCTAAAGCCAACTACGACTTGTATTTAAAAAAACACACCTTTGTATTGTATCTTGTTTATTAACGAATATATTAAAATTCTGTTAAACTTATTCAATTCACCGTAAAAAAGTGCCTCAAGAACGTGTAACTCTTATTTTAATAAAATGAGAAATAAATGAAATATTGATAAAAATCGAAAATGGAAAAAAATGAGTATTTGGCTATAACTTCAAAACGAAAGACGATAGCCAATTTTTGTTTTCACCATTGAGGTGGTCTTAAAAAAAGAAATCGAGGATACGCCATCCGATATTCTCTATCTCTTCTAGTTACCGAGATCCCCTATAGAAACATCCAAATTGGGCAACCCTGTTGCCAACATTAACATTTGTATGTTAATGTTCGCGTAATGATATTTTTGTCAATGAGAACGCTCACTATTTCTTTAGGTTTTGATAGACTTTCATACTGAACATACTGAAATATAAAATAAATGAGACAATTGCTATAACTGTATCACAGTAGATGTTTTGTAATTGAGGTAAGCAACGCTCTGTAATAATAAAGTTTGCAAGTATTATCTTACGATTAAAATTTATTTGAATATTAAACTTTACAGTCTATGTAAGTGTTGCCTTTCAATTTTTATAACCTCGGCATGCGGCGGGTGCATAATATAATGCAGAAAATGCCACTACGTGCAGCGTTGCTTACTCAACTTCCACGACACAATAGCCGTCAAGAATATTATCCTGTAGCGCATTGCAGAATTATAATATCCGGCACATCCCAAGGCGTAAATTTTATCTAATATTACCACAAACCTTGAGCGACGACCCTTTCGTGGCCATCAATTATTACAACAACCCAAAACCCCCAGCAGCAGCTAGTCAAACAAACTCTTACCTTTAATGAAATCGACGGCCATCTCGAGCCCATATGTATCCTTATCACAATCGTCCAAGATGTGAGCTCCCAGCATAATATCTGGTAGCAGATGATCAGGCCCTTCGTTCAACTTGTCCAGCGTGTACAGCATCGTCTCCAGGGCTTGTATCCCACCCTGAGGCATCACTGGACCGCAGGTAACCGTATCTTCTCGCTCGTGTACCATCATTAGCCCCCCGATGATGAGGTCGCCCTCAAGGGTCGCCTCCTTCTTAACGGGCCAGGGAATCTCCTGGTGGACCAGCTCGTGATGGTGTCGTATGTGGTGCTTCGCCTCAGAAGTGTCCGTGTCCGTCTCTGTGTCCCGAAAGTTCTCCGCCTCGATCAGCTCGTAACCGTCATGGAACGACAAGTACTTTGCAAAGTTGCGGTTGTAATGTGGGTCCAGCATGTATCCGCCGTTCAGGGATCTGTGCTTGTGTTTCTTGCCGTTTTGAACATATTTGGTTTTGTGCTTGTGATGCCCTCGACAGCTCACGTTCACCACAATTAATAGAAGTATTATGTGTATGAAACTGAACTTCATTGTTAGTGCTGTGCGTTTTCACTTAGTCACATGTTAACAGTTACTGTGGGAACACAATTAATTTGTTAAAAAGGAATGCAGCTTTGTATAGTTTATTATCTTATTAAAAACATTACTTGTATGATAAATGGTAATAATAGCTATTTATGTAATGAGTACGTAATAGAGGGCATTATAGGACGAGCCATATAGTTTATGGGCGAGCGAGGCCATTAAATAGGGCGAGTCCATGAAGCCTAATTGCGTACGAATGCTTTATATTCGGCTATGGTGTAGAATAATTTATTTTACCAACCAAACATTTTTATTCGACACACGACATATCTAAGTTGACATTGAAAAATTTTAAAGTTTCGATCCCCGTCCAAGTCAAAACAATTATACGAAGTGTGTGAATAACGAAAACAGCGGACAATACTGTATTGGCGTACGTCAGTATTGATTTAGTCTCGTGTAAGATGTTTGTAAAGTTTCCTTTAATATTATCTTTCCTGATTCGAATAAAATGATCACATTTATATTGATAATAGTTATTGATATTCACAGGTAGCCGTTTTAACTCATCATTATATGGTAATAGTAAATATATTCATATTCATTTTATTCCATCATATTTATTCTACAGAGAGTTTTTTTTTATCGGGCATCATTTTTATTTACGCTTCTGTCACAATGACAGCAATATATCAAAGCGTCTTTTTAAAAATGCAATATACAAGTCAAATTAATTCTCTGCGAGGCAAATATTACAGTATACGCAGTAAACAATGTTAAGCTGAGGTTTGCAGCATTGTTCATTTGAATAACTGAGCTGTTTCTTCAGTTGAATACATTCTACACTTCGTAAACTGTAATATTTACCGAACAGAGAATTACTTGTATATTGCATTTTAAAAGAGATACTTTGATACATTGCTGTTACTGTGAGAGAAGTGTGTAACTATTGAAATGATTAGCCCAATATTCCACGATAAAAATAACTCTCTGTAAACTTTGTACCATTTTTATTTTTAACTGAAATGGCTCTGTTAGGGTGACAGTATTGTTGGCCAATGTAAAAAGTCGCTAGATTTGAAGGGTTATATTAATGTTGTCATCAAATGATATTAAACATTGGTGAATCTTTCCGTGTACAGTCTTCTTGCGGCTGCTGAATTTTATTCGGTATTCGCCCTGTATTAAAAGCATATATTCAGTGTTGGTGTCATTTTCCATAGTTATTCAAGAAAAGAATTTTACTTTTTATAGAATAACACTCAAAATTCTTCTTTTCTTAACAGAGTAAACCTAAACTTTTTTTTTTAATGTCAATTAATATTTTTAAACAATTATGGAATGTTTCTAAGCACACTACATTATTATTAGAATTGTTCTGTAAAATTATTTTATGTGTTCTGCCTTTAGTGTTCTGCCATTCTCGAAGGTTTATTTGCTCGTGATGCTCGCAAAAAAAACTTAATCCTCGAATGCAAAAGAAGCATTTCGCAATCTAGAATCGAAAATAAGTATTTTTGTCCTACTTTTATTTATTATGTAATGACTGAAATATCTTGAATATTAATGGCAAATCCTTGGTATTTTTTCAATTAATTATCGAATATTTAGAATATTGAACATTAGATGTTTACACGAAGAGGTTTCACTTCAAGGAAATGTTTCTTGCATTTTCTTGAATTTTAACAGATGTGAGGAACTATTAAACAATATATTTAACACTTATATTATACATTTGACATTTATTTGACAAACTCTTACTACACCTGGAAATATGCAATGTGCAGTATGCAAAAATTTCAAGAAAACTTAATACTTGACAGCAATTTTAAAAATGTTGGCAGATATAATTGATAATTCAGTAGCAATCTCTAAAACTTTCATAGTAACATTAGAATTTGGACAGGACAATTGAAATTTTGATAGAAATTATTGAAAATTTTACAGGTATTATTGGAATTTCTACAGTAATCCTTGAGTTCTACATAGAAATAATTGATTTGGTAGCAAATTTTAAGACTTTAATAGTTGCATTGACATTTTGAAGTGTTAATGACATTTTGATAGAATAATTCAAACTTTTGCAGTTTTCATTGAAATGTATACGGTAATCATTGAAATTTGACAGCAATAATAGATCATTTTATTTTTGACATGTTATATGTCAAAATAGATAATTTAAATAATAGATTAATAATAGATAATTTGATTTTAGACATGTTATACAAATTTTGTCAGAAATAATTGATAATTCGGCATAAATCTTTTAAACTTTGATAGTAACATTTAAATTTTGTCAAAAATAATTTAACAGGAATTATTAGAATATCTACAGTAATTATTCAATTTTACATGGAAATAATTGATTCTCTGACAGCAATATTTAAGACTTCGATAGTTGCATACTAATTTTAAATAATCACTGAAAGTTGAGAGTAATATTTAAAAAAATCCAGTTGTCATTGAAGTATCTACACTAATCGGTGAAATTTTCGCAGCTACAATAGATAATTTAATTTTTGATATGTAATACAAATTTTGGCAGATATAATTGATAAATTGGCATACATCTTTAAAACTTCAATAGTTGCATGTTGCATTGACTGAAATATTTCGAACAGTGTTGTCAAATCCTGTGCATTCTTTAATTAATTTTCGAATATTTGGAATATTCAACAATAGATGCTTAAACAAAGAGGTTTTAGATTTGGAAAAATAATTATGATTTTAAGGAAGTTTTATTGCATTTTTTATATTTTAACACATGTACAAGATATAGAGTTACACATGCACAAACCAGACACAATTGTCTGTCAATTTATTTTAAAATAAAATAAAAAAATATATTTGACACCTAAACTATTACTGAAACTGAAAATATTAAAAAAAAAAATCAAAAAGACTTCATATTTGGCAGCAATTATTGAAATTTTATCAGAAATAAATAATAATTCAGCAGTCATCTTTAAATCTTTGATAATAACATTGCAATTTTTAAAAAGACAATTGAAATTTTAATAGAAATAATTTAATTTAATTTGGCATAATCATCTTGGCATCTCAAAACTTCGCATTGACAATTTGAAGAATTAATGACATTTTGACAGAAATAATAAAAACATTTACAGTTGTCATTGAAATTTTGACAGCAACAATCCATAATTTATTTATGACCATTTAAACTTTAACAATTTGAAGAATTCATGACATTTTGATAATTAAAATAAAATTAAATATTTATAATTAAATAATTAAATATTAAAATAATTAATAATTTAGCAGTAATCTTTAAATCCTTGATAATAACATTGAAATTTTTGAAAGGACAATTGAAATTTTAACTGAATTAATTGAATTTAATTTGGCATAATCATCTTTTCATCTCAAAACTTTGCATTGACAATTTGAAGAATTAATGACATTTTGACAGAAATAATAAAAACATTTACAGTTGTCATTGAAATTTTGACAGCAGCAATCCATAATTTAATTATGACCATTTAAACTTTAACAATTTGAAGAATTTATGACATTTTGATATAAATAATAAAAACATTTACAGTTGTCATTGAAATTTTGACAGCAACAATCCATAATTTGGTTATGGCCATTCAAACTTTAACAGTTACATTGAAATGTTGACAAAAACAATCGAAAATCATTTGAAATACAAAGTGGCTATTAAAACTGAAAATACTTGTCACGTTATTAAAAACCTATTTTCTCATAATTTAAGTATATAAAATTTAAATCGGTACCATACCATTGCCTATACGGCATTTAAAATTACCAAGACTTTCCTTTACTTCACTTATTACTTTACTCTTACAGTATTTTTTTAAATTATAAACTTCGTACGATTACTTATTGGCAACCACTTTTTACAACTATTTTACAATTATTTACTATTTACTTTAACACATGCACAATACAGACACAATTGTCTGTCAATTTCTTTTTAAATGAAATAATATATTTGACACCTAAACTATTACTGAAACTGAAATTATTTTTAAAAAAATCAAAAAAACTTCATATTTCGCAGCAATTATTGAAATTTTATCAGAAATAATTAATAATTCAGCAGTAATCTTTGATAATAACATTGAAATTTTTGAATGGACAATTGAAATTTTAACAAAAATAACTTAACTTTAATTAATTTAATTTTACAAGTATTAGTAACTACATATTAGCAAGTAATATAAAAAAAATATAAATTAATACTGGAGGCTTTTACTTTGTGGTACATTATGTATAAATAAATAATTCAATTTTTACTTTGTAGGTATCACAGTTTATTTTAATACGGTGACTATACCTTTGACCGAATAGATAATTATATCATTATATGTTTGAAAATGACCGAATGTTCAGTCGAAACTATAGTCACTATATTTAAATATACTGGGATACCTACAAAGTAAAAATTGCATTATGCATTTAATATTTTCATAGTATACTCGGTTCCATTTTAATTTGTAACTAAGTTGGCTTTGTTAGAGTGACAGTAAAATGTAAAAAGTCACTAGACTTGGGGGCAATGTTGCCATCAAATTGAGTATCTATTGAGTACAGCATTTATTTGCTATTTTTATTTTACAAAAGCAAATCAATCAAATTATAATATACATTTTTGAGCATTTTTTAAATATTTGAAAAAATCAGCGTACTTCACTGATTGCAGCAATAATTTAATTATTTTAATATGAATTAGGCAACGTTGTTAGAAATCTGACATTTAATATGCTTTTCATTTACAGATCAATGACAGATCATATTTGTTGGTGCTCATGTGTAAAACTTTATAAAATGAAACCACAGCCTTTTCAGTTAAAAATAAAAATGGAACAGAGTTTATGTATGTGTAAAGCAGTAATTAACAATAACCTATTAAGTTTTAATAGAAGCTTGATACATTGACAAAATAACAACAAACATGTTCATTATTTCTTAAGAAACAAAGCAAAATTCACTAAAATAGATAATACTTAACTATATCACTGAGTAGTAATCAATTCGTTGAAAGAGATAATTGACAATATCAAATATGAAATAAGTTTAATACATTAAATAACAAAAATCAATTCTTGACGTAGCAGACTAGACTCAGCAATACACTTTTTGAAATATTCTAATCTAGTTCTTTTGTTTTGTCGATTTGTGTTGTTGGGTACTGGTGCGGTGTATATTTTATTTGGTTTTTCTTCAGTTTTCAAATTTATGGTCAAATGCATTATCTATTTGATTGTCTGTTGTGTTGTTTCAACGACGTCATATAGCTTATATATCTTCAGATGGTTCATAAATCATAATTCATAAAATATAATCATACTATTGATGCTTGTTCCTAAATTCTAGAGGATTGTGCAATAATTGCAATATAAACTTCAGAAAGCTTAGCTCTTGAATGGGTAAAATATAATTAAATAATTTCAAGATTTTACCGAAATTACCGGTATTTGTGGTTAACATTTACCGGTAATTTTGGTAATCATATTGGCCGGTAAAACCGTTATATCGGTTAACCGTTTATAAGTAATGGAACTCCCACCTAGAACCGACATAATCATGGATTTCGTCATCGTGGATCATCGTGGATTTTATTAAGCAGATATCCGTTTCAATCAATAATAACAATTTGCAATGTAACTATAACAGGAGAATTCAAATGCATTCATAAAATGTGATTAAACATTGTGCAGGTATTTTATCATGAAAATAAAATGAAATTTAATTACGGAAAAGCTACGGGAGCCAAATTAAAATTAATGGGAATCGTTTATTTTCAGCTTACAAAAGCTAGATAAATAAAAGTCGGGAATTCATAGTTGCCACATTTATTATCGCTAAATGTGCATTCCAATAGCTATGCAGCCTTTGATAGAACTGTTCCTAATACTGTATAAATAAATACTGAATATATGAAGAATAATTCATAATATAACATCGTAATATTATTCAGTACAGTCGTTTATGATGCAAATTAAATGTTTGTTATCTACTGAAATATACACTTTCGCGTTAATCAGGCATCAAGCGAGACTGCGAAGTTCGTCAGGCTCCTCTTACATCTCATTTATAAGAATCATTTCCGCCCCCCATTCGCATCCCTCATTGAGCTTCGGCTCGGTGATTTATTTAGACCATTGACTCTTCTCCGGGCCGCTTTCTTGATAATCCGCCCTCGCCCCGGGAGGCTTTGCAATCGCGATGAATTTTCACGCCTCCCAATTTCGAAAATTGACCGCAAAATTATAATTTCAGACGCAACAGATTCTGATTTAGATTGGCCTAGGAAATCACTATAATTGGAGAGCGTGCTGCGGGCGTAACGTCTTTTATCTTCGATCCGGACGTACTCGAATGGAAAGGAGTTTTAATGCAAAAACATATATTTCATTCAAACGTTTCAGCGTGTAAGCTACGTTTAAAAGGTTTTGAGATTTCATTTAGATAGATTGAATCCCACAATGGCAGCAATTTACGGTTTAAAGGTGGGACATGACGTGGCTTACAATTTATTTACCAGAAATATATATGGAATTCTTTCGTTATAATAAGCTTAACAATCTGATTTCATTGTAAAGCTTACAACGCTAATTAATTAATTCAATTACTGCTATTTAATTACATTGTATTAAAATTTAAATTTACCGGCACTATAGTATATCATACTCGATATTTATCTATTTATTAATGGGCTGGTTATAGTGCTTTGGCTAATCATCGTTACCAAATAACCATATACATAAAATTTCATAAAATTTCCATATAATTATGTACAGTCATGCTCACATAAATCAGGTATAAACAAGTTGACATTGCTATATAAAATTGCTATTGTAACCTAAGTTTTTGTACTAGATTTGTATGTACATGGAAATGTTACCTTGATGGATTTCCCATGATCAAATTTATTTATTATACTATAATATTAATAATTCTTCAATGTTGGCTTAAACGTAATAAAAATGTAAATTTTTCTGCAACAAAATGGAAAATTTTGTTCGGTACATTCCCACAAAAATGTCAATTTTTAGGCACTAAAAATATATTCAGTATGATATTAGATAGGTAATAATATTAAATTATGAATGTATGAACTCCTCAGATTCTCTCTTAAAATGTGATAGAAAATCCGAAAATTGGGACAACTACTTCGACTTCCTTCCAGTTCCTAAACTGAAATTTATCTCGAAAATATATTTTGTTCATGGTATAGGATAGGGGTCGCCAAACTACGGTCCGTGGGCCAGATAATACCCTCTAAAGGATTTTATACGACCCATGAATATGTTATTGTTCTGATTAGATTAAAAAACATTTAACAAAGTTCCTAATTAAGCAAGTTTTTTATATAGTAAACAATTGCTTATTTATTTTTAATTTAATTAGTACCTATTCTTCTTATTTCATTTCTTATTAATCATTTTAAATCAAGAATGTAGCAGAATTTTGTGTGCAGTTGATATAATCAAAAAATAAGTTTTTTAATACCTATTTAAAATAATATATACGGTTTTTCAACAAACAAAGCAAAGTATGTGATTGTACCTTTTCTTGAAATAGATATTACTTACACCAGGAAAAGTTTCAAGATTAGTTATATTTGCAATACAATTATAATGAAGTGTTTCGCAACATATTTTTTTATGTGATATTGGCAAATCAAATTTTGGTTTTTTGGTCTTTCTTTTATCGGAGTATTTATTTACCATTTGTTTTTAATGATATCTAAAGTATTATTGCAAATAACAAAAAAGTTTTAAGCTGAAGTTTTTTTAATATGATTAATTTTTTTTATTAACTTTTGCAGATTTTTTATATTTTCTGAAAATTTGAGGAATCTTCTAAAGCTAGTTAACTTTAATAATATATTTTTAAAACCTTACAAAATTACATTTGCTGGCACTTTTCGTACTTTAAATTACATTAAATTTCTGCAAAATAATTTGCTACACTATACCTTTTCAAGTTTAAATTGAGACCAATCAATTTCAAATTGAGGCCAATCAAGTTCAAATTGATACCAATCAATTTCAAATTGAGACTAAACAAAATCGAGTTAACACTAAACAATGTCAAGTTGATAGTAAACAAATAAAATGTATTATGACAACTTGATATTGTTTAGTGTCAACATGATTTGGTTTAGTCTCAATTTGAAATTGATTGGTCTCAATTTGAAATTGATTGGTATCAATTTGAACTTGATTGGCCTCAATTTGAAATTGATTGGTATCAATTTGAACTCGATTGGTATCAATTTGAACTTGAAAAGGTATAGTTGACATAATGTTCTTAGTTTCTGAACATTCTGATAGTTTTTATGTTTTTGTTACCCACCTAATTTTTGGCAATACTATAAATTATATTTTTGAATTTTTGTAATTATTATTACGTTTACAAACAAGCAATACATAATAACTGGACAATAACATATTTTTATATATTTATTTCCTGTACCTCAAAGGTATTTTTGATAATGATATTTCTGTAGCACAAAGAGTTAACTCTCTCGATATGTTCTGAAAATTATCCATCTCTATAAAACTTTGTGGCAATTCCTAAAATATTTATGTCATGTTTTGCAACTTCATTGATTATTTCCTTTAAAATTCCTGAAAATTTGCCATTTCGCAGAGTGTTAACGGAAAAACTTTATTGAAATACAATATACTGATTTAAAAAATACATAGAATTTATTTACGTTGTTGTTTTTGTCAACTTTCTCGAAGTTTTAACAAACTCTCTTGATAATTTTACTGCATATTTTGATTCTAATCTATAAAACTTTCAGGCAATAACTGAAATGACCTTAAGGCATAGGCCATGGTCGTGGCACCAGTTTATTAAATTTGCTGAAAATTTACCCTTTCTCTTAACTTTACGCAAACAGTTGAACTTGAATTGATATACAATATACTTATTTAATAAATAGAATAAATTTTCATTTTCATTTTTAGTCCGTTTGGTCTATCGCGAAGTAAATTAAATATTAAATAAACTCTGTTCAAGTATTCGTTATTTTCTGTTTTGTTCATTGCCATTGAATTAAAATATACCTTGATTGATGAATTAGTCTTGATGCAGGAGATATAATTTATTACAGTTCAATTAAATAGTAGAGATTAAAATCTATTAAACAAAATTTCATAGCACTGCATCTCGAAGAAATATACTTCAAAATATGTATTTTTCATATTAATAAACACAGGGTGTTTCTAAACTATTCTTTACAAATTTTTGGGATGCTAGATAAAATAAAATGAAAAATGTATCCATTTCCATTATTCCCGTTTTCACTGAAAGTAGCCAATTCTTTTTTTAATAGAACACTTACAATTTTATTACATTTTATGGCTTCTTCGTTCAATTTCAAATATTCTGACGTTTTTACAAATCTATTTGTTTTTATTTTTTGTGGTAGCAATTAATATTGACACAAATACGTTTCCAAAATACCTTAAATGTCGAAAATTCTGTATAAATAAATATGTACAAATATGTTTAGATCTATTTTTGAGGAAATAATTATTTCCAACATTTTGACAAAACAAATACCTACGTTTTGAAAATTAGATAAAATATTAAGTGTTCTATAGATTACAAATATGTTCTTATTAAATATTTAAGGTGCCTACCTAATAATTATTTTCCAATATTTTGGCATAACAAATATATCTTGAAAAGTAGAATAAATCTTGAATCTTGTGTAGCATGTATTTACAAATCTCTTTATTTTTTATTTTTGACGTAATACATAATTTCAAAAATTTACCGTACAAATACCGTTTTGAAAAATATATGGAAATTTGAATCTGTGGAGATGTATTTACAAATATGTTTCGTTTTAATTTTTTGGGTAACAGTTTATTTCCGAAATGTTGAGACAACAAATACATTTTGAAAATTGTATTTCTCCTAGGAATAAGATAACAATGAGAATTTCATTTCGTATTTAACCTTTACATTTAACAAATACGTTTTCTAAAATTCGTCAAATGTCGAAAATTCTGTAGCAAATATGTTTTATATTTATTATTGAGATAAAAATTAATTTTCCAAATTTTGACATAGCAAATACATTTTGCAAAAGAGATTAAATTTGTCTTAGCTGACAATGAGAATTTCATTTCGTATTTAACCTGACAGATACTATGAGTGAGATATTTTGAAGCTGAAAACGGAAATAAATTACCTTTTTTTTAAATAACAACAATTAAGTGCTGGCTCAAATAGCTTATCTTTCAGTTTAATATGACCTGAGTAAGACATACTAGTGTCAGAGATATCAATAAATTATTGTTACTATTATTATTGATAGTTATTAATGCAATGACCTACTTTTACTTTCATTTACTTAGTACTTAAGTAAGTAAGTATTATTGCAATCATGAAAATTTTGGAAATAGAGTTTTTGCCGATTAATTCGATTTTGAGTCTTTTTATGCTGAACATGTGATGTCTTTGAGTCTGTGTGTCTGTCTGGTTGTGTATCTGATGTTTATCTGTTTATCTTGTGTACTTCCTGTAGCCTAGACGGCTTAACTGATCTACTTGATCAGTTAGTATGATATTATTGATCTACTAAGTTCATAGTTTAGGTTCGAAGAGACTTTTTCGAAGAGAGAAGAGAGGCTGAAATCTATTTACCGGAAATGGTAGTTTAATAGATGGATTTTTAGTTTTTTGCATATATAGGGTGTCCCACCTATCCTCGCTCGGACCATTGCTGCTAGACTAATGAAAATTCCATCTGATCCCTAAGATCCCTAAAAATAAAAATGATGTGGGCTTCACAAATGAAGCAGATTCCAAAAATAAAAGAATATACAGGATGTTCCATTTAAAAATGAGACCCAATATTGTTTCCCGGATTTATGGTACACTATGTACATTTGAAAATAATTTCAAATATAGCACATCAAGTGTCCAATAACTTCCCATCAGATTTTTTCCTCAATTTTGATTAGTCTAGCAGCAATGGTCCGAGTGAGGATATGTTTGTGGAAAAAAACTTTTTCTAGAACTAGAGTCCAGAAGTGTTTTTCTTTAAATTTGAGACATATTTAAATCTTAGGTACATAGGTACGTAGGTTAACGTCTTGGAACTCATTATTCTTTGATGAGTAATATTTCTTGAGTGTTATCGGAGAAAAGTTGCACAAATATAATTTTTACACAAAAATAATATAAAATGCAGTGCCTGAGAAGTCGCCAATTATATCATATCACGAAAGAGAGGTCCTAAGAACAAAACGTTTAAAAACCTCTGATATAGAGCGAATGCCAGGATAATTACAACAAAATTTGTATATAACTCAAACACTACTCCTAAAAGTAACAGCCTCACAGTACATTTCGCAAATTTCTTGCAGGTCGAATTTCTGCAGTTTAAAATTGCCTATGCTATTGACACATAGGCATATGACACATAGCAAGTGAAATGTCATACTCAACTTAACTTGCTACTTTTAGGAGTAGAGTTATGTAATATTTTGCAGTAAATATCCTGCCAATGGTTCTAATCAGAGGTTCTTAAACTTCTTTGTTCTTGCAGTGCATTATATATTTTGTCTGTGAATACAGTATATCTCTGTAACTTTTGTGCATTAAAATTATCCGCAATATTGCTCGAATAGATGAGTTCAAAAGTTAAATTTGTGTTTCCACTGATATTTTTAGCTGCAGATGTCACTACATTGTCGACATCTCAAAAACTGGCGTACCAATATGAACGCAATTTATTAGTGATATTAAGTGATACGTTGATATCTTATGTATTGAATTGCATAAATATGCAATGTGTGATTCTTGAGATATTGGCTTTTTACTGCGAGCACGTGTTTCTCTGTGTTACACACTGATGTTGTTAAATATTAACGTTCATTTATTTGGTGATATCTCAAAAACTAGCGTGTCTGTAGTAATACAATTTAACATTGATATTGAGTGATATATTGGTCTCTTACGTATTAAATTTGATTAATTTGCAATGCACGATTATTGAGATATTTGATTTTTTGTATAATCTTGTGTTTCCATTCATATTTTCAAATAATGATCTCACTACATCAGCGATATCTCCAAAACTGGCGTACGAATATAAACGCAATTTATTAGTGATATTTAGTGATATGTTGATATCTTATGTATTGAATTGGATGAATATGCAATGCGTAATTCTTGAGATATTGGCTTTTTACTGTGAGCACGTGTTTCTCAGAATTATTCATTGATATTCTTAAATATTAACGTTATTTTTTTTGGCGATATCTCAAAAACTAGCGTGTCTATAATAACACAATGTATTACTGATATTCAATGATATATTGGTCTTTAAGATATTGAATTGGATAAATCTCCAATGCACAATTCTTGAGATATTCGATTTTTAATCCGATATTGTGTTTCCACTCATATATTTAACTATTCATCTCACTATATTGTCGATATCTCAAAAACTGGCGTACCAATATCAACGCAATTTACCACTGATATTTAATGATATTTTTACATAATACGTATTGAAATGGATAAATATGCAATGCGTGATTCTTGAGATATTGGTTGTTTACTGTAAGCACGTGTTTCTCAGTGTTATTCACTGATATTCTTATATATAAACGTTAATTTTTTTGGTGATATCTCATAAACTAGCGTGTCTATAAAAACACCGTTTATTACTGATATTCAGTGATACATTGGTCTATAACATATTGTTGTGTAATGCCCACACAACTTAAAATATAGTAGAAATCGCAAATTCTGATGCTCACATTGTTAATTCTATCCAGCATTCAGGAAATCAATAATGGATATGCGTGTGAAATTCGGCCACTTGCAGGCATACAGGTCCTCTAGGTTTTCACGTGCACTGCAATCGCTTATTAATAAAACGTCCGTGTGTTCGGATGGGAGCCGAAATTACCAGATTTGCGCTTTCAATGTGGCACACTCATTGGCAAAAAACTCACGGCTCATTTAATATCGAGCACGTGAACTAACTGAAACCGAACGCTATCGAGCGGCGAACTTATTTAATTAATTTCGCCGGCGGCGGGCTTGAAAATTATCATGAAATTTGAATGAATGCTATAGAAATGTAAACAAAGATTTTGATTCCTGATTTCCCCCCCAGCGCCAACAAAACGATTAGGTTCTCCCATCGACGTGGTTTGTACGGCATCCCGTCTTTTTTTTTCTAGAAAATTAATTAGATTTGAATATGCAATAGAAGTGCCGGTGCATGTGGAAGCGATTTTTCATTGTTATTCGCTCGGCGCAATTCAGAACACGTAATTTGCAATATTAATTAAAAACTTTTAAGCAGCAACCGAAAGGTGGTATTGACGTTAGAGGCACGTATTTTAAAGAGTAATTAACTTTTTCCGCATTATCTCGACCACTGAAAATTAATTTCCGAATGCCATATTAATGTATTCAGGGAGAACCCCGCGTTTTCCCGAACCCATTAAGCTCGTCGTTAATCTAAAAATGTTTAGGAAAAACTTGCCGTTTTCGAAGTGTTAAATATTTCAAGTGCTAATTGCGAGCTCGCATGTCGTACACGGCGCTGTGCACTCGTTTTAAACACAGGGGATACGCATTTATCAAATTTCAAACGGGTACTAACGTACATATGGTGTTTATGGGGTTCGCTCACACAACATACGCATTGCTATCGCAATTTCATTCTTCGGAGATCTCGAAACGGTGATACTAATCTTTATGTGGCATTTTGCCTTATCTCCGGTCATTTATCATGACCATTTTGTTCTGGTAAACGCGTGCAGGGAGTGCTGCTAATGACTTATTTACTTCCTATAAGTCCCCATTGAAACTCAATAGAATGGATGCCGTCAGGAAATTGCATTTAACCTAATTTCGTATTGAACGCACAGGCCTGCCGTTTAATGGGTACATTAGGGCATAACGACGACTCGACGTCATTCTCCAAATGCACCTGTTTTTTGCGAAGCGACGTGCAAATGGCAAATTGCTAATTTAATGCAACAGTCTGAATGAAACAGTCAAATGAGAACATGTTTAGAATATTAACACGTACCTATTCAGTATGGTTATGCACCGAGCTTTGTATGCTTGTATGAAATTTTATTTGTGTTCCTTAACGTGCCAGCGGAGAAATTGCATGGGATTGATTTTCTTAAACAATCTATTATTTACAGTGCTCCAGAGGATTACAGTAAAATTGACGATTTCTCCAGCGAACAGAACGACGAATTGTTAATATGAAACGAGCTGGCAAATTCGAAGACATAAAACTGAGGCAGAAATTCGATTGAATTGCATTCTCTCTGATGGAATCCTCATTTAATTATTGAATAGAGCTACCTAAAGTTAGAATAACAATCGAACAAATACGAAGTTAATTGAGCTAGGATTTTAAACTCCAGTTTCGCGTTGTGTTATTATTCAATTTATTGATATTAAGTTATTAAAATACAAATATGGTTGGTTCAAAAATTATCAGCAGGCAATTATAGTACTTTACTACTAATCTTGATATAGTAGCCCCGACGAAAACTGACACTGACTCATATTTTTTCTAACTGAGAATCGAAGTATCTTTGCTCCTTCGCATGCTTACTGTAAATGTAATAGAATGAATTGAAATAAGAAACGTATGTCGAGAAACATAATTTGGAGCATGAGTAATTTTCAGATTTATCAGACATGTGGTGTACTAGAGTATATCACGGTATTAGACCGATATGGGTAATATAACAGACAAATTGAGATTTTATAATCAACCAAGTTTGTTATATCCATACTGGCCGTATGTTATTTTATAGTTTTCGTGATACTACAATAAAAAGGATTACATTGCGAAATTATTTTTCATAAATCATAATGACATATTTTAAGTATGCTGTGATGGTTGTGTACGCTTGTGAACACAATAGTATATTGTAATAAGAGTGCGGAAAGGGCTTCATTGCAAAACGAGAATGAAAGTTGGAGCGCGAGCGCCAGCGAGTGCTCCATTCATACGAGTTTTGCAATGACCATTTCCGCAAGAGTGTTACATACTATTTTTTCTACTAAAGTGTAGAAAACTAAAGATTAATGTAAATTTAATCATTAATTTAAAATAAATGTCATTGTCATTAATTTAAACGTCAGAAAATTTATAAATCGCTAGTCACCAAATCGAGACTCGAAATTTATACATTAATACTGGAAGTAGAAGAATATCAATAATGGATTCCGATAGTGACGATATAACAAACACTCCGCCGGAACTTGCGGCCATTGCATCCACAGTTTCGTCCGATTTATTGCCTCAAAAATCAAAAGAGAGGTATTGGAGTGCGGAAAGTGAGTGCGGAAAGTACTTTCCGCACTCATATAAGTGCGGAAAGTACTTTCTGCACTCCTTGTAACAAATACCAACTTTCAAGGTTACATTTTATGACAGAAAACGTGTCTTTCAACACTTTCGTAGAAAAAAATAAATAAATGAACAAAATGTCAGGTAGAAGTGGTGAAAGGGTTTCTCCTGAATGTTGAAAAATAGTACATTTCACTTGGAGGCAATTGTGGAAAAATTGAGCCTGCATGATGAGATTCACGAAGATGATTTTCCATACGATGCAAGCAAACAATTTTATGTAAAATCTGTAGAAGAAATCAAGAAATTCTGGATGAAGTGGCTACAGCTAGTCGAGAGTTACTGCCTGCGAAGACCAAAAATAGATACGAAAAAATATACGAACAATTTTCCAAATGGAAAAAAGCAGGAACAGCTTTCTGTCTAAAAGACATTTTACTGTGCTATGTATCCTCACTAACAACAGATTTTGACCCAAATAGTTTATGGTGTAAATTGTCAATGCTGAAAACCTGCTTGAAGTTGTATAAAAATGTTGACATTTCTAAGTAAAATTCACACTCAAAGTGTAATATTTATTATGGAATTTAATGATTTATAGATGATATGGAAAACTATTCACATTTTTAAAATCGTGGTCGTACAAACCCTAGAAAGCAAAAGTGTTAACAGAGGAACAAATTAAGACTTCTTTTAATGGAAGCAGCAGATGAAGCTTTTTGATTGGAGAAAATATTTTTTTCTTCAAACGTCGGAAAATGATGTCATTATTTAACTCAGTTGACTGTGGAAAAATGTCACATTTCCACTGATATTTTTAACTACAGATCTCACTACATTGTCAATATCTCAAAAACTGGCGTACCAATATGAACACAATTTATTAATGATATTTAGTGATATGTTGATATCTTATGTATTGAATTGGATAAATATGCAATGCGTGATTCTTGAGATATTGGCTTTTTACTGTGATCACGTGTTTCTCAGTGTTATTCACTGATGTTGTTTTTTAACGTTCATTTATTTAGTGATATCCCAAAAACTAGCATGTCTATAGTAATACAATTTATTATTAATATTGAGTGATATATTAGTCTCTCACGTGTTAAATTTGATTAATTTGCAATGCACGATTATTGAGATATTTGATTTTTAGTATAATCTTGTGTTTCCATTCATATATTCAAATATTGATCTCACTACATCAGCGATATCTCAAAAAGTAGGGTACGAATATCCACTCAATTTATCAATGATATAGAGTGATATGTTGATATCTTATATATTGAATTAGATAAATATGCAATGCGTAATTCTTAAGATATTGGCTTTTTACTGTGAGCACGTGTTTCTCAGAATTATTCATTGATACTCTTAAATATGTGTTAACAGAGGAACAAATTAAGACTTCTTTAAGGAAGCAGCAGATGAAGCTCTTCGATTGGAGAAAATACTTTTTTCTACAAACGTCAGAAAATTATGTCATTATTTAACACAGTTGACTGTGGAAAAATGTCACATTTCCGCCAGCGGAAGTTTAACTTTTCCTTTCCCAGTCGGCGGAAGGGACAATGTTGTCATGCCAACAATAAATAAACAACGCAAAGCAATATTATAAATTTCATCATATAACAATTAAATATATTGCTATAATTGCAATTCTTTTCCAATTTTCAGGTAGAGATACTGCTTTCACTAACAATAGATTAAATC
The DNA here is from genome assembly GCA_951805005.1 of Othius punctulatus. Lineage (NCBI taxonomy): Eukaryota > Metazoa > Arthropoda > Insecta > Coleoptera > Staphylinidae > Othius > Othius punctulatus. Next base: position 42,972,986 of record OX638141.1, on the reverse strand, counting down.
TATAAATAGTTTCTTCAACAAAAATTATCACTGTCACTGTCAAATGATGAAATTGTTTCTGTCAAGAAAACAGAAAACCGTACGATGCACTCTTTGATATTAAATTTATTTGTAAAAATTATATATCAAAATTACGAGTTTTCATATTTTGCAGTACGTTTAAAGAAAAAATAGTATATTTCACTTGGAGGCAATTGTGGAAAAATTGAGCCTGCATGATGAGATTGACGAAGATGATTGTCCATACGATGCAAGCAAACAATTTTATGTAAAATCTGTAGAAGAAATGGAAAATTTAAAAGATTGATATCGTTTATTTCATACTACCTACGTCCATTAAGCTATTTGATAGATTAATACAGATTTTCTTGCTCTTGATATTGATGAATGGGAGAATAATGATCATTACAAAAGCGGTAAACAAAAAATAAAAGAACTACGTGTTGTCAATGATGTCGCAGAAAGAGGTGTAAAACTTACCCAAGATTATATAAATGCATTGGCAAAAAAAGAAAATCAAAGACAATACCTGATTCAACTTATAGAAGAATATAATAAAGTATATACAAACGTAAACAAAGTAACACCCGTTAAAAATTTAAAAATTAAGCGAAACATTTTTTTTAATATTCTATGTATCGAAATAACGCCTAATATAACTAATAATAATAACTATAGCAACTCAAAGGAGCTTGATCGAGTGCGCATGTAGCAAACAATTTCGGAGGATGTGATTTTAATTCGATATGTGTAATGAAAAATTTGAATAAAAAGTATAAGTATTGTACTAACCCTGTGAATTCTTCATTGTTTACTTGAAATTATTTACTGTTTTAACCTATTTTAAAACAAGTTTTGATCAAAAGAATGGAGACGGTCAACAAACCGCGAGAAAATTTGAAGAATATTCAAGCTTCGATCATTTTTGAAATCTTTTTTAGAAACATAAACTTGAAAGCTTTATGGAAATTTAGAAATAAATGGAATTTTTTTAAAGTTTTGATATTGGTTTTAACGAATTTGCGAGAGCTCACAATTCGTCGAAAACTTACATCGGTCGACTGAGCTTAGGTTTCAGATACTCTAGCAACTTTTTTCAATTTCCACATCTCCTTTGCAGTTCTTTTACTGTATTTGTAAATAAAAAGACCGTCCAAAAAAGATTTGGTGTTTTTTTTTTAATTTTGATGTTTTTTATTTCCAAATAATTGGAAAAACCATATTTGCTCTCAAAAATTGTCATTTTGACGTAGTAAAATGTCAGAGAGCACGTTTCAGATGCTCTAGCAACTTTTTTCAGTTTCCACATCACTTTTGCAGTTCTTTTACGGTATTTGTAAATAAAAAGACCGTCCAAAAAATGTTTGGTGATTTTTTTTTAAATTTTGATGTTTTTAATTTTACAAAAAATGGAAACACCATATTTGCTCTCAAAAATTGTCAGTTTGACGCAGTAAAATGTCAGAGAGCACGTAATCGATGGTAAATTTTCCGTAGAACACGAATTTCGTACTATTTTGACGTTATTTCATGACTTTCGCATTGAAAAATGGATAAAGGTGCATGGAAATGATCATTGATCTGTTTTTCTGGTTTTTCATTTTTTTTGTGTAACAGACCTATAATTCGCAACCAGAAATTGTTTTTTGTTGCAAAAAAAAAACCCTGTATTCAATACACGGTTTTTGAAGTTTTGCCAAGGTATATTGACATATATGAAAACCTACAATTTAGGTTTTCAATTTAGTAAAAAAAAATTGGCTTGCCATTAAACCCAGGCGCGCCATGAAAAGTCTCACTTCTCCTCCACGTGAAATAATATACTATTATTATTTAGAATATATGGAACTTGTAGATGTGAAGAACTTGTCACCATTCATTCATAATAGTCACCTTGCAAGACACGAAAAACAGATCTTCATGGAGGCTTACAACTACTGATGATGATACACCTTTCAAAAGTTGCGAGTTATACAGGAAATATGCAGTGCTTAGACCTTCCGATTTACAAGGTTGTCGTTTTTTGTCGATTTCAGAAAAGGCAAGTATAAAAAACAATTCGTGGGTGTCCACCTCACATTAAAGCAATTTGGGGTTGGAAGTCCTCATCTGTAGTCGAACAATATGTGGAAGAATTGGTTAGTATGAAAATCAAAGTTTCTAATCAACTTTTTAATGCAGAACCACAAAATTCAGAAATTACTTATTGCGCAAATAATGAGAATCGAGAAAATCCCGGACAAAATTATGCTAGGAAAATTGTCATTTCAGGTAATTCAAATTGTCTAAAAATATTGTTTAATTCTCTTCAAATGTTAAATTGTAATATGTTGTGAAAATAAATAAGAATTTATAAAAAACATTGTTGTGATAGTATGTTGTGAAAAAATATCGTCCACGGCTGTTAAATTTTAACAGCCGTGGCTGATTTCAGTTAAATAACAGCCGTGGCTGATTTCAGTTAAATAACAGCCGTGGCTGATTTCAGTTAAATAACAGCCATGGATACAGTACCGATAATATGTAATTAAAATCAAGTATAGTGAATGCAGTTTATCCCCGGACAGCCATGATAATTAAAAACGAGGTTTGTCAAGGACACAGAAAATATAAAAAGGGTAATACAGTTTTGAATCACTAAAACATACATATATATTTCATTCATCCACTTTAGTCATTCATCCACTTTACAAGTATCAGGAAAATATTTTATACGTTTTAGCAAAATTTTGAATAAAAATTTGCCAAATCTCAGAATAGATTTTTATTTTATTCGAAAAAAAATCTGGTATTATTTTATTGATTATGATTAATTAGCACTGTCTAAACAGTGTTATAAAAGCGTAAGTAATGCAGCTTTAATTAAAAGCGGGACTGCAACCAATTAATTAGAGAGGTTTGTTTACATTAAAACTTATATTACATGCCTTGAAATTGAGCGCACTAATTCATTACATTACAAAACGAGCCGACCAACATCTCATGACGACTTTAATTACACTCGCTGGTGCTGTAAAAAGCAAATTATATCAGCGTACTATTTATAACAATGTTAAATAGAGCGGCTAAAACTATGTTTTAATAATTAAAGACAATCGATATTATGAACCTTACGCTGCAGTTTGTCAATGTTCATACCTATATTATCGTCTGTAACATTGTAATTACTATAATTATTAAATTATTTAAATGTAAGTACTAAGGCAATAAACGGTTTATTGCTTCTAGATAATTTTAATTCGTTACACGACACAATTGCTGTAATAGATTAGCGTAATAATAAACTTGCTAATGGATTTGCAAGTTACGTTTCGTTATTATGAACATAGAAATTGCAATGAACTTGAGACGTCTGTCAACAAAAGCGACCTGTTGACCCAATCAATCTTCTTGATCGATCGGATTAATTTCGCACTGCGTCTGAATAGGCTACCAATATTACAGGCACTTTCAATTGCTCTTACAAAAGTTACAAAGATTTTAAAAAAAATACCACAATGAGGTGCTATAAATTTGCACACATATATTTTATTTCTTTATTTCATTGTACAAATGTTTTCTTTGAATTGGCTGATATATGATTAAACTCGATTTTCATAAATAACGCAACATTTTAGATTTGAGTTTACACATTAAATGTATTTTAAATAATTATTACATATTATTTAATAAGCATAAGTTATAAGCATAAACAACGAAAATAAAATAAACACTGTTCTACATTAAAATCCTCCTGTTTAAGAAAATGCCGTTTCATAATGTATTAAGCTGTATACGAATTCGAAGGCTGTTTACAGATTTTTTTGTTAATTTGCAAAATATTCACTTTAATGATTTTTTGGTAAGGATTTTTAATTTTGTAGTAGTAGTTTAATTTTGTAATGTAGTATTTTTACAAATAATTACCAAGTGGCTCCTGAAATTTTTATAAATATTAGTAGTTGAATATTTGCCCTCTTAATAAAATATCATCGACTAGGCAAATAAAAATAATACAGATTGCTTGAAGCAACTCCGCCGGAGAATTATTATTAGCAAATTCATGGAATTCCTCGTGTGTGATCTGAAAAAATATTTTCATGGATAAACCGCGTATTCACTAGGGGAGTTTTTTTTTTGTGAACCGTAAATATGGATAATAAAATTACGCTCAGAGGCATTCCAGACATACACGATAAGTATTATAAGCGACGTTATTAGCTCATATGAAATATCGTGGTCGTCCATTATTAAACTGAATGAAAGAACATACAAAAAGGACACAGAAAAATTCTCATCTCCGCAAAAAAAACTATTAATTCATTTAAAATTGGTGCTTATACATAATGTTTCTGCATTATTTACATTATCAGGCTGATAAGGGATCATTATGAGGCTGACATAAGAAACTGAGTTCATTATATATTTATGCAGAATTTATTTACATGCATATCGCATGTAAATTAAGCTTTTATCCACATCTTTACTTGTGTGCAGCAATTGGAATAATCCAAAATTCGTTTTAAATGAACGATGCGTATAAATTAGGTTGATAAGGGTGAAATAAGAAACTTAACTTCATAATTTATTTATGAAATTATATAATTATTTTTAGTCAGAATTATTTTAATTATTTGCGAGATTCTGGGTTATTATCAAAGTTCAAAGTTTCAACGAATCAAAGTTTATACATATATATTATATTAGAGCGTAGCAGACAATTTTATATGGACCTCCTCAAATGTTAGGAACGGCTCATTAATTCAGGATGCGCATGGAGTTAAGATTCCGACCCTTTCTTTTGATTGGACAATTAGTACCTACTGAAAATTGGGTAAATATTTAAGAATACAAAAAATCTTGTACGAACCTAAAAACTGGCATTGACATGCATGTTTTATTATTATAGAATAATTCAGGATGCGTATTGAGTTAAGACTCCGACCGCTTCTTTATCTTGTGCTTAGGTAAGGTTAGGTTAGTAGCGCAAATTTAGAAAAAAGTAAGAATATAAATAATCTTATACCAAACTAATAATAATAATAATAATAACAATAATAATAATAATAACCTAATTATATTTAAAACTGGCATCAGATATGCATGTTTTATTAATATAAAGCTTGAATGAGCTTTTTGAATATACAGATTCGGTGGACATGTGTTAGTTTTATACTTGTGTGTTGTGTTCATCTCATGTTTTACTTTTGATATTGTATTACTGTATTTATATGTATTATGTATGACGAGTCATTTGATGGTGACAATAAACATTATTATTATTATTATTAATATTTTAAAATATTGTTTATTAATTATGAACTGAAGTTACGTGTACAAATATGTGGTGTGTGTTTTTTTTCTAATTTATAGAACCCATTAATTTCTGAATGATAAATCGTAACCCGTCGAAATTCTATGCAAATTTTCATTAAATTTGCATATCAATTACATGATTAAAAAACTTATAGAATATGCATCGACTCCACGTTCAAATTACTTTGAGCTTTATTAGGAATTCAATTCATTTAATAGGGATAATTTCCAATTGCTCTAATTAATTAAACCGACAGCTTCATTATTATTAATTATGAAGTGAAACCGGTTATTATATCAGCGTGAATTAATAGCAAACATGAAAATGAATTATTTACTACAGGGTATGTATGCAGCTCGTTTTATAATCCGCCGGACACCGTTTTATGACCTATTATTTTATGTAAAATATAAAATTACGAACCAAAGTATCGTAAATAATTTTAAATGCTGCGCATTATCACAATATATATGTTAGTGTTATTACTAATAAATATATTAATTCAATAAAATTACGTTTTTCTGTACATCAATTATGAGTTATTTTAACTTTTACAATACATTATACATAATTGTTTTTAATTCATATATTCATTAATATACAAATATTATTGATAATACTGATTAATAATAACAAAAATATGGCAGAAATAATGTATATGTTCCTATGATCATTTATTCTAATAAAACTTTTGTTTTCTCACGTAGGATTTAGCACTATTTCACCCATCCACGTGATTAAATGTATAAAACATTTCATCAGGACGAATATTAACACCTACAATAATTATTTTTTAATTTTAATTTGTTATAATAAATCATTTACTACTAGTAACTGGTACTAAGTAGTTAATAATGATAACAATGTAACACAAATCATACTGGTAAGAAGAATATGTATTCAGCTCAACCAGCGTAAAATGCAAATGCCACGTATTGATACATATTGATCTTCAACAAATATCCCCAATCATGAGCAAGTAAAATAATAATTTATTTACTACTAGTAACTGCTACTAAGTAGTTAACAATGATAACAATGTAACACAAATCATACTGGCAAGAAGAATATGTATTCAGCACAACCAGCGTAAAATGCAAATGCCACTTATTGATACATTTGATCTTCAAAAAATGTCCCCAATCATAAGCAAGTAAAATTAATAACGCCCGAGTTTCACTATATTGCCCTAATTGAATAGTTGTATCATTTCGTAGCAAATTATTAACGTCCATTATAAAGACATTTGTCCACGACTGTCTCATAATATATTTACACTTATATTTCCTCAATTATAATAATATCATTTAATCACTATCAGATTCAATAATCACTACCAGCAGTGATTAATATCATTATTCATTACTGAAATGTCATAGGGACTTGTAATTAAAAAAAATCGCATTATTTTATTTAAACCAGGGACTCGAGCAATGTATCGCATACAATCCGCCGGTTTAGACAGCTATGCCCCCGTGACACTTCTATGGCAGCAACTGCTAACCGTCTGCTTGACTTAATCTATCAAGCATGTGGCTCGTTTTTTTTTATTTGTCGAGTGGTCGACAATATGTCTCAATTAAACTGAAACGTCGAAACATCAACATCGTTTACATTGACGTTAAGTGTATTTTGAAGTGATATAAATTATCGTCGTGGACAAAGTTTTTTTATTTAATAATATTATTAGCAGAAAGCTACATCCATATTCCAAAAAATAAATAGTATAGTAGTATAGTACAATAAGTATAGCATATGACTCGCTTATAAGGGCTATCAATCAATCAAATGATTTACTTCACTATCCTAGCGGCTCGCTCCGTAAACGTCGTTCTCGTGATTAAAAGCCATCATTATAGGCTCGTTGTATAATATACAATTAATTGAAAAACTTAACGCAAATATAAATTTTGTTGCGATCGATTCTATCTCATCAATGTCAGGTAATTGTGCCTTTTAATTTTCGTATTGGATCGATCATGTTACTAGAGGATTAATACTCTAGTAACCAAATTTAATTAGTGAATTAAATTTTGCTGAAGCCCAGAAAATGGTCACTTTCCAGAAGATTAGGGTAATTTTACAATTTCATATTTCAAACATCGTTGTGAACAATTTATTTTTTATTAATTACTATCTTCTTCTGTAAAAAGGCTGAAAGCTGCTGCGAAAATGAAAGAAACAACAATATGTCATTTGACATATGTTGACACTTGTCAACAGACATAGAGGTGGTTTTAGGGCTGAAATTGTTTTTTATGCAAAAAGGGCGTTATGAAGCTTATAATGCCCGAATTGAGCTGATAATTCACCCCGAGATTCTTTGACCTGAATTTAGCGAGATAGGAGTTATCATCAAAACTATTTATATACCTATATATTTGAAATATGAAATTGTAAAATTACACTAATCCTCTGCAAAGTGATAACTTTATTGGCTTCAGCCAAATTTAATTAGTAAATTCAATTTTGATGAAGCCAAGAAAGTTGCCACTTTGCAGAAGATTAGTGTAATTCTACAATTTCATATTTCAAATATCGTTGTGAACAATTTATTTTTTATTAATTACTAATGCAAGATTTTCTTTACAAAAATTTTAAATTTAATTTACTAATTAAATTTGGCCGACGCCACGAAAGTTGTCACTTTCCAGAAGATTGGGGTAATTTTACAATTTCATATTTCAAATATCGTTGTGAACAATTTATTTTTTATTAATTACTGAATTACTGAAAGCTGCTGGGGGAAATGAAAGAAACAACAATATGTGATTTGAGATATGTAGACACTTGTCAACAGACATAGAGGTGGTTTTAGGGTGAAATTGTTTTTATGCAAATAGGGCGTTATGAAGCTTATAATGCCCGAAGGGAACTGATAATTCACCCCGAGATTCTTTGACCTGAGGAATAGATTTAGCGAGATAGGAGTTATCATTACAACTATTTATATACCTATATATTTGACATATGAAATTGTAAAATTACACTAATCTTCTGCAAAATGACAACTTTCTTGGCTTCAGCCAAATTTAATTAGTAAATTAAATTTTGATGAAGCCAAGAAAGTTGTCACTTTGCAGAAGATTAGAGTAATTCTACAATTTCATATTTCAAATATCGTTGTGAACAATTTATTTCTTATTAATTACTATTGCAAGATCTTCTTCTGTAAAAAGGCTGAAAGCTGCTGCGGGAAATGAAAGAAACAACAATATGTCATTGGACATATCGTCGGCTTGGTGTTATAAGGTTGCATGTAACATTTTTTCAATTTTTAGGTGTTCAACTTTACAGGACCATATGTTTTCAAGGCAGGACCTTTGAGCTTGTTGGAAGGTTAAAATCGGAATATTAAGAACCTATGATATAAAAAAATCTAATTACAGTGCACAATACATCATTTTCTGTAATAACAAACATATTCAAAGTCCTTATTCCCAAATATATGTTGCCGACGATATGTTGACACTTGTCAATAGACATAGAGGTGGTTTTAGAGCTGAAATAGTTTTTTTTATGAAAAAAGGGCATTATGATGCTTATAATGCCCGAAGGTAGATGATAATTCACCCCGAGATTCTTTGACATGAGGGATAGATTTAGCGAGATAGGAGATATCATCTACATAATGCTCTTGGTACATTATGGATTCTATATTTACGGTAAAATGTAGAATGTAGAAAATAATGCCGGCGGCAAATATCCTTTGGTACATTACAGGATTCTATATTTTACGATAAAATGTAGAATGTAGAAAAAAAACGTCCTGAGCAAATAGCTCTATGAAGATTGTTCTTTTTCTCTGTAGCATAAGTTTTAATTTATAATAATTATGATTATAGTTAGGTTATGTTATAATTTTTATTAAGTTATAATATATAATTATAGAATGAAGAAAAAAGTCAAGAGCAAATAGCTCTATAAAGATTGTTCTTTTTCTCTGTAGCATAAGTTTTAATTTATAATAATTATGATTATGTTGAAAGTTATAATTATGATTATGATTATAGCAACCGTGGCGTTGTCATGAGGATTTCTTCTAATTTCTATGTTTTTGGGTAAATTGTAAATTTTATGAAGTTTTTTGTTAACTTTATGAGGTTTTTATAGTTATTTATGGTTAATGAAATAAAAGTTATATCCATAAAAATAAATAGTTCTTATAAATAAATAATTGCCCTAGGGTCGTAATTTTGTAAGTAAAACATGAAGGTGTCTTACTAGGGTAAGACAAATAGGGTAATTATTGTCAAATAATATACTGGTAGGACATAAATTAAATTAAATCTTAAAGGAAATCTTAACTGTTTTTCAGGGTTATTTTTAGAATTTTCTTAATTGCCTTTATAGGTATTTCGAAATGTTTGCCAGATTAGGTTTCAATTGTATAGCATTGAACTAATGTTTTACCAAATAGTGTTTTCAAATTTTGTCATTTTTTTAAAATAATTCCTGGCTGTTCTTGGCTGTGGTAAATAACTTTTGTACCAGCTTTAATACTCAATTTTATTTTGCAATTTTCTGTTATATTAATTAGCTATATTAATTAGGTTTTAAAATCTTATTTTGCATAAAATTGGAAACCAAATGTTATCTACAACATTAAAACATTCTGCTTAAATAAATACTGTACCAGCATCAATACTCTGTACTTACTCTTTGTTTTTGTCAATTTTTTACACAACTTGTCAATTTTTTTTAATAGTTCCTGGCTATTTAAATTGGTATTTTGCAATTTTCCAATAGTTATGTAAATTTTGGTTTATATAACCTGGTACATTGGTAAAGGTAAAGCTTACATATAGTTATGTAAAGGTTATGTAAAGTTTTTTTACATAAAACCGAAAACCAATTGTTATCTACCACATTTGAAAATTCTGCTTAAATTCTGTACCAGCTTATTTACTTCTTGGTATTTTCCAATTTTCTGCTATATTAAATAGGTTTTGTATTTTTTTTTTACATAAAGTTGAAAACTATATGTTATAACCACATTTGAAAATTCTGCTTAACTTCTGCACCAGTTTCAATACTCTTCCACAGAAATAGTACTAGTAAAATATATTAAAAATAATAACTTGAAAATGAAAATTTTGGGTACAAGGTTAACAGATACAAGGTTAACATAATGTGTTAAGTTCAATTCACTAATTTTAGAGTCTACCCTAATAGCTGAGTGCAATAACGCTAATAACATAAAATTATGTAATAACATATCCTGAAAAGATATTTATCAAACACTGTTTGTCGGTTAATAATAAATCCATGTAATATGAACGTATACATAATTGCAATATCGCATCAAATATTTATAAATCATTTGAATTATATCCAATGCATGATAATTATAATCAGTTATTTACGTCGATCACAACAAAATATATTAATATTAACATAATATAAAGCAATAATTAGCTATTTCTACCATACATTATTAATGTAGAATACATTGCATTCAAATAATCAATACGCTTAATATTATTAACTACATTATTGCCATTGAACTCTTAGGTCCTCCATATACCATATTTAGGGTAAGAGGAGCATATGTATTCATCAACGTGTGTATGAGAATACTTCTTTTGTGCACTAAATCGACGCGAGATTATATATGAATGATGTCAATTTTGGGGTAGGAGATGCATATGTATTCATTAACGTATGTATGAGACAACTTCTTTGATGGACTGAACAAGATTATATATAAATGATGTCAATCACGTATTAAGTCTTGACCCTTGTTTTGCCACACCACGAGTAAATATTTTAGCTCAGGGGTTGCCATTACTGAATAATAAATATCAATTGAAGATGATGTACATGCAATTCAGTTTCACGGTTCTTAAACGGCTCTTATGAGAATTAACTTGGAGAAATTTCAAGCAAATAATTCTAAGCTTATAGTAGGTATGTTAAGTTGCAGAATGTGTTAGTTATAATAACAAGTTTATTACTAAATTAAGCAACAAATTTTGTTAAGAATATTGGCGCAGTAAATCATTTTTTTTTGTCAATTTGAATTTTGAATTTTAAATTAAGTTAAACAAATAAAATTATTCAAAGTTTCCCAAACAGATAGAATATTAATAATAAAATATAACTGTTTACATAATTATTCATATACTTATTACAATTATTATATTATATATATATATATATATATATATATATATTTATTTATTTATTTCACAAGATTAAGGTATTTTCACAAGAAGCTGTCTTGTGAAAATACCTCATTTGCATAACAGTAATAACAAATTATTTTAGCCATGTAAGTAAGAAGTGATCGTAAAAAGTAATATCATACACATTTTGCAAAAAAAAAAAATTGGACGTTTTCTGTTAATTTGTATTGTTTCAATATTTTTTATAATTATAGAACATGGATTCATTGCATTGTTAGTTTGTAGCATTTACCTATAATTTCTAATTAACCCATATTACTAGATACATATCACAGTTAGGTACAAACTATCAAATACTCAAAGAAATAGAAATATGTGATTTACACGTAAATATAAATTTGAAAAGATGTTACAAAATTTAATAAAGATAGAAGTGGAGTGGGTGTCAATTATTGGTTTTAATTTTTATAATTCTATTGTCTATAATAAAATTATTAATTAAGATTACCTATATCCAAACTATAAAGAATAATTATGGATTGAGATTATAATTAGTGAGTAAGACTCATTAATATGTAATACTGCTAAGACTCAATGTGTAGAGTTAAATTATTCAATTGAATCTATTTCCTGAATGAGGTAGAAACCGAAAATCTAATGATAATATACTCCCATTTAACCTAAACCTACATGGAGCAACCTCCAATCTTATAAATAATTTTTAGATTCGGGATATAAAGTATTGCGCCGTTCGACTGATAACCGTTAAATTTCAGCAATTCCTCCTGAGCAATTGTAAATCTCCCCGTCTCGAGACCCATAAAAGTTCAGGAAACAATAACCGTTACGGGTGCTTTGATATTTTATTGTTGTTGTATAAAGTAAAGGATGGGTTATATAAAGGTTGTGTTATATTACACGGAAATTGGAATTGAACTTTTTTCAATACATTCTCACGTGATTCATTATCACACATCGATTTATTAATCACTAATTTTGGGGTATTCATAATTCAGTGTATAGTATCAAATATATTTAAACGTTAGAATTTAAAAAAAAAGTCTAATAAAACTGAAGGCAGAAAGACTGCAAGTCAATAGCCAATAAAACATTGTTACCACAAAAAAAAAATTACCCAAGTGTAGTAATAATGAATAATTTTAATTACGCACTGCAGAAATAAAGCATACGTATACCTATCATTTGAAAACCTATACAATTATTAAATTTGAATCGAATGTTATTGTTATTTTTATTATTTTTGTTATTGTTATTATGTCTATATATATATATATATATATATATATATATATATGTATATATATATATATATGTATATATATTGTGTATATACGTATATAGCTACATTATGTATATAATGTATAGTAGACCCATGCCCATTGAGAGCTGACAATGACTCATCGCTCTATATATATAAACAATCTTTATTAGGCTATCGACCCCATAGGGTCTTTCCGCCTCTCATCGCTCTATATTGCCGGAATTCGACGTAAGTTGAAATGCATTCTAGGAATAAAAGACAACGTAATTTTTGACTGAACTTATTTTGTTGTTATGGCTACTTTATGGCACACTTTACACTTTACGGCACAATGCCATAAAGCAGGTGCTTATGCATGATTTTCGCAATAACAAGATAGCATTATGAAGCTAGTCGACTACAAATGTTATTTATTTTATTATAATGTTATTTTCCATGCATATAACTGACAATAGATTGGTTGTCATGAAAACTAATATCGATTAAAAACAAATGAATATTTTAAAATTACGTTGTAATCAATAAGTAGTTAAAGTTTCACAATAATAATTGAAGACGCTGAAGGCTTTTGAAATTACCGTAAAAATATGGTTTCTTTCAAAGTTTGAAAAACTATGATACGATGAATAAGGATAGTTTATGTGATTACATATTGCAATAATAAAATTGGTTGATAATTACTTTCAAAGATGCTAAGTACTATCTTGAATTATAAAGACTAAATGTTTTTAAACAAGTGTAATAATTTTATAGCAGGACTGCTCTAAACCATTGAAATGGGATGGTACGCAGCACACTTGTTAAGTAATTTGCATTGACTCTTCCCCATTTCCACGTAACAGATGGGCTGCTGCAAAATTATGTACCTACTTAGCATATTTGAAACTTTCCAGTCTTAAATTTAATACATTAATTGGCATATTTATGTACAGTTCTATAGCGAAAAAGGGAAAACTGAGTAATTTTTTTATCTTACGACTTTCAGCGTACCAGTAATATTTTTTTTATGGAGTTGTATAAATCAGTATGCCGAAAATCACGTTTAAATATGGGCGAGTGCTCAAGTATGATATATAATTAAGTAAATATTAATTGAAGATTATTATTAAAGGTATTAATTATTTCAGTCATTAATTCATAATGACATTGCATTTTTAATATATGTGATGTATATCTATGTGGGAACCATTTTGATATTGTACTGCTGTTCATCTCCACAAAATATTGTGTCTACTAGATCTCTATTATCATTATAATTTGCATAAAATGTTAAAATTATTAGACTTTTATATGTTTATATGACTTTATATGATAGATGTGAGACAGATTCACATAATTTTGGTTGCTTTGCATGGAAATTGCTACTTTAGTTAGTACCTACATTTAAACCACAAGCAAGATTAAACATCGCTTCTGAATATTAAAGATTAAAATTTAATTTGTACAGAAAGAGAAAAGGATGAAAAACTGAATAACATCAAAACGGGTCTACTGAAATTTGAAAAAAAAATACAAATAAGCGCACGCTGGGTAAGGACTCGCTTGGCACCGGAAAGGTCCTGAGTCCAAATCTCGGTGAAGAGCACGGTCGTAAATGCCCCGATAGTAAAATTTCTAAGAAAATAAAAATAATCTGTTATAGGTAATGGCCTATAACAATCTAAATTAGGAAAATATATTTTTCACTTCATTATTTTCTAGTAACATAATTTCAAGTTTTTCAAAAAACATTTCTTATAGTAGAGAAGTATAGTATATAAAATAGTTATTTACTAAATAAGGTCAGGAAAATTATTTATTACTTAAGAGGAGCCACAGTGAGATACGATGGATTTTGTCCCGAGTATTTTACAGGATTCTCAGTAAAAGTAAGACATTTTTCTGATTAGTCGTGTATTATTTTTTTTTCTGAAACCCCCAATTATAAAAAATAATAATATATATTCTTTTAATAAATCGGGAGATTTCTTCGTACGTTTAGTAGTATGTTTCTCGGTTTATAAGGTGATAGATAATTATTTGTCACTTTAGTGACAGAACATGATTTTCTCGACTAGTCAGGGAAATGCAATTTTCGAGCTGCATTTCCCGAGCGAAAGGTGTACTTTCACTCCAGTTTCAGAAAACAGTTCTAAGTTGTTTCAGCTTTTGTTGAGTTGAGTTGAGTAGTTTCAATGATTACGAAAAGGCTAACTATATGATAAATATGAGGTCAAATAATTTATGAAACACATCTTACAATTAATTAATTACTTGACAATGTAGTCCAGAATTGATTTTACAAGACAGAAATCTTTTCAGATGTTGACGCAGAAAAAAATAGGACACATGCAATTGCAGAATGACAATTGAAATGTCTAATGCAATTATGACATAAATGCATTTGACATTTGATTGTGATGCTGCACCAACGTGTGTCCTATATTTTTCGGCGTCAATTGTACTGATATACTTATATATTTCTTTAAAAATATGAACATAACATTACCTAGAATATGTAAACAAGTTTCAAATGATATTTGAATAATATCATATTTTAATATCTAATATAAAATATATTTAATATTATTAATATAATCTATATTTAAAAAAATAAGTGTGTCCTATATTTTTCGGCGTCGACTGTACTGATATACTTATATATTTATTTAAAAAATATAATACCTAACATTACCTAGAATATGTAAACCAATTTCAAATGATATTCGAATAATATCATATTTTAATATCTAATATAAAATATAATTAATATTATTAATATAATTTATATTTAAAAAATACATTATAAAGACTTTGATAACTGATACCTATGATATGTACAACATATGCTTTTAAATAACTTCATTAGATTTGGATTTACTTTTTCGTGATATATTTTTATTGATGTTATTGATTCTATGATATTGGAATTTATTTCTACGCGTAGTGAGAAGAGTCTAAAGAAAAGGTCAGAAGAGTCTAAAGAGAAGGAATCTCTCTAACAAAAGAGCAATTATATTTTCACCTTCAAATATTCATTCGCACGAAAAATTAATGTTGGAATTGCTTTTACAAGCAGCCAGAAGAGTGTAAAGAAAGTTGGAGGTATATTTTAATGATTGTAACAAAAGAAAAATTTAATTAGCACATTAATTTCTGAAAATAAATATGCGTACGCAAAATTATTTCTCAGGTTGAAATTAAATTAATACCGAAAGTATGTATTTTCTATAAAATATGCTTTGTGCAAAATCGTGTAACGACTCATTCAGGTGTATTGCGTATCAAAACAACGTTAGCAGTAACATTTTTTCATATGCAATACACCTGATTGTTCGCAGTTAATTAAAATTGATAAAATACTATTACTAAATTTTAACATTATTTTCTGCTACAATATTTTGTTTCGACATAAAATTTAAAGTTTGAGTAAAAATGTCTTTCATTTTTATTAAAGTACCTATACTGTGTTCTATATTTATTTTTAACGAAGTTGGCTGTATTGGGGTGACAGTATTGTTGACCAATGTAAAAAGTTACTAGACTTAGAAAAAAAGGTTATTAAAAAACAAGAGGTTATATTTTATGACAGTAGGCATCAAATTGAGTATCTATTGAGTACCGAATTTGTTTTCTATTTTTATTTTATAAAAGCAAATCAGTCAAATTATAATATAAAAGATAGTTGATGATTGGTTTACTTGAAGCATTTTTTTTAATTAATAAAAAACCAGCACACTTGAATGATTGAAGCAGTAATTGAATTATTTTAATATAGGAATTACACAACGTTGTTATAAATCTGACACTTAATAATTATTTCACTGTGAGTTCATTTTTGTTGGTGATCATGTGTAAAACTTTATAAAATGAAACCACAGCCTTCTTAGTTAAAAATAAAAAAATAGTTTACTTTAGTTTTTTAATAATTTATTATTTATGGATAAAACCTTAAACTTAATAATTTTTATTTGGGAAATAAAAAGCTAAACTATAGTTGAGACAAAACATCTACTTGCGGTAGTAATTTTTTTTCATAACCTTTTTGAATGTAGATTTCATCCTAAAAGTCTGTTTTAAAATTTGATTCAATTATTTTTAGCCACTTTAAACTAACGCCTTCTCTTCCAAAAGTTCTCACATCCACTTAGCTTTGAAAAAAAGTGTACCTGTATAGACTCAGGGGACCTAAAAACGGTTAGTCGAGTTGAAATATTGTATTATTAAATTTTCACGAACACCATAGTTTGCGATGTGAACATATCGAGAAGGTAGAAATATATGTTATTTCAATTACTACTACACAATGTATTATAAATAAATGATTTGACTAAATTGGGACAATGTATATTTTATAAAGGATAATGAAAAAATTAATAAATAAAACGGTTGCATATTTTTATTGCATTTATCTACAAGCTAATCCAATAAGAACTGGTCACTTCGATCACACATTCATTATTAATAATAATGATTATAATTATGTTAATGCAACTGTAAAAATTTTTGCTAGGTATTGATATAAGGTATATATTTGTGGAATATGCGATCATAATTACAAGCCATGAGGTCCCAATGTAAAGAATTGAATGATACAAAAACTATCTAGAAAAGGTAGAAAATAGTATTAGCCGAAATAGTAAATTATTTTGGAAGTTCGGTAATGATTCAAAAAATGTAAGAGGTTTTCCCGTGGAAATGTTTTTACATGATAGAGTCAGCAAGAATTTGCAAGATACTGTTGAGTTATTTTCGGACTTGTATGCCGATATTCATTATGAAAGTGATGTTCCTATTTCAGAGGTTACTTCTGTTAAAACTATTGATTCGTCTTATTTGTGTAAACTGTATTAATGTTTTTAATTTAATTAGTAAGCTTAAGCCCTCAACTACAGGACGTTTACCAAACGTCTTAATGTAATAAACCTCATCGATCTTCTTGATTAACCCTATTGCGATTTATAATTTCGTGTTGTTTACACATGTATGCCTACATGTGAAATTTGTGTATTTTGTGTATATAAAAAAAGGGCAGTTTCCGTTAAATAAATTATTATTATTATTATTATAATTGAATCGTTTATCTCAAAAACTGGTCAAGTGCACCTTTTCAAATTGTTGGGAAACAAAGAAAAACGTTATAGCCTTGATATTTAAACAGATTTTCGCCTAGTCTTAGTTAACATCTTCCTGAAGTTGATGCTGCCTGTAATTAAATAATAATATTTCTCCCTACATTGTAAAAAAATATTGCAGTTGACACATTTCTGCAATAAAATACGAATTTAATTTAGAAACATATATTTTTAATGGTAATTTCCTAATTTTTTTGTGGTATTATGATTTTTAACAGACAATACACTATTATAAACTATACATTTTTTATTTGAACACAGAATAAACACAACATTTTCCGTGTTTTCATTAAAATACAACAAAGAAATTTTATCTAATTTTCTGATTGGATAAATATCCCAAACTACTAACCAATGTTATGTAATGGTAAACGAATGGTAATTGTTACCATGGTATTAGTATTATACAAAACACCACAGGACTTTTACTGCAGAAATTTAAATTTACTACAGACCACCCTATGTGATGTCGCTTTACAGGTTTCTGCACTAAACATACATTATAAAATAGAAACATAACATCGAAACATATTTTTAATGGTAATTTCCTAATTTTTTTGTGGTATTATGATTTTTAACAAACAAGACAATATTATAAACTATTTATTTTTTATTTGAGCATAGAATAAAATACAATATTTTCCGTGTTTTCATTAAAATAAAATAAAGAAATTTTAACTAATTTTCTAATTTGTTAAATATACCAAACTACTAAGCAATGCTATGTAATGGTAAACGAAAGGTAATTGTTACTGTGGTATTAGTATTATACAAAACACCACAGGACTTTTACTGCAGAAATTTAAATTTACTGCAGAAACACCTTATATGATGTCGCTTGACAGGTTTCTGCACTAAACGCGATATTCATTGTAAATTATATTCCGTAAAACGAAATGCCAGTTGAAGTTATATTACAGAAAATATGTCCTGACAATAGGAGATACTGAATCCGCAAAAAATGAAGAATCCATAAAAATGTCTGTTGACCAGTTTCTGAAATAAACGATTTACTTGTGAGGAGTGTATTAAATATGTTTCTGAAGTATAAGTATTACTCCTAACATTTTATTATTTAATTATTTTGTAATAAATGGTTACGTTTTATGTCAGTGGGCAATGATGCCATCAAATTGAGTATCTATTATACAGAATTTATTTGTTATTTTTATTTTATAAAAGCAAATCAGTCAAATTAAATTTAATTAAAATAATAAAACGTTAATACTTATAATATTTAATTACTTTAATTTTATATTTATACAAATTAACACAATGTAATAACTTTACAATTTATTTAAGGTTGTTATATTTATTACTAGTAAGTAATACTTATTTTTATTTTTATTTATCATTTATTTCTTTCGCCTGACTAGTTTCACTTATGAAAAACTATCTTCAGAGGCATATCTATAAAGAATATGTAAGAATATAATATCGTAGATATGCCTCTTAGAAATAGATCATAAAATAAAATGAAAAATAAATATTACTTACCGGTAAGTACTTAATCTAACAACCTTATATACAGGGTGAGTTTTTTCGGATGTTTAGTATGGGGATCTCGGAAACTAGCGGAGATAGAAGATTAAATGGGGAAAGAATTGCAGTTTTATCAGCTCAATTTCATGAGCTTTTTGTTTTTTGGAAAAATTGCATAGCTAACTAGATATCTCGAAAATATATATTTTTTGTTATTTTGTTCGGAGCATATTGCTCTGTTATTATCGACTTTAGAAAAAATGGTGAAAGGAAAAAGTTATAGGAAAAGTTATATGTGCTTAATAATACACTCTAACCGATTATTTTATTTAAGCTATAATTTTTGAGTTATGACACAAACTTGTGTTTTTTCTAATGGAAACTATAGTCGGCCATGACTTTATAAAAAAGGCCTCTTTTCAACGATTCTAGTGATATATCATATTACATAGGTATTTTTATAAATAAAATTAAATTATGGTTTTTTTCTTCTTTTCAGTTTCGAACTATTCGAAGTAGTACGCTTTAGAAACAATTGATAGATACAAACGACAATTATAGAGGTGGCCGATCTCCCTATCTCTCTGTTTTAGATTTTTATTTATGGGGAATGGTAAAAGATAGAGTGTATCAAACAACGTACGTCACGGTAGATGACCTTAGAGAAGCTGAACTTATAAGTTACAAGTTTTTGCTAATATTGATGGACGCTTCGTTAGGAAAGCAACAAATTCTGTTTTAAAAAGGTGTTCATTAATCATAATGGTGAACCTTTTGAACATATTGAGTCTTAAATACTTTCCTAACTTTAATTACGTTGTTTTGGTACTACTTTAGTTACGTTCTAATATGCTTGTATTGTTTCTCAATTTATCGCCTGTCATTCCCTGTTTAGTAGTTTTGTACTTATGTAATTTTGTTTTATCAGAAATAATTTTTATATAAAATTGTAACTCCAACGAAATAAACATTTTACACCAAAATCATAATGTTTATAATTTCGAAATGAAAAGAAAACATTTAATAATTAACTTGAATTTTATTATTTAACACGTTGCGAATCTATCAATTGTTTCCATAGCCTACTTCTTCAATAGTTCGAAAATGAAAAGTAGAAAATAACGATAATTTAATTATGTATAAAAATAACTATATCAAGTGGTATATCTTTAGAATAGTTAAAAAAGCGCCTGTTTTATAAGGTTATGGCCAACTATGGTTTCCATTAGAAAAAACTCAACTTTGTCTCATAACTCCAAAATTATAGGTTTAATAAAATAAAATAATAACACTAGGCTAAAGTGTATTATTAAGCACTTAATTACGTACAACTTTTTTCTTTACACATTTTTTCTAAAGTCAATAATAACAGATCCATAGGCACCGAACCAAATATTTAAAAAAAAATTTTTTTCGAGATATCTAGTTAGTCATGCAATTTTTCCAAAACACGAAAGGCTCATGAAATTGAACCCGTAAAACTGCAATTCTTTCCCCATTTAATCGTTCCTCTATCTCCGCTAGTTTCCGAGATGCCCATACTAAACATCCGAAAAAACTCACCCGTATATATAACTGGTAATTTATAGATAATACCTTAAACTCTATTTACAATTTATGGTATCACATTAGTGAATATAAATTGTTTTACCTGAAACGGGTGTATAAAGCGTTTTACAACAAATTAATACAATGTAATCTATGTTAAATTCTGTGAAATCTCTTGTGGACTTGAGTAGTCTTAACTGAAAGTTAAATTAAGTTACTTATAATTGTATATGCAGGCACAACATATAATCAGCAAGATGGTCGGGACCTTTTCTACGTGGTAATCCATACTAACAGTAAATAAAATACCACTATGTTTTTTACTACACAGTTATGTACAAACATATATTGAAAATTAAAAATTACACAGTAAATAAAGCGTATTGGGAAAATTCAATTGTGCAGGTATTTGTTGTTATTCAATTATAAAGTTCGATTAATTAATTGATTGGTTTTGTTAAAGTAGGCTAAATAGAGGATAATCATAAATTTAATAAAACAAACACTTAACTTTGTTTATATCGCACTCGTTTATTGAAAAATAGTGACTATAGTTTCGATCACGTACTGATCATTGTAGTCACTACTACACTACTACAAACTATAGTCACAATTTTTCAATAAACGCGTGTGATATAAACAAAGTAAAGTGTTTGCTTTATTTAAGTTAATCATCACGAGTAGATGCCTATAACATTTAAAACATAATTATAAATATTTTATACTGAATAGTTTAAATTACCTTAAAATAACTCAACAACAAGATGAATATTTTAATTATTTTAAATTACTAAAACATAACTGAAAGCAAAACAAAAATGCACAAATGTAATATTTTCAAACTTTTCAAATAATGACATGCTTTGAAATAATAATAATTTGAACAATTTAACAATCAGGTAATTTCTATAAAATAAAATTTTGTTTGATATTAAAATAATAGTAATATGTAGTGAATAAAACTATGTTTCATTTTTATTATGCAAATTAATTCTTTCAGTTTCTTATTTAAATAAAATATGTTTCTTATGGTTGGTTAGTATTTTTCAGCAATAATAGCAATAGTAGTAATACTAATATAACAAGTAGATTTTTTTTAGTGTTATTCTATTTATAAAATTGTTGTGTGATTGATGTGAAGTGTGCATGATCTTCCTTAATTATTAATAAAAATATTAATAATAACAATCTATAAAATAAAATTCTATAAAAATAAATTTTATTATTAAAATTATAGTACCTCATTACCTACCTACTTAGTAAAACAATATTTTTTTTAAATTTTTATTGGGCAGAATAATGTTTTCACTTACTTATTTAGATGACATATGTTTCTAGTGATTGGTTAGTATTTTCCATAGCAATAATAATATAATCAGTTTGTTTACTAAACATTTTAAATTGATATTGAAATGATAATAATTACGTAGTAGAATTATTATTTCATGTTTATAATATGTATAAAATAGATGTATAAGTGTGCATGATCTTCTATTTGAATACATGTGTGTCTAGTGGTTGATTGTATATTAATGGGGATGAGTAAATAAAGGATAATGATGAAAAATAAAAAAAACGTAGATATATGTTTATTTTTCAGGTATTTTTGATAAGATAATATAATACAAAAACTGCAATCAAACACCAATTAAACTCTTACCAACAAAACACACAATTGGGTTAGTTAATCTGGATCTCACAGTTTGCTTTGTGTGATAATTAGGGAGATATGTCTGGGTCATTAGTTAATATTTCTCTGGTTTGCACGTGGCGATCGGTACGTGAGCAACGCGGAAGTGTGGGAGGACGCGAGGCAGCAGCATTTGTAGCAGACGCGTTCGGAGCACAACTAGTTGGCATGTAGTATTGGTGCTGACACGCGCTCCAGGAAAAGAACACTGCGCCTCCCAGACTGCGCGTCTCCTCCGAAGGGGCGCGGACAGCAGGACGCCGCCAGGACCTTGAGGCGTAATCCTGCCGGTTCGTGTGCCCACGGTCATCACAAGTCATTAAACTTTGATTAATCGAAAACAAAAAGAGCCCCGTGCTGCTTGAATAGATAAACGGTTTTCCATTAAAAGTAATGCGCCAGGAAGTGTTGAGGGGGCAAAGTTATGCGAGCTCCTGGGTCTCCCATGATTTTTAATAAACCGCCCTATTTATCCTTAATAGCTGCTCATTTATGTGTGTTTATTAGACCCGATTCAATTTCAAACATCATAAATTTTCACGAAAAATCTCAAATTAATAATATATAATTCGAAATATAAATTCCTATAATTTACCACCCACATATTACCAAGTCTTTTATAACACCATAAAATGTACCAATACAATTCACATAATCTACCACCTCACCATTTTTAAAGGGGCTTGGAATCAAAATATACCTTTTTCTGTTCATATATTATGTAATAATGGCAATTATTCCACAGCTTTCTATAGATGAAAGTGACTTTTTTTTCACGCAAGAGATTAAAATATTTTCACACCTAGAGATGAAAATAAAAATGAAAATTTGCATCTAGTGCTATAGAAACGACTTTACAAACATTAATTTCAGTTGTTTGCATTGTGACACTTTGTTATCAATTTAATTGAACTTAAAAATGTTTAACTTAAAAGTTATGGCAAATCTAATCTAATATTTTATAAACTGCAATATTGAAGAAAAGATAGCATGTCCTACCCGAGATGAAATACGTTTTTTTTTTCGTTCGAGAACTTGGCGCCGTTCGTGAACAACAATTATTGCAAAATATACCAATTTGATACACATTTCACATTTTCACATTTTCACAAAGATTTTAAATATCGATCGAGTGGCTTTCAAAATATCTTGTTTTGAAATTTTTGACCGGTCGCCATTTTGTTATTTGATAAAATAGAAAATAATTATAAATACAAATGTTTTAGAGAACCGAAAGCAAATGCCGAAAGTTTTTTATATTTTTTAAATATTCCTAAAAATAAGGGAGTAATGACTATTTTTCGAAACATATAAAATCGCCAATAACTATGAACTTGGGCTCCACTTCAACAATTTTGTCATGTGTGTTTGTTTCAATGATTTATTATAGATTATACAGGCCAATCACCAAAAAACTGTTTGTGTGTGTGTTTAACTAATTATTGACGTTTTAAGTATGCTTATTCCAAAAAGAACATTAAAAATGCTATATCACCCACCATTTGTTCACATTTTAACATTTTCTCTGTATAGCTAGGTGATAGCTAGGTGATAGCTAGGTATAGTGATGGAAAAACGTTATCAGGCACGCTGGAGCACTAACATGGTGGGAGATTACTGTTGGTCACTTCACCGAGAGAGTCAGCAATCGGCGCATAGAAGAAAAAAAGCATATCAGGAACTTTAAAGAACAGAGACCAAGAAAATATACATCAATGGACATGTAAAGCCTGTAAAGAATGTAATGTTAAGAAAATAAAGCCATCTTCTATGTTTAAATAAAGTTCTGTTGGTATTTTAAAAGTCGTTTACTTTCATATTTATTGCATATTTTACATATTTTCCCATATCTTACTAAGTCAAATTGTGATTAAACTGTGGGTGATGAAAACGATCACAGTTCAGATACGGATTTAGTACCCAAAAACTATAAAAATCAGCTATTAAGATTTAAAAAGTTTTCTGAAACCTTGTTTTTGCTAGCCTGTGTTATTTGCCTAATAACTTTCCACTTTATCAAATGTCAATGTCGAATCAATGTCAAATATCAAAAGAGTTTATTGAAAGGGTTTATATATCAAACTACATTTCTTTTTATTTTCCCTAGAATTTAAAAGAATGTCAAATATCAAAAGTTTTATGTCAAACGACGTTACTTAGTTTTCACTATATTTGCAAAATTTATGATTATAAAATGGAAAATATCCCTATACGTTATACCAATTCATTCGACCTAACTATTTTTTGTGGAGATTGCGATTTTCGTGAGAATTGCAAAATATCACTAATAAATATGAAATTTTCATCATAAATAATAAAAATTATATCGAGATTTCGACTTTTAGACTTCAATGTATACACTGTATAACTTTAATGGAAATGGCAAATAATTCACTAAAAATTGCGAAATTTTCATTAGTTGGTTAATTTACACCGGAAAATTAAAAATTCTGTTTATAAATTCCGATTTGCGACTATAAATTGTAAAATTTTCTTTATTAATAACAATTTTATAGTGGAGATTGCATTTTTTTATGAATTACAAAATATCACTGATAAGTGTGAATTGTTCCTTATAAATAATAAAACTTGAGTGGAGATCTCAATTTTCATTATAAATTATATAACTTTAGTTGAAATAATATAATTTTTTTGTGTGATTTGTTTTGTTCTTTGATCGAAATTGCAAATAATTCACTAAGTATTGTGAAATTTTCCAACTGTGACAATTTCATTTTCAAAAGCATCTTAATAGTATCACTTTAATAGTAGATATTCGTCTCAATTTAAATAATGAAAATTATGTCGAGATTTCGACTTTTAGACTGCAGTGTATACACTGCATAACTTTAATGGAAATGGCAAATAATTTACTAAAAATTGCGAAATTTTCATTAGTTGGTTAATTTACACCGGAAAATTCAAAATTCTGTTTACAAATTCCGATTTGCGACTACAAATTGTAAAATTTTCTTTATTAATGACAATTTTATAGTAGAGATTGCATTTTTTTATGAATTACAAAATATCACTGATACATATGAATTGCTCTTATAAATAATAAAACTTGGGTGGAGATTTCAATTTTCATTATAAATAATAGAACTTCAGTTGAGATTATATATTTTTTGTGTGATTTGTTTAGTACTTTGATTGCAAGTGCAAATAATACACTAAATAGTGCAAAATTTTCAAACTGTGACAATTTCATTATCAACAGCGTCTTAATAGTATCATTTAGTATAATTTTAATAGTAGATTTTCTTCTCAATTGCAAAATATCGCGACCATTTCATTACCAAAAGCGTCTTAATAGTATCATTAAGTATCATTTTAATAGTAGATTTTCTTTTCAATTGCAAACAATCGCTAATAAATATGATATTTTCATTATAAAACCTTTGTGGATATTGCGACTTTTACAACTGTACACTTTAATACACAATACCTTAAAGGAAATGGCAAATATTCTAGTTAAATCTGTGACATTTTCATTTGTTTTGAAAAATTGTACACCGGAAAATGCAAACTTCTTCTTCCATTTACTTACTTGAATTTGCGACTATAAATTCTGACATTTTCGTCATAGATAACAATTTTATTGTGTAGATTGCAATTTTTTATTAATGACAAAATATCACTGATAAAAAATATAATTAGTAATTAGTTCTCATAAGTATTAGAACTTTAGTGTATATATTAATTGTGATTATAAATAATACAACAAACCTTAGTTTACATTACGACTTTACTGAGGTAATTACAATACTTAAATGGGAATGGCAAATAATCACTAAAAATTGAGAAATTTTCATTATTTTGCAAAATCAAATTTTGCTATAAATTATGACATATTTAGTAAAAATAACAATTTAATAGAGGAATTTCATAAAAAATCTGCATAAGTTAATTAAAAAATATATAATTAAACTAAGAAAAAAACTAAAACTCGAACAAGTTTTGGATTTAGCAATATTAAATACATCGCAATTTTAGGAAATACATATGTAATTATAATCGAATTGGTGAGTGAGAGATCAATCTAAGCGCCAAAAATTACATTTTGAACCAAAATAGCCAAAATACTTTAATAATAATAAAAATCCCTACTGCTCCTCCTGGCGCCATTACCATGGCGTAATTGGTTACTGTCATTATTTGACAGAGAATTCTAACACTATATGTTTTAGTGGCCAACACAAGTGTTTTATTTATGATTATATACATGTTTTATATTTTTAACAGACAGATGACCACATATGTCAACTAATAACTAATCAGAATGACAGGTATATTTATTTCATTAACAATAAAATTCTGTAGCAATTAAATTAAAAACAAAAATATTACAAAATTTCTTTCTTAAATAATTTTTGCCACTTTTGAAAACACTTTTGATACATAGAGAAGTATATAGATGCCATCTCGTGGCAAAAACCACGCTCGTGGGTAATTCCCTTTGGAGGATACGGATCTCACAACCACGTAAACGTAGGAGATTTCTTTTTGTTTACGCTAAACGAAACCATGTACACGACATTTCATTCAAACACTTTCGTTTTCAATAGACTTGATAGTTTTTGCAATATCTACGTAACCTAACCTAAACCTAACCTAATCCAACCTAACCTAACGTATCCTGAACCTAAACCTAATTTATCCCCCCATTCAATAAACAACAAAAAATCTTTATTTTAAACCAGGAGTATTGATAAGTAAATGGAAGTTTTTCACATGTGTTATAGATACTGAAATTTTATAAAACCTTAGCCACATAGATAAATTTGGAAAATGTAAATCAATGCAACAAAATTTAAAAATCCCACATATCTAAAAAAATGATGAATAACAAAAAAAAAATAATATCATCATAGATTTATATGTATTTATATGTTTTTTCTATTACAGTTTGGAAATAATTTTTCAGCATTAAAACATTAATTTGAGTTAGGAAAAGAGGAATATTTCCTAACAGGTGTGGAAATAATATTTCAACATTAAAAGTTTTAAGTCAATTTATTGAAATTTTACATTTTTTAACATTATTGTAACATGTTATAATCTTGTTATAATCTCTGTTATAATCATGTTCCTTAACAGAAACATGTTCACAGTTCGTGAATGAAATTCCAGAACAAGTTTTTGTGGTACTTGAAATAGGGTTATTATTTACGTTAACCTCTTCATTATTGAAAGCAGAACAATGTTGACTCCGCTATTTAATTTAGATATGAGTATTAAAATTATCAAAATTTAATTTATATTCCAAACTCAAGTAGAAAAAATCATGTGTGCGTAGGAAAACACGTGGGAAATCTACTTTTTTTCCGTACACGGCATGTTTTCAATCTCGGCTATCACCTCGATCAATAATGCCATGCCAATTACGGAAAAAAAATTACATTTCCTAACTTATGTTACAAATAGCAATTTCTATATTATCATCAAAGTAGAAATGGCTAGAAAATGCAAATCATCAAATGTTCAACAAAATTTAAAAATCACACATATCCAGAAAATGATGAATAACAAAAATCTTAAAAAAAATATTATCATCATAAATATTTATTATTTGTTATTTCTAAATTATCATCAAATAACAAATTGTTGGAAAATGCAAATCATTAAATATTCCAGATAAATTATTGCCAAATTACAAGTTGTTGGAATTTAAGTCCTTAAATGTTTCAGATAAATTATTGTCGCAGCACAAATTATTCAAAAATGTAAGCCATTAAATATTCCAAATGATTCATGTAGATGTTTTTAACAATCATGTTTATAACATTATGAAAATATATGACATGACATACCCCAACTAGTATAGAATACAAGTCATCAAAGATTGCACGCAGCACATGACAGTTCTATTTCAACGTAGTATCATTCACATCACACAAAAAGAGTGACAAGAAACAAATTTTGTTTTCTACAAAAACTATGCAGTTATGGATTATCTTCAACTACATCATTTTTTTAAAAATATTGAAAATACCAAAAAATATAAAAGTCAACACACCTTTTTTAACATTTTTAGAATAAGAGGTTTAGCTCATACATATTTATACAGGCAGTAAGTAGTTGTTATTATTATATTTTTTTTGTAAATTTCTAACATTTCAATAAACCCAGTGCTGCCATCATTAAAATGATTTTGTAGCACGTAGATGAGGAATTACGTTTAATATATTCGACGAGTTTGTAACTGTCCTAGGCAGTGACTAATAAGCATTTAACTCCGAGTCCTGTACTACCCATCTTATCCCTTTACCCTCCCATAATAATTTGCAGTGGATTACACAAAAGAGGACTTACATTGTAGGTCATCCATGCAAAGGGTTAATCCGGCTAGCAGTCTTAACTCACCCTTACCTCTCCGCATCTTATAGGGCTGCAATAAGTCCTAACTACTAGCAATTACCACGATATAGCCCACAATTGCAATTTATTGTGAAAAATGTAGTAATAAAATACAGCAGTGCTTAATGAAGAATAACCGGTGATATTGCGAGATTATTAACAAAATGCTGTCTGCCTCGTTTTATGGTTAATAAAGTTTCAATTAGCAAGATTAATCATTTCTACAGAATTCTGAAATGCAGCATTAATGTAAAGCCGGATCTCAAATAACGTATTATTTTATTGTCTTAATCTTACTTAGGATAATTATAATGAATTTTAACAAATGCAAAAAGTCTGATAAGTATAGCATTAACTTCCTCCACATTAATTAAAATTGTTATATTACTCTGATTATTTTTTGACGTTTCTCAAAACCAATGATATATTTCGATTTTTGTCATATTGATACTTCTGGACCAATCCCGTCATTATTATACTGGGAATATTCTCTAGAGATTATTATAGTGGGAATAATCTCGGTAGCTAGGTTCACTCTTGTCAATCAAAATATTTGTCAAATTATTAATTTATCAATCATATTAAAGTGTCATACAAAATGAATAAAAGTCGCTTTAGCTGCGTTTCGCATACTGAAATTGATAAAGAAATACTAGAAAGCAAAAAACGTCAAAAAATAATCTAATCAAATATAACTCGAGAGTTCGATAAATTAGAAAATAATTTGACAGATTATGTCTCAAACTTGTTGCCATTTGGCAATAGTCACTCGAGCCCTTCGGGCTCTCGTGACTATTGCCTGGCAACAAGTTTTCGACAATCTGTCAAATTATTTTCAATTTATTCTCACTCTCTTGTTATATTATTACTGATAACATTTCGCAAATGTTGATGTAACGCAACATGTAACGGATATAATGCAAATTAAAATTGGTATCAGTTGTATTAGCAACTTCATGAAGATTCGATTACTTTATAATGCACGCAAACAATATAATAAAAAATAAATTTTAAAGTAGGTACCTACATAATTCAAATTTTTCTACAAAAATATAAAATGTCATGTCAATGATTATTAATAATCAGTGCTAAAATAATTGATAATGCAAATTCAATCAATGAAACTTCATTAGCTCATGTAAACTACGTGAATACATGAATACATTAAGTGCACTATTATTCCCCTTTTCTACTAAAGTATCTACTTTATAGAAACCGCAGATGCATGCTCCACAGTATTTATTGCAATAATCCCACTGCTGGCACTCAACTCGTTGATCTAGAAATGTATACGTAAGAGCCCTAGGTTAAATTAAATTCCACTGTTATTACTGCATCTCCTCCCTTGAATTAAATGCACACAGAGCTGATACTTTATCAGTTCAGCTGCTTTGAAATAAATTGCATTCTATGATCTCCGCTTTGATAAGGTAATGTACAGAAAATGTTGCAGCGTACTTTATCTCATATCTTAGTAAATATTTGTACTATTATAAATGATGATAAATAAATATGTACAGTATTAACTTATTCTATATTTTCTGAATTATTTATGTATTTACATATCAGGAAGATTTGATGAAATTTGTTCTTCAGTTTTATGTAGTATTAATTGCATTTTAAATAATTATATTTTGTACCTTATTCTTAACGCAGTATTAATATTGGTTATTATTATGGAACATTCAAACATTTCATATGAGGTGTTAACAATTCTTAAATAAGAAGCAGCGAATAAATCGCGAAATCGAAACGTATCGTTGCAATATATCTGTCATATTGCACAATCAACGACATATGCGGTGTAAACGATTGTGAAACAAGAAGCTACATATGACCCGATAAGTCGAAATAAAGTTTAATATTTGTTTGAAATACATTTGGTCTGCGGCACATTCGACGAAGTTATCAATAATAGTTTCAATTATTTAAACAGCCATTGGAACATTAAAAAGTGTAGAATGTTAATATCTGATTCAATTTTGCACATATAAACCAAATTAATGTGAAAGACTAATGAAATTCATGTAAATATCAGAATAAAAGTAATATAAGTAATAAACGTTAAAATAAAGAATAACTATTGTAAATTCGACGAAGTTATCAATACTAGTTCCAATTATTTATTTAGTTGTTGGAACATTATTAAGTTTAATATGTTATTATCTGATTGAATTTTACACATCTGAACTAAATTAATATGCAAGAATGGTAAAATTAATTTAAATATGATTAACAAAAATGATGAACGTGTAATTAAAATTTGTTAGAGTCTTGCTTATTTTTGTATACTATCTTACGTCATTTAATTACGAGAGTGGAAAATAATGCATTAAAATAATTTCTTCAGATTTCGCCGTCTGCGTGGTTCTCATCTTAAATGCAACCGCGTAATTAAATTCGTGCTTAAAAGAAAACCCTCGCGTCATCAATGAAGCGGAACATTTATCTTGGTACTCTTAATTAATTAAATCCACTATGTGACGATAATTAGTTTAATCCCGAATTTTAATTAAATGGGCATGTAACTGCGTTTGTTTCTCGAAATTGTAATATTTGTGAGTGGTGTGTTAAGTCTATTTATGTGCAGCATTAGGTTTATCTCGGAAAAATGTGTCCCATTTAATAACGAGAATATGGAGAGGTGAGCCTTTGAAGTTGGAAATAATGAGCGTTGTATTTTAAGACAAAACTGTAATTATATATAATATTACGAAGTAAAACACAGGCATTGAGTTTTGTGCATTCATTTGTTAATATAAATTTGTGTTGTATTTTAAGACAAAACTGTTATTATGTTTAATATTACAAAGTAAAACAGAGGTATTGAGTTTTGTGCATTAATTTATTTAATATTATATTTGCACTTCCATTAATAACAAGGCGGACTCTTATTGAGGAGGAATGATATATTCAAATTATAAAAACTTTCAGTATTCATTTTATCTACCGTTATTACAATATGTACAATATGTACAAGTTGCTAGAGAAGTTAGTTTCTGAAATAATTTCAGAATATTTTTCAAATTTTCAAAAAGTTGTAATTGAAGCTTTCAATGAAGTTCAAGACAATCACAAAAGCTTTTGGGAAATTTGAAAAAAAATCTACTAGAAATTTCTGAAAATTATTTAAGATTTAATTCAATTTATTGTGTCAGAATGCCGATACATTTATCACATGTAAGGTGTCTAAAAAAAAATATTTGAAACTACATAAATATGTAATAATAAAATGCGAACAAAATCGAACACTTTAAAAACGAATCCTTATTAAATATGTACGATACGATTGTTTACAAACTTTCAAAAATGTTCTTCATTTCGTTAATTAGTTTTTTATTACATCTAACACACTAAATTGAATCTGAAAATTTAAGGAAAAAAAACAACCCACAAAATGTATACAAATTATACAACATTTTATGATAACATCATAACCGAAAACCGTATGCAGGGTGTCCAAGATAAGGATCAACAGCATGAGAATCTCGGAAACCGTAAATTCCAAATTTACAATTATAAAACAGTTGCACATTTTAGTGGTTAATATTCTGTTGGGAAACCCAGAAACTTCCGCTTACTTCGAGATATTAGACAAAATCCGAAATTTTGCTATATCGTTTTAATGTTTTGTTAATGTTATTTGAAAAGGTACAAGAAAACAAAAGGCATTTCCTTATCGCCTCTTTTTTAGCTCTACAAGGTAGCGTTTAAAAATTTTCAGAACAACGTTTCGTTTGGAAGAAACCATCATCAACTTTATTTCATGAAAAATGAGAAAATTTCACGGTAATAAAAAAGTGCCTTTGGTTTTCCTCTACCTTCTCAAATAAGTTCCGAAAAAATAAAAACGAAATTGCAATATTTCGGATATTGTCGAATATCTCCGGAAGTAAGCGACAATTTCTGGTTTTCTCAACAGAATATTACTGACCACTAAATTACACGACTTTTTTGTAATTTAACCGCCTATGTAACTTTTACGGTTTCCGAGATCCCCATGCTGCTGATCTTTATCTTAGACACCCTGTATACTGATGAGAATCTAGATGTTTCAGGAATGTTTCTAAATTTTCTGAAATATGGCAATGAATGAGAAATTTTTTTTATCCAAAATGCAATTAAACGAAGAAAACCCAACAAGAAACGAGAAAATCGCAAAAAATGAAATTATAATGTTAAAATATCTGTATAAAAAGTCCTGAATATCAAGTATTAGGTTTGTAATTTTTTAATATTACTCTAAATTTGAGAAAATTATAAACGTGTAATAGAATCGAAGAGTATGAAAAACCGGGAAATGTTTTTTGAAGTCGCAGCAAACCTATTCATACTATCAAAATAACTATGACAATATACAAATAAATATGCTCAAGGTTTTTTCAATAAAATATGACGAGTATCAATGAAGTTCTAGAAATATACAAAAAACTTTTGTGGAGATAAAAACAATAGTGTCTACCTGAAATGTCTGAAAATTAACCCAATTTTCTAACATTTTCGTTAATTATTTTATTAATACATCTAATACACTTAACAAAAGTGCATTTATAAACACAACCCACAACATGTATACAAATTGCAGAAAATTTAAATGAAAAATAACTAAAAATTGTACAAATAAAAATATTAGATGTTTTAGATGTGTTTCTACATTTTCTGTAATAAGAAAATCTAAAAAGAACTTTACGAAAATTCAATTTAGCTAAAGAAACCAAATTAAAAAAAAGAGAAAATTGCAGAAAATCCATAAACAACAGCAACAATAAAAAGTCCACAATTTCGAGTATCAAGATTTCAAATTGTGAACTTTTCTATTAATTTCAAAAACTGAATGAACGTGTTTTGAATCCTAAAAATTTAAAGAACAAGGAAATTTGATTGAAGTTGCTGAAAACTTAAGCATAAATAATCATCGCAATATACAATAGCTATTTGTGTAATAAGTTAGGAAATGTATTTTTTTCCGTACTAGGCATGAGATTTTTGGTAGAGGCGATAGCCGAGATTAAAAATATGCCGTGAACGGAAAAAATGGATTTTCTACGTGTTGCACACATGATTTTTTCAAGTTGAGTTTGGAAAATACAGTAAATTTTGGTAATTTTAATATTTTAAAATAATTTCTAAATTAAACAGCGCATTCGAGATTGTTTTGATTTCAATAATGAAGAGGTTAACGTGAATAATAATCCTATTTCTACTTCCACAATGACTTGTTCTGGAATTTCATTCACGAATTGTAAACATGTTTGTGTTAAGATTTATAATAATGATAGAAAAATAACATGTACAATTTCAATAAATTGACTTATAACTTTTAATGTTGCAATATTATTTCCGCTCTTGTTAGGAAATATTCCACTTTTCCTAACTCAAATTAGTATTAAAAAAATGTGAAAGTTTCCAAACCCAAGAAAGAAAAAAAATGCATATGCTTAAGTGTTTTTATTTTCAATAAAACATGATATATGAAATTTACAAAAAGTTGTGTGGAAAGTGAAAATTTTAAAAATATGCATTTAAATTATCAAAACGTCCGAAATCCACTCGAGCAAACCACTCGAGTTGTACACACTACTTTTTCTACGACAAAAACGAATAACAAAGTTATGTATATGGTATTTACCAATAAATGTCAGTGTGACACATTTGAATGTCAATCATCATTCAATACATTTAATATATTAGAATTAATATCTTTTACAAAAACATAAGCATGTTGCTCTGCAATTTTCCATCTCTCTGATTGGTGGATATCATATCCGCACACGTGTGTGGGAATGAAAATATATCCACATTGTTCATTGCAATAGGCCACATATATGTATAGTAGTCTATGAAAGAATATGCTAATATACATATAGGAGTAGAAAAACTACTATTATCAAACACAATTTACAAAAGTTGCCAGTGACTTTAGTTTCTAACAATAATTTTAGAATATTCCTCAAAAATTCAAAAAGTTGTTCATACAAAAAATTCTGCACATAACCGCAAACTATAATTCAACTAAAAACAAAACTAAAAGCGACACCTATTTTTGATTTAGCAGTTTTAAATAATACGTAAGTAATTTATGGAAAAATGCAATAATTATAATTGTATTGTATATATACAGTATGCGTCAGAATAAACAGTACTGAAGATTAGGCAACCAAGAATAGGCACCGTACTGAATACGGCGCACTGAGTGTGGTTGGTTACCTAAACTTCAGTACTGTAATTCTGGCTCATACTGTAAATAATCCGGAATATTTGTATATAACGCTACATTTAGATAGTTATATGAAAATATGTGCAAATATTTTAAGTTATAAATATACAAATTCTATGTATGTAGTTAACATACAAAGGCAATTTTTGATACTACAAGTGAAATAATTTTGTAAAAATAAATTGATTCAGACTCTGCTAATATTCAAGTATCCAGTGAAAACTGAGGCGGCACTGGAATGACTGTGTGTAAGCTGTTTGTGAGTATTAGCAATAATAAACTATTATTATTATTATTATTATTATTATTATTATGACCTTGCAAACACCATTCAAATGCAAAAGAGATTTACTCAATTTTTTCTCACTTTAAGGCAACCAACTTTTACGTGAACGTGAAATGTTAGTTTCTACAAAACTTGATATCGAAAATATTTGCCTTGCATCCTGAAATTTATAAAATAACGAATGTTGCAGAAACGAAACAAGAATATTAGGTCTCTATGAACTCATTCGTCATTTAACATACCATATATCAATGAAGGCCAGATGTTAACAATAACACACATGAGAAAGTGTTCACCACCAATTTTATTTATTTCTGATGTACATTTCGGTCACCACGTGACCATCTTCATTAGAATACATATTCATTTCTACTTCATTACACTACTTCAGAATTATACTTCAGAATACTGCTTCATTAAAGTATTATACTTCTGAATACTACTTCATTAGAGTATTCTACTATAGAATACCTACTACTTGATTAGAGTATTCTACTTCAGAATGCTACTTCATTCGAGTATTCTATTTCATGATACTACTTGATTAGAATATTCTACTTCAGAATACGACTTGATTAGAGTATTCTAGTTTAGAATACCCACTACTTGATTAGAATATTCTACTTCAGAATGCTACTTGGTTAGAGTATTCTATTTCATAATACTACTTGATTAGAGTATTCTACTTCAGAATACTACTTAATTAGAGTATTCAGAAATTCGTTAGAAATATACATCAGAAAAAATAAAATTTGTGGAGAAAAGTAGCTCAAGTATGTCATTGTTCATTCATTAATTATTTAAAAAAAAACATATTTTGTGTTTTTGTAATAAGAGTTTTGTTGCTATAGTTAATTGCTCTCTGCAACAACTGAAAACTATATCATTTATACTATCCCTTTTTATAAAACTGATGTTAGATAAGAACGTTATTAAACATTCCTAGCAAATCTATCTACAGTTCTATTTAATTTGTGATGCGCTGTATGTCACAGCATTATCTTCGTAAATGATTTACGTACTTATGAATGACGACGCAAATAAATACTGAGAAAGAACGTGCGCGGCATAAATCTTCTCCGCGATAAAATCTGATTAAAAGCTGCCGGAGTCAATTAGTTTCAATTCACTTGATGCAATAATAATTCATCCTTTTGACCGAGAATTGCGTGGACATTTGCATACCAACCGATTTCCGGCACGCTTACGATGGCGTCATGAGTGTGCTAATCAGTGCTCGATTCATCAAATGGAATTATTAAAAGCCGGTCAACCGACCGTCCAGCGATAAACAATCGTTTGTGGAATTTGACCAATTGAGGCACATCCTCGTGATGAAGTGGCGCGTGATCCTTTACAATTTCAATTAAAATGCGCGCAATCCCCTTCTGGCAGTGTACAGGTTCCACCGGCCCAGCCGAGAGACTTTTAATTTTCTGATGGAAGTCTGAAATAATCTTTTAATTAAAAGAAACCCCACAATTGAAATCAAAATTAAAATTGAGCGAGGCAGAGATTCTTGAAATATTTTATGTATTATACAGCATATCTTTGGTTTATCATAAATACAAAAAACAAATATCTAAGTGTAATATTGCGACATTAATTTATCTAAATTATAATAATAAATAGTATTAAAAATTACATCACATATGCATAAACACTGTTCACGATCTATTCTTGACAAAATTGGATGTAGTATTATTTTGTCAAATTGCATGCATGAAATGTAATGTAATCATATATGCATAAACACGGTTAACCATCAACTCTTGACAACATGCGATGTAGTATTATTTTGTCAAATTGCATGCATGGAATGTAATGCCAAAATTATAACAATTTTTTTAACGGTATACCGATTGGGACAACCCTTAATAAGATATTAGTACCATGATGGGTGTAGGCATGTAACATTCTTTGTACTTCTAGCTATATAACACAACATGATCATATTTTATAATCGTATTTTAAACAATTCTATTTTAAACTATTCTATTGTTTTATGAATTGCTTCCACGTCTTTCTGTCTATTGTCATTTGGATCGCTTCCTGTCTCGAGGTGTCCTTCTTTCTCAGTATGTTCTCTACCGCATCTTCCCAAGTTCTAGCTGGTCGACCTCTTCTTCTTCTTCCTTGCATTTTCGCCTCCCACACTACTCTTGATTGCGTACGCGCCTTCATTCTGTGCATGTGCACCCAACATCCAAGCTGCATGTTTTCTATGTATTCCTCTATGCTCTTAATTTCTAGTTCATTCCTGACTTTCTCGCTTCAGATTGTGTCTCTTAAAGTGACTCCATGTACTCTTCTAAGGTACTTCATTTCTGTTGCTCTTGTCTTGCTTCTTTGTTTCTCATTGAGTACCCATGTCTCACTTCCATATGCAAGGACTGGCCTGTAGATTGAGTTATATACTATAAGCTATGTTTTTTTTCCTTCTTCCCTGTTATGTATTTTGTTAATGCGTAGTATAGTTTTCACGCACAGCTAATTCGGTTATTAATGTCTGTTTCTTGTTGTCCTTTATCATTTATGATAACCCCTAGGTACTTGTATTCTTTGACCTGCTTTATTATTGTGTTGTCTATCTTTATGTCCATCTGTATAGGTTCTCTCGATATTGCCATAACTTTTGTTTTCTTCAAATTAATCTTCATTCCATATTTTTTCAACGTCCTATTCCATATTCTGAGTTCTTCTTCAGTTCATATTGTTTGTTTGCAATTATTGCTAAATCGTTTGCACAGCAGTGTATTTGCACTCTTCTTAGGTTTCTATGTCCGATATTTGCTGGTGTTTTATTATTTGGTCCAAATAAACAATGAATAGCAAGGGGCTTAAACTACCTCCCCGTCTTACTTCATGCTTTGTTATTAATTCGTTTGATTTTCTGTTTCTTGTTATGACAACATTTCTTGTTTCCTTATGCATGCTTTTCTCACTTTGATTAGTTTTTCAGGTGCTTTCAGATTACTTAACCCCTCCCCAATCCTATCGCGGGGAACTCTATTAAAGGCCTTTTCCATGTCTAAAAACGCAATGTGTACGCAATTCTGATTGCCTAAAGTCCTATTAATTATGGTTTCCAGAGTAAATTTCTGGTTATTCACACTTCCCCCAGCTCTAAATCTGTTCTGCGCTTCGGACAGTTTGCTTCCTAATGTTCGTCTAATTCTTTTTTCTACAATTTTCTCGTACATCTTCATTGTCGTTCCTATTAGTATAATACCTCTATAATTTTTACATTCCATTTTCTTCCCGGCCTTGAGGATTGGCAAAACCATTCCCAATGACCACTCTTTTGGTATTTGCTCATCTCTCCATACTAATGTTAATTGTGTTTAATGTCTTCTTCCCTTTCTTCCTATGTTCCTAATCATTTCCCTGTGATTATGTTTATGCCTGCAGCTTTCTGTGACTTGTTCTTGTTCTTGGATAGCTTCCTCCACTTCTTCCTCTCGTATTGTATCCATGGTTGATACTGTATTTCTGATTGGTATTTCCTCTATGTTTTTATCTGGTTCATAATCCTGATTTAGTAGCTTATCAAAGTACGTTTTCCATCTCTCCATCGTTTCTTCTTCTGACATTAATAACTTGCCCTTGTCATTGCTTTTTCTTAGGAACTCTTCCCGTTTGCCTTTCCTTAAGACATTTCAGCATACTATAAAATATCTTCTGATTCTATTTGGCATTTTCTTTCATATTTACACCGAAATCTTCCCCCACGCTTTCTGGTTTTCTTCCAGTATCATCTTTTTCACTTTTGCTCTTTGAGTTTTATAGGTCTTGTATCTGGCCACTGCTCTGGTGTGCAAGTATTTTTCACATCTCTCTTTCTTGACTCTACTCTATTGTTTTATCTCTTCTGTCCACTATGTTGTTTGTTTCTTATAGTTGCTTTGTTTATATGTTCCATATACTGTATTTGCAGTCTCTAGTATCGTTGTTTTTATTGCTTTCCACTCTTCGTCTAATGTGAGCAGTTTCGATTTTAGTATTTTACTCATCGCCTTATTGCTTTCTTCTATATACACTTTTGCAACTTCTTCTGATTTAAGTTTCAATGCCTTTATTGATTGTGATGTTGTTTCTCTTCATTTTATATATTTACTGGATTTAGGGTATTTAGTTTATATTTCTGCCACTAGTAGGTAATGCTCGCTGTCAATTTCAAACCCTCTTATGACTCTAACGTCTTGTAGTTGGTTTTTATTTTTTCTGTGATGTAGTCTCTATGGACTTTTCCGATCGGCTATGATGTTCTCTAGTGTACTTGTGAATTTCTTTCTGCTCAAAGAATGTGTTTATTATTACTAAATCCTGTTCTATACAATAATCTATAAGTCTTTAACCGTTGCTATGCTATGCTAATGCTATGCTTTATATGCCTTTATCAATGCTTTCCTAGAAGTTCCATGTACTTTCTATCTTTCCTTCCCACACGTCTATTGATATCACCTGCTACGTATATTTCTCCTTTCGCTCTTTCAGTTACATCTGTTAGTTGTTTTAAGAACGTATCCTTGTTTAGGTTGGTGTCGTCTTTATTCGGCCCATATACTTCTATTATTGTAACTAAGTTGGTGTTCCACGTATTTATTAGTTTAATAACTATTATTCGTTCATTTATTGCTTCCCAACCTTCCACTTCTTTCTCTAAGCGGTTATTAATTATACATATAGTTCCTACTGCTGCAGGAACTACTTTCTGGTGTCATGTCTGACTATAAATCTGTGCTATAAATTATTCCATGTTTATTATCTGCTAATTTCATTTCAGTGGCTTTCGTTTTTGTTTCAATTATTACGAATACATCTAGGTTCGCCATTTTGATTTCTTGTTCGAGTTCTTTCTCCTTGTCTTTGATGCTTTGGACGTTCTACGTGCTAATTCGATATTTGTGTGTTTATGTTCGTGTCATTTTATGGTCCTTTATTATTATTGCTGTGTTTATCTTTTAGCCGTCCTTCTTGTGTTGTTATTTGTTCCTTTTTTTGGTACTTCTCTTAAGGTTTCTGTTTTCTCATCCCATTGGTACCACTGATCATTCATCTATAACTTTTGTAGACTACCCTGGTTCTGCATCCCTTCAGGCGTTCTTCTCTTGCTTTCTTTCTGCTTATGTCCTGTATCTCTCTTTCATTGAATGTTAGGTCATCTTCAATATATATTATTTGCCCATTTAATTTTTTTTTGTGTTGGTGTTGTCCTTTATTCCTTTTGCTGTGTTCATCTTCTAGCCGTCCTTCTTTTGTTGTTGTTTGTTCCATAGTTTTTTGGTACTTCTCCGAAGGTTTGCGTTTTCTCATCCCATTGCTACCACTGGTCATTCATCTATAACTTTTTGTAGTCTACCCTGGTTCTGCATTCCTTCCGAGGTGCATTTCTCGCGTATTTTCTGCTTATGTACTGTATCTCTCTTTCATTGAATGTTAGGTGATCATCTATATCTGTGATGGGTGGGAAAACAGTATAAGTCGAAAATTTGGGAAAATGAGTTTAAGTCAATTTATATTTCAGAAAGTGATGCTGTACATTGTGTTTGAAATAGTATATGTCACATTATTCAGTTAAGGCTTTTAAATAGGTTGGCAGTTTTAGTACAACTTTAGATGCTACGATTATTGGAGGGAAAAAAGGTAAAAGTCGACGCTTCCTTAAAATGCGAATTCTTGACTTATACTGTTTTTCCCACCCATCACAGATATATATATTCTTTGCCCCTTTAGTTTTTTCTTGTTGTTCATCATTGTCATCTTCAAAGGATTCTGGTTGCATTGTATTATTTACTTTCCCGTCTTGTTAATAATACCGGTCTACAAATTAAATTTAAAAAAATGACTGGAAAATAGGAGGATGTTTTCCAAGTAATTTGGGTGCGCAGAATTCAAATTTACCACCAGAATTGCACTATCAGGTCTAATTCTTTTTGTCGCATGGATGGCGCTTCTGTAAAGTAATTTTACGGAAACCCACGTTTATTCTCTATCTTCATAATAATAGTGCTTAAATATGTCAAGTAGATCGTGTGTTACTAATTCAAGCTATTTCTGCCTTGTTTGTGGTAAATATATGATTGTAACAAAAGGATATGCAATAACAGAACCGTTAAAATATGCATATTTATGTTACTTTGGTTTTGCTGTCAGAAATTTAGACAAAACGTGGACACCGATATTGTTTTGTAATAGCTGCAGAGCTATTTTATACAAGTGCTTGAATAGTAAGAGGAAATATTTTGACTTTTCAGTTCCAGTAATATGGAGAGAGCAAAGTAATCACCCAACCGATTGTTATTTTTGTTTATCAAAAGTTGTTGGGATCAATATGAAAAATCGAACAAGTGTGCAATACGCAAATATTCCATATGTTTCAAAACCAGTTCAACATTTACCAAATTATATATTGCCAGTCGTTTCTGGTACAACAAGCAGTGATTTGGAATCATCTTTCAATGACATTGTTCCCAGCAGTGGTAGTTTGTATGAGTCTAATGAATGCCATTTAGTGACTTAAGCTGGACTTAATGATCTAGTTCGTGATTTAGAATTATCAAAGCAAGACGCAGAATTATTGGCTTCACGTGTGCAACAATGGAAACATCTTGCAGTTGGGACAAAATTAACAGTTTATAGAGAAAGAAGCTTGCAATTGTCAGCATATTTCCAATACACAAATGTTCCATCCGTTTCAAAACCAGTCAACGTTTACAAAATGATCCATTGCTAGTTGTTCCTGGTACTACAAGCAGTGATTCGGAATCATCTTTCAATGACATTGTTCCCAGCAGTGGTAGTTTGTATGAGTCTAATGAATGCCATTTAGTGACTCAAGCTGAACTTAATGATCTAGTTCGTGATTTACATTTATCAAAGCAAGACGCAGACTTATTGGATTCACGTATGCAACAAAAGTTACAGTTTATAGAGAAAGAAGCTTGGAATTGGCTGCATATTTAGAGAACAAAAACACGATTCTCTACTGTAACGACATTTAAGGTTTATTTCAAAAAATGAACCAACTATATGAAAAAATGAATGGAGATTATTCATTGACAAAGTTTAACTTTACCCAAATCCGAAGATCGTAATGGAAGATATGTGGTGATTTAAAGGTATGTGATTGAATGTTCAATGAATATAGTAAATTCCAAGTTTTAATGAAATCAAATTTATTTTGGTCATTGATTTGTTAACTTGCATGCAAGGAGGTTTCACAAAATGTTGTTGTTTCCTTGGTTTATGGGATAGTCGAGCTACAAGCCATCATTACACCAGAACAGATTGGCTACAAAGAATTGAGTATTCTCCAGGAAAACAAAACAATTTAAATAATCCATTAATTGATCCAAATGACGTTCTAATTCCACTACTGCATATAAAACAGGGCTTTTTCAAAAACTTTGTCAAAAAAACAGTTACAGATTCGAATTCAGGGCACCAAATTACTTTAAAAACACTATTTGGTTGCTCCAGTCCAAAACCTTGTATACCAGTGTAATTGATGCCACCTTCCTTATTTGTACATCATCTTCTAGCTTTTGTTTACAGAATTGCTTAGCTTGTTCTATTCTCTCATATTTATTCCATTCTACACCTTTTATAATTATGTTGTTTTTTCTTTCCTTTCTATCCATGAGTTCTAATCTCCACTCTAGATGACTTATCTTGTTTTATTTCATTATTCTCTTTATTCCATTTTTTCTCTCTTTCCTTGATATCTTCTCCTTTTATTCTGGTTTTGGATTCTTTATTTACAGTTTCTTCTAGCTCTATGTTGTTGTCACGATCTCTTTTTTTTTTCTCTTACTATTAATTTAGCGGATACCCTGCACTTTGTTTACCGCGGCTCAAGGTTAGCCGGTATTAGATTGAACGAGGCTTTAAACAATTTTTACAGATAAATTAGATATCTTTCAAATGAATACAGTACATTAGAGCCATACAATTTGCTGGGTGTCAATTATTGTATGACACATTTAAAAAGATACTTGTTACAAACATATTTATGTCAAACTCTGGTCTATTAATTTTTCTTGGTTGATCGTGAACAATGTAATTAATATAGTATTTTCATTGGTATACATATTCATAAAAATCGCTCCTCGTTGAATTGTGACTTGTTTAGTTGCTCGATCCGCTTTGTTTCCTCATTTTGCGTGTAATCGACGGGGCGACGGCTATTCGTTTTGCTGCCTGCAAACTATGTAAACGCGAAAATGTCAGTGGCTGTTATATTATGCAGTCATTTATTCAAACAGCCAACCGCGAATCCCAGCGTGGCTTTTAAAATATTTACAGAAACTTATTTTGGTCGCAGGCAAGAAATATGAAATTTTAAACGGGCTACGATTCCTAGTATTTCGTGGATGCAGACAACAAAAATGCATTCCTTGTGCGAATTTATTTATTATTTATTCATATTTTTCATTTCAGAAATTGACCATTCTATTATTTAGTTATTTGTAAAATCGATTCTATTAATAAATTGCTCGTTTTTCATATATTCATGAATTGAATTCATTATTCATTCATTATTGTAATGATAACTACAGTACTATAAATATATTTAGT
Source organism: Othius punctulatus (assembly GCA_951805005.1). NCBI lineage: Eukaryota > Metazoa > Arthropoda > Insecta > Coleoptera > Staphylinidae > Othius > Othius punctulatus. Next base: position 42,929,003 of record OX638141.1, on the reverse strand, counting down.
TATTTATCGTATGGCAAATTACAATACATTGTCTTTTTCGTGTAACTTAATAATAATAATGACCATAGTTATTCTTAAAATGCATGTGTAGTTTCATTATGTTTCTTGTTTATACTTAACTATATAAATTAATATTATCTCGATAAAATTGTAGCAAACGATAAAAAGCAGTATCATCAAAATTGTGGTATTTCTTTGGTATAATTGACATTTGTGATGTCAGTAGTTGCAAAGTTAATGTTGAATTGTGGTTATAATTAAATGATTCCGTTAAATATAGTAAGATAGAGTAATTTGGAAATATATAAGTTAATAGTATAAATTATTATTAACCATAAAATATTAACCACGATGTATAATGCAGATTATATTATGTGCAATATAAAGATATAAGAAATGTATTTTTTTTATATTAAACGGATTTTCAAGTAAGTATATTTCTCCATTAGATAAAATTTTGTGCGCTAAGGATAAAAAATACATGAGAAAATCTCAGGGCAGTCGTACTCATAACTTGAGGAATACGCGACTTAAGGGATTTGGGAGTCGTTCTGCTGCTTCGCTGGGCAAATTTGTTTGAACATATTTGGAGTATTTCCCGCCTTGGTGCGTCCTAAAGCTAAGTGGGTGTATAACTGTTACATTTGAGATATGTCACACTACACAATATTAGGTGCGAATCACGTAGCGTGAATCAAATAATATAGTAATATATAACTGTATCATATAATAATAATAATAATAATAATAATAATAATAATAATAATAATAATAATAATAATAATAATAATAATAATAGTAATTCTTACTGCTCCACTATCCTCTGCACACATATTATCTTACATGTAATACATGATTGCATCAAATATTTTAAGACAACAATGTTAACTTTAAGAATGTCTAAGAAGTCAATCATATTAATCATCCATTATTGTTATATTGTCATATTGCCATATTGTTAGAATGATTTCCACTGACGTTAGTTGATGACATAGTTTATGCTCTGGCCTAAAGTCGGGACCAGATTACTTTGGGTGTTTACGAGCTGTTGAAAACTAGACTGGTGTATGACTTTTTTTTAAATCAGAAAAATTTAGAAACGGATACTTCTGGTGTCTCTGAATTAAACAAAAATTGACTTACACCACTCTTGTCTTTAATGGCTCATATGTCGCAGGTTTTGTAAGTACATGCAGAAATGGAAATATTTAGTTTTAATTCACCATGTTGGTGCATAGGAAGAAAATAACTTAGGTTATGCGCCTGAAATATAAAAGGAAATAACACATTTTAACATATCAATCCCACCATAAAATACGATGTGCTACTATACCCAAGTTAATATGGTCACTGCTATAACATATACTGTTAAAGCAATTTCTACAATCCTTGGTTCTACTGGTGATTATTAAAGACACTTGTGGCTCAAGCAAGTTTTATTGCTATCTGATAATAATTTTACAATTATCAACGAAATTCGGCAGAAAGACTGATTTAAAAGTAATTTTTGAAATTTTGACACTAATTATTCAAAGGTTGACCAAAAAATCGAAATTCTGGTAAAGATTACTGAAAGTCTGTCAGCAGAAAATGAAAATGAAACATGACAAAATTTTATTGGAAATAATAGAAAATTTAAGTTATCATTGAAATTTTGTCAAAGCAGATTGAAAATCTGAGAGGAATTATTAAAATTTTGGTAAATATTGCTAATATTTTGCTAGTAATGAATAAAATGTTGTTAAATATGATTAAATTTTCTTGCATATAATAGGAAAATTTACAATTATCAATGCAATTTTGACAAAAATACTGATTTTAAAGTAATTATTAAAATTTTGACAGTAATTATTCAATGATTGATCAAATAATCAACATTGTGGTAAAGATTACTGAAAGTCTGCTAGCAATAAATGAAATTTTATTAAATATGAATAAATTTTATTGGAAATAATAGAAAATTTAAGTTATCATTGAAATTTTGTCAAAGCAGATTGAAAATCTTACAGGAATTATTAAAATTTTGGTAAATATTGCTAATATTTTGCTTGTAATGAATAATATGTTGTTAAATATGATTAAATCTTCTTGCATATAATAGAAAATTTTACAATTATCTATGCAATTTTGACAAGTAATTATTCAATGATTGAATAAATAATCAACATTGTGGTAAAGATTACTGAAAGTTTGCAAGCAATAAATGATTTTTTTTAAATATGATCAAATTTTATTGGAAATAATATAAAATTCAAGTCATCATTGAAATTTTGGTACAACAGATTGAAAATCTAACAGTAATTATTGAAATTTTGGTATATATTGCTAATATTTTGCTAGTAATAAATAAAATGTTGTTAAATATGATCACATTTTCTTGGTAATAATAGCTAATTTTACAATTATCAATGAAATTTGGCAGAAATATTGATTCTAAAGTAATTATAGAAATTTTGACAGTAATTAATCAATCATGGGTCAAATAATCAACATAGTGGTAAAGATTACTGAAAGTCTGCTAACAATAAATGAAATTTTATTAATTTTGATTAAATTTTATTCGAAATAATAGAAAATTTAAGTTATCATTGAAATTTTGGCAAAACAGATTGAAAACCTGAGATTTCGGTAAATATTGCTAATATTTTGCTAGTAATGAATAAAATGTTGTTAGATATGTTGAAATCTTCTTGCAAATAACAGAAAATTTAAAATTATCAATGAAATTTTGACAGTAATACTGATTTTGAAGTTATTATTGAAATCTTGACAGTAAGTATTCAATGGTTGACCAAATAATCGAAATTCTTATATGGATTACTAAAAGTCTGCCAGTAATAAATAAAGTTTGATAAAATATGACTAAATTTTGTTGGAAATAATAGACATTTTAAATTATCATTGAAATTTTGGCAAAACTGATTGAAAATCCGACTGCATTTAATGAAATTTTTGTAAATATTGCCTATATTTTACCAGTAATAAATAAAATGTTGTTAAACATCATTAAATTTTGTTGAAAATAATAGAAATTTTAAATTATCATTAAAATTTTGGCAAAACTGATTGAAAATCCGACTGCATTTAATGATATTTAGGTAAATAATGCTTCTATTTTACCAGTAATAAATAAAATGTTGTTAAATATCATTAAATTTTGTAGGAAATGATAGATAATTTAAAATTATCAATGAAATTTTGACAGTAATATTTAGTTTGAACTTATTATTGAAACCTTGACAGTAAGTATTCAATGGTTGACCAAATAATCGAAATTCTGGTATGGATTACCAAAAGTCTGCCAGTTATGAATGAAATTTGATTAAATATAATTAAATTTTGTTGGAACTAATAGAAACTTTAAGTTATTATTGAAATTTTGGCAAAACTGATTGAAAATCTGACTGCATTTAATGAAATTTTTGTAAATATTGCTTATATTTTACCAGTAATAAATAAAATTTAGTTAAATATGATTAAATTTTCCTGGAAATAATAGATAATTTTACAATTACCAATGAAATTTGACAGAAATACTGATTTTAAAGTAATTATTGAAATTTTCACAGTAATTATTCAATGGTCGACCAAATCATCGAAATTCTGATAAAGATAATTAGTACTATTTATGTGGTGTTGTTAGAAATTTTCTAATGTTATTTAGACCATTTTAAACCAGAATGAAAAGTCTGAATGAAAAGAATTGAATGAAAATTTGTATAGCAATTGCATATATTTAATACTGAATTTTATGAAATCCAAGCAATTTTCAGATATTTACTAATCAAATATTGTGGAGGTTCTGATTTTTTTAGACATTTATTTTATTTTATTGATTTAATCAAATTTAGTCACTTTTTTGATATATTATAGACAATTAAATGACAATTCCTGATATATTAAAATTTCAAATATCTTACAAAGTTTATGAAAACGAATCTATTTTAAACAATTTTCTAAAAATATAAAAAGATTAAATTGTCATAATGGCATAACAGCATTTGACATTTGTATGTTATTCTGTTAAGTTCCAAGTAACGTACAAGTTACTGCTAACGTTTTTTGATACGCAATACACCTGAATGTCGGACTATTATAGAATATTCACAAAATTTCGAAAGATTCAGATTTTCAGAAAATTGAATTAGATTTCATAAAATGTTTTGAAAAATTTCGAATTCTAATAAATTGCGAATTTTGAATTTGAAAAAAATCATTGGATTTTTCTAACATTAAATTGTTTAAATAAAATAGATTTCAAAGGAATTCAGAACCTCCACAATATTTTATTAGCAAATATCTAAAAATTGTACGAATTTAATCAAATTCTCCTAAAAAAATTATGAAATTGTAATAAAATTGGGAGTTTTCATTCAATGGTCTACAAAATACTACAAAAGGCCACTATTGTAAAATATTCATAAAATTTCCATAAAACCCCATTAAGATTCTATAAAACAAAAACAGGACTTTTCACATTTTTTCCGTTATCCTCTCAAATGCATATTAAAAAAGTTGCCCCTTTGATACCATTATTTTTAATAATATCTTTATTGGTGCCATTAACAATAAATTTTGCGCAGGTCATACATATTCCGAATTGAATACAACATTTAAATCAGTGGGAACGTATTTCCATTTAATTCGTATCCAATCGACCAAATTGTAAATTTCCCTCAGAATTAGGGGAAATTGGCAATTTTTCTATTGGCCTTACACACTATACCTGTATCTATTAAAATAAACTAATATATTGATTATCTACTTTATACGATATTACATATTTTTCGATGTATATACGTTTTCGATGGATATTCATCCACGATGGTTTATGTTTATGTAGTCTGTTTACATGGAATAAATTGAAGAACGATCAATTATAATGGAGCGTTCACATTCTTTGCACTCCTTTTCATGCAACCTCATTAAATTAGCATTTATTTCAGGTGAACTGCTTGCGGTCAACAAAAGGTCTACATATAATATTTATATCTTCTACCACTTTTCACTTTTATTTGAACACCTTACTCGACCCTCAGCAATAAGAGTGATAGAATCAGCATCACTTACAAAGTACAGAAATAGCTGTAGTATTTTATTGTTCGGGTAAACGGGAAATCTGAATAAATAATAACACACAATTACCGGAACTTAATACTTATAATTTGCTACATGCGTACAGGTGACCTCGTGCTTGGGAACTGAGTTCATCGCAGATGTCGCTATTCCCAATGCACTTTGCGCATCTATACAAAAAACTGAATCCCAATATATATATATATACATATGTTTCATACATTACAATAGCTATTACTAATAAAAGCTTGTATAACTTTAAATATGTAAATAAATCTTAATGCGTTTTAACTAATTAGTTGCAAATATCCATTAGATGCTACAATATTATTAACTTAATTATTGCATATGAAAGTTATTTTATTTAATTGAATTGAATTGAATGCAGATAATTAGGCCATATTAGATACTTATTACGAATACTGGTGCAATTACTGTGTACCGTACTACCGTTGAGAGCTGACAATAACTCATCGCTCCATATTGCCTGAATTTAACATACGTTTCATATTTCATTTTACTCTATTACATTTCTCTCAGGCACCCAAAGAGGCATTATTTGAAAACGCCATTATTTGTTCGATAAATTATGGCTCAATGTCAGCTCTCGTGGGACTGACTAGAGCAATAGATCGGTAGGTCAATTTTTAAATATTGGCACTTTTTGGCAATTTTCGATACATTTCCAATCTATTTTTTTTATTACGTTAACATTAACATTAAAAACCTGTCAAATGAGTATCAGAAAGGGTAGTATGCTATTTGAATTTTTAAAGTTGGTGTTGCTAGTGCTTAGGGGTTGAAGGGTAAGGGCATAAAAATTGCATCTCAAATCAATAATTTAAAAATAAAAATCGACCTGTCAGAGCATTTTGCGATTATATTTGAAACTCCCTGTACAATTTAATGTAAAGTATTTTATAAACTTAGTTACAAATTTTAATTTGTTTGCTTAATAATACGTCTCTGCATATCTTGGTTGTATATTAACTTAACTTCAGTACCTACAACGTGCATGATTAATTTAGCATGGAACTTTGCAAGTAAATTTCATCTTAATTATATTACCAGGTGGACACTTGCCAGCAAATTATGTTGGTGTAATTAATGCATCAAAGTAAATGAGATGGCTCTAGGTCAGCGAGTACACATTATTTTACATTAAATTAGAGCTTTGTGGGAGTAGTACATAGTGCAGGGATTTAATAATTCAATACAGTAGAAACAATAAATACTAAACATATATTAATGAAAGTAATATAAGAGTTGATTGAATTTATTGCGATCGTTAACATGATTAAAATATTAATGAGATATTGCAATTAAATTGTACTTATTTAAACCTATAAACTGAAAATATAAGCAGAATGGGACTAAACAGTATTTGTTATGGTTAATTTATAATTTATATTATATATATTGTTAATTTATATATTATAATTTATATAAAATATATTTTAAAATGCAAACAATGAATTATACAAATAACTAGAAATAAACATAAATCTACGTACAAAAAGTTATTGTGTACTTTGTCTTTGCATATTAATGCTTATACCAATAGTATTATCTTCAAAGGAAAACTCAAGAAAGGTCTCATAAAGAAGTTCTATTATGATTTTATAGATAGATATTGAATAGAAGAATAGAATAGAACAGAATGTAGATATATTTGTATGTAATTTTAATTTATGTATTTTGGCTGTATTGACTATGTAAATATTCTGAAAACTACCTCCACAGCAAAGTATTCGGTACGGTACAATGTAATTATCTTTGTGTGTATTATGTATGTGTTGTATATTGTGTATATTGTGACTAAGTGGAAAACTAATGAATATGAATATAAATATAAATATGATCAATTAATTTGTTCAATTACATTTTTAAAATATTTTGATATTATCAGAGCGTACAACTGGAGACGTTTCAAAATAGTGGGTCTCATCACTCTATGCTTCCGGAGTTAATTGCGAAATGTACATTTTGAAGGGCTTATAAACCAATCATAACTTAATGAAGGGTTCATACGATTCTCTCACACTTCAATAAATTTGTTATTCAAATACTCAAAATACTCAAATGTTAGCGGTGTATTATAATATTACATTATATAACTCCAATGAAGACTTAAAATCTCTAAAAAAAATCAAATGGAAATCTTTCAAAACGTTCAAAATAAAAAAAATTAAAATAATTAAAAAAAAATACTGAAACTTTTGTGTTTTATTCGCTTGTTATTCACGAATTTTTATTCACGAAACCGTCTATCTTCTGAGATTTCGTAGTGTTGTTTCAACACCCTGTATATTTTACAAGATGTTACTGTCTACCGGAACAATACGTAAATTAAAAGACACATAAAGTACTTTGTGTAGATTTACTAATTTTGTTTTTGGTTTAATTATAGGGCCATTTAATATGCTAAAGATGCCGTATTTGAATAATAAAAATCAGCGGGCAATAAAATCTGCATAAAACAAAATATTATTACTTTAATTTACATAATAAACCTAACGAGATTTTTGCCGGCACGCCGTCTAATGAAAGTGATATTTATATACATATAAGCTAATTAGCCTTGACTAATAAACAGTAAATTACCACGAAGCATCTGCATACCGTGGAATTGAACCCTGAACCTAATAAATATTGCGTGTTACTACTAAAACAGCATTGTGCTACAGTTAATTATTACATAATAAAATACTCAATAATAATAAAAATACAGAAAAACCTCTGGTTGGTAGCGAATAAAGATTGTTACTACTAATAAAAATAAGCGTGTAAATAATAATAAATATTTGTGCACCTATAATGTTGTACGAAAAAATTTAAGGATACAAGTAATAATATAAGTTAAACAGGATAATTAGTTATTTACCGAAATGTCATGAAAATTATCTCTTAATAAATAATAAAATAATAATAAAAATACAGAAATACCTCTGGTCGGTACATCTATAGTGTTGTATGAACAAATTTAAGAATACATGTAAGAATATAAGTTAAACAGGATAATTAGTCATTTACCGAAAAGTCATGAAAATGATCCATTACTTACGAGGAGCCACAGTGAAATACGAGGCACTCTGTGCTCGTATGAAAAATGCTCACATTTTTTAAGACATGACGAGTTGTGTATTATTTTTTTTCTTAAACCCCTATTATAATAAAAATAAATATCCATTAATTTAATAAATTGAATGGACGATTTTTTACGTACAGTCATGCTCACATAAATCTAGTGCAAGAAATTAGGTTACGATAGAAATTTTATATAGTAATGTAAATTTTTTTTGTACTAGATTTATGTGAGCATGACTGTACCTATCTAATAGTTCGTTTCGTTAGTAACGTTAGTAACGTCGTAAATTTCTTCTTATCATAAAAATCACATTTGGGGACTATTTTTTTATATAAACGTGGTCTATTGATAACTAAAGGTGATGAATAGACTTACAGTTTTGCCATTGCTGCTTCATTTTAGATTCTTATACCAAAGCATTTACTACTTAAAACGTATGTTTATATAAAAAATATATCTAATGGTCTTTAAATCTCTGTTCATTGTTGACATTTTCTTTTGAGCAATTATAATTCTATACATGTACCTTAATATAACAAACTGTAATCTCCTTAGCATAAATGGATTAGCATAACTTTGCTTATGCCGATGGCGCAGGCGACATAAAATCAGTTCAAAGTGCCCAGGGGCTCATAAATTAATTATACTCAAACTCGCATTCCGCATATGCACGTCGCCTATAGTTTATGGGACTGCAACTTCAATAATTGCAGGTTCAATTCTGTCTCCACATTTGTATCTGTATGCGAATCTATATTAAATTTCGTGTTGGTGAGGGGGCATTTAGATATTGTGATGCTCGTGTTATATGTTGTTCACAATTGCGACTACAAATAGTACCTACCAGTAGAAAAAAATATATAACAACATATGGACACAGAATCATAATGAAAATAATTTAATTGAAAGAATGATAAAGGAATTATAAGTGTATTTCTGCATCAAATATATAAAAAATGACAGCGAGTAAGAAAAAATGCAATGAGATCAAATTTAAATATTTAAAATTAATTTCTAATTTCAATAATACTTAAATTTAAAATCGGCCAAATTTAAATTTAAGAAAAATATTGTGTAGTTTATAATTATACATAATTAAAATCATTGAGGCAATTTGTGGCAATAAAAATTAATAATAATTTAACAATTTTAATATGACAAACAAATATTAATATCTAACTAAATTTTAACTAAATTTTTTTTAGATGATTTATATTTAACTTTTTTTTAAGTTGTCTTCCTGAAATTTTTGTGTCAGATAAACATTGAAATGGTCTTAATTTTTCTCGATATATTTAATTAACTAATAATAATAACGAATTAAATAATGATTAAATATCGTTTAACATTTTTTATCTGCTATTATTGAAATATTTATTGAATTCAATTATTAACGGGCGTAAAAATTAAAAAAAAAACAAAGTTGTTACGAAGAGAAATAATACATCTTAATAAAAACATAGTAAATGCAAATCGACTAGTCATTTTTACATTCTATCAAAATATTTATGTAGTATAGAAACTTATTGTTTCATTTTGGTGGATACAGGGTGGTCACTTTTACGACGCCAACCATTAGGATCTATTAAACGGAAATATATACAGAGTTGGTCAAATGGGATAAAAGTTTCTCATTTTTTGCCTTTCAAATGAAACGAAAACCGGGATATTCAAAATAAAATGTAAAAATAATAAATAAAAAATTACTGAAACTTTTGTGTTTTATTCGCGAATAATTCTATCTTCCGAGATTTCGTGGTGTTGTTTCAACACCCTGTATATTTTACATGATGTTAGTGTCTACCGGAACAATGCGCAAATTTAAAGACATAAAATAGTTTCTGTAGATTTACTAATTTTGTTTTTGGTTTAATTACAGGGCCATTTAATTCTGTCATTGTACAGTTCCAGAAACATCGCTGAAAAACTGAAAAAGTGCACTTTTCTTTTCCATTTATAACTTTTTTACTTTTAAAGGAAATTTTACGAAACTTGGCAATCTTACATTTTTCGATATGAGCTCTCAGATGACAGTGATTTATTACATTTTCTGCGCCACCTAGATGCCCTAATTTTCGTAGTTAACTTTTCATTTTCTAATGGCTGCAATATTGGACTTTAATACCATCCAAAAGACCAAAAAAATTCTATTACAACCATGTATAACACATGAGTAATTTGACATTAATTATTACCAAAAATCGATAATTTAAAAAAAAATCGTAAAATTTCCTTCAAAAGCAAAAACGTTATAAAAGGAAAAGAAAATTGCACTTTTTCAGTTTTTTAGCGATATTTCAGGAATTATTCAAGATATCCTCTTCTGACTTCTGTTCAGAATATTAAAAGGCATGATAATAAGAAACTTTTCTCCCATTTGACCAACTCTGTATATATTTCTGTTTAATAGATCCTAATAGTGGGCGTCGTACAAGTGACCACCCTTTTTCTGTATAGTGCGTTCACAAAGTATGGGAATATTGCAATTAAAGTTTGAACCAACAAGTTTAAAAATAAAATCCAATTCATTCTAATACACTGTAACATATTCCTCGCGGACATGAGAATATTGGCATCCGTTTTTATTCTAATAGCCGCCATATTGGTTCTGAACATCGTTAGATAAAATACAAAATAAGGATGTTAAGATATAATATGACGACCATAAGAATAAAAACGCACTACCAAATGTCACTTTAATTACTCTTTCAATTGTTTTTTCAAAACATTCGGGATTTAATAAAATACTGACATATTTTTTTTAATTTTTACATCCTTTTTTGGAAATGAGAGGCTATGTTAGTTACCATTTTGAAATGTTATTTTTATGGTCTACCTAAAGGTCCGAAAATCCAGTATGGCTGCCATAAGACATAAAAAAGTGGAATATCGTAACTAAAAATCTAGAGAACCTAGAATATTTCTGTAAACGTTATTCGATTCAGAAGGTCCAAAGATATAGAATTGATTAGTTTGATGAAAATAGCGTCAATGGCAGGGATGACACACATTTTTTTCTGAACTCACAATCTTCAGTTTTTTGGTCTATCTAAAGGTGTGAAAAACCAATTTGGCTGCCATAAGAAATAAAAAAGTTAAATACTGGATACTCGAAATCTAGAGAATCTAGAATATTTCTGTAAACATTATTCGATTCAGAGGATTCAAAAATATAGAATTGCCAAGTTTGATGAAAATAGCGTCAATGGCAGGGATGACACACATTTTTTTCTGAATTCACAATCTTCAGTTTTTCGCGATAAATCAGGAACCTATCAAATTAATCAGTTTTTTTTTTAAATTTTACTTCTCAATAGCCTTTAAATTGTGCTACTTTTATCTAATTTAAACGACCTTATATATCTTATCGTCTCCCATATACCAATGGTGAGCATCGAAAAATTCACCACCCTCTACATCCAGACCGATAATCGATTACAAGAATAGTATTAAAACTTTAAGGTTGATTACCTTATGAACTGTTTAATAGAAGTTCAAACATATCTAATAGCATCAGTTTAGAGGTAAAACTCATTAAGTAACATTTTTAGCGAAAACGAATTTGATTATGTTTTGTTTTGTGTTTGATAATAAACTCACAACTATATATGTAATCATTAATAATTATTATTTTATGTTCATGTAGAAAGAACTTCTTGAGTAATTTTGTTTTTTTATTTAATTCCGTTTTGAAAAGTCAAATTTTACATCAATTTATGTTGTTATGAAACGTTAAATTTTTCACAACTATCACGCACACAGTTATGTAATGTAGTTATGTAAAGTCATTACATAACTGCAACTTCAAACTGTTTGCAGGTTACAGCATAACTATTTCTGGATTTTTCTGGTAGTCAACTGCCCATGGCAACATAAGCAGAGTCGTCAACATCATAAATTAGTACTGAATCCCTATTTGAGAACATTATTTTTCATTATTATTAAATTTGTGAATTATTTTAGTTTCCTGACAAATTTGTTTATGCCAGTGCAATCATATTTCTAGAAACAATAGGTATAAGGTGATCTGATTCTGTGATGTAGTAACGAACGTTCTTATTCAAATAGTAGATTAAACAATTCTGACGGAATTAAATAAAATTTTGTACGTAACATGTAATGAAATATGCGATATTGTTTGACTCGTGTAATGTGCAAAACTCGCTTCGCTCGATTTGGCAAATATTACACTCGTCAAACAATATCGCACTTATCATAACTAGTTACGTTAATAACTATTTTGTAATACCTCTGTGTTATTGACATTTATCAGTACTGTCTGCTTGATCGATATGACAGGCGTAAAGGCATTGGCCGTTATAATAACGGCCGTGGACGTTATTTAAATGACAACGCAAATTTATGAGCAATAAAGTCTTCATATTCTTTCTCATACCTGCTGCTGCTTTTTTGGGGAAGTAAATCGATTGTGGCAGCATTTGCTTCATTTAGTTCATCTTCGGGGATACCACAAAACGAAGAACTTTGCACATCTGACATTATTTTTCAAATTTCACTTTGATTTGTTTGTTTGTATTTGAACCGTTGATGTTGCTATGGTATCAAATTGCGCCTGGATAACTAGTTTATTAATTTTGAAATTTAATATTGATAAATTGACCAGTTTTTGTAATTTAGGTATTACAAAAAGTATCGAACAACATACGGCCGATATGCAAATAACAGGCGCGGGTTGAAGTTTGCAAACCGAGGCAAAGCGAAGCGGAGCGGAGCGCAGCCGAGGTTTACAAACTTCAACCCGCCCCTGTTATTTGCTACATATCGGCCTAATGGCGTTATATACTAATTACGAACAAATTATTATTACATATCTCACATTACATATCTCCGAAATATACAAATGTTAGTTAAATATATTTAACTTTGCAGGGATGATATCTGAACTTCGGAATTTAAACCGTATTTAAATACCTTCAAAATGATAAAATCTTTGTTGTTAACGCTAATGAGAAGTATGGTAGAAAAAGAAGCAGCAACTGGATAAACAGTCGATTCTCCACAATTTAAAATTCTAAAAAAACAAATAATTCTAAACATAAAAACCACTAAAATATATAACTCAAACTTTTAAAATTATATAAAGGCGCGTTCTCACGAATCAAGTTTAATTGATCGATTGTAATTGATCAACAAAAGTTGAATGAAAACAATAGTGAAAACCTTTGTTTCAATAGAGTTGATCAACTTTAAACTAAAGTTTTCCTTCAACTTTTGTTGATCAACCGTAATCGATAAAATTAATTCAATTCGTGAGCACTCGCCTTAATGAAAACAATCGATTTAAAGTTATTACTATAGAAAAAAAATAGAAAATGTGGGGTTTTGAAAATAAACTTTAATGTGTTTGGGGATTTTTTTTTAAATACGTATGTTAGATGGAATAATTATAAAAAAAGTTCTATTGAGTCTCTTACATGCTTTTACTTGAATATAATTTTATTGAATAATAGTTATTTATCTAACAAGCGAGTTAAGTGGATGTTTTTCACGAGAATACAATTTATTCGAGTGAAACCCATCTTTAATTCAAGTGTTTTATACAATATTTTATTCAATTTTGTCGAAAAAGGTATAGAAGTTACATTTCAATTTTTATAATACCAAGTCAATGAAAAGTCAAACTGACATTTATATTGTCATATCAAAATTTTAAAAGACCGACTGCAGTATTTTTGTACCAGAAGGGTTTCCAAATAAAGCCCCAGAAGCAGTGTTAAAGTGGGTGTACACGAAGTTAAAGGTATTCTCAAATCGAAGTTGTATGATTTTGATATCGAATGAATTAAAAGTTTTAAATTCACAAGTGGAATAAAGAAAATTTTATTTGACTTAAAGATAAACAACTGCTTATAATGTCTGCTAGAGGTAATATAACGTCAGTATAAAACGTCAGAAATAAAAAATAACATTTATAATATTTATATGGTGAATGCGCCGGGCAAAAAGACATTTTGTAGCTTAATCATCTGATTTTTGGGAAAGAACTGGTTCTGAAAGTAATTTACGTACACTACTATTATTATTATATAAACTAAATTAATATCTTATCTTTTACCCGCCTCTGGCATGAACTAAATTAATCTCTCAACCTACAAAACTGATTCAATCTCATTAAAAAGTTATGGTGGAGGCGCCGGGCAAAATAATCGGTTTCAGTTTATTACCAACATCTAAATCAGATACGCTCTGCAACTAATTAAAATTTTAACTGCACTTGTGGCTAAATTTGTGCAATTCATTCTGAAGTACCTATATAATTAATGAATCAAATTCAGACGTTCATAGATTTCATCTGGACGTTTGATAAATGTAATAGTTTGAACTTGTAAGTTGAAACTTCGTGATTAGTGTATATTATAAACTTCGCGATTCGCAAAGGATGCATTTGTTAAATATACTTAAAAAACAGTGGGGAATGTAATATAGTGTGCCAATTAAGTTTTTAACTCACTGAAAATGAGCGGGTAATTGACATTTATCTCGCTGTTGTAGGTATACACGTAAATAAGTTAACACATAATAATGGCTGTCATTATTAGGAGAAAAATTAAAGGAATTAAAAAAATTACTTCATCAAATTTAACTTACATTTTAATTTTTTAAATTAACGATTTATAATTTTGTTTTCACCTCTAGCTTGGGTTGAATTATAATGAAGTCCACATTTTTACTTTAGGGTGAGTTTTTTTAAGTTTTACAAGGCGATTTTACAAAAACTGTTATCTCGTAAATGCCAAAAATATGTTAAATATGCCCCTACCCATCACCTTATTGCCTCATGAATAAAAATTCATGAAAATATTTGTAACCGATTTTGAAATATCGCCTTGTCATAAATTTTGTCAAAAAACACATCAATACGTAAAATATAAACTAATCTCACACCAGGAATAATCTTTCATCCTCTTCTTATTACTAGAAGTACCTACTTAAATCACTATTATTATTACTTTCATTATTTAATATTGTTTTTCTGTAATTGTGAAAGCGGTTTCGTAATATGCATTCACATGTGAAGTTTAGAACAATCGGATAGCACAATTGCACGTGAATTTCGCACCCGTCCAGTTAAATTATAATTAGGATTCGATAGTTGACGGGTAATCAACTGAAGAACTAGTGGAAAGTGCGCCGTGCTCACTGTTTCGGACATCCCCAAACCCGGAACTCTACCGTTCCAGTCGGATCCCAAACTTCTGGCCTGTACCTTTCAAATTAAGCGCTCTCTTTGCACCTAGTTCCCAACTTTGCGGTTAAAGGACTAGTCGCGTTTGATTTCGGACTACCTAATGGAATTGTAAATACGTGCGAGAGGTTGTGATTCAACTATATACACAATTAATTGTTGGAGTTTCCATGTAAAGTGAATTAACGGTGTGGAACTCCTGCGACGATTAATAATAACAATAATAATTGTACAAATCTCCCTACGCTCTAATAGTCACCCCACATATTATTCAAACTTTCGGATATCTTCTGTTTAGGATTTAATTTTTCTTAGGATTTTTATAAAAACATAACTAACGAAAGAACGCGATCATAAAATGATTATGAATTTCGTCTTATAATTTATAACACTAAAAAAAAAATGGAAAAAGAACCTACTTTTTAAGTGATAAAGGTAGTATTTTCTGAAAAACAATGAACAGTATTCTGATACAAGATCCTCTCATTGCACAGAAAATATCATGTGTCATAAGAACAAAATGCGGTATTTAGGTAATTGCGAGATTTATTTGCGAGATATTTCTCGAAAATTGAATTGAATTGCGAGATTTGTCAGTGTAGAAATTCATAATTAACAATTCAAATTATACGATTTATAGTTTACATTTGTGAGAATTTAAATTGTTATATCTAAGAGTAAATAATTAATTATAGAAAATTTATAAAATGCACTCATGAAAAATAGCAAAGTTCATCTTTGTAAAATTAATTGATTTACATACCAAAATGAAAGTTTAATACCAAAACTAAATGTCACTTTAGAAGTTTACTGCAATTTAAGTTAAAACATTAATCAATTATCCAATAAAGCCGCATTGAATCAACTTAATATTTCATATCTAATATCTTGGAATTGGTACTTTATAAATTGTATTTGAATATTAAACTAGGTTGTAAATTAACTAGTACCTACGTAATGCAATTAGAACTTTAGCTACGTACGACGCAAATGTATCTAACTGTGAACGTGGCAATTAGTATAATATACCTGTAATATTGAATCACATTGCATATGCTCCAATTTAGTCGAGAATCGTTCTACCAATATTATTCTGGCAACATTATATCACATTCATATTACTAATTTCACTTAAATTATAATAATGACTCTAATTTATATTACATTTTGGGTATATTTATAGACGCAGGTTTTTGCCTTTAACGTTGAAGTTTATTATATTGGCATACTATGCATATAAATGCATATTAGGATTTATCGGCAATTGACCTCTGTAATTGAATGCTTTCAAATATCTGCGTACAAATAATTGATATCGCTTATATAGCAGTAGTTCCCAAACTTTTGGCACTGACGCCCAATTTTTTCATTAAAAAAGTTTACAAACTATCTACATATTTGAAACTGTAAGATTGTTTTAGTTTGATGTGTTCAATTAATCATCTGCTTTAAATTTGGTGGCCTTATGACCTACACTAGTTTGTAAATCTGTAGCCGAGTGCTAATAATGATAATGATTGTTATTATTGTCTTATTAACAAATTATAATAAAATATGTCATAAAATACACTAATGGCATTATTCTGATTTTTTTATCATTAATGTTAACAACGATTGTATTTTATTAGTAATAGAAATAATTATCACGTTAATTACATACAATTAGCTATTGATTCATTATTTAGCGCTTTTTTTTTAATTTTTAGCTTGGGTGTTCGATTAATTTTGTCGTATTTAATTTAAGTTTGAGTGAGTAATTTGCAATTTCATAGTGTGTTATTTTTATATCTATTATAGTATATTTGTATATTTGTATTTGTTGTATTTGTATTTGTATATTGTAATATATTTGTAAGTATATTTGTATCTACGTATAGTAGCCTGCCGAAAGCTGACAATGACGCATGCTTTTTCGAATAAACAATCGCGTTTTTAATGCTGGTCCGGCTTAAGCTAAATGTAATAGAATGAAATGAATTAAGAAACGTATGATTAATGTAATGTAATGTAATGTAATTCATGCAATATGGATCGATGAGTCATTGTCAGGACGGGACAAGTATACCAATAACTATAAGCACACGATAAAAAATAAATTTAGTTTCGCACATTTTATAAATATTTATGAGCATTTTCATTTACATATAAATTCCTATGTAAGAAGAAAACAATCTTTGGTTTGGTTTTCCATGTATCTAGAAGTATTTAGATACTTTTCAAATGTATCTGTATCTGTAGCTAGATACATTTTCAAATTTGTATCTAGATACATATATTGTATATGTATCTAGATGAATATGTGTTGTATATTGTATATATTGTATATGTATCTAGATGCAAAAAAATGTATCTGTTACAACACGGCTTATTACCAAAATGAACTAAAATACGCCATAAAATAAACTTCTGGCATTATTCTGTATTTTTTTTAACATTGATGACGTTAACATCGATGTTGAAATCAGTTTTTAGCCAATCAGGCAAAGACATTGAAAAACTTAGATTTGAAACCACTGTGGGCTAACATAGCTGTTATAATAATTACAGAATAGACCTTTAAGGACCTATTCTAGTATTCGGTAAACTTAATAGGCCACTAAATACCTCGGATGCAAATGGCATGCAATTATTGACACAATTGTATCAACAGTAATTAATTGGAATCCAACCTAAATAACCGCATATTGAACTAATTCTACTATAGAATCTCGCCTATATAACTAATCAAATTCGCAAAAGACATAAATACCCTTTAAAATCATATTACGTTTAATCATTAAGATTGTTTTGGCCGTTACTACATGCGAATCGATATTTATATTCATAATTAGATATTAAATTACTACACGTATGTTTTTACCTCATTTTATTCTTATAAATTCACTACTTATGTATAAAAACCTGGTGACATACATAATACAGTTTGTGCAATTAGTATTAAGCAATGTAGTATTAGGGTTTACAACTGTCTCTGTGAAAATAAAAATAAAAAACAAAATTAATTCACTACTCGAGTTTAGATTTATGTCATTTTCAAGTGACAAATTATTTAATTCACTTCTCAAGTTTCGATTTATGTCATTTTCAAGTGAGAAATTACATGAGTGTCTTGATATAACTTATTTATAAAATTGTAAAGTTTTGACCTTATTACGTTAGATTGTCATTTAGTAGATTAACTTCTGGATTAATATTTTGTTTATATATTTCTGCTGCTTCTAATAAATTAAGTTACTTCCCTTTTGTGCAGTTACGTAACGTTTATGTCATTTCCAAGTGACAAATTACATAATTCACTACTCGAAATTCAACTTATGTCATTTTCAAGTGACAAATTACATAATTCACTACCTGAGTTTCGACTTTGTCATTTTCAAGTGAGAAATTACATGATTGTCTTGATATAACTTATTTATAAAATTGTAAAGTTTAGACCTTATTACGTTAGATTGTCATTTAGTAGATTAACTTCTGGATGAATATTTTGTTTATATATTTCTGCTGCTTCTAATAAATTAACTTATCTTTTGTGCAGTTACTTAACGTTTTAAGAAATTGATGGTTCTAGCCTTTACACTATGTTGATCATGTTGTTATTGGGAATACAAATACATATTTTACTACGTTTCATATCACTATTATTTTACCGTTTAATACGACTGCAGTTTCGGTCTCCGTTTTGAAATCCACTTGAAATCGACCAGATTATGGTCGAATCTGTAGTATTAAACGTTAAATAAAACTGATATAAAGAGTAGTAAAATGTGTGTTTCTATTCCCGATAAAATTTTAAGCTTTTCAATTTTAGGAAATATATGATTGTTTGTTACACACGCGTAAATGTCACTCTAACGAGCCTGTGCACTAACCTTGTGAGAAGTCGTTTACAAGCACCAAGCTTGTAAAAGTGATATGAGCCTGTGTAAAGATTTTTTTTGTCCGTTGTCAAATTTACACTTTCCCATATCATTATTATATTATTTTATTTCATTTAATTTTCAATTATAAATATTTAGTACGTTTGCCGTCGTTAGATTTAAATATAAAAGTGCAATTATGATTGAAATTATGATATTGTGTTTATAATTTTTTTTATACTTACAGGTGATATATTTTATTGTTACTATTACTATCATGTTAAAATCTTAATTTTACTGTTTACAAGTGTATCACAAATAAAATATTGTACATTATACGCCGGATAGTGGTTTTTCTGGTTCTACAAGGTGACAGGCTCCCCTGCGGCTCTCCTGTCATTTCCCTATATCACCAGTAAAAACCGTTTTACCTGGCTTATAATATAAAATATCATTACATTCTAATATATAATTTGCAAACGTACTATTATTTTGTTAAATTTAAAAGCGCGAAAGTATTCTCCATATATTTTTTAAATATAAACTTCTTCCTGTTTATCCTGAATATATGCCATTTCATTCTGAACAACAACATTTCATGCACTCCAGATTTATTTAATAGGTCAACTTTGTCTATCCAATTAAATGAATTGTTTAATTATTTATCATTTATTCTGAACGTAATTTTGTTCACAAAACACTACTGACTCTACTAAAGATGATTGCCCAGCGATGAAATGTACATGTATAAATGTGTTTTGTGAAAAAGGTGTTTTGTATTTCTTATTTCTACGAACCTTTCACAAGCTCCAAGATATTACGTGATTTTGTGTTTTAAAAACATAAAGAGCCAAGCAACCAAATTTACATGTTTTAGGTACCTCATATATTAAAAACTTTCATACGAGAAGAACAGTTATACTACACTATTTTAAAGTTTTGCATACTGAACTTACACTTAAAATACATTCAACAGAATTTACAATTTTAGATGATAATGTCTGAGAAATCGTTTCAAAAGAAAAAAAATACAGTTTCGAAGCATCGCATTTTATCAAACCATATTACCAACCAAGGTTACACAAACATTCCATTTCATTGTAATTGGTTGGAGAAGATCAAGTTTTATATCAAATGTATTAATAGTCCTGCTAAGCTTAGAATTTTTATACTTCACAGATTTGAAGTACTTCTTATTAAAGCTTTTCAGTTCAACATGATCCAAACTACATTATAATAGTATTGGTTGAAATAGAAAGACCACAGCACTGAAATTAATTTTGTAATGTTTCACAACACAAAACAATAAAAGTGAAAATTTGTGATATTTATGTATAGCTCGATAAATCAGATAGCAAATTAGATAGATCGAACTAATTATAATCAAATAAATATTAAGTTCTTTAATTAATAACAAAATAGACAGAGCAATAATAATAGTACAGTCGGAGCTTGCACTTAATAAATTAGATGATTAACGTATTACAAGAGCGTAATCTAAAATTTTAAAATCGAATTCATCAAAACAAACATCAGATTTTTCAATTATTGAATCAATTAAATCAAAAAGTCCATCAAACAAATTAATTACTAAAGCATATAAATCCAATTTATTAGTTATTCTTAAACGAGATAAAATTAATTAATTTATAAACCGGTTTCGACCTGGTTGGCCAATTTTACAATTTTAAATTGTTATACCTGAAAGTGCGTAATACTTTACATTTAAATTATTCGATGATTTAAATGAAATATCGTATGAAATCCATTCATTTTTAAATATATAAATAATGTAAAATCTACTTAAAGGAATAAAAATGATCCCAGCAAATTTACATAAATTTTAAATAATTAATATAAATCCACTTGCTCCGATAGTCATCCCTACTAGAGCTCACAATGACTCATGCTTTTTCGAACTGACAATCGCATTTTCTATGCTCGTTCGCGTGATTAAGGTAAATATAATATATTGATTTGAAATATTAAACGTATGTCGAATTCCCGCAATATGGAAATATCAGTCAGTTCTCGATGGGACTACTATAAACTATATGGCTTAATTAACACTCTTCTATACTCATTCGCATGCTTATGGTAATTGTAATAGAGTGATATGAAATATGAAACGTATGACGAATTCCGGTAATATGGAAACATCAGTCAGTTCTCAATGGGCTATTATAAACTATATGGGTTAATTACGATATTATTATTTAATAATCGCCATGGCATAATTAACATTTAAAAAAAATCTTCTATCTTCAGTTATACTATATATTAATTGTCCATGCAGGAAATTAGCACTTAAATAAAGTATCTTATTTAAATTAAACAATTTTTTTTTTAACAAATTTTGAGTTATTTTTAGGCATTCGTTAGTAGGCATATTCAAAAACACAGTTGTAATGTCAAAAGATAAAAGTTTTAAATTTTTTGGCTTTTTAAATAAATATTTACCAAAAAAACTCTTGATTTATCTATAATTTGAAAAATGATTACAAAGACAAACAATTTAAAACTTTTATCTTTTGACATTACAAGTTTTTTTTTGAATATGCCTACGAATGCCTAGAAATAATTCAAAATTTGTTTTAAATAAAAATAAATAAATTTGTGTAATTTTATATAAGGTAGTTTATTTAAGTGCGAATTTCCTGCATGGACAATTAATATATAGTATAACTGAAGATAGAAGATTTTTTTAAGAGTGTTAATTAAGCTATATCATTTATTAATTCATAATATCGTAATTAAGCCATATAATTTCAGTCAGAAATTTACAACGAATTTTAAATTTGTTTAAAACAAAACAAATTTTCAATTTGACAATAACTTTTATCAAAAAACAACAGGTCTAGCAATGCTCTGTTTTAAGCCCTCTATTACCAGATCTATTTATGTCAGAAATAGAGGGCAACATTTTAAAATTTGAATTTGGTATACAATACATATTATTCTGGCATAGATATGTAGATGATCAATTAATTGTTAATGGGACCAATAAAGACATTATTAAAAATAATGATATCAAAGGGACAACTTTTTTACTATGCATTTGAGAGGATAAAGGAAAAGTCGTGAAAAGTCCTGTTTTTGTTTTATTGAAACCTAATAGGGTTTTATGGAAATTTGATGAATATTTTACAATGGTGTAATTTTTTGGCTTTGTAATCAATTTTCAAATTATAGATAAACCAAGAGTTCTTTTACTAAATATGTTTTTAAAAAGCCAAAAAATTAAAAACTTTTATCTTTTGACATTACAAGTATGTTTTTGAATATGCCTACTAACGAATGCCTAAAAATAATTCATAATTTATTAGACGGGCAAAATGTTACTATTATTACTAAATCAGAAATTTACAACGCATTTTAAATTTGTTTAAAACAAAACCAATTTTCAATTTGATAATAACTTTTATCAAAAAACAGCAGGTCTAGCAATGGGCTCTCTTTTAAGCCCTCTATTAACAGGTCTATTTATGTCAGAAATAGAGGACAACATTTTTAAATTTTAATTTGGTATACAATAAATATTATTCTGGCATAGACATGTAGATGATCAATTTATTGTTAATGGCACCAATAAAGACATTATTAAAAATAATGGTATCAAAGGGGCAACTTTTTTACTATGTATTTGAGAGGATAAAGGAAAAATTCGTGAAAAGTCCTGTTTTTGTTTTATAGGAACTTAATAGGGTTTTATGGAAATTTGATGAATATTTCACAATTGAGGCATTTTTTAATGTATTTTTACATTAATTTTATTATTTTTTAACGTATTTTTAATGGCTTTGTAGACCATTGATTTAAAACTCCCAATTTAATATAGGCATTAACAATTTTATAAATATTTTTGGAGAATTTTATTAAATTCGTGCATTTTTTAGATATTTGCTAATAAAATATTGTGGAGGTTCTCAACTCCTTTCAAATTTGTTTTATTTAAATGGTGTTCACTTAAATCTTATGATTTATTTTAAATTTTCACTTTTCTGATATTTTATGGACTATTAAATCAAAATTCGTAATTTATTTGAATTCATCATATATTTTTCAAAACTTATTATGACATCTAGGTAATTCAATTTGAGCAATTTTCTGAAATTCTGAATCTTTTGAAATTTTGTGAATATTCTGTAATTGTCAGACATTCAGGTGTCTAGCGTATCAATTACCATTAGCAGTAATGTGTACGTTACTTGATAGCATCACATTCGAATATCAGACGCACTTATGTTATCAATGCATCTGACATGCGAATGAGATGCTGCAAGTAATCTACACGTTACTGCTAACGTTTTTTGATACGCAATACACCCCGATATTTAGGTGCATTGCGTATCAAAAAACATTAGCAGTAACGTGTACGTTACTTGTCAGCATCACATTCAGAGGCAGTTCTATCATATACGCATCTGACATTCAAATGTGATGCTGTCAAGTAACGTCCGCGTTACTTGATGTACTGGTAACGTTTTTTGATATGCAATAGGTATATCTGATTATACATACCATGTTTAATGGTATATTACGTTTATTTGACGTTAGATTCAAATCGTATCAATTGTGGTTAAAATTTGAATTATAATGGATAAGATTAACCAAATATATACAGTCATGCTCACATAAATCTAGTATAAAAAAAATGACATTGCTAGATAAAATAACTATTGTAACCTAATTTCTTGTACTAGATTTATGTGAGCATGACAAAATTTTCAAATAAGAAGAACATCATAAAAATTACTTTATAGATTTAACATTAATACATAATAACAACACAATGTATTTTATACCTACATATAGAAAACCTACTTTCGCCAATTCAATAATTCCAATTAACTCAAATCATTCAACATCACATAAATCAGCTGCTTATAAGTCAATGACTCACAGAACCTTTTCAATAGAATGACCAGAAAATAATGTTAACATAGAACTAAATAAAGTTGAATCATTTGGAAACAATAATGGTTTTATAACAAATATTATTAAAAAGTGAATCAATAAAAAAATATACAAAAACACAATGAGTCACATTTATCCAAATTTTCAATATTTTTAATTTTTGAAAGCCCATCTATAGAGTTGATTAATTACACAGGCCAACAAAATAAAAGGTTTCAAAAAACTTTTTACTTCTTGATAGCTGATTTTTATAGTTTTATGGGTGCTAAATCCGTATCTGAACTCTGTTCGTTTCTATCATCCACAGTTTAGTCACAATTTGATCTAGTTAGATATGGGAAAATATGCTAAATATGCAAGATTTTTCACTTGTTATCATGTTATCCATATTATCCAGACTAACAGTTGCAATAGCCACTGGTGGTTCAGGAATAGGCAGATTCGAACTATGGCCTATTGGCCGAATTGCTGATGGTAGGTTAGGGTATAATATATGTTTCTTGAGCACGTGAAGGAAATTGTTAATGAAAAATAATCGTGGTACCTTTTCTTCACTATATTTAAATATAGTGAAGAAAAGGTACTACGATTATTTTTCAGTAGGTTAGGGTACTGATTTACTTTTTTTGTTTTTTGAATTATAACCAGTAACATCAATGCAACAAAAGTAGCAATCATCTAAATGATTCCTTGGCTCCCTCCATACTATTAGAATGGCATATCTAAAGGATACGTTCTCCTTTTTTGACAATTTTCTAAGGTCTTCTACACAAATCTAACATACCTGATGTGGCGATCAGGACAAATCTTGGGCAAGTTGAATTCCGAAATATGAGAAATATACTTTTCTAACAAAGTCTGTAATGTTCCGTTGGTGTTTCCTAATCACAAATTCGCCACAAATATGGGCGAATAAGGACTGTTCTCACAACCACGACTAGCCATGACTGAACAATAACTGGTAAATTAGTATATTATCTTGATAGCAAGAATCTCATACGTTTCTAGAGAATCAGAGCTGAATTTGCCTAGCTATACAGAGAAAATGTTAAAATTTGAACAAATAGTGGGTGATACGGCATTTTTAATGTTATTTTTGGAACAAGGACACTTAAAACTATAAGAATTAGGTAAACACACACAAAAAGTTTTTTGGTGGTTGGAATGTGTTATTAAATGTGCATTCATTGAAGACATAATTCTACTGTCGAATATTATGTTTGACTTATTTTGGGTATTTATTAAAAAAAAAATCGGATGTGGCCACTACATGATTTCATCGTACTAATTGACAGTATAAAATAATATTAAATGTGAATAAACTTAAAAGGTGAAGCATATTATTAACTATTAAAAATAATTTAACATCAAATTTCTTTGCAATCCAAAACTATCGTAGTTTTGAGAACTAACAAATTTTTGGTACAATAGACAGTGGTACAATTCTCATATTTCGTTGAAATTCTATTGATTTTTAGTTTCTTTCTTTTAATTACGAATTCCGTAAACATTTAAAAAACTAATATAGTATTCCAATTGTATCGAAGAATTTTTTTATTTAAAAATATTAAATGAATTAAATGAATATATTATTGACACAAAATATTGAATGAATAAAATTAATTCTAATAGTTTGTACAACATTCCAAAATACCCTCTATGATTCTGAAAATGGAAATTTGATTAGATTTTTTAAGTAAGAAATCATCTTTTGTGTACTTCATCTGACTTTGTATTTCTTACCGTTTCCGAGATCTCAACGTTTGGTCTTGAAACACAGAATGCCCTGTATGTAAATATGGGTGTGTAATAGTGTGCTATCACTGTGCCCTTGAATTTCCCATCTACAAGGGCAGACAACCCCTGGCATGCTTTAAAAATCGAACTAGCAATATAAAGTCAGACCGTAGCCGAAACCATGCCATGGTTTGTCGCATTTAGATTCCAACAAACAGTGAAGGGAGTACAATGAATGTAGGTATAACAGTGTGTGTAGTTTGTGTTTGCTATTCACCTTGTTGGAGAAACAGGAGGCAGTTTCAACCCCCGGTGACGAATTGCTATTTACTTAATTACAGCGGATCGTCTCATTTCATTTTGATTAGCAAACAACAGATTTCGCTATTTATCATACGCAGACGTGTGTATTGCGAAAGGCTCGGCATTCAGCCGTAAAATTAGCTTTCAGAATGTATTCAGGAGTGACGTATACGTGATGGTATTTAGTTACGTTACCTCGCATCGGGGGAAGCACATGTGATAGAATTCACGCAGGAATCACGTACCTGAAAAGAATACAGTGCATATTAGATATTTTCGATAACATAGTATACAACAGAATATTCGAAAACATGCCATGAACACAAAAAAACTTTACATTATAACGTGCGACATTTTTGATGGCAAAAATTCAAGGTGGCGATATAAATCTCGGCCAACAAGTATAGCAACACGGTAATTTTATTTCGCCCAATGCAATTATCACGTCGCTTTCTGACATTAATAGCGTACACACGCACGTGTGCATATACTCAAACAGGCGGTTTCGAACTGCGACGTAAGCGCAAATACGGTAAAATATGCATAAGCCGCTCGAAAATTCACAGTCCTCTGTGTAATTTTGTAAAAAAAAGAACATATTTACACAAAGTCGCACGCAAAATAGCGAATTTGTGTGGCGATGAGTTTATTGTTGCGGTTTTCAGTGTACCTGTATAAACATGATGACATGTGAAAAAAATCTGCCGCCAGGCAATTGTGCGTTGATACACAAACATTATAATGCCGTTTCGAAATTGCAGCTGTTGCATCGTACCATAGATATGAACATTATATAGTAAACAATTAATACAGCAGCTCGTGCCCCATCCCATAACAGTTTATTTGCATGTAGAATGAAATACATCGAAAGTTTGGGAATAATGGATTAGGTACATATTTGGACTACAAATGAAAAATCTACACATGCATATAAAATGTAATAAAATAACACGCACTGTAATGAATTCACCCTACAAGGGTAATTTTCAATCAATTATAGTGGATTCAATTCCCATTGGGATCAAATGGGTAAACTTGTTCACCTAGCCATTGATAACTAGTATTCATAAATAGTATACAGGGTATCCCACGCTCATGGACCATTCAATGTTTATGGAGTTTCCGATAAGATTTAACTTTAATACATAATAACAACAAAATGTATTTTATACCTACATATAGAAAACCTACTTTCGTCCATTCAATAATTCGAATTAATTCAAATTATTCAATATCACATAAATTAGATGCTTAGAAGTCAATGATTTACAGAGAATTTTCAATACAATTATCAGAAAATAATCTTAACATAGAACTAAATAAAATTGTATCATTTGGAAACAATAATAGTTTTCCAACAAATATTATTAAAAATTTAATCAATAAAAATATATTAAAAAACACACATTTATCTAAATTTACAATATTTTTATTTATTGAAAGCCCATCTATTCAGTTGATTAATTACACAGGCCAACAAAAACAAAGTTTCAAAAAACCTTTTTAAATCTTGATAGCTGATTTTTATAGTTTTTTGGGTGCTAAATCCGTATCTAAGCTCTGGACGTTTCCATCATCCACAGTTTAGTCACAATTTGACCTAGCAAGATATGGGAAAATATGTAAAATATGCAATAAATATGAAAAGTAAACGACTTTTAAAATACCAACAGAACTTTATTAAAACATAGATGATGGGTTTATAATCTTAACATTACATTCTTCAAAGGCTTTACATGTCCATTGATGTATACTTTCTTTGTCTCTTTTCTTTAAAGAAAACCTATGGGCCGATTGCTGACTCTATGGGTGAAGTGACCAACAATAATCTCCCATCATGTTGGTGTTCCAGCGTGCCTGATAACGTTTTTCCAATACTATACCTAGCTATTACCTAGCTATACACCTAGCTGTAACTATCACCAAGCTATCACCTAGCTATACAGAGAAAATGTTAAAATGTAAACAAATGGTGGGTGATATGACATTTTTAATATTAATTTTGGAATAAGCACACTCAAAACGACAATAATTAGGTAAACACATACACAAAGTTTTTTGGTGGTTGGCCTGTGTTATTAAATGTGCATTCATTCAAGTCATAATTCTACTGTTGAACATGAAATTTTACCTATTTTGCGTATTTATTAAAAAAATCGGATGTGGCCATGATTACTACATGATTTCATCGTACTAATTGACAGTACAATTTTTATCATAATGATTAAAGTATTGTAAATTAAAATTAAATATGAATAAAGTTAAAAGGTAACGCATATTATTAACTATTAAAAATAATTAAATATCAAATTTCTCTGTAAACCAAAACTGTCGTAGTTTTTAAAACTAACAAATATTTTTATTAATTTTCAGATTTTATCCATAAGCTACCAGTTATTTATTTAAGGTATTATTATATTGTAAGGTAGAGTTATTTTTATTTTATTTTATTATTTATTTATTTTAATTTGCCGGACTAGTTTCAGTTTCTAACAAACCATCATCAGAGGCGTGACATGTCTACAAAGAATACAATAATTAGCTTAAATATAAATTAGCCTTAACCTTGTTATAATTTTTTTTAAATATAAATTATAATAATATTTGTTTTGTGTTTATTGTTGTAGTATGTATACATTATTTTGTATATATGTAATTTGTTAGTGTTGAAATAAACTAAAATGTGTGAAACTATCTTATTTGGGGGTATTAATTTTGGTAATACAAAGTAAAATCAATTGAAGCGTTTATTTTAAAAACAGCACAAGTCCAAAAATGCACAAAACGAGTTTTTTACAGTAAACAGCTCAGAAGACCAATGTCTATGCAATAACAAACCCCTTTTCTCGAAATATAATATACAAGTCGCGTGTAACAGCCCAATGAAAATAAAGCAATTCTTTAAAAACGACATATGTCCATGGAGTTTCTTTCTTCAGTGTCAATATTTTAACAAAAAGCAAGAAAAGTCATCAGCAAAACTGAAGAATCTTAACTCTTTAAATAAATTCATAATACAAAATACTCTGACTTTAAAATTAATAAATTTAAAGGTAATCACTTAATGGATTTCTTAGAGGGCTTAATGGGTTTCTTACAGGAACTCCAAAATATATTATTTTATAAACCGATTTTTGCTGGGCAATATGTAAGTGTTGTTGATGAGGAACCCGAACTGTCTAGGATGACAACAGTAGTGGTTGTGAAGAGTTTTAATTTTTTTTTTTAAAGTAACGTTTATTTTGTATTTATACTTCATATTGTATTTTTATTTATTCGCATTAAAAAAAATCCACCTAAAAACAACACAAGTCCAACTTTCTTCCGCATTTTTTCTCTTATTTCACAGTTCTTATTTAAAATCATTTTTATTTTTAAGTAAGTTGAAATAAATACAACAGAATGGCCTGATTTATTTTCCCAGTATTTAGAGTAACTACAGTGGAAGTTTTTTTAATTTCCGACAAAACTGGTTTTGGTGTTGTTTTTAAAATAAACGCCTCAATTGATTTATTCGCCATTCCAATTATATCGAAGAAAAATTTTATTGAAAAATAATGAATGAATGCATATATTATTGACTCAAAATATTGAATGTATAAAATGAATTCTCAAAATGTCAATACTAAAATAATATTGTGTTTAAAATATGTAACTTCTAAAATTCTTGGTAAAAATTGGAAAAAAATCATTCAAATATGGTTGATTTCGTTCTCCTCTGAGGAAATACTTTTAACATTCTATCATTTCCAGTTCTACCGAAAGTAACCATCTACTTTTGTTTTTGTAAATAGAACATCCTATATATTATTATGTTTCAGGCTTCCCCGTTTAATTTCAATCATCTTTTGTAGATATATCGTGGCTGTTAAATCAAACCGGCATATGTGCACAAATTGAGTTTTTGAGTTTTTTTCCCATCTATTTTTATATTGAACAGGCATATCGTATAGTTGAATAAAATTGTATTCATGCATAAGGTGGTTTTGAGGTGAACAAAACGGACGTTAAAAGGGAAATATCACATGCGAAAACTTTAAAGCCCCCTGGTGAAAAATATGCATTTAGCAGATATGCCGGTTTGATTTCACAGCGACGATATGTATATACCTATCTTTTTTACCTTATATCTTGTTTTTACAAGATTTTGACCTCAAAAAAGCATTATAAAAAATGGCTTCAATTTCTCTTACAAATAAGATAAAAATGGAAAAAAATTGACTGATTTGCAGCTGAAAATGTTGACAATTAGACGTATTTCAATTTTTTTAATGGAATGAAATAATTTGAATCTCATAGAGCAATTGGCATAATAATTTACCACAAAAGAGTATTTTAAAACCATATTCTCGAAATATGCCTTATAGGCGTAAGGTATAAATAAATAAATAAATTCTCGAAATACGTAGTTTTTGAAATATTTCGAATATTCGAATTTCTGCATTATGAAATTTAGCCTATGCTGTTCAAACATGCATAACAGTTAGCGAAACATGCTTTTCTTTCGTAACTGTGATAACTAATATAAACTAAGAAATTTCACTTCTGAAAAGTTTCAAAACTATATCATTTATTCCGCCAAAAAGTCTGACTAAATTTACTGGATAATTTTACTTCCGGCCTATATACCTTGCGAACTATAGGTTTTATGGCAAACCGTGTCAAATACTTTTTGTTTAAAATTTTGTTTTCAACTTTACCCGATATAAATTTTTTTGGGCGGTGCACGATTTACGAGATAATTCCGAAAAATAACTCAAGTTAACCATTTGGGGGAAGTTTTTTCAAAATTAAGGGGTGGGGACTTCAGTAAGGGGAAACTCGACGACATTCGATTCTACAGTACTCAAGAGTGTGTATACCAAATTTCAAAACTGTATAATTAATTTCCGTCAAAACGCCTTTCTATGGCTAATATAACTGGACTATCAACGATATTAACACATTTAAAATGAACGTTTCAAAATTGAAATTCCTTTGATAACGTTGGTTTTCACAGTGATGAAAGATAAAAAAAGCACATTTCGCAAACTATGATGCATGTGTAAAAAGCATAGGCGAAATTACTTGATGTAGGAATTCGAAATTTCGAAATATTTAAAAAACTACTTATTTTAGGAATATGGTTGTTTAAAATTTTTTTGTAGCAAAATGTGATGCCAATTGCTCTGTGAGATAAAAAGTATGTTATTCCATTAAAAATAAAAATGAAATACGCTTAATTCAAGTGGGTACTCAACTAATGACATTTTGGAATAACTAAATGTCAAAATGTTCAGCTGCATAATATACCAGTCATAGAGGTACTTTCCACGTACAATTTGAGATACATTTTTAATTTTTATCTTATTTGTATGAGAAATTGACGACATTTTTCATGTCTTTTTGAGGTTAAAATCTTGGAATTAACAAGTAATTTAAATCTCAGAAAGTAAATTAGATAGGTATACACACATCTCAACAAAATATGATTAAAATTAAACGGGGAAGTCAGAAACAAAATAATATATAGGGTGTTCCGTTAAAAAAAAGTTGATAGCTACTTCCGGTAGAACCGGAAGTGATAAAATGTTGGAAGTATTCACCTGAGGAGAACGGAATCAACCATAGATAGATGACATTTTTAGGACACCCTGTATGCAATATACACAATATACATAACATAATAATCTATATAATATACATAAATAGTATAAATAATAGTAATAAGTAGGACACCCTGTATGCAATATACACAATATACATAACATAATAATCTATATAATATACATAAATAGTATAAATAACAGTAATAAGTAGTATTTCCATATATGATTTAAATGTTAAACTCTGACGTGTCGCCGCAAATCAATAAAATATTAAATATTAATTTGATTTGCAATTAAATTAAAAAGGTCATAAATTATGGAATAAAATTATTTTGTGATTACCCTCGAACACGTATTAGAAATTATTAAATATTATTGGTACTGATAAATCATTATGACATATAATCACCAATCTACAAATATAGCTTTTATTTATAATTTTATATTTCTATGATGTAAGTGACTTCATTTAGTAATATCTATATATCTGTGTATAGATTTGTGGATTAAATACACGACTAATACCGCGCGTTTTTTTTATCACTATATATCTATAATATCTATATCTATATCTATGTCCAATTATAAAACGACAGTATCAAATACATTGCTAAAATGCAACGGTTATGCAATTAGATGTTTTGAGTCTTCAATTCGCAGGAATACCTTACAAACATTTCCTTTTTAAATAGAAACCGAAAAGAGATTACATTTTATTGATTAATTTAAATGAAGTTCTAATTAACGAAATACTATAATATACAGTGTGTCCAAGATAAGGATGAACAGCATAGGGATCTCGGAAACCGTAAAAGTTGCAAAAGCGGTTAAATTACAATTATGTTGCGCAATCTAGTGGTCAATAATATTCTGTTGAGAAAACCAGAAATTTCCGCTTACTTCCGGAGATATTCGACAAAATCCGTAATCTTGAAATTTCGTTTTAATTTTTTTCTCAAGTTATTTGAAATATATAGAAAACAAAAGGCACTCTCATTGCCACATTTTTAGCGACAGCGTTTACAAATTATCAGTACAACGTTTCGTTTCAAAGAAACCATGATCACCTTATGAGAGAGCTAAAAAAATGCAATGAGAAGTGTTTGTCTTTTTATTCCCTTTTAAATAGCTTCAGATAAAATATATAAACGAAATCGCAAAATTTCCGATTTTGTGGAATCTCTCCGTAATTAAACGTAATTTTCAGGTTTTGTTTTAACAGAATATTAGTGAGCATTAAATTGTGCAACTATTTTTATAATTTAACCTCCTTTGTAACTTTTACGGTTTCCGAGATCCTCATGCTTTTCATCTTTACCTTGGACACCGCGTATATACCCGTAACAGTTATACATTATGCCAATATTATTATTAATTATTAATAATATTAATTAACATTAATTAATTATTAATTTATGATAATTAAGTATCAATAAACAACGGCATTGGACTGTAAAATTATACCAACTTAAATATTAATGTAATATTAATTAAAAATGAGTATTTATATTTTGTAATTAACCACCGTCGTGCTGATGCCGTAATTATTATTACTAACATAATTATTAACTATATTTTTTATTGTTTTCTTTCTTCTTTATAAAAAAAATATAATAATAACTGGAATAACTAATGGATGAAACTATAACAAAAATAATTATTAACATTATTTAGGTAACAATTATTATTCGTATAACTACCATAGTAAATAATATAAAAATATTTCATAATCGCAACCATCATTGCCATCTGTATTTGACACCCAAGTAATCTTTGCATATTTAGTAGAACTGTAGAACATTGGTTTGTACCCAGAGTAGTAACGATTTTCGCAGATTTTCCCGAGTTCAGCATTTTCCCGCGTGGGGATGACAGCGACCACTCGCTATCGATTTTAAATTTTCCGGACTGCAGGTAACTGTAAGCGTTGGCGCCATCTCATGAAAAATATTGCTACTAATTTTCTTCGCTCTACTCATTATCGGCAGGGTTTTTTTTAATGCCCTACAATTTCAGAGTTTGCAATCAAATCATTGATAAATAATATTAAAAATTAAGAACTAGAGATTGAATACATAGAAAGACAACTTAAATGTATGATATATTGACGATTATGTCGATAGACTTTTTAAAATTTTCATTAAAATTTTCTAAATATATTGCAGTAAGTTTAATGAACATAAATATAAAATTTACATTTAATAAAAATGTTTTTCCCATAATTATTTTTATTTATTCTATACAAGGACTACCGAGGTATTTTCTGACGTTATCCTTAAAACTATTTATTTCAAATTTGAGAATTGTAATCCTGAGCTTCTTATTAGCAGGGTTGACATTGGCCGATTATATTTTGTTTCTAAGAAAAAAACATTTAATTTTTACGTTATAATTACATTTTTAACATTTAATTAATCAATTATTGCTTGCTGATTAATTGTTTTTTGATTGATCCAAGGTAACCACAAAATATTATAATTTAAATAATTTAAATGTAAGCCTCTTCGAAGCAAGCAAGACACAATCGACGTTGTGGGGTAACGACAAAGTGATTTATCTTCGATAAAATAGTATTGCTGATTCAATTTCAAACCACACGTTTTAGGTAAATCGCAGATTGTAATTGAAATTTCTAATTATGTGCATATGCGAGGAATCTTATCATCTAATTACAATTAGCAGTACCCTAGTGCATTGCGAAGGAATGGAACGCAAATGCATTTGCGGGCTAATGCTGTTTTGTCCTGAAAATTACAGAAATTAAGTTCTGCATTCAAACATAAATCAGTGTAAGTTTGCAATTCGCAGCAACAGCTCGTAATTACTGCTTGTATTGTTATATAAATACTACACTTATTAACAAGAAACAATGTAGAATAATTTGTATACATTTTCAATTATTCTTAGACACATATTATTTATTCCGAGAACAATACCTAAGAAATATTGTTATTGATATATTTATAAATGTTTACTTACAACTAATAGTAATTGACAATTACATTAATATTATTCAAAGACTAGTTCTAGATAATATCCCGATGATAAATTTATCTTTAATATTATTATAATCAAGCCTAGTACTAATTTAGTGAAGAGCTTTTGCATCTTTCGAGAGAACAAAACCTCATACCTGTGCGTCATTATTATTACTATTCTAATCCATCAATGGTTCTCTATGATCTTTCTCTTAAACTAAACTTATTACTATTCCGATGTTATTGTTATCGGAATAACAGATTTACATATAAATGTTTACCGAATGTATAACGGCACAAATTCTATATTGTTTCTCTTAAACAAAACTTTTTACCATTCTGATGTTATTATTACCGGAATAAAAGATTTACATGAAAATATTAACCAAATGTATAAGGGCACAAATCAGAATATGTAATAACTATTACAGTTGTTATGATTATTATTCATATATTGCTTAATAACCATATTACACATTCCACAACTAATTCTCTTCTACGTGCTAATAGTTCCATTATCAAGACTGCTGTGAACTCATAAAGTAGTCACAAAGGGAATTCGCATGTGAACTATTCTGTTTCTTGTTTTGCACTACTGGCACGTGTTTCAAATATTAATTTATTTAATTAGTTATGTGAAACGTGATAAACCCATTGCACATCAGAAGCTAGAAAACAGCATGAATTATTAATTAATATTAACTTCGATGTCTTTCGTTGAACATATGTTAAGTTCTGAACTTAATAGTTTCACTATAAAATGTAGCATTTAATTTGCAAGCAAATAATTCTAATATGTTATATTGATTTATCTTCTTTTGATTCTTCTTTTAGAGTACTTCCAAGTAGAAATTTTTATTATATAAAGATTTTTTGTTCATATAAATATTATTAGTTTATTTATTGCCTAACCTAACCCTATAAATTTCTGCTTATTTAGGCCATCTTCAGAAGTGCCTATATATATATATATATATATATATATATATATATATATATATATATATATATATATACCGAGTGTCTGGGCGAACATAGGAATTTAACATTTAAAATAAAATATGTGTACTTGTTAGCTCCCCAATTAATTTTGGAGAAAAATCGCAAAGGAATATTTTTTAGAGTATCAAAAACTGTAAAACTGTAAATGTATCATCCATTTAATTTACGTTTGTACAAGAATCGACCTCAGAAATAAGTCATGTTATGCGAGCCCTAACAACTTAAAGTTCGGATGATACCCATTTTTACTATTACTTATAGATTATTACTATGAAAAATACTATGAAATATGCACAATACAATACAATTAATAATAATAAAAAATACAATAATATGTGTCATTCCAATGAAGAGAGGGTATTCATTATTAAATCTAAGGTAGGCATTTTATAACAGATTGAGTTATTGTTTACACCATTGTTTCAGCATTTACAAACCCAAAACTCTTTTTTCCAATTCATCGTTGCTTCTTCTGTTCCGTTTGCCTGCAATGTTAATGGATTTGAAATAATATTTCTTGAAATCTGAGTATTAGAATACCTTCTGAATCACCTGCCGGTACACTTGCTGTATTTTCAAACTATTTCTTTCACAAACTTGCTAATTGCTGATACAGACGTAATTGGTCGATTTTTAAATTTAACCGAAAATAAGTCACTCTCTCTGCGTAAACTGACGCCACTGTGAAATGATATTAATAATGAAAAAAATATTTTTCTTCTACTAATTGCGTGTTATTATTATGATTTATCCGAAATGACAAGCATGAAAATATAATTGTTTGTCATCATTTAAAAAAAATATTCCTTTACGATTTTTCTCTAAAATTAATAGGGGAGCTAATAATTACAAATATTTAATTTTACATGTCAAATTCCTATGTTCGCCCCTCATCGAAGACACTCGTTATTATTGATACGTATATATATATATATATATTATTACTAATATATATATATATATATAAATTATTACTATAACATTTGATAATGCATGTACCAATAATACACATGTGAATATATTTTAAATATTATATATATATATATATATATATATATATATATATATATATATTCACATGTGTATTATTGGTACATGCATTATCAAATGTTATAGTAATAATTTTAATACGACATACTCATTAAATTTTTGATAAAATGATTGAAATTTCAGATCAATAAATTGAAAATATGGCAGAAGTAGTTAACGTTTGATAGAAATTATTGAATGTTTGGCAGGACAGTTGAACGTTTTTGTAAGAATTCTGAGATTTTTTTGAAAACATATTTACATATTTCAAATATTGACAAAATAATTGAAATTTGAACACACACTTATATGACATACATTATCACATGTGTATTATTGATACATAAATTATTGTACGTGATAGTAATAATTTTAATATGACAGCACTCATTACATCTTTGATAAAATCATTGACATTTAAACACAACAAATTGAACATATGTCAGAAGTAGATAACATTTGATAGTAATTATTGAAATTTTGGCAGGACTGTTGAACGTTTTTGTAAGAATTGTGAGATTTTTTTACATTTTACATATTTGAACTCAACAAATTGGACTTATGTCAGAAGTAGGTAAAATTTTAATAATTATTAAAATTTTGGCAGCAAAGTCGAAAGCTTTTGTAAGAATAGTGTAATTTTTTGAAAACTTTTGAAATTTTTATTGATAATTGAAATATTTTACAGATTAATTGCAAATGTGATAATAATAATTTTAATATCACAGCACATATTAAATTTTTGATAAAATCGTTGAAATTCTAGTACAACAAGTTGAAAATATGTCAGAAGTAGTTAAAACTTTGATAGTAATTATTGTAATTTTGGCTTTTGTAAGAATAGTGAAATGTTTTGAAAACATTTGAAATTTTGACAGATAATTGAAACTTGTGATAGATTGATAGTACTATTGGATTGATTATGTTGTACTTAAGGAATGATTGATGAAACTTTTGACAGATTGATAGTATTATGGCATATAATAATAATAATAATAACAATATTTTATTGATGTTTCTAATACTAGTATGTCTTACACAGGTCAAATTAAATACATGTGATAGTAATAATTTTAATATGACAGCACTCAATAAATATTTGATAAAATAATTGAATTCATTGTTCCCATTTTATTTTTATTCTATAAATTATATTTAAAACAAATGTAAAACAAATAAAAAACCGTAATCCAACTAAGTAGTAAAATAACAATAAATTATAAAAAATGCTCAAAATGCTGACTGTTATTGGCTAAATGACCAAAAATAAGCTAAACACAATTGACAGCGTTTTAGAATATTGCTAGTTACTTATCGCAATGTGTTGCGAATAACGCCTTTTATTACCTCTGTCATTGCTTCACGAAGTTCATCTACATAATTATAATTGAAGTTACTTCCAACAACAAGTTGAAAATATGTCAGAAGTAGTTAGAAGCTTGATAGTAATTATTGAAATTTTGGGTTTTGTAAGAATAGTGAAATGTTTTAAAAACATTTGAAATTTTGACAGATAATTAAAACTTTTCACAGATTGATAGTACTAATGGATTGATTGTGTTGTACTAATGGAATGATTGATGAAACTTTTGACAGATTAATAGTATTAATGGCACATAATAATAATAATAATAATTTATTGATGTTTCTAACACTAGTATGTCTACATTCGATAGTAATATTATTGGAACTTTGGCAGCACAGTTGACAGTTTTTGTAAGAACAGAGAATAGACTTTTTTTAAACATTATTGAACTGTTAAGCAATTGTTATAATTGCAAATGCGATATTACTAATTTTAATATAAATTTTAATAAAATCATTAACATTTTAGTACAACAAATTGAAAATATCTCAGGACGATTAAAATTTTGTTAGACTTTTGTAAGATATAAAAGAAAATATAAAATTAAAAGAAATTACAAGAATTTTGTGAGATATAGTAGAAAATTTGATAGCAATTATTGAAATTTTGATTTTATTCTAATCATAGTTGAAAGAGATCACAGTTTTCATATGAAGACTGAGATGTTTTGCACAAATATTTGAAATTTTGACAGAATAATTGAAATATTGATCAAAATAGTAGAAATACACAGAGTTTTTTTTATCGTGCAACATAGGGTTATTCATTTCAATAGTTACACACTTCTGTCACAATGACAGCAATGTGTCAAAGTATCTTTTTTAAAATGCAACATAGAAATAATTCAAATAATGTATTGCAACTTGCAAACGTTTAGTGAAAACGTAGAATTGTTGACTTACAACCATTATACTTAAAATTGTATGTATTGTATTGTATTTTGACATTTGCAAACATCTAGAATGTAATGACATTCATAAAAATCGATTCTATTCTATTCTATTCTATTCTATACAACTGAAGAAAGAGCTGAGTTATTCAAACGCATAATGCTGCAATCCTCAGGTTAACATTGTTCACTTGGTAAACTGTAATATTTGCCTCACAGAGTATTATTTTTTCTACTCCCTTAATAGAAAGTAGGCACTTTCGTTCCTCATACGAAGGAGGAAAATTCCACTTTTCCTCCCACGGGAGGCAAACAACTTTGCCTCCCGTGAATAATACGTAGAATAGAAACATTAAATGCCTGTAATAATAGTGTGTGGTTTTCTTTCATTTATACATTGATTTTTAACAATGTACTTATTCTAAATATTTTGACATTTGGTTTTTTAATTGTCATGCGCAAGAAAATATAATATTTATGCAAAACACTGTAAAAGGCCGTACATAAAGTCATATGTATTACTCGGGAGCCAAGTGCCATTTTCTCCATTAGATTTTGATGCCTTCGCGTCGGGCATTAAATATCCGCAGGAGGAAATGATGCACTTTGCTCCCTTGAAATACAAATTGCTATTACTTGTATGTTGCATTTAAAAAATATACTGTTTGATGCATTGCTGTCATTGTGACAGAATCATAATAATATAAATGATTAACCCTATGTTACATGATAAAAAAAAACTGTCTGTATTAATATAATTATCACTTAGAATTGTCAATTTTTATTGAAAATCTTCATCGATTTAAGAGAACAGTTTGTCATACCCGTAAGCATTAAACACGCATGATGAAGCACATCAATGTGACAGTTGCAAAATTCAAAACTGCAAAAATGTAAATTTGTGCCTGAAAACTTAGGGTCATTTTAAGATAGCTTTCCTTCCATAATCTCATATTCGAAAGTGTTTTGCTAATTGTTTTTTGTTGTTTATGCACTTGAATGGAAATGTTTAAAATAAGCCTAGACGATGCCGACTTGTCTTTATTTTCATCTTCAGTATCACTAACACAACTAATATTGATAGTTGTAGTACTACTAGTAGCCTGACTGCTTGTTTCTTCAAAATTTCCGGGAGTAAACTTTTTAAGTAGCATTTTAGATTTGATGTATTCCGAGAGGTGGAGATTTATTCTTGATTGAGCAAAGTTTGCAAGTTGCTGTACCACCATAGTTTTCAAAATACTTCCAGAGAGTACGTTTTTGAAGCAATTTTATACTAAAATATTATACACAATAAACTAGTCAAAAAAGCCAAAAAATATCAGTGATAAGAAAACAAATAGAAAGTCGTTACTTACCAACTGACAATCTTATATATTATGAAAATACATATTTTATGCGAAAAGGGCCACTTTGGGCCATGTTTAACGACAACAGTATATTTATAATGTTTATGAATATATTATTTCTTCTTTGTAGTTTCTTTCTTCTTTTTCTCCCAGTACTTTTTCATTTTTTCGCTTTGTCTTTTCTTTCTTTCTGGGTCCCATTTCGTACTGCTCGTCCTTACCTCTCTTGCCGGGAAGTCACTGTAAGTTTTTCTTTCCTTCTCTTTTATCCCCATCAAAGCCAGATCTTTTTCTACTTCTGTGATCTATTTCCCTTGGTATTTTTGCATTTTCTGGGCCATTATGATTCTTTTGAGGAGCCTGTCGTTACCCATTGGGATTATGTGTGTATAAAAGGATGCTCTGCATTTTCTCATGGTCGTTGACGTTCTGTTTGTTTACTTATATACAGATCCTCGTTGCTTCTGAGTCTCCACGACTCACCCACTTTTACTGGTCCTAGAATTTGCCCTATGATTCTTCTTTCTCGGTTTTATATATTTTCTATCCAGCCTACCTGATCTAGCGTTAAGCATTCTGCGGAATATAGCACTTCTGGTTTAAGTACTGTATTTTGATGTCTTATCTTCGCGTTTATCGAGATGGATTTCTTTCTATAGATACCCCTGCATAAAAAGTATGCTTTGTTTAACTTTGAGACCCTATTTTCGTATGCTTCCTTGTCGTTTCCAATAGATGTTATTATTTCTCCTAAATACTTAAATTTCTGGAGCCATCCAATTTCTCCGTACTTTGTTTAAATTTTTTTCTGAGTCGACTTTTTTTCTGTAGTGAAATATTTTGTCTTTTAAAAAGATATCTGTAGACCAATTTTCTTCGCGATTTCCATGAGAATTTCAATTTTCACCTTGGCTTCCTCCTCCGAGTTTGCGAAAATTACTATATCGTTCGCAAAGGCTAGGCAGTCCACTGTAATAGGTTTTCCAATGTAATTATCTTTGGTCAGCTTTGTGTGTCGGAATTTTTTCACCCCTATCTTCCTTCTTCGTTCTCGTAGTACTTCTTGTAGCGCACAGTTGAACAACAGTGGCGAGATTCCGTCTCCTTGCCTGACACTAGTTTTAATTTTGATTAGTCTCGATAACAGTCCCTTAAATTTTACTTTGGCGTATGTGTCGGTAAGGGTTGCTTCTATTAGTTTATGTGTTTTGTTGTCCAATCCCATATCTCTTAGTACCTTCTTAATAGCACGTTTCTATCAATTGAGTCGTAAGCTTTTTGGAAGTCTACGAACATTGTTACTAATATTTTTCCACTTAATGTATAGTGTTTTTGTATCATTTTGAGAGACATTATTTGTTCAATGCATGATCTTCCTTTTCTAAAACCCCCTTGATATTCCCCGATTTGGCTACCTAGTTGTGCTTCAGCTCTTTTTAATATTGTTTTGGATAATATCTTATACACCACCTGTATTAGTGAGATTCCTCGGTAGTTATCTTTTTTGTCTCCTTTTTTGTATATCGGTTGAATTATGGCTTCTTTGCACTCTCCTGGGATCTCTTCATCCTCCCAAATCTTCTTAATCATGTTACAGATGTTTTCCACCATCTTCGGCCTGCATGTTCTTAGGATCTCCGCTGTGATGGAGTCTTCCCCTGGTGCTATGTTGTTTTTGAGGTTTGCAATTGTTTGTTTGATTTCATTTATATATGGTTGCTTAGAGTCAACACCTGTTTTGGTTGTTATCCAGCTTAGTGGGAAGCCTTCAGCTGCTTCGTAGTTGAGTATTTCCTCGAAGTGTTTTGCTAGTAGCTCGCAATTTTCTATGTTATTAACTGCTATTTTGCCACCCGGTCTCCGAAAACATATGTTCGGTGTGTAGTATTTTTGGATTGCGTCCTTAAATGTGCTGTAGTAGTCTCTGTAGTGCTGTAATTTTCCTAAAGTTTTCTTCTATCCTCCCTGTTGTGTTTTTGTCATAATTTCTTTTGGTTCTTCTAATTATTTTACTCGTGTTTTTCCTGGTTTCTCGGAAGTTTTCATAGTCTATATCTAGTTTCGTCTTTTGACATGTCCTCCAGTGTTTGGCCTTTTGTTCAATTTCTCATTCACAGTCTAAGCTCCACCACTGGTGTATTTTGGTCTTTTTACGGTGTGCCACCTCCTTTGCTCTTTCTACAATTGTGCTCTTTATGTATTCCCCATATGTGTTTCTACATTCGCCATTTCTTAATATTTTCCCTTGTTGGTTTCTAGAAGTTCGTTGTCTACTCTAAATGCTCTGTGATGCTTTCTTTCTGTTTTGTGCTTGTAAGGAACTAGTTTGATTTTTATTCTGGTTAGATAGTGGTCCGAGTCTATGTTTGCTGACCTTATGACTTTGACATTTTGTATTTCTCTTGTCTGCGATTTTGTTATTGCGACATGATCTATTTGGAACTCTCCCATTTTATTCCCCGGAGATTGCCATGTCATTTTCTTTTTCGGTTGTCCTTTGAAATACGTGCTCATGATTTGGAGTCCAAAGTTTTTGCGTATTTCTATTAGTCTCTTCCCGTTTTGGTTGGTATTTTTGTACACTTGATGTTTGCGCAATACTTCTCTGTAATACCTTTCTTTACCTATTTGAGCATTGAAATCCCCTAACAGAATGATTGTCTCGCCCTCTTTGATTTTGATCAGTTCGTCTTCTAGATGGTCCCATTCGATTCTTACTCTTCCTGGATTGGTTTTGTTGTTTTTATTTGCTGGCGCATGGAAGTTTATTATCGTGTATTTTTTATTAGCTGAAAATATATTAGTACATAGATACATAGATTAGTACAAAAGTACATAGATACATAGATTAGTGCATTAGTATATAGAACAGTAGTACTTCGAAATCGAAAGTACTTTCGATTCATATGCACAGGGCAACGTTTAGGAAAGAACCGAACTGATTTTTCTTAATTTTAGTTGTGTAATTTCAATTGTTTTGTCATATGAAGAAGTTTATGAGTGGTATTACAATTGGTATAATGGTATAATTATTAGATAGGAAGTGCGAGTGTGCGACCTTGATGTTAGATGAAAGTTAATTTTTGGTGTAGAAGCTAAGAATATTAAGTCTGTTCGACTTAGCACCCACGAAGATTTTCAAATGTCGGCTCCTCTGCCCACAATAACCTTCGCACGCGCTGCAATTCTCCTCCGTCTCATCAAGGTGAAAATTTCAAGTTCAAATCCCATCGCTGGACGTTTCTATTGTACTTGAAAGATAGTGAAAAAAGGATATGGTTGAGCACCGATACTCCGCGCGCATATCGATTCAGTCGGGCCGGCGCGCCGTCCGGTGCAGTACTCTTCAGCGCCAGGTGCTAATTAAGTGCAGTTTTGGGTGTTTTAGTGTGTCATCAATGCATTTAGCAAAGTAACGTACGTAAGTAACGCCGTTGTAACGCATAGTGTCACAATAGTACATTTGCCTAAAGTATATTTTTGCCTCAAAATTATTTTTAGAACGTGAGACTAGGTGTAGATGGTTGCTTTCGTTACTCTGCAAAATAAGCATGGACATGTTTGTAAATGCAAGCGAAAATCAAACATTTGCACGAAAATATAAATTAATTTTTCGAAAAGTTTAATTGGTGAATTGTAGTTGATCAACAAAACTTGAATGAAAACTATAGTGAGAACCATTTTTTTTTTTAATTTTATAAAGGCTCTTTTGGGCTGCTCACCCATCCGCCACAGAGAACCTTCGTTTCAATAGAGTTCAACTATCAGAGATCAACTTTTTACTACAGTTTTCATTTAACTTTTAACGAGCAACCTTATTCTATAGTTTCCATTCAACTTTTGTCGATTAACTGCAATGGATCAATTACCTTGATTCGTGAGAAGGCGCCTTTAATAAGTATATATTATCGTAGAACAATAATGATAATAAATCGAGTCGACTAAAATTGTAACTCTAT
Organism: Othius punctulatus; assembly: GCA_951805005.1. NCBI lineage: Eukaryota > Metazoa > Arthropoda > Insecta > Coleoptera > Staphylinidae > Othius > Othius punctulatus. Next base: position 42,884,658 of record OX638141.1, on the reverse strand, counting down.
ATATGCTTGAAAATAATTTCTATGCTGCAACTGTAATACAAAACATTTATGACAAATAAGTACTTACACTTATTTTAATTTCAGTGCCGGCCCGTACTACGCCTTCGTAAAGTTAGGGTTTTTGCTTCTTTCTTAGATTTTTTACATTCCAAATGATTTTCATATCATAAAGCAAATTTCGTGCTATCCGCCGAATTATGCTCGCCCCCAAAATCACGCTTTCTTAAGTTGTCTCAATTTGTCGTTAAGACAAAATCCTTAGCATTTACAAACATACACACGCACAAACATAAATAATTGGTCAATTCATAACATTTACAATGTGTTTTTTTTGGCATGATTACAATATTTTTATTTTTATCGCCCATGCTACAATAAAATGCAATCAAAATTACTTCATTTCTAGTGTCTAGCAACTAAATACAGTAACGAAGTAAATGAATTATGTTCTTGATTTGTGTGCTGCTTTATCGGTTGCAGTATTAATTAATCAAATCTATTTTGGGGATTTTCGGCCCCAATATATGCATATTACATGCAGAAGTCTTAACATACATAAGCAGGGTGGCCCAGGATAAAGGAAACGCCTTAAATTTCTACGATTTTTTTCTCTCGCAAATTCGCCAAAATGCGTCAATTTTTAATTAAAGGAGACCGATTTTTGTCAAGCAAATTGTCTTCGAATGTTTAACTCTCATTCCAAAGAGGAGGTTAGCACAATTTTTTTTGAATTGGAGTAGTGGTCGAGTGATAGTTCATTTGAAAGCTTACAAAATTTGGAACTCGACGGTGAATTACTTTCGAAATCGACATATTTTGTAAAGTAATACAGCGTTGTATTGTAAATTATGTAAGCGTTCAAAAGAATAATCACTCAACCCCTACTGCAATTTACAAATATGGGCTTACTTGCTCTGCGGAAGGGGGGTTAAATAGTGGAGAGCATTTGCTTGCCAAACATTATACCCCTTTATTTAAAAACTGTCGCATTTCACAGATCTCGTGAAACAAAATTACTTCGTAGATACTTAGGGCGTTGCCTTTATCACAGGACAACCTCTATATTTATTTCCTTTAATATATTTTTCGTGGTAACCAATTAAATCATAATTTTGTTCGTCTTCAAAGAAACGTAATGTTTTCAATTTTGGCGCGAATATTGGCTTCAATGTGACGATGATATCCAAGTATCGCAACCTAGACGCAGTTTGCAGCTTTCCACATCTCTGCAGCACTGCCTTTTTACTCTTTTCGCGCCGTAATTCTGCGACCCCACGTTTTTGATAGTTGTCTGGAATTATTGTCTCTAACTGGAAATGGATTTCGCTCTTCGGAACGAAATATTTCCTTCCATCCCCCCAACTTCGTGCTTGACCCCCACAGAAAAAGCACTTTGCGGTGAATTTGTTATGGCGCATGAGGTATAAGCGGTGGGGATACTTTACGGATGTTTCCTTTTTATGTTTGTTTTGCCTTTTTAAATTTTTAACCATACAAAAATATCGAAGTGTGTATTTGAATATATGGAAGTTTTTCTTCGCACTTCTACGGTGTCTCACTAAATCAGGACATTCAAGTGGAAAAGCCTGCTGTCTATGATTTATGAGCGCTACAGTTCTGTTCTAACTCTTATGGTATCTCACTACATCAGGACATTCAGGTGGAAAAGCCTGCTGTCTACGATTCATGAGCGCCAGTTTCTCTTCTATGGTATCTCACTACATCAGGACATTCAGGTGGAAAAGCCTGCTGTCTATGATTCATGAGTGCCAGTTTCTCTTCTATGGTATCTCACTACATCAGGACATTCAGGTGGAAAAGAGCCTGCTGTCTATGATTCATGAGCGCCAGTTTCTCTTCTATGGTATCTCACTACATCAGGACATTCAGGTGGAAAAGCCTGCTGTCTATGATTCATGAGTGCCAGTTTCTCTTCTATGGTATCTCACTACATCAGGACATTCAGGTGGAAAAGCCTGCTGTCTATGATTCATGAGCGCCAGTTTCTCTTCTATGGTATCTCACTACATCAGGACATTCAGGTGGAAAAGCCTGCTGTCTATGATTCATGAGCGCCAGTTTATCTTCTATGGTATCTCACTACATCAGGACATTCAGGTGGAAAAGCCTGCTGTCTATGATTTATGAGCGCCAGTTTTTTTTGCATGGTATCTCACTACATCAGGACATATAGGTGGAAAAGCCTACTGTCTATGACTTATGAGTGCCAGTTTTTCATCTATGGTATCTCACTAGATCTAGATATTCAGGTGGAAAAGTCTGCTGTCTATGATTCATCATGAGCGCCAGTGTTTTATCTATGGTATCTCACCAGATCAGGACATTCAGGTGGAAAAGCCTGCTGTCTATGATACATGAGCGCCAATTTTCCTTCTGTGGTATCTCACTAGATCAGGACATTCAGGTGGAAAAACCTGCTGTCTATGAATCATGCGCGCCAATTTTTCTTCTATGGTATCTCACTAGACTAGGACATTCAGGTGGAAAAGCCTGCTGTCTATGATTAATGAGTGCCAGCCTTTCCAAAGATTTGAGTGTACAGCCAAGACAAAACGTTGTATGGTTATAATAGCAATTATAAAAATTGCTTAGTTCAAAGAAAATTTTATCCCAGGAAATAGGAAACGTCCAAGTTCCCCATGGGACTCGTGTTCCAGCAAAGCAAAATTCACTGCAATATGTCAAAAGCGGGTAGGCATTGAAGCTTGGGGTGGATGAAGGGAAGTATAGTACTTCCGGAAATCGGAGTTCATATCCGGTGAGACGCGTAAATAATTTCGGCTGACATTCGAAATCGCGGGGGCGTAAAATTGGGGCGCAAAACGAAAAAAACTGGCCGTGGTGTGAGTTGTCGATATCTCAGAGTTGAGTCGAAGTTATTGTGCTGAGATGTGTACTCTCGCCTTGAGGCAGATCTTCATGCTTAGTTACCGTCTTAGTCTTTATAATTATGAACAATTTTTTGCCACGACAAATATTTACGCGTGCATTTTCCACTAACAAATGCTTTCACTTGGCACTACTAAAATGTTCTTGTTCTTACTTCTTATATTGGAATCTTTCATAAGCTATACTTTAAACTTGTATATGCACTATGTGTATCAAATAATTAAAATTATAGAAAACTATAATCGAATTGTATTAATTCTATATTATAGATAATTCAACTAAATAGGTAAAACACTATCGGCACTTAATGAGCATTTATGAGAAACTAGAAAAAAATTCATGCACATATTTTAGTGGTATTTTATTTTTAAGTTGCTAAAACTTGATAACAAAACACCACTAAAAAATATGCACACCAGAAATTCTTTCTAGTTTCTTATAAATGCACACTACGTGCATACAGTATTTTATTAATCAAGCTGATTATTCTGTAATAGAATTAATATACTTTTAAATAAGTTATCCATAGAATTTGATCACATAGCATACACTTGTTCAAAGTATAGCTTATACAATCTCCCAATATAAACAAGTAAAGAACATTTACGGCGGTATAAAAATGTTACGACTTACGACTTCAATTAATTTGCATTCATTTATAATTTTATATAATTGCGAAATGTATCTTGAGGTTTAAGATACCTACGAGATCAAGTATTGGAGAGGTATTTTTATTGGAGTTCCCAATTTTCAAACACAGATTTTGCTGTATATTATAATCGTGCCAAAACAATTAGATTTTCACGAATACCCAGATTTTGGGGGCTCCTATATCATGAAGCGACTATTTATACAAATGCCTTTGCTTATGTATGTAATATAGATTTTCATATCCATTATTTTTCTTTCAACATCTTGCGATTCTGCAAATATTCTGCTAGGCCAGTTTAGTATGGATTTTCATATCCAATATACTTTCAGTTAAATTCTCGCATCTTTTTCATTTGACTAAGGTTTCCAGAGCACTAAACCTGATTAAATTCTTGTGATGAGCCGATTTGTGATTTTTTTGTAACACTAATAAATCATTGAGTTCTGGTGCAGCATTGTAGACCGTTATTGGGAGTTCCTCGTTGAGGCCAAATGGGAGGTCATTTTGAGCCCAGTTAACAGTTCTGTGTTGCATCTAAGCTTATTGAGTAGTGGTGTTACATTGTAGATTATAATTGAGCGTTCATATACACTGTTGAACTCAATTAAGTCTTCTTCAGCTCTTTGGAGTCTAATCAGTTCCTGTTCTTAGTTCTTTAGGCACTTTTCATAGATGAGCTAGTTGTTGCGGAAAATGGGTTTTCATACCCATTATCTTCCTTTCAACAGCTCACAATTCTTCATTTGACTAAGTTTCTTGAGTAGTTGCACTATACCTGATTAAGTTCTTGTGATGAGCCATATAGGGATTTCTCTGTGACACTAATAAATCATTGAGTTCTAGTGCAGCATTGTAGAACGTTATTGGGAGTTCCTCGTTGAGGCCAAATGGGAGGTCCTTTTGAGCCCACTATAGAGTTCTCGGTTGCATCTAAGCTTATTGAGGACTAGAGTTACACTGTAGATTACAATTGTGCGTTCATATGCACTATTGAACTCAATTAAGTCTTCTTCAGCTCTTTGGAGTCTTGTCAGTTCCTGTTCTTAGTTATTTAGCCCATTTTCATTCTGATGGACCAGTTGTTGAGGAAAATGGGTTTTCATACCCGGGTTTTCATACCCAATTTATTCCTTTCAATGGCTCACAATTCTTCATTTGACTAAGATTCCAGAGTAGTTGCACTAAACCTGATTAAGTTCTTGTGATGTGCCAGATTACGATTTCTTTGTAACACTGTATAAATCATTGAGTTTTGGTGCAGCATTGCAGAACGTGATTGGGAGCTCCTCGTTGAGGTCAAATGGGAGGTCCTTTTGAGCCCAGTTAAGAGTTCTCTGTTGCATCTAAGCTTATTGAGTACTAGAGTTACATTGTAGATTACAATTGAGCGTTCATATACACTGTTGAACTCAATTAAGTCTTCTTCAGCTCTTTGGAGTTTTGTCAGTCCCTGTCCTTAGTTCTTTGAGTCCTTTTCAATCTGATGAGCCAATTGTTGCGGAAAATGGGTTTTCATATCCATTATCTTCCTTTCGACATCTCACAATTCTTTATTTGATTAAGTTTCCAGAGTAGTTGCACTAAACCTGATTAAGTTCTTGTGATGAGCCATATTGGGATTTCCCTGTGACACTAATAAATCATTGAGTTCTAGTGCAGCATTGTAGAACGTTATAGGGAGTTCCTCGTTGAGGCCAAATGGGAGGTCCTTTTGAGCCCAGTATAGAGTTCTCTGTTGCATCTAAGCTTATTGAGTATTAGAGTTACACTGTAGATTACAATTGAGCGTTCATATACACTGTTGAACTCAATTATGTCTTCTTCAGCTCTATGGAGTCTTGCAAATAAAGTCCTGTCCTTAGTTCTTTGGGTCCTTATCATTTTGATGGGCCAGAAATATGGATTTTCATATCCAATATCTTCATTTCAAAATCTCGAAATTTCTTTGAGTACTTGACTACATGAGTATAATAGGGCTCCTGGCGAGATCTCTCATGTATAAAATAAAAAGATAGCCGCATCAGTGAATTGAACATTTGATTTGCATTAATAATCAATTTAATTTTGTAATAAATTAATTTGTTATAAATAGTATATATTATTTAATGACTAAATCACCATCACATAATCGTGATTATAAATAAAAACCATTTGATATTTGTTCTATGATGCATGGTGTTTTACACTTATTTTAAGTATGGCCATATGAAAAACAAATCTTTGTTTGTAAGGGAAAACCATTCATCTGAAGAATTTTGCAGTACACAATGTTTTAGTTGAGGGTGCAAGTTACACATTCATTTTGCAGACTGTACCTTCTAGGTGATGTTGGAAATTAGTCAAAACAATCTCCATACATCTAAAGAATAACAGAACATAGCGTAAACTTACTGTCGTGCGTTCAACAAAATTGGCAATTGGCATTAGCAATCTCAAGTCATCTTAGTACAGACATGACTTGATTGCCAACGCCAACTTCGTCGTCGATTTTTGTTGAACGCTCCAGAGATTCGCATGACACATTAGCAACGTAATTTTTATTTACGAAAATCAAATACAATTGGCTCATAAATTTACAAAAATAGGATTTGTTTGCTCCATGTATAGTGAATACAAGGTATTTCATTAATAAAACATAATTAATAGCCACCATATTAATAAAAGACCACGAACTTTATCGATTATCTCGGAATGAGATAAGGTTAGCTTTATATTGCTCATACTGGTTCCGTGTATCCACCAGCCAAATGTCAAAATGTCTTTTTACTGAAGATTTTTACGCGGCCGAAAATCGGCAATTATCTAGTAAAGTTGTCGCGAACGATTGGCAATGGAGCTGCACAAGAAGAATAAGAAGAAGAATCAGAAGAAGATGAAGGTGGAGAAGGAGGAAAAGGAGAAGGAGAAGAAGTAGAAGAAGGAGAAGAAGGAGGAGAAGAATGAGAAAAAAAAGGAAGTCATATTTGTAAGTCATGTTTTAATTTATATACCGAGTGTCTGGGATAAGGGGCGAACATAGGAATTTAACATGTAAAATTAAGTACGTGTAATTATTAGCTCCCCTAATAGTTTTAGAGAAAAAAACGCAAAGGAATATTTTTTAGAGTATTAAAAACTGTAAATGTATCATCTATTTAATTTACATTTGTACTAGAATCCACCTCAGAAATAATAAAAATAATAATAAAGTTGAACAATGTACCGTAAAACCCTTGTTATGAGTTTGACAAATGTCATGCTATAGGGAACATAATTTTGCTAGTCAGATATCAATTACTATGAATAATAGTCCGAGTTATTCTAATGAAGAAGAATGAATGAGCCTAGCAAAATTATGATCACTGAGGAACCGTTATTAGAATAGGTCGTTCACGCGAGTGGTCAGTTAATTTTCTGCGGCAAAGTCAGTGAAATACTGGAATTTTGACGGCCATTGACGCGTGATTTGTTGTTTGAGTGGCCCATTTGTAGTTCTGTGGCCAGACCCTTTATCAGTCAAGGACTGGATTAAAAACGACCCAGATTATAATACACATCGGCCACTCTCGACCTTAGGTAAAGATTAGTGTTCTTTGTTTCACGCTTGGTGTTAATACCACCTTCTAACTTTAGGGCCGGTTTCTTGCCGGTTTTCCTTTACGGATTATAACCGCACATCACTCCTCCGAGTACGACTGGGTTAAGGGACTTTACAGCCCCTAGCCCCACTGAGTCGAAGGAACGACGAGGTGGGTTGTGAACGACACCTGGAGTATAACTTTTTTTGTGCTTCCTATAGATATCCTATACATCCTATACATAAAACTTAAATTTGGTCTAACAAAAACTAATTTGGTCTAACAAAAAAGCAATTTCCAATTCGGGTTCAGCAAATGTGATAACTTCACAAGATTCACCTGTAACTTTTTAAGTAAACATATCTGGACTATACCAAAGTTTTTCACATTTTGTTTTTTTGTTCCATACGCCACGTTCATGAAGTTACTCCCTCAGTTACACCGTGTATATATTGTGATGATATTTATGAGTTAATTTTAAAGTTATTTAGGAAATTTGTTGATAGTTTTATTTAAATGTATAGAGTAGGAATAGGTTTAGTTAGATAGTTATCGATTTAGGTAATTCTTTAAAATTTAGAAAGTGCTTATTAGTTAGTATTATGAATCATTAGGGCACAATTAATAATTAATAATGTAATGATTCAATTAAAATTTGTAATAACAATGAAGACCTCATATATGACGTACAAGGACGTACGACATTTCATTGGAAGCGGAAAATGAACAGGGTAATGAATATCGCATTAAATATTGGATTGGACAGTTGGATTTGCGAGAATTTGAAAATGTAAATTAGAAATTATACATTATTGAGTGATCACCATGGCAACGAATATGAATTGTCGGACGACGCTGCACAGTGGTGGATTTTGCACTTTTAGGTGGACAAAACTATTTTGTTATAAAAATGGATATAAAATAATGGTAAGATAACGGGAAACTTAATGAAAAAATCTAAACATTAATGGGGGGTTTGTTTAGGGGGTGGAAAAATAAATTTGGTTTATACAACTAATACCACTCGTGTTATTAGTGATTGTCGCAAATGTATTCCCGTTTTCGGAACAAATTATGTTGCTTTAAGGAAACCACACTTAAAATATTTATTTTTACTGAATTTGTAAATCCTTTAAAACTAAAAAGTTTAAATGTTCCTTCTAACCAAGCTTCATTGCTTTTCAGAAATACTGCTTCTTTTCTATGGGCTTTCGATCATTATTCTTTCATTGATGTTTTAAAGTACGCAAATCTTTGTTTTAAACTGCTTACATTACCTGGTGTGCTATCATAACAGTACAACAGGTAATTTTCCAGATATTTAAGTTTTTCATCCAAATAGGCAAATCTTGCTGTTGCATTTGGTTATAAAGATATTTACGGCACACTATTTCTGTACCCGAGGTACCAGGTGTGCCCAAAACAAAGAAAATAACACTTTATTACATTTTAAACAAATATTGATTTGTTTTTATTGTGATATGATCTATAAAAGATATACTCTAATTTGGTAATCCGCACTCAAATTGTATGTCATTCTTAGCCTAAGTATATGAAGAATACAATACAAAAATAAGAATTACCCGAGAGGAGGCGATAATATAACAAAATGTCTTATAAACATAAAAATTTAGTAATACTTTCATTAGAAAAGAACCTTTTTTTGAAATTTTACAAATGGTATAAATTGACGTAAAAAATCGTTTAAATATATCAAGAAATGTTGATTCTTACCTGGATTATTCGAATCCATCACAATCATTTCAAAAGATTAGGTGGACAACACACAATTTTTATTTGTTTACAGGTTTACATTGATAGCGCTGAGAACATTCAAATGTAGTTCGTGAAATGACCAACTTTCAACTACTTGCACGTGCGCACGGTGAAAGGTTCGCGAGTGCGAATTGTAAATTATTATTACTGGCTATTCCTATGGCTCTGGGAATTTTTGGGGATTTTTAACTTCCCTTTTGAAATTTGACTTTTGACCGGCTAATTCTTAATAATCAACCTACGTGCGCTGTAAATGATCAAGTTCTGAAGAACGACAAACGAAAAATCAATAATTGAAAAGTTACTGACTGGTCGGCAAATAATAATAATTATTGATAATACATAACATATCATTTTTGGAGCATTTTTGATTTAGTACATCAAAGTTTAATTTTTGCTACATAAGTAATAACAGAAAATTATTGTGCAAATTTGAAAATGCCCTGCTACATTTATTTCGGCACAAAAGTTTAATTACGCACATAATATTGATTGATGTTCGCCGGCATTACTTCACTCACGCTGCCCTTGTTCCTAGCATTGTGTGGCACTTTAAAATCTTAAATGTCGAACGCACTTGCAAGCGGCTGTGATTGAAAGCCTTTTAGAGCACTAACGGAGCCAAGTCGCATTAGTGATTTGTCGAATCAATCAGCGGCGTAACACATTCTTACTGTTACTTGAACAATTGATACTGATTGGAACGGAATTGAAACTTTGCGGTGAAGAAGTTATAGACTTCTCGGCACTGGCACCGATAAATAATAATTCTAACCATTACTTGTACCTCCTCTAATCCGGCAAATATCATAAATCTAATCCGGCACAGATCATAAATCAACTTAAAGCTTGATTGTTATTTTTATTAATAGAATTTTGTGTTTGAATTAATGCGTCAGTTACTGCGAATTTTGGTTTAATGACCGACAATGTTTTTAAATACGCCGATGTTCAGAGTGAAACCTATTGTCCTGGATGTGAATCAAACCAACTATTGAATACAATGAGTGTAAAGCAAAAGCTTACCAGTATTATTATTATTATTATTATTGTGCTGCTAAATTAAATTTCGAGACTAAAAAGGCTTTACTTAAGATTTACTATACCTTACTAGATAATAAATACAGAGAGCGCATAAAGTATTAAGACCTAACTTTATATTTTCCCCTGTATACAATTTCGAAAAACGCTTCAGGTCAGGTCAACATGATTTTGTTTTTAATACATGTTTTGAGACCATTTTCATATGGTCTGTATATATATATATATATATATATATATTTTTTATTCATACTTATGGATCTTAATATTTAATGGGTCATTTTCAATTTTATAGTTATTATTTTATTTTTTACTCTAGTTAATAGAACTAATAATAATTAGACCAAAAATTATAATGATTATTATTAAATTAATTTGTACTAATAAATAGGATAAATTATTCTAATAAATTAGAATATAGATTTAGTGATATACATTTGCCTGAAGTTAATGATAATACAAATATTGAACATAAATGATGACAAATAATAATTCAATCAATATTTATCCTCGCGACCTCCAAGTAATAGTAGATTATTCCACGAGTCAATAATGATAGGTATTATTCCCGATGAATATTTAAGAACCGAGCCGCGTAATCGGCGAGGGAGTATCATTCCGAGGTAATAATTGCCATTATTGCGAGTAATATACTCTACTTTATCTTCGACTAAATAAGCTAGTAGAACATTTTCGGAAAATGATTTTGCGTTCTTTAGTAGACGCCATTTGTTGAAGGTTAGGTACGTTTTATTATAAATGGAATTCGATTATACCGGTATCAAGGTAGATGTTGTTGCTGTAGCTAGTTATACAATTTCTGGAGGTGTACAAGTAAAAGACTCTTCATTTTGATCCATTTTAATACAAATACACAAATACTACGCGTTTGACAAAGACACTTTTGAATTTGCGTATTTTGTTTGCATGGTATTATTTGATTTTAAATTTTGTAATTGCAGTACAAGAGGGATTAATGACTATTAATCCCTAGTCATTATTTCCAGGGATTAATTACTAGCATTATACTGCAAAAACCTGTTATATACAGTATTATACTGTAAGTATAATACATACATTATAAATTAGTCGTAGATAAAATATATTGTTATGTAAAAATAATCATATGCGTAGGTATATCTTATCCAGATTTGATGACATTAAACTAACTTGATTTCTTCCCTTCGAGCACCGAATTAAAACGACTGTTTTTATAATAAGAAATTCTCGTGCAGGTTCTCAAATTATAAGATTCTCCATTCGCAAAACAAAATGTATATCTTCCTCGGATCAAAAGGCAAATAAAAACCCACAAAATAAACAAGCTAATAAATATTTGCGCATGAAAATTGTAAACTGTTTAGCGCTCAGAGGAGCACATGCTACAAACGCTTTACGGTTTTAATTAAATTTTTGCGCAATTTCTCGGGAAATTTTGAAATTGTTACTAATTTGTCCCCTACTAACCCCTATTCTACTTTTTTTGTACACAATTGTTTATACATACTTTAGCAATATCCCACGAAAACATGCTTTATTAAATATATAAATGCGGAATCAAATGACGATAATAAAAGACGAGTCTATACAAATAATACCTTCTTTATAGCTTTTATTATGGAGTTCGTAATTCATTATTTACTTATTTAATTATTAACCTTGTTAACCCGTAAATTATTAATATAGTCATTTCTATTTGATTATTGCCAATTATTTTATTATTACAATAAAATGTCTTATTTAAAAAAAAAACAGTTTTAATGTTTGCTATTTAAATGAATAAAATATTTCTATTTGAAACAATAATACAGATTGAATAATAAGCAATAATACTAATTAATTACAATTTCTTTATTATTACAATAATGTGCTTTATTTACAAAACATGTTTAACATTTCTTATTTACATAAGAAATATCTTTCACTTACAAAACAATAATACAAAATAATAATAAACAATAATAATAGCAATAAATATTAAATTGACAACTTCAAGCATATTTTGTTTTAGGATTTCATTTTAGTTAAATATTTTAAATTGAAATATGTTTGTTATACTTATATAAAATAAGTATATTACATATTTTAATTGTTGCGTTTTTAATAATACTGATATTTATACGAAATACAATGAGTAAATAAGTCTGTAAATCAAAATTCCAGTCAGCTTAAGTTTATTCATTAACAAAATTACGGCTAGATTGAAAATTTTTCACGGTTGAAATTATTTTCTTAACGCCACAGGAATTAAGAAAATCCTCGGAGAAATACGGGCACGGCTGTAATTGCGCCATGAATCTTGAGCTTGCTCTAGTTTGTTTTTTCCGCAACTAATTGCATTTATGCTAAAACTTGCCCGCATTCCACCTCGGATTTTTGTGAATACCGCCCGGCAATATTTTCTACAGTGTTGTGCAATGTTGTGCACTGTGTGAATAGAGTTGCTGCTGGTTGGCATGATTGATTGAATCGCAAGCCAATAAAAAATAAATATATTACATTTACGTGCACAGAGCCCTGGCAACGCTTCATTTCCCTTCGCGTAATTTAATAACGTCGTATCGTCAGGACCCTCGAGATATATTATGTGGGCAAAACCACCATTACAATGCAGGCTAACCTAATTCTATACTACTCTTCTAAACACTTAACCAATTCTATTAGTTTTTTTGTATCTGACGAAGGTAGATCTAGGACGTGGATCATAAGGTAGATCTAGGACGTGGATCATTGTTTTTTTATCCATTTTTATTGGTGGACAAAAAAATATAAACTAGATTACTTGAAAAGGATTTTTTTATAACTTTAATGTATTTTGCATTGTCCTTGCCCAGCCTGCAAACTATTTATAATTCAATATATTCTAGTAAGTGGGACCATTTTTAATCGAATTATTAAATAGTTTCATATCACACAACTTTCTCCATATACATATTTAGAAATATGAATAAAATGAAACGACATGAATTTTATAGGATAGTAGTAGTAGTAGTGACTGTATTTGTTAGGGATATTACCCCTAACTGGCTATCGACCAACGGGGGCCTTCTGCCGTGTATTTTGTGTAAGTGTGTGTATTGAGTTAGGGCTTGTTACTCTAGAAATTCGCCCCCGATCTCTAGAGCGCCGTTAATGAGCTCCCAACGGCGAATGGCACTAGTTTCTCAGTACAAATGTACTACCTGTACTGGGGCTCGAACCCAGGTCTTCGTGCATGCTAAGCAAGCGTTCTAACCTGTCAGCCAAACTAGCGGTTCTATAGGATATTATTCTATAAATCAATGTTAGGTCAAATTTAAGTTAAGTTCATGGTTTTATTATACAGTCAGCGCATGTTTTGCAACTTGTGACAAAAAATCTTATATTATCTACAAATAATAGGTAGGTAAAACAAAAAAAAAAGATTAAAAAAATCGCCAAAATATATTTAAATTTTGTAAAAACAAAATTACGCAACTATTTTGAAAATAGTATTAAATTACAAGATGAAATAGAAATACAAAGAGCCCCCCCCCCAAAAACAAAACACCATTTTGTATCATTTGAACAGAAAAATTTGGGCCATCATTTCTTCAATGTACCTAATGTAATTTTAAATATTATAACATATTATAACGGAATTTAACTTTTGTTAAATAAAGACCAACGTACCTGCATATACGGCAAATGCAGAATTAAATAAACAATTAATTGGAATATGTCGTTTCCAAGGCAAACTTTTCCCAATGGAATCGTATGTCTTTTCTATATATGGTAACTACTTATGCCATTGCAAAAATTGCAAAAAATGGCTGGGGCTAACCACACATACATGCATAGTAGTTGATTATTTATACATGCCATATAACTGACCTAACCTAACGTAATATAGTATGAGTAAGTGCCATGTCCTAAAACTTTGAGTTGTATAACTTTGTTTTTGTAAAAGGTTAAATTTGATGATTCAAGATTAAGGTTTTAGAATAATTTTCGAGTTTAAATAATTAGCAATCAGTTTTTAAATAACTGATCGTATATAACCACTAATATTAGTCTCCTTTTAAATTAATATTAAAAATTAAGTATTGCTCTTTTGAAAGAATTAATCATTTGGATATTTAATGCCGAAGTTCTGCAGTTTCAAAAAATTGATATTCTACGAATTGATTTCCGAAAACCTCGACAGTTATCGTCATTACACCCATCGAGAAATAAATTTGTTTAAATAAAAAACGAACAAATAAACGGTGTTAGTCTTAACGTAAGTTTAACAACTACGACAATTTATATGAGAATATCCAAAATATTCTTGTATCTTGTATTATTTCCAAAAATTCATACAATTATAGATATAACATAATGTAATATAATTACCTATAATTATTACTATTATTATAAAAATTCAAATATTTACGTTTATGAACAATTTATCATTCGATAAATTTTGGAAAAACGATCAAGAACTTATGTATAAAAACCTTGTGATATACATAATACAGTTTGTGCAATTAGTATTAAGCAATGTAGTATTAGGGTTTACAATTATCTGTTATGAAAATAAAACGTTATCAAATTTGTTTTCGAATTGTCGCTGTCTAAAGAATTTAGTTCCGAATAATTTATTTTCGAAAAACCAAGCAGTTATCGTTGTTACACCCATTGATTAAATTAAACATGAGTTTAAAAATTCAGATAATTTATATAGGGATATCCAAAAGGCTCTTTGGATATTCTAACAATTTCTAAAAATACTACAAACTAACATCACTACTTATTATTATTATAAAAATTGAAACATTTAATGTTGAATTGTCATTTTCAAAACATTTGTTTTGAACAACAACAAATTGATTTTCTACTGAATTATTTAAAAAAAACTCGGCAGTTATCGTCATTATACTCATTGATTTAAATAAACGTGAGTTTAACAGTTAAGACAATTTATATGACGATATCTAAAAAAACACCTCTTATATGGTTCCTAAAAATTCTACAAACCATCATTATTATTAATATAAAAATGCAAACCTTTGCTTTTTCGAAGAATTGATCAATAGAAGAATTTGATTTCGAACTATTCATTGTCGTAGAATTTAGTCTCGAACAATTAATCTTCGATGAATTTATTGTCGAAAAACTCAGATTTCAGCAGTTATCGTCATTATATAAATTGAACAAAATTGGCGTAAGTTTAACAATTAAGACAATCTATATGTAGATACCCAAATTATAACCAATAATAATTTCAAGATTATAAGATTCCTAAATATTCTACAAACCATCATTACTATTATTATAAAAATGCAAATCTTTGCTTTTTCGAAGAATTGATCAATAGAAGAATTTGATTTCGAAAAAATCATTGTCGCAGAATTTAGTCTCGAACAATTAAATTTCGATGAATTTATTGTCGAAAAACTCCATTTCAACAGTCATCGTCATTATATAAATTGAATAAAATTGGCGTGAGTTTAACAATTAAGACAATCTATATGGAGATACCCAATTGACCCTTGTACACACAATTCATAAAAATTTAGAAAACCATCATTACTATTATTATGAAAATTCGATCATTTATATTTTTGAAGAATTGGTCATTCAAAGTTTTTGTTTTCGAAAAAGTTGTTTGAATTGTAAAAATTAATATTCGACGAATTTCTTTCCAAACAACTCAGCAGTTATTGCGTTATTCTCATTGATTAATAAAATGCATTTATTTCATTTATTGTTAAGTCACTTATCTATTATAATCAAGTATGTACTTAATAATATGAATACCCTTGCAGATTATTAAAATAAGCATATTGTATATATATATATATATATATATATATACAATTTTATGAGTAGGTAATCCAAAAGACCCCATAATTCCTAAAATATCTAGAAACAATCATTACTTGATCACTAATATGTCTACCAATATGACTCCGTTGATCGTACAATTAAAAGTAAATGAGAACATATTGGAATAGATTACGAAGTTATATTATAATCGGCAACGACGTTTAGTAACGAAAAAGTATTTTACTCTCGAAGAGGTAATAGGTACTAAGTGTTTCATCCAGTTTCAAGCCCTGGTGAAAATCTGAGCCAATTTAATAAATTTGTGGGAAATAATTCGTGTCCCTGCAGATGTTCTTAAAACTTTTATGATGTATTGTGGCATCTTTAAAATCTTTTTTTGGAGTTTTATGACAGCATTATCTACATCTCGACATGGGAGCTTTCCTTTACACCCAAACGCCGGGTATTTATCATGCCACGTAATGGGATTTTTTTTGGACGTTAATGTGGCTGACGATGTTTTCTTTGCCACGACAATATTTTTGTCAGCTTATTACTCGTGTGAGTCGTAGCATAGAAGATATATTTGCATTTATGTTAAAGATGAACACAGAGCAGTAAATGCGTGCATTCATTATTTTATTCATCTATTGACCAAATGACGAAAAATTAAAATAGTAAACAAAAAACCAATTAATTATCTAATTAAAAACCTTAAGTTATTATTTATTGGAGAGAAAATTTGTTTTAAACAGAAAATTTTTAAATTTGAAAAAATCATTTAAAAAATCATTAAAAATAACCTTTCTATTCAATAGATTTCATATGATGTATATTAATTAATAATGTATTGTCATACTATGGTAACATTTCTTAAAGCTCACTTACATATAGCGCTACAGAGCGTTAAATAAAGTGGTGTCATCTTTTACGCTGGGTACTGATAGATGACACTGTTCAAGATGCAAATCAAATATGTTTTGCAAAGTTGCTGCAATTTTTCCTAGGATACAAGCAAATAATTAACAAAAAAAATTCAAATGTCTTTATTTGGCATTATTTCGTTGGAACAAGTTGGAAACATTGATACCACTTTCATGAACGCTCTGTACATTGGTAGTTGTTCAATTGTTAAAAACAATAAATTATTGCCAACTTTTCTTTGTCAGTTTAGAATATATGATCAGTTCTAGTAAAATAAAATTCTTCCCCTAAGAACTGTTTTTACAAAACTCTTTTCGCAATATTTTTGAATATTCTGAACTATAATACTTAATTTGATTAAATTTATAAATTTTGAACTCTATTGAAATGAAGCATCTCAAAAATACTATTTTTAATAATCAGACCGTCGGCACTTAGTTCCGTATTTATAGTCAGTACTTGAGTATGAGTTCGACTCAATTCGTATATTTGGTTGCGTATTTTCTATAAAGGATTATGCATCAAACGCAACCAAATATACGCTATTATACGACTTGGGTCGAACTCATGCGGACTATAGATAAGGGCCTTAGTCTATCTGTTAACTGTTTCGCCTTTTTGGTGGTCTTCATCATAGAAATTTCATAATCTTGCTGATTACTAATCTTGCGAATGCTTTCGTTACGTGTTTAAAATTTTGAAACGTTTATTTGTTTTTGTATTCAATAGAAAGGGATTATTGGATTTCCTGGTATTAAAGCTGCTCGAATAAATTGCCTATCCTTTTAAACTCAAGTTGTGCGTGCAATTTTAAATCACCCGTAAAAAAATGAGGTCATGTGGTAAATCCCCATTAACAGGCACGCACGTATCGCCCCATAATAGAGATAAACGGGAATTTGTAAGGCGATAAAACACACATCGAGAGCGGCTTGTAAATTTGTTGATAAATCATATTCCCGCAATCCGATATACCATTTTTTCTCGTATTAGAGTCCTCCGAAAGCGATCCCAGATTCACGCAGAATCAATAAGAGCCATACTTACACAAAAACGCACATAAAATATTCAATAAAGGGCACAATGCCCCAGCGAATGGGGCGGCTATCCCAGTACGGAAACAAATCAGTGGTACAGTATCACGCTCCTCCCGGCTTCGTTCCCGCGGGAATTCCCAGCCAGTCCCCCCAAAATGCCACAATTGAGGTCAAATAAAAACCTCAGCCTTATAAATCGCAGATGTAAATGCGCGATGATAGATAATCTACATCCGACACTGAGGAACAAAATACATTCCGAGCATTGCATAAAGATGACGCAACGACATGGAAAATTAAACTTTTACATTTATAAGTAAGTATTAATAGATACTAGATTTCATTGCTATCTGTAAGTCAGTTTTTGAAATTTCATTATTTGAATATGAGACAAATTCGAGAAATATGAGAGAAGCATATTTTGAGATGATATCCAAATGTACAAATATTTAAAATTATAATTCATTTGGAGAAACACTTAAAAATTAGACATTTGACTAATATTTATTTATTTCGAGACTTGCTCATTGAACAATACTTTAATTGCGCATATAATATGGCAGCACATTACATAGTATTATAAATAAGTTGAATTTATATCGGTACGCTAGTTTCCTATAATATAATCAAATAGAAAATTAAAAAATGAATAATGCATCGGACGTATTCCACAATTTAATTTAATTCAATTGTTTGCTTCCGAATAGCAATTCAATTTTTCATCGGGGCCTGGGACGCCATGTAATTTTCAATAAAGAAACATTGTTTTATTCCGCTATTTCCGCTTTATAAGGTTTGATAATGTGGAAAATTGCCGGCGGCAACTCGTTATAATAAGGTCCGGCTTGACCTGTTTGCTAATAAATTGCCCCTGTGTATGCCCACGGATCTGTCTGCAGGAAATACAAACTTGCCGGTAAAGATTAAATTTTCATCATGATGTTTCAATCATCAGATTGTTTACCCTCCACGATATAATCAACGCCGGAGAAGATTGATTTCGGTTGTTTGGAATGTAGAACGAATTGCTTTGCACGAAATTCATGTACATACATACATAATTGTGTGGTGCCATTTTATGGCACCATTTTATGGCACCACACTCGATAAGATAGGTAATTAAAAAAGAATAACAGAAGATTACATAAATATTCATAGGTACAAAAATTGCGAGAACTATGGAATTAAGTTCTTATCCAATACGACAAATTGAACAACATGTCATGAATGAATATTATTACTGACGTGACGCATAGACCAGAAAAACGGTACTGACTTCATACATATGACTTCAGTTATATCATTATACTTAATAACTTTCCACTACAATATACAGTAAAATTAATATTCATAATATTACTCATTTCCAACTGACTTCGCACATATGACTTCAGATAAATCTAACTTTTCACTACAATACACTATAAAATTTATTGGATATTAAATTACTATGTTTTTACCACATGTAATTTTTATAAATTCACTAATGGAGTCCTGACTTATGAGTCATTTTCAAGTGACAAATAAAACAGGGGTGTATTGGTATTAGTTATTTATAGAATTGAAATCAAAACAATCTTACATGAGCAAAATTTAGGATAATACATACCTCGCCAAAAGTAGATGAGCATTAGTGTTTTAAATTATTATTATTCATCTTATTAATATTTATAACATTATTATTCTTCTTCTTATTAATATTTATAACATTATTATTATTATTCTTCTTATTAATATTTATTACATTATTATTATTACTATAATTATTATTTTATTATTACTATTAACAATATTATTATCTATTATTACTACTAACAATTATTATTGTTATTATTAATATTAACAATATTATTAATTATGTATCTAATAATTAGTTATTCAAAATCATAATTTCTCAATTGACATAAATATGTGTTTATGCAATGAATAACAAAGTTGTGAACTAATTAACCGAAGGCAGTGTAAACATATGGATGTATTGAATACTATAGAATACGTATTGCTTTAGCATTGATTCACAAACTTGTATTATCAGTTGCGCATTAATGAGCTGCCGAAATTGTATAATTGATATTTGATAGTATGTACAGTTAGATGAACGTACAGTTTATAATGCCATCAATATATAAATAAAAATTTGTAGATATTAATTGTTTATCTCATGGTTTTGCAATGTAATAATGAATGTAGTAATGAATTATATATAGTTATTTAAATCATGTATTTCCTGGCCTATGGTTTGAAAATAATTACAGGTAGTGTTTACAATTAATTATAGTTCCATTTGTAATTAATTATTTCAGCTGCACAATAGTCCAGTCATAAAGGTATATTTCAGCTTATAAATTCGTTTATTCTTGGTTTACAACTTTGTTGTTTTGAAATTCTTGTTTTTATCTTATGTATGGAGACTTTGCAGCTATTTTACGAAACCTCCTTTTGGGGGTAAACATTTTGCAATTCAATATTAAGGTGTATTACGTATCATAAAACGTAAGCAGTATTCAGGTGTATTGCGTATCAAAAAAACGTTACAGTAACATGAACGTTACTTGTAGCATCACATTCAAATGTCAGATGCATTTATGATATGAATGCATCTGACATTCGAATGGAATACTGTCAAGTAACGTATACGTTACTGTAACTTTTTTTTATACGAAATACATCTGAATGTATCTTTTACTTGACAGCATCACATTCGAATGGCAGATATATTTATGACATAACTGCATCTGACACTGGAATGTGATGTTGTCAAGTAACATACGTAACTGCTCAATGGTTTTGATACGGA
Source organism: Othius punctulatus (assembly GCA_951805005.1). NCBI lineage: Eukaryota > Metazoa > Arthropoda > Insecta > Coleoptera > Staphylinidae > Othius > Othius punctulatus. The sequence continues at coordinate 42,864,195 of OX638141.1, read as the reverse complement.
ATACATCTGATTATTCAAGAAACGAAAAATTATAAATGCACATTAGGGTGTCCGTAAGTTATAGGGGCAATTTTTTTAATTTTTTTTTGCGCCAATCCCCGGTTCCGATAAAAAAAATCCTATTCTGGAAAAAAATGTGCAAAATCTCTATCCAATTGATTAATGCTGTCACACGTGCCGGTGTTTTATTTTTATATTTCTCTTTTAGAATACAACGAAAAAAACCCATTTTTGCAGTGCTTCTTTCCGAATCTCTTCAGTTTTATACCTATTATAAGGAGCTGCTGTGAAATAAAATATTAATCCAAAAATGGTGAATGAGTTTAATGGTCCATTTAAACATATTTGTGCATTCTACATTCTAATGGTCCATTTGAACATATTTGTGCATTCTCCATTTTAAATTTTGAAAAATTATTTTATTTTCAAAGCAGTACTTTTGAGTACGTCTAAAACTGAACAGATTTGGAAAGAGGCAATGAAAAAGTAATAAGTTTTCTAAATAAAATGCGTTTTTTCTCATTTTCTGTGAGAAAAAAATTATGAAAAATATCAATTAATCATTGGCACGTGTGGCAAAATTAACCAATAGGATTGAGATTTTCCACATTTTTGCACTGGAATTGGCAGTTTTTTAGCTCATAAACTAAAAAAGGTATGATTTAAAAAAAGGTTTTTATCTCTAAGATGATCAGCATACACCGGGAAACCCAAAAGTGTAAGAATATATAGGGTGTGGCATTAAAAAGTAAAATTTGATGGGTACTACCGATATCTCAAAATCTTGCATATCAATATTAATAACTACTTACAATTTATTTTCGGTATTCAATAATACACCTTATTTAAAATATATTTTTTAAGTAGTATGTGGTTAGATCCATTCTGAGTATGACGTTTTAGAAGGTTTTATGAAGGTTTAGAATTAAAAACTGGTCAAAGTATACATATTTTAAACAAATTTAATATTAAATTTATTTAAACAACCCGAATGTGCAAAACCTCAGCAAACTAAATATATTTGTTTTAATAATTAGAACCTATCCAATGGATGATTCTTAAGATATCTGGTTTTATGCGATATTCTCTACTATTTCCATTACTTTATTAGGAATAACAACGATAACAACAGTTCCTCTACAAGTTCAGTGCAGTTTTCCGACCTCTTTTTTCCTAGGAAGTTAGTTGCTACGTATCGAAAAATTAATCCATGCATTCTTCTCGTCACCTGTTGAGATATTTTCAAAACATTCGTCTATGGAGAGATTTCAGATTTGTGGCCAAACAAAAACGCCTTCCTTTATTTTTCTTCGCTTAGCCTATGAAATTTCCCTCGAAGATATTGAATTGTTTGTGATTTAACCAGTTTTGAAGACCGGTTTTGAAGCATTACGGACATTTAATCATATGTTGGTCTCTAATGCTACGAGTTTAATAAAAATTCAATGCGCTACTTATGAGATACCATTATTTTAGGGTTTTAATAAGTGTTTTAAAACTATTCTCAAATATTGCTATAACTTTATCAGCGATATCTCAAAAACTGGCGTACGTTTATGTTACGCATACAATTTATGGTTGATATTAGGTGATATGTTACTATTTAATTAATTATACTGGACAACAAATTTGAACTGTTTGTCGGTATCCTTGATATAATAATTATTTTTATATGGAAATTGTGGTGCTAAATATGAAAACATCAATGGAATTAAAAAGTTAGTAACGGTTTAATATTTTTAAACACATTACTTGTATAAAATATTTAAAACAAATATTTAAAACAAATATTTAAACATTAAATTTAATTTGAAAATGCTTTTCTAAAACTAAATTTGTCTTATATTTGTTACCCGGTGATACACTACATTTGGAGCATCTCTAACAATTATTCAACAATAATCAGCAAGCATGGGACGACTCCATTTTCCCTGATATATTTTCTCCATCTCTGCAATGTCCTGGCAAAAGCCCTCTCTGTTTCATCACTAAATGCACTTATTAGGAAAAAAATCTAGGTAGGAATCAAGAAAATGTATTTTCAAAGACATGTTGCAACCTAGTTTCTTGCGATTCTTACGAACAATTCCTCCACAAGTTCAGTGCAGTTTGCAAACCTCTTGTTTCCTGGGAAGTTAGTAGCTACGTATCGGCAATTTTTCCAAGCTTTCGTTTCGTCACCTCTAGAGATATTTTCATATTTTATAACATTCGTCCTTAAAGAGATTTCAGATTCGTGGCCCAACAAAAATGCCTTCGTTTATTTTTTTTTTCTCTTAGACTATGCGATTTCCCTCGAAGATATTGATTGTTTTGTAATTTAACCAGTTTAGCAAACCGGAAGCATACGAACTACATCATATGTGTGAGCCGCAAGACTTGTCTTGATCTTCCACTTTGCAGACAAAATAAAAATTAAAAGCATTTTTAACCATGGGAGTCAAGTTTCGTCTCTGCTATGCAAAAGTCACTTCACGTCAAACATAACAAAAACTGTCTGCGTTATGAACACATTTACGTGGCATATTGTTTGAACGTTGTCTTACAACTGACTAAAGAAGTACTATGCAACACTTATGAGCCGATTGCGTTATCCTTCGAGGGTATAAATCGGGAGGATGCGTTCATGTTTCGGTGCTATTTCATTAGTATGCGGTTAAGTGCTAGTCCATAGATCTTCGAAACGTGAAGGAATTAACGATTTTAACAATTATTTTCGTGTTCAGCAGATCAAAATTAGTATGTATTAGTTGTTTTCATCTTTCTATCTTCGGATATTTTTTGCTGTTGTCCAGTGTTATTTTAATTATTATAAACGAGAATCGTATTAATCGTATAGAATCAAATCTCACAATATCCAAAATCATCGAAATCGAGTTAGCAATGGTTATTTATTTGAATTTTTCCTTTGAAATCAAATACAGCATCGGTTCAAGTCCAAACTCACTACATTCCGGGTAAAATGCTATCCGAAGTAGAGGGTTTGTTGTCAAAACCAACATTATCTATAGGATATTACTTTTGACACCCAAAGGTTCTGTTTTACCTGTTTTGCTCTAATAAAATAAATTTAATTGCATATATAATTACATATTTTATTAATTTTATAACTATTATGGAAACAGAACTATTAATCAAAATCAGATAAGATACGTTATCCATTGGTTTCATAACTAACATTATCCAATTTTTAAGTGCTTTTATTATTAAAATGCTATATAAAAAAGCATTTTTTTTATTTTAAATTCATTTTGTAGAGCTAACAGGATGTAAAAAAATCATTTGCAAAATTCGGGGAAATAGATTGTCGAGTAGAGCGGTTTTTGGTTAATTTCCAAAATTTCGGCATTTGGATATTGTGAGTTTTGATTCTATTCGACTCAAATGTAATAATGTATATATGTATATGGACTCTTGTTTTGTTTCTTATGTAGTAGTATATTTTATCAGTTTCCTGACACGTGTATCGGCTTATTATTATGTATGTTGACTCTTGTTTTGTTTCATATTTATATTTTATCAGTTTCCTACCACGTGTTTCGGCTTATTCGGCCATTTTCAAAAGATTGTATGGGTTACAATTATAAGATAAAATAAGATATAATATACATATGAAACAAAACAAGAGTCAATATACATAATATACCCTTGCAATCACAATAACATGTTTCATAAATATATTAACAAGGAAAGTAAGAATTATTTTAAATAAGTAATTAATAAGTGATTTTTGAAATATTTGCTTTTTTTGGTGCATGTAACAAATTTTGATTTTTATTAGTGATATCTCTACAGTCAGCTCATCAATATTTATAAAATATATTGCTGATATTGGACAATATATTGGCATGTATTTCACGAAATTAAATTGGTATCTAATGCGTAATTGGCGAAAAAAACGGTATAAGTGGCTTTTGAAAGTTTTACGATATTGGACATTTAAGTAACAAAAAAATTCGTATATCATATCGTCGGCTTAATGTTACAAGGTTGTATGTGCAAATGTGTAAATTTGGAAATAAGAATTTCAAATATGTTTGCTATACCAAAAAATGATAAATTTTGCACTGTCAATAGATATGTTTTTATCACAGGTTCCTAATGATTTAATTTTAATCTTCCAACAAGTTGAAAACCAGGTCCCGCTTTGAAAACATATAGCCCTGCAAAGCTATAGAACTAAAAATTAAAAAAAAATTACATGCAACCTTGTAACACCAAGCCGACGACATATCACAATCATTTAACTGAACGTTGAAATACTCAGCTTTCAGTTAAATGATTATAATATATGATAACGTCCGTTTATGTTACTTAAATACCTAATAATGCTAAGCTTTCAAAAAGTACCGCCAATTATGAAGATATTTACTTTTTTAGTATAATAATTTGTTTTCAAGTGATATTACTAAGTAGCGTTATAAATATAGACCGAATTTATGCTTTTTGCTAATATTTAAAGCATTAATACAGCATTTCAATTTTCAGACGAATTGAAAAAAAAACTGATCATTCAACAAATTTTTGTTCGTGCTTCTTTTGTTATTATTTCAACGGTATGCTTATTTTACATTTTTGTGTTTAATTAGAGTTTTTTTTTAGAGCTGTTTCTGAACTGAAACGTAATTTAATTACGAATACTGCACACCTTTATATTCACTGCGAGTCATGGCTAATAAAAGTAAACGATTTTCGGAGAATTAGTATATTTATCTAAAAAAATTACGTTATTAGCTCATTAATGTCGTGATTTTTTACTATTATTATATTATTTGTGGTATCCCAGAAAATATTAATAACATTAATAATAGTGATTTTTTTTTCTCCTAAAATTAAGGTTGTCAAATCTCAAATAATTTTGGAAAAAAATTTAAATGATGAAAATGTGAGTGATTTTGAAATCAAGATCTATGCCTATCTTTTTTTTTGTGGGGTCTTGGAGTCCCGCCTCCAAGCCATCGGGCTTGGCTGCGAGCTCCCAACCCTGGCATAAGGTACGAGCCTACAGCCAGTTCAATGATGTCAGGATTATATATTTATATTTTTATTTGGCAATTTCTAAGGAAGGTAGTGATTGATTTGAAAATGTTTCTATTGTTTAAAGCTAGTAAATGAATAATGCTGACGGGAAGTGAGATATTATAATTTAATAGGTCGTTCATCAGGGTTTTTCGAGGTGAGAAATATTTTTGACAAGAAAAAATTATGTGGTTTAGTGTCCCTTCACCCTTGTAATAGGCCCAAATATACGCCCAGTATAATACGCATTTACGCAATAAAGTGACTCATATTTTAAAAATCATGAATACAACAAAATTATTAAATTAATTCATGTACAAATAATCCCAGGGTGAAATGTGAGAAATAGCCCTCGCGACTCGCGCCAGAGCGTCGCCAAATATCTCAAGAGCCGAGGCCTGCATATGCACGGTTTTGGAAGATTCAATGTCGTGGTGTCACATAAACAATTTGGGTATCAGCGCCCCTTAGAAACGAACAAGCGCGAGGCACGTAAATATCACCTCGAATGGCAACTCTTTAAGTTAAGTGTAAAACTCTGCGCTAAAAACGCATTAATACCACACGCACACTTAAGATTAATAATCACCATGATAACTAAGGGATGGGGGCGAATACTTAGCAGTAGATATGTGAGGGGAATGGAGATTTGAAGCTGAAAAAAACCTATTTAAGCACAAGCAACACACGAGCGAGATCAGTGAGACAGTTGCGTCGGCCACGGGCAACGCATTCGCGGTTTTGAGTATATAAATTCACGTCGGTTTATAATTAAATTAACAATAACGTTGTAAAATACGCAAAGTAGCATAAAAATTTGAATAAATCGAAAAACGTACAATTCTAGGTACAGAGTAATTTAAATTTTTTATTATTAACGATAATATAAAGTTGTTAAACCAGTCTCATTATAAATTCACGGGAGTGCTTATTCCTTTTACCCAACCACAACTAACCTAGAAAAGCCAAACACCGATTACCTATTCCTATCAGTAAACAAAAGCGGCTCGTACGCTCTTCGTGTTTGCGAATCACTAGAGGAAACAATAACAGGTGTAATTGACGCCCACCCGCGCACTTCGTTCACACACCTGTTATTGTGAAATCAAATTCCCGCACTAGATTCAAATTGACGGAAAATAGTGTATTTAACCAACCACAAGTTACCTAGAAAAGCCAAACACCGATTACCTATTCCTATCAGTAAACAAAAGCGGCTCGTACGCTATTCGTGTTTGCGAATCACTAGAGGAAGCAATAACAGGTGTAATTGACGCCCACCCGCGCACTTCGTTCACACACCTGTTATTGTGGAATCACCTCCTCTACTAGAATCAAATCGTTGTCAGCATCATAAGATTTAAACATATAAACTCATTATACATCGCGCCCGCGATCGCAAATTAACGTGGCTGTATTCACCATAACTATAACAACTAATCAAGGCATTCAGTGTTCCCCTCCGACATACATCATTATATTCTAATCAAAATAAGTCATAAAAATGATGGCTTCTTCATTTCAAATCATAAATGAACATATAACGTGCATATTGTTGGGCAAAGTGATTTATAATTATATAAATAAATAAGTTGGATTAAATCTTAATAATTTAAAAACAGCAGATATAAAAAATACTGGTTTCTTTATTTCAAATCATAAATGAACATATAACGTGCATATTGTTGGGCAGAGTGATTTATAATTATATAAATTAATAAGTTGGATTAAATCTTAATAATTTAAAAACATCAGGTATAAAAAATACTGGTTTCTTTACTTCAAATCATAAATGAGCACACAGCGTGCATATTGTTGGGCAGAATGATTTATAATTGTATAAATAAATAAGTTGGATTAAAAATCTAAATAATTTAAAGTCATAATGTATACAAATAATGGTTTATTGATTTCAAGTCATAAAACAAGTACATGACGTACCTGTTATTGGACAGAGTAATTTAGAATCGTACAAATAAAATAGGCTGGATTAAATATCAATAATTTGAAGACATAATGACAATTTGTGGTTAAATATCGTAAACAAGAAATAAGTGGAATTATTAAAACCCCGTATAAACAGAGAGAATGATAAACGAGAGAATGAAGCTTGGTATAATCACAAAAGAAGTTATTAATAACCTCCAATGTTCCTAATAATAATATATTATAACATTACATAAACATTTCCGATTGAGGTAGCAGAACTGTTATTTGACACAACTTGTAACATGTCTGACGGTGATGACTACTTGTGACATTGGTGCTTGCTGTGGTCGTGGGTAGAATTATTAATTAACCCAATCAACGTAAACAATGGGGCTCCAATAATTACATTATTGTGTGGACACCGACACAACCATGAAATTCGGGAAGATCGCGAGATACCTTTAGTAATCATTCATGAATTATTGGGGATATTTCAACATTTTTAAATAGTTCTATTTTTTATCATTCACACTTTCCTGTAGTTGAATGGAGTGAAAGAGCATGGTAATAAATGGTCTAAGAGAAGCACGCGCATGTATACAAACTCTCGTAAATAAACTTCGTAGTAATAACCATTTTCAAACTATCTATTTATTATATAATAAATCACGAGCCAAAATAATCAAGAAATTATATAATAATTTCACGATAAAAACGACGAATAATAAAATAAATATAATAAAATAATATCGGAGCGTTACATCCTCATTGCATTCGCATTGGGGATTTGGGACTCTCCTTATTTTAGATAGATGGCTGGGGAAACAGCCATGGTTAAGTTTAAGTCGCGTTATTGAGGATGAGAAAAAACGAGAAACATGATAATTGTGGATGTATTCAATTTTTCCTGGAAGATGAGGATGGATGATGTTGTATGAAGTAGGATGGCCGCGTGCAAATGTATCGTAGAGGTCCTCCCATTTTCTGGTTAGTATTTGTTTAAACTTTATGGTTATGTCTGTATACGGCACATAGTTGTCATATATGTGCAGCTGATAGGTGTTTTTAGAAGCTTTGTCTGCAGTTTCATTGCCCTTTATACCTACATGTGCTTGTATCCATACAAAAACTACGCGTTGTTTTATTATATGCAACTCTTGGATTATGGCGTAAATGACGGGGTGACATTTTTTGATTGTATTAAAATTTTGAAGGGCCGTAATAGCTGACATTGAATCGGAGAAAATGAGGATATTTTTGTTGGTGGGATTGTTGCTACAATATTGCAGGGCTTTGTAAATTGCTACTAGTTCCGGCGTATAAATGCTACATAGGTTATTTAATTTAGCCGACACAATAGAGTCGTTTGAGTAATCATAAAAGGCCCATCCCACATTTGTCGGGGTCTTTGAACCGTCTGTGAAAATTTGTTGATTGTTGTGGTAGGTGTTGCTTATTGATTGATAATGCTTAATGTCATGTATGGGGTGGTTTTCAAATTTAGGTACAATAGTGTGTATTGGTTAAAAAGGGGCCGCGTAGTGCCCGCCCGAAGTGCACACGTACGGTTGTTTACGGCCACAGGTACAATTCGACCGGTCAGAGGTCTCGAATATGAATGTCTAGGAGCAGTTGTTAGCGTCCAAGATAAACTTTCCCATCACGCTGCATTCAAACCGTGAACAAAACGTTTGTTTTGAAGTTTTTATACTCGTCGTAGCCGCTCACCGCTCGTATTCTAGCCGAGGCCTTTGTGTCGTGTCCATAGTGTGTGGACATAAGTGCAATCCTGGACTTATGTCATTGCAGCCCTCCACGTCATGCAGATGGCATGTCGGAGCAGACTGCCTTACGAGGATACTGCACCAGGTGCACTGTGCACTTTATGCATCCGAATCAAGTTACTAGAGGATGAGCGCAAGTTAATTGTGAGGATGCTGAACTATGGTGCATGGGACAATTTGGGGGTTGACTAATGTCTAATTCTCAATGGTTACTAAGATAGGATAATTCCTGTAGTTATTGGACACTTAAGGAAATAACTATCTTAAAAAAATATTTTTAACATAACATGTAATATATGAAAATGAAATTAACAAGGTGTAAGCTTGTAAGTATGAGCCAAAGAATGATTTGCTTAATGTTTGTAGGATTTGGTGATGTTAAAAAATATAAATTTTTAAAACAAATAATGCACAAACAGACAATTATTGGACAGTTTTGGCAGTTATTGGGCAGGAATTTGACAGTTATTGCACTCTGAGTTGTATATTTAAATAATTTTATTTGCAATAGTAAAGATCGAATAAAACATGTTTTTTAATAGGTAGGTACCTAATTACCTAAGCAATGTGTTTCCCTTAAATACATATTATATAAGTGGTCGACATCTTCATCATTAGATTCAATATTGTCACTATCTTCCTAATAGCAGTTGTAACATACAATTTGTCTTCTTCAAATGGTATGTATATGGTATGTGATGGTGGTACATATTTCTTATGAAAGTAGTGATTAAATGCGTCGCAAATTTTGATGTTGTTTTCTTAGCCTTCGTAAGTTTAGATTCTTCTTGTTGTGTTGATGTTTTCGCAAACGGTAGTCTCTCGATTTGTTCTTTCCCCTTTTTTGCAGGTAAATTTGGAGATGGAAGCTATTCCGTGAAATAAGTCGTTTGTTTCGGTGATTAATTGTTGTTGCCTTTATAATTTTCTATAGCATGATGACTGCTGCATTTATCGTAGTCTGTAAAAATTGATCCTACTGAAACTGGATTTATAGATTTATAAATTATCGAGTCATCGTTTTTTACATTCTTCTTCTTTAAGTGCCTTCTCCGCTGCGAAGTTTGGCAATCATCAATGCTATTCTTATTTTTGAAACATCTGCTGTGAAGAATTCGGTGCATGTGCACTAGAACCACTTTCTCAGATGTTGCAGCCAAGATGTACGTCGACGTTCAATACTTCTCCTTCCTTGGATCTTTCCCTGCATGATCAACTGGAGTAGTTGGTATTTCAGTCCTTTCATTACATGGCCAAAGTACTCAAATTTCCGTCTTTTGATGGTTTTTAAGATTTCTCGTTGTTTATCCATTCTCCTGAGGATCTTGACATTTTTATATTAGCTGCCTCGTAAATTTCAGCATCAATATTTATGTCCTCCTAAACATTGTTGAGTATTAAGGGTTGCTACATCTAAGTTTTCAAGTGTTTCGATACGCTTAGTTGATGCATCCGACGTAGAAGCTATCTGAATTATCCTAATTTCATTCTTGTTGTTGTCTACATTACTTGTAAAATGTTTCCAAAATTTATAAAGATCCCAAAAATAGTCATCCTTCATGGCGATTGCATCAATAATATAATTCAAATTGTTGAAGTCTCTCTGTTCCGAGAAGTTTGGCAAAATCATTAAATATCATAATGGGTCGTTCATCTAGATTCTGTTAATCTGGTTATCAAGATTTCTCGTTGTTTATACATTCTCCTTAGGATCTCAGCATTTTATACATTAGCGGTCTCGTAATTTTCAGCATCAATATTTATATCTTCCTCTAAACATTGTTCAGAATTAAGGGTTGCTACATCTAAGTTTTCAAGTATTTCGATACGCTTGATGCATGCGATGTAGAAGCCATATGAATTAGCCTATTTTCAATCTTGTTGTTGTCTACATTACTTGCAAATTGTTTCCACAATTTATAAAGATCCCAAAAACACTCATCCAATCTGGCGATTGCATCAATAGCATAATTCAAATTATTGTAGTCTCTCAGGTACGAGAAGTTCAGCAAAATCATTTAATATCATAACGGGTCGTTCATCTCGATACTGTTTATCAGAATTATCTTGTGATTTACCCAAGCATTTACTGTAATCTAGTCTTAGTTCTAGGAAAATCTTTATTTTATTTGCTAACTCTATTAACCACCTAGGTACAAAAAATGTGTCTCTTTAGACATGTAGAAACCTAAGTACTAACCTTTAGGTGTATGTAATAGGAGATTTATAGACTTACGTTGCTAAAGAATGTTCTTCTAGAGTAACGAAAACTGGAGAAGGATCACAACATGATCGGTGTTCAGGATTTTTTCATTTAAACGCAATAGTAGATTTTGGAGTCCGTATTTTATATACACGTTATGCAAGGAATTACCGTTTCTGACTTCTTGAACTGCGATGTCTATTAAGTTTGAATTGTAATCAGATCTTTTAGGCATTTTGCAATGTATAGGTGAACCTTACTGTAGAAATCTATGCGTTCTAAAAGCAATCTGAAATATCAGAAAAGGTTACCTAACGACCTATGTAGATACCTAAATAGGTAGCGAAAGTATGGCACAAACTGCCTGTCCAATAACTGTATTCATATAAAAATGAATGAATTGTGTTCCTGGGAAACATTAACTGTCTTGGGTAGAGCTATCGAAATATTAAAAAGATACCCTTATACAGCTTTCAATGTGCAAGATGAAAGTGGATAGAGTACACAATTTATTTGAAACACAGTTATCGAACATTGTCCAATAACTGTCTTAATGCAAGATTTTTCTTTACAGTAATTGGATACGTTATTTTAGCGAAAAACAAACACTAACACAATTGTAGGTTAGACCCAACAATGTTATAGACTTACCTCTTGAACATAGAATAAAACTTTTGTAATAAACACTAACAATAGGGGTGATATTTATTAATTAACACCTTCACTTTCTTTAATCAACATAACATAATCCATCCCTCTTTTACCCAATGGGTGTCGAGGTTTTGTCCTGTTATACTTTCGTACTGTCATTGACCCACTTCCGCCATTCACTTCTGTCCGCACTTTTTATCTTTGCTTCCTTAAAATCTATACCACTGTTTTTTTTAAATTTCACATATTGTTTTATTCCATGTTTTTGCAGGTCTACCTCTCCCTGTTTTTTCAACCGGTCCTGCTTCCCATATTCTTTTTGTAAGTATTGTTTCCTTCATTCTGTTAAGGTGCCCCAACCATCAGACTTTATTTCCCTCTATTTTCTTCTTTATCTTTAACTAAACCGTTTACAAAAGCTGCAAAAAAGGCGGGAAGAAGAATGAAAAATCGGAGAGTTACACAAACCTGTACCTAATTCAAAGTTTATTGTCACGTTCGACAAACATTGCATATGTATCTCTCTGGTACACGGCAATATTGCCTAATTCGCATAGAAACATAATTTTTAAAATTAAAAATCACATTGTCCAATAACTGTCGGTATCCAATACCTGCAGGTTTTACCCTAATGAGAAAAACACCTGTAGTTATGAAATTGACTAATGGCATCTCGTAATTATTAGAAACAATAATAATAGGAAACAGATTATTTCTGTCGAACAATTTGTCAGTATAAGAATTTTATTTTCGGATTATAGGCATAATTAATAAAAGCCTATAGTTATGTCCACACCTCTTAAATCATACAGTATACAGAGGGGTCACTTTTACGACGCCCACCATTAGGATCCATTAAACGGAAATATATACAGAGTTGGTCAAATGGGATAAAAGTTTCTCATTTTCGTGCCTTTCAATATAATGAAACGAAATCCGGGATATCTTGCATAGTTCCTGAAATATCGCTGAATCACTAAAGAGTGCACTTTCCTCTTCTAACTTTTTTACTTTTGCAGGAAATTTTACGAAACTTCGCACTATTTCATTTTTCGACGTAAGCTCTCTGATGACAGTGCCAAAAATTTTCTGCGCCAACTAGAAGGCCAAATTTTCATAGTCAACTTTTGATTTTTTTATGGCCGCAATATTGGATTTTAATAGCATTTAAAAGAGCGAAAAGTTCCGATTACAACCATATATAACACATGGGTAATCTGGTATTATTCACCACCAAATATCGGCAATTTAATTTTTTTGTTCAAAATCAAACTGCTGTGGACTGCTCTAAAAAGTTGCCATGGAATGGCAACTTTTCAGCAGTTCTTTTCTGTAGTTTGCAACTTCGCGAATGAATTGTACAAAACTTGGACGATGATGCATATGGACCAAACCAACGTGTTCATTGCAAGATAGATGTGTGTTTGTTGATTCCTCGAGGTCAAATCAAGATTTGCTTTCTTTGTAAAATCTATTACATCAGAAATACATCCACAGTAATCAAGTCACAGTCACATCTGCATTAAATATCGATTTTCGTATACCAATTGAGACACAAATGAACGATACTTGAATATTCTCGTGTATTACATACTTTTACATAATACATAATTTATAATACACTGCAGCCGTATTTACCTAAGAACTACCCCCACTAGTTTACCATCACTTGGGATTACCTCGAATTTGCTAACAAATTGCCGCCACTATTTGTGGATCAGGAAACTCAAAATTTTGCATACATCCTCCAGTTGACATCTACCAGTGTTATTGTGCCATACTGGTATGGCATCATCTCTTAATATCTAATACAAGTTTCTATTGTAACTTTTGAAGACTTCCTATGTGATAATCGAGTAAAATTATTATTTTTGTCTGTAGATATTCCGTCTTTCATGTCGATTGTAACAAATTTTCATTCTAAAGTAGACACCCACTTCCGGTTGCCAATTGTTTTCCAAAATATGTTCCAATATAAGGAAATTATGTTACAAAAATCATATTTCCAAACTTTTGTTCAATTATCTCGAGCAGTTTTTGACTTTTCAAATCAAAAGAAAAAAATAATGTAAGAATATTTAAGAAAATGTAGCCAGAAATTTACTCCGTTTCTAGACTTCGCACACAGGGTGTTCGTAAAGTATGGAATGAATTCATTATTTCCGAAATTGAAAACATTTCATAAAATTAGTTATGTTCAATTACCTCGAGCACTTTTTGACTTTTCGAATAAAAAGAAAAAAGAACATAATAATCAAGAAATTATAGCCCGACATTTGCTCTGTTTCTATTGAAATTTTTGAGGACATCTCATACAGGGTGTTCGTAAAGTATGGAATAAATTCATTATACAGGGTGGTCACTTTTACGACGCCCACCATTAGGATCTATTAAACGGAAATGTATACAGAGTTGGTCAAATGGGATAAAAGTTTCTCATTTTCGTGCCTTTCAATATAATGAAACGAAATCCAGGATATCTTGCATAGTTCCTGAAATATCGCTGATCACTAAAAAAATGCACTATCCTTTTCCTTTTGTAACTTTTTTACTTTTAAAGAACATTTTACGAAACTTGGCACTATTACATTTTTCGACGTAAGCTTTCAGATGACAGTGCCAAAAATTTTCTGCGCCAACCACATGGCAAAATTTTCATAGTCAACTTTTGTTTTCACGCCTTTTAATATTCTGAAAATAAATCCGGGATATCTTGCACAGTTCCCGAAATATTTCTGAAAAACCGAAAAGTGCACTTTCATTTTCCTTCTATAATTTTTCTACCTTTGAAGGAAATTTTTCGAAACCTGGCGCTCTTACATTTTATGTTTATGTGTTGCAATATTAAATTTTAATAGCATTCAAAAGAGCGAAAAAATCAGATTTCAACCATGTATAACACATCGGGAATCTGACATTATTTACTACCAAAAATCGACAATTTAGAATTTTTTTTGCTAAAATCAAACTGCTGTGGACTGCTCTAAAAATCAAGTTACCATGGAAAATAACAAATTACCATTTTGACAATTCTTCATACAAAGAAAATAACTTCTGATTAATTTTATTGTGTATAAAGTGACAAAAAAGAGATGGTATCTTTGATTATTGAAAATGTCAAGATATTATCCTCAACATGAAAACATTGACATGTACAATCTTATGTAAGGAATTACAGAAATGCGACAGTTATATTTAGAATTTATAGTGAATTGTACACCGAAACAGCCAGATCCAACAAATTTTCGGCGTTTGTGGAATCGTATAAAATGTCAGATTACCCATGTGTTATACATGGTTAAAATCGGATTTTTTCGATTTTTTTAATGCTATTAAAATCCAATATGGCGGCCATAAGAAAATCAAAAGTTGACTATGAAAATTTTGGCATCTAGTTGGCTCAGAAAATATTTGGCACGGTCAATAGGAAGCTCACGTCGAAAAATGTAAGAGTGCCAAGTTTCGTAAAATTTCCTTCAAAAATATAAAAGTTATATAAGGAAAAGGCAAGTGCACTTTTTCGGTTTTTCAGCGATATAGAATAATAAAAGGCATGAAAATAAGAAACTTTTATCCCATTTGACCTACTCTGTATATATTTCCGTTAATAGATAGTAATGGTGGACGTCGTAAAAGTGACCAACCCATATAAACGATAAATAGGCTATTGACCCCATACGAAAATGTTTGCGCCATTTTATAGATTTTTTTGCATATTTTGTTCGGCGCACATTTTGTACCTTTTGCGAACCTTCCCAGCTCGAATAATAACCTTGGTATGGCCACATCCGATATTTATTGCTTGAAATTGGCGATTGATTGTTGATCTAATATCCATTCACGATTAACTTTTACTAAAGTAGGCTAAGTTAGGGTACAAAATTCCTACTTCAAACATAATAAAAAAATAGTAAGGCTTACTTTACTACAACTTCATCGTGAATGAATATTACGGTCATATATTTCTCTGAAACTGTAAGGTTAACCATTTGGTCACAAGGGAGTGCTGAATTGCATAAACGGTTATCAGAATTTCAGTTGTCACATAATTGTAAATGTATTACATATAATAATACACAGTGTTATATTTTACGTTAAAACTTGTGAACGCTTTCTAATTATAAATAACAGTAATAAAAACATTCCAAAATCAACAAACTTTAACCTACTGAATTAAAAAGTTTTAAATTTTACCCACGTTACACCGCATACGCTGCGAAAGGATGCCGGCATGTGCTCGTTAGTTGCAGAATTAGTATGCACGGCACGACTGTTTCCCCACACTTGAAGGCTTAATTTTACATTGTCTGTATCAGTGATGTAATTAAATTACAATGCGAATGGTAATAACCGGCCGAAATAAATCACAAACTTTCGACGAGTTTAATGAGTTCGGGCCTCCGGGGACAAGAACACAAATTTGTCCAACTTTTAAAAGCAAACTAATACGGCGGCGGGGATTGACTTAACGATATTTTAATTATGTTTTCAATGGAATAAGCAATCAATAATTTACGGCCCCGCTCAGGATAAAAGTGGGAAACGCAAATCGAGTCGCCCGCGATGAATATCGATTTTGCGGATGAAAATGTGTTTACAATGGATAAGCTGCACACTGCACGAATCTGCAATAAATTCAATATTCAATAATACATATAGGCCACCGGAAGCAAAATTGAAACTGATGAAGATAGCGTTATCTGATATTGAATGAGGATGGAAAGAAAATTCCCAAGAACCTTTGTGAGAGGGAAATCTTGTACTTAGAATGCGATTTACTCTGAGGTAATCTACTTAAGGTTTGTGCATCTAGGCCGTTCTACGGATGTAAGGGATGCATTGCAATGAAACAATTCGATGTAAAATGTTCCTAGCGATTACTTCGTGATGCATCAAGTAAAATATGTGTGCTTTAATTTTTGATTTACTATTAAAAGTTGTCTTCATATTTCAGGCAATCATAACAAAAATATTGTACTGGAAAAGAAAATTATATACTACCTACAGCAGCTTTTTATTATTTAAAACCAATCTACGATTAAATAAAATTCAGAACACCATGTTCACAACGAAACATTTATTTGAACTAAATGTACATTTCCACAGCGATCCTATCATCTTCAATAGAAAAAAAGTACCTACTATCATTATTATAATGTTCATCATCTACTGAAGATGATCACTTATAGGATGAAATGTACATTTTGTTCAAATAAATGTGGTATTATGAAAAAGGTGTTCTGACTTTTATTTAAAGATT
Organism: Othius punctulatus; assembly: GCA_951805005.1. Lineage (NCBI taxonomy): Eukaryota > Metazoa > Arthropoda > Insecta > Coleoptera > Staphylinidae > Othius > Othius punctulatus. The sequence goes on along the minus strand of OX638141.1, from coordinate 42,847,349 downwards.
CTGTGACAAGCTCCTAAATAGATGTGTAAATCTATGATTTATTGCACTGCAGTTTTGCTTTTTATATTTTTTAAGTAAATTTGAACAATTGAAAATTGTCGATAGCAGTTAGGGATAAAATACGTTTACCACTCACTACTCTGACAATTTGAAAGTATAAAAAAATTGAAAAACGCGGAAAGACCCTTTAGGTCGATAGTCTAATAAAGATTATACTAATACTACTGTGAACACAACGTTGCACTGAAAGTTATGTGCTGTCCTAATTTTTGTTCCTTTTTATTATTTTATTTTAAACATATCAATTCCATTATAAGTTTTAGGTTTTTTTTATGTTTTAGAAAAATATGGAAAGAACGCTCCACCGAAGCGAATGAAAGAGCAGCAATGGAGTTTCAGAATTCCTCTCCGCCGCGGAAAAGCCATTAACGGATGAATTTATTTTTTGGACAGTTTCAGCAATCAGGGCGTCCCATAAAACACTCAGCCCCGTTCACTTCAGTACTTCTTAACTGTGGAAGTTCGCACAATCGGCATGTGGGGGCAGTTTCGTTAGGAAAGAATGTTACAGATGGGATTGCACCTCTGAGGGTAGAACAACTGACCACTATTTAAATCACAAGCCCGTTGGTTACTTATGGCTGTTGCCTAAGAGTAATTATCGTCCTGGGGCTGCTGTAACTGGACCAACTCGACCACAGCGACAGGACATTACAATCGTTATGCAATAGAAATTGTCTGATCGACGTTTATAATTATGGGTACTTTCAATCTATCTAAATAGGGAAAACAAATATGTTGTTCATGCAAAATTTTACATAATTATATTACAAAGATATTATTTGATAACCGATAAAACGCACGATTTAACTTATTGAATCATTCAATGAACAATATTAATTCAGTATAAATATTTGTAAAAAAATTATAAGAAAGTATTTAAAAACTAATAGCTTAGTTTAATTTTTTAAAACTTAACTCCCATATATACTTAGTAGGTATGGGGCCACTTGGGCTGACCTTGAATGATCTCTGCATGGTATGTTGCTTTCGTGGGCGAGCGTTAGCGTATACAGGGTCGTCAAATAAATGGAATCGGTGCGAAATTTAAAAATAATCAACCGCTTAGAGACTTGGTGCTCCAGGATCAGACCTCTTATAAAGAGTATGATATAAACAGCATCATTATATCAGAATGATCCAAAGAGGCTGATGTAAATAGATTGACATAAACAGGCTGATATAAGCCTAATATACAGGGTGTTTCATTGGGAAATGCGCATACAGTAATGGTTGATGCGGCACACCTAGGTGATTCTAAATAAACTATATTTTATGGGTCTATCGTTCTTTGTAACCAATATACAGGGTGATTAATTAATATTGCCAATTTTTTCAATTAATCATGACTTACGAACCACCCTATACATTTTTGTAATATTTGGTACGTATGTTCTTTGTCCACTGTAGTATCGATTAACATAATAAATGAAAATCATATTCTAGGTGCGGTCTTAAAAAAAATAATAAGTAGGTTTCTACTCGAAACAACACCCTGAATATCAATATTTTAAAATTTTGTATGCGTATTTGGAATGAGCAGAAAAAATTAAGTAACACTGAATGTATTTGGTACTTCCGAATACAACTTTGTTACTTATTAACTTGAGTCAAATCTAGATGTTTCGATAATAAGGTGGCACATAATTAAAAATAAATAAATTTGCTTTCATAAATGATCATTTTCCAGCTATAATCAATAAAATCATCAACTATTTCACATTCTCTTAATTTCTGGATCCTAACCTTAATGTAAAACGAGAGCACAGGTCCGTATTTGGGACAAAATATTATTATCAATGATTAAAGAATGATTATAACATTTGTTCATTGCGCTACATTAAAAAAACAAAAAATGAAAAAAAAATTTCGTTTCAACAGTAAATGAGTGGGAATCAAATTTTGTTGAATATTAATTTTTGTCTCAAACTAAAAGTAAAAAGCAATGATCCTTACGTTTTATTCGCCCTGTATTCAAATGTATATTAAGAATGAATTATGCAAACTGTTTCCCCAAAGGTATAAGAAAAATTATATAGCAGTGCCATCATGTATTTGACAAAATTTTATGGGTCGTTATGCTTACATCCTTTCTGCTTTTAAAAACATTCGTAAGCACATTGTAAAGTAACAACTTTCAGCCCAAAATTTCTATCAGCTTGAGTAAACGTGCGGATTACAATCATGTATAAAGACACCTACGAATATGCACGTATGTGTTTGTGGGCGGATATATTTATGTAAGTATGAGCTAAATATAACTAAATATAATATTTATTAATAATATAAAAATTAAAAATTATATTAAAAAATCAATCACTTCGGGTTGTTATCAGCGAATCTTGATTTAAAACAATCAATTTGAAATTAAAATGTTTAGAACAAAAGCACGATTGAAAAAGGTTTTGAAAAATTTGGCAACCAGATGTAGATGTTTGGTGTGTAAAACAAAGTTTAGTTTTCATGAATCATGTCCTAAATATTAGATAAATTTAAAAAATATTATAATAACAGTTGAAGAATATTTTTAACTACAAAAAGTTTTGGAAAAAAGCAACTAAATGAAATACAGTACTAGACACAAAAAACGGGTCAACTCTTAAAGCAATTTTTCCTTAATGTTTCCTGAGTAAGTTAAAAAATTGTAATTGTGATTTTAAGAACAAAAACACGATTGAAAAAGGTTTTGGAAAAAATGGCAACAAGAAGTGGATGTTTGGTGTGTAAAATAAAGTTTAATTTACATGAATCTTGTCTCAAATATCATAGAAATTTTAAAAATATTAGAATACCAATTGAAGAATATTTAAAACTACAAAAAGTTTTGGAAAAAAGTAACTAAATGAAAACAGTTCTAGACACAACAAAATGGGTCAACTCTTAAAGCAATATTTTCTTAATATTTCCTGAGTAAGTTAAAAAATTGTTATTAAGATTTTAAGAACAAAAACACGATTGAAAAAGGTTTTGGAAAATATGGCAACCAGATGTGGATGTTCGGTGTGTAAATCAAAGTTTAGTCTGCATGAATCATGTCAGAAAATTTAAAAATATTAGAATAACAGTTGGAGAATATTTTAAACTGAAAAAATGTCCATCAAGTTGACCCGTTTTATTGTGTCTAGTACTGTATTTCATTTGGTTACTTTTTTACAAAACCTTTTTCAGGAAAAAAGTAACTAAATGAAATACAGTACTAGACGCAATAAAACGGGTCAACTCTTAAAGCAATTTTGCCTGAATTTTTGCTGAGTAAGTTAAAAAGGTGTAATTCGGCAAAAAACTGATTTCCTTATATAATCTGCGTTTCATTTATTTTTTTAAATTAATTTATATTCCTATTATACAGGGTGTCCGCGCTAATGGACCATATACCTTCCTATCAATATATTCATCCTATCAAATCAATATATAGAATATGAAAATAAGATTGTTTTTAGAAAATTGCAAGTATAAATATTGTGGCAATTTAATATATCTTCGGAAGCTTAAACAAAATATCTAAAAATTCCATTAAACCTACAGAAAATCTATCAGAATATTATGTGAAAAAGCGGAATTGTTTGCATTTTCTGATATTTTGTCGACCATTGAATTCATATTTCCAAGTTGATAGAAATTACATATACTTACTTATTTTAATTTTAAATATTTATATAAATAAATTTATTTAATTTTTACAATGAAAATGTATAGTTTTTTTGAAATTTTAAGCAATCTAACTATTTTTTAAATATTTTCTTATAGAATATTATGTGGAGATTCGGGCTTTTATTGATATTTATTATATTTTACAGATATAAGAAATTTTATGAAAAACTTACAAATGTTTTATATAATTTGGTCATTATTATATCGTTTTATAGTATATTAAATGAAGGTTCTGAATTTATTAGAAACTTCATATATTGAAAAACAAATTATGAAATGTTATACATTTTATGCAATTTTCTAAAAATCTATAGAAGATTGAATGACATTCACAAACGCAATATTTTACAAAAATGTAATGCTATTTTATGGAGGTTTGTTTTTTTTTTACACATTTTCAGCATTATTTAGGTGGTGTATAAAATATAATAGAAGATTGTGCAGTGATTAATGAAAATGTATGGAAGTTTTAATGAAGATTTTACGCATTCAATTAATACGTTTATTTTATGGTATTTTGTGACTATTTTGTGTACTTTCGGTAGTAGTTCAGCAATTGTTAAACATTTCTTAAAGTTTAAAAGAAAATTGCAATAAGATTTCTGAAAATTTATAGAATATTTAGGCCCAGTTGTACGATTGTAGATTATCTTTGATCGTGGTTCAGTTTCTAATGATACCACTGTATTAACAATGGCAACCATTGTATTCAACATTTTGTAGGAAATTGCAGGGAAAATTGATGCACGTTGTCATTGCATATTCTCTGCCTATTCTAACCCCGCACCCCCAAGAGAACAAAGTTATTATTATTTCTTTATTTAACCACACTATGTTAATATTATTCCTATTCTCAATCTCTCAATATTTATATCTTCTCAATATTTATAATTATCAAGTGTTTTTTCGAAAAATATTAAATCTGTGTAATTTGTGTACTTATTTTACGAAGTAATAGCTGAAATATTTTCCTGCGTGCTGCAAAAAATAAAACGTATTATTCCAATTCCGAACCTACATCAAAATATAATATTGCTGTCGACATGTTGAGCGGTTTTTTGTTAGGGGTAAAGATTGCGTTTCGACGGAGAGTTGTTTTTCACCTTATTTCTTAAGTTTGTATTCATAAACATATGGTACAGACCAGGCTGCATAATTGAAAATATATGTTCTGATATTTATGCGGAAAATAATAATACAGACATTAATTTTCAATCTAAAACTGTATTTCTTTTAAATTAAACAAGCGGTTTTCATGAAAAAAAAGGTAAGATCTCTAGCCGTGGGTTCAAACATTTGTATGTAGTTACACTTCGAATCAATAGAAAATAATAATGACCATTATTTTTTTTTTTACCTTTATAATAAATATTATGAGAAACTGAGCAAGTTATCACTGTTAGCAACGTGGTAAAAGTAATGAAATTATAAAATAGTAAAGTGACTCTGAAATTATCGTCAGTGAAACAAGAATATAGTGTGACTCCAAATATGAGCATTTTAAAGTAATAATTATATACATAGAGTCATGCTCATATAAATCTAGTACAAAACCTTTTACATTGCTATATAAAATTGCTATTGTAGCCTAATTTCTTGTACTAGATTTATGTGAGCATGACTGTACATCATACGAAAATGCACAATTTCTTAGAAGTGTTTTATGGGAATCTCAAATAAATGTGCAATTAAATTTTAGCAACAGAAAAAACAATTACTGGCAAATTGACCCTATTCTATATATATTAAAACAGCGACGTTAGCTAAACTCTGTTCTATTTTTATTTTTAACAAAGGGCCGGTTTTACAATCATGTAACATCCTTGTTCCTGGTTCAATTACCTAGGATACAATTGTTGAAATAATTGTATCCTAGGTAATTGGACAAGGAACAAGGATGTTCCACGATAGTAAAACTGGGCCTAAGAAGACTGTGGTTTCATTTTATAAAATTTTACACATCACCAACAAAAATGAGCTGACAGTGAACCAAATAGTTATAGTCAAATTTCTAACAACGTTGCCTAATTCATATATTAAAATAATTAAATTATTGCTTCAATCATTCAAGTGTGCTGGTTTTTAAATTATTTTCAAAGTAAATCAATCATCAACTATATTTAATATTATAATTTAACTGATTTGTTTTTGTAAAATAAAAATAGCAAATAAATTCTGTACTCAATAGATACTGAATTTGATGGCAGCATTGCCCACTGTCTTAAAATATAACCTCTTTTATTTAAATATAACCTATATTTTCATGTCCAGTGACTTTTTATATTGGCCAACAATACTGTCACCCTAACAGAGCCAACTTAGTTAAAAATAAAAATGGAACAGAGTATTCATTTTGACAGTTGCTATTTGAAAAACTTCGATCCTGATAGATAGAACGTGATTTTAACAGCGCTTTTAACTCTCACCGCTATTAAAATATATACAAATTGGGCAAATTATATGACGCTAATCATCATTTATAATATATCGCTAATGTATCATTTTCAGTAAAAGTGGAGTTACTGTGTTTAGGTTTCACCGAAGTTACGTTCATTTCTAAAATTACATGTCTTTAAAATTAAACATGTTGTTTATTGTTTGTTACATGTTTGTTCATTGGTAGTAGCATGGACAAAACAAATAAAATTAATAAATTTAAAAAGTGAGTTTAAAATTATATTAATTTAAAAATTTGAATTTCTTTGAAATTTTCATTTATTTAAGTACCCCTAATAAATTGATGTTAAGCTCACTGATCGTATAGAAGACAGAAATAAACAAGTAAAAGAAACAGTAATTCCTTGTTGTAGATACAGTCGTTATCTTAAAAATTTAATCCATTATGTGTGCAATAAAATTGTGTTTCTCAATTTGTAAAATCAATACTCTTCTTATTGTGTTGTAGGATATAAATTGAAGCGTAGAGAATTTGTACTGCAAGATATTGCTTGAATCAGTATACACATATCGATTTTAGATTTATGGCGAGGAAGTGTAATACCTACGTGATACCATTAAATCGTTGGTAGTGAAATATTATGTAATAGTATTACCCCTGTTTGCTATATTTTATACTCTAATGTTCAAATAGACTTTTGTCTTAATGTAAATTTTTGTATATCTTGTAAACAATTGAAAATCAAATAATATTAATTCAAAAGGCACGTTTCAAAAATTGATAACATTTGATTTTGTAATTTTACTTTATTCTCAGAAAGTAAAACAAATAGGTATAAACAAATCTTTACAAAATATGTTTAAAATTAAACGGGGAAGCCAGAAACATAATAATATATAGGGTGTTCTATTTAAAACAACAATAGTTCATGGCTACTTCCGGTTCAACCGGAAGGGATAGAAGGTTGAAAGTATTTCACCCGAGGAGAACAGAATCAGCCATGTTAGGATGACTTTTTTCAAATTATTATTTTATCTGAAACCCCATAACCTTTTAATGGCCCATTAGCCATTAAATACACGTTGTATAACCTACAAAGTAATTTGTGTTTACAGTAAATTACATTCACTCAGTCTTATTTGTATTCCTGAAAGTAGTCGAGAGGCTGAAACAATTGTACAGCATTTCTACAAATTCGTAAAACTTTAATTGTTTTATTTACATTTGGTAAATTACTATAACGATTTTTCGATAATTTGAATATTTAAGAATCTATATTATCAATGAGCTCTTTTACAAACGAGTAACTATCCCATTTTTGAGGGATATCACACTCAGCTTAACGCGAAAAAGAAAGGGAACATAATTAATGAATAAAGTACGTGCTGAAAAAGTGCTGATCATTGTGTCCGCAGGCCAGAGGCAATCTTTGGTTTCTTTTAAGTCCTAATTCATCTCGGTCGGTCGGCCACGTCAGAATGATTAATGTCGAGGTTTCTTTTGCAATTTTATGTTCTATAAATATGGCTCTGTCGAACGTTTAAATTAACCTCGTATCTTAAAGTGGTCTCCGAATAATAATACTCATAACACTGAAGCTGACCATTTTGTGCAATTGGTTTCTAGATATACAGCTTTTATTATAATTTAAGTGGCCATTTAAGCTTACTGCGAGAAATCGTTTCAATCTGTGTAACGTTACTCTATATGGGTGTCATGCATGAGAACTGCTCGATATGGTATTTAGGTTTTACGTTGAGCTTGACCGACAAGTAAGTTTGGCTTAAAAGAATAATACTTAAATGGAATCCATATACTATAATAATAACAATTACCGAAGATACATTGAGTTGTGTATATGAATATTGTATAATATATTTATTTCTTTATTTAACGACGACCTATTACTGCTACTATGGCTAATTACCTTCGCCAAGGAACGATCCACCACACTTGGAAATTTTGCCTTAAATAATTTCGCTTCATCCATATCAGGTAGATTAAGGTGCACGTACAACTTAACAGTACACGGGATCCATGCTTCAGTTCCCCTCCAAAGGAACGGCACTTTGATGTCATAGAATTTAGGATTATTTTTCAATATTGTATTTTGATACAAAGCCCATTAGTAGACTGCTCCAATTTCAGCATAGTATAAATTGAAAAGCAAACGAATAATAATGATAAAATTAAGTCTCCATAAGGATTCAACACCAACAAAAATACTTAAAATTAATGACTTGGATTTGATGTTAGTAGTAATGCAATGACAGTTCTGCCGCAAGTCTCCCATAAGAAATACATGGGAGAATTGTTCGCTACTTTACGCCATTTTATCTTTGTACAACGGGTACCCTATGCTTGACGTCGGCCTGTTTCTAAAGAGATTTTTTTATACCAGCCTGTCTAAAAGTGGCATGCCTAACGTCAGCCTGTTCAAAAAGAGACTTCTTTTAGGCAGGCTGGTATTAATATACCTCCTTAGAAACAGGCTGATGTCAGGCATAGGCAACCGTACAAAAACAAAATAGCGAAAAGTAGCGAAAATTCCCACGTATATCTTATGGGAGATTTGTAGCAGAACTGGCATATGATTACTACTAGGCTACTGAACTGACTCGCCCTACTGCCGGTACACTGTAATTGCGAGCAGCCAGCTACTTGGGGCAGCAACTGGTTGTTTCCATAAGTGTAACCGGCCTAACTATCAGAAACTATCTAACCATAAGTTAAATATCAGAGTATAGTCGACCCAAAAATCTAAGAATATTACGACTTTGACTTTTAAGTATTTTATGGGGGTTTTATTTGGTGTTGCCACAAAATCATCGCTTATACTGGCTTTGGGTCTTTATACAAGCCAGTATAAGCGCTGATTTTATGGCAACACCAAATAAAACCCCCATAAAATACTTAAAAGTCAAAGTCGTAATATTCTTAGATTTTTGGGTCGATTATACCAGACAATTTCCTGATTTTTATAACTACTCTTTTATATTAAAAGAAAGTATTATAGGCGAAATATAGAAAAAAAAGTATACAAATTTCGATTCATAAAGCTGCTGTAGCCTGTGGCGTTGTTTTTACATAAGAACTTGGAGCAGTGTGCAAAATCATGATTTATGACACTTGTTTCATAAATATTACTTTGCAAACCGCTCCTTCTGGATTCATGTAAATATGTTTGATACCACTGTTTTACGCATTTATTATTAATAATAATAATAATAATAAAGAATATTTATTAGCAAAGTTGATGTTTTTAGTAACCATTAATGGCGTATCGAGTTAATCTTTTAAATGACAACGCTATAATTTTCCTATCCAATCAAATTATTATTGATTGATTTTATGTATAATTAGGTATTTAATCTTTTATGTATTTCTAATTTTACATTTTCACTATCTCAACATGTTTCTATTATTATTATTTTTATTATAATTATAATTATTATTATTATTGTCACATAAATTATCAATATCACGTTTTCATGAATTATTAATTTACGAGCAAAAGTTTATTTGAACATTCGGAGCTTCTGGCAGTTTGGAATAATTCACGCTAATTCTTCATTATACAGTAAATTTATCAGAGTTTAAGTATACCTCAACTCAATTCATTTCCATATCTTCTGATGTACGAACTTATTTTACGAGCCTGTATTATGAATATTTACTGTATATTTACAGCATTGCTAGGCGCCATTTTCAATGTCATGATATTTTAACGCATTAATTTCTGTTTATATTATGATTGTTTATGTTATATTGTATATACAATACCTTTGTTAATATTGTGCACAGGTATATTCTGCTGTTATTTATACCGTTTCACATTATTATTACATGTAGTGATGTTTTAAATAATTATTATAGATTTAAAGTAAACATACCTACATAAACATGAAACATATAATTGAATATTGCATAAATAATAGCTGTATCTATAAAGATAATTGAAATTGTACTCGATTCCACTTAACAAATATCTGCACTTTCTCCATATCTACGATTTTTTATAACTTATTTTGATGAAATTATATAACAAAATAATATTTACTGCAATTTTCTTAGGGTGTACAATAATAAAAACACAGTGTGGTGGTACAGTTTGGAACAAAATGTGTAATTTCTGCATTTTTTCGAGAAAATAACTTGACTGATAGATTTTAGATTTTAAAATAACATCTTCTGATTTAACAATTAACTAATTAAAGGGCTCGGGGCAAAAATGGACATAATCTATATTAAAAAAAAACAGTACATTACCAAAGAAAACGTCTCTTAAATAAAGTAAAAAGCCATTGAACAAAAATTGCGGCTTTCCGATAAAGGTAGCATCACAGACTTACTATACAATTATAATTCTATTACCATATTGACGAAAAGTTTTCTTTGGTCTCATGTTTTTTTTTAATGTGGCATACGTTCTTTTTTGTCCCAAGCATTTCAGTTATAACAATTAATTTATAACGATTTTATATATAGCAATTTTACACATACAACAATTTTATTCATAACTCAATTGGTCTTGGAGCAATGACAGACATTCGTAAACCTCGTAGACCTTTAGACCTTATAGACCTCGTAGACCTTCGTGGACCAATTTAGGCAGACTTTCGTAGATTTGATTTCTAGCAATTTTACATATGCAACAATATTATTTATAACGCAATAGGTCTTGGAGCAATGACAGACGTACGTGAGACCTCGTGGACCTTTAGACCTTGTAGACCTCGTAGACCTTCGTAGACCATTTTTGGCAGACCTTCGTAGATTTTATTTATACCAAGTTTACATATGCAACAATTTTATTTATAACGCAATTGGTCTTGAAGCAATGACAGACATTCGTAAACTTTAGACCTCGTAGACCTCGTAGATCATCGTAGACAATTTTTAGCAGACCTTCGTAGATTTTATTTATAGCAATTTTACATATGCAACAATTATATTTATATCGCAATTGTTCTTGGAGGAATGACAGATCGTCGTAGACCTCTAGAGCTCCTAGACCTCTTAGACTTTCGTAGACCATTTTTGGCAGCCCTTTGTAGCAGTCACCGTAAAAAAATGCGATTTTTTAAGAAAATTACATATTTTCATCGGATAATCGAGGTTATTAGGTACGTACTGCTATATCAGATTTGTAAACAATATTTTCAGTGTATAATTGAAATAATAAAATTGGAAGTAGAAACATAGAAAGTCCAAAATTAACATTAAAAAAAACAGATAAACCTTCGATTGATAGTTGATAGAAATAATTGCTTATGTATTATCAAAAAGTATTTTTACCACAGAAACGATGCAATAATTTATCGAATTTCAGTACACGTTTTTATGTATTTGTGACAAATTTGTGATGAATAGAAACATATTTTATAAAAAGCAACTGAAGAGCACCCTACAATTGAAAACTCTGCTACAGCAGCGGAATAAGTACATTTTTCAAAACTTTTCTGGGATATTACCGGTTTTAAGATAATAAATAGTACTTCACCGTTTGGTGCAATAACGGTAAAATTGCTGTATTGTTTGTTGTTCAAATTTATTAAAATTTACTAAATTGTCTAAATTTTTTGTTGTACATCTTTGTTTGTTGTTTAAATTTACTAAATTATCTAATTTTTTTTGTAGTTTTCAATATTTTCAAATTATATAATTTTTTTTCGAGTTAATAATAGAATATTTAAGATACCAGCAAATTTGTACTAAATGCCCTAATACACGGTTGTGTAAAGCTAATAATGTCTTTTTATTGCTCTCAATTTTGGCGCAAAATAGGTATCCACAGTAGTATAGGTAGTATAGGTAGTAGTATAGGTAAGGCCACACATATTTTCCTATAAAATTTATAACATAATATAGAAAATTTAAATAAATTCTGGAAAATATGTTACCAATACTAAAAGCTTTAACCGGAAAAAAAATTATAATCTTTAATAGTAAATAACTGAAATGTTTAGTTTTAATTACCTATAATTAACATTATATCCCTTTGTAAAAAAATTATATATTATAAATTATAATATCAACATTATTACTTTTATTTGTTTAATCAAAAAATCATAATGTTTTCAGAAGCAACTGAAAATTATTCCACCACTTTAAAATATCAACATTATTACATTTTTTTAATTTTCTTATTATTGTACTTACTGGTATGTATTAAAAGCACGTATTATTTGCTTATTATATAATTTTATTTATTAGATATAAAATTATTAAATTTTATTTTAAAATTTAATAATTAAATAATTATAATATACAAATCCCTACACCATTCTGTGGTAAAAGAGAAACTTCTATCCCTATAATTAAAATTATATCCTTTTGTTGCAGCAAAGTCTTTAATTATAATATCAACATTATTATTTTTATTTGTTTAATCAAAAAATCGTAATGTTTTCAGAAGCAACTGAAAATTATTCCACAATTAAAATATCAACATTACATTTTTTTTAATTTTCTTATAATTGTACTTACTGTTATGTTTTAAAAACACGTATTATTTTTTTATTATATAATTTAATTTATTAGATATAACATGATGACATTTTATGTTACAAATAATAATTAAATAATTATAATATACAGATCCCTACACCATTCTGTGGTAAAAGGGAAACTGATTATATATATAATATATAAAAACATAAACCTCTAATGATGCCTTAAGAAGCCGAAAAGTATAAGGTAAATAAATAAAGTTATATAAAAACCAAATAATACTGATTTTTTAAAACATGCCAGTAAGTACATTAATAATAAAATCAAAATTATTAATGATTGGTAAGTAGTTGATACCTACAATTCTCGATTTTTTTTAATAAAAAAATTATAATGTTTTCAGCAGCAACTTAAAAGCATTCTATAATTATAATAGAAACACATTTTTTTATATTTTTAATTAAAAATTCATAAAGTTTTTATCAGTAACTCATAAATAATGTTGCAGCTTTCGTGCAATTTTAGGAGGCTTTCATAATGTAAAATATATTTTCTACGTTTTCGTCAGACCAAACGAGTTCCAGACTAAGCGAGTGTTTAATGAAACGCCCGCGTGTGAAACGGTGTAAAAATAATTAAAACATAACAGCCTCACTTGCTCCATGTTAAGTTTTCATTGCAGCACGTTCTAGTTTTTACTTTTATATTTCCTTTTGTTTTGTTGCTCCTATAGAATCTGAATTATTATTTGGATAAAGCTGTTCAGTCTACTGCCCACAGATATTATGTATGCCTCACAAATGTCGGTAGCGTATTTGAATACCTATTGTAATTATTTTCTGTTACTGTATTAATCAAGTGTATAAAATATTTTATATTTTATTAATTCTGGCGCATTTTACTTTGTGATAAATTATGTATAAATAAATAATACAAGTTTTACCTTGTTGGTTTCACAACTAAATAAAAGTGACTATAGTTCAACCACATCAGGTGATCAATCATCAAACTTATGCTTGTATAAGGTATAAGGTATGTATAAGGTTGATAATGACCAGCTGATGTGGTCAAAACTATATAGCGACTATAATTTAATGAAATGTCATATAAAGAAAGTAAGTGATTAATATAATCTTACAATATACAGGGTGAGTTTTTTTTTTCATTTTAAGAATAGGGTTCTGGAAAACCATAAAACATAGAGATTCGGTTAAATGAGGAAAGAGTTGTCGTTTATTGTTCGTTAACACTCACCCTGTATATTTTTAAATTGCAGGAAATTAAGTAGTAAATCTGGTATATTGGTATACATGACACATATACATATATAAAATTTTCTTGATATATATATATATATATCAAATTTTCATTCAAAAATACTTTTTTAAAACTTTTCTTGAAAATATAGTTTTCGTACCATCGACTAGTTATGTTAAAACATGATTTAGCTAAAACTATTTTATTTTTGAAAATCAACTCAATATCCTTAAATTGCCAGAAATAAAACTTTTTTATATGGGTTCAGAGCCTGCTACAAGTTTCATTAAAAAAGAATTAATGTGATTGTCAAATATCTCTAAAAGTACATAAGTTAAATGAAACTAATTCATGATTTTATAATGACAAATGACTGTTCTAATGCCAAAAAAACCGTGAAATTTCCAATAAAAAGAGAGTAATGAAAAAAAAGATCTCAAATATCACTTTTTCGAATTGTGCTGCTATTTTTTTCCCGGATTTTTTTTTCTCGAGAAACGGCAAATTTATAATATTTTTCCGGGAATCCGGGGAAATACAAAAAAGATAAATTGAAGATGAACCTAAAAAAAACTGAAAAATATCTAATGAAAAAGCTCATGGTTTGATAAAAAAAAAAACAAAGTACGTAATTAATATTAAAATCAGGAATTATTCTGTTCTATTTTATAAGTTAAACAATACTTTAAAAAATGAAGGCAGTCCAGCTAGATATTTAAAATTTGATGAAGGTGAGAATAACAATAAAGCCTATATCAACACTTTCAGTTGATATAGGCTTTATTGTCATCAGAACAACTAATAATTTCTGTAAATTCTTTGTAATAATGGTTCAAATATTTTTCACACATTTTTTTTGTTAATTTCTTTTTGTATTTTTGTAGACGATGGTCTTTTTGCTTCACTCTTTTTCATCGAGTAATGAGAGTATTTTATTTCAATTAATTCAATTCTAATTGAAATGCATATTAATTTAAAAAAATCTACCTAGTATTTTTCCAATGCTATTCTACCTTGTATTACTTATCCATCAGCAAATTTAGTTCTACTTTATGCTTTTCTTTTGAATATTCTTGCAAAATCAACTTTTTTTATTGAGGAAGTTTCTTAATGTTGTAATACGTTATATAATTTTGTCAATATTGCCATCAGAACAACTAATAATTTCTGTAAATTCTTTCTAATAATGTTTCAAATACTTTTCACACATTTTTTTTGTTAATTTCATTTTGTATTTTTATAGACGATAGTCTTTTTGCTTCACTCTTTTTCATCGGGTAATGAGAGTATTTTATTTCAATTAATTCAATTCTAATTGGAATGCAAATTAATTAAAAAAAATCCACCTAGTATTTTTCCAATGCTATTCTACCTTGTATTACTTATCCATCAGCAAATTTAGTTCTACTTTATGCTTTTCTTTTAAATATTCTGGCAAGATCAACTTTTTTTATTGAGGAAGTTTCTTAATGTTGTAATAAGATATATAATTTGAGGAACCATTTGCAATGCCGGTTTAATATCATCCATTTCGCATTTGTGGATGAAAGCATCATTTGGTTCATCATGAGACCCAGCAAATTAATCATTGGATAAGCTACATTCGTTTTCAGTTTTACCATCAATGTATTTTTATTTTTATTATAAATTACTTACTGCCAATATCTTACTGTCAATAACTGCCAAAGGCCATATTATTGTTATAGCATAATTCATGATTATTTTGAAACAAACTTCCAAATTTTATCATAAAATGTAACATTGTTAAAATATTAGCACTGTTAAAATGTAGGTAATTTTGTATTTTTCGTTTGTCGAGAATTTTATTTTTTCCCCTTGAAACTGGAAATACCAATCTTAAAAAAATAAGAGAGAATAATCCTCTAGCTGCAACCCATAAACTTTTGGTATTAGATATACTTTAAACACTGGCATTTCTTGAGATGCTGCATATTTGCCCCAATTTACCAGACTCTCCATCTCTTAGCGCTGACGAGATCCACGTGAGCTTCTTATACCCGACACCTGTATATGGGGATAATGTTTCTCTCATGATGAAAGCACGTTTTGAAATAGAGACCTTCGCGACAGTGCACCAAGTATTTGCGAAGATAAGCGGAAGCTGACTCTTATTGAGGATAATACAAGTGTATAAATGATTATCGAAATACAAATTCCTTCGATTTTGAGAAATATATTATGTTGCTGGGATACCACACGATTGCGTTTACCGCGAGTATTGTTTCCTAAAGCAACATAATTTATTTTGAAAAAGAGAAGGAATTTTTGATAATCATCATGAGTTCTATTTAATAAGATTATTTCATGAAATAAACATTTAAATCGAATCAATTATTACCTATTATGAATATTGATATTAAATGTACAGTTCGTACAATTGTTAATTTTAACATTATCCGAATCAAATTTGTTGTTGTTGGTATTACTAGAAGTTGCCGTAATGGAAAAATTTACATCTTCATTTCTTAAATTGGATATTATTTCCGCATGATGCTTTTTTGTTTTCCATCGTATAATTTTGAGAAAATCAGATTTTTTTCTTTATCGGTAAATGTGTTTGTAGATACATTTAGTTTTGCACCTACCAAAAGTTTAACACATGATTTTAAAATTTCATTAACAAGAATAAAATCTTACGTGCTTGGTGGTTCAGTTCGTTTTTCTTCCACAATCTTCCCCGATGTAGACATATATGACTCGCCATGTTGATGTGCTAACTTTATTTTATTAACTTTTCATTCTTCTGAATTTCTTGTACGTTATTTACCCGGTGCTGTTTCATTTTCACTTTCTAGCAGGCTACAATCATCTGACTGCATTACTTCATTGTGTTGTAACAATCATTTTACAAACAATAACTTCTACTGAAATAAACACACTCAAGCCGAATGAAGTACCAACTAAACATAATCGTAATAAACGGCATCTGGTGGGAATAGGAACAGTACAAGTCCATGACATGGACTGTTCTGATTCTCAATGCTATACAGTAAGCTCTGGCAACCACCTCAACAAAATGATTTTAGTACAGTTCTTCTACTCAATTGATGCCGCTTAGTGTTTAAAACAAAAAAGGCTATGTCAGTTGAAAATGTTAAATTTTGAACTTGTACTGTTCTTATTCTCATGGATTCAATTTTAGAAATGTTTTGATTAATACATAAACTGCAAAAAAGATATTCCATTATTTTAATTGCAAAACAATGCTTCATTATAAGTATATATATAACATTCTGGCTATTATTATTAGTTGTGCAAAGTTTTCGTCTACACCACATTGCGATCAACTTATAATTACATACCGGGTTTGACGATTGTGCCTTGGGGCTTTAATATCTCACTGTTATAAGTTCTGCTATTCAACATAGACACATAGAATGTCAAACGATTAGAACGGAATTTTGCTGCGTCTGTGAAATTCTGGCTGCCCAAGGTATTCGAAGACGACAAAACTTAGAAACCAACACCTGGAACTCACCTTTGATGAAGTCCACGGCCATCTCCAGACCATAAGTGTCCTTGTCGCAGTCATCCAGAATATGCGCCCCGAGGGTGACGTTGGGCAGTAGCTGGCTGGACCCCTCGTTCAATCTGTCGAGCGTGTAAAGCATCGCCTCCAGCGCCTGTATGCCCCCCTGGGGCATCACCGGGCCGCACGTGACGGAGTCCTCGCGCTCGTGCACCATCATTAGCCCGCCGAGCACGATGTCGCCTTCGACGACGGCCTCCCTCTTGACCGGCCACGGGAACTCCTTGACCGTGGAGTTGGGGCTTACGCCCGAGCCGTCGGCGCCGCCGCCCATTAATAACGTGTCGTCGGTGTGCCCCGGCGTATCCGTCGCGAGACCGTCCTGATGTGTACTAATGTTCAAAGTTGAAACGGTAAAAAGCGCAGCGTCGTGTGGGCTTGGCATTGTTATATTTGGGGGGCTGGATGTGGCCACGAAGCCGGCTGAAAATAAAAATGAGCCTGTCAGGGTTTCTTACATTTTTCATTTTGTGCCATATACAACGCATCTTTTACCACACTTCAACTGGAAAGTGAAATTATGCTTGTTGGTAAAGTAATGACAGACTTTTATCACTTTACACACAGTGGGAGGAAAAACATTACATATGCACGATGTATTATAGCTGAAAGCGAAAAATTATATATAGGGTAGAATTCAAAACAGAAATCGCGAAACAAAGTAATGACTACTGAGTAAGTAATAAGTAATGGCTAAGTAATGATAGAAATTTATCACATTACACACAGTGGAAGAAAAAACATTACATATGCAAGATGTATTATAGCTGAAGCAGAAAAGTTATATACAAGGTAAATCATTGATATGTGAAAGCTCGATTGCACCTACAGCGTTAATTATATTGAAATGCACCAAATGGCACTGCAAACGGGAGGCCAATTTGTAAAATTATTTTGCCAATAGAGGGTGTATGCATTTTTGCAGAGCAGCCTATAACCTAGTTATTTTTAATTATACCCCCTGTATAACTTTACACATTTGCCCTTTTGTAGGCTTTGTAAATCTGTTCACTTTTGGAATTCGCTTTAACCATTCAGAAGTTTTTTTTTTCTAAAAATTAATCGATGGCAGGCACTTCTTCAAAAAATCGCAGGGCACTTGGTTTTTTAGGATATCAGGTTCGAACTTTGCCTGGGGTAAGTTTTATTGAATTATACTCCTACCAAGGCATACGTCATTACCGAATCGTATATTTTCTCTGATAAGCAAAATTGCTTATAAAAACTACCAAAAATATGACTGAAATTTCTTAATTGTATTTGTAAATTTAATGTAAAATGTGCATATATGAAAGCATTCAGTTTATATGGCTGGTGACGTCAAGTCATATAAACGGGCAGGCAATTCCATGTAAGGCCAGGTAAGGTGGTGCTCCACCCAGTTGGAAAATTTTATCCGGGGTACAATTTTCAAAAATTTCGGGTAAAATTTGATGGATAAGATACCAAGAAATTTCACCAGTCATATTCCTTGATAAAGAAATGTCCAATTTTTCCACCGCTTCCCAAAAATTCCGACCCAAACGATAATTCTCGGCGATTGAAAGTCATTTTCAACTGTAATATGAAGATTTTCATCAGCATAATAGACACAAATGTGTCTATTTACACGGTCATTGAGGTAAAATTTGCTTCATCAGTCCTCAAAATTATCGAAAAGGTTAATAGGACGTTCCTCAAACATATCCAAAAAATATTGCAAAATTATAGTCTTCTATCTGGATCGCCTTCATTTAGTGCATGTAATAAATTAGGCCGATAACATTTCAAGCCGATGTTCTTAATCAGTCGCTTCATGATATAAAAATTTCTAGTAATCTAGAAAGTTGTATCTGCAAAGTTGTTGGCTCCTCAGTTAATATACATTGTGCACTTTCGTTGGATTGGTAATATTGTAAACAGTTAATATACATTGTGCACTTTCGTTGGATTGGTAATATTGTAAACAGTTCATATTTTTTTCTTCTAATCAGTTATTTCTCCAATCGTTTCAAATTTGTTAACTAATTTTTAAATTGTTTGTTTAAGAGGTGGTGGTGTATTGTAAATATGTATCCACTTTTACAGCACTAATTGCACTGCATTATTATTTGTATATCTCATTTGGAATAGGTACAACCATTTCACAATTGAAACGCGTTTCTGTAAAGTAATTTTTGCTATTTTTATTTGCTTCAAATTCTCTTAAGCTGGTACACTTGAATGACATTGCCACACTTTCGACTTTTAGATAATTTGAAATATACGCAGTGCTAAACTCTTTTTCTTACATTTTTTGTAGGGAATCATAACTGTCATCTTGTGGCTAAAAATGGCGATTTGGGTAGTTTAATTTGAAACACGTTGTATATACCAAGCGCTACCTCTCCATATAATTTATTATTATTATTATTTATTATTATCTTTATTATAATTTTAACTACTTATTGTAGTTATACTTATATAAGTTTTGATACTTTATAGATACTGAAAACGTGCCCGGCGCCTCCACCAGAATTGATATTTATTTTTAATTTTAATACATGTTATTTATTAAGTACTTAATCCCACCCTTTCAGTCAATAACTCTGCGCACTCGCCGCAATCATATATTTTTAAATTATCGTTCCCGTACAAAATGTGGGACTGCACAATGGCATGATAAACAGTATTTAAAGCATCACTTTTAACTTTGTTGTATATTTGAAAGTTTCGAATGGCATTTAGACAATCTATACAATTTTGCCTAAGATTAGGGGGTCCCCAAACTATTTTGCAGAAGGGCCACACAGGAGTTTATTAAATTCTATATGGACTTGACATACTTTTACTTTTGTCTATACATGATATTAATATATCTACATTATAGTACACCTAGAATTCTGGATTTTATTTTTAAATATTCAACTGTTCACCTGAAGATTCTAAAAAGATGCTCTGTTTTCTGAAAATTTTGCTAATTAATATATCTGATACTAATATATCTATAATATATATTCTCTAATACATTTGAAAAAATACTAAAAATGTAATTAAGAAGCACAGAAAAAGCAGAAAATTTAAGCAAATAGCTGAAAATTAAAATTAGAAAGGCCGAGGGCCAATAGCCTAATACAGATCGTTATTTTTCTCTCTTTAATTAGAAGTTGTATCCCATAAAATAAAATTATTAGATGAAGTATTTCTACATTTTGCCATGCCAGTACTTTTGGAAAGACAAACTAAAGAAACAGAAACAAAGAAAAAAATATGCAAAAAAATTCACTGAGGTTAATTATATTATAAAAATATGTAAAGTAGGTATATCCAATTTCATAAAAATTTCTGAGGTTTTAGAAATATGTCAAAATTTTCTCATATTAGAACTTCTGGGGTCATATATTACAGAAACAAACAAAAGAAAAGAAAAATTGCGAAAAAAACGAAAATAAATGCAAAAAAATCACTGAGGGTAACTATATTATTAAAATATACAAAGTATACTAAATTTCATAACAATTTCTGAGGTTTCAGAAGTATATCTAAAGTTTCTCATATCAGAATATCTTTGACATAATACTACAGAAACAAACGAAAAAAAAGAGAATTGCGAAAAAGTACACACCTATACCAAATTTCATAAAGATTTTAACAATTTCAACAAAGTTTTAAAGAAATTTATTGAATTTGCAATCAAAATATCGAAATAGTTAAAAATTGAAATCAAAATATCTAAACTATCACGAGGTTCAGAAATTGCCAAATTGATAAACAGTATCCAAATTGTTGAAAATTTAATGTGAAGTTTCCCCTGTAATTAAAAATATTAGAGGTTTCAAAAATATTTCTATTTTTTTTAATGTTAATGTTAATGTTAATGTTTATTTTTCCAGACTAAACAAACGAAAGAAAAACGAGAAAATTGCAGAACATTTTATTATTTTAATGAAATATACAAACTCTACCAAATTTAATAACGATTTCAGAAATTCAGAAGACATTTCTAGGATATGTAATTTAAATATCAAAATACTTAGTTAAAAATTCCATCATTTCAATAAATATATCAAAACTATCATAACTTTCAGAAATTGCGAAGAGAAAAATCTGAAAATTTTATTGAAAATCTGCATTGTCAATAAAATTTTCTGAACTCAATAAAACTTAATGCTAATATCAAAATTTCAAATAAATATACTAAATTTTTTTTTAATTTCACAAAATGTGATAACATTTTCAATAGTAATCACTTGTATTTATTATTTATGACTATAGTTTCGACTACTGAGACTACAAATTCCATAAATTCCGTTAGAATATCTAAACCATCAGAAAGTTTTAAATTACGAACATTTTAGTAAGCCTCAAAAACTAAAACATCACGAATCTGAAAAAGGTGCAAAAACCAAAACAAGGTGTTGAACTTACAGAAAACTTAGTAATTATATTAATATAAGTATTCAAATACATATAATAAATTTGCAGTAATTTTCATAAAGTATTATATTTTTATTACCTTTGAAAATTATAACTGCGGAAAATTAATTTAATATATTACACTGTCCATGACAAGTCCATTTTTCTCAATTTTCTAAAAAATTCACTAATTAATTTTCTGATATTTCTGGATAAATAATAAAAAACGTAATCATAAAGCAAGAAAATGTATAGAAGCTGTCCCAATAAACAAAAATATTAGAACTTTACGAAGTTTTCAGTATTTCTACATTTTCACAGGCCAGAACATCTGGAAAATACTAAAGAAACTAAAAATCAAAAAAAAGCGACAAAATTGCAACAAAAAAATTATATTTTTAATTACTATTGTATTGTTTTTTACACATAGGATATGAAGTTATGTGCCGCGAAAATTCCTATTGTATTGTTTTTTACACTTACGATATGAAGTTGTGTGCCGCGGAAAATTGAAAAGGTATACAAAATTTTATAAATATTTCTGCAATTTCCACAAAGTTTTATAGAAATTTATAGAATCTGAAATAAAAACAAAGAAATAGTTGAAAAGTTCATAAATAATAAAATATCAGAGCTATCATATTTAATATTCAGAAATTTCTAGCATTGCAGTAAATCTCAAAAAGTAAAACACTATGAATGTAGTGTGAAATAAAAAAAATATATTAAAATTGCAGAAAACTCCGTAATATCAAAATATTCAAACAAAGATACTAATCTTTCATAAGTTTTCATAAAATATGATAAAATTTTCAATAGTGTCGGCGTTAACTTTGTGATGCACGTTAAATTATAATGCCAAAAATGCCAAAACTATCACAGAAGGTTCAGAAATGGCGAACAATGTAATTAACCTCAGAAACTAAAACATGAATCTGAAAATAGGCAATAACCAGAGAATTTTATTGGAATTGCAGAAAACTTATTCATAACTATCAAAATATTCGAATAAATATACAAAACTTTCAGCAAATTTCATGAAATATGATCATATTTTTAAAAGTGTTAACTTCCTAACGAGATTCTAGCCACATCAAAGAGTGTTTCAAATATCCGTGAAATAATTGTTAATTTCGATAAATTATTTTATAAACAATAAAAATGGTTCAGTGACTTCCATGAAAAAAATACATTGTCCTATCTTCAAGAAAATGTTATATTACTAATAGGAATATTTAAATCACATCAATCAATACCGCAGGCAAATATATTTACTATCCAATGTCCAATTATGTCCCACTCCTTAATCAAAATTAATATTTACAATCATGTTTGAAATTTGTGGAGCAAATCGTGATACATTTTTATATTTCGAACGACCTAATAAAGGGTGAGCAGTGAAATTGGAAGCAAAGGGAAGATTTCTTGTCGCTAAGAAGAAATCTAATTTATTGCATTCAATTTTTTTCTTAGTACGTTAAATAGTGAGCTCTCAATTCCCAAATATGAAGATCTTCAAAAAGAAATGCATTTTTACATTTTGCAAATGTTGGAATGCCAAATGTCCTCAATTTAACATTTGGTGGATGTAATTTTCAAAACATTTTTTTTATTGCACCTCAAATGGTAACTAATTGACTTACCATAAATTACTACTCCACTCCACTAAAACTAATTTACCACCAAAAAATTATTTTTGGTTCATATTTGCCCTTTGAAATCTTCCAATTTCACTGCTCATCCTTCACTTGTTCACCCTTTATGTAAGGTGTTGCATACTGTCGATGCACCGTCAGATTATATTTATCCCTTACTAACTATGATAGTTAACAATAATTTGATTTTTAATTTGGCAAGTGCTATATGCCCTACAGCCACGCAGTTTTAGAAAAATCCTTCGCCATCAATTATTCACCGCCGTCTGTTCATCGCAGCCAATTCATCGCGCCATTAGTTCACCCCACCATCAATTCACCGCTGTTAATTCACCGCGACATCAATTCACCGCTTCAAATTATTTAAAGTAACCTAACCCAACCTAACCTGACTAGACCTCACCTACAATCACCTAATATCTTTATACAATAATGGTAGGTACAATAATGGTACAATAACTATAAAAACAAATCTAGTTATGATAACTGTACGGTGAACGGTGAAAGGGATCATTACTTTCATCTTTAAGCCACCAGCTATCTGCTATATAAAATGAAATTTTGAATTTCTTATTGACTGCTCCATTATAACAATCTGGCAGATTAAAATTTAAAAAATCTGTACTTCCTTAATTTTGTTAAAATGTTTATTTGCGACAGGTTTCGGTGTTTAGACCATCATCAGGCAAACATGTCAGGGCTTTACCTGATGATGGTCTAAATACCGAAACCGGTTGCAAATGAAAATTTCAAGAAAATTAAGGAAATACAGATTTTTTAATTTATATTGACTACCTTAATATGAGAAATCTAAGAAATGTAGCAGATGAACTGAAGATGGAAAGAATAAAAATTGCAGATTTTCGACTTAAACATCGCCTATTTTTTATATTGTCACAATTGTTTGAATTTGAAAATTTATGTGGGGTGGTGAATTTATGGCGAGGTGAACTGATGGCGCGATGAATTGACAGCGGTGAAGTTACGTCGATGAATTGATGGCGCAGTGAACTAATGGCGCGATGAATTGACAGCGGTGGATTAACGGTGGTAAATTGGCGGCGGTGAATTGATGGCAGTGAATTTACCGAAAACTGAGCCATGCTATGTTGTGCGGTATTTTTACTACATATATTGTTTGTAAGTAAATTCACTGGCATTGATTCTTATTATAACAACTATTATTCTTAATAACATTAACGTAACTTTTGTGTCTTCTTAATTTGGAATTGCAGTGGGAAATGGCAGGAGTTTGTCTGTTCTTATCCCGCCAACTCCCACTATGTTTAAGTTAGTAAGTAAATCCACTGGCATTGATTATTATTATAACAACTATTATTCTTAATAACGTTAACGTAACTTTTGTGTCTTCTTAATTTGGAATTGCAGTGGGAAATGGCAGGAGTTTGTCTGTTCTTATCCTGACAACTCCCACTATGTTTAAGTAAGTAAGTAAATCCACTGGCATTGATTATTATTATAACAACTATTATTCTTAATAACGTTAACGTAACTTTGGTGTCTTCTTAATTTGGAATTGAAGTAGGAAATTGCAGGAGTTTGTCTGTTCTTATCCTGCCAACTCCCACTATTATTAATAACACTTTATTTTATTGTCTATATATTAGCAACCATTATTATTATCTTTCAAAAAGTATATGTCAATTGTTTTATTACCCCGCTGCTTGGCAAATATGCACATTCAAAATGAAAAAAAAAATTTACTCGCTGTTTATCACCCAGCCATAAAACATGCCCGAATCGCAGATATAAAGTAGAAACTTTGGAGTCTTTGAACTTATAAACAGTCTATTTTACCTGTTGCTCCAGTATCCGGGACTGTAGTACTCTCTGTGCAGTTCGAACACCAATTGGATGGGGCGGACGTTCCGGGAAACTTCGTATTTATTTTTGTTTCCACGAACTCGTCCCTAGTTTTCTCGATACTACCTCCAGTTGAATGTGGAGAGCTCGAAGTTTGATTGAACCCAGTTTCAGTGGCTCTACCTGGCATTGGAGTTGTTTTGTATGGAATTGGCACATCGACTTGTACCGAGGGAGTAACAGTTTTTTCACTCTGAAACAATGAATATTTACAATGGTTAAATGACAGAAACTTATATCTTTATTTTTTTATATAAATTTATTGATATGATTTATCAGTGCTTATCCCATTTGGCATGAATAAAATTTGCTTTTAACACATATAAAATAAATTGTATGCTCGTCAAATAAAAAAATGAATTTATGTTCAAGAAAATTTCTTCAAAGTTAAAAATGTGCAGCAATCATGACAAATAAAAGTAAGTGTTTCACTCCTAGTTATAATTAAATTTGAAATTTTATTTTCAATCTAAACATTTTAATCTTTTTTAAGTTTCTAAGTTAAAATTAATAATTTTGAAGAAACTGTGCCACTGGTTATGTGAACAATAATAATAATACAATACCAATTATAAGGTAAACATTTATTTGCGCGTTTCTATGCATATGTTTATACTTACTTGCGAAAAATTAAAAGTCACAACATTTGCAAATTTAAATTTAATCTAGAATCAGAAATCTTATTATACCACACCAGACTACGCATATCGTAATACACTTTTATATGAAATACGTGTTAAGAATTCACATTGGAGCTGCAAGAAATTTAAGTTGGTTTCGCATTGAATTATTTTACTTTAAACTTGAATCGAAAAAGTTTGTACTTTCTTATATCGAATACTTATTTTACGAAAATATCAATATTATAATATATTTAACGTATACTCTCTCCGACAAAAAACAAGATACCGTGTTGTGTATATATTTAGGAGAATTATTTTAATTATAACATTTGTTATAATAATAATTGATTAATTAATAATTTATATCTTACAAATGACATTATATAATTCTCTAAAATTATTGTACATGTGAATGTGAAAGGGACTGAAGCTGGTGATCTTGTGTACTATTGATTTATATATGCCAGTAAAAAAAATAATGTATAAATATGTATATTACATTATAAAAAATTTATGGCGGAAAGACCCCATGGGGTCGATAGCCCAATAAAGATGTTTATATATATATACAAAAATTTGAAAATTAAAAAAAAAAGTAAAAAATAGGGATACAGGCTAAATTCCGAAGGGTCGTCATCAATTGCAGAAGGTAATAAGGTACCTAATAATTAATATACTTATCTCTTAATTTATATATCTTTAAGAAAATATATCAATTAATATAATAATAAAATCTGTATTGTATTTTTTTTTATTCACAGAATGTTACAATGTCGAGCTTGGGGATGGGGATAAATTATATAAACTTCTTACCCTAATTGGTATTCATTTGGTAAATAGTAATATTAATTTGGTATTAGCTAATATAAATCTAAAGCTAATATAAAACAACTTTACTCTACTTTCTCTCGCCGCAAACAGAAATGTTGCAAGAGTTGTAATTGGAGTACAAAATGGATTGTATTTAAATATACAAATGTACAAATTAAACAATCCCATTAAATTATGTAAATTAAGTAATAAAAATTAATGTAATTATACACCACCCGTATATCAAATCAGTGGACCGAATTTCATATTAATAAGCTATTTAACCGAAACACAATTCATGTTAATATTTTCAAATTGTGACGAGAATTGAAATGCGTGATTGCGAATAACATTTATTCAAATACAATTAATAAACTCCGCCAACCCATAACGATCCAATCCGATTGAAATTGGAATTTGTGTAATGCAAAATTAATGATACAAATCCGGCGCCCTGGAATTTCGTCGGACAACACATTGTTAAATTCTGCTGGCGCCAATAAGTTCGACCACGAAATTATTTCAGGGCGAAACTTTGCACTATACTGTAGAATCCCAGAACTTGTGCTGGTCAAGTAATTTTGCGGGACACTAAATTGGCAGGGAAGTGACACAACGGCTTCTAATTTTATTGTGCATTTCCGATGAGACAATATTGACTTTGCACTGTGGGCATACACAGTTTCTCAGCTACTGAAATATTTATTAAATGCGATAAGGTATTTACGGAAATATTAATGGAGAATCTACCAAAACGTGTATTGCATAATTTTGCGAACTCTAAAGTATTAACATTAAGTTAACTTTTTAGTTCTGAACAATTAATTATACAATTCTGATATACAAATAAACAAATAATAATATTTTATCTGTTTATAAAACCCCAAGTAAAAAATGGCATTTTCAGACTATTTAATGTACATTACTAGTATAAGTGAGAGAAATGCATCATTATAGGAGAGTGATTATTAAGGTCAATTCAGTATTGAGGTAAACGAGGTAAACTACGTTTTATCTGACAGAAGCAGTATCAGTGAACATGGGATGCTATTTGAGCAGTACATAGCCATATGTGTCTGTTTTGAAATAAATAAATAAATAAATGAATATTGTAATACATTTTTGCGTGACTAAAATAAGTTATTTTAGTCACTTGTGACTTAAGCTTATTTTAGTTACGCAAAACTATGGTCCAATGTTCATTTATGTTGCTTCTATGAGATAAAATAATTTTAAGTTTATACTTTCAAAATTATCAAATTGAATGTAAATCCAAATGGTAAATTGCTTTTTAAATTCTGCGCAAATACAGAGAAAGTTCTCGTAATTGCTATAAGCCAGGAGTCCCCAAACTTTTTGGCAGAAGGGTCACATACAAACTTTAATTACAATTCAATTTACAACTTTCAATTCTGCGGTCCTGACTTATTTTTACTTATTGCATATACAGGGTATCCCACCCTCATGGAACATTATGGGGTTCCCGATAAGATAAAAACTTGAGAAAAATTATCCAAACATGGCGGATTCCGCTCTCCTCAGGTGAATTACTTCTAACTTCCTATCATTTCCGGATCTACCAGAAGTAGCCATCAACATTTGTTTTTTAAATAGAACACCCTACTTATTATTATGTTTCTGGCTTCCCCATTTAATTTGAAATATCTTTCGCATAAATATGTGCACAGCTGTCTTTTTTACTTTTTGAGATAAAAATTAAATTCCGAGATTTTGACTTAAAAAACAGGTTTTTAAAAATGGCTTCAATTTCTCATATAAATAAGATAAAAATTTAAAATGTATCTCAATATGTACCTGAAGGGTACCTCTATGACTGACATATTTTACAGCTGAACATTTTGACAATTTGTCTTTCAAAAATGTCATTTAACTTAAATTAAGAGTATTTTTTTAATGGAATGACATACTTTTTATGTCATCTGTCATACTAATAGCAATTAAGAGGCGTCCTGCCGCTCGAACGCACGGTTAATTTTGCTCAAAAACCGCATTGGTTCCTGACTCCTAGTGACTTTATATTATAAAATAAAATAAAATATGAAACCATAATGACGGTATGTCCTACAGATCGAAGAGTTATTTAAAAAAAACATACCACTCCTTTATGTAACAAAATAATAAAAGGTCAAGACTAATATTATCCTTTGTAGGTTTTTACCATTTTTTTACAGAAAAACGTTCATAGTTTTCTTATTGCGCACCTAAATTTTCATTAAATTCTGTCAAGAAATAACATAATAACTCGTCAGCGCAATTGCTGTGTTTTCATTAATCTCGAAAACACAACAATTGCCCCGACGAATTATTATGTTGTTTCTAGACAGAATTGACAGTTAGACAGTTATATTGGGAATAAGCATGTATAATACTTTTTGTAGCAAATTGTCATGTAAATTGCTCTATCAGATAGAAAACATGTAATTTCATATAAAAAAAAATTTAAGAGGGCACTTAACTAATGGCATTTTTGAATGACTAAATGTTAATATTTTTAGCTGCAAAATATATCAGTCATAGAGGCACATTTCAAGTATAATTTGGGATAAATTTTCCATTTTTATCTTTTTTGTAAGAGAAATTAAAGCCATTTTTCTTAACGTCTTTTTGAGATCAAAATCTTGGAATGTAATTATTATCTCAGACAGTAAAAAATATTATTTGGAATTTTACCAGTGCAGCTGATACTTTAGTGATAAACATATTACAAAACGAAAAATTAAACTGGCAAACCAGATATCGCGATTTATAGATTTTATTACAAGTGTGAAATACAGGTCACACAAGGAAAAGATTAAACAACTCGTAGAAGGTAATAACAAACTGTGCATTATATATTTCATTTAAATATATAATTAAGCTTTTTTTCCAAAAACAAAATTCATTAAATTTTTAGTATTCATTTTTTTCAGTATTAAAAAAATGTTATTAATTTGAGACACTGCAGGATTTTTTTGCCTAACAACCTTTTCCTCTAAAATGCATATAAAAAAAGTTGCCCATTTGTTACCCATTATTCTGATCACGCTGTATATGTTTTTATAATTATTATGCTTAATTTTCATTTAAAATAATATTTACAAAATGATTTCGATGTCAGCGAAATATATGTAAGTGAATTATACTCATATAATTAACACGATTATTGTTATTGTTTTCAAACCTAATTAATCTCAACAAAACAATTAAGAAAAAGTTTCATAAACAGCGGCTACATCTGCCATCAAAGTTATCGTGTAAACTTGTAGGTGTTATTATTAAAACTTGGGAAGGAGTCCCTACATTTTAATAACAACGTCGATTTTCCCACCCGTGCATCCTGGCTGTAATGGCTTGCAGCACTTCGCCTGCAAACAGGATTTAAAGGGGTAAAGTTTGCGCCTTTAAATTTTTATGCTCAAAATTGCTTGCAAACTACACCTTTGCACAACTGCATTAACTACAACTGCACATATTTTGGTATAACGTCGTTTTCAACGACTGAGTTATCAAGAATATGAGAAAAATAACATTATTTCTAGTGCAATTTAACAAATCACAGCTATAAATAAATTTAAAAATAATATAGCTCTTTCAGGTAACAAATATAGATAAAAATTTATAATAAAATCGTAAGTGATATAATATAAAGTTCGATAAATAGCGCCCAAGACTAAGCGGCTTCATTAGTTATTTAATCATAAACAAACCATATGTATTATTAAATGGGGCAGTCTTAGCTACTAAGTTACCTAAAAACTTATTTAAACACCTTCATTTATTTGTTGTGACGTCACCTACATTTTTTTTAATTGCTCAGTATAATATTTTTGGAGTATTCTTGTAGAACATTTTATGTACTTTAATCGGCTTGCATTTTTAGTCTTGTTATACATACCATGACATTTTTGCAATAAAGTGTGAAAAACTCATTTGAGCTAATAAACTATTAAATCCTAAATTCGCTGGAATAAACAATTGGTGATCATAATAATACATCAAAATACCACAAACGTTTTTGAATTTGGATGGAATACTAATGCATCTGTCAGCACGGTTCACCACATTTTAAGAAAGCATAAATGACGTTCTTGTAAGGTGCATTACATCTTCATTGCTTAGATATTAATTTACTTTTATTAATTCATTGGGTCAACTTAGTTAATAATTTACAACTGGATGATGCTGCAAAACGAATAAACTTATTTTAAGCTTGCTTAATTATTATCACCAATTGTTTGTTCCAGAGAATTTCGGATTTAATAGCCAGCTAGCTCAAATCAGCTTTTTACATTTATTGCAAATATTTCGTAATATAACACTACTAAATATTCAGACCGGTGAAAAACCGGTGAATACACCAAAACATTTATACAGGGTGATTCATTGTGAAATGCGCATAGAGTAATAGTAGATGCGGCACATCGAGGTGATTCTAAATAAACTATATTTTGTGGGTCTATCGTTACTTATAACCAATACACAAGGTAATTCATAAATATTTCGTTCACTACAATTAACTACAACTTTTGCAATTTTTAGCTTTGATATTTTGATTGAAATTGTGGAATTTGTAATTTTCATAACAATTCTATCATTTTCTATAAAACTTTGTGGCATTTTCTGAAATTAATCATAACTTACGAACTACTCTATAAATATTTGCAATATTTGGTATGTATATTCTTTATCTACTGTAGTGTCGATTAACATAATAAATAAAAATCTTATTCTAGGTCCGGCCTTAGAAAAATTAATAAGTAGGTTTGGTCTCGAAACAACACCCTCTATATCAATATTTTAAAGTTTAGTTTGCTTGTTTGGTAAGAGCAGAAAAAATTAAGTAACACTTATTTACTTAAGTCAAGTAAATATTTATATAAATTTATAAATATTGTCAGTGAAATTACTACAAATAAGCGAAGGGGTTAAACTTTTTTTTTCACCAACCTGTAGCTAACACTGTCGCATTTGATAATACATAGGGTTTATTAATGATTAAATAACAAATGAAGCCATTACAGTTATGAAAATTTTCAAAACTATATAATTTATTCCGCCAAAGAGTCAATTCACTGGAATTACTGGATAATTTTATTTCCCGCCTCTATACCTTGCGAACTAGAGCTTTTGTGGGAAACCGTGTAATACAATTTTTGTTCAAAATTTAGTTTCCATCAACTTTACATAAAATTTTTAGGCGGTGCACCGTTTACGAGAAAATTGCGAAAAATAACACAAGTTCACTGTTTTTGGGATGTTTTTTTTCAATATTAAAGGATGAAACCCCCACCGGGGGAAGGGAAACTGGACACTTTTTGATTCTAGAGTTTCCAAGGATATGCATACCAAATTTTAAAAACTGTATAATTTATTTCCGCCAAAACGGCTTTTGGGGCAAATATGACTGGACTATCAACGATTTTATCCCATTAAAAGTGAACCTTTTAAAATCGATTTGTTTTTGTTTGATTAAATAACAAATAAAGCCACTACAGTTTGGGCCCTTTCATCGAACACCTGAAATGCCTGGTATGCCTGGTATGCCTGATGCCTGATATACCTGGTATGCCTGATAATATAATGCATTAATTTAATTAGAATAATAATATGTAATTTGAAATAATCTAAGTCACACCAGTCACTCTGGTAACTCAAATTGAAGACTACAGCCATTAACTAAAATATAAATAAAATCTCAAATAAAAAAATTAAATTTAGAATGCAAAATTGCGTTTTATTTATAATTTAACATGTCTCTATCACGAAATAGCGCCATCACTATTGAAAATTTAATATATTTTTAAAAATTGCTGAAAGTTTAATATATTTTGATATTACTATTAAGTTTTCTGCAATTTCAATAAAATTGCACTTTGCACTACTTGCATTTTATTTTTGCACTATTTCTCCCAGTGTTTTAGTTTTGAGGTTCACTGCAATTTTTGCAACTTTTAGTTTTTATATTTTGATTGGAATTGTGGAATTTGTAACTATGATAACAATTCTATCATTTTCTATAAAACTATGTGACATTTTCTGAATTTTTTATGAAATTTAGTACACATTTCAACATTATAGTAAATTATCTACAATTTTCTCATTTTTTGGTTTCTTTAGTTTGTTTTTCTAAGAGTACTGGCATATTTCAGAAAATTTAGAAATATTTCTGTAACTTCTAATATTTTATTTATAATAAATAATTTATTATTGCGTTATTTGCAACTGCTGCAATTTGGATACCTTTTCTGAGGTGTCTTTCTGTTAATTACGTATTTATTAAGTAATTTAGATACTTATATTAGAAAATTAAAAACAAAGAAACAGGCATGGAAAAAGTACCTCAACAACAAGCAAGGGAGAAATAGTAACAATATAAAAACGCAAGAAACAAGGTAAGCAGATAGTACTCAAGAACAAACAGAAGCAATGGAAATAATTTGGAGACAAACTCGAAAGAAATGGGATGGAAAATCAAAAACTATTCTACAGCGTAATCAAACGGAACAAACAAGAGAAAGAAGTAATAGAGAGGGTCATAAAAAGCAAAAACGGAGAAGTACTATTTACTAATAGTAATAATATATAAATATTACTACTAATTAGTGAAATTTTCAGAAAATTGACCAACTGCTCAGGAACTTCTGGTAGATTTGTAGTAGACAGTCAATTGTTTTCAACACATTTTGCGCAGATAACTTAATCATATTTTCTGAAATATTCTAAAATTTTAGTAAAGAGTCCCAATGGGAACGATATGATTTTAAACCATTATAGCAACCATATCAAAAATTGTAGAAATCTCACCAGCTGTCATTTGTTTTTAGTATAGTTTGACAATTCATCATCGCAAAATACACGCTTCAATAAGGTTTGGTTATTATCCAAAAATTCGATAAAAATAATCGTTCTTTTACTCAACGTGATTAACTTCTGGTCGATTTGTCGTAGACAGTCAAATGTTTTCAATAAATTTTGCGCAGATAACTTAATCATATTTCCTAAAAAATATGATTTTATTCTAAAATTTTAGTAAAGGATCCCAATGGGAACGATATGATTTTAAACCATCATAGCAACCATATTTAAAATTGTAGAAATCTCACCAGCTGTCATTTGTTTTTAGTATAGTTTGACAATTTATCATAGTAAAATACACGCTTTAACACTGTTTGGCTATTATCCAAAAAATTTAAAAATATTTCTTAAATATCTTAAAATATAAAATATTTTAACGTTCTTTTACTTAACGTGATTTTCGTGAAGATTTTGGACCACCTAATCGCCCTGCTGTGCTTGCTATTCGTCGAATCGCTGAAAAATTAGATACAAAATTCGCTTTACACGATAACAGAACAACAATAAAATAGCGAAACGCAAGAGACCATGAGAATACTGACGCTGTAAGTGCCAGTGTTACAGCAGATGCAAATCAGTCGATTAAGCGACGTTCTCAAAAACTTGGCTTTTCAAGAATGAAAACTTGTCGTATTTTGAGAAAATATTTGGGTTTACACCCGTATAAGATTGTGTTGACTCAAGAACTGAAACCACTTGATCATCAGAAGCGTCGTGTATCTGATTGGGCTCCAGAGTAACTTGAAGTTGATCCTGATTTTTTTCAAAAATCATCTCTTTAGATGAAGGCCATTTTTATTTAAACGGCTTCGTTAATAAACACTATTGTCTCTTTGGTGTGAAAATAATCCACAACAGATTCATGAGAAGTCTTTGCATCCAGCAAAAGTTTCTGTTTGATGTGGATTATAGATGGAGGCATCATAGGACCATATTTTTTTGAAGATGCAAATGGAGAGGCAGTAATAGTGACTAGTGAGTGTTATCGATCAATGTTATTGGATTATTTGTGGCCAAATTTGGATGAAATTAATTTGCAATACATGTTTTTGCAACAAGATGGTGCAACACCACATATTGCCAATGCCACTGGAGTTACTAAGAGAAAAGTTTGGTGAGTCTGTAATCTCCAGAAATGGAACTATTAATAGGCCTCCAAGAAGTTGTGATTTAAGACCTTTGGAATTCTTGTGGGGTTATTTAAAGTCGTTGGTCTATGCCATTAAACCTCGAACTATAGGCGCTTTGAAATTGAACATTGAACGCTGCATTAATGAGAACACACCTGATTTATTGCACAAAGTTACCGAAAATTGGGTTCATCGGAATCGATCCTGCAAACAAAGCAGAGGTGGACATTTGAATAATGTGTTATTCAAAACATAATGGTCGTAAGTTGTACTATAAAATTAAAAAACAAATGCTTTTGTCTCAAATATTTTGTATTTAATTTAATTTTAAAAACATATCATTCCTATTGGGAAACCCTTTAGTTATTCTAGTTCTAGGATTCTAGGGTAGGTCTAGCCCAGCCAGAATTTACAAAACTCCTGTGTGGCCGTTCTGACAAAGAGTTTGGGGACCCCAGGCTTACGATAGAGCAAATACTATAACTATTAGTACAATAAATGTATTGGTTGCTTTTACTTTTAATTACGTACGCACGTCCCTATTGAGAACCTCAATTTTCTATATTATTGCCATAATTCTAAATTAATTACCAATGTCGCCGGTGTTATCGTTTGCCGAACAATGATGAGTACCCTAATTGAAACATCAACAGTATCAAAGAGCCTGTACGCCTTGTAACAGTTAATTGTTCACTCCCCTGAGGCCTCTTCAATCACAAAGTTCTGCAGAATCGAGCAGCTATATGCGATTGTTGCCTTATAATTTGGTTTGGCAGTGTTTGTTGTCGACGCCGAACTTTAATTATCTAAAGGGCGGAAGAGATGGAACCTTTTTCTTAGGCGACGCCCCATGGTCTTCGCTGGCCTTGTTCCACGTAATTTAATCGATGCACGCTGATCGAATCTGCTCTTGACACAATTTTAAAGTAATTTATGCCACGCAGAAAATTGAATGTTTACAGGCTTCACATAAGCCTCACTTCTTATAGATTGCAAATTTAATCGACGTTATACGATCTGCTTGTAAGTACCCATTGTATAAATAACTTATATTTGAAACTAATTATATATCTCCTCTAATGGAAAGAATTTTTATAAAATATAAAACAATAAATATTTTTTAAAGAGTCTTTACTATTCTAATCTATCTTATTTTACTTTATTTTACAAACTTTACATTACTAGAAACTAAATAATTCCAAAAGCTTTGAAGTACAGTTACGATATAACGCACCAACTATTAATCAAACAGATATTATAATTAATGTAGAAGCGCCTAGATACAATCTAGGTAGTAAAATATGGATAAAGTTTTCTTTTATCAATCCGTATCTGTTAAATCTAAACTAATGGCTTATTTGGGTGTTTCGCGCTGGCGTTATCACAACTGCTTCAAATTCGAATATTTCTAGAGCGTCCTCATTCAGACGTGCCAAACGGTTTAATTAATAATAAAGAATGAGGCAAGACGCCCGGGCAAGTTCCGACTGAATTCGCAGTCGTTTTGAATTTTTAATTGCTCTTTGGTCTCGCGAAGAACGTGGATTAATCTCTCGTTGTTCTCAGAGCGACAGGGTCGAGGGCTTTTTTAAGAGCCTGCAATAGTTATGTAAACACAGCTTCCACTGTCCATTGAAATAACTCCAATTACTTCCCGAGACGTCGAACTCTATATTCTCGCCTAGATTTATACATATAGCAGGCTCAAAAATATTTAAATACAAATGAATAATGTGACCATGTCTACGTATGTATCTATTTATCTACCTCTGTATCCATCTCAGTTTTTAAATCTGAAGATATGCTTCTAATATCTCTGCCTGTATTTATTTTATCTATGTTCAGGTTTGTTTACATAATATTGTACACGTTCTTGCTTATATCTATATCACCATATGTTTCTACAGCTACTCTACATCTACATATAATAAGTAAAATAAATTTAATTTGAAAATTATTTTTCTTAATTTTCATCATTAGAAAATAATTTACAGTTTTGCATCTATGATTTCTTAAAGATTAACTTTATTTTCGTCATATTTCTTAAAATTTAATATCGTGCTTAAAGTTTCGATTTTGTATTTACTTTTATTATTAATTTATTGCCTTTCAATGCATCGATAAGTTTCAAAAGTCACATTTTCTAGATTCGAGTTTCAAAACTGGCAGATCAATAAGAAAACACAGAATAAAGGAAACACTATTTTCAATTGTTTTTCCTAATTTGTACAATTTCAGCACCGATATTACAAACGGAAATTTGGTAATTTCCAAAAATCGGAACTGTGTGTATAACAGTTTTGGTACCCCTCAAACAGTATCAATTTATTTCAATCATTTTTTAAAGAATAAGCATAACATTTCAAATTCAGTTCAATACAATTCAATGCACCGATAAGTTTCAAAAGCCATATGTTCTAGATTTGACTTTCAAAACCGGCAGATCAATAAGAAAATACTGAATAAAGGAAACACAATTTTCAATTGTTTTTAATCGTTTGAACAATTTCAGCATCAATATTACCAACAAAAATTTGGTAATTTCCAAAAATCGGAACTGTGTGATTGACAGTTTAGGTGCCCATCAAACAGTATCTATTTATTTCAATCAATTTCAAAAGAATAAGCATAAAATTGCAAAATCAATTCAATTAAATTCAATGCACAGGTAAGTTTCAATAGTCACATTTTCTAGATTTGAGTTTCAAAACAGGCAGATCAATTAGAAAATACAGAATAAAGGAAACACTATTTTCAATTGTTTTTCATCGTTTATACAATTTCAGCATCAATATTACCAAGGGAAATTTGGCAATTTCCAAAAATCGGAACTGTGTGAATGATAGATTTGGTGCCCCTCAAACAGTATCTATTTAATTCAATCAATTTCAAATGAATAAGCATAAACTGCAAATTCAATTCAATTTAATTCAGTGCACCGATAAGTTTCCAACGCCACATTTTCTAGATTAGAGTTTCAAAACTAGCGGATCAATAAGATAATACAGAATTAATTAAACACTATTTTCAATTGCTTTGTCAATTTGTACAATTTTAGCACCAATATTACTATGAAAATTTGGTAATTTCCAAAAATTGGAACTGTGTGAATGACAGTGTTGGTGCCCCTCAAACAGTATCTATTGATTTCAACCAATTTCAAAAGAATAAGCATAACATTGCAAATTCAATTCAGTACAATTCAATGCACCGATAAGTTTCAAAAGCCACATTTTCTAGATTAGAGTTTCAAAACCAGCAGATCAATAAGACAATACAGAATAAAGGAAACACTATTTTCAATTGTTTTGTCTAATTTGTACAATTTGAGCATCAATAGTACAATGAAAATTTTGTAATTTCCAAAAATTGGAACTGTGTGAATGACAGTTTTGGTGCCCCTCAAAGAGTATCTATTGATTTCAATCAATTTCAAAAGTATAAGCATAATATTGCAAATTCAATTCAATGCACCGATAAGTTTCAAAAGCCACATATTCTAGATTAGAGTTTCAAAACTAGCAGATCAATAAGATAATACAGAATAAAGGAAACACTATTTTCAATGGTTTTGTCTAATGTTTACAATATTAGCACCAATATTATAATGGAAATTTTCCAATTTGCAAAAATCGGAACTGTGTGAATAACAGTTTTGCTGCCCTTCAAACAGTATTTATTGATTTCTAAAGAATAAGAAGAAAATTGCAAATTTTAAAAGTACGGTGGAACTTAAATAACTACAATTTTAGAAGTGAAATAGTTCTTCGGATGGGTTAAAGTTCGTTTTCTTTAAAGATCCATTACTTGTAGATTTATGTTGGTTACAACAAAAATCTCTACATAGTGAATCGTAACCTCGTTTTCGAGAAACTCAAGTGATACTAATACACTTGTCACTAATATTTTTGAGAGAAAATGCGACGTTGGTGGATCGTTAAGTAAAAACAAACCATCCGAAACAAAACAAAATTTTATTTGGTGTATTTTCCAAAATAGTTTAATAGTGATAATGTGCGTTTTGATACACCTCAAATAGTATTTAATGTTTTCGGTCAATTTCAATAGAATAAGCACGAAATTGTAAGTTTTGGAAACATTTGGAACGAAAACATTTTATACGAAATTTTGGTTATTTACCATATAAGTGCGAGAATGAGAATTTTGGCACTTCTAAAATGCTCGTAGTATCGTAGTATCTAATGTTTCCAGTTCATTACAAAAGAATAAAACATGAAATTGCAAATTTTGAAAGTACTGTGCAACTTAAGAATAAATTACTACAATTTTATAAGTGTGATAGTTTTTCGTGAGAGTTACGAAATGAAACGAAATTTGGCCAATTTCCAAAATAGTGTAATTAGTTTAGTATGAGTTTTGGAACCCCGGAAGCATTAAATTGCAAAGATTGACACAGTGTTTGCAAAATTTGTACAATTTTAGCACAAATATTAGAACAAAATTCGGTAATTTTCAAAATTGTGTGAAGTGCGAGAATAATAGTTTTTGTATCTCTCTACTACAATTTTAGAAGTGTAATAATATAACTTCTGAGAAACGAATTTTGGTCATTTTCAAAAATAGTTTAATAGTAAAAATATGAGTTATAATACTTCTCAAAAAAGTATAAATGTGTATATTTGACTTGTGTGAAACTTGTGTAATATTAGAACGAAAATTTTGTTATTATCCAAATCTTGTAAATGCGAGAATGAGTTTTAGTACCCCTCAAATACAATGTACTGGTTTCAGACAATTTCAAAAGAATAAACTTGAAATTCGAAATTTCGAAAACACGGTGCAAATTAATCACAAATTACTACAATTTTAGAAGTGTGATAGTTTTATGTGAGAGCTACGAAATGAAACAAAATTTGGTCAAATTCAAAAATAGTTTAATAATGATAACACGAGTTATAGAACCTCTCAAATGGTATATAATGCTTTCGTTCAATTTCAGAAGAATAAGCATGAAATTGCAAAGATTGAAAACACGGTGCATAATTTGTACAATTTTAGAACAAATTTTAGAACGAATTTCTAATATATTAGAAAATATTATAATTTGTTTATTTTCCAAAATGTGCGAAGTGCGCGAATGAGAGTTTTTGTACCTCTCAAAATCAAATACTAAATTTGTGTGTACCTATTTTTTTCAGCGAATTTCAAAAGAATAAGCACAATACTGCAAATGTCGACATGGTGCAACTAAAATTACTGCAATTTTGGAAATGTAATAGTTTGTCCAAACATCAAATTTTAAAATTGTCTACACAGGAGTTGGGAGGAAACACGTAAAAATCGTCCTGAAAGAAAATACAGAACGAAAAATAAAATGTCATCACAATTTAAGAATAATGTCATAATTTGTTGTACAAAAACTTTTGAGCATACCTTTAGAATTGTTGTTATACCCAAGTGTACTAATCAAGACCATTGTGCATAATTTATGAAAAATAAAATGTCCTGAAGTTTAAGAATACTGTCATTTTGAAGAAAAATATGACAAAATTCTTAAACTTTCGGGACATTTTATTCTTTAAAACGAAAATTTCTAAATGAATTTCTTTTAAGATGTGAGTTTTTAAAATAAAAATTGACTGAAAACGATGAAAATTTATGTGGATAGGTATTGTGTCTTTTCATGTTAAACAGATTGTTGAAATGTTTTCATTTTCTCCAAAATAATTTCAAAACTTAAGAATATGATATAAAATTCGTAAGATATTAAATTCAGTTATTATTAACAAAACACTTAATTTTATCGAAATTCTGTACAAAATATATAACGTAAGGCTTCCCTAGATTTAAAAAAAAATATGAAAATTTAGGTTATGTAATTCTGCATCATTATATATTGTTGTTGTATTGTTATGTTGATTCACAATGAACAGATTATTGATACAAATATCTCCATTTTTTTTTAAATCTTCGTATGTAATAAAATTTCGAAGATACTAAACACAGTTTTTTGTTATCAACTCATCAAATTTTATAAAAACTCTGTACAAAATATGTTACGTAAGCCTTACATTAAAAAACTATGGAAGTTTGGTTTCTATAATTTAAAGAAAAATCTCGTAATTCTATATCATTTTTTAAGTTGTGTTATATTAATGCACAGTAAACGGATTATTGATACAATTATCTCCAATTTTTATATATGTCCTTTACATCCTCAAAAATTATGAAATTCGTAAGAAATTAAAAACAGTTTTTGTTAGCAAAACATTCAATGCCATAGAAATTCTGTCCAAAATATGTAAAGCAATGCTTTAAAAATGTATATGGATATTGTACCTTATCGTAATAAAAATATTATTGATATGCTTTTTTTCTCCAGAATAATTTCTAAATTTAAGCAAAAATATAAAATTCGTAAGATATTAAAAACAGTTTTTGTAAGAAAAACATTTAATTTTATAGAAATAATGTATACATTATGTTCACATAAAAATACCCAAACATAAAGAAAACATAAGAAAAATATAGAATTGTAAAGAAACATAGAAGTTTATTTTTCGTAATTTAAAAACATCTTGTACTACATACAGTCAGTTAAGGTAATAAGAAATAATTGTACCTATCCATCTATATTACTGTATACAGGGCGTGCAAGAAGCCTGGAATATATCATTATATCGGAAATTACAAATATTTTAGAAAAATCCTCGAACACGTCTTTTTTTTTTTAAGTTTTTAAAAGTAAAAGTAGTAATTTTAAAAGTACACATTTTATTTGTTATAGTTTCATCTTTTTTGGATACCAGTTATTGTTATATTTTATATTACAGAAGGAAGAAAACAATAAACAAAATTTTTGTTATCATTTATTTTCGACTTATGACGTCATCCAATGTTTTTTAATTGGCAACCCTAACAATTTATAACTTTATTTGATGGACCCTTATCTTCCAGATATTACTTTATACAGTTTATTACATCTTGTATAAGAAAAATGTTGTTCAAAAAGCTGAAAATAACTATCAATCTAAATATCTGAATACCATATAGTGCATTTAGGTTCAGACTTTTAATATAGAATTGTGGTTACGATTGTCAGAAAAAAAATTATATTACAGTAATTTATGTAAAAAAATTGTACATTCTTCAAAAAAAAGAAATTTATCAAGATTAAGGACATCCAATTTTTTGTACATAAATTATTGAAATAATTGACTTTAATATAAAAAATATTATAAATAATAATATTAAGCTGCCGAGCAAATAATATTAGTTTAATTATCTAAAAAAAAAAACAATTTAAGTGTTATATTCTTAAACATTGATGTCTACATTTTTATCTTTCTATCAATTTGTCTTTGTAACCCCATGTAGAATGGTGCCACATTTATTTTATATGCATAGGTCCGATTCCCGCTTAGGACAATATGAACATGAACATGAACAATTTTCTATAGCAAATGCTAAGGTATTGATCATGACAAAGCCATTGAGGTATCATTGACTGCATGAAATCATGTATTATATATCTAATATATCTATGTATCTATTTATGTATTTATATACTTATGTGGTATATATGTATCAATACCACGAATTTGATTCACTCTAATAAATTGAAACAAAACCTAACCTAACTTTACCTTATAAATCGCTAAATCGTTTATAGTCCAAGTATACCTTGTTTAGCTTCTTTTTTTTTTTTGGCTAGCGCATCGCAATCCATGGGTATTCTATATGCATATCAAACTTTTAAACTAGGATTATTAATACTCATATACCAACTTTTTCGAATCATGAATTTTCTTTGGTTTCTTTGAAGAAAACTGCAAAGTTTCAGTTTCGTGGTTGTAGCATACTATATGTAATCTACCTACACATGTAGCAATAAATATACCTACGCATCTATATCTTATTTTATTATCTACCAGCATATCTACAAGATATCTTCCTAAATCTAGTTTTATACTCCTCTATTTCATAAATGATTTATATAACATAATAATAGTAAGCTGCATATTCCTCTGCATGTCAAATTATTTACATTTGAAATTAATTGAATACTGACACAATCACGAATTTAAATTATCCCCAACTAATACCATATATCAACAAACTATCTTGTCCATTAAATTTCAATTAAAATGTCAAATAGGGGTACTGTTCTGAATCATAATTCTTGTTTGATTTAACCGTATATCCTTACAGCTTAATGCCATGGATATATTGAAATTTACAACACAACTTTCCCAAGCTGCTCATATTCAGAATACTAATGGACGTATAATA
The DNA here is from genome assembly GCA_951805005.1 of Othius punctulatus. Taxonomy (NCBI): domain Eukaryota; kingdom Metazoa; phylum Arthropoda; class Insecta; order Coleoptera; family Staphylinidae; genus Othius; species Othius punctulatus. Next base: position 42,804,396 of record OX638141.1, on the reverse strand, counting down.
TTTATCCATTACGCCGATCTCCTCGCTGCTAAAATATTTACTCAAACAATTCACCTGTAATTTAAATATAAACAGAGTACAGCTTTCCTGTAATATCTTACACATGTAAGAGTGTATATACTACAAGTGTATATACTTATAATAGTATATGTATATACTATATAAACTGTGCCGCAAATTTCCGCAATTTATTTAACAAATGTTATTTTTATGAGCTGTACCTGAAATGAATTTTATTTAAAAAGTATGATATATGGAGCAAGGTGGTATACTCTGATTTTTCTAAACTGGCGTGCACGTCATCAAACAGCTGTGCGATGAGGTTTTTTCGTACCAACGTGATTGTTTTCGAGAATATGCATAACAATAGTTTAAGAATCGAAATTAATCTGAAGATTATTTGTTACATAACACTGATCACCGGTGGTTATAAATAGGTAATCGGTGTATTAACCGCGGACACAATTTTCGCCTGCCAATCATGTAATAAATCATGTTATGTTGGCAACGGCGATATTTTCTCGGCTACGATGCCACATCTTTTTCACTAATGCTTCAAACTTCTTTGACGTCTAACTTGTTACATTTGATCGATTATTACAATGCATATTTTGTCATTGTAGATGGTAAACCATAACCACAAGGTTGATATCTGTACGATAAACGGTAGAGAAGTCGATGAATTTGATACGAACCGCGCACTGTCGCACAAGATTGCACGGGCGCAACAGCTGATTGCAGCCATTTTTAAATACCCAGGACAGCTGGCAACTTCGTAAAATTGTCTCGTCATTATTATGATTATTATTTTGATGACGTGCACGCCAGTTTAGAAAAATCAGAGTATAGTCTTATTTTTAAATTGTAAATGATGCTTACCATAAATACCATACATAATACATACATATTACCCTATCTACTATGATATCTGGATAGATATAAGATCATCTGGATCAGTGGGATGATGATGATTATAAATGCCATAAATATTACCCTATCTACTTTGATATCTGGATGAGTGGGACTTTGTACATATTCGTTCACTATTCACTATATGACCTACTCTGTGAAGTTTTCGCAAATTTCTGCCATTCTAAATCAATGTCATAAGAAAATTAATAAATAATTCCTACCTTATATTCAGTTTCATTATGCTGCTTCCCTTCACGCCGGTAACTTCCGGTTTGAGCGTCATTCGCATGTGTTGTCTCTGGCTCAGTAGATGGCTGCGTAATGCTGATGCCTGATGCCGACGGATTTTTCCCTTGTCCTAATTGCGACCGATCAGTTATTGCGCGGGACCTTTTAATTACCGCGGACTTGAGCCCGTCACCAACCGGAAATATGCCCTGCCGTTTCCGGTTTAACGGCGTCGCCTCCACATGAACTGAACTTTTTGCCTTCTTTGTTGAGAGCAGGTCGTTAGCAGCCCTCGATGACTCCGGACTCATTTTCACGTCCTGTCCGGAGTGATCCGTTTTAATTGGCGCGTTTCCGGATTCCCGACCGAGCAGTGTTTTGCCTGGATCATAAGTTTTGTTCTCGCCCAATTTGCTGGCGTGCAGATTTGCCCGTGGCGTTTTGATCAGCGGGTCGTCTGAAGAAGTTACTTTTTGTCCGCTCTTCGCATTCATTGCGTTGTGCCGGTTCAAATGGTCACGAGGTTTAGTGGGCGTTCTGGCTGTGACGTCACTTTCTATTGTCCTCGCGATCACTTCCGGTTCAATGTGCTCCACAATTCCGGAAAATAAATCAGGCGAATTAACTGTTTGCTCTTTAGTTGTCGCCAACTGAGGTGTGTTCTGTAGCGTAGTATTGCCCTTAGCATGTATTTGTTTTGGTCCCATATTGGTTACATTTGATATTTCAGAAAAATTATGTATAGCTTTGAGAAAATTTGAAATATGGGAACTGTTTTGCCATATTCCATATAAGGTATTGGATACGTGAGTATTAGAATTTTTTTCGTAATTTCGATTAATATTAATATGAGAAGAATTTGTGTAGATATCAGTAGATGAATCATTTCTGTAGATAATTGAATCAAATGTATTTTTATGAGAACTAGCATTAGAAGATTTTTGGTAGATACTTGGATTAGTAGATTTTTTATAGGCATTTGGATCATCTCCCAACATCTCGTAACTAATGTTAGCCGTAGTAATTTCCAGGCTATTCAAAATATTCTTTTTAAAAATACTCCTCTCAGTATAATCATCTGAAGCTATTTCACCATGCTTTGATATCACACCAGAAGTATGTAATATGTTCCCATTAATTTCATCATTAGTTTCATTAGAAGCACCAAATTCGCTCTTACCAGACACATGTTCACGATTTCCTCCAGAAACTATTAATTCCTTTTTACTATATGCAATATTTTTATCTTCACCAGAAGTATTATAATCTGACTTATTAATTCTATTCTTTTGGTTCTCATTCGAAACATTAAATGAATTCCCATGAGCTTTTCCAAATAGTTCGTCAAACGTATTATTATTATTATGTACAGTAGGTAATGGCTCTTGTGCTCTTCTTTTGTTCTCACCAGTGACATGCTCATGATTTCCACCAGAAACATTCAATTCCATGTCACTATTCTTTTGGTTCCCATTCGAAACATTAAATTCATTACCATGAGCTTTTCCAATACGTTGCACAAACGTATTACTGTTATTATTTACAGTTGATAATAGCCTTTGTACTGGTATTTCGTTCTTATCAGAGACTTGGTCACGATTTTCACCAGAAACATTCAATTCCATTTTACTAAATGAAATATTTTGGTTCCCACTAGACACATTATAAACTGACTTACTAATTCCATTATTTTGGTTTCCCTTCGAAACATTAAATTCATTCCCATGAGTTTTTCCAAATAGTTCCACAAAGTTTTTATTTACAGTTGATAATGGCTTTTGTACTGTTGCAACTTTATTGTTATCGTTTATCTTCAAAATATCTCCATCTTTGCTTAGACCCAACAACCAATTTTCATTATTTTGATTTGGTGTAGATTTTCCATGTTTTGAATACGTAATATTAGGCAACGATTGTGAATTTAAAAATTTAATTTGTTTCTTTTCTAATACTGCAAATTTTGTAGCGTTACTTCCTGCCATGCTTATTGCCAAATTACTGCTACTGCGTTGATCTGCATCTTGTTCATTTCCAGCTTTTATTACTCTAAGATTAAAAACATTTTGTACCCATTCGTTTTCATTCGATGTGTCAGAAGTAATTTTAGAACCACTTTCTGCAATAATTTTGCTGCCGTTTTGACTAAATTTTGACGAAGCTTTTCTAAACCTCGCATATGATTCATTCATATAGCCTTGTGTTGCATTAGTAACAATAAGTTTATTAAAATTTATTATTTTATGGTTACCGACAGTCAAATCTCTTTCTTGCTGTGTTTCTTGTTGCCCATCTTTCATATCTTGATCAATTATTTCTCCTTCATCACTTGAAGTGTTAGAAACAATTTTTGGACTAGTTACTGCAATAATTTTGTTGCCAGTAAATTTTGACGTGGCATTTTCATATCTCGTATATGATTCATTAATACGCTTTTCTGTTTCATTGGTAACAATAACTTGATTAAAATTTATGATTTTATGATCGTCCGTTGTCAAATCTCCTTTTGAATTTTCTTCTTGATGTCCATCTTTTATATCTTGATCAATAATATCTCCTTTATCACTTGATGTATTAGAAACAATTTTTGTACTATTTGCTGCAATAATTTTGTTGCCAGTAAATCTTGACGTGGCATTTTCATATCTCGTATATGATTCATTAATACGCTTTTCTGTTTTATTGGTAACAATAACTTGATAAAAATTTATGATTTTATGGCTGTCCGTCGTCAAATCTCTTTTTGAATTTTCTTCTTGTTGTCCATCTTTTATATCTTGATCAATCATTTCTCCTTCATCACTTGATGTGCTAGAAACATTTTTTGTACTATTTGCTCCTATAATTTTGTTGCCGTTTCGACTAAATTTTGACGTAGTTTTTTCATATCTTGCATATGATTCATTAATACGCATTTCTGTTTCATTGCCAACAATAACTTGATTAATATTTATGATTTTATGATCGTCCGTCATCAAATCTCCTTTTGAATTTTTTTCTTGTTGTCTAACTTTTGTATCTTGATCAATTATTTCTCCTTCGTCATTTCCTAATTTTGCATCTGATATAACTAAATTTGCTGATTCTTGAAATAAAATGTTATAGTTATTACCAGTCACAGATTCTTCTGTTGCACCTTGCTGGTTTTCTATTTCAACGTCTGCATCAATTTTTTTTTCTCTGGCACGTATATTATTTTTCGAATATTTGGGAGTTATTCGATCTTTATTTGTAAAGTTGTCTATCAATATAGCAGACATATTATTTGGTCCTTTAAAGTTAAAGCCAATATCGATTATTTTATCACTTAAGAAATCGTCTATTTGCTTGTTGTGAATTTTCGCGTCTTCAATTTTAATGCTGCTATCAGTTAGTTTATCTTTATTACTTATAGAGTGGTTTGTTGAAAAAATTGTATTATATGGTACTTTTAAGTTATTGCCCTGATCAATAACAGCCTCATTTGAGTGCTTTGGTAAAGTTTCTATATTACTGTGTTTAAGTTCAATGTTCTGCTGCATACTTTTTTCTGCATTACTTATCGGTAAATTAGATTTTTTAGGTTCATTAAATGTTCTTGCATCGTTCTCAGAACCTGCATTAAATTTATTATTTTGAAGCATATTATTTTCTTTCGTACTGTTGGACACTAACGCAATATTTACTGTTTTTGGTTCTTCAAACCTAATATTTTGTTTTTTTGCCCTCTCGCTCCCCGTGTAATTTTCTTCTCCGATTGCAGGAAATGTATTTGGTTTTTCAATTTTATCATTATTATTAATAACTTTAACGTTTAATTTATTTGGTTCATCAATGTTATTGTTTTGAATAACTGTCTTTTCGTTGTCACCATAATTGTTTTCTTTGATTGCAGAAAATGTTTTTGGGTTTGCAATTTTATTGTTATTATCAATAACTTTAACATTTAATACATTTGGTTCTTCAAAGTTATTGTTTTGAATAATTGTCTTTTCGTTGGCGTTATAATTATTTTCTATGACTGCCACAAATATTTTTGGGTCTGCAATTTTATTGTTATTATCAATAACTTTAACATTTAATTTTCTTGGTTCTTCAAAGTTATTATTTTGAATAATAGTCCTTTCGTTGTCATTACAATTTTTGTCTTCAATTGCAGAATTTTTGATTATGTCTTCAATTTTATTGTTATTATCACTAACTTTAACATTTATCTGTTTAGGTTCTTCAAAGTTAATATTGTGAATATTTACCCTCTCGATGCCTTTATAATTATTTTCTTCGATTGCGGCAATTATGTTTGGGTCTGCAATTTTATGGTTATTATCAATAACTTTAACGTTTAACTTCTTTGGTTCTTCAAAGTTATTATTTTGAAAAATAGTCTTTTCGTTGCCATTATAATTTTTTTCTTCAATTGCAGAATTTTTGATTGGGTCTTCAATTTTATTGTTGTTATCATTAACTTTAACATTTAAGTTTTTAGGTTCTTCAGAGTTAATATTGGGAATAATTACACTTTCGTTGTCATTATAATTCTTTTCTGTGACTGCCGAAAATATTTTTGGGTCTTCAATTTTTCCATTTTCTTGATTACGTTTGGTGTGTACATTTGGAGCATTGGTAGCCCTTTGTGCTTGAAATTTATTGGTTGGCGGCATTTGATCTTCGTTAATCATGCGTACTGAATTTATATTATGTCGTTTATTTTCTTCAGAGTTGATGTCTTCATTGTCATTCGCAGATTCTTTTGTTGTTAGTGGATAAGTTATTGTTGGACGTGAATATTGGTTGTCCAAATCAACTATTGTTTCTTTATCACTTCTGATGTCTTTTATAGGCCAATTTATGTACTTCAGGTCTGCATAATTATTAGTAGTTTGTGATAATAATTCATTATCAGCTGACGTGGCATTACCATTTGTGGTATTTTCAGATTTAATGCTACTAGAATTTAATGTATCAACTAAATCTGTTAATGCTGAAATATTATGTTTTTGCCTTACGTATTCAAAAGCTTCATTCTTTATCTCTTCTTGAGGTGCTACAATTGGTTCATTTTTTGCTTTTAAATCTTTTGCAGATAATTTGTCTTTTTCGGTTACTATAGGCATTATTTCTACATCCGGATAATTTATTTTCGTTAAAATATTTATTTCTTTATATTCATTATTTAGCGCTAAATTAACTTGTGTATAGTTATTAATTGGTTCTTTGTTTAAATTCGGTTTAATGGACAATGGTGTGGTTTTGATGTTCACAGATGAATTATTAGCAGTAATGTTTACATCTGCATCATCACTACTGGTGACAGTAAATACAGAACTTTGCGTGTATATGATATTTTTGTGCTTAGCATTTATTTTTGAAATATTCGATTCTTCTGAATTATCTATATCTTCAATAAATAATTTCTTATCATTATTTACATTTGTTATAGATTCGGTATCTTGCAGTAATGATTTCTTATGGTTTTCACTGGAATTTTGATCAGTGTAGTATTTGGCATCTTGAAGTAATAATTTCTTATTATGTTTTACATTTACTACAGATTCGGCATCTTGAAGTAATGGTTTCTTGTGGTTATCAGCGGTTTGTTTTTCTGTATTGTATTTGGCATCTTGAAGTAAAATTTGTGTGTAGTTTTTAATGTCACTGTTTTCTGTGGGATAATTGGTACCGTGAAATAATATTTTCATATTATTTTCGGTAACATTTTTGGTGCCTTGAAGTAATAATTTATCAGTGGCATTATTTTGTGTCGTAAATCTGTCATTTTGAAGAATTTCAGTAGATTTATTTTCTGTACCACTTTGAAGTAGTAATTTTGTATTGCTTTCAGTTGGCCTATTTTTGATAAGAAATTTCCCATGTATTAATTTCTCATTCTTTTCATTTGAGTTATTTGTTGAAAGATATTTGGTATCTTGAAGTAATAAATTCTTATCTTCGATAGTGCCGTTATTATTTGAAATGTGAATATTGTTTGCTCCAGAATGATTAGTATGTACAGAAATTATATGTTTGTGGGAACTATTGCTTAAACCTATAATCTCGTTTTTCCTTTGAATTCCGCTGGAATTGGAAGAATTTCCGTTGGCTCCCAAATTCCTTGTATTTTCACGAGGCATCATTTGAATATTTGATGTATTATTCAGCTGTGTGGTATCAAATTTCTTGACGCCCCCCATTGTTCCGAGAGATAATGAACTATTCGATATACCTGCCCCGTCCTCGCGGTTATTCATTACTCTCGCTTCCCTCGAGTTCGCACTGAAATTTGAATCGTTCATCTTCTTAATTGCATTAAACGCATTAGTATTATTTGAGCCGACCACTTTCACTTTCTCTCCCTCACTCGAACTTGAACCATTCATCTTTTCGTGTAATTCGATTTCAGCCGTGGTACTTTGGGAGCCGGCGGAATCGTTCATCATTCCGCCACTACTCGCGCCTGAAAAGATGCTTTTATCCTGATTAGCGGTGTTATTTAATCCTATGTGGTTGAGCCTATTCACGGCATTGTGAGAATTTTTGTAGCGATTTTCCGGGTCGGAATTAAATGCGGTTTGAGATACAGACGAGCTTGCATCAGAATAAAAAGAGGATGTAGTGCCTATAATTCCTGAAGCGCTTGCCAAATCTGATATTAACTGCGAATCAGTGCCAGAATTTATTTGAGTGGTGCTATTCGAGTATTCACTGTCTTCGTATATACCGTACAAGCTGCTTGGCTTTGATTTATCAGTAAAGCTTATTCTTGCCGAATCTGCGCTTCTGCTCGTAGAGGCTAATTCAAATGCATTTACACCTTCAGCATCGATTCCATCTGAAGCTGATTGTACGTTATCTATGGGGACGACGTTATTTGAATTTTGCTTGGATTCAGACAGCAGAATGTGGCTTAAGGTTTTCAAACTGTTTTTAGTTTTGTACGAGTTTTCTGCTCTCGCGTTAACGTTTAAGATGCGATCAACGCCATTATCGGCGATTGCCTCGGGAGGAAGATTATTCTGTTTTAAATGTTCCATCATCGGGTCGTCATAGAGAATTATATCGCGGCCGGTCGTAAAATCGCTCTTCAGATCGTCGCCTGCAGTCTCCCGGGGTTGACTCCTCGGGTTTCCCCGCTCATTAATAACAGCCTCCGGGAATGGTGGAATGTCGGTTGTATTATTTTGGTTGTTTTCTTCTGGTGGAATTGTTTCTGATAAACTGTAGTAATTATCAAATGAAACGTTGGTTAATATATGCGGAGGCGCTGAATACTTTCTGGAATTGCTTGCATTGTTTAAGGATGATAAATTTTGTGCCTTGGCCTGTTCCTCATGACTATTGTATAAGTGTGTTTTCGCCTGATTAATCTTTGTATTATTTGTAAGTGAACCAATGCTTGCGGTTGGTCTATTCAAGTCGCTCCCGGATTTATTGTTGGGGAAGTAATTAACCGACTCTTCGTACTGCAAGTCGCCCGCGGCATATCGATTCAGGGACATTGATATTATTATCGTGGTGACTGTCGTCAACAGAGGAGCCACCGGCGCCATGGCGCTTAGGGCCCTCAAAGGGACGCCCGTTTATCCTTGTAGATGCACGTCGGCCCAATTATGGTGACTTCATGCCCAAAACCCTGAAAACAAATTAAACATTAGTACTTTCTCGAAAAAATAGGCTCATTTATAATAAATGTCATCAAAGCATTAAATATTATGATCCCTCAATGATAATATACCTATGCAAAATACCTAGAAAGAAATTTAAATTAATTCATTGTTATACCGGGAGTTCCAATGTAACGGACAAAATTAATATTATCATTGAGAACAATATACAGTGACAATTTTTTAACTCTAAACGTAGTCAATACAACGTTTTCTATGTTTAATTTAAAAAAAACGCAGGCCAATGCGTGGATGTTATCAAGTAACCAAAGTAACGTCAAAATAACTATTTGATAGGTATTCAAAATAAATAGAATTTTCAAGTTGTTTGAATTATTATTGCGCTAAAATACATTAAAGAAATTTATTTGACAGATGAAAAGATATAAATAATGCATTTATACACTTATAAATGCTACTTCCAATAGATTATTTTATCAATGGGAACAATTTTTAACATTATTTCAAGTATTTTTAACACCACAAACGAATTGTAACAAACTATGTCTTAATAGAAAAAAACAAAGTCAAAAACATCTTACGCTATGCAGAAGAAAACATACTTTGGAGTTTCATCTTCTTCAATCAGAAAGGTTTTTAAAGATCTCAAATATAAACCTTACAAATTTAGAAATCGCCATCTATTACCTAATGATGACAAAATTTAAAAAAAAACAAATTTTTGTGTAGTGATGTTAAATTTAATTCATAAGAATGGAGAAATATTAGAAAATATAGTATTTACAGACATCATTAACATTTGATGGTGAACTAATATCTCAAATGTATCACTTAGTCTCTATTGATTTATCATATCCTCTTGCCTTGAAATTTCTTTCCTTGCAGATATTGGTCAAGGACTAATCCGAACCTCCAAAATTTAACAAGGACTAAATACAACAGTAGGGCTAATGCATGGGCAGGTGTTATTAATAATACGTTAATATAGTCGTAAACAAATAATTCCACAGATCCAAAACTTGAATGTCAATGATGTCTGGTTACAAATTGATGGAACCTAACGTTCCACTGCAATGATATTATGTTATGTACATGAACTTTTTGCGGAGCGTTGGATAGAAAGATTTGGGCCAACAGCTTGGTTCACCAAATTTATTCCCAAATGACCTTTTCCTTTGGAGGCATATAAATACTAAAATTTATAATAATATTATAAAAAATGATAAGAACTAAAATATTTCATTCAATTTCATTAGAAATGCTGTTCAAGGTTTTCACAATAGTAGCGGGAGCAAGCCGATTCTAGAACCTCCTCCGACCTTGAAGGTCTGAGTGGAGGTTCTAGAATCGGCTTGCCTTGACCTTAAATGGCCAAAGTCGCTTACCTTGAAATTTTGAGGTCAAATATTGACCTTGGATAGCTGACCATGAAAATGTAAACCTTTAAAAGTGTTTACCTTGAAAACGACCATAAAACGAACTTGAAAATGACCTTGGCATTGAAAAGGTTGGGCTTTAAAACGACCTTAAAACGACCTTGAAAATGGCCTTGGCATTGAAAATGTTGGCCTTGAAAACGACCTTAAAACGACCTTGAAAATGACTTTGAATTGAAAAGTTGACCTTGAAAATGACATTGACCTTGCAATGCTGACCTCGAAAACGACCTTAAAATGACATTGACAACGACAAAAATTTTGACCATGGCATATTTTCTAGAACGTGAAGGGAGCCATTTCGTATATTTATTAAAATAACATATCATTCCTTACCTATTCCTGTTACCTGATTAATTATTTGTTTTAATTCGTTTGTAGCCTCTATACTCAGCAAATCCGTGGTTTTTAAATTTTGAAATAATGATAAAAATTGTTCCCATTGATGGAGTTGGCTATCGGGATAAGTGACTGAAAAACATCGCGCACATTACTTATGCTATGATTTGCATGGTATCAATTATGTTTCACAAAAAATACTAGACTTTACTTGAATGAACTCAAATGACAGCTAGCTCGACAGAATTTTTGACAGGTTTATGGTATAATTGGTTGCATAGCTAATACTCGCAAATTTTTGACATGTTTTTTTTTATATTGAACATAGGGACATTGTGATGACTATGTTACGAGTTAAAAAAATGTCACGGTATACAGTCTGTACGATAAAAAGCACCCAAACCTACAGCGACTCCATTTGTTACTAAATCATCAACAAACCACATATATTATTAAATGGGACAGTTTTAGCTACAAGTTGGTGAAAAAAAAACTTTTCTAACCGCATTCATTTATTTGTTGTGATATCACCGAACATTTTTTTTAAATAGCTCGGTTTAATTATTTGGTGTAAGTAGATAGTTTAAGTATAAAGGTCAAATATAAAGTATTATCAAAATTTTAATTTTTTTCAATCATATTTCCATGGCCATTTGATAGTTTTCATCACAATTCAACAGTATCTGTTCTTCAATGGTTCTGTCCACATTCAAGGAGAGTATTCGGATACTATAAATTTGTTATAGATGCATGATTTGGAGAATCGTACATGTGATTTGCACAAATTACTATATGGTACAATTGATTTGTCTTATCTCTTAGAACAACTCGATTTTCATGTGTCTGATAACAATCGCCGGTTGAGATTAAAACCGTTATTTCGCGAACCAAATTTTACATCTAATATTAGCTACGATAACTCTATTTGTAGTTTTAGCTACAAGTTGGTGAAAAAAAACATTTTTAACCGCATTCATTTATTTCTTGTGATGTCACCAAACATTTTTTTTAATAGCTCGTATTAATTATTTGGTGTAAGTATATAGTTAAAGTAAAAATGTCAACAATAAACTATTATAAAATTTTAAATTTTTTCAATCATATTTCCAATGCAAAGTGTCAATCTCAGAAATAAATGTTCATATTTTATAGTTTTCATCACAATTCAACAATATCTGTTCTTAAACGGTTCTGCCCACATTTAAGGAGAGTACTTGGATATTATGAATTTGTTGTAGATGCATGATTTGGAGAATGGTACCTAGATGTGTTTTGCACAAATTACTGAATGGTACAATTGATTGCTCTTATCTCTTAGAACAACTCGATTTTCATGTATCTGATAACAATTGCCGGTTGAGATCAAGACCGTTATTCCGGAACTAAATTTCATCTAATATTAGCTACAATAACTCTATTTGTCGAATTATGCGTCACGCCAATTTGTTCAATGAAAAGGACTGGTTAAATATTTTTAATTCTTCTTCACAATTCATTTAAATCTATATTTAAAAGATATGCTTATTTAAGTTACGCTATTTAATTTCCACACTGGTTTAAATTTAATTTATTTATTTTTAAATTTAATTTAATCTATTTAATTTAATTTAATCTAAGTATTGTAATTATTATTTTGTATTGTAACGTTTAGTATTTAAGTTATGATTTCTAATGTAAATTATATATTTTTTGTAACAGGGGTTTTCCCGTACATAAATAAATAAAATAAAAACATAGAAAAGTATCGATAAGTAAATACTAATAGGTAATAAGTAAATACGGACCTGTCCTCTCGTTTTACATTAAGGTCAGGATCCAGAAATTAAGAGAATGTGAAATAATTGATGATTTTATTGATTAAAGCTGGAAAATCATCATTTAGGACAGGGTTTTTTTTTAATTTTGGGCCACTTTTTTATCGAAACATCTAGATTTGCCACAAATTATTAAATAACAAAGTTGTATGCGGAAGTACCAAATACATTCAGTGTTACTTAATTTTTTCTGCATTTTCCAAATATGCAAACAATTTTTTAAAATATTGATATACAGGGTGTTGTTTCAAGTCAAAACCTACTTATTAATTTTTTTAAAGCAAGCCCTTGAATAAAATTTTCATTTATTACGTAAATTGACACTACAGTGGACAAAGAACATATGTACCAAATATTTCAACAATGTATAAGGTGGTACATAAGGTATGGTTAATTGAAAAAAATGGGCAATATCAATGAATCACCATGTAAATTGGTTATAAAGAACGATAGACCCATAAAATGTAGTTTATATAGAATCACCTCGGTGTGCCGCATCTACAATTACTGTATGCGTATTTCCCAATGAATCCCCCTGTATAAGATTTTTTCTAATTTTGACGAAACCAACAAAATTCGATGATTTTCCTTGAAAATTAAGTAGTCTCATATGACAAATAATTTAGCTTGCCAGCACAGTCGCTATCCAAGATATTTTCCAAAATATTTTTAGATATTCTGGCATTTACAAAAAATTATTAATTTTATGATGATTCTGGAGTATAGATATGGAATATCAATGCCCTTTTATTTATAATTTTTGGAATAGTTTTAGGAATGAGTTGGCAATGCTTTGCTCCTTTTTGATTGTTAGTACATATTTTGTAAAATATTTGCAAACTTTCTAGTATTTGCCGACATTATTAACTTTTTGGTATTACTGGAATTCACCATATGAAATAGATGTGACTTTTTGTATTTTATCATTTTATTAAAAAATGTTAGGAATAGTTTAAAGATAATTTTTGCAAATTTTGGATACTTTTTGGTTATTCGTGAGTGTTTATTTTTTTTCTAAAATAATAATAGATATTTGTAATAACTTCGATGTGCATTTAATAACGTGTTACATATAGAATGTTTTCAAATTTTGACGAAACCAACAAAATTTGATGATTTTCCTTGAAAATTAAGTAGTCTGATATGACAAATAATTTAGCTTGCCAGCACAGTCGTTATCCAAAGGCATTTTCCAACATATTTTCAGATTTTCTGGCATTAACAAAAATGTTTAATAATTTTTTGATATTTGTGGATTATAGATATGGAATATCAATGCCCTTTTATTCATAATTTTTACAATAGTTATAGGAATTAGTTGACACTTATTTGCTCCTTCTGGATCGTAAGTACATATATTCGAAAATATTTGGATACTTTCTAGTATTTTCCCACATTATTAATTTTTTGATATTTCTGGAATTCATCATATTAAATAGATGTGAACTTTTTGTAGCTTATCATTTTATTCAAAAGTTTAAGAAATAGTATAAAGATATTTTTCGCAAATTTTCGATACTTTTTGTTTTTGTATTCATGACTATACTCTGTTCCATTTTTATTTTTAACTATGAAGGCTGTGGTTTCATTTTATAAAGATTTGCACATGAACATCAACAAAAATGATCTAACAGTGAAAAGAAATATTAAACGTCGGATTTCTAACAACATTCAAATTTTCTTTTGTAAAATATAAATAGCAAATGAATGCTGTACTCAATAGACACTCAATTTGATGGCAACATTGCCCACTGTCATAAAATATAAATATTTTTTTTAAGTCTAGTTACTTTTTACATATGCCAAAATGTCACCCTACAGAGCCAACTTAGTTAAAAATAAAAATGGAACAGATTTTATGTTGTTTTCCAATATAATAGTAGATATGTTCCATTTTTTTTTAATTCATGCGCACTTTTTTTGATATACTTTTGTTTAAATAAAACTTTTGGAATTGCATTTGCATTTCTACGGCATTTTGTTTAATTTTTCAATTTGTATTTGTAGTTGGATATTTTACAAAATAATTATTTCTTTTCATTCGCAAAAGTTTTGATGAACTATCAGGTAACCAAGAATGTTCTTACCTTTTTTTAACGGAGTGCCATAAATTCCCCTGAAGATTTGTTTTTGCCGAATTACCGGTAAGAAAATTAATTTACCGGTAAAAATTTTGTAGGTACATTTCACAATTTACCGGTAAACCGGTTTACCGGTATTACAATCTCTAGTAGTAACCAAGTGTAACCAAAACACGTGATGCAAAAACTTCTCGAGTGAAATTGCGAGTGAAATTGTATTAGCGCCGAATAATTTTATTATGCTTGAACATTGAAACATAAATTGAGCCGTGCATAAAATTTTGTATGTGTTACGGCTATAAACTTGTCTTTGGAACTTCGCATGGTCCTAGAAACATACCGCCTAAAACATATATTTATGATTCTAATACGTAAACGTAACTACTAAATAATTAAATCTTCACAATTTATATTATGTTCCTAGTTTATGAACATACTTGACTTTGATATTTTGGTTAGAAATTATGGGCTTTTTCACTATTATGATTGCATACTTTGAAAATCTGCATTAAAACGCCATAAAACTGTTTCATTTTTTTTATTTGTGTGTTGCTTTTCTATATTTTCAGTTTTTTTGTTTTTTTTGGTATATTTATTTGTATCTTTTGACATTAAAGTCAAATTGATTGATTAATCATATTTGACCGAAATTTCTGAAAGCTTCAGCTTCGTTTTTCATATTTTTCGGTTTCACAACGCATTTAAAATTCAATGCAATGTACTTCTGTCATTTTATATATTACAATTTATATTCAATATTCTGGAGTTTTCAACTCATTTGCTATTTTGATTGCACATTCCCGATTTGATTATTAAATTTCTACGAAACTTTTACAAATTCCAAATTATTTTTGAAATTTTGTGTTCCTTACGTATTTATTTGTAAATTTTTAATAACCATCTCTTTTGGGCTATGGACCCATTTTATTTATTTGTTATTGTTATTGGGCTATCGATCGATAATTTATTTGTAAATCACATATTATGACAAATTTATTATATTTTTGATATTTTTTCAGTTTTATAACAATTACGTTGAGATTAGTTTTTCATACTTACGGGCAAGTTTCCCAAAAATTTGGGAACAATTTTAACCATCAGAAATATCTGAAATATTTGTTATGATATTTTTATTATATTTTCAGGAATATGCAGTCATTGTCTCATTTTTTAAATGTTTTGTACAGTGTTTTCGATGTATTATTAGCATTATTACAAGTTAATGAAATTTTTCGAAAACTGGGGAACTCAGACTATTGGTATCATTTCCGGAGACTCTAGTTGCAAATTTAATATTTTCATTAAATTTTCTGCAATGTGCATAAATAAACAATTATTTTTTAATTGCGAGCCTTTATCTGTCCACTCCAGAACGTAGGCCTCGCCCGTTTTTCTTTTTAATTTATTATTTAATTTATTTGATTATTAGCAAATTTGAAAATAATGCTAAGAAATATTGATATAATGAACTAAATAAACAGAAAGGTTATTGTACATCCTAATATGATGTATTAATAGTCGTAAATAAAAATATCCTGTATACATTTCATACTTACATTTGTATTACTTATTATAACTCAAGGATTCTACTTATTAAGTATGTGCATGTTAACAAAGTGTACAGGTAAATATAGGTCAGACCCGCACATGACTTCCTTTGAAAAAATTCTATGTGAGTCTTCTGGCAAAATATTTGGAGACCTCTGATGTATATTATACACATTGCCGCCTATGTGCATAGTAAATGAGGTGAAAGGATATGCGAGTTTCCCTCTTTTTAACGGATGTCCTTATATGTAGGTGTTTTTCTCTCTGTTTGCTTTGGTACCTTTTTTTTATTTGTCAAGGGTGCCAGCTTCGTTACTAAATAATTCCACAACTGTTCTAGAATACTAATTACACAAGTTTTACTCAAAAATATATCTTGCTGTAAAATTCAAATATTTTTATTGCTTTGGTCTGCAATCATTTACATGCTGATAAGTATTAAGCTTCATTGTACTGTACTTTGTATTTATGTGATAGCAAATCTATGTTTTGTTCTTAACATTTAAAATGAATTGGCACTGACAAATGTACTACATTTGGAGCTCTCACAGGTTGATGCGCAAAACGCGACAGGTCACAAAAAGGTCGTGAAAATTGAATTTCTTGCTCCATTGGATTTGTCTGCTTTTTCTGCATTCTTATAGCATATATTCAAATAAAACATGCAATAAAGGACTATATAATTCATGAGACCCACAGTACGATAAAAAATGCGCGATTTGTCTTAATAATTCTGTTGCAAACTGCGACATATCCAAATCAAGCAACACAAATAGAGCAAATCGTTCAGGTGATTTATGGATTTATTTATTTATATCTTGTTTTTATTACTCACTGGAAGTAGACTTTGATGCATATAAATATTTACGAATATAAGATAACGTATGAAAAATATTTTAATAAACATTAAATATAAATTTTTCACGTTCCAATTATACAATTTATAGTTCACATTTTCGTTCACGTTTATAGTTCGTGAAAATTTCTAAATTATTATACCTGAGAGTGCATAAATTGGTACAATCAATCAATTTACTCAGGATGGATCCATACACTTTTTAAATTAAAAATACTGTTAAGCTGCATATTATGAATAATATTATAATTAACTTAATTTAAAGGTCCCAACCATCACCATGATGAAAAACTTAATTTAGTTAAAATATATCGTAGCGATCGATATATCTGAAAGTTGCAGTTAAAAGTAATTTCAATACTAATTTTCTAGACAAAACGATATTAATTTATTACATTATAAACCTAATGCGTATTAAAAAGTAAACAAGGCAAGGAAGGCATTTTATTAACGTATTCCTATTTGGTTGAAAGCTAACAAAGATAGAAAGTAAAAATAATATCAGGAGTGTGCACGTAATTTAGACATTTGATTAATTTATGACAACAGTATAGTTTGAGGCTGCCAATATGTTACGTGATCGTAAATATTATATCACCGGGCAAATCACTTTTTGCTTCAATTGGATCGATCATAAGTCATGCATTGAATGCAGTTATTCGGAATATGAAATTAACTTGTTCGAAATTCATACGGTAATAATAATTAATGCACATGTATAGAATATTGAGTTGTGGCTTCGAATTAAACAATAATGTACGTTTGTCTATGCTAGCTGTGCCCTCCATTAGTTACATTATATCGTATATACGAGACAGAATTATCCGTTCAACATATGAAAGGAACGTATTGTACAACGGGTAAAGCAGCAGCAGGATTAGCATAATTCAGAATGCGATTTAAACTAAGTTAAATTATATGCATTAATTTAAAAAAATATATCCGGTTGACTGTTTATTGACAAACGAATAACACATCGAAATATTAATTTATCTTGTTAGATTGTGATAAGTAGGTAATTTACATATTTTAATCTTAAGACCACTCTTGCAAAATACCGTGTGTGCATGTATGAGCATGTGGATTATTTTAGGTTTTTCTAATATTTTTATATATATATATATATATAATATATATATATATATATATATATATATATATATATATATATATATATATATATATATATATATATATATATATATATATATATATATTATGTGCTCAGATTGAGTTACCATTAGCACAAAATTTAATTTTTGATTTCTTAAAAAAGTTCACTCGTTACAAAGTTTTGCATTATTTAACAAATAAAATCAATTATAAGTTTTCTAAATACATATTTTATAGTCATATTTTTACATACCTACATTCAATCTATACACAGAGCGTTCAAGAAAGTGGTGCCCACTTTTTCATTTAGTGCCAACAGATGGAACTCTTGACATACAATATTTGTGATATAAGGCAACATCACAAAACAGTGTCAATGTAAATTGAAAATTTAGTCAAATCTGGTTACATAATTTTCTTGTATCCTAGAAAACATTTCAGTAATGTTGCAAAACGTATTTATTTTGCATATTGAACAGTGCCATTTATTAGTATCCGTCATAAAAGCGGACACTACTTTCTTGAACACTCTGTAGAATGAGAAATTTAACATGTCCGAATATTTTATACATTTTTTATTTCCTTTAAGGTTTACGTTAAATACGAAATAATTTTTATTTATTGAATATCATTAGCACAGAGAGTAGATACGACAAAGTATTGTGAAATTAGTATCTCACTTGTTTCCAAATCTTTAGTATCATTGCCTGAATATAAGCTTAATTGTGCAGTTATGCAAATTTTATTGAATATCAATATCCCATATATATGCACAAGCAATGCAACTTCTACGGTAGTGTTAAACGAAAGCGATAAAGATAATTAAAACAAAATTAAACGGTATTAACAGTAACGGAGCGGCCTTACAAATACATTGATAGCCCATTAATAGCCTGTAACTAAACCCAAATAGTAATAATCTTCTAATTAATAATATAATTTGGTACTATTATTTATAGTATGTAGGGTGTCATTTTCAGGGATCATGGTTATCTTAAGATTATTAGGTAATTAAGTTCAAAAGTAGCGTATTTTCATTGTGATAACACTGGTCAACACAATTTTTGTCTCTTAGATGTAAATAGCCGATTCCGATAGAACATTTTGCGCTGATCTCAGAAACGTCAAAAACATTTTTCTAGCACGTCACGTTTTTGTGATATTTAAACTTTTGCAAAATGTGTAACTTTTTCGGGATGCAGACTGATTCCGATTATTTTTTATAGCAATACTGGATTTAAATTCAGTTTTACAGTTACCGGTATCACTTTTCTAAGTATTTTTTTTGTTTTTGTAAGTAAATAGTGGAAAAACAAAGTAAAAAATCTTAAAAAAAACCTCCTACATAATTCTTTTTTGCATTTCGTACATTTGCATAGTAAATACTTTCAGAAATATGCACTTAAATTGAAGGAACAATACATTCGTCAAAATTTGTCGGCCAGTGTAATCTGATGAAAAATTTAACCACTCATTTTTAGTTTTCCAGCTATCGCAAAAAACTGCAAATTGGAATTTTCGTTTATTAATTTTGATTGGAAAATCGAATTTGGTTGATTTACCAATCAAAATTTGATTGGAATTTGATTTCAAAATCAACCAAATTAGCAATTTCCAAATCAAATATTAGGTATAGACGCACATTTCGGCGAGTTATTATATTCAAATATAATAGGAGTACCATATTTGCACAAAACACGTCTTCTTATAATCTTATTAATGTTAACGAGGCTATAGCCATATCAAGTTTAAAAAAATTACATTTTTTAAAATTGCTTCATGGCAGGAGAAAACATAAACGCTTATAGCTTAAAGCAAATTGCTTTGAGCATTTTAAACAACATAAATGGCACAGTTATGAGTTGTAACGGTTGCTTTTATTACATAATTATGTGATTGAATTTTAATTTTTATAGTATAATATGGTATATTTATAAACAGAGTGAGTCAACAGTGTGGGATCGGAGAAATCGGGAAATTTTGAAAATTCAAAAACATGTTTCAAATATAACTTTCAGCATACCGAAAAGTGCGTGTACTAAAATTTGTTTCAAATAACCAGGATGTTCGATAGAGGATAAAATCAATATAATATACTCTTTGTTAATGGAACACTTTGTATAATTTGGAATATTTTATTACGGCACAATTTTTTTAAATCAGAAAAAAAAAATTGTAATTTTAGTGCAGGGATTCCAAGTTATTTAGATTTTTCTCAAAAAAATTTGAAAACAAGGGTCAACAAAAAACAATCATTCTGAGGATCTATTTAAAAAATAAACTAAGGAAATTAAAACTAAGGAATTGGTTATGAATAGTTATAGGTACTACTCATTTTAATAATGCCCAAAGTTTTAATTTTGTCATTTCAGTGGCTTGTGTTGGAAACTAATTATACTATGTGCACTTTTCGGTATTCTGAAACTTTTATATAAAATATTTTTTTGTATTGTCAAAATTAAACGATATATCATTCGATGTCGCACTGATAACTCTCTGTATCTGTATCTGTATAAACAATTATTACGTATTTTTCACTTTTAGAGACATCGGACATCTTATATTTAAACATATTACATTTAGAAATCTTACATTTAGACATCTTAAAATCATTTTTTTAAATAGATTTATGGCTACATAAACGTTTATAGCTTAAATCAAATTGTACTGAGTTTTTAAACAACATAAATGGCAAATTTATGAATTGTTATTCTCTTTTCGACACAAACATGCATAACAGATAAGTTTCTTCACTTTCAGACATTAGCAATATAATTCTAGATACATTCAAAGATATTAAAGGTTTTTCAACACTACTTTTCTAAATAGGGAATTCAGTTCGGTTCACTGTATTAGCTGAGAAAATGGTAAATCTAGCAGTTGTACTCTTGTTGCTTAACTACTATTTTACGTACTTTTAAATATACAAAAATGTAATTTTAGGTACTTATGGAAACAGCAAGTGCAAGATTAAGAAATTGTAATGCAAAAAGTAGGTACATTTTTAGGCACTTTCAAACATCATTATATATTTAATTTTGAACACATGAAATTTAATACTCAATTCGACAAAAAATGCAAAATAAAACTGTGTTGAAGATTAAAAATGAAATTTTAATCCCTTTCAACAACAATAATTTAATTTTATAGTATTGAAAATAACTAAGTAAGAGTGTGTGTTTTCAACCTTACATTTAGATATCGAGAATACAATTTTATACTTTAAGAGAAAACAACATACAGAATTAGATAAGTTTCGGCACTTTCAGATATTACCAATGTGTCTACACTTTTAGAGCTCTTGAAGAAAATTTCAAATACTTTTGGGTATCGAGAATTCAGTTTTAAACTGTTTTAGCACAGAAAATTGCTAAATTAGTTGTTTCGAAATTTATAAACCAAATTTGAGGTACTTTCAAATCTAAATAACGTACATTAAAGTACTTTTTGAATTATAAAATGCAAATTTAGACAGTTTAAAGCAAAATAATACATTTTTATACTTTTAAATACGTGCAAAATTTTTCTTCTTTCTCTTTCTCTTTCAATTTTAGATACTTTCTAACGTGTAAAATGTAATTTGAGAAACATTTTGGCAACGACTGTACAATTTCTCATCTCTTTTAGACACAAAAATGCAAAATAATGAAAATTTTGAAGTTAACAATATAATTATTGGTATTTTGAAGCATCTGTAGTGCAATTTATATACTCCCAAATACGTGCAAAATAAAACTGAATTGAAGTTTTTACCTACAATTTTAAAAACAATTCAATTTTAGATACGTTTTAACGTGTAAAATGTAATTTGAGAAACATTTTGGTAACGACTATACAATTTATCATCTCTTTTAGACACAAAAATGTAAAATAATGAAAATTTTGAAGTTAACAATATAATTATTGGTATTTTGAAGCATCTGTAGTGCAATTTATATACTTCTAAATACGTGCAAAATAAAACTGTATTGAAGTTTTAAGCTACAATTTTAAGCACAATTCAATTTTAGATACTTTCTAACGTGTAAAATGTAATTTGAGAAACATTTTGGCAACGACTGTACAATTTCTCATCTCTTTTAGACACAAAAATGCAAAATAATGAAAATTTTGGTGTTAACTATATAATTATTGCTATTTTTAAGTACCTGAAGGGCAATTTTAGACAGTTTAAATATGAAAAATACAGCTTTACATACATCAGGAGTACAATTTTATGCACTTCTACGCACAACTATGAGATTTTTAAGACTATACTTTAATTTTACGTATTTTAAGGCATCTGTAGTGCATTTTGAGGCACATTTAAGTGCAAGCAAAATGAAACTGTGTTGAAGTTTTAACTTGCTGAAGTTTGCACCTGAAGTGCTTTACACATATCAGGAATACAATTTTATACACTTCTACGCAAAACTATGACACTTGTAAGACAATAGTTTAATTTTACGTATTTTAAGGAATCTGTAGTGCATTTTGAGACACATTCGAACACGAGCAAAATAAAAAGTTTTAAAATGCAATTGTACGCACTAGCAAACGACAAATTCAATTTTAGATACTTTCAAACATGTAAAATGCAGCTTTAGATATTATTAAGCAACTAAAAGTTTAGATTTAGAAACAGACATAATTTTATAGGAACACGTTTTCTTAGACAGATAAAGGGAATACCTTATTAATGGCATGTACTTAAGAAATACCTAGTTTGTATATTCAGTTTCATTATACAGGGTGTCTCTAAATTAGGTGAACATTAAAAAATATTAATGTACTAATGTTGGGCCTCACTTGTTTTATACTCAACCGGTCTACTGTTAATAACAATATTATGTCAAAATATGAATTATACCCGTATAAAGTGTCATACCAAACAACATCCAAATCAATGTAAACGTTCTCTTTTTGTAAGCAAATTTTGTTTTATTTAAATTAACTTTGAAGCTGAATACTGGCTAAACCAAACGCATTTGTATATAGATAAGTTTTGTTAAATCGTCTTCTTTTGATCCCAGCAATTTGTAGTTAGCCATGTCCACGTATAATGTCCACCCTGTATAATAAAGATATATGACCCCGACGAGAGCTGACAATGACTGAGGCTTTTTCGAACAAAGAATCGCGTTTTTTATGCTCGTTCGCATACCTTAAGCATTTGTAATAGAGAGAAATGAAATATGAAACCTATGTCCAATTCAGGTAATATGAAGCGATGAGTCACTGTCAGCTCTCAACGCAACTACTATATTTACATGTACCTAAGTAAATATGCTTGTGTTGGTGCGTGTGATACATTATCTGTGATCAGTAGTGTTTTATTGCTTAGATATTTTACACATGAGTATAACGCGCAAATAATTAGATTCACCATAACCATTAAACTTATTTCAGCAAGCAACTACACGTGGAATAAATAAGCAGCGTTACCTGTTTTATTGTATACGTCCACTGTAAAACGCGAGAACTTGTAGCACTGCAGTTCTGTAAATAACAAATGAGCTTGAAATGTTTAGGGGATTAATTTTTTTGCCGGAGTAAATTTATTTCGTGCAACCCTTGCAATGGGGATTGGTAGAGATTAAATTGTTGGATTGTGCGGGTGCTGCAAAGTCAGTATGCAAGTACGTTGCTGTTTAATTCAATTTTATAGGAAGAGATTTTAGTTATTCGTTTATTGGAGCTTGTAAATTAAATTTTCAACACGGTAATTCTGTTTATCATGAAAACTACTGCTATAAGCGTATAAATCGTAGTGTTATATTATCAACAAAATGCAAATAATAAACTCAGATGGACATTTGTGATGTTTCATTTCCGCTTGCAATTTATATTAAAATGTATTCAAATATAATAAATATTAAGAAGTTTTTAGTTACAGACTTAAAAATGAATCATATATTTTTCTATAGTAACATAAGTAGTTCACATATTTTCTATATTCATATGTAGTATGCATAACTTGTGTCTGTATACTTACTGTGAACTGTGAACTCCATTAGTTACACATTTTGTATACGTGATATGCTGATGGTACGGTATTTGTAAATAAGAAACTTGTGTCTGTATACTTACTGTGAACTCCATTAGTTATACATTTTGTATACGTGATATGCTGGTAGTACGGTATTTGTAAATAAGAACAAATTATATTCGATTTATATCGTATTCCGTAGAAACTTTAATAATGCATCGAGGAAAAATATATTAGAGTTGAAATTCTTGACAAAATCACGAAATATTGTTATTTGATAATGATTATCATAATGCGACAGAGCTTAAATTCCTCTTCTATTTTCGAAAGTTCAATATTTCATACTTGATGGCACAAATCTAATTCTTGACCTAGTTCCTCGTTGAATGAATTTTGCTCCAGGCGAAATTAACGTTGTTTGATATCTGAATATTCTATTCATCGGTTGCTAATATTGATGACATTCCCGTGATGTAAAACATTCAGCCAAACGATATTCATAACAATGAAATTCGCAGCACTGAACATTTAAAGATCAGCCAGTCGGCACTCATAGCTGTTTTATTCGCATATCCACCCACGCAATTTCCCGAGATATAAGTACACGGTGATAATCACCCCGCAAATTAGTGCGGATGTTGTTAAGGAAAGGAGGCGGTACAGACTGGAGTATTCGGAGAGAGATTGTGTAAGAGGGATTTGGAAAAAAATCGTGAACTTACTTTCAAACAGACTTCTGGGGCAGTTGCCTCGCCCAGTGGGGCGGAAAAAAGAAAGTTAACAGGGATTGCTCTAACGTGAAAACAATAAGTGATTAACTTTGCCAGTAACTGAATATTGTAGGCAATAAACTATAGCTTTATATAATAAAGTTTGTAGTAATATTATTGGTAGATACTTAGAATTGATTATAGATACTTGGTTGAACTACATTTCCTTATTATAATATTTTGTTATATTTTTGTTATAGTTTCATTCATTCATTTCAATACCAGTTATTATGATTATTTTTAAATGAAAAAAGAAAACAATAAAAAATATAATATTTTGATTTACTTTTAGCTATTATCGCTGCATTATCTGACTTCTAGCTTAAATAATAGTGATCTGGATTGAAACTTATTATTCTCTATGGGCTTAAGGGATTTTTCCTATTCATGTGTTTGAACCTTGCAATAACCAAGCGCCGAAAATAAATAATATATTACCCATTAGGGGTTTCATTCCATTCTCACAAATTAATATCTAAAACATTAATTTGTTCTGCAACTAACTGCGTTTTTTTTATAACCTCAAATGGGATAATTTTGATATAATAACATTTCTGGAGTTGCACAATTTGTTATGCCTTAATGGAGTCATATAATGGATTGGTTCCGCTTATGTTAATGTGCTGTCAGACATCTAAAAGAAAAATGCATTTTCCTCTCGTCGAAGTAGACCTCGTAATAGCATCATAACTTCTACCATAAAGTGCAAATTTATAGCACCAAGCAACTTCACTTCTAAGACATGTGTTAAAAGTTAGCGACGGTTTAATTACTTCCAATTGGATGCATCTTAATACCTGCTTAATTACATACCGTTTTAAATGCCGAAGTTATAATTCCCAGAGTACTTCATGAGCAAACTTGATAAATTACATCGAAATTATCGCGCACTATGAATTTTCAACATTGCCCATTATTCAGAACTGTGCATCCGAAACTTAGACAATAATTCAGGAGATATTCCATAATTTTAAAATGGAAGTTTCTATAAAAAATAAACACTTTCGGACCCTAGCAAAGTAGGTATATACAGGGTGTTTAAGACCACCAGTATCAGGCTTATTTCTCGGTAATTTGACATCGTAGAGGTTCGAAAAAAAAATTGTATAACATAAGCCTACCTGAAGAATTTAATGGAGGTAATGTCGACTTCCGGAAGTTACCGGAAGTAGGCGTAACTGCACCCAACTTCTGAATTTTAAATGGAAACCTATATCATGTGAAGCATCGTTGGATATGTAATTGAAAAAAAAACAACTTTTGTATGCAAGGTTTTTTTGTAAATGATATGCAAAATAAAATAAAAATTAAAAAATCAATCTTTCAGACAACCAGTCTCGCCATTTTCTGATGTCTCTTGCACTAATTTGCAATATTATAAAGCTAACAAATTTGGTTGAGGGTTTAAATGCCTCCCCAGTATAAAAGCATCTATACACTTCGGATAATTGGGAAACAATACATTACTGCATTGCATGTATAATTTAAAAAAATAATGAAGAAATTATCTTAAGTTATATGAGAATTATAGACATATATATGTTTTATATATGTATAAATTATATATTAATTATAATATTAACTATTTAATATATGATATATAATAAGTGAAATGGAGGATCAAAAAGATGACGACACCGACAAGGATCAGGACAAAGAACAAAACGGGCAGATCAGAAAGGAAAGGAAGAAAAATGGAATTAAAGGAAGAAATGATGATATAGAAATCAAGTTCACTATTGCTACATGGAATGTTAGAGGAACAAACCACCCTGGAGCACTAAAAATATTGGTTAATGAACAAAAAAAAGCTAATGTGAGCATAGTGGCGTTGCAAGAAACAAATCAGAAAGGAGAGTATAACAAAAATAGATGAACACATTCTCTGTAATAGTGGACAATATAGACGATCGGGCACAGGTTTTCTAATAGACAACAAATTCAAGGATGCCATTATTACGTTTATAGCGGTTTCCGAAAAAATATATACCTAAGAATAAGAGGGAAATGCTCAAACATAAGTATATTAAACGTACATGCACCGACGGAGGAAATGAGCGACGACGAAAAAGAAATCTATTATGAAGCTTTAGAAGAAGAACTCGAAAAAATCCCGACGCATGACATTAAGCAAGTCATAGGAGATTGCAATGCGAAAATAGGAA
Source organism: Othius punctulatus (assembly GCA_951805005.1). NCBI lineage: Eukaryota > Metazoa > Arthropoda > Insecta > Coleoptera > Staphylinidae > Othius > Othius punctulatus. Next base: position 42,777,568 of record OX638141.1, on the reverse strand, counting down.
GAGAACATATGTTTAAGCCAGTAATAGGCAAGTTTAGTAAACATGAAGAAACAAATGAGAATGGTATGAGGCTAATAGAGTTTGCGGCTACGAACAAAATGGTGATAAAAAGTACGTTTTTTCGGAAAATTAGGTATATACAAATGCACGTGGATGGCACCAAACGGCACGTATTCAAACCAAATAGATCACGTGCTAATAGAGGAGAAAAATGCAGCGCTCATACAAGACATCAGAAGCATGAGAGGCCCAAATATAGACTATGATCATTTTATGGTCAGGATAATACTCAAAATGATTGCGCATACTAGAAATAAAACAAACAAACAGGAAAGAAAACGGAAACAGATCGAGTGGAATGGAAAAACTATCCAAGAATATGCTTAGAGGATTAAGAAACAATACGAAACTTTAGACAATACGCGTACTAAGACTCAGGAAATATGGAAGAAAATGTAAAGTGTGATACAGGAGTCAGTCAAATTGATAGAACGTGCAGGAACGAAGAAAAAGTAGAAATGGTTCGATGCGGAATGCGAAAATTTAGTCAAACAAAAGAACAACGCTAGAGCAATTTGGCTGCAGGAAAACACACAAACTAACAAACAAACTTATAAAGATCTTAGATGCCAACAAAAACAAGTGTGCAGAAGAAAGAAAAGAGAAGACAACGAAGAGAGAATAGAACAAATAGAGGAGCATTACAGACACAAAGAGATTCGAAACTTGTACCAAGAAGTAAAGAGAGAAAAAAACAGAATACGCGACAAAACCCATATACGTCAGAAATAAAGCTGGGGAGAGCTAGAAGAGAAATTAAAGATATGGGAAGAGTACTTTGTAGATTTATCGAATGTAGAAACGAAACTTTCTGAAAATAACGAAGATTGAAATACAGAAGCGAGAAATGTAGCTGAAGTGCAAGAACCCACAGAACTGGAAGTCGGAGAAGTGCTAACTAACCTGAAAAACAATAAAAGTCCCGGGGACAATGAAATAACTGCAGAAATGATAAAAAACAGGGGCCCAAAACTTGCAGAACAAATTTATGAATTAATTAAGACGGTGTGAAAGGAAGAAAAATGCCGGCAGACTGGGGAAAAGCAGTAATACACCCAATATTCAGAAAGGGAGACCCAATGGAGTGCGAAAATTACCGAGGAATTGCTTTATTGGATGTGATATACAAGATATATGCAACAATTCTGAAAAATAGACTAACAGCTCTCTCAGAAAAGATAACTGGCGAATACCAATGCGGATTTAGACCTAATAGATCTGTAACCGATCAAATTTTTACACTCTTAAAGAAATACAGAGAAACTGCTACGAGTATAAGATTCCTCTATTTGTACTAGTCATATATTTCAAACAAGCATATGATTCTGGGAACCGTCCAGAAATGTACAGAGCATTAAGAATATTGAAAGTATCGGAAAAAATAGTGAAACTGGTTGAAATGACTCTTAGAGACACAATAAACACAATTAGAGTGGAAGGCACGCAAACAAATACTTTCAGGATCAACAATGGGCTGAGACAAGGAGATCCATTATCATGTTCGCTGTTCAATTTGGTGCTGGAAATAGTTATAAGAAGAGGGGGCCTAAATAGAAATAAATTGATATACAGTGAAGAGCATCAGTGCATAGCTTATGCAGATGACTTAACAGTTATTGCAAAATCTAGAAAAGAGTTGATCAGAACAATCAGAAAACTAGAAAAGGAAGCAAACATTGTAGGATTACATATAAATGAAGAGAAGACAAAGTACATGATGTTAGGAAATACAGGAGAAACTGAAAGTGAACTAACAGTCGAATGTAATGGGAAAGTGTACAATTTTGACTACGTGAATAAGTTCACATTCGTTGGTGTGACCATTAATGAAATAGGAATAGAGGAAGAAGAGATAGAGCCAGGTTATCAAAAGCGAATAAAGTTATTGAAATGCTCCACCATTTAATGCGATCTAAAAGTATGTCGAAGGCTCTGAAGTTAAGGTTATATAAATCGGTGATGAGACCGGTTGTAATGTAGTCCTGTGAAACTTGGGTCTTGAACACCAAGGAAAAATCGATGCCGGAGAGATGGGAGCGGAAAGTGCTGAGGAAGATTTTCGGGGGGATACAGTATGGAGAAGTGTGGAGGCGGAGAACGAATGAAGAAATAAAACAGCTGTTCGATAGCCCTGGAATAATAAACGCGATAAAGGCCCAAAGAATCAGGTGGATAGGGTACTTGGAAAGAATGGATCGAGAAAGGGTACCAAAGATGGCATTGAGAAACTCACCGATAGGGAAGAAACGAAGAGGAAGACCCAGAATAAGATGGCTCGACTCGACGATGAAAGACCTAAAGCTATTGGAAGTGGAAAAGTGGAGAACTATGGCTCAAACACGGACTGTCTGGCGAAGAGTTGTGCAAGCCCAGGGCCTTCAAAGCCTGTAGTGCATTTATATAATATATGTACAGTATGTCCCCGGATTGAGTTTACAAGAGGAAAAACTTTTTTTTCTTTTATTTTACGTCAAAACTGCAAAGGAATAAGATTTTTTTCTTGTCCTGAAACCAGCAAATCTCTAATTAAAACTTAATTATTCTCAGACTCAGTGGAAAGAAAAGTTCATTTTTCTTTTAATTTCGGACTTTCTCTGCTTTTTAAATCATATCACATTGGCCGTTTTTTTTTACGATGTTACTTTGACAAATAAGTTTACGCAAGTTACATAATCCATATACACAATTTGCTTTAAAAGTCTCCACAAATAAAAATCCAAAATTGTTAAATCGGGACTTCTAGCAGGCCAAAATACTGCACCTTTTCTTCCAATTCACAGATCTCCAAATTTAACATTTAACCAGTTAGTAACAATGCGAGAATAATGTGCAGGACAACCATCCTGCTGAAAAAACATTGTACGTCTGTAATTAATTTCTAAAGCATGAAGCTCATCGCTAAGAAAATTTTCTAACATAACTAAATATGTGTGGTCAGTAACGTTGTTATAAAAAAAGTATGGATCTATTATCCCGTGATAACCAACGGCACACCACACGGTTAATTGAAAAATGATTGTTCTTGTTAAAAATGACTTTTTTATCTTAAAGCTGTTTCTTTGAGTTGCTGTTTATCAAAATTATGTTTTTCACAAATAGTTTTGTTATTTAACTTGCGTAAACTCATTTGTCAAAGTGACATCATCAAAAAAATAAAACGGCTAATGTTATGGGATTTAAAAAGCAGAGAAAGTCCGAAATCATAAGAAAAATGAACTTTTCTTTCCACTGAGTCACAATATTTAAGTTTTAAGCAAAAAATCTTATTCCTTTGAAGTTTTGGCGTAAAATAAAAGAAAAAAAAGTTTTTCCTCTTGTAAACTCAATCCGGGGACATACTGTATATATATATGTGTATTAATTCAATACAATTAGAGTAGGTATATAAGATATAAAATACATAAACTATAGTTTCAGGTAGAAATTTAATATCTCAAACTATTTCACATAATGAGGTTCAAATTATCAGCAATTTTCATCTTTAGTTTTCCATAATTTCAATATCCAGTTACAATGCATAGTTACGTGTACCTTATAATGGTGCTGCTACATCAGTAACTCAATGCAGGAAAATAATTGGCTTCAAATAGGCCAGGGTTACTCTTCCATTACCAATTACGCATTAATGTAATATATTTATTCATGTAATAACAGATTACTGGAATGTGTTTAACTTTAAAGTATAAAATGCTGCAAATTTATAATTGCTCGGATATATTCAGTAAGCAAATATTCACTGAATTATAGGTTTATTTATGTCATCTACAATTTATGTTTACGGGTGAAAATAACATTATTCATATTTTAATGCATAGTTAATTTTAACCGAACACATTATTTGATTATAATATTCGTAGTATGTGTATAATAAAAAAATATATTATTTATTTAATATTATGGTATAGTTGTCAGTCCTCCATACTAGTGAATTCGTAATTTCATAATATAAATATATATTTAATATCTCCAGGTAAATTTTGTCCCAGATACCCGGAATGAAAATCTGGAAAATGTAAACCACTAAATATCTGAGCAGTTAATATCTTCTAACATCAAAGTGTCGTCCATTTGAAGGGCAAATAAATTACGAATGCACATTAAATATAAACATGGTTCGCAATCTACGTTCACCAAAGTAGCCTGTAATATTATGAGCCTTCACAAAAAAATATTACAATTTAAATAATAAAAATGACTATTAGTTATTAATATTACAATATATATATGAAATATTACATATAAATGGGAACGCCTTTGGCATAAAGTGAAAATAATTTGATAAAAGATGCATGTAATTTGTCTATAACCTCTTAAACAACTTAAATTTTCATATAATTATTTAAATTTAAATTTTATTGAAATTAAATAATAAAACAGTTAATTATAGGATTATTAAGGGGAGATTCATAATTTAATCATAAAGATGATTTAAATATACAGTTAACATTCAGAAAAGTTAAAAGTTATTTGGCAAATTTTGAAGCATAAACGACAAAAGGGAGAACGAAAATATATCAAATGTTCTTTAAATACGGAATATTTGCCTAATTATGAGGAACAAATGACAAAAGGGAGAACGAAAATAAATAAAAATATCATTAAATACTGAATATTATTATTTTCCTTTACAATAAATTAGGTAGTAATAGAACCCGTTTCACGCCTACACAATTAACATTGCAGAATACAAAAGCGCGTAATAATTTAATGAGTTGCAATATGAATAGGCGTTAATTAATCACCACATTTGAATGAAAATCAAGCAATCTTAAAATTAAAATTAATTATGATAGCAATTATTTCAACTATTGGTCATTTTTAATTTTTCAAGTAGTGTAACCTATTTTTTCTACTATCAATCTTGATATTAAAAAACAAGCATACATTGATATCTATATACGTTGATTCACACTAGTGTATTTTAATTATATAACAGTATTACGTAATAACTGATTTACTAGCCAAGAAGTACGTTAGTAATTGACAACTTGCTAATGTGGGAATGTAAAATTAATGTTAAAAAATGTCTATATAATCTATAACATGCAATATTGCTTCCATTCTCTTGTAAAATAACTAACTAGGAGCGTGACCCTCCATTACCAGGTCAATTAGCGACCACTGAATTAATTCCGGGGACCGGCAAATACGCGACAATTTGCTAGTCGCTCGAAGCGCGAATTGTAATTTCAGCTGAAATTGCGAAACATTTGTGTCCACTCGCACTTATAAATGTTTAAGGGCGATATTAGGGTTCCGGTTTTTAATTGAATTCTGCCCGTTTCGTGCGGATTACTTTATTCGTTTCCATTTCAAAGCACCCCGCAAAAATGCGGCCGAAAATTTATTTCGCACTGTGCGATTGTTTAGATTTTTCATAAATAAATAATGCTTCATTCAGATTTAGAATGGCCTTTGTGAGTTTTGTCGTTAGGTTATTGTACCTATGCGTCCCCGTATTTATATCTACAATTTCACTTGGGTTTGTACCTATGCTTATTAATTATGGGTGATACGTATAATTGGTCACCTTAGATAATATTTATTTTTTGTAAATTCTGAAATAAATAAAATATTTAATAAATATATGCTTCTATGAATTATAGAATAAGGTTAGATTAGGTTAGGTTAGGTACTTATACATATTAATTATGGGTGATATGTATAATTGGTCTTTCGTAAATTCTAATCTAGGAAGAAGGAGATATTACATCTGTAATAAATAAACAATTTAATAAATGTATGCTTCTTTGAATAATAGAATTAGGTTATATTGGGTTAGGTTAGGTTAACACGTTTTCTATATATTTATCTACTTTCTTACTTCGGTAAAACAATAAACATTAATTAAAAAATTTAACATAATAATTGAATAAATTAAATAATTATTACATTTATTACATTTCTAACAAATACTTCAAACTTTTCAGCACATCTAAAACCTTGATTGATTAGATATAATTACTATTATATACTATTGGAAATGCAGTATGTATAATCGAAATAAAGCTACATATAAAAATTAGGAATATTTATGTCATGATAATGTCGTTTCATGGGGCAAACCGTCAAATCTAGGCTCGAAATTGTTCTCAATCAGATACAAATTACTGTTCTAGACTGCATTTGATGTTATAGATTCAATGTAGCCACGTTTTGCAGTGCCTTTCATTTCAAGTTATCCATTTGTACTCATAGGTAATTGTGACGATTGCAAAAAAGTGGAAAAAAAAAATTAGAGATATTAACTAATAGAACTTTTTTTTTAAATGACCCAATATGATTTATTACAATTTCATAGAGAACTCGATTTGATCAAAACAGCTTTACTTCATCGTCACAAAAATCAGAAATAAAGTTTTTGAAATAAGTAATTTAAATGGTTGTGTTTTAAATAAAACAATATATGAAAGAAATTTGTATTCCATTTATTTTGTACCTATCATATTTCTATCAATTATTTTTTGGTTAGGTTAGCTTAGATTGAGTTTCTATAAATGTACAGTGGTTTTTAAAAATGTGTTGTACACAAATAATTGGCTGTTGTAAGTCGTGTTAAAAAAATGTTGTGCAGAACTAGGTAGTTGGATGTATATTTTGTCAATGATAGTTACATTTCAGAACTGTCAATGTGACAAATAACAGTGACAACAATTATTATTATTGTATTCTTTATATGCAAATTATTTACTCTAGATCTTTAGTGAATTATTTATTCGGCTATTAAAACTGTTTTGTGTTTTTAATCAACAAAGTATCATCTTATCATGTTATCATGTTATCATGTAATCAAAGTATCAGTTACTCACTGTACCAATATTTAAATAGACATAGATCTAACGATTCAACATATTTGTATGTACAATCCGTGTTTAAACTTTGTGAAATTAAGTGACATTCACACAGCATAAATGCTGCACAACATTTTAATGAACACGGCGATCGGGATCACATAAATCTAGTACAAACAATTTAACATTGCTATATAACATTGCTGTTATAACCTAATTTATTCTACAAGCTTTATGTGTGCATGACTGTACCTTCACAGCAAAGGTGTTTAAACATTATGTTAATTGTCATGCGATATCTCAAATGGCATTTGCCCTTTTTGCAAATATAGGGAATTCTTGGAGTATTTCTGATATTTTGTAACGTGTTTGAATTTTTTCTTCATAATCTTGAAATTGCTTAAAAATATATAGGGTGTACCTGTCAAAAATGTCATTGTAGCTGATATCCCGAAAATTCGTCGTTCAATTATTTTTCTGTTTCCACAACTGCAATAGCTATAAAAAACCGTATTCCTTTGCCAATTTATCTGAGATCGTAGCTCAAATAATAACGAAGTTAGCAATGGTGCAAGCGAATAATTGATTGGGTATTGCTTACATTATAAATTAGTTATTAGGCTTAACTACTTGCAAATTGTATCTGAATCTGTTTGAAATTTAAATGTTCCTACTGATTTAATTTACTGATATATTTACTATTTTTTGTTAATATGTTATTTCTTGACACGTTTTTCAAAAATATTATAAGTTTTATTTTGCAGGTTTTTGCAGTTTTCTGAAATTATTCTAACGTTTCCTGAAAAATTACGTAAAATCTTATTTTTGACTTTCGTGATTGACAATACCGCGCAGGATGGTCCTAAAAAGTCAATAAACTTTGCTTTTCTAATTGTTTCTAGATATGATTGTGTGTTTAGAACAAACCTTTTTAAAACACATTTGTGGATTTTATTATACTTTCAGGGGCTATAATAAATTGCAGTTTTCTGATAATATTCTAAAATTTCCTGAAAAATTTCGTAAAATCGTATTTCTAACTTTGCAAAATCGTGATTGATTAGACTGTGTAGAGGGCTCCTAAAATGTCAATCAACTTTGCTTTCCTAATTGTTTCTAAATACAATTTTGTTTTTAGAACAAAAGTTTTTAAAAAACAATTGTGGATTTTATTAAACTTTCAGAGGCAATAATAAATTATAGTTTTCTGAAATTATTCTAAAATTTCCTGAAAAATTTCGTAAAATTTTATTTTTGTCTTTGTAAAATCGTGATTGATAAGACTGTACAGGGTAGTCCTAAAATGTAAATCAACTTTGCTTTACCAATTGTTTCTAGATACGAATTTGTTTATTGAACAAAAGTTTTTTAAATATTTGTGGATTTTATTAAACTTTCAGGGGCTATAATAAATTGTAGTTATCTGAAAATATTCAAAACATTTCCTGAAAAATGTCGTAATATCTTATTTTTGACTTTGCAAAATCGTGATTGATAAGAACCAGCAAAAGTGCTTAAGCGTTGTATTAACTGTGATTCGATATCTCAAATAGCATTTGCCCTTTTTGAAAAATGTGGAATTCTTGGAGCATTTCTGATGTTTTGTGACGTGTTTGAACATTTTCTTCATAATCGTGAAACTGCTTAAAAATAAATAGGGTATACCTTTAAAAAATGTCATTGTAGCTAATATCCCCAAAATTCGTCGTTCAATTATTTTTCTGTTTCCACAACTGCAATAGCCATAAAAAACCATATTCCTTTGCAAATTTATCTGACTTCGTAGCTCAAATAATAACGAAGTTAGCAATGGTGCTAGCTAATAATTAATTGGGTATTAGATAAATTGTGAATTAGTTATTAGGCTTACCTACTTGCAAATTGTATCTGAATCTGTTAGAAATTTAAATGTTCCTACTGATTTAATTTCCCGATTAATTTACCATTTTTTATTAATATGTTATATGTTGACACGTTTTTCAAAAATTTATAAGTTTTATATTTCAGGTTTTTGCAGTTTTCTGAAATTATTCTAAAGTTTCCTGAACAATTTCGTAAAATCTTATTTCTGACTTTGCAAAATCGTGATTGACAAGACTGTGCAGGATGGTCCTAAAAAGTTAATCAACTTTGCTTTCATAACTGTTTCTAGATATAATTCTGTGTTTAGATTTAACGTTTTTAAAAACATTTGTGTGGATTTTATTAAACTTTCAGAGGCTATAATAAATTGCAGTATTCTGAAAATATATTAAAATTTCCTGAAAATTTTCGCAAAATCTTATTTTTGTCTTTGCAAAATCGTGATTGATAAGACTGTTCAGGGTGGTCCTGAAATGTCAATCAACTTTGCTTTATTAATTGTTCCTAGATACGATTTTGTTTTTAAGAACAAACATTTTTTAAAACATTTGTGGATTTTATTAAACTTTCAGAGGCTATAATAAATTTCAGTTTCTGGTAATATTCTAAAATTTCCTGAAAAATTTCGTAGCATTGTATTTCTGACTTTGTAAAATTGTGATTGATAAGACTGTTCAAGGTGGTCCTAAAATGTCAATCAACTTTGCTGTCTTAATTGTTTCTGGATATGATTTTGTTTTTGGATTAAAAGTTTTTACAAACCTTTGTGGATTTTATCAAACTTTCAGAGCAACGCTACTTAAAATTTTCTAAAATTTACAGAAACATTTCATAAAATCTTATTTCGGTCTGTGACAAATGGTTTGCAGATATATTTAATAAAGAGTTAATTTAAAATCTTCTAATAATTCTATGATAATCTGATAATAAAAACTACAAATGTATTACTACATATGTGACAGAGGCGTTAGATCATGGAAAATACATTATAGATCATGGAAAGGAGCGGGAATATTCGTGGACCTAACAAAAGCATTCGACATCATAGACCACACAATTAATGACAAAAAAAATAGAAAAACATATACTAACACTTGTTACATCAGTTTGGGTTTTTTTTAATGCTTTACGTGACAGTAAAACTATAACATGTGGCCAACTATGGAGAAACATATTGCTAGGGCTCTTGTCAATTTCTTTCACATATCACATTTTCGTTTGACCTTGGCAAATTGGCGTTTTAAGTAGATATTCGAAAGTTCACGTACATCTTAGTTGGACAGCTGCCGAAAGCAGATATAGTGAACTGTTTTGTGAGCAAAATATTTAAACAAACTCTGTATATCGGAAAATTCTGGAATGTGAAGTAGGAATTCCATGTGTAAACCTACCAGAAACAGGCCGCCTACGGAAGTTAACAGAACTTTGGGTCAATTGTGTAGCCGTGCTGTCCAAAATCACCATAATTATGTCCACACGTAAACTCGCCCGTTGGTTTTATGTTTCGATTGCTACAATCTGTCGATATATCGCAAGAACAGACTAAAATATAGTCACAAGAAATGTCCCAAAGTATACAGCCGCACAATTGGTTAGAATTTCTGGCTGTTGCAGGGCTACAAGATGTCGATACGTGATGTTTTCAACGTCTTGAAGCCCTGCAAGAGTCAGGAATTCTAAACAATTGTGCGGCTTTACGTGGTGTTTTTGGATTTCACGGTTAGTCATTGACCTGAAGTTCTATTAACTTTCAAGCACGGCTTATTTTAGGTAGGTTTACACATGGACTTCCCTCTTCGCATTTCCGAATTGTCCGATATACAGTGTTTTTTGAAGTATATTGCCCACAAAAAATTAGTTCACTATATCTCGTTTCGGCAGCTGTCCAACTAAGTTGTAGATGAACTTTCACATATCTACTGTATGCGCCATTTCTGGCATCATCTACTGTTTGTTTCTCCATAGTTGACCCGATGTAATAGTTTTACAATGTCACGTAAAGCATAAAAAAATCGAATAAGTTATGTAACAGATGTTGGAAGGTCCAGTCAAAGAATGAATACTGTGGGACTATTAATAAGTTTAGCTGTTGAATTAGGTTTAAATATTAATCATTTAGATATAACGACAGCACTTTTAAACGGTTATTTAAAGAAAGATGTGTATATGACGCAACTAAAGGGTTTTGAGAAATCAGGAGAAGAGCAAAAAGTTTGTGAATTAAACAAAGCTATCTATGGTCTAAAGCAAGCTTCATGGGCGTGGAATAAATGCATCGATGAAGTTTTGTTAAAATTGGGATACATGCGATCAGAGTTAGAGAGTTGTGTGTACATAAAGAGAGACAATGAATTACTAACTTTTATTGCACTTTATGTTGATGACTTTTTCGTTTTTTCAAATGATCCTGTTGGTACAGATTTATTGAAAAAATACCTGAATTCGACATTTACAGTAAAAGATTTAGGAGAGGCAAAGCAGATTCTTGGAATGCGGATTAGAAAAGAAGAAAATGGAGATAGCATTACATTGGAACAAGAAGAGTATGTGAAGCAAATATTAGCTAGATTCAACATGGCTGATTGAAAGTGTGTTAGTACTCCCCTAGAATCCAAGAACCACATCAATGAAGACATGGATGTTTGCAATGAAAGTTTACCGTATCACAAAATTGATTGGCAGTCCGATGTACTTGGTAGTTTTGACTCGCCCTGATATATCATTTGCTGTGAGCTATTTAAGGCAATACAATAACTGATACACCCAAAATCATTGGCAACAAGCAAAAAAAATACTGAGATATTTGCAGGGTACTAAAAACTTTTGTTTAAGGTTCACCAAAACTAACGCAGAACTAAAAGAATTTGTGGAAGCAAATTGGTCAAGTAATGAAGACAGAAAATCCTACACAGGATTTGTATTCAAACTCTCGAGATCAACAATTTTCTGGGAAAGCAACAAGCAGAAAACAATTGCATTATCAAGTATGGAAGCGGAGTATATGGCCTTAAGTGAAGCTTCGAAAGAGGCAATTTATTTGAGAAATCTGTTAAAGCAACAAGCAGAGAACAATTGCATTATCAAGTATGGAAGCGGAGTATATGGCCTTAAGTGAAGCTTCGAAAGAGGCAAATTATTTGAGAAATCTGTTAAAGGAACTAACAGGAAATGTTAACTGTATTATTATACCAGTCCACCATAAAAGATCATTGATATAATGCATCATTTCGTACGAGAAGTTATATCAAACAATTTCGTAAATGTGAAATATCTTCCGATCAATGAAATGAAGGCTTAACAAAAGGTCTAAATACAACAAAACATGTGAAGTTTTGTAAGAAGTTAGGCTTAATGTAATTATGATATTATGTCGTTATAGTTGAAAATGTACAACTTAAAATATCCCTCTAGCGCCATATAACGATAGACATATGTAACCATGTATTTGTACATGTAGTAGCCATTTTGTAATAAAGTTAGTCTGAGTTCAACCTAGACCGTGTTCACATCTATTTAACCACTGTGCACTTCCAACAATAACAGCAAACACTCCATGAACTGGTAATCCTATGCAATCAAATGATGCAACGAATAGAACAGTGGTGTAGAGAAAATAAACTAGCTTTAAACCCAAAACAAACCCACTTTAATACACTTCTCAATAAGGAAAAATAAACTAAATGGACAAAACATGTTAGTAAACTGTAACCATGTATCAGTACCAATCATAACACACACAAAATTCCTAGGAGTACAACTAGACAATAACTTAAAATGGACTGATCACATGATCCACATCACAAAAAAACTAAACATATCTCATTATGCACTCCTTCAGCTTAAAAAATTCGTAACCAAAAGCAGTCTTATAAAATATTACAATGCACACGTAAGAAACAGCTATACAAGAAACATGTATTTATGTCGAATTGAACCTAATTCTCTGGATGATTTTTTTAGATAGCTAATCAATATGTACTTTTAGTTTGTGTTTGTGGCTTTTTTCTTATTTAGAGATATATTCACTTGCGTTATTTATATATTCATTTTGTATTTAATTTTGTGTATGTATGCAATTTAAGAAATTTATATTAAAAAAAAATAGAAGCCATTTGAAACACGGAATAATTGTATGGGGAGCCACAACCACCCTCAATGAATCACTAATTATACAAAAGAAGATTGTAATACTCATATCAAACAAACAATGGACAGAATACTGTAAACTTCTCTATAAGGATCTACTATTGTACTATTGTAACACCCGAAAATGGCAGTTAGAACTCATTGAAAAAACAACTTTTCTTAGTTCAAATTTTTGAATTGGAGCCCAAGTTCATAGTTATTGCCGTTCTTTTGTTTTTCGAGAAATCGTAATTACTCCCTTATTTAAGGAATATTTTAAAAATACAAAATTGTTTAGCATGCGCTGTCGGTTCTCTAAAACATTTGTGTTTATAATAATTGTATTAAAAATTTCGAAGCAAGATATTTTGAAAACCACTCGATTGATTTTTGAAAATAAAACATTTATGAAATCCTTTAACTATATTATAACATTTGTCTGAAACATTTTTTTCGATCTGTCCAAATAAAGTTTTTATTAAAGTTATTTTAAACAGTGCAATGAGAGAATATTTTTTAATCAAACTACTATATAACCTCCACGAGTTTCTAAGATAATTTTAGTTGAGACATGTACTAACAAAATGTCTAAAGTAACTGTATAAGTACTGTAAAGCTGAATGTGAATATGTATGTTATCCTACAATGACAGTTGACAATGACTCAATTTAGAGTCATAATACTAATAAATGATGGAATACAATGAAATGAATTCAATATAACTTCTTGCAGATGATAATTAGCCATAGCTACTGAAGTAGGTCATGGGTAATAAAAACGAAAATCGTAAAAATTGCATAATGATCCATTGATTAATTACAGGAAATTACATTTCTTTGAACACGGGACTTGATAAAGTCTCAGTGTTTTAATAATATTACTTTTATGGCGCTCATATAACTCGAGTGCGGCAGTAAATCTGATAAATCTGACGAGACGCTTACTATTAAGTTAGAAAATGCATGACGACCCTGCAGACTCTGCGGACTCATTTGGAAACATAAGGGTACGTCATAAAAAGATCAAGGATTCACTTTACGTCCCTTCTAAGCGGCATCATGGCACAACCCTTACATTACACACGTTCGCACCGCTAGATTGTCGCAGTGAGGTCAGAAAATCAGTGCTGCGATGTCGAATTTTATGAAGGATGCGTGCCCAACATACGTGGTATTATCCTAAATTGTCCTTATGTGAGAAAGGATGCCTTGGCTTATTTGTTTACTATTAGATTTCGATAGCAGATTCGACATAACAAGGTTTATTTGCAAGGTTTATATTTGAGCAAATCAGCCGCCTTTCAGAAAGTAATCGTGAAAATTTGCATATTTGTAACGACCAAAATATAATATTATGGAAAATACTCCTTTAGTAATACAAAGTAAATAATTTTTATTTTAAAACATTTAAAATCAATACAATCATATTTTTTAGCATTTGTAACTAAAATTATATGTAACATCATCTATAAATTTGGGATTTTATTCATTAGTAAATCAGTCTTGATTATTGAGGTATGACTGATTTTTGTAATAACTCATTATTATTTTAAATTTTTATTTTTTTTATTTTTGTGCAGATGTGCGCATTTATATTACTATTCTCAATAAATATTTGTTTAATTTTTAAATCATTTTTCTTATATGGATTCTCCTCTAATAAGAATAACGAATAATTCTCTACTACAATAATACAATTATTACGCTGCTTTGAGGTCCTGGCGAAATTTCGTCAGCGAAATGAATCTTTTTAAGTGCGTTTCCGGCGTTTTAGACTTTAATTAAATTCAGTCATGATACAGATTGAATTTTATGTCTAGTAAAATAAGGTCTGGGGGACCTTAAATTATATCTGAAGCCGGCGATATATAAACAGCGCCGGTGCCTCTCGGCCGTATATCTTCGAAATCATTTCGCACGTGGGAGCCGCTTTAAATAATTGCCTCTTTCACACAACATTATTCAATATGACGATGCGACGCCACGCAGTCGATTCAGGTTTGAAATATATTGTCGCTTTTGAGAACAGCCATATTGTCGTCAGTGTTAAGCAATTTATCGCCTGCGCTTTATCACGATTTTCTAACATAAACTCTTGTTTACTCCAAAATGGAATTTTAGATTCGGATCTGTTTTAGCTGTTTCTGTAAATTATTGGATGCGGTTACGTTTTATACGTGGGGCGCATCCACGTTGCACCTACGACCTACATAACAGCAATAGATCACCGCAACTCGGCGTCACGGGCATTCTTCTACGACACAAAACATAATCAAGGATTTGTATGAGAGCACTCCAACAGATTTATTTTAAATCACAAAATGAGTTTGCAGTCGTGTTGCAGCCATATATGGTGCCTGCATTGTGACTTTCCCATAACAATTAACTTTTTAATGTAAATAAAATACTTTTCCCAAGCTCTAATCTGTCTTTCTAATTTAACCATTAATCTCCCCTTAATAATTATAAAATTAACCTTAAATAAATTTTCCCTACAACTAGGTAACTTTAAAAAGCACATTGCTGAGAAAACTGACTTGAAAATTTGCTTAAAATTGAGTGCTTTACAGCTAATAAACATTCAATATTTTAATTGTGTCTTGCTGACTTTATCAGAAAGGAAGTATACTTTGAAATATTTATAAGATATTTTTTGACATTTTGCAAATTTTTGAAAAAAACGAGATACCTATTAGTTGCACTAACTTGAAAATTGGTTTAATAGTAGTTATTCACATTTGATTTTGGGAAGAAAACACACTGGGAGTAACTTAAAGTGGTTTTATTCGCAACTTTTATAATCTATAATTCTGAAAATAATCAAAATAATGAGAATACTTCATTCATTCATCTTCAGGGCCTGTATAATCGCTTTCTGAAAATTCCTGTCGTCGGACTGCAGTCTTTTTTGTGTCTCCTTGGTGTGGCAAATTTTCATAAAATGATCTGTATTCTAGCGCTAAAGCTGGAGTGGTTGGACGTAAATATAGAATTGTCGTTTTTTTCTTTTGGAATGGGAATTAATGATATGTATAAAGGTTTCATTGTGTCTGATAACCGTAGTTTCTGATTACTGACCCTCGTTTTATTCTTGCAGTCAAGTACCCAAAACTCTTCATCAAAACTCTCTTTGAAACGTATGACTAATGGCCTGCTTTTAGTGAAATTCAAGCAGCTCATTTTTTGCCAACTGACTTGTTTACGATTTTCGTCTTCTTTCCTGATAACCATGTGACGGTTCAGGTGAGATTTCTAATCTATTATATGTTCAGTGGTAATCTCATGAACAACATACGGCTTGTCACCTTTCCTCCTAGCACTTGGTTTTCCACCGAGCAATGGTTTTCCAATCGGCAGGCCAGTTCACTTTCCGATCCTTTTTTGTTCCGTACTTATGGCCGAATGCATTGAATCACATTCCATTTCGCTAAGACCCACAACAAGAAATTTCAGATCAATGCTTTGTATGGTAGGTAGTTCCTGAACATCGGTCAAGCACATTGCAGCAACAAACTTGTTAAGATTCTGCCCACTACATATGTCACTGAAACAGGAAATGTGATTTACAGATGGAGGAAGAGATTTAAAGTATTGATATAGACAGCTTGCAATTTCACAAGTGCCTCTTTTTCCTTGTACTTATGTCCACATGAAACTTTGATACCAAAGAAAGTGAAAAATCTGAAAACTTTATTTAAGTTTTATGGTGATTGAAAATTTCCAAAATCTATAATATGTAATATAAATATTAAATAAGTTCAAATTTTACGAAAATATCAAAGTATCTGAAGGTTTAGAAACTGCATACAATGTATCAATTATGAAATTTGCCTGAAAATCTATTTTTTTCAATTTTTCAAAAAGTCTACGTCTATTAGAATATTCCTCAAATTTTTAGAAAATTCAATTCAACTTTTAATTTGAATTTAAAAAGAATTGAATAATCAGTTAAAAATTAGGGTATACAGGGTGGTCACTTTTACGACGCCCACCATTAGGATCTATTAAACGGAAATACATACATAGTTGGACATATAGGATAAAAGTTTCTTATTTGTGCGCCTTTCAATATACTGAAACGAAATCCAGGATATCTTGCAAAGTTCCTGAAATATCGCGGAAAATCTGAAAAAGTGCACTTTAATTTTCCTCTTATAACTTTTTTAGTTTTGAAAGAAATTTTACGAAACTTGACCCGCTTACATTTCTTGACGTCAGCTTTCTTATGACAGTACTAAACATTTAATGCGCCAACTAGATGCCCAAATTTTCATAGTCAACTTTTGATTTTCTTATGACCGCAATATTGGGTTTTAATAGCATTCAAAAGAGCGAAAAATTCTAATTTCAACCATGTATTCGATCTTTTAAAAATTTGTTGCAAAAATCAAACTGCTGTGTACTGCTGTAAAAATCAAGTTTCGTAAAATTTCCTTCAAAAGTAAAATAGTTATAAAAGGAAAAGGGAAGTGCACTTTTTCAGTTTTTCAACGATATTTCAGAAACTGTGCAAGATATCCCATATTTCGTTTCAGTTTATTGAAAGGAACAAAAATGAGAAACTTTTACCCCATTTGACGAACTCTGTAAATATTTCCGTTTAATAGATTAATGGTGGGCGTCGTAAAAATGACCACCCTGTATAATATTTCCTAATAAAACTTTTATTTAATTTTCGTAATAACATTTGCAATAAAAAGTTAAACAGTCCCACCAGCATCATTTTCAATTCTTCAAAGCTATTTCATGAAGCCAAATAAAATAATAATTTTTTCTGTTCAATTTTTGATAATTAAGACTTTTTCTATTTGTTTAAGTGCCAGTAAATCTAGAAAAACTTGAGGAAAGTCCAGTGAGACTAAAAAGTAAGAATATATCAGATAATTTATTTAAGTAGGTATAATAAAATATTCAAATAAATATGCCCAACTCAAATTTCACATATCTAGATTTCATTGCCAAAACGGTGCATTGAAGCTTTATTAAAATTTCTAAAATGTGCTATTAAAAGAGTGCAGAATTTTAATCAAAATATAAAAGTGTAGAAGTTAAATTTCAAAATCTTAATTCTGGAATTCTGAAACCTTAGAAACTTGCGGCAAAATAGTAGGAAACTTATACATTGTACAAAACGGTGCATTGAAACTTTATTAAAATTTCTAAAATGTGCTATTAAAAGAGTGCAGAATTTTATTCAAAATTTAAAAGTGTAGAAGTTAAAATTCAAAATCTTTATTCTGGAATTCTGAAACCGCATAAACTTGCGGTAATATTGTAGGAAACTTATCCATGTCATCAAATTATTAAAATAATTTTATAAACATTTCAAACCAAATATAATAAAAACAGATAACATTCGGATTTTTCATATTAAGGTTTTGTTGAATTATAAATCAAATTCTGTACTTCCTTAATTTGTATTAATTTTTTATTTTCCTACCGGTTTCCACCTATTGTTCAGTTCATCGTCAGGTAAAAATGAGAAGAAAATGTCAAGATTGTGAACACCTTGACAACTTTTGCCTGATGATGACCTGTACTGCAGGTCAAAACCCGTAGCAAAATCAAAATCAAATACAAATTAAGAAGGTACAGAATAAGATTTATAATTAAAAACAATTAAATGCAATTATATCAAAATAAAAAATAAATCAAATTAAATTTTACAAAAAAGATCACAAAGATTTCAGACAAAGATATATTAAAATTTTGTAAAACCTTCTAAAATATCCATAATTTCAATGAAAATATCAAAAGCATTAGAGGTTAATTTCCAAAAACTTAATGAAGGCATTCTGTAACCGTAGACAGTGAAAAAGCAGAAAAAATATAGTGAAATTGCAGAAAACTTATTCATGTTATCAAATTATCAAGAAAACTATCAAAATATACAAACAGAAGTGCTGAAACTTAAAGATCTTTCAAAATATAAGGAGTTTTGGCAAAGTTACACATCATTTTATAAAGATTTTAGAAAAAAGATCACACAAAGATTTCAGAGATTGCCACATATATATATATATTAAAATTTTGTGAAACATTCTAAAATGTCCATAATTTCAATCAAAATATCAAAAGCATTGGAGGTTAATTTCTAAAAACTTAATGAAGGCATTCTCTAACCGTAGATAGTGAAAAACCAGAAAAAAGATAGTGAAATTACAGAACACTTATTCATGTTATCAAATTATCAAAATAACTATCAAAATATACAAATAAAGGTGCTGGAACTTAAAGATCTTTCAAAATATGAGGAGTTGTGGCAAAGATACACATCATTTTATAAAGATTTTAGAAATTTGTAAAACATTTATGGAAAATCGCTAGTTTGGCTGACAGGTTAGAGCGCTTGCTAGCATGCATGAAGACCTGGGTTCGAGCCCCAGTAAATAAAATGCATTTGTACTGAGAAGCTAGTACCATTCGCCGTTGGGAGTAGATTAACGGCGCTTTAGAGATCGGGGTCGAATTTCTAGAGTAACAAGCCCTAACTCAATATACACACTTAAACAAATCACACGGCAGAAGAACCCTTCGGTCGATAGTCAGTTAGGTATAATATCCCTAACCCAGCTTTTAACTATGGAATCAAATTTTCATGAAAGTTAAAATGTCCACCATTTTAATCAAAATATCAAAAGTATTAGATAGCAAAGTTCAAAAATCTAATATAAAATATAATATTAAATTCTCTGAAAATGAAATTGTTAACAACCCAACCCTGTAATAACCCTAACCCAGCCTGAAAGCTTTTAACTATGGAATCAAATTATCTTGAAAGTTAAAATGTCCACCATTTTAATCAACATATCAAAAGTATTAGAAGGTAAAGTTCAAAAATCTAATACAAAATATAATATTAAATTCTCTAAAAATGTAATTGTTCCAATGTTTTCAAGAAGCCTACGAAAATAGTTTCAGCCATTGGCGACCGAGCAGCCATTAAGCTCACACGTGCGGAATTCTCTCTCACAGTTTTAAGCGAAAAGTGCTAGAAAATCAAATCTAAATTTAATTTGGGTACAATCGTTGAAGATGGATGAGGACGAGACCACAGATTCCTCGTTCAAAGAACCCTCAGAACGGAGAAAGCGTGGACGCCCGAAGGGTACTGCTAAGTCCATGCCGAACAGCAAAACATTGGCAACACAAACACACACACAAACACACGGGGGTGAGACTGATATAAGTAACCACTCTACACAAACCACCCCATCCACACCCACACAACAAAAAAGTGCAGCCACAGATACCACTAGTCCCACACTAAAGATTAACGCCCACAACAGACAACAGAATGCAATGCACAAAGAGAAAATGAAACAAATACACAGTACACTAACAAACACATTCTCCATCACTACAACCAACCCCAATCTCACACGTTACGAACTATCTACATCATGGGAGAAAATACTACAACAAGAGGGAGTGACAGCCACAACCGACATCATTATCAAAACAAAGGATGGGTTCGTACTTAAAACCAACATAGACACGGTCACCGCAAAACAACTGCTAAACAAACTAATTAACACACACGCAATTCAAACATACAGGGAATCTACACACTCGCCCACCCACAACAACACCCAAACGCAAGGATATCAACAAATGTCATACTCTGCAATCATTCGTTTCGTCGAACAGGAGATCCCCGAAACGGAGATAAGCTTACATCTGTCAACACACAACATACCACACAGATATTGCAAAAGGATCGTATCCAGAGCTACCAACTTGCCCACACAAATGATCCGCATCATAACTAGTGACAAAACAGCCTACGAAGCCATTTTAAAGGGAATTTATTTCAAACACTGTCACTACCCCGTCATGGAAAGCCTTGCCCCTGCCCCTATCCCACAATTGTGTGGAAAATGCAATCTTTACGACCACACAACGGAAAACTGTCCCACTCCGGTGAAATGCGGTAAGTGCGCAGGCGCGCACTTAAGCCACAATTGTACATCACAGCTGCCCGAGGTCTGCAAGAGATGCCACATACCCGGACATGGCGCTTGGAGCGCGAAATGCGAACTACGCCCGAAGGCACCGATTGCAGGAATCCCGAACATAAAAATTAAAGCAGTCAACAAGAAGTCTGCACAAATGGACCAACAAATTACAAAATCACGCATTCACACCTCCATCACCATTCATGATCATATTATAAACACATACACAAATAAAATAAACTCACCAAAACATACAGACAGACAAGCATTAATTAAAAAACTAAAAGAAAGATTTATTGACGCATACAGAGTATGTAGACACTGCTTTATCATTTTCAGGAAACAGACTCTACATCATCATGTTCGACCTAGACGACATTGAAGCAATCTCACCTACGGAACCTGCAGATGGACTGGGAGTCGGCACAGCTACTGTCAGTGTAAATCCCTGTCGGTAGAAGTAGTCCCCTCAAGATTGGTCAAACTTATATACAATAACATCAATGGATATTCCTCAAAAAAAACCTTACTATACAATTACATGGAATCAAACGACATAGACGGCTGCCTGCTGGTAGAAACAAAGACGAAGAACGATACTAACACGAACTACAGAAACTGGACCACATTGATAAGACACGGACAACCCATCCAGAACGCCCGAGGAGGTGCTCTGGCTCAATTCCGACCAGACTGCCAAGTAGGTAAAGCCAACCCCCCTAGCCTAACCAACCCACTAAATGACTGCCTCCACTGGACAATCCCATTCCAAAACGACAAGCTCCACATATTCCTGATTTACATACACGCGACATCCCCTCTAGAACAAAATATATTTATTAAAGCATCACTATATAAATATGCCATCATAATAGGCGACTTCAATTTAAACGGACAGAAAAGTAGACAATTACAAACATTCCTACAGAACTCCGACTTCACTAGACGACGCACAGACCCAACATTCATCATGCCAAATAACAATGACAGCACCCCCGACATCATACTACACACAGAAAACCTAACAAACAATTTAACTGACGTGACACTAATACCAGATTTATGCTCAGACCATCTAGGAATAAAGTTCACAATAGACACGCATACACTGACGGCAACCACAACCCCCTCACATTCCAGCATAATTAAAAAGGACAATTACAAATACGTTACACAAGACATAAGCAACTACCTGACCAACTCAAACTCGGACGAAATAGACTTAGACCATATCACAGAATTTCAAGATACAATGACAAACATAATAAAGAAATACTCTACCAGAACCAGTTACAAATTCTATAAAAACAGACTACCAAGATTTATTCTGGCTTTAATAAAACAAAAACGGAAAATATATAGACAGTACTCATCGACAGGAGACAGAGACCTAAAGCCCAAATTAAACAAACTAAACAAGGACATACAAAAACTGACACACCAATACAGGACAGAAAAATGGCTTGAGGTTTGCCAGGAAATTGAAGCAGACAGAGGGAGAACCTACTGGACAAAAATAAAAAAACTAACTAGATATAAGCAGAAAAACAACATTCAAAAGCTGACAGACGGACTGACAGAAAAATACACAGACATAGACATAGCCAACACATTTGCGGAACATTTTGAAAATGCTTTCACCCCTTCACAAAACCCAGTTTTCGACGACAGGACCTTTACGAACATTAATGACTGGTTCGAGGCTTATAAAAGAACAGAGACAGACGACGTAATCCCTGACATAACAGATGACGAATATTACACAGTACTGCATAGGGGAAAAAATTCGGCCCCCGGACATGACGCACTAACAAAAGATCTACTAAGGCACTTACCGACAACAACACACGATCACATTGTTAAAATGTACAACCACTGCCTAAAAAACAGCACACACCCAATAATCTGGAAAGAGGGTATTATTATCACAATCCCCAAGACTGGACTAGATAAATCAAAACCAGAAAGCTATCGACCTATTACACTACTCCCAGTTTTGGGGAAAAACCTGGAGAAAATAATGCAGAACAGGATATGGAACCTCATAGAAGAAAAGATACCCAAATACCAATTCGGGTTCAAACCCGGACTGTCGACCATACACCCCCTTTACATTCTGACGAACAACATACAGACGACGTACTTACAAAACAGACATACCGCAGCACTATTCCTGGACATAAAAAAGGCTTTTGACACCGTATGGCACACAGGACTACTATACAAAATGCATACCCTACAAATACCTAGATCCCTCATCCTATTCATCCACAGCTTCCTGACAGACAGACAACTACGGATAAGAACAAACAATTCATACTCAAGATCATTTTCGCCAGAACAAGGTTTGCCACAGGGTTCTCCTCTTTCGCCCCTTCTGTACAACATATATTGCCATGACATATTAGGAACAGACAACAGGCAGACAGACTTAGAACAGTATATCATACAATACGCCGACGACACAGCATTAATAACACATAAAAAACGACTGGATGACACAATAGACACACTTCAAATACTGACTGACAAAACAATGGACTGGTTCAACAAATGGAGACTCGAACCCAACCCCGCAAAATGCCAACTCCTTATTCCCAACCACAGAATCAATAACAACTCACCGACAATACATGTTAACGGAACAAACGTATACCCCACAACGACGATAAAATACTTAGGAATGACGATTGACAATAAGCACAAATTCGACAAACACTTACGGAACACAAAGACGGAAATACAAAAACGAGCAAAACATTTTAGATGCCTGACATACGGAGGAAGAGGGATATCCATTAGTACAGCAACAAAAATTTACAAATCCATCTGCAGGCCCATGATTGACTACGGCCAGATCATACTAAAAAATGTAAGAAACACCTGCAAACGAATTACGGACGTAACTGAACGGAAGACATTAAGACTTCTCACTAAATTAAGACATAAGGACAATCATCGTCATAACATATCAAACATAAATTTATACAAGATCACCAAAATCATACCCATCCAACAAAGACTAGACAAACTACGAAATAAATTTCAACAAAAACAGGACAATAGGACAATACTCGACGAATTGTGCATTATAAGACAAAACAAACGCACTACAAAATTACATCCGACAAAAACGCTTCATGAAACATATTACACTTCATAACACTCTCTTCACACTATCAAAATAATCACTCATGAATCACTAGGTAATGTTATATAATATAATATGTAATGTACAATGTAACGTACGTATAATGTAATAGGCAAGGCGGAAAGACCCTATGGGGTCGATAGCCTAATAAAGATTGTTTATATATATATATAGTTTCAGAATATTCCTAAAATTTTCAGAAAATTGAATTCAACATTTTTTTTTAATTCAAAATGTATTTAATAATTAATTTAAAAATAAATGAAAATAAGGAAAGAGTATTTAAGTTCGTCCTTTATTATTTATAACAAAACTTTATTTCTTCTAATAACATTTACAATGAAACGTTGAATAAGCTCAGCAGCATATTTTTCAATATTTTAAATCTATTACATGAAGCCGAAAAAAAAATGTGTGTTAAATTTTTGATAATTCGTGGAAAACAAATTTTTGAAAAAATCGTTCACGTGGTTTTCTAAATTTTTCAAAAATTGGAACTACATCTAGAAAAACTTATAGAAGGTGTACTAAGACTGAAGATAACAATCGATAATATTTCAGAAAATAAAATATTTAAAATATTCATGTCATACTATTCGGATATTTCCATATTGCATATAGGAATACTAAATTTCACATATATTTCATTGGCAAAAAGGTAAACTGAATTTTTTATCACATTTTTTTTGCACATTTCCAAAATTAAAATCAATCAAAAAAGTATGGAATTTCAATGAATATTAAATTTCAAAAATATTATCCTGAAACCGTAGAAAATAAAAATAAAATAGAAATATTAGTGAAATTGCAGAAAACTTCTGAGTGTTATCGAATTATCATATTACCAAACTATAAAAAAATAAACAAAAGTAAAAAATGCCGAACTTGAGGAGTGAGTCATGATATGAGAAGTTTGAGCGAAGTTTTACAACATTTTATAAAGGTTTTAGAAAATGCCATAAAAATAGGGAGCCTGAAATTTTTCAAATCAATTTCATGAACCCGAATTAAATTGTTATTTTCTTTAAATTTTGGAATCTGTAGATTTTTCTTTAATTTGTCACACATTAATACTTGTCACTTCATAAGGGTCATTTCTCTATGGATACCAAACAAAATTTAAGAATAGAACCATTCTATAGTCTGTCCAATTTCAAGACCGAGCTAATATAAATATGTTCATGTGAACGGCGACAATTTATAGGGCCCAGTCTACACAACACGGGTTCAACACTAGTGTAGCGATTGCAATAACATTTACTTAGTCCGGCTAGACCAGAGCCTGTGGTAAGACCAACGGTGTGCTCGTGTTCAGTGTTCACGTACCGATCACGCATGCAAGTGTTTATATATCCTTCGTCTTGAAATAGGACACACTATACTGAGATCAGCGTCTCATATGCTTAAAATTTAAAGTATAAGTGAAAAAAGTGAATAGAAATAATAAAAGTGGTTTTAAATGCATATAATAATCAGTTGTATTGGATATAAAAAAATGTTAGGAGTAACGTGTAGTGACAGCATCATATTCGAATGTCATTTATACCATGAATATCTGAATATCTTTTGATCAGTAGAAATGTGAAAGTGAATTAATGTTTATGGTTGATTGGAATAAAAGGATAAATGTTACTTGTTGTAAATTGTTATAACAATTCGTCAGATAAATAAGTGTTTGGCAGTCAGCAGAAACGAAATATTTCTTATATTTTGCCATAATTACTTCAGTATCATGTAATATTCACAAGTCTTACTTGCGCCGAAAGATTGATTAAATTTTCCACAATTTTTCGAGGAACTCCTCGGTTGTTGCTGTCCGCTGAAGGGCACTTTGTTTGTGTTTTCCTCGTTTGCCGCGAAGAGTCTGCGAGTCAGCCGTCAATAAGACAGGAGAAGTGATGGATCCATCAAAAGTAAACGCAGACGTTTGAAGATAACAGAACGAGGAGACACGCCGCTCCACTGGTGAAATGAGGCAGAAAAATTGCGCAACTTTCTGAATAAATTCCGCTGAAAATGGAAACGTTGAATAAGGCGCGGAGGGAAACAAAAATGAATTTCATGAGAGCATTAAAGCCGGCCACAGTTATTCAAGTAAATCGCGCAGCTTTTCTACTCTGCGAAATTAAAAGTTGAGAACCAAAGGCGATTCCGCCGTATATATAAAAAAAAATTGATTATACTTCCATTGGCCTATCTTATCAAAATGGCTTACGGGGGTATACAGCTGCTATACAATTTTTATTCAATGCATGAAACGGTTCGAAAATTCAATAATGCAGCATTATATCCCACCTATCATACACCTTTTTTCGGATTATCTGGAGTCAAATGTGTGTTGCGTGAGTGTCATCCGACGGCAATAAGCGCAATTTATACACGCCGCTCGATCTGAACTTCCTGTGGGATTGTAAAGTTAAGGGTGGCCATTAAGACGTAACCATCCTTGATTGATGAGGTGGGAGGAGAGCCGTACAGTTTTCATTAACTTGAATGAGGAGGAGAGAGAAAGCCAGATTGTTAAAGTAATTGCTACTGATCGAATGGTCTCAGACCTGATGGATTAGACTTTTGTTTAATTTTTTTGTATTCTGGCGAATGCTGCAATTATTTGTCATAGTTTTTACACACTGACCAATAAGTTTCAATGCATTGTAAGTACTCTTATAATTCATACGTAAGAATTTTTATAATTTCTGAATTTTGGCATTAGTTATCCAAAAAAAAATTGACCAATTGGTGTTATTTATTAAGAATAATGAGGCAAAATATTATATTGCACTAGGTGTGCCCTAATTGCGACCACAGTTTATAAAACATAATTGCATATGCAATTTGCAGTGGAATAGAATATTGTATTGCACATATAACTGCGAAGGAGCATTCCAGTGCTGACTGTTATAAGGATTAATTAATATCCGATGTTGACAACGAAATATGTTCAAAAGGTCAATGAAAATTGATAAAAATTATATTACTTTAATAATACGGTAGGGAAACATGAAATTTCCATAATTCCTGAAATTTTAATATAAAATGTAAATAATTATAAAAAATAATGCAATTTTTAAAATTCCTTAAATATTATTAAAACTTGTGCTTAAGTGTGGAAAAAACATAATGAAATCCATAACGGAAGTTTCCAATTTTTGCATTTCCTTCAAATTTAATAAGTTAAATGAAATATGGCAAAAATCATATTACGTTAATAATACGCTAGGGAAACATGATATTTCCATAATTCCTGAAATTTTAATAAAACTTGTAAGTAACTATAAAAAATAATGCAATTTTCAAAATTCCTTAAATATTATTAAAACGTGTGCTTAAGTGTGGAAAAAACATAATGAAGTCCATAACGGAAGTTTCCAATTTTTGCATGTTCTTCTAATTTAATAAGTTTAATGAAATATGATAAAAATATTTAAAAGTTTGTAGAAATTTTGTTATAATTGCCAAATATTTCTTAGAATACTATGATAATTTAAAACAATTTAATGAAACAATTCATTTAAATTTAGTCAAAAGTAAAAGTTTTATGGAAATTACAGAAAATTAAAATCAAAAAACATAAAAACTTCATAAAAACTAAAAAAGGTTGCAGAAACTACAAAAATGGAAAATGTTCAAGGTTACACAAAAATTTAAAACACATTCAAAAATTCTCTGAAATCTTCATTCGAAGTTAAAAAACAATATTTTTTTAAACAATGATGTATTTTCTGTGAAATGATTACAAAACATTGCAAAAGCATTTTGCCATATTTGAAATCTAAAAAAAAATAATATTCTCAATTATTCTGAAGATTTAAATAAAAAAAATCTGTACTTCCTTAATTTTGTTAAAAAAAATATTTGCGACCGGTTTTGGTGTTTAAACCATCATCAGGCAAAACTAAAATAGATTTTAATATAAATATTACATGCTACTTTTTATAAAATGTACATTTTCTTAATAAATAAAATTCACACAAACTACATTTTGACTTATTCTAAGTATGAGTTTACATGGTATAATTTAGTATCTATGTAAATAGTAATTCGTTAATGTGTGAGTGTGTGTATTTTAGCGATTTCTTACTTGTTATGTATTGACGAGAATTTTTTTTAGTACCTATTAGTGAGATTAGTGAGTATTTTGTAGAAATTTTGTTATAGTTGCCAAATATTTATTAGAATACTATGATAATTTAAAACAATTTAATGAAACAATTTATTAAAATTTTGTGAAAAGCAAAAGTTTTATGGAAATTACAGAAAATTTAAATCAAAAAACATAAAAACTTCATAAAGAGTAAAAACGGTTTGCAGAAATTACAAAAAATGGAAAATGTTCAAAGTTACACAAAAATTTAAAACACATTCAATAAATTCTCTGAAATCTTCATTCAAAGTTAAAAAAACACGCTCCACATGTTTTGTAATGCTTCTTAATTCCCATAATTTCTAATTACTAATGTTTTGTTTATAATTGGTTACTTACAGGTCAAGTCTCAAACTACATACGTTAGAAAATTGGTAAAAATCAAATCTTTCCAAGAATTAGGGTGTCAGACATAAAATTTTCATAATTCCTTAAATATTAATAAAACTTGTAGACAAAAGAAAACATAATGAAGTACACAACGGAAGTTTCAAATTTCTGCATTTCCGTATTGTTTAGTATAGTATTCTATAGTTTTATTGGTGTAGTAACAATCCTGTTCAACACAGGTCAATATAATTAAGTGCGTTAATATACATAGTAAATAAAAGTTGTAAATGGAGATAACAAAAACACATACAAAATTTAAAATTTACGAGTTAGATATTCATTCCAATCATAAGCCCTTTAGTATTAGCAGATCGTTGACCTTAGATTTGAACTCCTTTTATGCAAGATCTCCAATACCAGCTAGCAACACATTAAAAAAACTTTACTGTATATTAATTTAAAGCCTCAATAAAATTTTATAAAAATCTTCGCAAGTTGATAAATTTCTAAAAAGTAGTTCTAATTTTCAAAGATTCCTTAGAAGTAGAAGCAGTGTGATATAGATGGGTGAAAATGTATGACAATTTAATGAAATAATGTATATTTTTGTATTTTTGTAATTTCTGCAAAGGTTCATTAAATTTGCGTTAACTGGATTTCGAGTATTAAAAAAGTTTTATAGAAATTCCAGTAACATTATAATTAAGTGTATAAATACTAAGAAAGGTTATCATAAAGTTAAAATAAAAATATTTTCAGTTCGTTACACAGTTTGCCACAAGTCGTAATGTTCTTTAGTAAGGCTGTGCTCAAATATTCACACAAATTCATAGAAATTGGCAAAATTCCCATGGAATTCGTAAAACTTACGAGTTAGATATTCATTCCAATCATAAAAGCCTTTTAGTATTAGCAGATCTTTGACCTTAGTATTGAACTCCTCCTATGCAAGATCTCCAATACCAGCTAGCAACACATTAAAAAAACTTTACTGTAAAGTAATTAAAAACCTCAATAAAATTTTGTAAAAATCTTCGCCAGTTGATAAATTTAGTAATTCTAATTGCCAAAGATTCCTTAGAAGTATGAAAATTTGTGACAATTTAATGAAACAATATATATTTTTGTATTTTTGTAATATCTGCAAGGTTCATTAAGTTCCTGTGAACTGGATTTCGACAATTAAAAAAGTTTTATAGAAATTGCAGAAACATTATAATCAAGTGTATAAAAACTAAAAAAGGTTATCATAAAGTTAATTTTTTTTAACTGTTTGCCACAATTTGTAATGTTCTATAGTTAGGTTATGCTCAAATTAAAAATATTTACACAAATTCACAGAAATTGGCAAAATTCCCTTGGAATTCGCTATAAAATATCAAAAATATTTTAAGCAGTTTTGTACAAATTACAAAATTTATTTTTTACGAAAGTTCTGCAATTCTAGCAGTGTTATTCATAAAAGCCTCGGTTTAACTGTGGTTGAGTCTTAGGAACCATGAAACCATGTAACCTTGCAACCCATTGTAAAACGTGGTTTCACGATCTGAACGGTCTTAGTAACCATGACAACCTTTTGTAAAACACCGCTAAACCACCGCTAAACCACGTTTTAAATTTTTATGAATTACGCTGTAAAAGTCTAATATTTTCTAACAATTTAAACGAAAATTTATTATTTTTTTAAATTTTCCAAACGTTCTTTGATTGCTCCTTATGTGTACGCTACTAGTATAAAATAGCTACATAGGTAGCTGTGCTGAAAGTTTGTCTTTAGCTATCAAAACCCTGTTTAATCTGAACTAATCTAAAAGTTTTACTGAAATTCAAAATTTTCACTGAAAATTACAAAATCCTCTCAGAATTGTATCAGAAAGAACAGTTTTCTACCCATTTGAAAGAATTTGTTCCTTTTTCTCATTTCTATTGAATCACTGATTTCAGAAACCCTTTTTTTTCAGACATCCTTTGACGGCTTTTTCCGCCCTATCATAAAGTTGAAAAACAAATATATATTTTAAACAGTTCACCACAATTTGTAATGTTATATGATTAGGTTGTATTCAGATTCAAAATATTCACACAAATTCACAGAAATCGGCAAAATTCCCTTGGAATTCGCTATAAAATATCATAAATATTTTAAGCAGTTTTCTACAAATTACAAAATCTATTTTCTTACGAAACTTCTGCAATTCTAGCAGTGTTATTCATAAAAGCCGCGGTTTAACGGTGGTTTAGTCTTAGTAACCATGACAACCCTTCGTAAAACACCGCTAAACCACCGCTAAACCACGTTTTAAATTTTTATGAATAACGCTGCAAAAGTCTAATATTTTCTAACCATTTAAACATTTTTTTTATTTTTTTTAAATTTTCAAAACGTTATTTGGTTGCTCCTTACGTGTGCGCTACTAGTATAAAAGACCTGCCTAGATAGCTGTGCTGAAAGGTTGTCTTTAGCTATCAGAACCCTGTCTAATCTAAACTAATCTAAAAGTTTCACTAACATTCAAAATTTTCACTGAAAATTACAAAATCCTCTTAGAATTGTATCAGAAAGAACAGTTTCCTACTAATTTGAAAGAATGTGTACTTTTTTCTCACTTCTATGATTGAATCACTGATTTCAGAAACACTTTTTCTTTATTCAGATACCCTCTGAGGGCCTTTTCCGCCCTATCATAAACTTAAAAACAAATATATGTTTTAAACAGTTCGCCACAATTTGTAATGTTTTATGGTTAGGTTGTACTCAGATTCAAAATATTTACAGAAATTGGTAAAATTTCGTTGGAGTTCGCTATAAAGTATCAAAAATGCTTTTAGCAATTTTCTACAAATTTCAAAATCTGTGGTTTAGTCTTAGTAACCATGGCTACCCTTTGTAAAACACCGCTCAACCACCGCTAAACCATATTTAATTTTTTTATGAAAACCGGTGTAAAAGTCTAATATTTTCCAACAACTTAAACGTTTTTTTTTTTCCAAAACGTTCTTTGGTTGCTTCGTACGTGTATGCTAATACTATAAAAGACCTATCTAGGTAGCAGTGCTGAAAGATTGTCATTAGCTATCAGAACCCTGTCTAATCTAATCTAATTTCTCGAAAATTCCAATTTTTTACTCAAAATTGCAAAATCTTCTCAGAATTGCATCAAAAAGAACAGTTTCCTACAAATTTGAGAAAATTTGTACTCTTTTTGCACTTCTGTAATTAAATTATTGATTTCAAAAACCCCTAACTTTACCACTTTAGGTTAGATTAGGTTAGATTTATTTGAGTTATACATGAGATGGCCCTTAAAGATGTGCAATTTTCTGGGAAACATAGTTTAAGTTTGGGCAAGTCTTAAGTTTGGTTATATTATAGCTGAGTATATCTAATGATCAGTTACATTAGTAGAGATTGGTGAGAATAGTTTTGTTTAAGTTATAATAGATTAGATTAGGTGTAAGTTAAATATAAATGATTCAGTTATTTTAAAAGCTATGTAAAGTTCGATTCAATAACTTAAGGTGATGCAAAGTAAGTTAGCTCCAGTGATAATAGATTAGATTAGGTATAAGTTGAATGTAAATTATTCAGTTATTTTAAAAGTCATGCAAAATTAGATGCAATAACGTAAGGTTATTGAACTTATAAAAAATATTAAGTTTTAAAAGTCACTTTCGACAAAAGATATGAAATCTGAAAACTCTAGTAATAGCAGGAAATGAAGATACATATTTTTTCATCTTATGGTATTACGTTCTGAGTGCTGACATTTTTAATGTACAATATATTAAATCTCTGCCCACAATCCTGGCAGTTAATACTGCCACAAACCCCAGGTATGAGCATGCATCCATTTTTTTCATTTAAATTTAAAATATTTAATGTCATTTCTCATTATACAGCTCCCGTAAATCTCAGGTATAAATTCTACACTCACAACTCTCGGGTGAATTATATTCCCTAAAGTTTAATAAGCGCCCATTTCATCGTCAACGCGAATATCTTTTAGCTCACACTGAAATGTTAATTAATTAATTTTGTTTTATATTTTCCAGTGGCATGTAATATTTTGAACTATGTTACGCCAGAAAAAGTTCATTAATTATGTTTAAAGAGGAAGACCCGAAAGGATCACCCTAAAATTTACACTAAACATCACAATTCAACGTAATCAATATAATACTGGTATATGATACTAAATACTGGTTAGAATTTCAGATGTAATTTTATATTAATGACATAATTAGGTTAGGTTAGCTTCTTAAAATACTAGTGCCATGGTTGGATATGAGTGTAGGTGACTTCCGCACTTGCGCTAGTGATATGCGTGTTGCGTTGCATATGCGCAAAGGACTTACTATCATTTATGTTTAATTGAACATGAATAGATTCTGTTTAAATACAGAGTCAGCAATTAAGTCCAAATACCATGTGATCAGTAACTCTTATAGATTTTGTGATTTTTTGTTGTTGTTATAATAATCGTAAAAAAAATACATATCTACGCTTCTAATATCAGGTTTTTTTGTAAAATATGTCTATCAGTCGATACTTAAATGCAGTATTATTCAAAAGAAGAAACCTTTTAAAGTTGTATTAATAAATGCAGGAAATCTCTTAAAAGCCCTCGCGCTCTGGAATTATAAATCTTCTAACAGTTTCTAAATTCCAGTTGCTTTCGTCGATTAAGATTCGTTTCTTGGTTCGCGTTCATGCATCTCAATTATCCAGCGTTTTTAATTCATTTACCTAACGCAATCTATGGTAATCAATGCGCCACAGGCAAATTCGCAATTTTCGCATAGCAAAGAGCATACTAAATGGCGTGGCAAAAGCAGATAATTAAATGCCGGAGATAATGAACTTGCAAAAGTTTTTCTTCACCGGCCAGGATGCCGCCGTGCAAAAGGAAAAGATAATCGAAATTTGGTGTAATTTGTTTCCAATTTACTGCTTCGCGCTTCCGGAACTGTAAATAATAAGGAAGTTATATTCGTTGGCGGGCCACTCAGTTTCGCGGCCGTCTGGAAGTTGCAAGTGCCCATTCTCGCCCACAATAAGGACAACTCGAAAGGGATGTCTCTAACCGAGCCGGCAGCTTAAGATTAATGCAATGAAATCATTATCTTCGCTGCTTTCTTTAATAATTACTTGGGTATGATGAATGGAGGCCATTTATTATACTCGTTCCAGGACTAAATTGTTCCGTTAATTAAAAGAAAATTATGACGTTTTACGTTCTTAAACCATGCTGCGACTTTGCACATGAATAATGATGTTGATGAATATGACCATGAAGGATAACTCATAAATTAATTATCAAGTCAAAGCTATTTAATTTAATTTTCAGATTCCTAAACGTAAACTTTCTCTTTTTTCTTGCTCATAATCTCTCATAACAATTGAAAAGCATTCAACATTCTTAAAGAATAATTTGCATCAATTTTGGAATTCTGAATAGGATTTTATTAAATATACCATATGATCATAAAAAAAGGTCCATCAAGGGCGGTTGTAGAAATTCAACGTATTTTTGACATTGACAGACAGCTCAGTGACATTTGACTCGATTTGAATTTAATGAATGTGAATCAAGTCACGGACATATGTTTAAGTTTCCACTGCCGCCCCTGATGGGCCTTTTTTATGAACATATGGTATAAATACCTTCAAAACCATCACTGCCCATAAAAAAAAAAGTAAATAGATCACCACAAGTCGACATGATGAGCATTTCATTTTTCGTTTTGTATGAGGCATAATATAGAAATTGTTAACTTATAATTACAAGAGAGCTCTCCAATAAATTAAGGGAAAATGTGACTTAGGTCTTTTCAAGGAAAAAAAAATCTTTAGCAAATTTAAGCTCATTGCTTGCATTGACTTGAATCAAGGGAAATGACGCATTTCCTTCAAAATTTTCGGTGCACATATTTTTTTCTATTTCAGATTTTTTCGATTTAATCAAGACATACACAAATATTTTGAAACTTGTAAAATAATCTTTAAACAAGAGTAATACGTTTAAGTTTCCACAGCCGTCTCTAATGGACTTTTTTTACGTACATATGGTATAAATACATTCCAAACCATCACTGCCCATAAAAAAAAGTGAATAGATCACCACAAGTTGACATGATAAGCATTTCTTTTTTCGTTTTGTATGAAGCATGATAAAAGAAGTGTTAATTTATAATTATAAGAATAAATAGTTAATTTGTAATTATAAGAATAAATTGTTAATTTATAATTATAAGAGAGCTCTCCAATATATTAAGAGAAAAGTGACTTAAGTCTTTGAAGGAAAAGACATTTCTTTAGCAAATATAAGCTAATTGCTTGCATTGACTGAAACCAAGGCAACAAATGAGACATTTCCTTAAAAAATTTCGGTGCACACATTTTGATTTTTTTATTTCAGATTTTTTTCGATTTAATCAAGACATACACAAATATTTGGGATATTGGGAAATACTCTTTGAATAGGATTACACATACTTCAGAACACATACTACAATACTTAGTAGGTAAATAACAAATAAGAATAACTAATAAATGACACATTTATGTAAGTGTATAGCTGTAGAAGTTAAATAAAGTAAATCAAGTAAATAAAGTTAAATAAAGTTAATCGAGACCTACACAAATATTTTGGAACTTAGGAAATAATCTTTGAATAAGATTACACATAATTTAGAACACATACTTCAACACTTAGTAGGTAAATAACAAATAAGAATAACTAATAAATGATTGTATACCTATTAAATGTAACAACTCATTTGATATGTAAGTGTATAGCTGTAAAAGCTAAATAAGTTTAATTTAATTAATGTTTATTCATGTTAATTATGATGATGATATGACGTTCATTATGATGATATTCATTAAATTTAATTCATGTAAGTTAAAAATGTTATGTTGTATAGCCACTAATATTATCGCTGCTTTCTTTATATACATATAGAGCTGATGAAGGGTAGTCCTAGGAAATTCAACCATTTGTTGATTGCTCTTATAGTTTTCAATCCACAGTGGCTTTAACATTAGGAATTTCAGCAGTATCATGTAATTTAAATATTGATTTGTACCTTAACTGAAAATGCCATCGCTGCTTTTTTTGTATACATGTAGAGCTGATGAAGGGTAGTTATAGGAAATGCAAACTATTTATTGGTTGCTCTTACGGTTATAAAACCACAACTGTTATAAAATTATGCGTTTGAGCAATATGTTGCAATTTAAATATTGATTTGTTGCTTAAAAGTTAATGCCATCACTACTTTATTTGTATACATTTAGAACACATTTTCCACAAAAAAACATTTATTCGAACTAAATGTACTCACATTTTATTTAGTACAGTTGTTCTACTGAAGATGATCGCATCGCGGTCAAAATGTACAGTTGCTTTTTCGTAATAAAAAGTGTACTGAGTCTTATTTAGTGAAGACATAATTAACAATATACATTGTTATCTAATTCTTTAAATACTTAAAAGAACCTTAAGTATTTAAAATACATTAAACTAATCATTAAAATAAAATAAAACTACTTCAAATCATTGTAGGTAAGGGACGGGGTTGGCTTTAAGTTATGTATAAAATTAGGCTGTTATAAAATTAGGCGTTTGAGCAATATCTTGAAATTTAAATATTGATGTGTTGCTTAATAGTTAATGCTATCACTACTTTATTTGTATACATTTAGAACACATTTTCCACAAAAAAACATTTATTCGAACTAAATGTAGGCACATTTTATTTAGTACAGTTCTTCTACTGAAGATGATCGCATCGCGGTCAAAATGTACAGTTGCTTTTTCGTGAAAAAGGTGTTCAGAGTCTTATTTAATTAAGACATAATTAACAATATACTTTTTTATCTAATTCCTTATATACTTAGAAAAACCTTAGGTATTTAAAAAACATTCATTAAACATTAAAATCTAAAAAAACTACTTTACCCAAGTTTAAATCATTATAGGTAATGGACAGGGTTGGCTTTAAATTATGCAGATCAATATCTCAACGAACTTCTTCTTGGAATCAAGTTGTCAACATGTTGTTATTGATCAACAAAGTATTAGAGTTTTTGGCGTTTTTGGGTTGGCCTTAAATTATGTAGATGAACATTTCAATGAACATATTCTTGGAATCAAGTTGTCAACATATTGTTATTTATGTTGACAACTTGATGATCAACAAACTATTAGAATTTTTCGCGACCTTTTCCAAACATAAAAAAAAATGAATTCTGTAATTTTTCCGTAATTTCAATAAAATTTTCTATTTTTCACTTTTTTTGGATTCATAATACATATATTTTGAGGTTTACTACAATATTCGAAATGTATGAACCTTTTGATGTGTTAATTTATGGACTTTTAAACTATATTGATATTTTGCATATACTTATGTGTGCATACACTGCACTTTTGTTTGGTCAAAATTATTATAGTTCGCAATGTTACAATGCAACAACTTTAATTTAGATAAAAATTAAATCTTAATTTTCAGGATTATATACACGAACGGCTAACCCGTTCGTTAAAAGTTTACGGGGTTGCCGTTGTACTAAAAATTTAAAAAAATCCTCGTCACACGGTTGAATCAGTTATCCTCATGTGAAATATTTTCAACTTTTTATCACTTCTGGTTCCACCGGAAGTAGCACCAACTTTCTTATTTTAAATAGAACACCCCGTATATTATTATATTTTTGAATTCCTCGCTTAAATTGGAATATATTTTGCATGAACGTATGTACACTTATCTCTTCTAGTTTTCTAGATTTTTTTTGACCTCTAAAAGTAACCTGAAATCTGTCTATAACTTCTCTTAGGAATAAGATAAAATTATGAGTTACATCTTTAATTGTACCTAGAGGATGCCTCTATGAGTAAAATTATTGGAAATTGTCAATTTTGATAATAAGTGTTCATAAAATGTCAATAGCTAAGTGCCCTCTTAAATATCTCGTAATTCAATTTTTTTAAATAGAATTATTTTGAAATTTTTAGTACAACGGCAACCCCGTAAACTTTAAATGAACGGTTTAGCATAGACACCCTGTATATTTAGCATGTAATTGCGTAGAATGACATTTTTCGAAACATTAAGTTTTACTTAATATTGATTAACCAAAATCTAATTTTATTTTTAGTAAGGGTATCATATATTATGGTTGTAAATATTTTGTATATTGTATAATTAATTATGTTTTCAACGTTGTAGATTTGTAATTATCGTGAAATTTTCTAAAAATTTGGAGTATATGCCTCATTTCTCTCAAATTATAATTACTATTCTATTTAATTATTTATTATTATTATAATTATTAATTTTAAATTTAATAATAATCATTAATGTATAGTATAGTTCATAGAAGTAAAATAGGAAAATTGACTTGGAATATGTGAAATATGTGGACCTCCACACCTTCCAAATTAAATAAAAAATTGTAAAAAAAATATATTAATTCAGACTTTTGTATATTTTTGGAATAATAAGCTGAGAGCTGACTATGACTCATGGTTTTTTGAACAAAGAAACGCATTTTCCAATCTCCATCGTATGCTTAAGGATGTAATAGAATGAAATGAAATAAGAAACGTATTTCAAATTCCTGCAATATGGAGCACTTTCAGCTCTCGGCGGAACGACTACACATGTAGTTTTAAGGAAGTAATGTTTATTGTTTTATTTATCAAGAAATGAGTGGTCTAGCAGCAAAAAGGTTCAAGTGCATTTTTGGTAGTTTTGATATAAATGGCTTTAAAGT
This sequence comes from Othius punctulatus, assembly GCA_951805005.1. Classification (NCBI taxonomy): domain Eukaryota; kingdom Metazoa; phylum Arthropoda; class Insecta; order Coleoptera; family Staphylinidae; genus Othius; species Othius punctulatus. Next base: position 42,739,366 of record OX638141.1, on the reverse strand, counting down.
TAACTTGAATTTTAAAATTCCATGAATAAGTTTAGAAAATTGTGTTAATATTTTAGTCTAACCTAAGTCTAAAATATTTACACAGTTTTCTAAACCTTTTCCTGGAATTTTGAAATTCAATTTAACTTTAAAGCCATTTATCTCAGAATTACCAAAAATGCACTTAAACCCTTTTACTTCTACACCCCTTAAATATGCAATATAGAAATAAGCAATTCAAATTCAATAACATAAAAACTTGTCTTGCAGTTAAAAACAAAGTATATAATAACTAATTAAAAATAACTCCTATGAGCCACTCATGTAGAATTTCGATTTTTGCGTATTTTTATTAGAAATTAGTGTAAAATTGCACATTTTCTAGTTTTATAAAAAAAACTTATGATTAACTTTAATATTGTTCATTAAAAAAAACATTCTTTTAATATGTTTGTTAACATTCTGGAAGCTTTACTGGTTAATATATTTTAACGAATAATTTCCACTTCAATCTCCATAAGACTTTTTGGTAATTTCTCAAATATTTATGAAATGTTGTGTAGTTTAATTATATTCAATACAAAATGATGCTTGAAATAACTGAAAGCTGAAAATGTCAATAAATTGACTTATATATTTTAATGTTGTGATTATGTTTTCTGTAATTTCAATAAGATTTTCTGGTTTTTCAGTTTCTTCGTTTTCAAAATGCTCATGTTTTGAGGTTTACTGCAATAGTCGTAATTTCTGAACCTCGTGAAACTTTTGATATAACGACTGAAATTAGGAACTTTATTCTTAGTGATATTTTGTTTGCACATTCTAGGAATATTAATAACACATTTTGAAAATTTCTGAAATTTCTGAAATTTATAAGAAATTTGGTGTAATTTCTATGAGAAAGAGTGATTTGTGCTACAAATTCTAGAGATTGTGTCGTTCTCGGACAGGAACTAACTACTACGGCATTCAATTTTTCAATAAGTTACCTTTCGAATTTAAAAGAACATTTAAAAGGAGAACGAAGGAATTTTTAATTGATCGTGCGTTCTATTCAATAGAGGATTTTTTATGGTCCGAGTTTGATTAAAATGTTTTAATTTTGTGATTATTATTGTATTAGTGTATTATTGATTATTGTATTATTGTATTATTGTATTATTGTATTAATGTATTATTGATTTTCTATGTTTTAATATTATGACCTGTGTAAACAATTTTGTATCGACACCAATAAATTACTATTACTATTACAATTACTATTACTATTACTACTATTACTACTATTACTATTACTATTATGGCTTTATGTTATAATATATTTTTTTGTTTATAGTTTTTTTTTAGATTTACATCACTTTTGTTCAGTTTTTCCAGATACACTGGCATGTTTCAGATGATTTTGAAACCTCTGGTATTGTAATTGAAACTTTTAATGTTTAATAAATTTCTGCAATTTGCAACTATTTGCTATGAATATTTTGTATTGTTTGAATTACACTTTCAGTAAGTATTTTAACTATCTAAAAAGAAGAGAATTTAATTTTCTGAAAATTGGGTAACATTTTAGTATCTTCTGGCCGCCTTAAATAAAGTTTCATTCACCCCAAATAATTTTCCAGAAATTTGAATAAAGTTTATAAAAGTTGACCAGGAATTTGCAACTTTTTGCAGTTATCTTTTATTGCAGTAGTTTACTGGCTGCTAAAAAAATATTTAAATATTTCATATTTTGTCATGCCAAGTGAGGGTTGCAAAAAACTGAATAAAACAATCTAAAATATTAAATAAGGCAAAACAAAATTCCTAACATAATGGAGAACCATTTAATGGATTCATGTTTATTTTAATTTCCTTATTTATTGTACATGTCCTCGTATACATTCCTCATGTGTTGTGTAAACGAATGCTAAATAATATTAAGTAATGCATTTTTTGTGTAAGCAGTACAAAAATAATATATTTTCTTTGATATAGGACAGAGGAGGATAAAAGTTAACAAATACAGTACATACTTTGACTTCGACGTAAACAATTCCAAATCAAGAGAATTGGACGGATTCTAAATGCAAATCCAATATTTGTTAACTAATTAATAATGGTATTAAATACCCATACAAATATTTCATCCTTCTTTGGGAAAATATGCTTTCAAAATATTACAAAGTAACTAATGCACAAAGTAAGTACTGTAACTTCTTTATTATTTCATAATTCATTTTAAAAGCTATTAGTAACAAAATAATAAGGAAAACAGAATTAAAACAGAACCGTAACTTAAGTTATTAAGATAAGTATTAAGATTCCTTAATAAGCAATACAGATCCACTATTTAAAAAAAATTCTAAACATTTATGGTATTTATATATTTTGTGATTTTTATTTTTATTTGTAGTTTGCAATAATTTTAAATTTTCTTAACGTAAAATAATTATTTAATACACTGAAAATTTTAAAAGTGAAATGATCTAAAATACAATAAATTTCATTTATTATGCCAGCATATTTATGATCGCAAATATAAATTTAAAATATAACTTCTAAGCGTGTATGAAATAAATAAAAATTTAAAACAATTATTATTTAATTTAGTAGTAAAATTGTTATATTTAGCGATTATTTTTATTAAAATTCCAGCAACACATTAAGCATAATTTAAAAGTTTGCAGGCAACAAATAAACATTCATTGCTGATATATTACAATGTCAACTAGATTATAGTACCTAAACGTGATTTATTAAAGCCATTACATATGCATTGTACGCGTTTATATATTATTCGGTTATAAATACTGAAATATGCTTTCCGTTAACATTTCCTATGGTATAGTGTAAAAATCACTGCTCGGTGTGTTTTTTTGGTAAATAGGCTTATTTATATTTAATATAAATTGCCGCTGAACACTTTCAGGAGGGAAATTTATAGAGTGGGTCGGAATAGATGAGTAAATTGCGGCCTGGTGTAATGTGTAATTCTCTTATTCTCTTTTAGCCACAAAGGGTGCACAGAGCTGTAATATTTAATGGCTTAATTTTAAAATGATAACGGTACGGCAGCAGATTGCGTAGATTGATGAAGACCCAAAGCACTGCGATAGTTCGCGTGAGGCACATGTTAAGTGATTAATTTATAGACCCGCTCCTGGAGGCTTATTGATAGTTGGAACACTTTGTGATACATGATAATACTGAGCACAAAGCTTATCGACAGATACTTCATCTTTGTATGGGAAATGCTTTGAAGTAAAGTACTTAATTTGATTACTCCCGGTAATAAGAATTGACCTTGAAGATTGATCTGTACACGACATAATGAAAATTATTTTTTATTAATGTAGCTAGAATTTATTATTTGAAAAGGAATTTTATTGAATCCAGCTAATAATAATAATAATTAGAATCCTATTGCCCCAAATAATTGGTGACAATTTGAATACTGAATAAAAACTTTGTATACTTTAGTGAAGAATATTTTCATCTAGAATCTTCTTTTTATGTACACAACTTTTATAGCAGCGACTATTCAAATGTAAGCGAGCAAGAGAAAAGTGGCATTTGTAGGGAAGTATAAAATTGCTAAGAACGCATGTAACAATAAAGAGGATTTTAATGGATCCGGCGGATTGCAGAGGTTTCGCTGTTGTAGAGGTATTCCATGGAGTCTACGTTTGAAAATCGCGAGCAATAAAATTCACGACGATAAAAGAAAATCGCACGATTTGAGTGTAAGTGCGTTACGTGTTAGACTTCCACTTAATGTTTGCATAATTCGTGGGCATCTTATGGGGAGAAACTAATTGGCACGCACCGTGAATTTGGTAATTGAGGCCATTAATTGCCGTTTATTGTAGCATTGGAATCCGAATCGCTTTCTGATTGCTCAAATGGCTTGGAAGTTATAATTTGTTTGCAAGCTTGCCATTACCTGTACAAGATAGTATAGCTACATATTACATCGAATTATTTATAAACACGAGCTTTATCGTTCTCCACCTCAGTAGATATGAGATATGGGGGTATTAGATTCACAAACAGACACATAAAGCTTATCGAAGTATGATTTAAGAGTATAGGTGAGTAGAGCGAAATGGTATGTTGTACATCACAAAAAGATGAAAATAACACCTAAATTGAAGATCGTAGTTTAGAATCGTATTAGTAATTTGTTTCTTTAAAAATTATTATAAGAATAATTGAATAATACTCAGGTGAATAAATCATACGCCTTTTGCTTGTGCTGCACATTTCATCTTCGTGGGTCATAGCTATCATTATTGTAAGTTGAATAATAAACTATTAATACATTATATTACATATAGCCACAAAGTAAAAATTGAATTATCAATTTATACGTAATGTGTCACGAAGTAAAAGCCTGTTGTGTTAACAAAATTTCCATTATTACAGTTAAATAATAATAAATTAATTAATGCACTGCATTATTTAAATTAGACGTACTAAAATTTAAATTTACAATAATTTCACTATTTTTATTCTATTGCTGCCTATTAATGGAATATTGACTGGAGTCCTTCCGCTTAGTTTAAGTAATACATAACACATTTATTATTTATAAATAATATGAAAATTTTCATTATAACGCCAATAATTTGTAATAAGTAGTAATTAATATATTAATACTAATACAATTGGACGTATAAATGCATTGCAATGAAATATTGTAGTCTTGAATAAGCGATTCTCATAGTTGAGGGACTTTACCAACAATTGCAATTCGCGGTCTCAGTTACAAAGGGACCACGACATGCTAAATGCTGAATTTCTCTTTCTAATTGTTTTCGTAAAGCGATGCGGTCTGTTTACACTGGTATCTGGGGTTGTTTATGCATGATGGAATTTGATTATAATATATTTGCATAGTCTGGTATTAGTTATATGTATACACATGCATTATAATGATGCATAAACTGTCTAGAGGAAATGCATTACATAATTTAGTTAAAAAAAGATAATATAAAATTGAACAAATATATTGCATGAAATGCTACATTATTGTTAATCAATATGGAATATACAAGATAAGCTCAGAAAATTGAAAACATGTTTAAACGAATTAAAAAAATAGCAAAAAAATGCTTTCATTGAGAAATATTGATGATAAAAAGACATATTTGTGCTCTAGTTCCATGAATAACTGAAAAAAAAAGATATTTAAAACTGAGATTACTTGTACAGTTTTTCAGAAAGAAAATAAAATTGCAAAATTTTGAACACCTTTTCTTGAAATTAAAAATTGAATTTGGAACTTTAAAAAATATTATATTTACAATATAGATACATGTAATACATTGTATTAGTTAAGTTCTTTTTTAAAATTCATTATATTGTTCAGATTTGGTCAAATATTGAATTTTCTGCAATATTCTGTAAATTTCAGGAACATTCTAGAGACTTTCTAAAATTAAGTATTTATATAAAGATTTTAAAGACATAAAAAATATATTTTCTGGCAATTACAATATAAATAGAATACATTGTTTGATACGTATTATTTGATGTGATATTTCTAAATTCAAACCTGTTGCTGGTTAATTTTTTTGATTCATATTATTTTTCATTTATTTAAAGAATCGTGCAGCTTTCTGAAAATTTCAGGAACATTCTAAAAACTTATATACTTAAAAAATACATTTTCTTGCAATTTTTTCAATATGTAACATTGGTTGATAATGTTCGCAGTTTCTGAACATTCTGACACTTTAATTTCTGTTGTTAAGTTTTAATTGTCTTAAAATTATATATTTTGAAATGCATAGTGGAAAAATATATTTTCATTGTTTTAACACCTTTTTGTGAAATAGAAATTAAATTTGGTAGATTTTCAAGATTTTTATGTTTACAGTATAACATATTTTTTCAAAGATATTTTTTTATGTGATATTTCTAAATTCAAAACAGTACGGAGTTTTTTTTAGTTTCATTATATCTTTCAGAATTGTTAAAAGTTTCGTATACTTATCTGAAAATTTCAAGATCATTCTGAAACTTAATATTCTTGTACAGATTTTAAAGACTCATAAATAATCATTTTCTATCAATATTAGTAATTTGTAACATTGGTTGATAATGTTGGCAGTTTCTGAACATTCTGATACTTCATTACTTTGATAAGTGTTAATTGTCTTAAAATTTTATATTTTGCTCAGTGGAAACAAAATAAAATTCCAATCTTATTAATTTAACAGCAATGTTGTTTTTCGTGAATTTGTAATTAAATTTTGTTCAATTTCACGTATATTTACAATATAAATATAATACATTGTTGCATAGGTATTACTTGATGAGATATTTCTAAATTCCAAACTGTTGCAAGTTCATTTTTTTATTCATTTTTTTTTTCATTTTTTTTTTCATTTTCTTTTTTATTCAATTTCAGGAATATTTTAAAAACTTTAATAGTTAAAATATACACTTTCTAGCAATTTTTGTGATATGTAACATTGGTTGATAGTGTTCGCAGTCTCTGAACATTCTTATACTTTTAATTGTTTTGTTAATTTTTAGTTGCATAGTGGACAAAAAACCAACATTTCAATGTTTTAACACATTTTTGTGAAATAGAAATTAAATTTGGTAAATTTTCAAGATTTGTTACAATACAAATATAAGATATTATTTTAGGTGATGTTTCTAAATTAAAAACTGTTCAAAGTTTATTTTGAGTTTCATTATATATTTCAGAATTGTTAAAAGTTTCGTACAATTTTCTAAAAAATTCAAGGACATTCTGAAATTGAGTATTCATATAAAGATTTTGAAGACTTAAAAAAATCATTTTCTGTCAATTTTTGTAATCTGGAACATTGGTTGATAATGTTGGCAGTTTCTGAACATTCTGTTACTTTTAATTTTTTTTAAAGTATTAATTGTATTAAAATTTTATATTTTGGAATGGTTAGTGGAAACAAAATTAAATTTCAATGTATAATTTTAACACCAATGTTTGTCAAATTGTAATTAAATATTGTACATTTTCAAGATTTCTATATTTACAATACAATTACATGCAGTTTTTTTAAATAGTATTATGTGTGATGTTTCTGAATTCAAAACTATTTGCAAATATTGTTTGAATGTTTACTTAATAATGATGATAAAATTTCTTCAGGCAATGAGGTAGATGGTAAAGATATCGATAATGATGATGATGACGAAGTTCAAATTTAGACTAGTATGTATTAAAGTCTTGCTGCGTGTCTGCGTAAGAAAAAGTGCTCTTGAGAGAAGCTATCGTGACCTTTAGCTGCGTGGACACACTTCTCAGAGTTCCTGTGTACTGTCAGATAGTATACAAGTTGAGACTTGCTCGCGTGTGGACACGTTACATTTTGTTTTTCTCGACAGTTACTCTCCAAGTTTTCGAAACTTGGAGATAGAAACCTTTTTGGTTGGTTTTTCTGTGAGCTGATTGATAATTTTTATCAATTTTGTTGTTTAAATTTTGAAATAGGCAAGTGATAAACAAAAAATGGCCCAAAGAGGAAACTTAGGAAGTGATAGAAATAAATGAGGAAAACTCAAAAAGAGTCGAATTCAGAAATCGTGAAGAGAAGGGCAATATATTACGAGTTTTGCCCATTCAGTGAGGATAAACCTAGTTTTCCCTGTTTTGCCCAGTTGGGTTTTACCCAGCAGCTTCTTTTTAATTTTTGTCTTTTATTTCTTTTTATAGTATGTACGACAATTGGAGCATTGCCTTTGTTGACTTTTTTCACATCCATTGCGAAAGCACAACAATTAAGGAAACCTACTCGCTGTTTTCAATAGATGACTTTTAAAACTCTCAACTAAACTCTCGAGAGTCAACAGAATCATAATTTGTACGACAATTGCAGTAGCAACTTTGTTGACTTCGTTCGCTTCCATTGAGAAAGCACAACAATGAAGGAAAACTACTCGCTGTTTTCAAAACACGAGATTTTTAAAACTCTCAACTAAACTCTCGACAGTCAACAGTGGACACAAGTTTGAGAGCAATGACACAGACAAAAACTCGCGGAGAGTCCTATTGCGAGAGCTACAATAGAACAATATATTGTCAAAATACTCTCCAGTGGAAATGCAGTGGAGTGTAGCTATCGAGAGAAATCTCAAAAAAAAAACAAAATTTTCTCTCACGTGGACACTCATCATAAGAATCTTCAAGATTTATTTGATGAGATGAGATTTATTTAAAATATCTATTAGTTATCAGTCCCATTTATCTTCGATACGTTTTTTCGTGAAACATAATTTGCATATTATTTGAGTGCATTACAATAGACCTTTAAACATCATCGTCGGTAGTTCTAGTTTTGCAATTACGCAGTAGATTTTTCTTTTATTTTCGGACTAAACTAGTGTGTTTAGTCTGATAGATTGTATTGGCAGTAAAAACGTGACAAATAATGAAAGTTGTGCCTAAATTTCTCATGTAAATGTAGTTATGTAAGGATTCGCTGGAATTATCCATTAATTGTTTTTCTCCTCTAACAAAATCGCAAAATGATCCAGTCTATTGCGCTCAAACATTTTTTAATTTGCTTCCTCTAAGCATAAGAGATCTGCCCTTAATAAAATTTAAACGACGAGTAAAACAATTTCTGGAGGAAAATGCTTTCTATAGTTGTAAGGAGCTTGAAAATAATAATATGTCTTGCTCGCTGTGAAAATAGACTTTTTTTCTGACTTGTGTAAGTACCTATGTATACTGCGTTTCAAAAAAAATGTACCACCTAGAAGGAGTTGACGTAGAACTCTGAAATTATGTGAAAATAGTTAGTATGTGTTGAGAAACAATTGATTAAATTTTCATCGAAAAATAATAATATTTATTAAGAAAATAATTAATAATGTGTTGCATCTCCGCGCACTCTTATGCATTCAGCAACCCTTCTGGGCATGCTGGAAATCAAATGGTCCAATGCATCTTGAGGCGCATCCTCCCAACAATTTAAATGAATTAAGACACCATCTTCAGATTGCCTGGGATGAGCTGCCTCAAGATGCATTGGACCATTTGATTTCCAGCATGCCCAGAAGGGTTGCTGAATGCATAAGAGTGCGCGGAGATGCAACACATTATTAATTATTTTCTTAATAAATATTATTATTTTTCGATGAAAATTTAATCAATTGTTTCTCAACACATACTAACTATTTTCACATAATTTCAGAGTTCTACGTCAACTCCTTCTAGGTGGTACATTTTTTTTGAAACGCAGTGTATATAAACACTAATAAACTTATTATTATTATTATTATTGTTATTATTATTATTATTATTATTAACCAGGAAATGTAATTTCGTTCACTCTAGGATTTGGGAGGAATTGCAAGTTCTATGCTTCAAAGATAACTGGGATTATCCATAATAATTAATAATGTTTCTTCAAATATGGGATTAAAGTTGGGTCATGAACTAATTGTAATAATTCTCGCGGTTGTCATTATCTTTAGTAATAAAACAATGGATTATATTTGGCCGTGAAGAAGTTTTATACAAAAAAAACATGATGATGATCTGATGTCATGATGAGACTTACTAGGTCGAAACCGGTCTGAAGTTGTCCAAAATATACACCAAACTTTTGATTAAAAAAAGGTTTTTTTCTAAAATTATACAACGAATTATGAGCCTAAATAAAATATATATATATATATATATATATATATATATATATATATCTATATATATATATATATATATATACGGCTAACAATTGTACAGCTGCGGACTCTAAGAATGGTGCATCCGTCCGTCCGAGCAGTCTTCTATTCTTATCTACCTTGCCCCTACCGTATCGACCAGACAAGGATAGCAGACTGCTCGAACGGACGAACGCGTCATTCTTAGAGTCCTTGGTTGTACATGTAATAATGTGTGGTAAGATAATTCAACAGGGTATATTACCCGAGTGATATTGAAACTAGCTCATAAATTATATATCCAAGGAGGACGAATTTTCAATTAGATTCGACTCGTAAGATATAGTGGTCGAGTAAAGTAAAAATAAAATTTGACTTCAAACATAGAATTGTGCGTTGTTAAGGCAAACAAGGATAATGAATATCCGATTTATGTATCCAGTTTCATTTCGTCTTCCTTTTAAGGGTGGAATAATCGTGACAATATCTCCCCTTTTTACCAGCTTTAAAGATTAGAAGGGGAATTAAACCGCCTTTAGAACCTACACAATTATATACCGGTAGCCATTGTCATTATATTTTAAGGTCATATTAATTGCGCCACCTGCGTACATATTTAATTTGGCACTATGACTGAAGGTCCAGGTTTCATCAATACTTCTCTTAAACGCGGTATACTTTTGTATTTAATCGATTGATACTCCATTTTTTCTATTATCCCCTTTCACCCACTTGAATCGAAACTGGGAAACCACTTGCCTTAAATCGATACAGAATAGAGAGCCATCCGCCAGTTTCATTTAAAAAAAATGATGGAATGTCAATGATAATGATAGAACTAAAGTGTGTTTTGACAAAATATATCATGTAGGTACATTGTCCCTGATATTTTTAAGAATTGCCTTATTTTTACAAATTTTAGTAGCTTTAACTTTTACTATCATATCTTTTTATAATTGGTATCTTCATAATTTTTCACTTACATTTTGTTATAAAACTAGTGTTATAATTTTAATATTTTTCAACGGTATTTGTAAACAAAATATTTTCAACGAAACCTTCATCGTTCTTTATATATTTTGATAATGACTATCACATTCTGGGCATATTTACAAAATACTGATGCAAATTTTAAAAAATAAAGAAGCTTTTGTTAAAATTAATGTGTCAACATTTGTCCCGAGAATTATAATATGACATCATACTTTCACAATTCTAACATTGATTGATATTGATAACATTCTGAAACAGAATGAAAAAAAATAGATGAAAATTTCCCATAATTTTAAAATCATTCATATTTAGATATTCAAAATTCTGATGATACTTTTCAATCATTGTAATTTTTTTTTTGTGATGAATATTTTTAAAGTAGAATATGAAACACCTTTTAATAATAATTTTAAGATAATTGAAAACTGTTTGCTTTTTGTACATTTTTTGTACAAATATTTTACAAAAACACTTTTGTAAAAAAATTGAAGCACTTTTGGATCACAAAGAATATTTAATTATATTAATTGTTAATATTTAAATTATTACCTACTATGTAGCCTTTAATTAAATTGTATTATTGGATTAGTAGAAGTTGTAGCTGTCGAGAGCATTGCTGCTGGTATGAATACATGAATAAAGGAAAATTTATCATTATTAGTATTAGTTTGTAGCTAATGGTTTACAAATACAGTATGCTGTTATATAAATAAGTATAAATAAATTAAACTCGCAAGCTTTAACAAAATAACTCATCTCTATCTTAAGACATTAATAATAGATAGTTACATTAATTAAATGCAGTCGTGCAAGACGTAATTTGGGGTGTGATACGCGTCTTCGTATAGAGACGTGCATTTGCGGTAGCTTGTAGCTGAAATTGGGATGGTAGCGTCCTATTCACATGGCGATTAGTTTATGTAACTTGTTTGCCTTGGGAACTCTGCGGCCGCTTCTACTGTGTTATACTGGAAGTTTGTCGGCTTGGATGTCTGATGGGTCATATTTCTGAAAGCATTATGTGCAGACGACTTTCCAGTAAACATGTCTGTCGCGTGCGGTGTTTGGCTGGACTTCGTGCAGCCGCACTCCTTCCAGTCTTTAGTGAATGTCGCCTCGACTTTCTTAAAGTAATTGTAAATCACTTATGAAACACAAGTGCAACCTTGTTTGCCAAATTTATTAAGAACTAAATAATTTCTGCTGCCATTTCGAGTTTCACAAAAAGTAATTTAACTCAGAATATTTATGTAGGGTCATAAATCAGTCATCAGGTCATACAGTTTGGAATAACCTAATATTAATTCATAACAATAAAAGTACATTTCACGTTATTAGATCTATTAAATATAGAAAAAAAATCTGCCATCTGATGCATATAAATTAAACAAAATTGAACAAAAATTGTAGTTGTTACATGTTTTGTATATATCCACCTTCTACCACAGTGGTGTAGGCGTGTTGTTTTCTTTTCTCCCTTTCTTCTTCTGTTACTGTTTTTCGTTCATGAAGTTCTTCCATTTAGTTCTGTCCTTAGCTAATTTTTACGCTTCTTTCCATGTTTTCCCTCTTCCTTCTATTATTGTTTCCATTCTGTCATCCCATGCTGCTCGGTCTTCATTTCCTTCTCTTTTTGTTTGGCTTCCGAAACTTTTTTCACTATTATTTGGTTGTCCATTCTTTGCACATGTCCCCACCATCCGAGCTGTAATTTTCCATGTATTGTTGTATTGGCTTTATGTCTAATTCTTCTCTTATTTTTTTGTTTCTTATTTTGTCTATTTTCGTTACTCCTTTGATTCTTCATAATATTTTCATTTCGCTTGCTTGTATTTTATTTTTTCCCGTTCTGTCCAGCTTCCACGTTTCGCATCCCCATGTTAGTATTGGTCGGTATTTTATTTTGTACACTTTAATCTTTGTTTCTTTACTTATCTATTTTATGTTTATGATTGTGTTTTTGATTGCCTGGTATAGTTTTTGAGTTTTTCTTATTCTGCTGTTTATATCCGATTCTTCATTTCCCTCTGCATTCAATTGTACTCCCAGGTATTTTAAGTCTCCACAGGTTCAAGTTTTTTGTTGCCAACTTCTATTTGTATCTGTTTCTGATTCCCTACTACCGTTACTTTTGTTTTGTTTATGTTCAGCATCATTCCTTTTGCCTTTAGTTCTGTGTTCTATAGGTTTACCCTTTCTTGTAGCTGTTTTGATGTTCTTGTTATTATTATTACATCATCTGCAATTGCTCCTTCCGATATTCCTATGTTTTCCATGTTTTTGTAGCCTACTATCCATTTCTTGTTGCTCTCTGGTGCGCGTTTCTTTGCTATGTCGTCCATGTAGGTAATGAATAGTGTAGGACTTAGACTCCTTCCCTATTTTAGCCCATTTTTTGTTTGAAATGTTTCTGATTGTGTGTTGTTGCATATTACTGTGTTGGTGTTGTTTTCGTAAATATATTTTATTATCCTTATCATTATGTCGTTTACCTTCCTTTGTTTCAGTGTTTGCCATAGCTCTTGGTACCTTATCGAATGCTTTCTCTAGTTCTAGGAACGCTATGTATATTTTTGTGTCAGTTTCTTCGTTTTCACCTGGTCTCTTACTTCAGTTGACCACCAGGCTGTTTGTTTTTTGTGTGTTTCTTTCTTGCTGGTTCCGCATATTCTACTTGCCCCTTTTATTACGCTCTCTTTGAGGTTTTTCCACATTTGTTCTAAATTTTCTATTTTCGATGCTTTTTGTGTTGTATGTTTTTTGTGTAGTTCTCACTCCATTTTTTCTTGGTATTCAGTTTGCGTGTCTTCATTGTTCAGCTTATAGTATTTTATTTTGGTGCATACTCTCGTTCTCTTTGTTTGATGTTCTGTTTTTGTTACGTTGTCGTTCATTTCTCTTATTTGTGTTATCACTAGGTAGTGGTCGCTCCCTATATCCGGCCCCTTTTTACTCTAGTGTCCATTGTTTGTTTTGTTGTTTGTCTCTTCCGTTATTATACAGTCTATTATCGATTTTCTATTTCTCGTTGGTTCTGTTAAAAAATTTAAAACAAATTAAAAAAAAAACTGATAGCACACGAATATTCACATATTTATTAACAAGATTTTTTTAATTAAAATTAATTAACCATGTTTTGCACCATTGGAGCTACATTGACGAAAGTGGAAAGAGAAGATTCTGCCTTTCTTTTTCCAGATAGTTGTCTTTTAGGCATATTGAGGTTTATAGTTCTTGTGAAAAATTTTACTTACTTCATTGTTTAAACAAAGGTGCGATTTGAGTAATTCATGTAACTATTATTTGATATTTCCAACATCAAATACTTGTCCCGCGCCTGGAAGTTATGTTTTCCGTCCATCGTCGTTGTCGGCTCCGTGTGTAGATGTGCTACTCTACTACCTACATTAGGGCCCGTATCTATAGTCAGTACTTGAGCATGAGTTCGACTCAGGCAGCGAATTTGCGTATATTTGGTTGCGTTTGTACATAAACGTTCATACAGAATACGCAACCAAATATACGACTTGAGTCGTACTCATGCTTAAGTACGGAGTATAGATACGACCCTCAGTCTCAGCTCTGCTGGTGTAGATCTCTGCTATCACCGCTTTCGTGCTGAACGAGCTAATACTTTGTCCTGCGTGTTCACTGATTGTCAGGAAGCTCTAAGATGGCGTGCTTCCGCTCCGGTTTGGTCTCTGGGATGTAACGTTTCTGGACCTCGGACCCCGGAGAAGTGAAATGGCCGCGATCTGCTAACATACTCCTTGCATGCCTGATGTATTTATAGGCTCGGTCAATGCTTCGAATTTACTTGTAACGTCAAGCACCTTTTCACTAACGACCGTAACTTTTCAGCATCGGCCTGGTGAATCGCGTTGCATCTGTTACTATGCGTATTAATACATGAATTAGATTTTAACTTTACTTTGCAGATTTCCGCAATTGGAACCTCTCAGCATCCTCTGGATATGTCTTATATCTTCTTCGATTTTTTCTTATTTTTCTGAGATGTGACACAGCACATTTCTCGTATGCGCCACTTTACACTGAATTTATGAAAAATTACTTCTAGCCTTTCTGTTTATGTGTCTAATTCCTCATATAAAGTAGTTACCTAGCTAGCTAACTTAATCCTATGAAAACTAATTACCTAATGAACTTGCAACCCTCAATACTAATAACGGATAATATCATCACATATTCCCAAAATCTGATGTTACATATTTGTGTTCGATTAATTTGGAACATATGATTTTCATCCCCTGTTACAATTTGCGTTAAGAATTTAGATATCCTGAGTTCAACGAAAATCGACGATGAAGTTGGCGTTGGCAATCGCAAGTCATGTCTGCACTAAGATCACAAGTGCACGACTGCAATCATGGCTATCATGTTAACATGTCAGATTTGATCTTAGTGTAGACATGACTTGAGATTGCCAATGCCAGCTTCGTCGTCGATTATTGTTGAACGGTCGATATTTTCAAAATATGGATAAAGCAATTGATTATTGAATTTTCTCCTTAATACATATATTGCCATGTGAGTTTTTAAAAATGTATGCATGACCTTGAAAATGGTCTAAGGACCTTCGTAAGGTACAATTAGCTTTTCACATTGTACGTACAAATGTAGTGCTTGAACTTGACAAACTAAAAGTACTACCCGAAATTAACAAATGTACCTTGTATCATGAAACCGGTAAATGTTTTTAAAGCCTTTATGTAGAGGAATCATTCAATGTGAATTTTATAAATAGTACCTCCCTACTGTACTATAATTACCACTCCCTTCTTCTTCCCCGGCATATATATTTAATGGATATGCATCCGAAAAAATATAATAATAATAATAATAATATATTTATTGCTGTCATCACAGAGATTGTGTCACATAAGTCCTACCATACACTGTACATATAATATAATAAAGTACAAGTATAGAAATATATCTACATATGAAATGGTACAGAAGCACAAATAAAATGAAATACAATGCACTCAATGCCTCCACCTCCTTAAATTCAATAAATTCCTCTGTTTTTTTAATATAATTTATAAAAAATTCTGTCTTATTGATATCTTTCAGTGCAATCTTGTAAAGTCACACTTCTCCACTTCCTCCTCAGCATCTACCCAACCAGAAATAAGCATGTCTCCTCCCTGATACTATTGTGCCTTGTCTCTTCTTCTAGCATCCTTATTTTCCTAACTTCATCTATTGCCTTCCATTTCTCAAATTCCCCGGATTCCCTTGTTAATCTGAGTCCTTGATCCTATCATTATGTTCCTTTTATCTTATCGATCTATCATTATGTTTCCTATTTCTGGTCTCCTATCAAATTATTCTTTGTGTATTATAGTTTATCTGTGTATTATTTCGTCGGTCATGGTAGTTCGATGACTTACTGAAATCTCGTTCATTGCATGTATTTCTCATATTACCTCTATTTCTAGCTGACTAAACGTTTGTAGTTCAACAATCGAGGTGCTACACAGACTTGATAAAGAATAGGAACTTATAAACACTATTAAAAAGCGTAAACTGCAATATCTCGGTCATATAATGGGGGGGAAATACTACAGGTTGCTGCGACTGATTAGGAAACGAAAAATAAAGGGGAAAAGAACCATAGGAAGAGGAAGGATTTCCTGGAATAGAAATTTAAGAGAATGGTTCGGCTTAACATCAAGCCAACTATTTAGAACAGTTATTAATAAAGTTAGGATTGTCATGATGATTTCCAACCTCCAATAGGAGATGGGACTTTAAAAAGAAGAAGTTCAATTGTAATTGTAGTCTCTGTCCATTCCACTGTTCCTTAGGTTAACATTCCTTTCTTTGTAAAATTTTGTTCCCCTTGTTAACTTTCATTGACATGAAAAAGCCCTTCGATACTTTCGATAGACAAAAACTGATTGAGAAATTAAGGACCTCAAAAATTAACAACACACTAACTTACCTAATAATATCATACCTACACAAATAACCAACATCAAAGATACGGTAAACAGCGCAACTACTAGTAACTGAAGAAAATATCAAATGCCAAATATTCATGTACGCCGATGACATATACCTGATCAATTCGCATAGCGATAAAGAGGCACTACAAAGAACAACAAACGAGGACCTGCAAAACCTAAGCAACTGGTGCGCAGAACATACATTAACGATAAATGAAGCAAAATCAGAATTCATGTATTTCGAAAAAATAGGCAAAACACCAACCCTGCCATCCTACTGAACAACACAGCAATAACGGGAATGAAGAAAGTAACATACTTGGGACTCACAATAACGAACAAACTAGACTGGACCGAACACATCAACAGGATCACTTCGAAAAACTCAATAACAATTTTCATGTTAAATAAGATTAAGAGATACATTCCTGAACACCTGAGAAAGACACTGTACCACTCACTTTATAGCTGAAATATTAGTTATTTGATAAACATCTGGAGCAATACGACACAAAAGAACATAAACAAAATTCAGAGGCAACAGAACAAAATTCCGAAAATCCTATACAACCTACCACACCTCACTCCCACCACAGAAGTTCCAAACCACACTAAACAACTAAACATACATCAAAATATAACAACACAAAATCTAGTCCTTATACACAAAATAAAAAACAACCTCATAAGCAGCAACATAAACCTAAAGACGAAAAGAGCCATACTCGTCTACAACAAAAGAAGAATAGACAACATAAGAACGCACGAACATCCTAAGAGAAAGCAAAGACTGGATCTCACTGGCAAAACAATCAACAAATACAACAAACTATAAGACGAAATAAAAACGTCGAACCTATTAACATTTAAAAAAAAAAGATCAATTCATGGAGGAAATAATCCTAAAATTGTTGGACTGGGTGATGAGGAGGATCACAAAAATGAAAACAGGAATTAGATGGAATGCTTTTGGACAACTGGAAGACCTAGACTTCGCAAATGGCATGTGTCTCATCTCCGAAAAAAGTAAGAAAGCAAAAAGCAAAAAAAAACACATGCAAAAGAAAACGGAAAGAATAAGCAAGAAAGCAAGAAAGATCGGACTCGAAATAAATAAACAGAAAACAAAACTAATAAAAATTAACACTGAGAGAGAAATGGGAATTTATTTAGAAGAAGAAGAACTTGAAAACGTGGAAAGCTTTTGCTACATGGGAAGCGTGAAAGAAAAAATTGGCAAAGTAGAGGAAGAAATGAAGACGAGAATAAGTAAAGCACAAAACGCATTCTTGATGCTAAAAAATATCTGGTGGTCAAACGAAGTGTCAGTGGCAACAAAGTGCAGAATCTTCAACACAAATGTAAAAAATATATTGTTATACGCATCGGAGTCATGGAGAACTGAAAAGAAGAACATAAAAAAAATACAATCCTTTATCAACAAGTGCCTACGAAAAATCTTAGGGATATACTGGCCGAACCACATAACAAACAAGGAACTATGGGAAAGGACCAACCAAGAGCCAGTGGAAGTGACTATATGCAGAAGGAAGTGGAAGTTTATTGGCCACACCATACGGAAGGATGGAAATGACTTAACCAAGCAAGCCCTGGACTACTAACCAGCAGGGAATAGAAAAGTGGGCAGACCAGCAAAAACGTGGAATAGGAGCACTACAGAAGTAATAGAAGGCAGGAACCTATCATGGAACGAAGTTAAAGGAAAAGCTAAAGATAGAGAAGGATGGAAGAAGCTTGTAGAAGCCCTATGCTCCGATCGGAGTAAAGAGGATTAAAGTATAGTAAAGTAAGTCATAGAGGAAAAATAGGAGATGCAATTCAACCCAACACCAATAACCCGGAAACCGCCTAACAGCAGCTGTTCGAGCTAAAGACTAGAGATGCCTTGATTTTTTTATACTGTATTTGCAGATTTTGTATATATTTGTATATATGTGTCTATTAAATTAAAAAAGAATCCTCGAAAAAAAAACTTCTGGTCGGTCTCCATTCGTCTGTTTGTCTGTTGATTGTTTTCCAAAGTTATGTTCCCAAATCTCTTAAGTAAATTTGTCTGTACTTCCAGTTGGTCTATTCGTTAGATAATGGTAGTTCTTTGAACCCCCTTCTCAAAATGTCTTGATAAGAATCTAGTAATATTTTTCAGTTCATCTTCACGTGTCAAGCTGTTCCATTGTCTATTTTTTTTCGTGTATGAATTTTCTCATATTTTTTTACCATGTATGTAGTCTTCCCAGCACTGTTGTCGAAACATTTCGTTAAATTCCCCGAAAGTTCCAAACCTCTACTCTATTGTTTCAAACCAGATCTGAGCATTGTCCAATAACGTAATCTGTATAAATTGTAAAATCTTTGTTTGATCCCTAATGTTAATTGAATTTCTATAGTGATTTTATAGTATATTGTTTGGGTAGGTTCTACAGGAAGTGGTATATACTTGATTCCCAGCCGATGCGGCAATTGATGTCCGAGCCATTAGGCGAGGACAGCAAGCCGAAGAGGCCGGGAAGGCACTTCATGTACGAATAGCACATACTATTTTTTCTCCTATGGCAATATTTTTGCAAGTTTCGTAAAAATATGGAAGACGAAGTAGAAATTATATGTTCTAGACCTCCAGGATTATTGCATTGTCGGCTTAGGCTTGGAATAAATATATTATATTACAATTATTTCTCCGTTACATAGCAACCGCCATCACTACCGGCATTTTGTAAACCGTTTTAAATTGAAAGTGGGCAAACATATCATGGTGAAATTGAAAATTTGAATGCATTTTATAAATATTTATCCGCGTATGTTGTGATTCAAAAAATAATACGATTTACAATTTTTTTTGCGATATATCCGAAACTATGCATTAAAAAAACACTAAAACATTGTTGGAAAGATAATTATATATAATGTGCACTATTTAAATTTCAGATATTTATCTGAAAACGTTTAGAAAGTACGATTTTTTGAAAATTGAGACCCCTGTTATAATCCCCTTAATAATCCTATGTATTTCCTCCATTAAATTTTGGTATTATATCCCTCTGATTATTGTATGAAAAATTATCAGCTGTGTTACTAATCTTGCACTGATTTTTTCAGTTATTTTCATGTTGAGTTGGTTCGTTTTTGACTACATCAAATTCCACTTGAATAGGATTAAGTGTCTCATAAATGTTATTACTAATACTAAATGATTATTTCATCATTTAGATTCTGTAGTTTTTGATTAAACTCTAATTAGATGATGTCTCACATTTTCGAAACTTGTTATCATATCCCTTTTTAAATTATTGAGTTTTAGGTCGAAATTTACCTGAAACTCAGCGCGTACGTCGAGCTGTGCTTCTTGCATAACTTGTTGTGTATTATGCATTTGTTTTATGTCAGCCCGAAGTTCAAGTTGATTCATTTGCATTTGTTTAATGTCTGTTTGAACTTTAATATAATTTTTTTGCTGCTGTGTGTCCAATCAGTAATAATTCCAACATTTGTTGAATATCATGTTGTTGTTTGTCTACTTATACTACTGGTGTTAATTCTATCATCGTGGATTCAGTAACTTCTAATACTAACTTCTCCTTGCCTTACTTCTTCCATATCCTTCTGAAATACCGCTACCTTTCTAAGCCTACCAACTTTGTTTGCTCTTTCTATATTTTTATTTATCTAACTTTGTTTACTAATCTGAATTTAATTCTCTAGTGCTTTGTTCGCTGTCGTATTCCACAAAAGCCCCATACGTTATGTCGGATATGTACACGGATATGTCTAGAGTATTTTTCGAATTTTTATATTTTTCTGATATGCGACACGACACATTTCGACGAATTTATGAAGATTTATCTCTAGTTTTTCTGATTGTGTGCTTAATTCCTAATATAATGTAATTACCTAGCTAGCTAATATAATCCACTGAAAACTGATAAACTAATGACCTTGAAGTTTGAAACACTTAATACTAATAACGAAAAATATCACCACAATATGTGATTTTTGAAAAAAATCTACATAGAAATTTAAAAAAATTATCCCATTGTACGAGTTAACAAGCGAGCGTAGGCTGTAAAAGTCAACTGTCGCTTATAGATTTTTTAACAAAATCTTTGCAAATGTAGCTTGGTTTCAAAACTATTAATTTTATATTTTATTAAATAATTATAATTATTATTTCAATCATTTATGTAAAAGTATTACAGAATATAATTATTATATTCGATAATTATTATCTTGAACATTTTTTTACATTTCATGCCCATGAAACAGTTGTCTTGATGAGACTTTTGTCATAGGATCACATAGCCACATAGATATATTTAAATACAAATTATGCATGTATCCTTTTTCGTCCAACGTTTAAAAAAAAACTCACCGTTAACTTTAACAAGAGCAGATCTGAACGACGTTTAATAATAATTTCCAGCTTTAAATATAATTAAACGTTTTTGGACCCCAAGTCGTTTAATTTAAATTAAGAAGCGATTAAAATTTGCAATTAATATACACAGGTTATTACGTTAATTGTAAATTAACACTATTACGCTTGGAACGTTTAGCGTATAGTGTGTTAATTGGATGTTGTTAAAGGATTTCTGTCAGCATGCTCTCCCCTAACTCACAGCAGCATGCATTTCGTTATAGGCTCGCAGCAAATTGGGTTTAAGGATCAATGATCAACTGCTCTGAAATACAACGTATAAAATAGAATACGGAAGCAAAGTCAATTATAGTGTAAAAAGATTTTCTTTTACATTGATTAATTGATTAAACTTTTAGTTCATTACAAATAACTTACAATTAAATTTTGCGCCTGGTTATTAAATATATCTTTTAACCAACTCATATAAACATTAAAAACCCAAAAACCCTGTTTGTTATATCCTAATTATGCTGATATTTTCATTGTTAATGTTTGTACAGCAAATAAGTTGTTAAATGTATCAATTAACCAACTCATTAAAACAATAAAAAAACATGTTTGTTATTAACTAATTATACTATTTACATTGTTAATTTTTGTGCAGAAAATTATTTACATTAAAATAACGCTCGGTATATCTTGCTAAAAAAATATTCCATTTAAATACATTATAATTAACCATATGTATGTAGTGCTAATATTATATATACCATTTAAAATTCGCGAGTTTGAGTGGCTAATTAGAAGAATATGATTAGCAAACCAAAAATAAACCATTTAGAGAATATATGCACATGCGGCCGCATTAATTAAAATAATTTTAATCCGCCTCTTTGACCAACTAATGTTCGTACGCGACGTTAAAAGTATGCAAATGAAATTTCCAATATAACTCCGGCAAGCCTTGCGAAGCTAAGTAAGTTTAAAAATGATTTAAATATTAATACACATTCCCCTGTTGCTCCACTTCTTATAGGGCTGTTATTAGATGAATGGATCGTGCGTCCACCCTCATCCGGATGAAATCTCGAATGAAGCAAGATGTGGAGCTTTATGAAATTAATTTTCACGAGACCGTCTAGTGATATTACATTAATGAAAATGTTACACGTGTGTAATATTATTTTATTACTTAATTAAACAGACTCCAGGAAAATGGAGTTCATTTATTCAGAATGAATTGTATACCTGTGTAGTTATGTCAGAGCAAATATTTTTATATTTCATGCAAAATAATGAATAATACTTAAGTAATTATTAATTAGATAATTAAAAAAACTTATATGGTTATTTATCTGCCCCCTTAGTATTTATTACTTTTATTGCATTATTATTACATTTACTCAGTTATTAACCGCTCTTACCCAATAAATGCCATATATATTCTATTTGTGACACATCCAATACATTGTATTTTAGCATATGTTTTATGGGAATTAATATATTATTATTATTATTATTATTACATTTTTTCTTACTTTAAGTGATTTCTGACAAAAACTTCAAAAAATATAGTTTTCAATTGTAAACATTTAATTTATCCTTCTTAATATTCAGAAATTCGTTTCCGAATTCACTAATTTTGTAATAATACAAATTAATTATACGAATTAATACAGATGGTTTCATATTACATATTTTCCTAATATTAAAAAAAAAAGGATAAATGATATAATTCGTTAAAAAATCAGAATAATGGCAAAAAATCAAACATTTGTGTTTCAAAATACAAGAATGAAGTATAATATTTAGACATTTCGTATCACCTATAACTGATAATTTATGTATTTTAAAATGTTTAATCGCAACTCCAATTTTAAATTTTACGGTACTCTCGTACTATTCAAGAATCAATATGATAAATCTACTTCTGCTTGTTGATTTCTTCTGTTTTAAAGTTTATTTCAAAATTATATCATTTATTTTAAGCTCAGTTTTCCATGAATTATTTCGAAAATATGATAAAGTTCAGATACTAACAAAACTAACGGATTTTTTAACTAACGTTTTTAAACAAATCGTCGGTATTCTGGCAAAGTCACCAAATTTTTAAAACTTTCAATATATGTATTGAAAAGTGACCTTATTGGACTTGGTGACTTTTACCAGTACACCGACGAAATAATCATCAAAAACTGCATATGTTTTCAGAATACGTTTTGCTTAAGAGACTTACGTTGAATCTATTCGCCTTTTTCGTACTAAATTATAATATTTGCCAAATTATTGTGATCAAATATTTGAAATAACATCCGAAAATTTGTATTTTTCGTCATTATGACATAAACTACTATTACATGTAGTCAAGGATATAAATTGTACACATTTCAAAATGTTGGCACAAAAATAATATTTTTCACGTAATTGTCTTAAAGACTATTATTGCACATTTATACAGCTTGTTTTTCATTTGTTATATGTTTTAAAGTTTATTTCAAAATTCATATATTTATTTTAAGCTCAGTTTTCCATGAATTATTTCGAAAATATGATAAAGTTCAGATACTAAGAGAAACTAACGGACTTTTTAACTAACGTTTTTAAACAAATCGTCGGTATTCTGGCAAAAGTCACCAAACTTTTTAAAACTTTTAAAATGTGTATTGAAAAGTGACCTTATTGGACTTGGTGCATTTTGCCAGTACACCGACGAAATAATCCTCAAAAACTGCATATATTTTCAGAATACGCTTTGCTTAAGAAACTTACTTTGAATCTATTCGCCTTTTTCATACTAAATTATAATATTTGCCAAATTATTGTGATCAAATATTTTAAATAACATTGGCAATTCATCCGAAAATTTGTATTTTTCGTCGTTGTGACATAATCTATTATATGTAGTCAAGGATATAAATTGTACAAATTTCAAAATGTTGGCACAAACATAATATTTTTCACGTAATTGTCTTACAGACTATTATTGCACATTTATACTGCCTGTTTTCCATTTGTTATCCATTTCAAGTTTTCAGAAGTAAGCCTTTTCTGTGCGAGATAACTGGTCGATAAGGCTGGTTTTATCCTGCTCGGCGACATCCTTGACATCAAAAGAAACGCTTTTTGCATAGGATTATCTACGCAGTTTTCTGATCAGCTCACCGACCCGAATTACGGAAGCTCTTTGCAAAAACTAAGCTTTTGTTGCTTCGGAGGATAAGCTGCTGTTTTTTATACGGTGCTTAAAAGTTTTAATATATACCACACCGAAAAAAATGGCTCCAGCAGACGGAGTAGATGTGATTTAATTTTCACTTCGATGGCTCAGATGTAAACGAATGTTATTGCAAGTAGTGAAAATTTGAGAATACATAATTACATTTGTTGGATTTAACTGAACGAGGACTTCATATAATTATTTTCTCTTCAGATTGAAAAATATGCGTAATTTTTTTATTTAAAAAAATGTGAATATTAGAGGCATTCATTTATAAAATTATATGTATGTTATTCGATTAAATTAATTGAATTATGTATTTACATAAAAACATTTTTTTATGAAATTCTAAATAAATTATTACGTAATTAATTACTACTAATTAATAAATTGCGTTTAACTTTTATCAAGTGCTCACTTTTTATCAAATTTACATTTAAGCGTTCCCTGCTTCAACATCGAATACGTATCAAAATTAATGGAATAACTTTATCAATTTTCTCTAAATTGAATTATAATCATGGAGTGTAACTAATTAAATTACACTCCCCTTAAATTAATTATTTTTATTAAATACTTTTTAGCCGTTTACTTTCTCTTAGCTGTAATGTTGCATAACTAAGTTAATTAATATCAAATTGATTTCGTGTGCTTGGAAAATTGGGTATTCCAATATGAATTGCAATATAACTATGTTATTCATTTATTTTTTCCTTTTTAAATTGTAAATCTACTTTATCTAGCGATTACTATTATTACTACCATTATTATTATTATTTGTGCTTTTAAGATTACTATGTTTCCATACTGGGAAATTTTGCTCTTATGAATTTTATTACATGCATTTCTTTATCTACATATTTGTATATGTAATTTATTTTGGTTATTGCTATTATTATACGTTAAACTGGCATCGTCGACTTTTGGAGGTTATTGGGTCCTCAAAATTAAAATTTTATTTGATGCAAACAAAAAAATATTTTAGACTTTGAAGTATTATTTTTCGGGAAATAAATAATATGCAAAATGAACTGGAATATTATTTAGGTCATCAGAAGTAAATTGTCAGTTATAATTATGAATACACATTCAAGTTGTACTTACTGTCCTGTTTCCATATTATGCAATTAAAATTGGTCAATTTGGGCCATCTAACATCTAGGATAGCGAATAAAACAATTAGTTGGTAATTACAGTACAGCGGCCACTTCTGAATTCGATGTTCTATTTAGCAACGGGTTTGTTACAATTTAAGTTGATTTAAAACTCGTTGGAGAGGCAAATTGAGTCGAGGGCTGTTGAATGGATACGGACGCCCTGTAACAATTACGCCTCATTTAAATACCCCAAATTACCCGACGCGCGATATTGAGTACATTGGGCATTAATAAACTAATTATTGCTCCAACAATATTGTGTTAATTAATGATTAATAAATATCGCATATCATTTTATTGACTCAGTAACAACTGTGCATTTTTAAAATATTTCCCTGTTTAGGAATTAATTCAGCTAATTATTCCAGCAATTAAGCCTGTGCGGCATACTGAGTTTAAGCTCATTCATCGATAATTATTTATTAATTTATGTGACGAATCAATGGATCGGTAAAGCGCATTTCTCTACATATTGATGTAAAACTGCAATATAAAATTTATTTTCGAATAAAATTTTATTGTTATGATTGCACTGAATAAGAGCACCATCGTTACAAATACAATAACTGGCAATAATAAAATTACGATATCAGTTACATAAATACGTTTCCGGAATGCGAATAAATTCTGATTAAATTATTTGATAAATCAGCCAGAAAAACCCATCTGCCAATCGACGCACGTCCCTTTAAATCGAATAAACCATCTTCTCTCTTTACCTGACATGAATACTTTATAGTTTAAAAATTTGCAGAGATTTTTAACGGACTGTAAATACTTGTAAGCGACCAATAATTATGTAATGTAGAATATAATTAACTAAATTAAATTACACGTAATTATGTACATTCGGAAAACAAATGTATGAGTATTTTAAACAATGACGATCATATCCATAAAATGACTGTACTACTAGTGTTTTTGTAATGTCTCCTAAATGATGAATAAATATCTATATATCTATACGATTTTCAGGTAAGAAAGTAAATTAACTATGAATGACATTATTTAATAATGAATATGGAATGCTTAAATACATATATAAACAATCTTTATTGGGCTATCGACCCCATGGGGTCTTTCCGCCTTAAATACAAAATACGAAATTATATTATTTTTTATTTAAATACACAATACTACAATTATAATACCTGAGAGTGCATAGATCCTTTAATTAAATTTAATTCAGTCTGAAAATATACGTACATATTTTGGAAAATGTTTAATGAAACAGTAACATAAGAATTTAGGATTTTTGTTCATTAAATCTTAAAAACATAATTCGATATTTAGATTATTTCTTAAAACTTTAAACGGGAAATGGTAAAATTATATTTAAATCACCGAAAAATGTTCCCAGTTAGTTTTTCCGGAATTTATAGGATTTTAGGATTTTTTTATTATCTCGTCTTGAAATATACCAAATTTGTAGATGTTTAAACAATTTTTATTGCCATTTTCACAATTTTGTGGAGCAACAAATTAGAAATATTTGATAAAACAGCCTAAACATTTTTTTCAATACCAATTAATGCAATTTTTGATTAAATTACCCAAAAATATAGCTATTTCGGGACTTTGTCAGTAATGCGTTTAAACATATACCTTTTCCGGGATTTTTAGACAATTTTATGGGCATTTGGAGACGAATAAGATTTTCTTAATTAAAACCCCAAAAATATACCAATTAGGGATATTTTTATTAAATCGCCTAAAAAGATACCAAGTTTGGAAATAAATCATCTATTAATATACTACTCAAAAGTTTTAGACAATTCCATCAGAAAGTTCTTGCTTCTTGTTCAAGGAAGCAAAGCATAAACCTAGATCGAAAAGATATTTTATATTAAATATTCTAACATTTCAAAGTATTATTAGATTATAGTCTATAGACTACCATCGAATAGCTCATTAGATGAACACTCAGAATACGAAGCCATATACTGGGTGTTCCTTTTGAAAAAAATGAGTTTTACCTATATGAAAATACCATTGAATTGCTCATTAGATGAGTACTCAGAATATGATGATATATACAGGGTTTTGCATTAAAAAATATATTTTAGCCATTTGAAAATAGCTTAATTGTATCTGTGTTTCAGAACATCCTGTGTATTCTATATGACTCAAAATATTGTGTATGTTTTAGCACATTACTTGAGTACTTGCATACGAAGATTCTTCCATTAACCTCTTATAATTAGGTTTTGCTGAATATGTTTCTACGTCCATGATTTTTCGTTAAACTTGATTAAAATGTGAATAACTTGGCAACGTTGCATCTCATCCCTGAAAATAAAGATGATTTGTGAAGCCCTCGTGAAGCAGATTCTAAAATTGATAGAATATACAGAGTGATCCATTAAAAAAATACCAAATTTTATGTTCCGGATTTATGGTACACTCTGTATAACTTCCAATCATATTTTTTCCTCAATTTTTTTTAGTCTAGCAGCAATGGTCTGAGCGAAGATAGATGGGCTACCCTATATATAATGCCCGAGGAATTACCTACTAGCGCTCTTTATATTTGGCAATTTTGTTTGAAGACTATATGACCAGATGAAACCGGTTGCAAATAATAATAAAAAAAAAATATTAAGGAAGTACAACGTTCCACTCAAAATAATAATTATCCTTAATATTAGAAACATACCAGAATAATGAAAATGTTTTCGAACAAGCAATGAGAAATAATTTATTAAATCGTCTAAAAATGAACCAATTTTGGCAATTTTTCATTAATGGTTTAAAAATATCAGAGTTGGTGTAATTGAAATCAATTGATTGAAATAATGATTTAAATCATGATTTAAATAAATTATTTTATTTAAATAAAACATTTGCAACGTTATAATTTCAATTGATTGAAATAATGATTATTATGAAATAATAATGAAATAATCATGATGTAAATACATTATTTTATTTAAATAAAAAAATTGTAACGTTATAATTTCTACGTACAGCGCGGGTAGCGGGGTTGCCTATAGAAGCACCCTAACGCGCAAATTAATCCCATTTCTCCGATACGCTAGGCGACTACTAAATGGCTGAACACTTACCGGCCATTTTAGACCTTGAGGTTAGAATTGCCGTTCTTTATTTCAAACGTGGTTACACGATACCATCCCTTAACTTTAGGCCGTTTTATGCGGATTTTCTTTACGGGTTACGACCCTACATCACCTCGTAGTACGCTAGGTTAAGGGATTTCGGCCACGAAGGGCCCAAGGAAATTTTAAACATGTCGATTATAATTTATCAATCATTATTTTTTTTGTTTAATAGTTTTTTACTAAGAGTGTTTGCTTTGTGACCATGGGGTGAATTAAACAGCGCCCAGAATCCCCTCCCCATCACTCTAGGCCGATGAGGACGACTAGACAGATAGGAATAGATATTTCTTTACTAGTAGTAGAGAACCATTTATTTTTCTGCTTTGTTGCGCCATTAATTGGATAATTAGTGTAATAATATAAGGGCACGTTGCTGGTCCAACCGACATACCGCCATATCCGCTTGGGGACGGTACACATTCGCCTTGTCGGTTGCGGAAATTGCGTCGCGGGATCAGACCGCCCAACGCCCCCCCCCCCCCTTATTTTGTCAATATACCGATTAATTATATTTAGTACGATTACCATATTAATAATTCATTTTGTTACGGGACATTTAGTACGTGATTTAAATAAACTTTTCCTGAGTTCACCATACAGCCTTGTGATAAAATCAGGTGGAGCCGCACCCCCAACTAGTTTAAGCTAAGAGATTATACACACCGTCTCCGCTCAGTTAGCCAGGGCCAAGGTGGAATCTACATGGTGAATGACGAACATAAACAACAGCAAAAACTGGTGGAGTATTTTAGATATAGAGAGAAAATGAGGGTTGCACATTGATTTTAATCTTTTTTTTTAAATTATTTATTGCTCTTACGTACTGTTTGTTCATTCCAATAGGCAATGGGCAATTAAGTATTGCATGTAACTCTAGAGGTAGCATGTTTTACAGAATTACTCATTTACTTATTCTCTTTATCACGATTTACTCATTTTTGGTCTATCACCTGATACAGATTTTCTTTCATCATCAATTCTTGTTTAAAAGATGCAAAGATATGTACATATAAACCTTCAAATATGATTTTCTTTTCGCACGATTCGAAAACTTTACCAAGCAACACCGAGGGAAAGTAAAATGAAAGAAAATGTGAAATAAAAACAGGAAAGATAAAATCTATAATTTTATGCATTCCAATAGGCCAGCGTTTTCCAAACTTTTTTGACCGCGGCCCGGTACGAGGTTCTAAAATTTTTCGCGAGCCACTTTATGGAAAAATACCATTTATTTACAAAACAACAAAACAAATTTTATTTTTTAATATTAATTAATTAATATTTGTTTGTTTATTTCATACACAAAAATTGCAAGATAATTATATAAGAAAAATATTAAATATTAAATAATGAAAAGTAATTAAAAAATTAACAATTATAGTGAATTTTGTTTCCACATATTTTGCCCTTAGTTCGAAGGATGATGTTGTTTATCATCACATAGCAATTTAACAATTTCAAATTAGGAGGTAATGATGTTAATTTTATTCTCAAGTTAGGTTCTTACCTTACCTAGATCTTTACCTCTTACAATCTCTTACATAAACCGTTACATCTTACATAATCTTACATTTCAAAAACGATGTTTTTTTTTTCATAAACAAAAGCATATTTTGAAAACTGTTCATCGTGTTAATAGAAGAGTTTAATATACCCTTAAAGGACATTAAACTCACATGATGACTGTCAATTTTGATTGAAAACTCTTCATAGTTTTAAGAAAAGAGTTTGACATAGCCTTAAAGGACATTAAACTCACACGATGACAGTCAAATTTGATTGAAAACTCTTTATCGTTTTGAGAGAAGAGTTTGACATACCCTTAAAGGACATTAATCTCGCACGATGAAGCACATCAATGTGGCAGTTGCAAAACTCAAAACTGCAAAAGTGTAAATTTGTGCCTGAAAACTTATGGTCGTTTTACGATGGCTTTCCTTCCATGATCTCATATTCGAAAGTGTTTTGCTAATTGTTTTTTATCGCTTATGCACTTGATTGGATATGTTTTGAGACATGACAAGATGCCGTCTATATATTTATCTTCAGTATCACTAAAACAACTAGTATTTATAGTTGAAGTACTACTGATAGCCTGACTGCTTGTACTATTACTAGTACTATTTCTTAAAAATGTCCAGGTATAAACTTTTCAAGTAGCATTTTACATTTGATGAATTCCCTGAAGTTTTATTTTTTCTTGAGCAAAGTTTGCAAGTTACTGTACCACCATTATTATTATTAGTAGTAGCACTACGAGAAAAATTTGCCCATGGCTTGATTGACTGTGTCTTTCCATAGCATCCTATCTTTCGCTTTAGTCTTCCAATCCGTGATTTTCATCTCTTCCAGATGCTTTTCTACATCGCTTTTCCAGGGGCTTCTTGGTCTCCCTCTTCGTTTTTTTCTCCAGCCGTTCTTGTAAGAATCTGCTTTGGTGTTCTTGCTTACTCCACTCTCGTTAGGTGGCCTAGCCATCTTATTCTTTGAGCATTTATGATTGCCACTATACATAGATACATTGATGTGTACATTAGTACAAAGATGCTAATACTTCGAAATCGAAACTACTTTCGATTCATATGCACATGGCAACGTTTCGAAAGGACCGGACTGATTTTTCTGAATTTCAATTGTTTGGTCATATGAATAAGTTTCTGAGTGGTATTACTTTTGGTGTAATGATATAATTATTAGATAGGAAGTGCGAATTTGCGACCTCGATGCAGGATTAATGTTAATTTTTGGTGTAGTAGCTAAGAATATTAAGTCTGTTTGACTTTAGCACTTACGACGATTTTAAAAAGTCGCCTCCTCTGCACACAATAACCTTCGCACGCGCTGCAATTCTCCTCCGTCTAATCTAAAAAGGCGAACATTTCAAGTTCAAATCCCATCGCCGGAAGTTTCTATTGTACTTGAAAGATAGTGAAAAAAGTAGATTGTTGAACACCGATACTCCGCGCGCATATCGATTCAGTCGGGCCGGCGCGCCGTCCAGTGCAGTACTCTTCAGCGCTAGGTGCTAAGTGGCAGTTTTGGGTGTTTTAGTGTGTCATCAATGTGTTTAGCAAAGTAACGTACGTAAATAACGCCGTAGTAACGCTTAGTGTCAAAATAGTACATTCGCCTAAAATATATGTTTACCTCAAAATTATTTCTAGAACGTGAGTGTATCTGCAGGTTATTGCTTACGTCACTCTGCAAAATAAGCGTCGACATGTTTGTAAATGCAAGCCAAAATCAAATTGTTGCACGAAAATATAAATCAATTTTTCGAAAAGTTTAATTGGTGAATTGTAGTTGATCAACACAACTTCAATGAAAACCATAGTGAGAACCTTCGTTTCAATAGAATTAATCAACTTTATACAGTTTTCATTTAACGTTTAGCGATCAACCTTATACTATAGTTTTCATTCAACTTTTCTCGATCAACTACAATCGATCAATTAACTTGATTCGTGAGAACGCGCCTTTAATAAGTATCTATTATTGTAGAACAATAATGATAATAAATCGATTCGATTAAAATTGTAACTCAGTACTTGCTTGAAAATAATTTATATGCAGCAACTGTAATAACGAAACATTTATGATGAATAAGTAGTTACACTTATTTTAATTTCAGTGCCGGCTTGTACTACGCCTTCGTAAAGTTAGGGTTTTTGCTTATTTCTCAGATTTTTTACATTCCAAATGATTTTCATTTCATAAAGCAAATTTCGTGCTATTCGCCGAATTGTGCTCACCCCCAAAACCAAGCTTTCTTAATTTGTCGTTAGGACAATACCCTTACCATTTACAAGCATACACACGCACAAATATAAATAATAGGTCAATTCATAAAATTTTAAATGTGTTTTTTTTGCATGCTTACAATATTTTTATTTTCACCGCCCATGCTGCAATAAAATGCAATCAAAAATTACTTCATTTCTAGTGCTTAGCAACAAAATACAGTAATGAAATAAATGAATTGTGTTCTTGATTTGTATGCTGCTTTATCGGTTGCAGTATTAATTAATCAAATCTATTTTTGGGGATTTTCGGCCCAATATATGCATGTTACATATAAGAAGTCTTAATATACACACGCACAGTGGCCCGGGACAAAGGGAACTTTTTTTTTTGCAAAATCGCCAAAATGCGTCAATTTTTAATGAAAGGAGACCAATTTTTGCCAAACAAATTGTCTTCAAATGTTAAACTCTCTTTCCATAGTGGAGATAAGCACATTTTTTTAAATTGGAGTAGTGGTTGAGTGATACTTCATTTGAAGGCTTGCATAATTTGCAATGCGACGGTGTATTACTTTCGAAATCGACAGATTTTATAAAGTAATGCAGCGTTGTATTGTAAATTATGTAGGCTTTCAAATAAATAATCACTCAACCCCTACTGCAATTTAAAAATATGGGCTTACTTCTGCTACGGAAACGGGGTTAAAATATTGGAGATAATTTGCCTGCCAAACATTTATTTAAAAACCAACGCATTTCACAGATTTCGTGAAACAAAATTACATTGGTAAATATTTAAGGTGTTGCCTTTATCACGGGACACCCTGTACATTTATTTCCTTTCAAATATTTTTCGTGTTAAACAATTAAATCATAATTTTGCTGGTCTTCAAAAAAACGAAATGTTTCCAATTTTGGCGCGAAAATTGGCTTCAATGTGAC
Source organism: Othius punctulatus (assembly GCA_951805005.1). Lineage (NCBI taxonomy): Eukaryota > Metazoa > Arthropoda > Insecta > Coleoptera > Staphylinidae > Othius > Othius punctulatus. The sequence goes on along the minus strand of OX638141.1, from coordinate 42,706,221 downwards.
GATGATATCCAAGTATCGCAACCAAGATTCACTTTGCAGTTTTCCACATCTTTGCAGCACTGCCTTTATACTCTTTTCGCGCCGTAATTCTGCGACCCCACGTTTTTGATAGTTGGCTGGAATTATTGTCTCCAACTGGAAATGGATTTCGCTCTTCGGAACGAAATATTTCCTTCCATCCCCATAACTTCGTGCTTGACCCCTACAGAATAGGCACATTGCGGTGAATTTATTAGGGCGCATGAGGTATAAGCGGTGGGGATACTTTACGGATGTTTCCTTTTTATGTTTGTTTTGTCTTTTGAAATTTTTAACCATACAAAAATATCGAAGTGTGTATTTGAATATATGGAAGTTTTTCTTCGCACTTCTATGGTGTCTCACTAAATCACGACATTCCGGTGGAAAAGCCTGCTGTCTATGATTGATGAGCGCCAGTATTTTTCTTCTATGGTATCTCACTACATCAGGACATGTAGGTGGAAAAACCTACTGTCTATGATTCATGAGTGCCAGTTTTTCTTCTAAGGTATCTCACTACATCAGGACATGTAGATGGAAAAACCTACTGTCTATGATTCATGAGTGCCAGTTTTTCATCTATGGTACCTCACTAGATCAGGATATTCAGGTGGAAAAGCCTGCTGTCTATGATTCATGAGCGCCAGTTTTTCTTCTATGGTATCTCACTAGATCAGGATATTCAGGTGGAAAAGCCTGCTGTCTATGATTCATGAGCGCCAGTTTTTCTTCTATGGTATCCCACTAGATCAGGATACTCAGGTGGAAAAGCCTGCTGTCTATGATTCATGAGCGCCAGTTTCTCTTCTATGGTATCTCACTAGATCAGGATACTCAGGTGGAAAAGCCTGCTGTCTATGATTCATGAGCGCCATTTTTTTCTTCTATGGTATCTCATTAGATCAGGACATTTAGGTGGAAAAGCCTACGGTCTATGACTCTTGAACGCCAGTTTTTCTTCTATTCTTCTATAGTATCTCACTAGATCAAGACATTCAGGTGGAAAAGCCTGCTGCCTATGATTCATGAGTGCAAGTTTTCCCTCTATGGTATCTCAGCAGATCAGGACATTCAGGTGGAAAAGCCTGCTGTCTACGATTCACGAGCACCACTTTTTCTTCTGTTGTATCTAACTACATCAGGACATTCAGGTGGAAAAACCTGATGTCTATGATTAATGAGCACCAGCTGTTCCAAAGTTTTAAATACAAATCCAAGATAAAACATTGTATAGTTATAATAGCAATTATAAAAAATGCTTAGATCAAAGGAAATTTTATCCCAGGAAATAGGAAACGTCCAAGTTCCCCATGGAACTCGTGTGTCAGCAAAGTAAAATTCACTGCAATATGTCAAAAGCGGGTAGGCACTGAAGCTTGGGGTGGATGAAGGGAAGTATAGTACTTCCGGAAATCAGGGTCCATATCCGGTGAGACGTAAAAATAATTTCGGCCGACATTCGAAATCGCGGGGGCGTAAAATTGGGGCGCAAAAGGAAAAAAAATTGGCCGTGATGTGACTTGTCGATAGCTCAGAGATGAGTCGAAGTTATTGTGCTGAGATGTGTACTCTCGCCTTGAGGCGGATCTTCATGCTTAGTTATAGTCTTAGTTTTTATAATTATGAGCATTTTTTGCCACGACAAATATTTACGCGTGCATTTTCCACTTACAAATGCTTTCACTTGGCACTGCTAACATGTTTTTGACTTACTTCTTATATTGGGAGCTTTCATAAGCAATACTTCAAACTTGTTAATGTACTATAGGTATCAAATTCTTAAGAAAACTATATTTAAATTGTACTAATTCTACATTATAGATGAATTAACTTAATAGGTAAAACACTATCGACACTTCATGAGCATTATGATAAACTAGAAGAAATTTCTTCCACATATTTTAATGATGTTTTATTTTTAAGTTGCTATAACTTGAGAGCAAAACACCTCTAAAATATGCAGATCAGAAATTCTTTCGAGTTTCTTATAAATGCACATTGCATGCATACAATGTTTTACCAATTAAGTTATTAATCTGTAACAGAATTAATATAATTTAAATAGGTTTTTCAAATAATTTGGTCATATTCTTTAGAACACTATAATCGAATTGTATTAATTCTACATTATAGATTAATCAACTTAATAGGTAAAACACTATCGACACTTGATGAGCATTTATGAGAAACAAGAAGAAAATTCTTGCACATATTTAATGATGTTTTATTTTTAAGTTGCTACAACTTGAGAGCAAAACACCACTAAAATATGCAGATCAGAATTTCCTTGAAGTTTCTTATAAATGCACACTGCGTGCATAAAATGTTTTACCAATTAAGTTATTAATCTGTAATAGCATTAATATAATTTAAATAAGTTTTCCAAAGAATTTGATCACATACACTGTACATACACTAATTCAAAATATAGCTTATACCAGCTCACAAAATAGATAACAAGTCAAGAACATTTACGGCGATCTAAAAATGTTACGACTTCTACTAATTTCAGTATTTTATATGATTACTATTGCAACTTAGATATTACTGCAAATAAATTTGAATATTATGCAAATAATTTGCATTCATTTATATAATTGCGAAATGTATCTTGAGGTTTAAGATACCTGCGGGATCAAGTATTGGAGAGGTATTTTTATTTTAGTTCCCAATTTTCAAATACAGATTTTCCTGTATATTATAATCGTGCAAAAAAAATACATTCTCACGAATACCCAGATTTTGGGGGCTCCTTTATCATGAAGTGACTTTTTATACAAATGTGCTTGTGTATGGAATATGGATTTTCATGTCCATTAGTTTTCTTTCAACATCTTGCAATTCTGCAGAGATTCTGCTAGGCCAGTTTAGTATGGATTTTCATATCCAATATACTTTCGTTCAAAATTTCGCACCTTTTTCATTTGACTAAGGTTTACAGAGTAGTTGCACTAAACCTGATTAAGTTCTTGTGATGAGCCAGATTGTGATTTCTTTGTAACACTAATAACTCGTTAAGTTCTGGTGCAACATTGTAGAACGTTATTGGGAGTTCCTCGTTGAGGCCAAATGGGAGGTCCTTTTGAGCCCAGTTAAGGGTTCTTTGTTCCATCTAAGGTTATTGAGTACTAGAGTTACATTGTAGATTACAATTGAGCGTTCATAAACACAGTTGAACTCAATTACGTCTTCTTCAGCTCTTTGGAGTCTTGTCAGTTTTTGTTCGAAGTTCTTTAGGCCCTTTTGATTCTGATGGGCTAGTTGTTGAGGAAAATGGGTATTCAAACCCGGGTTTCCATACCCATTATCTTCCTTTCAACAGCTCACAATTCATCATTCGACCAAGTTTCCAGAGTAGTTGCACCAAACCTAATTAAGTTCTTGTGATGAGCCACATTGGGATTTCTCTGTAACACTGTATAAATCATTGAGTATTGGTGCAACATTGTAGAACGTTATTGGGAGTTCCTCGTTGAGGTCAAATGGGAGGTCCTTTTGAACCCAGTTATATAGTTCTCTGTTGCATCCAAACTTATTGAGTACTAGAGTTACATTGGATTACAATTAAGCGTTCATATATACTGCTGAACTCAATTAAGTCTTCTTCAGCTCTTTGGAGTCTTGTCAATCCCTGTTTTTAGTTCTTTAGGCCCTTTTCATTGCGATGGGTTAGTTGTTCAGGAAAATGGGTTTTCATACCCATTTTCTTCCTTTCAACGGCTCACAATTCTTTATTTGACTAAGTTTCCAAAGTAGTTGCACTAAACCTAATTAAGTTCTTGTGATGAGCCAGATTGGGATTTCTCTGTAACACAGTATAAATCATTGAGTTCAGGTGCAGCATTGTAGAACGTTATTGGGAGTTCCTCATTGAGGCCAAATGGGAGGTCCTTAAGGAGGGATTAATTTATTTATTTTGGTAATAAATTAATTTGTTATAAAAAGCAAATACTATTTAATGACTACAAATCACCACCACAAAATCGTGGTTATAAATAAAAACCATTTTTTATTTGCTCTAGGATGCATGGTGTTGTACAGTTATTTTAAGGAATGCCATATGAACAAATATTTGTATACAAGGAAAAACTATGCATCTGAAGAATTTTGCAGTAAATAATGTATTAGTTGAGGGTGCAAATCAAACAATTATTTTGCAGACTGTACCTTGTAGGTGATGTTGGAAATCAGTCAAAACATTGTCCATAAATCTAAAAAATAATAGAACATAGCGTAAACTTACTATCGTACGTTCAACAAAATTGCCAATTGGCGTTGGCAATCTCAAGTCATCTTAGTGCAGACATGACTTGAGATTGCCAACGCCAACTTCTTCGTCGATTTTTGTTGAATGCTCAATAGTTTCGCATGGCACATTAGCAACGTGATTTTTATTCACGAAATTCAAATGCAATTGGTTCATGAATTTACAAAAATACACTTTGATTGGTACATGCATAGTGCATACATGATGACGCATTAGTAAAACTGAATTAATAGCCACCATATTAATAACACATCGTGAAGTTTGTCAATTATTTCGGAATATGGTTCGCTTTATATTGGTCATACTGGTTCCGTGTATCAACCAGCCAAATGTTGAAATCTCTGTTTACTGATGATTTTTCACGCGGCCGAAAATCGGCAATTATCTAGTGAAGTTGTCGCCAAAGATTAGAAATGGAGCTACGCAAGAAGAAGAAGAGAAGATGCAGAAGAAAGGAGAAAAGGAGAAGGAGAAGAAGTAGAAGAAAAATAATATTAGTGAGTATTTTTTTAAATTTATATATGTACAGGGTGGCCCACATATCCTCGCTCGGAGCATTGCTGCTAGACTAATGCAAATTGAGAAAAAACTCTGATGGGAACTTATTGGACACTGGATGTGCTACTTTTTAAAAGTATTTTCGAGTGTACATAGTCTACCATAAACCTGCGGCACAAAATTTGGTTTTTTTTTAAATGGATTCTTTCATTTTTAGAATCTGTTTAATGTGATAGTACAGAACGTCGACAGAAAGTCGTTGTTTCCACAGAGTCATTTTTTTAATAATTGCAGCGACTTTTTCCGATACTCTGAAAATATTTAAACCAAAGCCATGCAAAATTAAATTCAATTCATTGAATGTAGCAAATATGTCGCACTAATAAGCCACTTTTATTAACCACTCAAAAATGTATAATCTACCCTTAAATGGAAAAATAGCATCTTCTTTAGATGGTGGGTGTCCATTCAGAAATAACAAAGCTTCGTCTTTTAGCTCCAACAGACGTTTTAAAACGTTTGCTTTTGAAGCCATCGTGAATTACAATTCAAAATGAGGTGTTTATGATCACTCCTCATTTCCTTGCATAGGTGACCAGTGACAAAAATCATTGGTAGTTCAAAAATCTGATCTGAGGTATTTCTTGTCGGAAGCCTTTTACAAAACAAAAAAAATCTTGTATGGTGAAAACACATTAGATTTGCATTATCCTCGATATCTGTGCTTTCATCTACTTGCAAGGATAAAACATGTTTTAAGAAGTTCTTCTTCTAAATCTTTTGCAATATCGTCAATTCTCCGTTTAACTGTATTATTTGATAATGGTATCGCCGAAAATAAACTGTTTTCCTTTATTCCTAAATTATTTGAGACAATTTTTAAAGTGGGAAATATTATTTTTTCTCCAGCACAATGAGAATGCCCAGTCTTGGCTGTTAATTTGGAAATTTAAAAAGCTATCAAAGTGAGCTTTTTATTTGACTGTTGAAGAATGAGTGCATTTTTCTTTTTTTTTAGCAGCACTCAATTCCTTTAACTTATCAACAAAAAAGTTAATTGGCTTATCAGAGCACTCAGAATGAAATGTGTCTAAATGCGGTTTCAACGTTGACCGTTTCATACTTTTATTTGAAAGTTGCGAATTGAAAATAACACTTAGAGGCAAATTATTTTGACTGCTGCCGGCAATGAACCCAAACCGTAAATATTCGTCACAATATTTGCGAGTCCAATTAGTTTTACACTTGTTGTTTTGGCGCTGCATATCTGCCTTTAGGGGCTTCAGACAAAGTATGTTCATAATCATGATGTTCAGCTTTGCTCGAACTTGGTTGATCATCATTTAAATTTCTGGTTTGTTGATTAACCATTTATACATTTTCGTCCGAAACTTTTATAACAAGATTTTTTTTATGATGATTTATAAGAAAAAGTATCCATTTATTTTGCGCGACCCGGATTTTTTTTTCGAGGACCAGGTGTCGGGTCGCGACCCACACATTGGGAAACTCTATAATAGGCAATTAAAAATTGCATGTAACTATAGAGGTTGCATGCTTTATCTATAATTTAGATTTTGATGTAAATTAACTTATTTAAATCGCTTTTACCTTTGTAGAAACTAATGAAAACTTAATAAATCAATTAATAAATCGACTAATAAATAAAACAAAATATTTTTTTTTAAATTGAACGAAAATCATTGATTTTCAATTTTTTTCAAATCATAATTAATTAATGAAATATGAAAACTATACACCTATTTGTAGATATTGAATGAAATGAATGTTTGCATTTAATTAAATTGTCAAAAATTGTACCAATTTTGACAATTTTCGATTAAATCGTCTAAGAATATACTTATTTTGGATAATTATTAAATCGTCTAAAGGGAGTTATGGCTTCTTATATTTTTACTCCATTTCATTAACCTTTAATAAAAAAATGATCAAATTTTAAGGAAATCATCTAAAATAAACCCATTTAGGATTTTGTTTTAATTGAATCGTTCCTAACTTACAAAGTTTGATAATATTTGAAGAGTAATAACTCTAAGAACTTCTCTACTCTACTCTAAGAAAGTAAGAATAAACTCCTAAAAAGTTTTATATGCGTTTATTAGAAACTTGTTGCCACTTATTCAAGAAAACATGAAAAACTTCATTCTGTACATGTATTTCTTGCTTTCGCTAATATTAATTGGCAGTGCAAATTGAGTAGATATAATAAAAAATTACAAATTAATGAGTTTCCAGAAGTAAAAAATGAGATATGATTAATTACATCTCTAAAAATAGAACAAATTCATGATTAAATCGTCTAAAAATATATACATTTCTGTTATTTTTTACCAAGCCTGATAATATTTAAATAGATCCTCTACGAATATACTCCTAAAAAGTTTTAGATGCGTTTATTATAAACTTGTCTCTTATTCAAGAAAACATGAAAAATTTCATTCTGTAAACGTATGTCTTGCTTTCACTAATATTAATTGGCAGTGCAAATTGAGTACATATCATAAAAAAATGCCAATGAATGAGTTTCCAGAAGTAAAAAATGAGAAATATTTAATTAAATCTTCTAAAAATATAACAAATTCATGATTAAATTGTCTAACAATATACAAATTTCGGTTATTTCTGACCAAGTTTGATAATATTTGAATAGATCGTCTGACAATATACTCCTAAAAAGTTTTAGATACGTTTATTAGAAACGTGTTGCCTCTTATTCAAGAAAACGTGAAACATTTTATTCTGTAGATGTATTTCTTGCTTTCACTAATATTAATCATAATATAAAAAATCATGATTAAATCGTATAAAATTGCACAAATTTCGGTTATTTCCTCGAAAATATTAAACGAAAAGTTTTCTAGAGGGAAAAATGATATTTTATTAGATCTTCTAAAATTCAGGATCACATCCTGAGTATTTGATTTAATAATTTTGAGCGAGCAATAAAATATTTTTGATGAAATCATCTACAAATGCACAAGTTTTGTCAATTTTGTTATTTAATCAATCAAAAATATGCCAATTATGTCTACTACTTATCAAAAAGTCTAATTATTTTAAATTTTTTATGATTTCATATACTATTGAGAATGAAAAAGAAAATTTTGTTGTAATCGTTTAATAATATTATAAATTTTGAGATTTTATAATTAAATCGTGCATAAAAGAACCACTTTTGGAATATTTTTCTATCGCGTAAAAATGAATCATGTTCGTGAATTTTTATATAATTTCATAGACATTGAATAGTTTCTCGAGCGGGAAATAAGAAAAATTAATAATTAAATATGCTTAAATAACCTAAAATATATCAGTTTTGGTAATTTTTTATATTATCGTCCAAAATTATACCCATTTTGGGATCTTTTATTATTCCATCTAAAAGTATACATTCTTTCTGGTTGTTTACACGATTTCATGGACCATTGAGCGAGAAACGGAAAAGGATAAAATCCTGATAATATTTTATTTAATATGTTCGAGCTAGCAATGACATATTTTTGATGAAATTATCTACAAATGTACAATTTTTTTTCAATTTTGTTATTAAATCAATCAAAAATATGCCAATTATGTTTACTATTTATCAAACAGTCTAAAATTTTCTGAAATTTTAGATGATTTCATATACTATTGAGCGTGAAATAAGAAAATTTTGTTGCAATCGTTTAATAATATTATAAATTTTGAGATTTTATAATTCAATCGTGCATAAAAGAACCACTTTTGGAATATTTTTCAATCGCATAAAAATGAATCACGTTCGTGAATTTTTATATAATTTCGGAGACATTTAATAATTTCTCGAGCGGGAAATGAAAAAAAAAATTAAATAAGCTTAAATCTAAAATATATCACTTTTCGTAATTTTTTATATTATCGTCAAAAATATACCTATTTTGGGATCTTTTATTATTCCATCTAAAAGTATACATACTTCTAGTTGTTTAGACGATTTCATGGACCATTGAGCGAGAAACGAGAGTTTGTTAAGACAATAAAACACACCATGAAAACCTACTATACTGAGATTTTGAACCATAAGCTGTCATAAAAGCCAGGAACAGTAAAAACTTGTTAAAAACAGTTTACTGTTGTTAACTTCAGAATAGTTTTATTAAATCGAAAATTATACGCGAAATTTCGTAAAATATAACAAAAAACACCAGTAAAATACTATACGTAGATTTTGAACGCAAAAACTGTAATAAATGCTAGGAATATCAAAAACTTGTTAAAAACAATGTACTTTCATAACTTCAAGTTGTATCACGGCTTCTATTCTGTACTATTAATATCAATTAGAAATTTATACGATTTACTTGTTCATAAATTTTGTGTTATTATAATAATTATTATTTATAACATAATCTGCTTCCTGCTCAAACGCCAGTAGATAATAATTAAGTAAGCACGGGGGAATTATTTAAATAAATATTAAGGTCGTAGCCCTGTTAAAATACAATATACTTGAAACACACTCTAGGGTCACATCTGTTTTCAGCATGTATGCCCCGTATGTAATATGAGCATTTACATAATATAACAATTGATTTGAATAATCCACTATAAGGACTATAAATTTCCTCTCAGCGTCGGAGGATGAAGCACCACTCCGTAATTCTCTACTCCAGCGTGAAATCCATCGGTCCAATGCCATTCGCGTACAGCAAATAACCGAATCTTCATATAATAAGATAATTATTGAAATGAAAACCTGAATGCTCAGATATGGAACATTTGCGTAATAAATAATAAAAACGCCACTTTCTTTGTGCAAGAATTGGTATTTTAAAGGTTTTTAATTTTTTTTTTATTGGTTTGGTAAAGCGCTTAGTGTTGCACAATGAAACCAACGTTTCCCGTCTTGGGGGCCATTCTGTAATAATATATAATTAAGGCAAATTTTGAGCATGACATAACAATATATAAATGGGATCAATCATCGCCTAGGTAATATTAATTTTTTTATGTATTTTACATATTCTAATATATAAATAATATACACGTATTATATAATATTATATTGTATAAAAATAATAATTAAATAATATAATAATAATCAAAAGAGATGTAGCTAGATAATTGTAAATATCATTATGTAAATCATGAACATGTTTCTTGGCATACATAATTCCAATTTTACATACATATTTCCAGTGAACTTCGTAACAAATAATTAATATCTTGTAGCGTATAAAAGCGTAAAGTTGCACCGCAAATTCGCCCGGCAATTAATGTGTTTCCACATTACGCATCGTTTAATCCATTTAAACAATGATAACTCGATAACACTTGTATACGCCCCTCGAAACAATTAATCCCCATTTGTGGCAATACAACGAAACTTTTACATGTCATGAGAGAAATTAATGTATCAGAAACAAACGGCCGTGAAGACAATTTTGTCCTCGCTTGATACACGTGCAGGGAGTAAACGTGTGGAGTAAACTGTGTACGACAAATAAAATTCTAAAGCCACAATAATTAAACTAACTCTCGTACATTGAGTTTCATGACTCTATTTAGATAATATACGAGTACACAGTGGTCAGGTTGAGGTTACCATGCTTCGCAAAGATAAAAAATTGCGTTTCTTTCAAAAATTAAAATTTTAAAATTTTAAAAGTTTTTTTTTTATTTTACAATTATGGACATATTTTTATATATCAATTCAAAACTGACGTTGATTGGATATGTTTGTCCTAAACTTATTGTTTAATTACAAGACAACTCAATAATAATTACTTCCTCTCAACTAAGTCGGCTTCCTGTGCTCGCCTGACGGCTTGGACATAATTGTCGTATCGATCTGCTGGGTATATATCACTTCCTCTACTAACCACATATATATATATATATATATATATATAGCAAATTTAATATCCCTCTGAACATGTGTTGAAAATATTTTACATTATAATTTATGTTTGCAAATGCACAAAATATCTTATGTGGGTAGTAAATGACTGTCTACAGCACATATTAATTATAACATATTATTTACTAATTTTATATATATATATATATATATATATATATATATATATATATATATATTAATATACTAATATTTTTAAACATTAATCTAATACATTATATATATGAACGAAAAATATTTAAAAAAAAAGTTTTGTTAAAATTAGTAAATAATATGTTATAATTAATATGTGCTGTAGACAGTCATTTACTACCCACATAAGATATAATGTAAAATATTTTCAACACATGTTCAGAGGGATATTAAATTTGCTGTATTGTGATATTGAAACCTGCATGCAATAATGTTTGCTATTGCTCTGCGAAACGCGATATAATTACAGCAGAATTTGTAGGCACATTGTACTAAATTTTATGTGTGACAAATGAAATGGAATAATGGAAATATTATGCTGAGGTATGACAGATACCAATTTAAATATTTAAACAAATGTTCGCAGTCGATCAATACCCACCTGGCTTCTAACGCATTAACATTCTATACACGGGTATATGGATTACCTAAAATAAATCGAATGCCGCGCTTGAATTATCCGTTGATAAGTCATTTGAACGGTCCATTGCCTAGGATTGGGACCTTATTATGTATTAAAGTGCCTCTTATGCGTGAGGCATAACATCAAAAATTCGTATTAAAAATCGCGACTTTTGTTCGTGCAGACTCTTCACTTTCGTTACGTTTTCTTTTTTAATTTTGCCACTCTCAATATATTTCGTCGCACTCCCGTTCTCTTGCTAATTTGTTCTTAATGGCTAACTCGACATTTTTTATCCTTAACGAGGCTCTCAAGTCCCCCCTTACAATGTTATTTATTATTATTTCGCACCAAAACGAATTATGTAATCTAAAATTAGGGCTGGAGTGCGCACTGTGCGAATTTATGACGATAATTATTCATACACGTAAATTGTTAATGTGTCTTCAGGAAATGGACGAAAATTAATAACATTTTAATTTACGAATTATAAAATGTCATAATTTTAAAAATATGTATTTGAGAAAAAATATATTTTATACGGAAATAAGTTAAATGTCGATAATCAGATATTTAATAGTAGCCGAAAGTTTAAGAAATGTTACCTATTTACTTTTTATTTGTAAAAATAAATTAATGAAACGAACCGACAGGTCATGTAATTGCCAATTGTGCTACATGAGCACAATGAGTTATTAGTCAATAGGTTTCATGACTTATTATCTCTTATGATTTCATTCATATTTACACTGTTATTTCGGAAATAAGTTAAATGTCGAAAAGCAGATATTTAATAGTAGTCGAAAGTTTGAGAAATTTTACCTGTTAACTTTTTATTTGTAAAAATAAATCAATGAAACGAACCGACAGCTCATGTAATTGCCAATTGTGCTACATACGCACAATGAGTTATTAGTCAATAAGTTTCATGACTTATTATCTCTTATGATTTCATTCATATTCACACTCGTATTTCTTAGATTTCACCGTTATTGATTGTTTTTCATAAATTTATTAATTTAGATTTCATTGCAATAAAAACAAATAAGTAAAGATATTTTATTTGTATGCTTCCGACGTTTTCTTTCAATTTTATTACCTTAATATACGTCTCTTGATATGAAATAGGTTATCGCTATTAAAACTATTCTAATATGTATTCCTGGCACGATTTAGGGCGTCAGGCGATTATCTTTAATGAAATGTGGAGCGACTATAATGTTTGTACACTGGAACCAAAAAATGTGGGCAACGTAGTAAAATTCCTTTATTAAATATCTGCTTCGGGTATAGCGAAGATACATATTAATAAATGATTTGAGTAGACTTTGCATAAGAGTCAATTTCCACAAAATTTATTAACCAAAAATTAATGATATAATAACATTAGAAAAGTAACGTTTACTTGATTTAATTTGGTGATTAAATATTATTTTAATGGTAAATCAAGAACGTAGCACAATATTGTTTTATATTTCATTATGTTTGGCTATCTGATCATTAGTAATTATCGCGTCGTATCTTTCACATCGTTATTGTCGTGTTAATACCTCCTACGTGCAATATTTTTATAAGAGTTTTTGAAAGAGTAATATAGAAAAATATAATATGTGTTGTTGTGCTTATGAACTTATAAACAGATTGTTCAGCTAAACTTTGCACATGAAATAATGCCTAGAATAAACAAGAATAGTTTAATATTTGAAATACTACCATATTAGGTTAAATCAAACACTTGGTTAAAGTTTCACTGTATTGATAGAATAAACCTCTACAATTGTTTCGGCCTCCCGACCATTATCAAGAGTACAGAGATACTAAAATTAAAATTTAACAAATGTGCTATATATACTAAGCTAGAAAAATTTTTTTACAACCTGGCAATAAATGAATTACGGTCTTGGTTTTTCCGAACGGATGCCGCATAACAAAGGCGTATTATCAAAGATTAATTGTTCATTCACAATGTTATCCCCATTAGTGACCGCTTTTCGAATTTCTAGGATTTCGAGTAAATCCAGCCGTCTCCCTTTGTGTTCGGTGTGCATTACCTCCAGGCTGTCATTTCTGAAGATAATGGTCGGGAGGCCGAAACAATTGTAGAGGTTTATTCTATCAATACAGTGAAACTTTAACCAAGTGTTTGATTTAACCTAATCATAATGTTTCACCAAGTAGTATCCACACATAGTTTCAATTTACTACCATATTATTCTAATATCCTAAGATTTGTAGATTACGCACAATAGAGGTATTAAAATGACAATAACGATATGCTAATTATTAATTAACCTAATTTATGAATTATTGTTAAATAATTACTATTGTCTTATTGTCTATGTTTTAAATTAAATAATATGCCTGAAATTACGTACGCTCGTTTCGAGAATGGCACACCCAGAAGAAGAAATAAATAGCTGATTTGTGAATGATTTTGTTTGTTCATTTACGTTCGTGATAATTATTATAATTAGTACGCTAATTGGATAAAATGGGATTTTATAGATGTGTAATATATTCATATCAATTTTTATCTATGCAGAAATTTGATTAAAGATTCCTGTAAGTTTACAGGAATGTTTTTGATTACTTTAGCAAATATGTAACACGAATCTGTTCGCATTTGTCTACGGCCTCACTCAAATATCCACAGTACACAATTCAAACTGTTTATGTGTATACTTATCTCGGGCATTTCTATTTGATTAGAGAGCAGTTATTGTTAAGGACTGGATCAATAATCACCAAAATACATTTAAAAAAGCACTTATAAAGAATACATCTTTGACAAAAAAGCACTAACATACGCAAAAAAGCAATAACATACACAAAAAAGCACGCAAGAAAGCTCTTACATCCGCAAAAAGCATAAGTTGACATAAGACACAAGCTCGAACAAATCGTAAAAACGGAAACATAATTTAGAAAATTTGTTTTTTGTAAAATTAAAATAATTTTGATACGTTTTTTATAGTTATACACAGTTTAAAAATTTACAGTCTTAGAATTTGTTTCAAAATTTAGGTTCCTGAATATATGGCATAGTTAGAAATTATTTAATAGATATTTCCGATTTATCAGATTTTTTCTGTAACAAAGCAAATGAATTTATAAAATGTCACATTGTCATTTGCAATTTTCCAAATCATTTCAAGTGACAACTGCATCGATCCGTGCCATCCATGCCAGATCCGTGTCAACTGCATCTGTTTGAATTTTTTAACTGACACAGTCAAAAATAATTTTATTTTCGAATGAAACTGTCACAATCTATCATCATTTTAACCGAAACTGTCAAAATCGTCGTAGTTACAACTAAAATTGTAAAAATCTAGTTTATAGTGCTCCGAAAATCTAGAAAATTGCATTGTGAAGCCAAATTTTCGAACTGTAATTAACCAAAAATCTGTATTTTTTAGGAATCGCCAAATAAATATGAAATCTGCCAAATTTTTAAATGCAACTGCCCAAATTTTCAATTGAAAGTGATCAAATCTTTTGAATATTAAATTATAAATGTCCAAATTTTCGGCTGTATAGTCAAAATGTGTTCACTTTTTAAATGCAACTTTTATTTAGAAAACCCCACAAATTGTCAATTTTTTAAATTCCAATTGAATTATTTTATCTGTCCAAATCATTGTTAACAACTTTTTAGTTTTTGATTGCAACCATGAAAATCAATATATATATATATATATATATATATATATATATATATATATTTAAAAGAGAAGTTATTAAAATCTATAAAGTTTTACCGCCAGCTACGAAAATCTACAACAGTAACTGTAAAAATGTAGTTTATAGTACCAGCTCTAAAAATCTATAAAATTCCATTGTGAAAATTTGATAAATTTTGCAACTGTAATTGCCCGAAAATCTGAAACTGTCATAATCAATCATTATTTTAATAGAAACTGTCAAAATCGTCGTAGTTACAACTGAAACTGTAAAAATCTAGTTTATATTACCAGCTCCGAAAATTGAAAAAAAAATCATTGTGAAAATGTCACAAATTTTTCAACTGTAATTGCCCGAAAATATGTTTTTCTTTAGTAATGGCTACGAAAATATGAAATCTACCAAATTTTCAAATGCAACTGTTTAAATTTTCAACTGTATGTGATCAAATCTTTTGAATATTAAATTACAAATGTCCAAATTTTTGGCTGTACAGTCAAAATGTACTCACTTATTAAATGCAACTTTTATTAGAAAACTCCACAAATTTTCATTTTTCATAATATCAGTTGAATTCTTTAATCTGTCCAAATCATTGTTAACAACTTTTAGATTTTTAATTGCAACTATCACAATCGATATATTTCAACTGAAGTTGTTATAATCTATATAGTTTTACTGCCAGATGCAAAAATCTACAACAGTAACTGTAAAAATTTAGTTTATAGTACCATCTCTGAAAATCTATAAAATTCCATTGTGAAAATTCGACCAATTTTCCAGTGGTAAATACACGAAAATCTGTATTTTTTAAAAATAGCTACGAAAATATGAAACCTACCAAATTTTCAAATACAACTGTCCAAATTTTCATTTAGAAGTGATCAAATCTTTTGAATATTAAATAACAAATGTTCAAAATTTCGGCTGTACAGTCAAAATGTATTTACTTATTAAATGCAAGTTTTATTTAGAAATCGCCACACATTTTGATTTTTTTAAATTCCAGTTGTATTATTTTACCTGTCCAATCACTGTTAACATCTTTTAAAAGTCTAATTTCAAAATTGCAATTTTTATTGCAATTTAATTTAAAATTGCATTTTAATTGCATTTTAAAATCAAAATCGATATATTTTCAACTGAAGTTGATAAAATCCATAAAGTTTTACCGCCAGCTGCGAAAATCTGTAAAATATTCAACCTCCACTTCCAACAATTTTCAACCCAACTCTCTAAATGTGTAAAAAATTAAGTCAAACAGTACAAATATGACAAATTCACTTTTTACATAGAACTTTTACTTATAAAACTCCACAAATTTTAATTTTTTAAATTCCAGTTGAATTCTTTTATCTGTCCAAATCACTGTCAACAACTTTAAAAATTTTAATTGCAAAAATCAAAATCAATATATTTTCAACTGAAGTTGTTAAAATCCAGAAAGTTTTACCACCAGCTGCGAAAATCTGTAAAATTTTCAACCTCAAGCTTCCAACAATTTCCAACACAACTCTCTAAACGTCTACAAAATTTTTGTTAAACTGTCCAAATATGACAAACTTTTTAAATGATACTATCCAAATCTGTCAAATGTTTGAAATATTGAATTCAAATGAATATTATCGAGTTTTAAAACGCACTTATCATAATTTTCAATTGCAATTTTCTAAATGTTTCAAATGTTATTACTTAAATATTCGATACTAACGTAAATACGTCAAAGATTGCTTTACCTTTGATAGATTTTGCCTGATTTTGGTGAAATTTTGACTTATATATATATATATATATATATATATATATATATATATATATATATATATATATATATATATATATAACTTATATAGACAAGTGCAATTGAATGTTTCAAATACTTGGACAGTTACAATTGAAAATTTTCACAGTTGCATCTTAAAATTTGCCGATTTTAACCTTTTCACATGTGGAACAAAAATGACAATTTTTTACGGATTGGGTTAATTGGGGTTGAAAATTACGGAGATGTTTAAATTTTTTTTTTTTTTTTTTGTAGGGTCTTGGAGTCCCGCCTCCAAGCCATAGGGCTTGGCTGCGAGCTCCCAACCCTGGCATAAGGTACGAGCCTACAGCCAGTTCAATGATGTCAGGATTATATATTTATATTTTTATTTCGCATGTTTACATATTCTATTGAAAAATTTGATAGATTTTCACTGTTGAAAGTTGGCATTAGACATATTTGACCCGTTGCAGTTAAATTTTTAAATTTTACATATTTTTCCACGTTCAGCGGAAAATTTCATCATTTCTATAATATCAATTAAATTAGTATAAATAAAGCACTTGGTTACGTTTCACAAATATTGGCAACTTACATTATACAAATTTAAAGACGTTTCACAAAATATTAACCACCGATTCATAAATCTAAGTATCAATTAAATATTTCACGAATTTAGGCCAGTGCTATTAACTTTTTAAAACATTTGGAAAATTTCAAGAGAAATATCCAAGATACTGCCAAAGTTGGAGGACACATCTATGCTTTTCGGTTACCCAGGATAGTTTAAATTATGTTGTTGAGTGTTTTATGATTATAAATCTTCAACTCTACTAGAAAGTATCTACACATATTGCAATTTGGGAGATTTAAAAATCTCGAATCTGTGTAGGTATATAAAAAACTTTCCATTATTAAATTATACCTTCTATCGCTCAAAATAAATTTGTACCCAGAAAAACTACGTTATACATCTACGCATGTTATAAACGAATATTTTAAATTAGCAATACGCATATTGGTTTCAAAATTTCACATTTTCGCCACTTGCAAAACATTGCAAAAATTGCAAAAAAGCACAAAAAAAATTATTGAGTGATTCGTTTATTCCAAAACATTTGACTATTTAAATAATGTCCTAATGAATTCATCGGTTGAAGCTTGTGAAATATTAACAATTTAAGAAAAGTTACAATTATCCTTCTTTCACAAAGACATTTATTTAACTAAATGTACATTTCAACCATCACGTGGTCATCTTCAGTAGACATTTGATATTGAGGAGAAACAAGAATACACACATTGGAAACACAAAAGACATGGAATTTATCTCATCAATGACGCCCTCTAATTCACTTCCTGCGAAAGATTATACTTAATGTAAAATTCGGGATATCTTACGGCTGAGGAGCATCCATTGGGTTAAGTAGTTTAATTTGTATTTCTTAGGATATAAATATGTTTTTCTGTAAAAATGTTATATAATGTGTTTTGTCTTGTTTCTCCCCAGTATCAAATGTCTACTGAAGATGACCACGTGATGGTTGAAATGTACATTTAGTTAAAAACATGTCTTTGTGAAAAAAGGATAATTGTTACTTTTCTATAATGTCTTAATGCTTTAAAAATTTACAAAAAGCACAAAGCCTAGAAATCCGGTCTCTAGTTATAATACAGCAAGTTTTACGAATTGCTCAGCTTTTATGGGACAAAGCGGCGGAACAAATTTAATAGTACATAATGGGATATAACGCAGTGGACGTATTACGTTATGTAGGCAATCCAATATGCACGATAAGTGCAGTATTTTAGTGCCACATTCTCTTACTTTACCGACGATATAATAAAAATGTATTTTTTTTTTACTTATAATAAAACCATTTATTATCCAGATGCATCGAAATTTAAGAAATATGATACTTTATCAGGTGTATTTTTTTAACTAATTGTTAGTATATGATAAAATTCAACGGTATCTCACAGATATAATAATGATATGAAGTTTACAGACTTATTCGTGGGCTGGAATTGTATCGCTAAAACTGATTATTATTGTTATTATGGATTTTTTTTTGTAGAGATAACATCCTTACAAAAAATCCCAATTTTTACAAAATTGAATTTAAAAATATGCTAATAAAGCTCACATAAATATGAACAATTGTAATAATTCTATAGAAATATTGCAATATAAAAAAATATAATAAATTAAATAAGATTTACCTTATTTCACATTTTTGCTTTATACTTATGATATTGCAATTGCAATTAGTATGTCAAAGAAAATACTACTGAAGACGATTGCGTTGCAATTGAAATGTATATATTTAGACATATAAGAATAAAAATGGGAAATAAGGTAAGAGTTATTTATTTAAGTATGCAAGCCAGAGAATAATATATAAAATTATGATTACGTGTGATACGATTTCATCATACGTACGTAAGATTTATAAGAAACGAATTAATACGTCCACAATGTATGTATTAGGTTCGCAGTGATGGATTGCTTATATTTAAATGTTAAGTTGTTTACTCTTGCTGGCGCTGACCTTCCAACTTTAATCATACTAAGGGAGATGTGTCCTAAGGGATGAAACTTCGATGGCAGTACCTGCACGCCACAAACTTTCCTATCTGCGATGTTTTTGTCGTGAAATATTCATGAGCCAATACCAAGATAATGCCTTCTGAAAATATCCAGAGGGTGGCAAAAAATACAATTCGCAAAAATAAAATTCCGTGCACTATTCTAATAGTTCCAAGCAATGAGTTATTATAAACTTGTTCATTTGATCCTTTAAGATGGTCACTCATTGTTATTTAAGAGTAATAACTATTATTATCTATATTATATAACTCTATTTTTTAGATTATTGAGGAGAATTTCGGTTTCATATCTAATTCACTCGTTTCAACATCAAGCAATTTCTTCATATGATTAAAGTTTAAAGTGTAGTTGCTATAAACCTGTTTCAAGTTAATTTAAAGCAATTCATATATGTATTTATTTGTATATAAATATGAGTAAGTAGCTCATGTACGAATCTATCTTTTCAAATACTTTCCGTGTTGAATTTTAATTTCGTTTTTATTTATCTTCTAAAATAAAATATATTTTTTTAAATTTTGATATGTCTGAGCTAATACAAATACAAGTCTCAACATGGTGCACGTTTCCTTAATAATCAGCACGTTCTAAATTCGTATTTCACTGATGAAATAACCATTCAAGCAGGCGAACAAACGAAATTACGATGTCTTCTTTGCACGACCCCGGCTATAACTTTCGCTCAAGTTTGCAATGTGCTACCATTCAGATGTAAAAAAGCGACAGGAAACCTACAAACAGGAAGACTGTTATTATTTACATTAAGCGCGCGGCCCTGAATAATATTATCATGTTAAATCGGGAAGCTTTGTGCACATCACATCTCTTAGCAGTTCTTCCAGGCGAAACGATCACGTTTATGTTTACGCCGCTGCTGTTGCCGGACGTTTGAGAAACGCAGCCGAGTGCGCAAAATGATGAGGATTGTTATTGCAGCCTGTTAGTTTGCTCCACAAATCCTGTTTCAGTGTTCAATAGTGTAGGACTAAAACTTGATAATAATAATATTTATTGTGTCTTACCAATAAATAGTAATAAAACATGTTATCAAATACATTAAAAGGTTAATTGAGGGTAAAATAAGATAATGGAATATGGAGGTAGGTAAAGTAGAAATAGAGTGGGCTTAGGCCTGGAGGGTCGTTTGTGTCATTATCCTTATTTTTTTCTCTATCATATAGAATTGATTATTTTCAATGTACTTTTCATAACATTGAAACATTGATTGCATTATGTCTCATTCAACATAAAACGTATTACAAAAAGAGATATTTGCATTTACATGTCGTTGTGAAAAAGGAATTTCCAGTCTCTTTTTATTTTAATATTTTGCAAGCTCCCAAAGCTCTATTAATTTCAACCATTACATATTTGAATAAATATGAAACAAAGGTTTCCCGCCGAGATCGTACGAAATTTAAAAAAAATGTGGAACAGATTGATTTTCGTTATTTATTCCGCATTTAAAAAATATATGATGTCACTAATTTTTGACTAATGATATAATTTGTTGGTGCATAATGCAGAAAAATCATAATAATTGTGGATAATTATCATCTTGCTGATAATGATAACTAAATAGTAGTCTAATCATCTTGCTAATAATGATAACCAAATAGGAGTCAGTGAAATTATGTATTTATACATACATATATCGAATTATTCGTATTTGAACAAAAGAAAAGAAAACATAATGCACGAATAAAAACCATGATATAAAATTTATAAAAAATTTAAAAAAATGTTTTAGTTTTTTTGTTGTTGCATTTTTAAATATTACAAAAATCTAAACATAAGTTTCATAATCTCATCATAAGTTATTTGTCCTATCGGCTTAAAATAAATTTTGAACTGGTATTTGCGAGGTTTCCTTCATCAACTTAAAATATAAAAGTGTATTCTGTGAAGTGCAAATATTACCTATAAAATATTTAAAAAAACTGTTATAGACTAAACTTGGCTCTAGAAATCATAAAATTGTTTGTGGCGAAAACATGTTCAGAGTTTTATGAAGCGTGAAATTTTTCCCACATAGTTTATATACTAAAATCGGCTACCCTTTCATACTAATCAATTTAGAATGTCTGGAAAGCCCATTTTCAAATGAATTTCTCTAAGTGCAGAGAGGGATATTCTTTCTTGTTCTGAAGTCAAGTACGGCTACGAATTTTACTATCAGTCTTCGTCGTTGCTGAACGGCAATAATACCTAATAATTTGCATTTTAAACGAATCCTAGGATCCAAATGAGCTCTCGGCAGTCTGCACTCGTAAATTAAATGCCTCATGATTTATTGGATGAATCTTTTATGTTAGACAAATTAAGCAAATGCGACTTTGTGTGCAAATTTCCACATGTCTTTCTTGTAAAATATACTAAGATCTATTTAATTGAAGTAATAATACCTATAGGTAAGTACCAGTTATTGTTCATTCAATTTTTACATGCAATCATATCGTTGCTTTTTTATTATAAAATTAATTTACTAATAATCATAATTAGGGTTGGTGTGAATGGAATGAATTTAGTGTTCTGTGAGTTATTAAGGGTAATCTTCTGGGATTATTGTACTTAAAGCTATATTTTAAGAATCGAGCTTTCTCTTATTAAAAAAAATTTGGACACAACTTACCTAAAATTTTACCAGCTTTTTAAAGACTGGCCCACAAAATTTCTGAAAGTTTTCTATACTTTTACATGTGGATTTTTCAATAATAGATAAAGTATGTTCGTAGTAATTTGTACGATATTTACCTGGATTTGTTACAAAAATTCTAGGGATATTCCTAGTGAATTTCTAATGAATTTATTTTCACAATTTTTCAACATTATTTATTCGTTTATTTATTTAAATGTTGGGTTTAAAAATACCTAGACCTATTAAATATATATAAATAATAATAAAAAAATTAAATAAAAATACATTTACGTTGTTTTTTTTAATGAATGTTCCAAATGAATTTCCATTTGAATGTTTCAAAAGTTGTCTACATTATTTCATTAATGAGTTTTTGACACTATTAAATACTTCAAATAAATGTTTATTTCGCAACCAGAATCATTAAATACTTTCGAAATTTTATGAAATTAACAGTGCACTGTTCATTTTGAAATCAGACCAATACGTTTCTTTGGATTTTTTCAATAATTGACATGGCTTTTACTTAGCAATTATGTTTTAAAAAAATATTTTCTTCAAGTTGATATTTGGAATTGGAGAGTTCTTTTCATTGGAAAATTTTAAAAATTGTCAAGTTGTCTACATGAGATGTGGACACTTTAAAGTTTAAACTATTATATCTGAAAACCTGAAAGTACAGGATTTTTATTGTTTAATTGTAATACAATAGCATGGCTATTAATAGCAGTTTGACCAACTAGTGTATTAATAAGAAGATTATTATGAGAGATAATTTACCGTTAATTGTTGAGATTATTAATCGTTTATTAATGCACGAGTTAGTAACAATACTAATCCGTCGACTATACAAACATACAAACAAACAAACACACAGCCCAACACACACAAATACAAAAATATACAAACGATTAAATAAATAAGCAACCATACAAACATACAAATAAACATACAAACATACAAACAAATATACAAACATACATACAAACCTACAAATGTACAGACAAACATATATACCAACATAAAACCATACAAACATACAGACATGCATACACATATGCAAACATACAACTCACATACAAATATACAACAAACATAGAAACATACAAACATACACACAAACTTATACACACAATCATACTAACACAGACACATCCTCACACATATACACATATTTACACACACTCCCACACACACACCACATTTTTTTTATTGTTCAGTGCCTACGCCAAATCATATATTAATGTAAAATCATTCATTAATGAGTCCATAACGTTTACATTAATAAACGATTATGTACACCAAGTCAACGGAAAATTAAATTTTAACAGCAATTTTCTTATAATTCGTTATGTTGATGATTTTTGTTTTATAAGCAGAGTCATGTTTTGTAAAGCTAATTTTCGAATCATCTTGGCATCATTTGTAGTTGTATAATATTCATGAAATTGTTATTTCATAATAAGAAAAGATGACAATAATCGTATTTCCACACGTTTTTCATACACAAAATAAGTTTTAGATAATAGAAAACAGAATCTCTTGAATCTCTTATATTTTCGAAAGTATAGATTAAAACAAAAAATATTTATTTGTCAAATAACCTTTTTATCGTTAGGTGTAAGGTAAAATCAAAATACAAATTAAAATTCCCAATGTAACCTGTCGACGATTGTTCCATAACCTTTTTAAATTTGGGATTAGTTCCAAAATTTTAATTTCAATATTTTAGAAGGCAAATTTTCAAAAATAGGCTACATGATGTCACAGTGATCGAAGTATTTATCAAAATATTTACCTGAAAATGTGAAAACCAAAAATCGTGTGATTCACGAGTGATTTTAATGTCGAATTATTTTCTTGAGAATTTTGCAAAAATTGCCGAAATCTTACTTCTCAATTTTTCAACAAGTCATTACTTAGTAATGTTAAAAGATACCAAGACAAACCTGTCGGTTTTAATGGTCAGTAGATCCTTGAAGTTTTCAAAAGCTTTTTACATGATTTTTTAACGAGCTTTCTACACCGTTACTTTTGAGATTTTTAAAAATTAACGGTTAAAAATGATTTTGAATTGTATTAGTTAAGAATGTTAAAAAAATACCATCCTTTCAATATTTTAAAATACATCTAATTTGCAAAGTAAAGAAGACCAAGATATTTATTCCAGTAGATTTTTTTGTTTTGTAGACTTGATTTCGTTGAAATATTTCAAAAATTGTCTACATGTATATTTTTTATGAGATCGACACTTTTTATACTTGGGAGTTTTTCAGAAATTGACTGGGTTTCTAGCAATGTTAGGCAAATTCGTGAAATTTTTTTGGTTTAGTTTGATAATAGATACTTTTATTAACTTCTGCATATTTGTTCTAATTTTCATGCAATTACATGAAAGTCTGAGGAATATTTCGCAAAAAGTTTTTTAAAGACAAACTATTAAATTAAAAATAAATGTAAAAATAGTAATTTTCATAGCAACTTTCGTGGAAATTCCCTAAAATATTCGCAACCTATGGTTTTTATAGATGTATTTCAAACTTTGGTTAATACGTCGCAGTTTGTGATCCTTGAGATATTTTTGATATTTTGATTTTTGAAACATTCAGGATTTATCTCGTGATATTTGACTGTAAATTTTGGAGCTTTTCATTTAATCTGCATAATAACAATAATATAAGAATTTATTTATTTACATTGCTGTAATTATACAGATGTGATTACATATTGATAGATATTACAGATTACATACTTACTACGAGAGACTTTCCATAATTTTTTTGACAATTTCTATTATGTTTATGAAATCTTTTATTTGAATATTTTGTTATTATGATTACATTTCCGATAACTTTCTCATTTCAGCTTTCTTTCAGAAAATTTGGGAGTATTCCTGTAACCTGTAGTATTTTGGGGTGTAGAGAGTAGTAGGATAGGGAGTTCGTATCTTCAGAAACTTACCCTTGGATAATTTCTTTAATTTAAAAATATTTTGTTATATTGATTAAATTCTTTGAAAATTTCTCATTTCTACTGCCATGCTGTTCTTGATTTTGTTCTTGTTGTTCCATGTTTAAGAAAATTTAATATAAGAAGAAGAATTTAAGAAAGAAATATCAAGAAATTTCAAAATAAAATTAAAATTTAAAATTTCTGAAACATCTAGTATTTTTATTTATATGGTTTGTGATTACAACTTCACACATTTTCATTGCATTTACTGCAATTTGTATAAATTTTTCTGCATATTTTTTATATTGTTATTACACTTTCATTAACTATTTTAGATTTATTAAAAAAATTTGTTACTGATGTTATAAGCTGAGACTCAAATTTAAATGTTATTAAGTAGGTACTTATTTTTACAGACTGAGTATTAAATTTAGGATGCTGGACTAATTTTTGTTACATACTGATTGCATATACGACAAACTTTCCCTTTCTTCTTAATTTCTATAATTATTATGTAATTTGTGTTTGTATATATCGTTATTATGGTTACATTTTCAATAACTTTATCATTTTTACTTTCTTTTATAAAATTAAAGAGTATTCCTGAAATTTATAGTATTTTTATATGTATGGTTTTAAGTTCCTTTAAAAATGTCCTCATTAAATATAAGTTCATTAAATAATAAATATATTGGTATTGTGATTAAATTTCCGTCAATTTTCTCATTTCTACTTTCTTCATCCATATATCAAAAAATTAGGGAATATATCTGAGATATCTAGTATTTTTATTTGTAGAGTTTTAATTACAACTTCGGGAATTTACAGTTTGCCACCCGTTTTACTAGTCGTAATGTTCCTCTTTACGTTTATTGCTGGTTTCAAATTTCCGTCCCATATGCATATATCCCATTTTACCCGTGGCTCCGAGCACCCTCATATAAAATGCAAAGATATAAACGAGATTTTCGGTTTGGATTCCGCAACCCTAGAAACGGATTAGGGACTTATCCGCACGAATATCGAATGGGATTTATAAAGACAATATTTTTACTTATGGCAGTAATATAATCTCTGAGTTTTTCATCCGAAGCATTTGAATAGAACGCATTGTCAGCGAATTGATATCTTTTTTTTGTGACTAGAACTATTTTTTATGTAACATATAATTGGTTTTTACACTTTCTTTTAATGCTGATAATATAATATAGCTCCAATCGAAAACTATTTTTTTTAATTTTAATATTTGCAGATTTTTTAATCAGTTTTATTTATGGAGTTTTTGTACTTTTTAAAACATTTTATGGTAATTTGTAACATTGATTCATATAGTTTTTGTAGTTTTTGAACATTCTGATGCTTTTATCGACCTTCACGGTCTTTACGCCGTTATTTTAAGATACCGTGCGAGCAAAAATGATTATCATCAACATTTGCTTTACATCTAACAGCTTAGCGGTAGAGCTTAATGCCTTCTTGGATGAAAATAATTTTTGCTCGCACGGTATTATTATAAAGATTATACTTAATACAAGAAATATATTTATTTTATTGATATTACAGAGAAAACAGAGATATTACAGAGAAAAACTACCGATTAAAAAATTCATTATTTTGTTAACGAGTCGGACAGAAATGTTAGTAAATCACCGAGCGGAATTTCAATTCTGTCAATTCTGTTTGTCAGACTATTTCCTAAATTGGGTGGAAAAACTAAGAAAATGTTTATACACATCCATGAATACTCCTTAAAGGGGGCAGTAAACAGGAAGCTTTGCGGGGTTTTAGGTTCTCTTGTAGCGCAAACTACAGCACTTTATTATTATTTCAAACTCAATTTCACCTTCTGTTGCTTCTAAACAATGTTACGTTATGTTTGCCACGTATTCTCTCCAGCAATTTCTGCAATTGGCGGCTGTATTTGTCGGTATTCAGCAAATAGACTTATATTTCTCAAATATAAATTGGACATTTCATAATCAGAAATTTTCTAGGATTAGAAATGATTAAATCAATCGTATAATAAATAAGTATATTGTTATTAATAATTTTATAAATATTGCCTTTTGATATTAGAATATTATCACAATATATGGAGAGAAAGAAAGGAAGTGGTAGAGAGTCGAAATTTAGCAACTGTAACAATCTTATTTCTATGCATACATTATCTAGTATTGCATATTGCACATGACCTGGATATTGACGTTTACGTTCAAGAGGAATAAATTTCAGGAACGATTACATGAAAGGATTTAAACGAGATTTGTGTAAATTCCCCATTCCCTGTGTTCGCAGGAAAATAAAGTATAACATAAAGCATCGCCGATTTGCATACATTGATCATACAGATTTCCTTGCATTGAAATTTGTTTCGTATGATTTATTTTCCGTTTTTACACAAAAATTGCCGCCGATGCAGTTCGCGTTTTACATATTTAATCGTGAAATACGGGACACGGTTAATTAATTGCGCCGCCATCTGGATGTCAGGTGTAATCCAGAATTATAAATAATTTATAAAATTACACCCCATTTAAAGTATAGTGCTGGGATCCAGAAAAGGTGCTCAAATCTCATTTGAATACAAATTACTGAGCTGAAGAATTTAATATAGGAATAATACAAGATTGTCGTTCTCAGCCACGGCGTCAAGAGGTCTTTCAGGAACATTATTGCGTTTTCCACAATTTAATTACATTAATATTTGGATACCTTGGCGGCGGAGTTCCTGGTCTTAATTTATTAACAAAGTTGCAGAATGAGCTATTTTTTTGTATGTAGTCCGTTAACTTTTAACGAGTTTCTCTGAGGCTACAATTTGTCCGAATTAATTCTTCTAGTCAAAAAATAGCACTATGAATAAGCAACTTAAGCTTGCTTATTACAGGTTACAATTCATACAAGGATATGCGATAGAGACGAACTCTTTCTTTGAGTTTTCATACATAAAATTTACACCTTCGTAATCGTCTGTGTAATGTGTAATCGTAATCGTAATGTGTATAGTTGAACGAAATTCATATATTGTTAAAACCTTCGAGCTTCCATTTTCTCTCTTAATTATTCCTAATTGTTTCTTTATTAGGATATAATATCATATTATATCATACTATAATATATTACTATATATAAAATAACCTATTTTGTTAAAATTGAGATATTTATAAAAAATGACCTTTTGACGGTAAAATTATGTCATTTAACATTCCCCAACTCAAAATAACAGTAACTACCTGCTTAACTCGATCAATTTAAACATTTGATTCTACAGATTACATATGGATTTATGAGGTCACTTTCATTATACATATATCAAAAATCTTGAGATCATCGAGTGATATCTACTTAGTCAATAAAGAAGTAGGAAGAGGAAAGAAACAGCACGCAACACTTACATTTTTATGCCATGCACGAAGCCATTTAATGGACCTCAACGCCCGGGAGTAGACAAACGACAGGATGCAGTGTCTTCCTCAACGAAAGATTGCAGTCTCGTGACGGATTTCTTTCTAGTTTATGGATGATGATGGATCTGGTGCAGGTTCATCAGTTTGCAGTTGGCTGTTAGATAGTTGATTGATGCGGCGGTAATATCCTTCGGAATATAAATTCCATAAGCTAATTAGCTATTTAATATAATATTTACGAGCAACTGAGAAATTGTAATTTATCATACATTATTTAGGATACAATAGAATAGAATGTAGCAGGGTTGTGTGGAGTAAAGCACTTATGAGGCGAGAATAATGAAATTTTCGTAACGTATAAATGTATAAATGCATGTAATACATACAATATATAGATTATTTATAAAAGCGCCTGGAGGGTCTATAAATATCTCTAAGTTTAAAATTAGGGCAAGTGAAATAAATATCAATGCAATAATTGGCTACATCTAATGGATTAGTAAAATCTAAATCAAGTCTAATTGAATTGATAGATTTGGGCAAAGTACACCAACTGTAATAATGGCAACGGTCTATAGAATAATTTTTCTCTACATTTAAATATATTTTCTATATAACTTTCCTTCTTGTACTAACTTTTCATGTAGAATTGGTACAAGTGTACCAAATAGAAGTTCTACATGTTAAAATGGATTGATCGATGGGGCTTTTATTTGTTGAAAATTTGTAATTAGAAATGTATAAAATAAAGTTTCGCACTTTTTAATTTTCAAAACTGTTTATATTGTTCAACTGTTTCGCCACACTGTGGCTTCTTCAGGTGAAGAAATCATTTCTGAAGAAGTCACAGTGTGGCGAAATAGTTGTTGCGAATAATAAAAACAGTTTTAAAAATTAAATAGTGCGTAACTTTATTTCATACATTTCTACATATTTAGTTTATGATAAACTGGTTCACTGGCAACCACTAGTCTAGATGAATTTCTCTGATTTAAAGTTTGATTTTCAGTTAAGTTTCATTCAATAACACATTAAAATATTTCTATTTCTATGTTTATTTCTCACATTAAGTGTGAAAATCCCTTCTAAAAATCACTTGTTTTAGCTATTTTTAAAATGGTTGGCACACTTAAAAGTGAGAAGTAAACATAGAGAATGAAATATTTGATTGTGTTATTAAATTAAATTAAACTTAAAATCAAACTTTAAATCAGAGAAATTTATCTAGAGTGGTTCCAAACTTTTTTGACGCGCGTCGCCCTTTTTGAAAACTTTCCCATGTCCCACTTCACGCTCTATTAATTTTTCACAAATTTCTATGAAATATTTAATAATTTTGTGAGGTATATGAATTGTGGGGAAAGCCCTTAAAATTTTCATCTAAAAAATCGCTGCATCTATTAATCTTTATAATTTATGAAAATTTTGGTATTTGTTATAAAAAATTCTAAATAAAATTTTGTAATTTCCATTAGAAATGCAACATTCATTGTAATTTACAATTCACATGATATAATTTAAACAATAATTTTGTAGTCTTTCAATTTATGGAAAAAAAAAATTATCCGAAATTGCATAAAGCTCATCTATGCAATTTCGGATAAAAAATTGTAATTTGTAAGGAAAAAGAACAGGACTCATGGATGAAAGCTGAGTCCACAAGGGAAAGCACAAAAGGACGACAGAGGCCAAAGTGCTGTGGAGCTTTAGGGACAAAGAAAAAATAATTAAAAAAATTTGCCATCTAATTTGTCGCTTGCAACGAAAATTTCATTATTTCCATTGAAGTTTTTAATTTATAATGAAAATTTTGAAATTTCAAAGTTTTGCAAATTTCTACTAAAATATTAATGTGTTAGTGAGTGATATGCTTTCTGGACATATCCTTTATAATTTCCTCCAAAAATTGCTGCTTCTTATTAAAATTTGCAATTCATAATTTTAATTTTGGTATTTATAATAATAAAAAAATTTAAAACCGCTAGTTTGGCTGACAGGTTAGAACGCTTGCTTAGCATGCACGAAGGCCTGGGTTCGAGCCCCAGTACAGGTAGTACATTTGTACTGAGAAACTAGTGCCATTCGCCGTTGGGAGCTCATTAACGGCGCTCTAGATATCGGGGGAGAATTTCTAGAGTAACAAGCCCTAACTCAATACACACACTTACACAAAACACACGGCAGAAGGACCCACGTTGGTCGATAGCCAGTTAGGGATAATATCCCTAACAAATACAGTCACTACTAAAAAAATTCATCAAGAGAAAGTTATGGACAATGACAAAATTATTATATTTTTCAGTGAATATTTGAAAATTTATAATCCACATTTTGCATCTTCGTTCTATTGTTTGCAAAAGTATATGAAATCTTTCATAATATTGTAAGGAATATGATTTCTAGGCAAAGCCGTTATAATTTCCTATTAAAAACCCGCTGCTTCCATTAATCTTTGAAATTTATTATTATTTTGGTATTTGTAATAAAAAAATTCTAATTAAAATTTTGTAATTTCCATTAGAAATGCAACATTCATTGTAATTTACATGTCACATGATATAATTTCAATAAGAATTTTGTGGTCTGATGCGCTTTTTGCAATTCCTGATAAAATTTTGTAATTTGTAAGGAAAATGTAGAAAATTTGCTTTCTAATTTATCGCTTGCAATGAAAATTTCATAATTTCTATTGAAGTTTTTAATTTATAATGAAAATTTTGAAATTTCCAAGTTTTGCAAATTTCTATTAAAATATTAATATCTTAGTGAGTGATATGTTTTCTGGACTTATCCTTTATAATTTCCACCACAAATTGCAGCTTTCAAATTGGACTTTGAAAATCTAAATCTAAATTTTGGGATTTATAATAAAAATTTCATATATTTTAATATAAATTTTGTAATCTCTATTGAAGAGCTCGTAATTTCCAAATAATTGAATAACTATTGTTATTTAAATATAAATTCCACAAAAAAATTACAAAATTCCAATGAAACATATGTATTCCCTTTATTTTCACAATTTTTACCACAATGTTTCAATTTATATTAAACATGTTACAAATTCCACAGAATTTACAAATAATAAAAATGTTCCACAGTTTCAAAGGAAATATTGAAATCAACCATCAAAATTTCGCAATATTCATTGTAATGTTATCACTATTTATGAGGTTTCCTAAGAAATTTTGTAATATGTATCAAAATGACAAAATTTTTATATTTTGCAGCGAATATTTTTAAATTTAGATTCTAAATTTTGCATCTTTCATTCTATTTTTTGCAAATGATTATGAAATCTTTCATAACTTTGAAAGGAATATGATTTCATGGTAAAGCCGTTATAATTTCCAATTAAAAACTCGCAAGTTGTATTAATCTATGTTATTTATAAATTTTGGTATATATAATAAAACATTCTAACGAAAATTTTGAACTTTCCTATAGAAATGTATTGATAATATGATGGTGATAATATGATGATGATAATCGGATAATGATAGTATGATAATGATAATATGATAATAATTATATAAGGATAATATAATAATGATAATATGATAATGGTACTTTGATAATGATAATATAATAATGATTATATGATAGTGAATGCATTATAATGTATGATCGAAATGATATAATTTCATTGAGAATTTTGTGGTTTGATTGACTTTTTGCAATTTGTAATAATATTTCGTAATCTGTATAATTTTGTAATTTCCTATAGAAACGTATTCATAATATGATGATGATAATATGATGATATTATGATAATGATAATATAATATTGATAATATGATTATGATACTATGATAAGGATAATATGATAATGATGATATAATAATGATAATATGATAATGATTATATAATAACGATAAATTGATATTGATAATATAATGATGATTATATGAGATGATATGATAATATGATAATTAATTCATTGTAATATACGATCAAAATGATATAATTTCATTGAGAGTTTTGTGGTTTGATGGACATTTTGCAATTTGTAATAAAATTTCGTAATCTGTAAGGGAAATGTAGAAAATTTGGATACAAAATTTGTCATTTCCACCGAAAATGTTATAATTTCTCAATTTTTTAAATTTTATTAAATCTAAATTTAAATTTATAATTTTTTTTAAATATTTTTCTATTAAAAGTTTTGCAAATTTCAGTTAAAATATTAATGACTCAGTGAGGTTTTTGGATAAATTCTTTATAATTTTTACAAAAAAAATCAGGCCTCAATGAAACATTGACATTAATAATTAAAATTTAACGTTTGGTAATTATAATAAGAATTTTATCTTCTCACGAAAATGTTGTAATTCCTAATTATAATTTCGTAACTTCCAACTAAATTCTGCAATTTATCATAACAACTTTATAATTTTTAGTTTTGGAATTTATAATACAAATTCTGTATTTTCAATTTAAAAAAATTGTAATTTTCATTGAACTTCATTGCACTACGTTGCACATAGTAATTCTTCATATTTATTTACGTTTCTGTGTATTATCTAGCTTGTTCTGATAATAAACATTATTATTATCTTCAATATAAATTGTATAATTCAAATGAGGATCTTGTGTTCTCATTTTTGAACGATGATATAATAATTTCTAACATTATGCAATATAAAATTCATATTTCTAAGTGATAATGCTAAAAATTATCTGCCGGTAAATTTTTTAATTATAAGTAAATAAATTAAATTAAATTTTCTGCAAATAACTTTAAACATTTTTACAGCTTTGCGAGGAATATGCTTTCTAAGTAAAGCCTCTACAATTATGAATACAAAAATAGCAGGGTGCAATTCAACTTTGTAATTTATATTGAAAATTATCTTAAATGTAATATAAATTTCCAATGAATGTGTTGTGTTGTGATCACGATTTCGTAATTTGCAACTAAATTTTGCAATTTAGCATTTAGCGAATTTAGCGAAAGCAATTTTCTATTTAAATGAAATTTTGCACCACCAGGTTCTATGTTGTTTATTTATTATTATTATTTATTTTACAATCCCATGATCTACAAATATAGATTCCCAAAATATAGATCCGTGATTTCTATTTTAACCCTTTAAAAAAGGGTTAAAATAGAAATTTAACAACTATACGAAATTAATTATTTCTGATTAATTTTAATCCATGTTTATTTAAACAGAAAAGAGGCATTTTAAAACCATGTGCTCAAAATAAGCAAAAAAATACAACCTACTATAAAAAAAATAACTATTTTTAACCCTTTTTTATAGGTGTTCCCCTAATTTTGTTGAGCAGTGTATTAAAATTCACCTATGAATATAACAACAATCAATACACCAATTGCATTTCATATTATTTTAAAAGAATTTTATAATTAGTATAAGAGTAACAGGATATTGAGGGTATTCCTCAATCTTTTGGACAAAAGACTATAGGTGGCTATGTACTATAAAAAAATTAACTATTTTTAACCCTTTTTTATAGGTGTTCCCCTAATTTTGTTGAGCAGTGTATTAAAATTCACCTATGAATATAACAACAATCAATAAACCAATTGCATTTCCTATTATTATAATAGAATTTTACAATTAGTATATAGGTAACAGGATATACAGGGTAGTCCTAAATTGGACAAAAAACTATACGTGGCTATGTTGGTCATACAATTAAGAGTTGAAAATTTGCGATATATATTTTTTTAATTAAAAAATGAAAATTAAAAACAAATAGTAAAAATCGGAAAAAAAAAAATTAAACGACATTATTTTCTAGCTATGGAAAGTATGGTATATACCCAGAATACAATGTAAAATATTTTGGTATTAACATTTTTGGCTCAGATTTTGATGGCCATCTTAATTGCAGAATTTCAAAATTATGGTAATTAAAACACCATGCGATAAACATATGTTATAAGCGATGTTTATCTTCTTCTTCTTACGCCGTCTCCTTCCGATGGATCGCCAACCTTCGGAAGGAGAGGGCGTAAGAAGAAGAAGAAAATAAACATGAACGTTGATATACATAGTCGACCGTACTAGCTACTAAAGCTGTTACAGAAGTTAATCAGATTGTGATTTATCTTGCCGAAATGACATTCAGTCACGTACATTCTAACCGTGTTTTAGTACCTACTAAGGTTTAGAAACCACTAAGTTCATTATACCTCACATGCCTCAACTATTTGAAATATTTTTGCAAATTATTATTCTATTTCGATAAACGAAGTTAATAGGAGGATAAACGAGATACCCATCAATTTGAATCTTCCTGTATATAAATATCATGTACAGACATAATTTAATATTTAAATAATATTTAATAATGCGTAAAATCAACTGAAAAAAAATTAATTCCAGCTGCTCAAGTTTACAGCCGCATTCAGGTAAAGTATTAAAAAAATTATATAGTCTTTTTGCGTGTGATGCATTTAAATTTCTTCTTTTATATAATCAGCGCAGAGTCTGGACGATTTATATTTACATGTAATTATAACTTCGTGGATAAACTTTCAAAGATTTTTTGTTACCCATAAACTGGTATCTGCGATCGTTCTGTGATGTTATAAATGATTAATTAAGTACTAATTAGTAAAATAAACTCATGTAAGTTATTGACTTATTATATATTTACGATATTTCTAACATAGTTGTGTACAATATATTCTGTATAATTATTTAGGGTTATTATTACTTTTTATTATTATTTAAATTATTACTTCAATTCAGAGAAATATAACATAGTTTATTTTTTTCGCATACTTAGGGTATTCGTTCAGTTTTTTTTTTAAATTTAAATTTGTAATACTCTCTCAGAATTTATCATGACTACTATTTAATGTTTATGAAATTAATAAAATTGTTGGAATTATTTATTTAGAAAGTCATTTAGAAAGTTGAAGTAGAGTATTTGAAGTTCTACAGAGAAGATGAATAAATTTTGCAATGCACTTGTTAAAACTTCGTCGCCTATTTGCATAGTCGATCCTAGTAGCTACTAGGGCTCTAGTTTATTAACTTATCCAGAGAAATGAACCAATGGCATTTCTGACTTAATCAGTATTATAACTCACGATGCCTTACATTCATACAGTCGTTATATTTATATATTTATTTAACAACGCATCATTTATGCTGATACGTCTAATGACCAAAACAGCATATGGCTAATTAGATATAATAATTATTATTACTAGGTAATTATGTTTCTTTAGTATCTTATATAAGAGCGTCGTGATCACCATGGAAAAGAAACTTTTGCACTTCAAAGATGCTAAACCAACCCGAAAATCTTAATTATTCTAGGAGTAAATTACGAAGACGTGTACCACGCCTGGAGCGAAGACGCTCTCCGAGTTACTATTAATATGCAGAAACAATATTGTAATTAAAAGCTTTAATTATCTTTTTGTGGCCGCTAATTAACCGGCAATAAAAAGTGAAGTGGAGGCAATTTATATCCGGAATTTAGTGCGGCCTCCTTGCCTCCGGCCAGATATATATAATTGATTGTGATTACAGTTAATTGGCGCGATGGGATGAGAGGGCGAGTTTCAGATGCCTTCACGATTTTTAATTAGCAAACTGTGAGTAATTGCCGGCGGTACTTTCTTGCTTCCTTCAGGCCTGCAATATTGAGCTGAATTTAACGGTTGCAGTTGCTGCTTGCTGAATAAAAACCTAACTTCGTCGGGGATATAATTGTGAATTTTCATCACTTAAAATTCAACGCGAATATCGGCCGAGTCTATTCGGTTTCTGCGGATGGAATGGTGAGCGCTTTTCACTTGAATATTCATGAAATTAACGAGAGGCTAGTTGATGAACATTACGCGGTTCAAAGGCAATTCCAAGGAGCCCTAACATTATCTTTGGTTGAGAAAAACACACCAATTTATATGACTCTCTTTTATGTTTTGTGACTACTTCTTTAGTATATTAATCAATAGTTAGGAGTATAAAGCCTCGTTTACATTTGGAAAGTTTACTGGCGGAAAGTACATACCACCAGTAAACTTACGATGTGTAAACCAGAAAAACGCTTGTCAAGAAAGACACTAAACAAGAAAGTATAACGTTTTTCTGGTTTACACATCGTTAGTTTTCTATCGGCATGTACTTTCCACCAGTAAACTTTCCAAATGTAAACGAGGCTTAACGGAACTATGTTTATGCACTCTCAGGTGTAGGGTAATAATCAGCATCAGCATTCAAATGTATTTAATTAAAAATTACATTTTAGTGACAGGAGACAAGTTTTGATTTATTACTTACAGTCAATATATGTTCAAATCTGAATGTGTTGTGATACATCGTGTGTTGCCAGAGTACATGTGAGGATTGTGTGAAATGTAATGATTATGTGTTTGATAGTTTGCTAAAATTTGTCGACATGAATCAAGTTTTCTTTCTTTACTTTCTTATGACTTTTAAATATATACGAAGTAAAATTCTGACTGCTGTTTGACGTTTATTTAGTAAAATTTGAAGTTAATTTTAGACAGGATGATAATGGATTGGGTGATGAAGTAAATATGGCTGGATGTCTTATCTGTATATAAAGAAAATATTGTGTTAGAAACGAGAATTAGTGTTTCCACTCATCTATTTCTACATACAACATACTGCCCAGTGTGTAATGTTGTTTGCGTTTATGTTTTATGCAAATTATTTTCGTGTTGTTTACTGGGTGTTTTTAGATGTAATTTATCAGAAACGTGTGTTTAATGGTGGTTTTCTATTTTGTGAATTTGGGAAAATCATATTTCTGGGCATTCTATGTAGGTTGCAGTTACATGTTGTTGAGTTAGGTTGGCAACGTTAAAACTTTGTATCATTAGTAGTTTGTAAATTTGACTTAATAAAAACATGTTCTTAATTCAATCTTTTAATGTTAATGTAATTAATGTTGTGATATTTTTGAAAAACTTCGATAACCAATTTCAATACACAAAATCTTCCCGAAATTTCTAATAACATGTTTTAATACTTTATCATATTCAGACTGCAGTGATCAATACATAGTATTGCAGGGTAATACTAAATTATTAAAAACCAATTTTGTAGCATTTATTTTCAAATAACTCGGAAAATCTTCTAGGTCAATGTCATTGTTACATTTTTAGGTATATTTTTAAGTATTTTTAAGTAGTGAGAGACTACTAATTTTCATGATATATGAAGTTGTAAATAAACTCCTGCTGTGCTTTCTTTGTTATGAAGTATAGGTACTTTTTGTATGAGTGTTAATGACAACATTTGTCGCTTCGCTTCAAATT
Source organism: Othius punctulatus (assembly GCA_951805005.1). Lineage (NCBI taxonomy): Eukaryota > Metazoa > Arthropoda > Insecta > Coleoptera > Staphylinidae > Othius > Othius punctulatus. Next base: position 42,668,607 of record OX638141.1, on the reverse strand, counting down.
TCTTTTGAAACTGCCGCAATGGTTTTCATTGATTCATGTTAATTACTTAATAAGCTCTTTCGCTGCAAAACTACGGAAATTTCAAGTAGTGTTACAATATATAAATTGTAAAATCAAAGTGTTGGCTTTATGTGCTCACTGAAATTAATCTGTCTAACGTAATGCTCCCAGTGCGGCAATAAAGAAATTTTTCCTGTTGGTGGTGTAAAATTTTAAGTTCAGATAGTGAAGGGGATCGCATAATCATATGGCGGAAAACAAAGGGTATTAAAACCCATAATAAAAACCTGCATAAACCCAGCGTTATCACTCATATTTGCGCGTTGGCGATTCCTTCTAATCACCGCAGAGTTTAACCGTGCTTAAAATGTAATAGCTTTATTTTAGATACAAATCCCTTTATTACGAGTAAACTTTGCCAGACGGCCGTTTTTAACTGTTATTAATTTCCAAAAGATTTAATCACGCGACGTCTACATGAGGAATATTCAAATATTCAAAGACTCGCTGGGGATGGAGGCGTTTTCATGCAATGAACCTTATTAAAATTACAATCTTCGAGCGAGGAGACTACGATGAAGACGTGCTTTCTTTAATGTTTAGGCCCACCATCTACATTCACATTTCTTGTATACTTGTACCTACTACCCCGTATAACATTACCCCATACAACAATTAATTATTTTTACATAGTACTAATAATATTAATAATATTATATATATATATATATATATATATATATATATATATATATATATATGCACTCTCAGGTGTAGGGGAATTAAAATCTATCACCGACAAATTCATCGCCACCCAACTACACATGCAGAAAGGAGAACTTAACACCAAGTTACGCCAACATCAAGACAAACAGACTTATCTGTCAGAAATATGGAACAACAATCATAAACAGCATAATAACAAAACGACTAAGATATCACAGATACAAACTATACCAACTGAAGACCATGGAAATAGTACTAACACAAATCATAAAGCAGAGACACAGCATAAGAGAAGCCAGCAACATCATAGACGACACGAACCAAGAAAAACAACAATGACACCTACAAACACAATGGACACAGAACAAGGAACTCTATACAGTCCGACAACGATAAACATCAAGACAAAACACAACAGTACTCTAACCACCGAGAAGTATCGCCCATGTGTCCCGATCCTCACAGACATAGAACTCAACCAAGAAGACTTAGAACTACTAAGTTTAGGCCCAAAATTTGCCATTCCTGGTAAACCACCACCAGACTTAGTTAGCACTGTTAGCGATAGAATTAGATTCCACCTTATGTAAAATAAAACAAGATACAGATAACGTTAGATATGAATGTATAGAAGGCATCACTAAAATTCAAACTAAACTAAATTACAAACATAAATTCACACATACAGAACACAATCCCAAAGTTAAACACATTCACAATCATATAAAACACCTAACTTCAAAATTAGAAGAGCACAACGTAATCATTACAGAAGCAGCTAAGAACACAGGTTTTATTGTTATCAATAAACAAGACTACATTAATAAAACCATTAGCTTTCTAGAAGAGAATTTCAATACAATTACAATCCACTGAATAAACTCATAAAACATACAAAAGACACAATACCAATGAACCCCACACTGCCAAACCTATACTCACTCCCAAAACTACACAGACCCAACATACCAATTAGGCCAATCGTTTCAGTCATAAACTCACCGACCATTTTCATAGCTAAATTCCATAATAATTATTTAACACAAAATTTCATTTTCAATAACATATACCACAACATGAACACTTACAAACTGATTCAAAACCTAAACAATATGAAATTAACTTCTATAAACACATCAACCACAGACACACCGGACAAATTCACATATGCTCATTCGACGTCACAAACCTATACACCAACATCCTAACAGACGAAATCACAACCTACATTACACAGACACTCAGCAAGACAAAACCAGACACAGAAATCGAACATATGAAACTACTCCTAAAACTAACGACAAACCAAAACTACTGCAATTTCAACGACACCACATACAACATGACAGACGAACTATCAATGGACTCACCTATATTAGGCACACTAGTAAATATTTTTTTAAATGAACTGGAAACAATCATATTTAACAACACCTCTATGAAGACGAAAATAAGCTTCTGGAATAGATACGTCGATGACGTCATATGCATTATACATGCCACCATAACGTACATCACAATTACATAGAGGACTTACACAAAAAATTCAAATTCACCGTCGAAACAACATCCAACAACAGCCTAAATTTCCTAGATTTAAATATAGCACTAAGTCCAGACAATACATTACAATACAAATATATCGAAAACCTACATAGACCATACACTACTCATCATTTCACCATCGCACACATAAATTAGCAATATTCCACTATCACATCCGTGGCTTATATAACATCCCTCTAACAAACAAAATTTTAATGCAGAGAAAAACATCATATTAATTCTAGCTTACAATCACGATTTCCCCATCAAAACTATCAATAAAATAATTAACTGCAGAAGACAACAAATTTCAAACAAACTCATAACAAATACAAACAATACGACCTCCACCGAAAATCTCTCAGATATAATTTACAGCATATTAACTTACCAAGGTACATACCTCAGACCGATCATTAAAGATGTTACAATCTGTCAATATCACCCCTGCTTTCAAATACCAAAACACCATTGGCACACTAAGATTCAAATCAGATCAAATAGTATTCAGATCATCTAATCAGATGATAGTAGATCCCCTAGAAAGAAATGGACTATATGCAATCACATGCAACGACTGTAATGTCGTATACGTAGGAAAAACATTCTGAACATTTAAAAAAATCTCAACTTCAAACTTTGGAAAGCACCTATTTAACAACAATTACACCTGTAATATAGAGAGGAACTAAGCTCATCAAACTTATGAACATGGGATTGAAACTCAAACTGTATGAGGCGTTAGAAATTGAAAATACATTAGCACAAATACATATAAATAGTTTGAACGACCAGATTTATTTGAATTTCACAACACTTTACAGTGGCGTGACCTTTACAAGTTTTAACGGTAATAATTAAAGTAATTCAAATTTTGGCACTTATGATTGCAATTTTCACATTTAAAATGAAATAATTCACAATAATAATTCAGAATCACATATGAAATTTTATCAGTAATCGCAGAAATATTGTCAAATTATTTAAAAAAAATAAATACCAATCGTATTTATAAAGTTTTAACGGTAATAATTGAAATATTGACGAAGTAATTTAAACTTTGACACTAATGGTTGCAATTTTCACAATTAAAATTTAATAATTCACAATAATAATATAGAATCACATATGAAATTTTATCAGTAATCGCAGAAATATTGTAGAATTATTTAAAAAAATTAAATACCAATCGGAAATTTATCAGTAATCATTGAAATTTTACCAATAAATAAGCAATATGTCATAAGTTTATTCATGCTTAAGCCAAGGTTTACATAGGTCAGAAAAGTTAAAAAATATGCATTTATTATTTTTAATTCTTTTGAGTAATTTATTATTCTATAAAAGTTCAATATATTTTATTAAAATGTTAATAATAAGTTCCAATATATCACTATTATGTTGCAGAAATAATCGAAACGTAGACAAAATATACAGGTTGAGTAAAAAGTAAGGAACCACCTCTCTGGAGCCTTTATTATTATTTTTAAAAAAAAATAAAAGTTTTTAACAAAAGTTTGATGGCTAATTATTTGCTACAATTTTACAATTTCAATTTTTTTGAGATGCGTCTATTTTTGAAAATTAAGTCATCCATTCTTTTTTTAAATGGTAACCAATTTTTTTGCTATTAACAAATTTGATACCATTTATATTTCGCTTCAAGAAAATGTAGAAATACCATGAGGTTGCATAACATTTTTTTTAAATCCAGCTTAATGCTTGATAAAAAAATTGTGAAAAATTATAGACTGCCTTGAAAAACAAATGAAATCAACAGCAAAGGATTGTTTGTTTTAACAACAAACAACGAACAAATACGATTTACTAATATTATTTTGTCGTTATCAAATAAGGTTGTAAATTAAACTGTATTAAAAAGTGTTTCTCAATAATTATGGTACGTTTAATAGAAACAAAACGCATCGATTTTTCATGATGAACAAAGATTGATCGAAATTAGAACAAAAATGTTTAAGAAAAGATGTTCGTGTTTTTAACACACAAAATAATACGAACTACTTTATTAAAATCATTACAAATAAAATTTAACAATACTATTTCATTACAAAAGATGTTCATAGTGTTGTCCATTAACTATGGACAACAATATGCGTTACGTTTCCGTTAAATATATCATAATTATTGAGAAACACTTTTTAATACAGTTTCATTGACAACCTTATTTTTCAAGCGGAAACTGACATTAGTTAATCGTATTTTTTTAACTTGTATTTATTGGTTTTCCAGAGCAGTCTTTAATTTTTCACATTTTTATCAGGTAAGGTTATATCAGGTTATATCAGGTATAAAACTCGATTTTCTTAGAAATATTTGCTATGCTACTAATGGTATGCATATTTTAATTTTACGAATTTACATATTCGTGAAGAGAAAAACAAATGCTATTAAATTATTTAATAGCAAAAATTACGTTAACAATTTAAAAAAGTATCAATGGCGTCATTTTCAAAAAGTGACGTGTAAAACTTTCATTCAAAACTATTTTTTCTAAAAATAATAATAAAGGCTCCAGACAGGTGGTTTCTTACTTTATACTCGGCCAGTATAAAATTTTGTTAGTAAAAATTGGATTTCCCAATATCACAAATATAGCTTTCAGAACAGCAATTGAAATTTGGCTGTAAAAATTGAATGTTAACAAAAATATTGACAGTAATTATTAAAGAATTAGCAATAAATTTAGTAATATAAGTACCTTATTTTGTCAAGATTCTACAGATTCTTTCAAAATATCAATTATTACTCTCAAAATATCATTATTGTGCCTACATGTTAGCAGTACATTGATTGAAATATTAAGAGAATAAATAAAAGTTTATAGTAGTCATTGAAATGTTGACAGTAGAAACTAAATGTTCAGAATAACAAATAAAGTTTTCAGAATCACAATTAAAATTTCAATAGTAATCGAATAAATATTGGGGGAACATTTAAAATATTGAAATCATTTAAATTTTATCAGTTATCATTGAAATTTTAATAATAATTTTACGGAATGGAAAATACCGCTGATTATTCTGAAAATATCGCTATCCTGTTATTTCGATAATAATCATCGAAATATTGACAAAATATACAGGGTGTTAATTAAGTACGTAGACAAACTTGGTGGCAATTAAATCACCAATAACTTTAAAATACCCGTGAAAAGCATTACAGTTACAGAGAAAACTAGAATGCTTCATAATATACAATTTCAAATATCTTGTGCGAGAAGATAATAATTGCGTACGTGTCATAAATTGCCAGTTCTGAAGAATGACTTAACTGTAATACTTTTGACGGATATTTTAAAGTTGTTTGTGATTTAATGGCCACGTGTTATGATCTAGTAATATTATAGTACGTTTTATTTTAAAACTTCTTTAAATTGTATTTTGAAAACGAAGCCATAGAGACCCCATGTTTATATGCACTTTTTATCTTAGAATTGATCAAGGAATCATCCCTTCAAGTTTGTCTACGTACTTAATTAACACCCTGTATAAAATTTTGACAGTAACAATTAGAATTCTCAGAATAACAGATGACATTTTCAAAATCCCAATTTATATTTTTACAGTAAGTTTGTAAAACCTTCGCAAATTGTATGTTGTTGACATGCTACACAATTCACAGTTTCTTCACAGTATTTCTTAAAGGTTACACAGATTAAAATTGAAGGAACCTGTATAATATTATAGCTATCTATGCATTAAGAGAATAACGGAAGGTTTTGATCCGGAAGTCGTAAGTTAGGTCGTAAGTCGTAAGTTGAAAATTATCATACCGACAGCATGGCCACAGCTGTCATCATGACAATTTTGAATGTCAAACAAATTAATATCTATTGTATTCAAAGGCTGCATGTTGTAACACTCCTGGAAATTGGCTTAGTTTTGGAGCATAAGAGCAAGCAATTTTTTTCTCCCGATCGTTAAGTTTTTTTTTATCTATTTTTAAATTGATAGTTGAAACGCTCGTTAAAAATTATCATAGCGACAGCATAGCTACAGCTGTCATCTTGACAATTTTTAATGTCTAATTAATTCTTATCTGTTGTATTCAAAAGCTGAGTATCAACCCACGATCACACATATCTGACGTCTCGCACGCATTACCTGAAGTAACCTCCAAGATATCAGATGATTGTCTGCAAGTAAATATTATAAATTCGTCTAATGTTACTATTACTGTTACTATTACACATTAAATAAATAAACTACACGTGATTCACCTTATTCCCTACGGAAAGTGGATACTTTATCCCCTTTGGGAATAAAGTATTGTAGTATAGTAGTTATTCCCTCCGGAAATAAAGTATTGTAGTATGTGTGGATTGTTAGATATACCTATAAGATGTCGGTTTATTTCTGGTCGGGAGAAAGCATTTTATCTACCCTTTTTCGCATGTTAAAATTCAATTTTATCGTTTTGACTCAGCTAACGCCTCAACGTTAAATTCACTCGCAAAGATAATATTTAATTTTATAGTCTTGTATAATGAATAACTGTTATATAACTTCCTGTTGTTCCTGTATATCATTTAATGTTTTCATTTTCGAATTAGTAATTTTTGTTCAAATATTAATTAACCTGTGTATTTAATTTTTTAGATAAAAAAAGTTGTCATATTTGCCACAAATGTAAAAATTACTAGAGCATATTTTGCACTACATTATTAGTGTAAGTAACGATCGTTGATACATACTGAGCAGAAGACAAATCATGGTTTATTGGTCGGGTGAGCAATATATATTATTAGAAACTTAATGTTCCGTGAAATATTATTCGTGCATGCTTCGGCTAATATAAATCTGACTCGAATTTAAATAAAATAGTATTTCGATTTGGTTGAATATTTGAAAGCGAAGCGATGAAAACATAACTTATGGCAGACTGTTTTTATATTAAATACCTGCCCGCAGATAGTTTTCCTTTCGGCTTACAGTTAAGCCCATAATATTCAGCAGAATAAATCCCTTTTGTGTGTTTTCCATACAAAACAGTCAATATTTCCTGCACGAAGGAATGCATTGTCCGATATCATGTGCATCGGACAATGCTGATATTTTCAGTTTGTCTATGTACGATTATTTTAAGAAAAACTACTAATTTTATTTTTATGTTCACTACTTGTTTTAACCATTTCTCATTGCGTAAGATTGTCAAACATTGCGCAACATAATTTAGCTTGCCTTAAAAATGAAGCCAGCTTGTTCGATGCTCGTTGGCACAAATCACATTTTTAATACATTTTTTTTAATAAATCTTATTACGCGAGTGATATATAGCTATAGCGTGTCCCATAAATAAATACATTACAAGATGATTGAAAATTTAAACGCCAACATCCGAATGAAATTTATGGGCGGCTTCTTTCCGAGAATTTAATCCTACTGAGTAGGCACCTCCATAAATTGACAAAATGTGGGCCTGACAACGGGGGCTTAGCAATCTGTTATGGCGCGTATCAATTAACTGTCGCAATTAGGAACGGCCGAAAACATACACAGAAACAGCAAATCTTGGTGAGGCCGTATTTCTGCTGATCGAAACTGGCGGAATTAATTCCACGTCAAAGGCGCATTGTCCCCCTGTTTACGGAAAATGTTAATTAATGCATCATAATGAAAATTACGTCTGTAACGAATTAATACGAAGTTAATGAAAAGATCTAGCGCAATTTCCACACGAAGTGATAAAGTTGAACAATGGCGGCGATAACAATGTACGTTATCCTTTACGTGTCGTTCCCATTGAATGCTCAGTTATTTATAATTAATATGAAATTTGCCCATTTCACCCGGATAAGCGGGATCTTATCAAGTGCTAATTAATGACCCTGCACTTTTAATAATAAATTATCTAATTTTAAGCGCGTGATTGCAAATATTATTGCGTCATTACATCTAATTTTACCAATTATTATTTGTTTTTAAATATACAGTATTCGCTTGAACAAGTAGTATTGAAATTCAGGCAACTAAGCATACGCATTGCGCCTTGCTTGGCACGGTGCGTATAATTGGTTGCCTAAACTGCAGTACTGTTTATTTTGGCAACTACAGTAGTTATTAATTATTATTACTACGATGACTATACAAATTCCCCAAAATTGGAAACTTGATATTTTAATTTCGTGTATAGATTTGGGCACTCTCAGGTATAACAATTTAAAAGTTTCACATACGGGAACTAATAAATCATAAATTGTAATATAATTTGGAAGATAATTTTAGTTGATAAATGTATAGTAGTAGGAGCGTTCATGTTGCCGGATTTACAATCGACTGCCTTTGTTGCAAATATTTGTTCATATGACTGTTACCTATACCTACAACAACATTAAAAATCCATTCAACAAATAAGTACTTTAAATTGTATGAGGAAGTGGTTACTTCTCGGTGAAAATTTTTTATTAGGTTAATAAAATTATGAACCCTAAAGTTGTATGGTCTACCAAAACTTGATAAAGAAAATACCCCAATTAGACCTGTAGTGTCATACATCAATACACCTTCTTATAAACTTTGCAACCTATTAAATAAGATGTTACCAAAATGGATTAGGTTCGAGTCTAAATTTGCAGTAAAAATTCAATTAGCTAATAATATTAAGAATGTAACGATCCCGTCAAATAGTAAATAGAACAAATAGAACTACATAATTTACTTTCTATTTACATTCAACAAAATTATTTTAAATTCCAAAACAAAATTTATATTCTGAACAATCTCTTACATTATTAGACAAGAAAGAAGAAAAAAGAAAGCTTTTGGTGCTCTAGAAATAATTTATGCAATAATAGCTATTAGTTTATTAGGATTTATTGTACGAGTTCATCATATATTTACGGTAGGAATAGATGTTAATACAAGAGCTTACTTTACATCAACAACTATAATCATTGCTGTTCCAACAGGAAATATTTTTTTTTTTAGATGATTAGCAACTTTACATCGAACTCAAATTAATTATTCCCCATCAACAATTAGAGCTCTCGGATTTGTATTTCTATTTACAGTGGGAGGATTAACAGGAGTAAATTTGGCTAATTCATCAATTGATATTATTCTTCATGATACTTATTATGTAGTAGCATATTTTCATTATGTTCTTTCTATAGGAGCACTATTTGCTATTATAGCAGGATTAGTGCAATAATTTCCGTTATTCACTGGATTAAATTTTTTTTTTAATTCAATTTTTAACTTTGTTCATTGGAGTAAATTTCAAACCCTAAAATCCTCAACATTTTTTTAGGACTAGCAGGAATACCTCGCCGATACTCAGACTACCCTGATGCCTACACTCCTTGAAATATTATTTCATCTATTGGATCTCTAATTTCTATATCTAGTATTTTTTTTCTTATTGTTTATTAACTGAGGAAGATTATCTTCTATACGAAAAAGAATTTCTCCAATAAATCTTCCTATTTCTATTAAATGAATACAACTTATACCACTAGCGGAACATAGTTACTCTGAATTACCTATATTGTCAAATTTCTAATATGGCAGATTAGTGCAATGGATTTAAACCCCATTTATAAAGTTATACTTTTTTTTAGAAAGTGGCAACATGAAAAACTTTAACAACACAAGACAGACAGTCCTTTAATAGAACAATTATTATTTTCCCATGATCATGCATTAATAATTTTACTAATAATTACAGTTTTAGTAGGATATTTAATATTTAGTCTTGTTTTTAATAAAATTTATTATCGAGATCTACTTGAAGGACAAACTATTTAATTAATTTGAACTATCTTACCAGCTATTACTTTAATTTTTATTGCACCACCATCATTACGATTATTATACTTACTAGATGAAGTTAATAATCTATTAGTTACAATCAAAACTAATTGTTCTTTAATAGAACAATTAGAATTTTTCCATGATCATGCAATAATAATTTTACTAATAATTACAGTTTTAGTAGGACATTTAATATTGAGTCTTGTTTTAAAAAAAAAATTATCAATATCTACTTGAAGGACCAAACTATTGAATTAATTTGAACTATCTTACCAGCTATTACTTTAATTTTTATTGCACTACCATCATTACGATTATTATACTTATTAGATGAAGTTAATAATTTATTAGTTACAATCAAAACTATTGGACATCAATGATATTGATCCTATGAATACTTGACGGACAAACTATTGAATTAATTTAAACTATCTTACCAGCTATTACTTTAATTTTTATTGCACTACCATCATTACGATTATTATACTTATTAGATGAAGTTAATAATCTTAGATACAATCAAAACTATTGTACATCAATGATATTGATCTTATGAACATTCATAACTGATGGTCTGCCAATGGGTTCCCCTATATCCCCACTGTTGTCAGAAATTTATATGGCCCATTTCGAAAAATTAGTTTTCGAAAATAAAAAGTTTTCCAACCAAGTAAAATTTTGGACCAGATATGTAGACGACATTATGGTTATTTGGGCCGGCACAGAGAGACAACTTAAACAATTTTTCTCATTTCTAAATTCTATTAATAATAACACTAAATTCACTATGGAAATAGAGACCAATAACTCACTCAACTTTTTGGACCTAACAATATCAAAAATAGACAATAAACTAGACCTAAAAATTTTTAGGAAAAATACTTAGGTATACGGATACAATAATTCCAAAGAACTCTTACCAATCAATTTCATGTAAACTGTCAGCTTTCCACAGTATCATTCATGGATTGTTAAATGTTCCCATGCCCACCATAAATTATAATGAAAAGGTGAAAATAATCTAACAAATTGCCACAAATAACTGGTACGATAGTGGAATAAGAGATCAATTAATCAAAAAACACACAACAAACATGTCTAAGAAATTATTTTATAATGTTACGAATATTAATAAACTAGAAGAAAACTGGTCGTATATAAATTATGTAAATAGAGTAAGTGTGAATATTAAAAATAAGTTGCATAAATTAGGTATTAAGTGTGTAGTTGTAAATAAATCTAATCTAAGCAATATTCTGAGTAACACCATGAACAAAAAACTGTAGGAGAGCAAAGTGGCATTTATAAGTTACAGTGTTCAGAATGTGACGCTTTCTATATAGGTCAAATGGGGAGGAATTTGAACATCAGACTTAAAGAACACCAAAAAACAGTTTTAGACAATAAAGCGTCCACTGGGATTGCTGACCATTGCATCAAATATAACCATTATGTACATAAATAAGGATTATCGCTGCTCCATAATGGCAACAAAGGAAGAAGATTATATCTATAGGAAATCCTCGAAAACAAGAAAGCTACGGGGAACATAGTTAACGACCAGGTGTGCTTTGAAAACATACCAATATTTAACGGCATCCGGGAAAGCCGTGTAATGAATAAACGAGCAATCCCACCACCATTATCAATTAAGCGCGTTTAGTATTTAAGTTACGCAATCTGAATTTGTATTCAATTTTATCTCTCTAGAGAATGGCAACAGTGCCGAAACAATTGTAGAGCAATTCTATAAAACTTGTGAAACTTTACCAAGTGTTTTCTTTATTAACCTAAATAAGTACTTACTAAACTCATACGTATAACTTATCATTTAACTTGGGAACCTAATATTTTATCTAAATGATACATCGTGGCATATGGTTTTCATATTTTATATTACAAATGAATGATTGAATATTATAAACAAATTGTACTCAATGTTATTGCCCATACACATGGCTAAGCATGTCTAAAGCTTAGAAACAATATTTGTATATGCCTACAAATCCGCATTTTACCGATACACAACCATAATAAAAATTTATATTTATCCCCTTATGCGACCCTGCAGTATATTGTCAATATCTGAAAATATAAAATTTTACGTTATTTCACTATAGAGCATACGAATACGATCCGCTTGGAAAATATAGTACAGTGATATTAGGCCTCGCGATGATATAAAGTGATTTCCAGCATTCACCTGCCACAAATGCGAGTATTCACTTTGCCATGTGCATGCTATACACTGCCAACGAATTATTGATTCCCGCGGCCAATGGATCAATCGGTGCATAATTAATCACACTAATTGGGCTGCACTGTTTCGTTACGGGATGAAAATTTCCACATACTTGTCGGTCATGCGTCAACTGCATGCCCGGGATCGGCTTGTTACGTCATATATTAAATAGTTTTTGGCGAGGTGCTCTTTACCACATAGTCATGGTGTTAGAGTTAATAACGTGGCTATTTTCATGCCATAAAGCAGTGAACTTTTCCGACTCGTGGCGCGAGTTGTACTAACGTTTTCCTGATCATAAATATAAAGATCATAAAAAAGATAAACATAAAGAAAACATATGTTTATTTATTTATTTATTTACGGGACCATGCCCATTAAAACAATAAACAGAAAGAGAGAAAAAAGAAAGAAAAAATACAACAGCAAACGTAAAAAACAAAGTAGCAAAAGCACAAGATACAGAAATTACATTGCATTCTTGATATGTTTAGACGAGATGTTGAAACATGAATGTTTCAAAACAAGTGAATGTAATACAATTTGGGAACCACTGCCATAGAGAAAGCCATTATTGGGGCGGTACTCTAACATAGAGCTCCCAAAACTTAACACATGTAACACAATTTGGGATCCATTGCCATAGAGAAAGCCATTATTGGGGCGATACTCCCAAACATAATATATAGTGTCATTTACGGAAATACTGCAGATTTTGTTCACAAAACGTAATAAAACATATTATTACATTTAAATTTCGCAAATACAATATAATAAATGCAAAAAAGCTAAAGGTTTTCATTTCATTCATGAGAGAAATTATGAATATTTTTAAAATTGTCTATTTGAAGTAAAAATTTCGGAAATTATTTTGTCCTCAAAAATTACTAAAGATAAGTGCTCAGAGTGGCTTCTCAAAAATAATAGGCTTAGTAAAATGTGTTCAGAATTGAACGAGCAACCTGAATATATAAAAATATACAGGGTATTGCATTTAAAATAACAAAGTTGATGACCACTTCCGATAGAACCCAAAGTGATAGGTTTAGCAAAGTGTGTTCATAATTGAACGAGCAACCTGAATATGTAAAAATATACACGGTGTTCCATTTAATAGAACAAAGTTGATAACCACTTCGGATAGAACCCCATGTGATAGAAACATGAACGTATTTTATTCTGGTAGATCACCGAATCATGGTAGATCACCAAATCATGGTAGATCATGATGTTTATGTGAATATGTAACAAATTATTTCATCAGGAACCCCAAAAACTTCTAAACAGCGACTTGCGTGGTACACCTTGTATGTAAATGCATCCAAATTTTCAGCATTATTTATATGTACAGTTTATATGTAGTGTTATAATGACATAATAAAAATATTGTTTTATTAAATATTGCTAAATCCAAATTTGTTTGCAGTTTGAGTATTTTTTTAGTTTATACATTAACTTTTAATTTTTTTTACCTCTTACAATTGTTTGAAAATTTGGGAAATATGCTGAAGCTAGTTTTATATAAGTTTTGATAATTTCAATGCATATTTTGCAAATTTTCAATTTCCACAAAACTTCTTGTAAAATTCATTGAAACTCATCAGATTTTATTGAAAAAAAACTAGCATATTTATTTGTACATTATGATAATATATTTTTAATAACATTTGATTTTTGAGTGCGTCGTACAACATTTTGAAAATTTGTGGAATATTCTAAACTTAAGTTTATACATATTATGTAGACTATTTTTAAAACATTTAAATAATTAAATTCTTTGGCAATTTTATTAAATTGTAACATTGGTTGTAACGACGTTGTGATAATTTAAATGAATATTATGGAAATTTTCAATTTGTACAAAACTTTTTTTAAATTTATTGAACCTCGTCATATTTTATTGGAAAAAAATAAGCATACCTATTTATTTGTATGTTGTGACAATTATCTATTATTATTATCTTTTGACTTGTTATGTGCGTCGTACAACTTTTTGAAACGTAGGGGAATTTATTATAATATCTTTTTAATAACATTTGATTTTTGTGTGCGTCATCTAACATTTTGAAAATTTTAGGATTATTGTAAACTTATGTTGATGCATATTGTATAGACTATTTTTAAAACATTTAAATAATTAAATTCTTTTGCAATTTTCGTAAATTATAACATTGGTTGATACGAATTCTGGACGTTGTGATAATTTAAATGCGTATTATTGAAATTTTCAATATGCAAAAAAACTATTTTAAATTTATTGAATCCATCACATTGTATTGAAAAAAAAAATTAGCATACCTATTTATTTGTGAAGATTGTCAATTTAATAGCCAGCATCATTGTCAACGATCGAATCGGTCAAGGCACTTAGAGAAGAAGAAGATTTATTTGTATGTTGTGACAATTATTGAAAATTACACAACTTTTTGAAAATTAGGAAAATTGATGATGATATTTTTCAATAACATTTCATTTTTATGTGCGTCATCCAACATTTAGAAAATTTGAGGAATATTCTAAACTTACGTTTATACATATTGTGTAGACTATTTTTAAAACGTAATAATATATAAAACATAAAAATAATTAAATTCTTTGGCAATTTTCGTAAATTGTAACATTGGTTGATACGAATTCTGGACGTTGTAATCATTTTTATGCATATTTTGGAAATTTTCAATTTGCACAAAACTTTTTTAAAATTTATTGAACCTCATCATATTTTATTGAAAAAAAATAATTCAGCATATCAATTTATTTGTATTTATTCGTATGTTGTGACAATTATCTATTATTATTAACTTTTAACTTTGTTTCTGTTATTTTTATACATACAATACTATAAAAAAAGCGGAACAACTCTTTAAGCAATTTTGCCTAAATTTTAGCTGATTAACTCTCAAAATTATAAAATGACTCATTTAGAGGACATTCAGAAAACTAGAATTTGAACGAATATTGAAGAAGGAAAAGTACAGTTGCACAAAAGTGTCTCGTTTTTTTGTCTAGTAATGTATTTTGTAGACTTCTTTAAAAATATTTAAACAATTAAATTCTCTAGCAGTTTTCGTAAATTAAAACATTGGTTGATACGAATTCAGGACGTTGAGATAATTTATATCTATGCATACTTACACTTATGTTGACGACATAATATACAATGTATGTAGTGCTATAATGTATTTATGTCCTTAATGTTGTACATATCTTCAGTGGTAATAAAACTTAACTTTATTTTACTTTACTTAAGTTTGGAAATTTTCAATTTCCACAAAACCTTTTGGAATTTTTTTTAACATTGAAAGTCGTCTTATTTTATTGAAAATAAATTTAGCATATTTTTTTTTATGATATGATAATACTTTATATAATTAACTTTTGATATGTTGTGTGCGTCGTACAACTTTTTGAAAATTTAAAGGATATTCAAAAAGTTAATATATTGCATTTGTAGATTTTTTGAAAATTTATTGAATATTCAAAAACTTTTTATATAGCTTTTTTGGACTTTTTTAAAAACAATTAGTCTACGGCAATTTTCGTAAGTTGTAACATTGGTTTACATAAATTTTGACTGTTGATCATTTAAATTCAATTTCCATAAGACTTTTTGTAAATTTCTTCATTGAAACTCATCCTATGTTATTGAAAAAAGAAACTTTAAGGTATTTATTTGTACCATATGTTGTCATAATTATTTTGATAATGTGATGTAGTTTTCTATAATTTTCCGGTTTTTCATATTCCTCGGTTTTGAAACCCTTTTATTAAGTTCGTAAAATCTCCAGTAGTGTTTACAATTTCACAATCTTTAAATACTTGGACTTCTGACTTTTATTTTATTAATATAATTAATTAAAGAAAACAAAATAAAATCTCCGTATTTTATTTTCTACAATACTTTCACAAGGTCCACCTCATAGTAAATAATTATAAATTATTATTTGATATTACAATTAAGTTTTCTTCGATTTTCAAGATTTTTGTTAAACCTTTTTTTTACATTTTCATTGTGTTCTTATATTTCTGTCAAGTAACATTTAGAAATAGTTTTCAAACGTCCAGTTATTTCTAGGGTTTTCAGTTCTGATGATTTTATTCCATTTTTTTGCAATTTGCACATATATTCTAGGTTATTTTTTGTTAACTTACACTTTCATTAAGTGGTTTACATAGATGCATTAGAAAATTTATTTATGAAAATTTCAGACAATTGGGCTCATTTTTACAATTTTCTGGTAGACATAAACTGGTAACAAACTCTCTACTTGCAAAATTTGATATTTTCAATAGATTTACCGTAATTTGCATAAATTTTCTGCAACATTTATTAGCTATTTATACACCAAGGGCGGTACTACGGGGATTACGCCCTAAGAACGATGAAATTCAGCTCGAGGGCTTACGCCCTCTTATTATGTCCCGGTTGTTATGGACATCTTTACATATCTCGTATCCTAGGAGTTATCATTCAATAGAAATGTGAAAATTAAATTAATTTTATCACTTGTTACAGTTCTACGATTCTAGGGGTAGATATAGTTATTAATATCATTAATAGATGATAATAGACATGTAACACTAGTCCGGGCGGCCATAAACTTATGAAATCATTTGTGGCCCTTCTGACAAAGAGTTTGGAGACCTCTGATCTAGACCATCTTGTGCTAGGGATATATTTCGTACATTAAACTCTTTTGCCTGTAAAACACAAATCATATAAATGACGCGGAAAGACCGCAGTTCGATGGGCAATAAATTGTCGGTAATACTACTATAAATAGATCTTTTCTTCTATATTTTAATACATATTCCAGCTGCTGCGGTAAATTGCAGTCGCAATTAACGATCTGAAATGTTTGGAAATTTTGCCTCTCATCACTTCATCCAGGTCGTGATCTTTTCAAGTGCACGTATAAATGTATAACAGGACTCAATTTTCCTCAACAAGGAAACATTTTTATATAAGGTTAATTTTAGAATTTTTAAGAGGAGATTAATAATTCAATTATCAGGAAAATTACAATATAAAGTTAGGCATTTCCAGTTTCAGGGTTGCTTCAAAGAAACTGTACTTTAACTGTGCTGTAAAATAACTGGAAAATCTTGCCATACTATTCTTGGACTTATAATGGCAAACTTTCCAAACAACATACATTTTACTGCAAAATTCTAAAAGTATTCAAATACGTTATATATTGTGTTTATATAGTTATTCCTTGTGAAACGGCCTCTATTGCATGTTTGCATATATTGCAATGAAAATGCAAATAAATAGCATATTATAAGATATTTTATGAATATAAATGATTTTCATTATTATTGGTATTATTATTATTATTATACTCTTGTTCGACAGCTATATAACTCATTTTTATTTAGGTCATGTTATAAATCTCAAGTAATATGTATATTTTATAAAATACGTCCAAAGAAATGTTATTATAATTATTATGATTATTGTTGTTGTTATTATTATACTTATTGCAACGTAACATTAAACATGGAAAATGTGATATTGTACATCTATAATATGGTGCCGCTTTAGGAAATAAGTTATTCAGTTTAGTTTATTCTCCCACAAAATAAACTTAGTTTTTACAATAAATATCTACTGGCAAAAAAACATAAATTTGTTTCATAGAAGTAACCTGAAAGTATTAAAAGGTTTATTAAAGAATTTTTACTTAAATATTAGAGAATTAAATCGTTGCCATTCAGTAATAAGTGATGAATAATGCCATAATTATACTTGTTTGTAAAATCCTAAAAAAAATATCGTTCAGTTAAAAATAATAAAAAAGTAACATGCTAAAACTTACATTATATTATATATACACATTTTCAGAAAATAATAATATTTTCTCCGTCTCACGAAAGCAAATCCCCAATCCCAGTTTTTGCGTATTTGTTGTTTCTGCCTGTTTGCTTTGCATGGCTTTGATCGTCACGACTCTCGAATATCGTAGGAAATTTGCACACACACTCTACAGTGTTTGTTTACACCCATCTACTTGCCTCAAGTTTTGAAACAAGCTATAAATCCTGCGGTTCTAACCATTACTACTAGACTCAACAGTTACTTTTAGTAAGCACAACACAACTCACAAATCCGAATAAGGGTAAATTTCACAGAGATATCGTGGAAAGAGATACACTGGATACTCTCTACGTTGAAATAAATACATTTAAATAATTCATTTTAATGATATCTTGTATAAAAACGTAAAAAATAGTGCAATACAATAAAAATTTAAACCATATGTGCAATATAATTCCAATGATTAAATAATAATATTATTGGTTATTTCATATTATGAAACTGAAGTATTTCTTCAGAACTCATAGCAAAAATAATAATAGTTAATAATAATGATCACAAAATGATTAATGCATGAATGGAAATAGATTTGGCAGATACTTGTTTAAACTCCATTATTATGACTGGGTAAATAACGCACGTTTTGAGTTAAAAAAAATAAATTATTGTCTGCGACATGTTTCGACACACAGTATCTTCATCAGGCAGATGAATAATGAATTCATTTAACGAGCGTTATTTACCCAGTCATAATGCATGAATAATTTTGATAATATTAATTGTCTTTCAAATGCAGTTACTACAAGCACTGCCTTTGCAAGTGAATTTCATGTATCTGATTATTTTGGTAATATGATCTGTTATTCGTACGCTATTCGTACAAACAAGACATTTGCGAGGGCATTTCATGTATCTGCACAGTCCTTAAAACCTTCCTGTACATAAGTATAACGTATAAAAATATCAAGCCTAGCTGTAAGATTTAAGCACCTGCATCTCACTGCATACTTCTGCAATCGGATAAGTTAAATGTACTAAAGTTTTGAGTTGTTTAAGTTTCTCAATTTCCTTAATCGAGTAAATGCATTATAAGCGAATATTCAATTATTGCAAAGCATTTGAGATATATGATCACTGTACAAATACTGAACTATTATATTAAACTTACTCAAAGTGTGTCTTAATTTTAAACTGAAATTACACATATCTGCAGTGTAATTCAAACTTGGACGACACAGCAGATAGTTTTCTGTAAATTATACTTTGTAAACAGCATGCTCAATATTTCTTTTAAGATATTCATCAATATAAATGTACTGGCAGTAAAGAAATACTTCTAATTAAGGCTATGAAATATAGTTATATGCACACAGTTGTGCTTTAATATAGAAAAACTGAAGATATTCACACCTCTTGAATATAGGCCGAGAGACTGAAACAATTGTATTTTCGTATAAATAAGTAAAACTTAAACCCAGAGTTTTTATTTATATTTATACAAAGTTATATTTTCGATATATGTAATTTTTGTATTGGTTCATCAGTTCTGTAGATAATATCAAAATGTATAACTTGATTGTAACGAACAATTATATTTCTAAAAAGTAACAGTTGATCAGCAGTAACAGAAGGTATTTTCAGTACCAGAAAATTCAAGATTAATAACTAATTGATCATATGAACAAATATATGGAAAAGTACTGAGGTGTCAGCATCAGATTTTTTACTGTTAATTTTTTTAAATAATAAAATAATTCTTCACATTTTTATTTTATTACAGGGGATTTTCAATCATCCGAAGCATTTTTCAAGTACAGTATAAACCACGGCTATTCGCGTCTCCCAGGAGACGTTTAAGCGGTTAAAAATGTCTCCATATATTTCAAGCGGCATTTTCGTTGCATGACTCCAGAACGAGATTATATGCTAATGTGATAGGACCCACCAGAAGTAAATAAAAATGTCTGGTCCGGGAAAATAACACCACGCAAAATAAAAACGTATTGCGCCTCGGTTTATGCAGGATGCAGTTAACTGAATATTGACTCCATCTTTATAGGCTACTGCTCCCAATATGTCGCAGGATATTTGTGTGTTACATTATCCATGTGTAAAAAGGGTGCCATCAGAAAATTTCAATAGGGAAAAAGGCTTCAATAATAATATTACTTGTGAAAATACAAAAAATTAAATGCAAAATAAAATAATGCAGACGAATTCTTCACGTAATAAAAAAAAATCACGTACAGGATGATAAAAATATAATGTTTCTTAAGTAAAGTTTTATATGTATATTGACATATATGATAACATTACATAATTTAAGTACATAATTACATTTTAAATAATGTACATAATTATTATTATTATTGATAATATTGTTATATTTGTTCTAACGATCGATCAAAGATGTAATTTTCCACGTAAGAATCATTTATAAGAATAAAAATTGATTGTTCGTGATTATGATTACATCAAATTTTTATTTCGTTCAAAAACATTCCATTTTCTTAGCAACTCTGGTGAAAAACAAAATAAAACAGTTATAAAACCAAAATAAGGGATATGAAGTCGAAATACATTTGACACTAATTATTTCTCTCCCTCATCTCTATACTCTACCTTTCCGGTGTTGTCGAACTTGGGTGCACCTTTACAAGAAAGAACCGATCAGCGTCGAAGGGGGCGGTCTATGGTTGTAGATACGGGTCGTACGCCCGTAACGAGTTGACCTACAGATAGGAGGTGGTGTAAGTACCACTAGCGAAAAAGAAAAAGGCTAAATCTTACCTAAAGAACGATAACGGCCGCAAAGTTTAATGATTCTATGGATAATTAATCCAGCACTCTGCTGACGTTGGGGGAGGGTAACAGCAAACCACACACACTCCAACAATATCACGCCTTAATAGGGGTTGTATATGCCGGAAATTGTGCGAAATTTTGTCCTTGACAAAACTTACAACCTGACAGGCGTGTAGACTACGATCACGAATTCGAACTCGAATGGCTATTTTCGAGTCCCGTTATTTGCGAGTTCGAGAGAAGGGGGAGAACGGAGGGGCTTGCTGTCAAAGTGTTAAGTTAGGGCACCGCACAATCATGCACGCAAGCGAGAAAAAATACGTTACAGACAAACTAAAATAAATTATCAACATGTAATTTATTTTAGGCTTGGCATTAACCAAAGCGATAGATTACTTGTTTATAAGTTTACTCAAATTACAATTGTAATTTCGCGAAAACTTTCCCTAGTTATCTAATATTTAAAAAAATATTTAGATTTATCGATAAATAAATCAAAATCTATTCTTGACTTTTAAATCAAATTGTTGGGTGTATAATTTTGTGAATTCTTCTCTAATTTTAAATATTAGATGTAGAATCATAGACAAACTTCCTGGCTTTTATAAATTCTCAAATTTAATTTTGGGATTTTGGATCATGTTTATAGTAGTGGTAGTAACAATATTTTACTGACTATAGACCTGCGGTCTTTTCGCCTACTACATGTTTATATTTTATGAATTTTTGTGAATAGAGTTGTTTCATTAATTTTCCTGTAATTTTGTGAAATTCTTTCAATTTTCAAATAAGTATGCTCTTAAATTTAATAAAGATTCTTGATTGTTTTTGTATGTTGACGCTTCAGTTACGCTTGTAATTTTGCGAAAATTTTCGCTAGTTTTAAACGTTAGATTTTGATTTATAGATAAATGCCCAATATATTTATTGGGTGTATAATTTTGTGAAAATTGTCTCTAAATTCAAATATTATATTTCGAATCGTACATTTATTTAGCTTTATTAGCTTAATTTCCAGAAAATTTAGAAAGATTTTTGTAACTTACTCAGAAATTTTCGCTAGTTTTAAATGTTACATTTCGATTTATAGATAAATGCCCAATTTAATTGTTGGGTGTATAATTTTCTGAATATTTTCTCTAATTTGAAATATTAGATTTCGAATCGTACATACAGTTTTATTGCTAGAAAATTTAGAAAGATTTCTGTAACTTACTCAGAAATTTTCGCTGGTTTTAAATATTAGATTTTGATTTATAGATAAATGCCCAATTTAATTATTGAGAGTATAATTTTGTGAAAATTTTGTCTAATTTTCAAATAAGTATGCTCTTAAATTTAATAAAGATTCTTGATTATTTTTGTATGATGCTTTTTACGGTTGAAATACACGTGTAATTTTACGAAATTTTCGCTAGTTTTAAATGTTAGTTTTTGATTTATAGCTAAATGCCCAATTTAATTGTTGGGTGTATAATTTTGTGAAAATGTTCTCTAATTTCAAATATTAGATTTCGAATCGTACATACAGCTTTATTGCCATAAAATTTAGAAAGATTTCTGTAACTTACTTAGAAATTTTCGCTTGTTTTAAATGTTAGATTTTGATTTATAGATAAATGCCCAATTTAATTGTTGAAAGTATAATTTTGTGAAAATCTTCTCTAATTTGAAATATTAGATTTCGAATCGTACTCACGGTTTTATTGCCAGAAAATTTAGAAACATATCTGAAACTTCTAGTATATCTATTTGTGTTGTTTTCAGTTCTAATGTTTTTTTACATATTTTTTCTAAATTTGTTATATTTTTTTAAATTACACTCATTAATTGTTAATTAAAAAATATTTTAAAAAAATTCAAAACATTGAGATAATTTAAAAATATATCAGGAAGACATATTTCGTAAATTTTCGAATCCCAAAATTTTATATTTTTAATAGATTTTTCGTAATATTCATAAATTTTCTGCTTTGCTTGAATACGATTTATTACTAATTATAGTTATTCGAAGACTCCAGGTGTAGATATATTTTTATCATTTAAAGATAAAAATTTAAAGATACAGATAAAAGTAGTAAGGCCAGCCCAGTAGAATTTTCTAAATTCCTAAGTGACCCTTCTGCCAAAAAGTTAGGGACTGCTGATCTAGACTATCTTCTACCAGATATTTATTTTGAAACAAAACACAAAATTTAATCTAGATTATGTCTCTTTATAACAATTCTCGGTAAATTTTATATTTTTTAACTTAAAAAAGTTTCTTAAAATCCCCTGAAAATATATATCAAAATTATTAAAAAAACTTTCAAGTTTCTTAAATGTCTTTACCAAGTTTATATATTCTTTTACAGATAATGAGAAACAGTTAAAATCTTCTGAATGGTAAACTTATAATGCTTACTAAAAATATAGACGAAACTAGCTAGTAAAGTAAAGAAGACGCAATAAAAATAATAAAAACAAGAAAAGATCTTTATACATAAACTACCTGTAAGTACTCCAATTAGGAAAATAATAAACAAAATTATAATAACTGGTATCCAAAATGGATGAAACTATAACAAAAACATTGTAACAACGTTGTAAACATTTTTTAAATTACACTTTCATTAATTTTTAATTAAAAAAATAATTAAGAAAATTTCATAACATTGCGTTAATTAAAAAAAATCCGGTAGACTTATCTCGAAAATTTTCTAATCCCAACATTTTATATTTTTAATAGATTTTCCGTAATTTTCATATATTCTCTGCTATTTTTGCATACAATCAATTACTAATTATAGTTCTCCTAAGACTCCAGGTGTAGATATATTATATCATTTAAAGATACAGATAAAACCAGTAAGGTCCGCCCAGAATTTACTAAATTCCCAAGTGACCCTTTTGACAAAAAATGGGGACAGCTGATCTAGACCATCTTGTGCTAGATATTTATTTTGTAAACCAAACATATTTGTCTGTAAAACAAAAAAATTAACCTAGATTATGTCTCTTAATGACGTTTCTTTGTGAATTTTATATGTTTTAACTAAATAAAGTTTCTTAAATTCCCCTAAAATCAAAATATTAAGAAAAAAATTCAAGTTCCTTAAACTTTTTTATCAAGTTAATATAGTTTTTAACAGATCATGAGAAAAAGTTAAAATCTTCTCAATGGTAGACATCTTAACTTCACTTCTTGTTCAACTTGTTCTAATAATTCATTTTTTTTTTCTGGTTTCTTAAACCTCATTAAGCATTTCATATACATTTGTTTAATATAAATTCAATTTTTTTAATATTGTTTTAGATTTTGAAGACTTCAACATTACACAATCCAAACAAACTAAAGGGCAGCGATGGATGAACTTTACTTTACTGCATTTTTGTACGATTATTTTACGAACTATGTGGTGACAAAATAAATGTAAGTTGCAAAATTTTCATCAATCATTTTTTTACAATTTTGCAAAAAAAATAATAAAATATGTACAAATATCGAGAGTTCATTGACATTTTAAGGATTTTAAATTAATTGCCCGTCTTCTAAACATTTTATTTAGACAGTTTTCTAGTTGAGTTCAGTTTCTACATAAATTAACTACTTATATAGAAATCATAAAAAAACATACACTTTCTCAATACTTTAAGACCTACGTGGAATTTTGGATAAAAGTCATTAACTGCTATTTTTTTTAGTGTTTGGGTTAGAAACGATATACTTCCCTAATTCTTGTTTGTAATATTTATTTAGTTCTACAATTTATATTTGCAACCGGTTTCGACTCTATTTGGAGTTATCATCAGGCAAAAATTGTCAAAATCTATATGAAGGTATTGCTTGTTGACATAATCTGCAAACTGAATGGATGTTTGATAATTTAAATTTTACTATTTACTATAGTACTTAAGTATAGTTACTATATAGTTACTTAAGTACGGGTGCAGTTATTTTTTTTATTGTGTGACATTATTAAGGCCCGTATCTATTGTCCGTACTTGAGCATGAGTTGGACTCAAGTCGTATATTTGCATATATTTGGTTGCGTTTCGTGCATAAACGATTATAGAAAATACGCAACCAAATATACGACTCGAGCAGAACTCATGCTAAAGTACGGACTGAAGATACGAGCTTAAGGGCCATATCTATAGTTCGTACGTGAACTTGAGTTCCAGTCAAGTTGTATATTTGGTTGCGTGTTTTCTGTAAACGTTTATGCAACAAGCGCAATCAAATATACGCAAATATGCGACTTGAGTCGAAGTCATGATCAAGTACTGACTATAGATACGGGCCTAACTGATTTAAAGAGTTTCTACAATTTTGAAACTTAAGACTTATAAATAAATTACAAAATCTTGAGTTACGTGTGTAATTTTCTGTATATCTTCTCTAATTTTTAAATATTACATTTAGAATTGTAGCTAAGTATCTTAATTTTATAAGTTTTTAAATTTAATATAGATTTTGGATTTAAAACATCTAAAATGGTTATAATATTTTAGAAGGAAGCAGTAAACACTACCTTTAAAATTTTTGGTTCCTTGAACCTGTTTTAACAGTAAATTTCATTTGTCAGATTATGAAGAAGTTTACAGTTTTTAAAATATTGAGTTTCTGAATTATTGTACAGTAACTTATATAATATAACTATATACACCATATAACTATAAATTGTATGGAGGCAATTTCAAAATAATTTTAAGCAATTTTGGAAAACGTTGATAAGATATAAGATAAAACTTTCGTAAGTTTATTGACTTTAATTTATAGATTGTAAACAGTTTACTTAGCAAATTTCAGTCTTTACTTAGATAGAATTTCTTAATTCTCAGTCTTTTTCAGTTTTTACATACATAAATAATTTGTCGATGTTTCACCTCCGTGAAAGTTTGTGAATAATATTTGACTTGAATGATTGATAGAATTTGATTTGAATGTTATTAACCGATTTCCTAAAGAATTTATATTTTTTTTGTACTTTTGCACTTATGGATAATGAACAAATCACCAAGTATTGCATTTTATGTGTTATTTTTTGACAATTTTCTCTCATTTTGAAATATTGCATTTTGAATTATAGATAAGTTCCTGGATTTTATATGTTCGTAAATTTAATACAGATTCTGTGTTATATTTGGATTTGTTTTTTTTTTTTTTATACTTTGATTAAAGATTTTTAAACTTTACTGAATGAAAACCTTAAAAAGTTCATGTTCGTGTAACTTTATTTTAGTCGTAAGTGAAATCTCAATGCAAATTTCGGCAAAATTGGAAATTTAAATTAATGTTTCTAGTCTGAAACATTCAGACTTAATTTTTTTAAAGTGAAGTCTTAGTGCAAATTTTGGCAAAATTGTAAATAAAAATTACTGTTTCTAGTCAATAATTCTATGTTTAATCCACCACAGTTCCTTTTTTTGTACATTTTACGTTTGAAATATATCCCAAGGAAAAAAATGGCTAGGCCTGATTGCCCAGCAGCTAATTTTTATTTAATATTATAATATTATTAATGATTAATATAATATTTGCAGTAAAATTTCGTTGAAATTGTTTCGAATAGAGATTTTATAATATTAAGGTGTATCAGCCAGCCAATAATAGATTTTATTAATATTTCCACTACATATATATATAAACAATCTTTATAATATTAATTATATTATATTAATTATATTAATATTATAATATTAAGGTGTATCATTTTGCTGGAAACAAATAACATTACTTAAAAAGATCAATATCTTCCTAATTCGGCATTGAAATGCCGATACGATATGATTACAACCCTCGTATTTATCAATTTAGAATTAATCAATATTTAATATTCTACGTTTCATCTATATAGATATTTAATGATGTTAGTCTTTTGCTACGCGTGAATCTCCCTGCGTCCTGTGTTTATTAATTATTTTGGAAAGAAATGTGTTAAATTATTAATGCCAGGCGGCTTGTGAAAACGCGAATTAAACGCCCTGGCTGCGCCCTTAATCAAATTAAAAATAATTAGCTAAAAATGTGTCGCATCTCAAGTTTCATTAAGTGCGCTTTGTTGCGTGCTCCTGGAGTTCATCCGAAATTAATTCCTGGCGAACTCGGTAATGAAGCAAAGCGACATTGTGGAACTTCATTTATACATCGCCGTGTTTCAACTTTCGGCCCCAAAACTGGCGTCGCGGCGCGGCGATGGGGCGGCGCATAATTCAGAGATTACAGGTTGATTCAGTTATCTCGGCCTTAATTAGATGAAACAATAAGATACGTTGCTCTTATACCGACTCCTCTTGGTAATCAAGACGAACAAAGGGAATTTGCGTCCCATGAAATCGTCCTCGGTGACACTTTGATTTAATTGTTCATGTTTTAATGAGGCTCCGCAAATTAGCTAATATTTGATATTACATGCAGTGGATGGTAAAATGGCTTCGCGTTACATTCTAAATAATATTGAAATAAGTGATGTCTGACTTCATGAAATTATTTAATTACTATATATAAATATATAAACATATTACAGGGTAATAGTTGAAGCATTTATAGTATTTTACATTACAAGCAGAGTAAAACAGTTTTTACTGGCGATAGGAGGATTTGACTGGCCGATAGGCGAGCCTGTCCTCTTCCTTGAGCCAGTAAAAACTGTTATCCTGCGGGTATTGTATAATTTTGCGCTCGTATTATAAATTGTATAATGCAAAATTGAGCGAGAAAAAGAACTGTCAAAGTTAACGAGTATTTATTTACCGATCTATACAGATTAAAACTTATATTCAATATGCAGCGAAATAGACCTAGTGGATTCCAGCAAAGAAAAATCAAGAAATCAAAAGAACTTGATCGCGAATCGTTATCTGGATACATTTTTAAGTATGTAGCACCTTCGGGTTCATTGGTATCAAATACAACACAGCAAAATGTTGAAAGTGACCTTCTTGATGAAACAGATGATGTAGAAAGACAGTGCCAAAATGTATTTAATGGAGGGACGCTGGGAAGAGAGCCTAATATACAAGGCGAAAGACAAGGTAGAGGAGATCAACATCAAGATGGATATGACCAAGAAAAAGGACGGAATAGCGACATTGAAGAAGAATCAGAGCAAATTGAAAACGATGAAGAAGAGCTACATGATAATAACTAAACAAATTTATCTCATTTAACTCGTTTCAATATTGCTACTTGGCCAACACCAATGACTGATGATTTTACAGTTGAAATTGGTAAAACGAGAAGTGAACCCTAGCAAAATAGAGATGGCCCTTTTTTAGATACAGTTCAAAGATCTGGAGATAAAATAAAAGGAAAGAGCCGACCTTTCAATTTAGAATGGTTTCATAAAGCTTTACCAAATAAAGAAAAAGTACTCAGAAAATGGATGGTATACTCTCCAACAAAAAACAGTTTATACAGTTTTTGCTGCAAACTGTTTACGCACCATGAAACAAAACAGAGTTTTACCAACGGGTTTAATTCATGGTGGAAACAAAATCCTAAAATGTCTGAATACGAGAATTCTGAGAACCATCTCTCCTGTTTTAAAAAATGGAAAATCTAGGAAAATGGATTGAGGCTGCAAAAAAACATTCATCATGAACATCAAATGGTCTTTGACCAAGAATAAAAGAAATGACGTGACATTATGGCGTCACCTTTCAGATGTTATTCCGTTCCTGGCACTCCAAAATCTTCCTCTTAGGGGGCATAGACAGCGGGTTTCATCAGACAATAGGGGGAATTTCTTATAATTAGTTAATCTATTGCCAAAATATAACCCAGTGCTAAAATAGTATATGATAAGAATTTAACATTTTATTTGTCCAAAGACATTCAAAATTAGTTCACCAGATTTTTGGGAAAAGAGATTAAAAAAATTACATTGTGGGCGACATAAAAAAAGTTAAATATTTTGGAATTATATTCTATATCACTCCAAACATATCACATTTTGATCAGATGAGTTATGTATTCTGTGAAATAATAATAATAAAGTTATGTAATGTTCATATTGAAGGCAATCAAGTATAAGTGAAAGAATCATTTCTAGGTTTCTTCCCTATAGCTGGAAAGACTGCTGTCGAACTTACTGAACATATCCTTACGCAACTGGAGAGTGATAACTTGGACATACATCTATGTCGGGCTCAAGAATATGGTAACGCTGCAACCGTGGCAGGAGTTCATGGTGGTGTACATGCGAAAATCAAAGAACACAATTCTAAAGCGTTGTATATGCCTTGTGCTAATCATTCACTAAATCTATGTCGAGTGCACTCTTTCGGGAGTGTTAATTCAAGTGTAACTTTCTTCGGAACAATAGAAAGAGTTTACACGTTCTTTTCGTCATCCACGCATCGATGGGAAATTTTATAGGAAAGTGTAGGCGTATCGGTCAAAAGACTAGTAGAGACAATATGGAGTGCTCATCACAACGCTGTTAAACCACTGAAGAATAATTTTAAGAAACTTGTATCAACACTCGAAGACATGTGTGATTCCAGCAGAGAAAACGTCGATACAAAGAAGCAGCGTCCACACTCTTACCTGCTTTCTACTTCAGTTTTTTATGCTGCCTTTCTTTTTGGTGTGAACTCCTAGACCAAGTTAACCAGACACAAAAGTATATAGAAACATTTGCCTATCGCTGGAAAAGTGTGTCGTAAAAATCAAAGCCCTAAAAAATTTTCTTCAAAGCCAGTGTATCCAAATAGTGGAAAGAGCTATTTCCTACGCAATTAAAAAATGTGAGGACTTGGATATTTCGATTAAAAGAAGAGGAAGGAGGAGATTCCGAAAACGTATGCCAGGAGAAATGGCCCAAGATTCTGCACAAACATTGCCAGAAGAGCTGTAGAGAGCTATGTTAGAATGTCTTAATATATTTTACGGAGAACTAGACCATCCTTACAGGGCAATGAATGACATTCTCATAACATTTGGTGTTGTTGAGCCTAAAACTCTGCTCACGTCAACAGAATAAGTACTTATTGGTATAGTTCCAAATCTGACAAAAATCTATAATGAATTTTCTGCAGAGGACATTATTTTGGAGATTTTGGAGATTTTGGAGATTTAAAGACTGAGGCGCTACTTGGAAGATGCCTGCATTTCTTTCCAAGAAGCGGTCCAATGGACTACCTTGGAGCTTCTGAAATTTATTGTAAAATGGGACTATTCTGAGTCTGTTCCGAGTTTAGCGCTGTGTCTAAGATTTTTTTTAACTGTTCGTGTTTCGCTGGCTTCTTGTGAAACAAGTTTCTCAAAATTAAAGTTGATAAAATATTACTTAATATCAACAATGAGCCACTTACCAGTCTTTCCATATTGTCCATTGAAAAGGAGGGGAAAGTAAAGTTTGATAATGTGATCGAATATTTTAGCAAAATAAAGTCAGTAAGGATATTTAGTATTTGTTGTTTTTCAGTAGTTTAGCATTTGGGGGTGCTCAATAGAAAACCGCCCCAGGTGCCAACCCATGCTACGCCGCCACTGAAGTTAGTAGCTTGTAATGATCTGTTTTGATAGTTTGTGTGGAGTGTCAATAAATGACACTCATTGAAAATGACGTTTACAAATGAGTAACATATAATTTTATTTAGGCGTTACACGAGATGAATAAAATATGAGGAACATTTGTGCTTGAGCCTGAATGACCAGTTTTAGAAAAGAAAAAAATAAGCACGATTTTGTGCCATCTTGATTTTTGACAGTATTTTAAGGGTTATCTTAAAGATGCAATTCCAATTAAACTTTTGTTTATATTTTAATTACCGAGAAACTTGTTTTTTGTCTGGTTTTTCTTTTGATTTATTTTTGTTATGCTTACTTTTATTTTCGACTCATAGTTCTTTCGCCAATTTATGTACACCTAGTATTTATATTGCTTTAAGTACAGACTAGTATAGCCCTACAGTTTATAACTCCGCAATAATAGAACTGATTATCGCGAATGTTAAAAGTTCATCTATCTATCTACCACACTGTACAATGTACATACATCGCTGATTTAAAAGCCGGAAGATATTATAGTTTATAGACGAACGTGTAAAGCTTTGTATTCATATAACGAGAACTTAAGATAATATTTCATGCACGCCCTGGTTTCTCGCATGATGCCCACCACTGCATAAAATACCCTATTGTTTCATAAGAGATAGTTTGCGGTGACACAGATAAAGGTGCACAGGGTATAGGCGACGCCGAGCACCAGAGTGCTATCGCTCTTAATTATTATTGCAATTATTTATCTCGTGATAGTCTGAAATTCCGCCAGAATCCCAGGATTATCAAGAAAAGTACAAAATAAATGTTTGCCTGAATATTTCACTGTAATTTAGAAATTAGAATACGTTTCATCACCATCTAGAGGTATTATAATAGTTGTTTACGTAACCAGTTATGAAAAGTGCGATATTGTTTGACGAGTGCCTCGCTTCGCTCGTTTTGCAAATTACGCGAGTCTATCAATATCGCATATTTCATAACGAGTTACGTACAAAACTTTATTTAATTCCGTCAGAATTATTGAATCTACTATTTGAAAAAGAACGTTCCTTACTACATCGTAGAATCAGATCACCTTATTCCTATTGTTTCTACGGAAACATGATTGTACTGACATGAACAAATTTGTCAGGAAACTAAAATAATTCACAAATTTAATAATAATGCAAACATGTCCTCAAATAGCGATTCAGAACTAACTTCTGATGTTGAAGACTCTGATAATGTTACCATGGGTAGTTTACTACCAGAAAAATCCAGAATTACAAAAAGTTTGAAGCTTGGTGGTAACTGCAGTTATGTAATGTCTTTACATAACTACATTACATAACTCATGCGTGACACTTATGAAAAATTTGACGTTTCATAACTTCAGGAATTGATGTAAGGTTTGTGTTTTACTGAATTAAATAAAATTTATTTAATTACAATAAAGTCAAAAAGGTAAAATAAATAAATTACCTACTGTAGAAATTAGGATACTTTACGAAGCAGCAACGGTTATTATAAACCCATTTAATCCCAAGGACTTTTGTTTTCAACTTTTTAATTTCAATTTTTTTATTTTGGCCACATTATTGGAAAATATGTCATTTGACGTGAAATGACCAAAATATGCATAATTTTCAAAACAAAACTTGAAAAAACGAGTGTGCTCAACTGAGTCTAATACTGTAATGAATATTTTATATTATATTTTACTTTCTATCGAAAGTTACAAGTTGTGCTATATTCTAAAACAACGTTTTTCGACACATAATGTTACATATTGCATTTTCGACACATCCAAATTGCTTTCGAGTGCCAAATTTGCAATGTAACTGTTTAGTTCTTCCTGCCTGTTTTTCACGTGTTTGTGGAAAATGTCCTCCTGGATGTTGAATAATGCTTTTTGGTATTGACCCATTTGATGCTTCTCATAAACTTCATTAAATCCATTTCTTTTGACCAATACATATACCCTCTAAGCATTTACCACTGTGATATTCAACATGTGGGTCCAAATACACCAATACCATGTTTTTCCTTGGATGGTCACTATGATATTATATACAGTCTAGTCCAACAAATATACTCCACCCATATAGTTGCTATAATGGCTAAAAAGTTTGGGTTGTGGAACATCAACTTTTTACCACATTTTTACTTTGGATAATGGTTCAACAGCATTAAAGTTGGTAGTCATGGTTACACCATTATTGTGTTTCCACCTAACAAAGAGTAGAAGTTTGTCTTTTTCGTAACGATACTCATAATATCCGCGTTGTTTTTGATCAGTTTTACGCTTTTCAATTGACAGTGCTGTTCTCCCTGACAGTGCCTGTGCACGAAATCCAAGTTCTCGCAGTTCATTCATAAGCTCAAAACTGCTGAAATAATTGTCAAAAAAGATTATATTATTTGTGGGGTGTTCAACATCTGTCAATAAATCTAAAACTACTTGAGAATCTAGGGAGAACCTAATTCACATTAGCAGTACGTGTCAAAGCTATACCAATAGCCAGAAGCGCTACATAACATCCAGTCTTTATATCCGAAGCGTGCAGGATTTCCCTTTATAAATTGTTTGGATAGCCAAAATATTTCACCATTGCCTCGTCTATAGAGACCTCCTCGTGCATAACACCCTAGGTACTGCTTGCAGTTTTGGTTTAATTTGTTCATTAGCGGCGTTACTTTAAACATTTTATCATTTTTATCTAGCTCATTGTTGTCTGCAAAATGTAAGTATATTTTTATTGCATGAAATCTATTTCTGGACATGCTCTTAGCCTCTTGGACATCCTCTTAGCCATGCTCTAAGAGCATGTCCAGAAATAGATTTCATGAGATAAAACAATACTTACATTTTGCAGACAACAATGAGCTAGATAAAAATGATAAAATGTTCAAAGTAAGGCCGCTAATGAACAAATTAAACCAAAACCTCAAGCAGTGGGGTATTGCTCTTAGCTACAATTGGCACAGCCAGGTCTTCGTCTATACTCCAATGAATAAAGCAGCGTTCCCTTAGGAGCTCCTGGTAACCACTGATAAGTAAAATCCCAATGCAAATTTTGATTTCTTCTATGGTAACTGAAAACTTGTGACTTCCGGCATTCATGGCGTCGTTTTTGGTTTGGTGCACTATATTTTCCATTATCGAATCATCTAAAAGTTTTTCAAAGAATTGTATAGGATTTAGTCCTCGCATTTCAGTTTTCTTCATGTGTAATCTGTTCGTGTAACAATCCGCAGAGGTTATGCTAATATCAATTATTTTATCAGACCATTTAGGTTTGTCCGGTGTCCCTTTCTTCTTCTTAGGAATAGTTTTGCGCTTTGGGCTGAAGATTGGGAAACATTGTCATCACTACTGTATATCGTGTCGGCTGAATTGGAGCGAATTATGGACAATGGAATATCGTCATCACTGTCATAAGTGTTATCAGTATCATAATGAACTTCGATATGGCCAGGTACATCAGTTGTCTAGTTTCCAAATCAGCGTCATCAACTTCCTTTTCATCTGTTAGAGCGTCTACATCAGGGGGAATTAGGATAACCTCGATATTGTAAAGACGATCATCAGTTGATATTTCATCCAAAGCTCCCTGCAGATTCTTGAATGGTTTTCTATAAAACTTAAAAGGTTTTATCTACGACTAATTTATAATGTAAATATTATACTTGACGTGTTTGCAGTATAATGCTATATACTATTCCCTTAGGGAATAATGACTAGAGATTAATAGTCCTTATTCGCTCTTGCACCCCAATTACAAAATTTCTCAAATTAAATAATACCATGGAAACAAAATATATAAACTCAAATGTGTCACTGTCAAACGCGTAGTGTTTGTGTATTTGAATTGAGATAGATGAAAATGAAGAGTATTTTACTTGTACATCTCTAGAGATTGTAGAACTGGCTATAGCAACAACATCTACCTTGATACCAGAAACATGGAAATCCATTTACAATCAAACTTACGCAACTTTCAACGAATGGCGTCTTCGAAAGAACGCAAACTCATTTTCCGAAAATGTTCTACTAGCCTATTAAGTCGTAGATAAAGTAGAGTATACAACTCAATAATGGCTATTATTACCTAGGAATATTCCTCCCTCGCCGCTTAAGCGGCTTCGTTCGTAAATATTCCTCGGGAATAATAACTATCATTATTGACTCGTGGTGTAATCTACTATTATTTCGGGAAAAACAATTATTTTGGTTGTGCAATTCTGCAAAAATAACAAACGGGCGCCAAAAATAAAAGAAACTAAACTGTACTCATTTGAGTACGTTGATCCGAAATAGGTTAAAATAATAATATTATCTATTGCATAGAATACTTTGTAATATTTGTAGATATGTTTACGTTTTCGTGGTCTAATTTTTTCTGCAAAGTTTGTCATAATGGTCAACAAATAATTTTATTTATTTGATTTGGAACATTATATTATATTCGAAAAAAAAAATTGATAATAACTTTCTGAAAAATCAATGACTGGACGGATGTTTTATTTATAACTTGAGTTAATTATAAGTTAAGTTGTAATTTTGACGTAATTTATAACTATGTAATCAATATTCACGTGAGTATTACTTTCTCGTAATTACAGGCAAAAATCATAATATTATAATTTAATTAATTAGTATCAGTATATTTTTTTTAATAAAAAATAGAATTACACCTCAACACCCAAAAAGATAAAAGAGGGAAAGATTAAGGAAGAAAGAAAGATCAATAAAGCACTTGGTTGGGTTTCACAAATTTTTAATAGAAAAACTCTACAATTAATGGTCGTTAGACCGAAACAATTGTAGAGATTTTCTATTAAAAATTTGTGAAACTTAACCAAGTACTTTATTTATACCAATTTAAAGATGTTTCACCAAGTATTAACCCCCGATTCATACAATCGAATTTAATTAATAATAAAAAAAACAAAAATTCGACGATATTGTGTATAAGTTGAGTAAAGTATAAGTTAAGTTGTGATTTTGATAAAATTCATAACTATGCTCTATTATTAATATTCACGTGAGTATTTTTGAGAACTGTGTATTAATTACAGGCAAAAACAATAAGAGTTAAATTTCTTTAAAGTTTCATATTATGATTTTTCACCCTACAAAATATGCAGGTTAGTATATTATTTATCTTAATTGAAACATGTTTGAAAAATCTATTTATACGGAAAATTGAGTCAAAATTGTTTTTTGGCGTATCCTGCCCACATACAATTTACATGCACATACACATTATTATTATTATTCCTAATCGAAATCTTCATATAGTATAGTATATAGTGGAATTAAAATAAAATGTATGTGATAACTTGGATCTTCTGTAGTATATAAATCTAAACAAATTCTTGCTTCATTATCTTATTAATTAATTATTCTGTAGTATAGTATATACATGGTGGAATTAAAATAAAATTGATGTGATAACTTTGATCTTCTGTAGTATAAACAACTAAACAAATTCTTGATTAATTTTCGGATTAATTAATTATTCTGTAGATTATAACCCAAAAATGCCTGAATTGTTATATTCCAATGAATATCTTGTCTGAATAGTTTAATAAAATATGCTTGATTCGCTTCATTCAACATTTAACTTGGAGAAATAATTCACGTCTTATCTCATTCCCATAATACCTTTCGAATATACATTACACGCTCAAAAGCGGATGACCATTAAACTTGTACACGCCACTGCATCTTTTCAACAAAGATCCTGCGTGACCACAACTTCCCATCCGATTGAATATTTATAGGGAGGAAACTTGGACACATTCAATCGACCGACGTGAATAGGACATTGTTCCAGTATTCGTCTAACTGGGAACTCTGGAACTTAGTAAAGCAGAGAATCATTAATTTATATACAGAAGGAGCCAACCAGCAAAGGGCCTCCCACTTCAGTCATTAACTAAAAGTACCATTCAAAGTAAAAATGTAAGAGTTTTCGTGAAGCAAGTATATTGATTTAATATATCATTATAGACCGCTAGTTTGGCTAACAGGTTAGAACGCTTGCTTAGCATGCACGAAGACCTGGGTTCGAGCCCCAGTACAGGTAGTATATTTGTACTGAGAAACTAGTGCCATTCGCCGTTGGGAGCTCATTAACGGCGCTCTAGAGATCGGGGGCGAATTTCTAGAGTAACAAGCCCTAACTCAATACACACATTTACACAAATCACACGGCAGAAGGACCCACGTTGGTCGATAGCCAGTTAGGGACAATGTCCTTAACAAATACAGTCACTACTACTATATCATTATATATTTCCCGGCGGATGCGGCAATTGATGTCAGATCAGGCGAGGACAGAAAGTCGAAGAATGTACGAACCGCACAAACTATTTTTTATCACATCGATATATGTTTGCAAGTTTCGTAAAAAATATGGAAGATTTAAGAAGAAATTATATGCAGTAGACCTTCAGTTATAATTCATTAGCGGCCTACCGGCCGGAGAATCGATATTCCTGGTTCTGGACAAAATATCTAGTTCCAGAATACCTTTTTAATTTCGGGCATATATTT
This sequence comes from Othius punctulatus, assembly GCA_951805005.1. Taxonomy (NCBI): domain Eukaryota; kingdom Metazoa; phylum Arthropoda; class Insecta; order Coleoptera; family Staphylinidae; genus Othius; species Othius punctulatus. Next base: position 42,631,659 of record OX638141.1, on the reverse strand, counting down.
AATCCGAAATTAAGTATTTATGAAAATGAAAAAATATTTGTTTAAATATTTTAAGGTTTTCATATTAGTCTTTTCTACTACTACAGGAGTATCGGACACCATAAAGGAGTTTCCAGGTATTTTTTGTATGGCTGCCAGCCTAATGTGTTAGTCTTATTAGTCTTAGTCAGGTCATGTTTTCCACTATTTTTCCCTTTTTTTTAATCTTTAGCTTCTAATTTTATATCATTCCATGACGTCCTTATATGTTTATGTTCTTTATGAATCTGTTTTTGCCATGTGTTTGTTGGTCTGCCATTTTGTATTTTAGCGCTTCCCTGGTGATGTCTGTATGTTCTTTCCTTAGTGTATGTCCAAACCAGTTCCATTTTCTTCTTTTGATTATAATTTTTGCTTACTCCATATTTGCCTTTTGCCACAGATCATCGTTTAAAATTACCTTGGGATATTGTATCTTATATCCATTGTATTGCACTACCTCCGCTCCAAATTATAGTATACATTTCTCTAAAATTGACAGATTATCGAGTCTTTGAGAAAAAATGAGTTTTAATTAGCTTAATACAATCTAGATACATTTTTCCTAATTGAGCCTTAAGTGGCTATACTTAAAAAAAAAGTCCATACAGGCTGCCAGTTAGAAAACGTAAAAATCTCAGAAAATCAAAACAACATCTGTTGTGACAAAACTATGGAAGAGATAACTCAGAAAAGTTAAAAGAAAAGAACTAAAAGCAAAACAGTTGACCTATAGATAGTGCATCGGAATTTTACTGTTCTTGCTGAAATTCAAAAAGTGGCATCAAATTGAAGCGGGGTGCTATTAGACAAGCCGCAAACTAGTTTGTTGTATCCCGTGAAGAATTTCCCGAATTTGGAACAGAGCCAAGGCACAGTATTATCAAGAAAATTGTTGTCCCGTTATATCTTCCAAAGAAAGAAAATGTGGCCGATAACTCATGAATCTAAATAACCAAAAACAAACGAGTGCGACTTGAGTTCTGTTTATTTATGGTAAAACCAAATGATTTTTTGAAGATATAGTCACTCTATATGACTATATAGAGTGCATATTGCTGAGGTAGCTATTGAAATAGCTCCATTGTTTAAAGTTTAAAGTTTTAAACGCATTTAAGTGCAAATAAAGTTTATGTTTCGTTTCATTAATTTTTGTAACGTCAAAATAAAAAGTTTAGTATATGTATAATAATTTGAGAGAAATCAAGAAAGGAAAATGTATACCATATTTTGGGAGTATCTTGTTTCTGAAGGTTTGTAACTTCTGCGTTGTTCTTGTAGGTGTCCACGATTCAGATGCGTACACTAGTATACTTTTGACATTACTAACTAATATTCTGATCATATTTTTCATCCCTATCTCATTTCATCTCCAAATCTTCCATAGCATGTTGAACGCTTACTGTACTTTTTTAATTCTTCTGCGTATGTCATTATTACTTCCCCCCTTTCCCATTTTATTTCACTTCCTAGGTAACATTTTTTTACCTTCTCTATTTCTTCACTTCCAATGTTCATTTGTATATTTCGTGTTTCGTTTATAGATATAATTCATTTTACCTGTCTGAATTACAAGGTGATTAATTAGTATTAATAGTTTGTACAAGTTACAATATCTTTGAGGTTTCTTCCATATTTCCACAGTATGCCTGTTTGCAAAAGTTTGTACAAGTTACAATACTTTGTATTGTTTTACATTGATCTTTAACCCGACTATATCTACCAGTTCCTTCAGTTTTGATGTTTTATGCTGTAGATTTCTTATAATTTATATTTTCTTTCAATTCCAATAAACAGACGTCCGCAAATTCAATATCTTTGAGGTTTCTTCCATTTTCACAGTATGCCTGTTTTATTATCTACTACTTTCTTCATTACATAGTCAATAATTATTAGGAATAGCATTGGTGATAGTATGAAACCGTGTCTTACTCCACTTTATATATTTATTCTCCTGGAGGTTTCTCCGTTTACTTTTTTCCTCGGAGAGTAATTTTAATAATATGCTTTGATCATCTTGAGGATTTTCTCCGATAGGCTATAGCTGTCTAGTACCTTTCACATCTTAATCCTTGTAACTCTATCGAATGCTTTTTGAAAATAAATTAATTTTGTATTTAAGGTTTTCTGCCATTCTAGTGCTTTTTCAATTATTATTCGCAATGTACATATCGTCAGCTTGGTGTTACAAGGTTGTATGTAACATTTTGTAAGATTTTTAGTATTTGGTATTATAAGATTATATGTCTTATAAGCTATCTTTTGCAAAGGTCTAATAATTTGCAGCAGTTTTCTAAACATTTTTATGTACTGTCAAAGAAGGTTGTATGTCAAATTTGGCATTTCAGCAATCAATTGCCTGCATCTGTATTATTTTGTAAGGTTTGATCATCCGGACAATAATTACGATCTTTTATAGAATCATCCCTGTCATAGTTTTTGCAAATTTGATCCATATTTCACAAGACTCTAAAAACAAAGTCGGTTAGAGGTGTATACGTCTACATACAAATGCTGAACATAGTTGTATGTAGACGTATACACCTCTAACCGACTTTGTTTTGAGAGTCTTGTGAAATATGGACCAAATTTGTAAAAACTATGACAGGGATGATTCTATAAAAGATCGTAATTATTGTCCGGATGATCAAACCTTACAAAATAATACAGATGCAGGCAATTGATTTTAAGAACTTCCAAGAATGCGCGACTTTACTTAACTATACTCTAGTGCCGTATACAAACGTTCAACAAATTAAGTTTTGCGAATCTGTATTTAATATTTACTACAAAACTTCCCTTGCAGACGAAGAATTTGTCGAACAAAGCATAAAACGAGCTATTAGTACAAAAAAAAAACGGGTGTCAACGGGTCAAACTAAGGTAGACTTCGCTGTACCCAAGCAAGCAAAGGGAACTCTTAACGAGATACCGAAAAATAAGATTGATGCAATCAAGTTAATGTACCGGTGGATGCCGTTGATAAAGACTATTTTGACGCAATTCTTCCGAAATCGAGTACTGGTGACAAAAAAGGGAAGAAAGGAAGAAAAACTGTGTAAATATAACAAATTTAAAATATTTTTATTCAGTTATTGAGTTATTGACCCCATTAAATGAGTTAATAAATAAAATATTATCTAATTTTGCAAACATTACGTACTCGTATTTTCTTTCAAAGTTGCATACTTGTATGTTACTAACGAAAAACCAAAAATTATATAACAGAGATGTATGTAATTTTCTGTTTTTTCATAACTCAAAAATTTGGAATGTTGGAAGCTTGAAATATCGGGATTATTAATACTGAAATTTGATGAAAATGTCCAAACAGAAATCAAACGAATAGGAATGGCACGGCACTTTTTGTAACACCCCAATATATAGAATCGATTTTCCCAAATTTATGAAATTTGCACCTAGCCAACGATATGTTGTCGATGCATGAGTTTCCTGGTCTATATCCTGCTTAGTTGTCCTTAATTTTTCTGGTACTCCCTTCTTCATTCTTTCCAGTAATGTTCTTGTAAGTACCTTTCTTCCTGTGCTCTGTAGTGTTATCCCTCTCCAATTTTCACATTTTGTACAGTCATCTTTTTTAGGCAGTGAGATTACGATTCCTTCATTCCATTCATTTGGTAGTGATTCCTCTTTAAATATCTTGTTGAGGAGTATGTGCATCCCTCTCCAATTTTCACACTTTGTTCTGTCACCTTTTTTTGGACAGTGTGACTACGATTCCTTCATCCCATTCCTTTGGTAGTGCTTCTTTTTTCCATATCCTGGAGAGGGATACCAATTCTCACATTTTGTTATGTCACCGTTTTTGGACAGTGTAATTACGATTCCGTCATTCTATTCATTTTGTAGTGCTTCTTCTTTCAATATCTTGTTGAGTAGTATGTGCATCATGTTATTTGCTGTCTGTCCTCCCGATTTCCACGCTTCCAATGATACCCCCCCCTCTCATTTATTGGGATGCATAATCTAGGTGTGGTTCATTTGTTTCTTCTGTATTATGTGCTTTGTTTATTTCTTCGATTATTTCTTCTTTTTTTGTTGGTATTTTATTGCCCTTTTCATCTCTAATATGCTTAGCTATTTTTGTTTTTCTCTTTACCGAAAAGGCTTTTGTTACTTCGTAAAGTGTTATGTGTCATTTTTTTAAATATTTTTCTTTATTTGTTGCAATAAAGGTCACAAGTGATGTCATATTACAACAAATAAACAGAGGGGGGGTCCTTCGTCCTCTTCTTCGTATCATATGATCTGTTGGTCTCTGTACTGTATGAGGGCGGTGATGCTTAGGATTCCAGGAGGATATTTTTCTTAATTTGTTTCTTGAAAGTTGCTAGATTTAGGGCTTTAACTGGGTTATCTAACTGGTTGTATTGTTGTATTGCGATACTTGTTATTCCTAGTTTGTGTTGTTTTTGCATACAGGTGTAGGTTCTTGTGTCCTGATTGTTTCTTGCATCTTGTGTATGTATCTCGTTGTTCGTTTTTAGAGTGATGCTGCTGTATGTTTCTTCATGTTTTATTTTGTGTATGTGGAGTATATTGGTAAACCTTATGAGCTGTTTTATGTTTAGTTCTTTCGTTTGTTTATATATTTGTGTTGTGCTTGTTGTGTATGGTAGTCTGTAAATTATTTTTAGGGCTTTGTTTTGTTGGGTCTGTAGTTTACTTATATTCTTGGTTGTTCTGTAGCTCCAAATTTTTATTGCGTAGTTGATGTTTGCCATGAAAAGTGTATGGTAAAGGGTTTTTTTTACATGGTTGGGTATATAATTTTTGATTTTACCTAGCATGTATAAAGTCTTTGAGTTTTTTGTGGTTATTTTGTTGATGTGGGGGTCCCATTTTAGGTTGGTGTTGATTGTTAGCCCGAGGTACGTGAATGGCTGTGTTTCTTTTAGTGGACGGTTTTTTAGTGATATCTGTAGCTCGGAGTTATGTGTAATCTTGCTAAATTGCATAAATTCTGTTTTTGTTTCATTTATTGTGTGGGTGTTTTCTACACACCAGTTGCTTAATTTCTCGAGGTCTCTATTTACTGTTTTGGCTAGTCTTCTGTGTTATTGTGCGAGTTTACTAGGCAGATGTATAGATTTCCTGTTATTTCTAGTTTGTGTATGTTGTTTGTGTAGATATTGAAGAGTATTGGTGGAATTATACCAATTATAATATTTGCTGGTGTTTATTTTACTGTCCGTTCCCTCTATTGTTGTTACTTGCGGTAGATTTTTTAGGTAGGATTTTATTAGGTTTGTAACGGTCCGGAAACGCCTTCGACAGAAACTGCCTTTTAATAATTAATTTGGCGCACAGACCTCCACTGTAGGCGACCGTACTCACACTTTTTTTGTTGTGGTGGCGTGTTTCCTATATGTGTGTGATTTTTAAAATCGCCGGCGAGACGCCACCATAAAGACAGAAACGAGTCGCCTTCCTGATAGTGCAGACGTGCAGAGGTCCCGTTTTAATTGGTATACCACCATCCGGTTTCCGGGATAATAAACGGGGACTCATTTAACCACCCTTTAGGGGATTGTGGCACCGAGCACAAGGCAAGGTACTATCCATACGCTCACAACATCCGAGTAAGTACTTAAACCCGACATTTTTTTTTCCTTTTCGTAAAGCCACGTGTCCGGCCATTGTTACTAAGGCCATGTGCTTTGCAGGCGTTTTTTTACGGGGTAAGGGCTGAGTAGCTCAGCCAGCCAGTTCTTGGCTAGAGGCAGTGACCATCCTGCTCTGAGGTCTGGAATCAAGTGATCGGCGTCCTCGACGCTTATCGGCCGCCGCCCGCCCAGGAGCCGAGCTCAGCCCGCCAGCAAAGTCGCAGACCAGGAACACAGGCCAGATCTTTATATTTATTTTTTGTTCTCATTTGAATTTAATTCCATTTGATATATCGTTTATTTCTTTTGTGTAAAATTTGCGTTACGTGTTTCGTGCCGTACGTGTTTTGCGATTGTGTAAGAAAAAGGTCGCTCCGACGGCCCTTTGAATCGCGCGATTAGAAGTTCGCGATATTCGGCCGAATATGGTGAACCCTGCGTGATAGGGTTGCGGACGGAGGTATTTATTTCAGGAAGCGTAGACACGGTGTCCTGTCGTTTGTGTGAATAAACGCCGATATTTTACACCACAAAATTCACACCTGTTATTTTTTGTTCCCCCCACGTTTTCTCGATCGGGCATTCTTTTCAGTTTTCAGTTCCTATTCTCACTGCGAGATTTAAATCTGGTGGTGTTGGCGCCATATGGTCAGCCGTTGCGACAGTTCGTGATTTCTGAACTTCGCTGACTGTCTGCCGTCCACCCACGCAGGTAGGGTGGAGCCTCCCTTTGCGACGAAGTAGGGACGAGGTTAAAATTACGTGGAGCCTTTTTTTAACCCCCCCACTCTCTGACACCGAGAGCCTGGCCCTCGTCACTGCTTTGAAGGGACCCTCCACTCGCTCCACGGCCTAACGCGCTGATTGCCCTTCAGGTACGTCACAGGTTTATAAGTTTGATTGGGGTATTTATTTCCTGTAGCTTTAAGTACAGGGTGTCTCTGTTGATGGGTCGAATGCTTTGCTCATATCGATGAAGGTAGTCGCTGCGTTGGTGTTCTCTTGGTTTGTGAGTTCGACGAGGTAGTCACATACTACTGTTTTTGTTCCAGTCTTTCGTTTGTAGGCTTATTGTTTTTTGCTGATTATGGAGTAAACAATAATCTGAGTTATTCCAATGAAGAGAGGGTTTTTATTATTTTTATCAACCTAGTTCATAATGTCTGTTAGATGTTTTTCCAGTCTATTTTTGATTATACATTCCAGATCTTCCCTATGGCTGATGTCAAAGCTATCGGTCTGTAGTTTTCTCTTTGTTTTCTATCTACCTTCTTATATATTGGTTCTATGATGCTGCTTCCTCCGCTTGTGTTAGTAGGTGGTCTGTTTGTTTCCTTAGATCATCTCTTGCACTTCTCTGTACTTGCTTATATTTTTCGTTGTATTTGTTTTTTAGTCTATATTTGTGTTCTAGATTTGTACTAGATAATATTCTCTGTTTAATTTTTCATCTGTCTTATATATTACCCCATATTCCCTTTGACATCCAACTTTTGTAGTTTCAGGTTCTTAATCCTATTGTTTTTATGACTGTTTCTTTTCTTGTTTTTTTTTATGTAGTTTGACCAATCAATTCAGTTACAGCCGGTATTATATTGCTACTATTCATCGTGTAGAATTTATTTACCTTTTGGTCAACAATAATGGAAAAATATATACATTTTCTGTTGGTAGTTTAGTACTTAATAAGCGCGAAATGGCCATTGACGACAATAAAGAAACATTTTCAAAACACTATAATTGATATAGTAACACTCGCACATTGTGAGAATGTCGAATAAAAACATAGATATATCACAACACAATGCCAGGTGATTTGTAGTTTCAATTACCATGCGGACAGCCCAGTTTTTCTGCCATCTACCTAAATCCTCCGTCATGAATGCCACTCCTGATGCGATTACGTCGCACATCAAACGCAGTATCACCCGGCTCTTGGCGTCTGTGAATATTCAGCACTCGAAATCTTTGTTCTTTATGTAGGTCAGTGCCTCTGTTTGCATACCCTGAAACAACACCGGAGAAACGGGTGGAAGTTTAAACCGCCCAGCGGTAACGGCTCCTCGTGGACCGAACGACTTGTCAAGAGCGACTGTAAAAGTTGCCACCTCCGTAACATTTTATATTTAATTGGAATGAGAAATGTTGTTTTTGTGTTTGCAGTGCCACCCGCTGTACTTATGTGGCATGAATTATATGCCCAATGCAAGCAGACGTATATACAATTACTCAAATAATGTAATTAATTATAACTAGAGCTCTTCCTTTTAGCCATAAAATTAATTTAATTTCGTTACATAAACTGAGGTCGCTAACCCTAATTAATACAAAGGTTCACACCGGTGTACACTCTTAAAAGACAAGGTGAGCCTAAACATAAATATCCCTACAAATGTACGTACTCCTACTTATAGTAGATATACAGACCTTAAAATCCCCACAGATGTAAATACCTACTAAATCCCTACTACTTATATGGTACTTATGTAGAACTTATATATTATTTATATAGTACCGTGCGATCAACAATTATTTAGATAAAATAATCCCTTGAGATGTTGGAAGTATGTCTGCTAGGGTACAACACGTTAAATGCAATTTATGATAGGCCTGTATTTTGTAGGGATGCATATCCAAGTCCTTTTTGGACTCTTGGATTTTTTTTTGCAGGTTCCCATCACTGACACAATCATATCCGTCCCTTATATAAATAATTATTGATAGCACGGTTCATAGTCCATACCGCAAAAAAAAAAACAGCGGAGAGGCAACAAGCGCCATGCATATGCACACGTAGACGCCGTCAGCGTCGCGACGGCCGCGGCGTCGCCAAGAGGCGCATCCACTATGCTGGGAAATTTTGTCTTCATTTCGCTTGATCCATATCGAGTTCATGCTACAATTCCGCTCCAAAGGAACGGAACTAACACTTTGATGCAAGAGAATTTTCATCAATATTAAATATCTAAATTAAAAAAGCACTTTGAACTTTGTTGGTATCATATTTTATATTTACAAAATTTTATTATGCTGCAAGTGCATGTTATTGAGGGTGTTTACAGTTAATAGGAACTAAAGTATTCGTAATGTTATTTTTATTATATCTACCTACTTATCTGAAAATATCTTTCAGAAAAGCGCACGGATAACTTTTCGTGAACTCCGATTTTTTTTCCGTATGCTAGCACTAATGACATTTTCAGAACAGTGTATGGAAAACTTTTCCCGATGTTCGATTTTTTTCCATGTGCTTAATCAAAATCAATTGGAGTGGTTATAAGAATAAGTATAATAAAAAGTATCGTTCATTACACGTCCAGAAATGGAATTTTTATTATACTTATCTGAAATACCCTTGTTTCCACATGTTTTGAGAATGACGGAAAGGTGACATTTTCTGAACAGCGCACGGAAAAGTTTTCCCCTGACAATATGATTTCATTAGTCGTCCAGAAATGGATTTTTTATTATACTTATCTGAAATACCCTTGTTTCCACACGTTTTGAGAATGACGGAAAGGTGGCATTTTCTAAACAGCGCACGGAAAAGTTTTCCCGTGACAATATGATTTCACGTTCAGAATATGTCACCTGCCCGTCATTGTCAAAACGACAAAGTTATTTCAGATAAATATAAAATAAATAAATAAGTACAATACAAACTATCGTTCATTACACGTCCAGAAATGATTTTTCCGTGCTTGCGTGACCTCACGTGCTCGCCTACGCCTCACACGGGAATCGTCATGCGCACACGGAAAAACCCTTATTTCTAGACTCGTAATGAAACATAATATTTCCGTGCTTGCATGAATTCCCGTGTCACTTCGCCTCACACGAGGTTTTCCCACGCGCGCACGGTAAAATACTTATTTCCAGACCCGTAATGAAACATTCTATTTCTGTACAGGGTCTTATAAAAGCGATGTCGGATATTGTAAGCAATTATAATACTGAAAAACAAAAAAACAAAAGAAAATGTACTCAAAATTTTTTAGACCTACAGGGTGGCTGATTTTTCAGGATCATGCTTATATTTGCGAAACAAGGAACGCAAGGAACTTGACATACTCTACCTGGTCTACAAAATAGCACATAATGTTTTCCATAGCCTACGTATTTTCCGGAAAATTATCTAACTTTTGCTTTTTAAATGGAACATATTGTATATTTTTAAAGAATCAGATTCTAGATCAAATTATATTTACAATGGTGTATCACAAGTACTATTTTGCTAATCGAATATGTCTCGGAAACAGTCGAGTTGTTGTCCTATGTTTATGAAGATTTCTTATTTTTTGTAATCAGTCAATTATAGTCGGTAAAATATCTGACAACATTTTGTTAATACCCTGTAAGTTTCAAATTCGATTATTACTTTTTTTGTTGTAGACAGATCTAAGTTTTCATTTGGTTCGGTTTCAAATGAAAATGTTATTACACCGTTTATAGTAGTATATTATAATATAGTAGAAAAGTACAATTTTTTTTAATGACATACTTTGTATGAATTTGATATTTGTTTTCAGAATTTGATATTACTTTTTCCGAAATCGATGTGTCTTACATTTATTAACACCCTGTATGTTTTAAATTCGATTGTTACTGTTTTTTTTTTGTTGTAGACAGATCCAAGTTTACATTTGGTTCGGTTTCACAAGTACTGTTTGCTAATCGACTATGTCTCGAAAACAGTTGAGCGTTGAGTTGTGGTCCTATGTTTATTAAGATTTCTTCTTTTTTTCTCATCAGTCAATTATAGTCGGTAAAATATTCGACAACATTTTTTAACACCGTGTAAGTTTAAAATTCGATCGTTACTGTCTTTTTGTTGTAGACAGTTCAAAGTTTTCGTTTGGTTAGGTTTCAAATGAAAGTGTTTTACACTATTTATAGCAGTATAGTATAGTATAGTATAGTAGTATAGTACATATTTCTTTAATGACATACTTTGTCTGTATTTGATATTACATTTTGTGAATTACTTTTTCTGAAATCTATGTGACACATTTTTTTAACACCCTGCATGTTTCAAATTCGATTGTTACTGTTTTTTTTTTTGTTGCAGACAGATCTAAGTTTTCGTTTGGTTCGGTTTCACAAGTATTGTTTTGCTAATCGACTGTGTCTCGGAAAGAGTTGAGTTGTGGTCCTCTGTTTATTAAGATTTCCTCTTTTTTTGTCATCAGTCAACAGTCGGTAAAATATCGGACAACATTTTTTTAACACCCTGTAAGTTTCAAATTCGATTGTTACTGTTTTTGTGTTGTAGACAGATCTAAGTTTTCGTTTGGTTCGGTTTCAAATGAAAATGATATTACACCATTTATAGTAGTATAGTATAGTATAGTAAAAAGGTTTTTTTTTAATGACATAGTTTTCTAGATTTGATATTTATTTTTCTGAATTTGATTTTACTGTTTCTGAAATCGATGTGACTTCCTGAATTTGATAGGAATAGTTCATTTTCTGAAATTAATTTTTCTGAATTTGATATTACTGTTCTGAAATCGAACTGAAATCGATGACAGGATTTTTTGTATAGGAGTATTTATGTTTCTGAAATTAATTTTACTTTTTCTTAATTTGATATTACAAAATCTGTTAATGAAGCAGAATGTTTTGTTCTGATATCCGATTTCGTTTCCATTTTAATGTTTTTGACGCTATTAATAATGATGAGTGACAAATACGAAGTCAGTCATTAATACAATATATTTTGATGTTTATATTTTAGTAATATTTTACATTTGGATAAGTGTCCTTTTTACGATATATAGTTACAAGTGACAAATGCTAATTTAGTGAATAATTTCACTTTAATGTTTTCAATGATGATGCAATCAATAATGACCAAGCTTTAGTTGGTAATTACGAAAAATTACGAATCTGATATCGCTGACGCTACAAGTCATTAGCATATTTTGTTTAGGTGTCCACCATGCAACTAATTGATATATTTCAAACACTAAGTTAGTTATTATTAACTTGCACAGTATTTTGTTCTTAATGATGCTGACACGATTAATCACGTCCATCAATCTTTTTTAGATATTGATGATTCAAAAGTCAATATCGGGTCTGTATTGGTGATGAAATTTATAGTGATTTTTTTTATAGATATTGATGATTCAAAGGTCAATATCGGGTCTGTATTGGTGAAGAAATTTATAGTGAAGGGTGACAATCGCAGAAGTTCTCATTGTGTACTGTTGTTTTTTTTATATACAAGTGATGTATAGTATGAGTTACAGTGAAAAGTGACAAATACAAAGTTAGTTGTTAACATGAACATTATTTTCTTCGTAATGATGCTGACGCTATTAGTCACATCCATCAGTTTTTTTTAAATTTATTGATGATTCAAAAGTAAATATCGTTAAAAAACCTCAAAATAAAAAAACAATATAAAATTATGCCAATGTTGTAGGTTTGTAGGTACTTTAAAAAGTAAAACACAAAATATTGAATTTCACTGCCATTCCTGCTATATACAGAATGATTTCTATAACTCAGATAAACCTTCCAAAGAAACCAGGTAGTAATTTTTGCGTCCCTAAATTATTCACTAAGTTGTTAATTGTTCACTAACACCAAGTTAGTAATACACTGATTTGTTCATGATGACACAGGTGTGATGATGCATGTCCTGACGGTGCATGAAAAGTTCAATCTATACCTATTCAACTTCAATGTCAGAAAATGTAAAGATATTCAGACAAAGTCATAAAAAATTCAGAAAAAGTATAATCATATTCAGAAAATATGATAGTATAGAATGATAGAATAGAAAATATACAATAGAAAACCATATTCTGAATATGACTTCACTTTTTCTGTAATTGAAGTTGAAAAAGTTTAGTACATTGTCTGTGTTGCTGACATGAGTTGTAGTGAAGACCAGCACACACTAAGTGGTTCACAATTTATCACAGTTCATTTCCATGTTGCACTATCAATAGTGTATACTTACTGCTACTGCTTACTGCTACTGTTTATATACCTATGTATTGACCTCTTTATCACTACTTTATTTCGATGTTGCTGACACTATTAGTAATGATTAACTACTGATTAGACCTACATTGATAACAAATCAAATCCATTATGTCATTCTGTATCACTGATGCGATTATTACTGAAGAATGGCAGTAAGCCCATCAATAATTGACAGTTTTTGTCTTGGTGTTGCTCACATAATTTATAGTGATAAATTCGGGCATTCAAAATATGATAACGCTGATGCTAGCATATTGAATGATGTTATACATACTAATGTTCCTAGTTTAACAATCAAATGCATCGTATCTATAGTCCGTACATGGGCATGAGTTCGACTCAAGTCGTATATTTGTGTATATTTGGTTGCGTTTTGTACATGAACGTTTATAGAAAATACGCAACCATATATACTACTTAAGTCGAACTTATGTTCAAAAGTACCGACTATAAATACGGGCCAAACGTGCATTATTTATGTATACATTTTCCAATTATTTATCCTTAAAATCATAAAAGCCTAAAGTTTGTAACGGTACAATACCGGGGTATCATTATAAATTGTAATTAATTTATAAACGTAGAGTGGCTCGTAATCTAAGTGGCAGTACTTCACCTGTGTTTGATTCATGGAATCGTTATAGTGACAAGGTCGATGGTTCGTTGTTCAAGTATTGTGTCTGTTATGGGGAAAATATCAAATTATACGCATACACAAATATCATCATACAGTAATTTATTCATTCAGTAAGTCATATGGTTTTACATTTTAATTTAGCAAGTAAGGTTTGGTTCATTTGGTAATGGTAAATAATACGCTTTACATTTATGTGGTGACTAAGGGTTTATTTAATAAGTAATAAGACACAAATAATGAAGAATGGCGATTTATTCTCAATTAAAGTTTTGAAATGAGTAATGATTTTTACGTGGTTTCTAATTATTTCATTTGGTTATGGTAAAATAATACGCTTTACATTTATGTGGTGACTAAGGGTTTATTTAATAAGTAATAACACACAAATTCGGAAGAATGACGATTTATTTAGAATTAAAGTTTTGAAATGAATTTAATGATTTTTACGTGGTTTCTGATTATATTTCGTTGTATTCTGACGTGAATTAATGTTATAATTCAAATTTTACTGGTTACTAGTACATGCGATCTGTCCCTGCTAATTACGGTGTTTTAGTTATGTCATTCATTCCACATGCGTGCGTTCATCCATATTTTTATCTTTTATTTATTTGATTTGATTTATCCTCAGATAAAGTTTAGCAGTCCATTTCCCAGCAAATAACATGCCAGTATCAAGGGTGACGATTTACCCTTAATAACAGTTTCGCAATGCATTTACCAAGCAATAACACCCAAATAATTATATTGCAAATTTCGATCGGTGATTTGTGCACGATGGTCAGTTGTGTCTGGCTAAAGTACATATATCTGATCTCATAGCGAGTCTCATACCCTAACCCTACTAGTCTGACGTGTAGGAGACATAAGCCCTTTTGTTGGTGATTAACTCTTTTTATTGTTTATATTCTCTTTTCTTTTGCTTTGATTTGGTCTCAGATGCATCTTTTTGACTCTTTTTATTTTTATTTTCTTTTATTTTTGTTTTGATTTGGTCTGAGATGCATCTAGTTGTGAGGTAAATTACGATCGGTGATTTGTGCACGATGGTCAGTTGTGTCTGGCTAAAGTACATATATCTGATCTCATAGCGAGTCTCATACCCTAACCCTACTAGTCTGACGTGTATGAAACATAAGCCCCTCGTTTGTTTTTGACTCTTTTATTTTTTTTATATTATCTTTTCTTTTGCTTTGATTTGGTCTCAGATGCATCTTTTTGACTCTTTTTATTTTTATTTTCTTTTGTTTTTGTTTTGATTTGGTCTGAGATGTATCTAATTGTGAGGTAAATTACGATCGGTGATTTGTGCACGATGGTCAGTTGTGTCTGGCTAAAGTACATATATCTGATCTCATAGCGAGTCTCATACCCTAACCCTACTAGTCTGACGTGTATGAGACATAAGCCCCTCATTTGTTTTTGACTCTTTTTATTTTTATTTAATTAATATATTTTTTTTATGTCTTCATTTGTTTTTAATATTTTCATTTATTTTTAGTTTGTTTTTACTTTGTTTTTGTGATAATTGAATTCACTTAGCGGATGTGATTCTGCATGATTTTGACTTTGATTCATTCACGGATTTATATCCCTTCTTTACGCATGCTCATGCATGAATTCCCTTGATTCGCATTCATTCTTAATTGCCGTTGTGATTCGTATTTATTAACTATATTTCTCATCCGATCACGACTTATGACTTGGATTCATTCAATGATTTATCTATAATATCCACATGCTCTTCCTGCTTCAGGAATATACTGACTCGCATTCATTCATTTCTCACTCGCTCAAGAATTCAAATATGCAGATACTGACCACATGCATTATCGATGCTAAGGGCTGTTTTATTTCACCGGCATACAATTACAACTTATTAGTTTGATCACTCACTCGGCTGATTGATTAGTGATATTAACTACGCAGCGCTAATTACAAGGATTTAGTGACTTGGTGTGACATGATGATATTTGCTGATTTTTGTGATAATTATTGACCTTCACGGATACCGGTTTTGATTTCCCGTTGCGACCGCTACCTGGGAAATCCTTTGAGTTTATATCTGTTTAAATACCTTCCTGAACTAAGCTCTTTCGCGAATCCCTTGCTAATAAAATATAAATAATAATTAAAACGCATGATAATCGAGTTTTGGTGGTGGTTTATGTGGAGTAGCAATACTTATCATACGTGACAATATTACGAAGAGAACCATACACGTTGTGGGGTGTGATTGGTTAATATGTTCGACCCGAACACATCAAGGGTTTAGAGCGATATTTGTAGTCTGCTTCAAGCGCGCAAATCTGTTTCAAAGTGCGTCGCGAAACCCACAGATCGCTCTAATTTCGAAGAGAAACATACATGTTATCGTATGAGATTGATGAATGTGTTCGATCCGCACATACCAACGGGTAAGAGCGATTTTGTTGTACGGCGTGTGATTGGTTAATATGTTCGACCCGAACACATCAAGGGGTTAGAGCGATATTTGTAGTCTGCTTCAAGCGCGCAAATCTGTTTCAAAGTGCGTCGCGAAACCCACAGATCGCTCTAATTACGCAGAAAACCATACATGTTATCGCATGAGATTGATGAATGTGTTCGATCCGCACATACCAACGGGTAAGAGCGATTTTTGTAGTCTGCTTCAAGCGCGCAAATCTGTTTCAAAGTGCGTCGCGAAACCCACAGATCGCTCTAATTACGAAGAGGATTACACACCTTTGCGCCATTTTGGGGGTTTTGTTCTTTCGTAATTTTGTGACATGATATTTTCTGGCGGATTGCCGAATTAATTTACTTGACACGCGTACTGACTTGTCTGCTAAATATTTCGCAGTGCCCTTCGAAATTGGCAGTTTGATTCGCGTTACTCGATCATCAATTGCGTCAGTACTCACTCATTAACCGTTTCTCTCTCTTGCCGACTGGATAGTTGTACTGATGTCGTAATAGCTCGTGCCCTTGGTGTTGATTTGAATTACTACGCGATCTCCCCAAAATTATCTACCTGCGTCACTACTGCCCTAATTGACTCTCTCGATCTCCCTGATTGTTGATGCTAATCGCGCCCCTGTTCACACTCTCCCGATTTCTCTCGTGCCCTCGGCCGTCGAGAATCAAGTGATCACTCCCCCTGCTTTCGCATATTCTTATATGTTTTACCTCCCCCTTTTCCCCGAGCCCTGGGCCCAAATACTGCCGTCCCCGGCCTTCTACGGTGGTCTAGCCCTCCTGGGCAAGTCTTTTTCGATGCCTGCGCAATAATTTCTCCCATATGTTTAAGCCACTCGATATTTTGCTGGCGGCTTGTGTTCGCTACCGATACAAATCATGTCCCCTCGTGGTGTGAGTTATCCAGCCCAAATGGGCCCTGTTCTAAGAATTTCGGTACGCGTGCATGTAGCTCGCGCTGTTTTTATGGTACTTAAGTTAATGAATCTATGGGCCGTAATATTATACTTTCTGTTTTGGAACCCCCGGCATTGGTCAATGTCGGCCAGTGGCACATCCCCTGTCTGGTTTCGAGTAATTTATATTTCCATGAACTGTTGATACTTCCGCCCGACTAGTAAACTGTTGTTACCCTTAAGTTAATGGCTTTTATTGTCCCCATTGTTGATAGAATTCTCCCGGACTGGTTCAGGGGGCTGCGGTCCCGCACGAGTCTATTTACGTAGTTTTACGCCGGAATGCGATACTTATTTAATTATTAATACGAACGATTTTTCAGCAAATAACACCTGTCTTATCTACTCGTTGTTTAGCTAAATAAAACATGGTTTGTCGTGGGTCATTTCAAGTTAATGCCTAAAAGGTTAAAGCTACTGTTTTAATCAATCCTATTATTGATATTTTTAGATATAAAATATTAATATATTTATATTATTAATTTTTATGATTAGTAGGTATAAATACAAATTGAACACTTGGCGAAACGTTGTGTGTGCCATAAATTAATATTAATTACGAGGTTACCAAATGTTCCTTCTTTTATTACAAACGAGAGCGGAAAATCAACGAAAGGACACATCTAATGGCACTTTTTCCTGGGTATGTTCATTAAACCCCTCAGGCACTTACATTGATTGCTTGTAAAAACAAAACTTTCCGTTTTTATTTTAACGATACATTCATTTTGTCTGGCAAATATTTAGTGCCAGATTTATTAAGTCGATTTCTACAATCTTAACTTGTGGAAAAATCCATTTTTCTCTGTTGATATTTATTTCGCAAGTAAATTCGAGAGGCGGATAAAACATTACTCATGCCGTTATTAAATAAGTAGGCGACATGTTCAGGGTATACAACCGCGAGGCAAAAAATTGTCTGCAAAGTTTCTCGGCAGAGCAAGGAAGGAAATATTAAATAAAGAATGTGTCAACATGACCGGACAATAGTTTTCTTGGCAGTAATATTTCGTCCGCACTGTCTTCTGAATTATTAGTTGCCAATTCAATTATCGGCTGCCAAAATATAAACAATATTTATTTATTATATTTATATAATTTGATTGATTGAAATTTATTTATTTATTAATATGGCTTCGATAATTTCAGATTTACTTAATTGACTTATAATATAAATTTCTGGTAGAAATTATTGTAAAATACTCACAAGTCCCCAAAAATTACCCAAGCTTTAGATATACTTCAACTGGATGAGGCAAAATAGGTTGTGTGTCGAATGTAAAAAATGATTTAAATCAATCTATGTTTTAAAAGCATCTATAATTATCTACATATTGAACTTTTTTTACTGATTAAGGACAAATGTTTTCCAAACACAACTATGTACAGTCATGCTCACATAAATCTAGTACAATAAATTAGGTTACAATAGCAATTTTATATAGCAATGTCAAATTTATTGTACTAGATTTATGTGAGCATGACTGTACATAGAACAAAATCAGTTGAAGTGTAATGCCGTATTAGTATTCATACGTATGTATTAATTTATATTCTATAAGAAAATATATGTATGTGTATGTATATTTCTTGATATTGTTACTTTGTCATGAATTCCAGAAAATTCAAAAAAGTATTTAGCTGCATTGAGTTTATACAATTTCTGGAATATGGTAACCGATATCTGGCATTCAGTCTATATTATTATTTCGTTTCGTAATCTTGTTTAATGCAGAGTTTGTGCAATCGTAATCTACTTAACACGCACTCATTACGGTAAACCTGCAAACTAAATGCTTTGATTACTGGCATGGCAATGAAAACAGCATTTCTCAAATATTATCAAAGCTGCAAATTACATAAGCGCTATTAACATTTATTCTGAACAATCCAGAAGTATTCATGTAATTTAAACTTAAAGCAAAAAAGAGTCAGTTTTATTCGTAACAAAGAATCTTAAAAATTCCGAAACGTTATATTATCACATACAAGTTTTTCGACAGTTCGTAGCGTACAATCTACTTTTTTATCACATTTACTTTAGATACAGGTACTGCTTAATGTGTATTTAATTAATTAAATAAATATTGTCTGTTTTACTGTTACTACTACTAAACTAATAAATATTGTTTTTTTTAAATTGTATACAGGGTCCGTCATTTCACCTCCCGTCTTCAATTGCTCAGTTACTAATTGAGTTAGGATTTTGATATTTTGCAGACTTTAGTTGCTTTCTAGGGTGTATTTCAGGAAAATATTTTTGATTATACAGGTTGTCTCAAAAAAGTGTGACGTCATCATGATGTATATTTTTAGATTGCATGGTATATTTTTTGTTACTTATTTGGGTGCCTCTTATAGATGTCTACATACCCATAACTTTTGATTGACATCGGTTTAGTGACATTAGCACAAAAAAATAAAAACTGAAAAAAATCAGTTTTGCACCATTGGTTAAGAAAATTATTAAGGGATAAAAATAGTGCCTCGTTAATAAAACCATACAAGGTACTCATTAAATAAGGTCTGACAGCTGTGTTAACCAAGTTTTATTGATATGCATTATACAGAGTGTCCAAAATTTAGTGTCAAACTTTTCAAACTTAAAAACACTTGATTTTTCTTATTTTAAATTGGAACCCCAGTATATTTTTATGTAATTCCATGCGGAATTAAAAGACAAACATTTTTCCTAATTACAACCCTATCTCAATTCCTAACACATTTAAAGATATTTGCAGAAAACTCGTTTCATCAATTCCAATGGCCACTTTAATTAATCAAAATCGAAGGTGGATTTGAAAAACAATTTATTGACATTAAAGTTTAACAAAGTGATAAGAGCCATTGTTGACTGTAGTAATATAAAACTTTAAAACTTTTTTAGCTAAGGTCTTTATACCCAAGATACCAAAATTACTTTATGTCATGGAAAATATGATTTTCATAATATGACAAATATTATGACCTATATTGACAAATGTGGATATGACTTTCATATTCGCATTTCAAAATATTACATTTAACCTGTAACGAAGAGTGGCAATGTCATTTCATACTCGTCTTCGTTTGTGCCTTCAAGAGGGCGGAATACATATAGAACATAAGTTCTAACAATTAATTAATTTTAGAAATGCACAGTTATGTTATGTTTTTATGAAATATTATTACTAAAACTATTTTTTATACAAAACTTAATACTTTTACGATGTGTAATAGGTTTAGACGAAGATCTGTGAAACCTTTAATACTTTCGAGATATAAATTGTAACTACAAAACATGTTATGTCAATAATTTGTTTTTCAAAGTCACCTTCGAGTTTTATTCATTAAAATGGCTATTGGAATAGTTGATAAATCGAGTTTTTTGCACATAACTTTCAATGTATTAGGAATTGCGATAGAGTTGAAATTAGGAAACACGTTTGTCTTTTAATTCCACATGGAATGACATAAAAATATACAGGGGCTCCAATTTAAAATAAGAAAAATAAAGGGCTTTCAAGTTTGAAAAGTTTGACACTAAATTTTGGACACTCTGTATAATGCATATCAATAAAACTTGGTTAACGCCAATGGTATCAGACCTTATTTAATGAGTACTTTATATGGTTTTATTAACAAGGCATACTTTTATCCCTTATTAGTTTTCTTAACCAATGGTGCAAAACTGATTTTTTTCAGTTTTTATTTTTTTGTGCTAAAATCACTAAACCGATTTTAATCAAATTTCATGGGTATGTAGGCATCCATAAAGGGCACCCAAATAAACAAAAAAAATATATAGCATGCAATTTAAAAATACACATCATCATGACGTCACACATTTTTGGAACACCCTGTATAATCAAAAATATTTTCCTAAAATACGCCACAGAATGCAAGTAAAGTCTGCAAAATATCAAAATCCTAACTCAATTAGTAACTGAGCTACAGAAGACGGGAGGTGAAATGACGGACCCTGTATATCTAAATATATTTCAATTGCAACGGAATCATTTTCACAAATTTATTTATAATTTATTTATTTAATAAATTTGTTAATAACTATGTCAATAGTTATCTACTGGAGACGATTGCTTTGCAAATTAAAATTTATTTTGATAAATAATATAGGTAAAAATTATTTAGTGAATTATAATAATTTCACAAAGCTCCAAGAGTAATGTGTGCTACATATTATTCTAAAAATGCACAAGATTCCCATGCATGGACTTTTAATCCCATTCACCCTGTATACAAATATATAAAGACATCTTAAAATTCATGGGTGCGGAATCAAAAAATAATTAGGAAATAAATGCATTACATTTTAAGAAGAAATACGTGGAGAACGGAAACTTCTGAAAGGCCTAATAAATAATTAACGAAAACGGAAATGCAGCCGTAAATTAAAATAAAACAAATTAAATCTACCGAATCGAATAGCCTGTTTTGCTCTCCTCCCCAAGTCAATTCGATTTTCCAACGAATTAAAATATAGCTTTGAGCATTTTCAAAGCGGCCTGCTTGCTTGGGTTTTAGCAAAGTGATTTATGAATGTCGAAGTGTTAAATTGAAAATGTTGATATTTCACGGTTTAATCGTAGTTTAAACTGTGATTTATCTCTCATCATTGGAATAAAATCAATGAAGATTTCCTTAAGTATGTATGTAATTTAATTTTATGGTAATCGAATTTAAAAAAATATCGTTTTAAGTAAGCTAATCTAGCTCAATAAATGAAATTGTTTGAATTAATTTTGATACAGATTATTTTAAATGAGATATGTTAAATTAGGTTGAAATAAATTATATGTGTCG
Organism: Othius punctulatus; assembly: GCA_951805005.1. NCBI lineage: Eukaryota > Metazoa > Arthropoda > Insecta > Coleoptera > Staphylinidae > Othius > Othius punctulatus. Next base: position 42,610,159 of record OX638141.1, on the reverse strand, counting down.
GAGTAAAAAGTATTAATTTGTACATAAATTAATTTAAAAGAGATTAAGGGGCTTCCTATTTACAATAAAATTACCTTATGTGTGATCGAATAATCTACTAGCTTTCAAGAGCTGCGTTATATTACAAGACCGTAGTATTACCGCGACATAATTAAACTGTTTACAAATTAATTATACCGCTTACGTGTTATAAAACCACATATTGTGTTTAGAATTTCGATTCCAGGCTATATGAAATGTGTGTTGTACGACACCATTGTTCTATGTAGGTATATAACTTGTGTGGAAATAGTAAAAACAAATTTATACGAGAATTTGTATTTAGTTATAACAAAATATTTTACATGGATAATAATAATTGAAATTGCGACTAAATGATTGATTAAATTCCATGCAGAAGCAGAATCGAATTGTACGTAGTAATTACAAATCATGTGAATAAATAATTTCCATCATAATTTTGTGTATGCATTTGGATGAGAATACACTAAAAATGTTTCAAATGTGAAATTAATATGCGAAGAATATATCAAAAAATGACAGGAACTAACTTGCTGCTTGTCGGATTCTGTACTATCCTGAAAGTTTCCGAGGATATTTACGAAACATGCACACAAATATTCGATGAACTGAAAAATTGGTATTTCACGGAGCACGCCGTAAATGTAGATTTATATGTGACTTTTATTATGATTTACAATTTCTCGGCTTCACACGAAAAAAAAATGAATCTGCGTGTTTTATGGTCTATCAGGTGCTTTCAAGTTTTATTCACACCATATTTCTCACGTCTTTAATACCTCCGACCGTTTAGAAAGATACAGATAAAGTTAACCTTATTTATACACCTTGATTCAATATCACAAACTGATTATATTATAAGGAAGACACCAAATATGTACTGCCGTTAATTCATTTTATTAATGTATGGTTAGCATTTATTAACAATATCATGAATAATACTGACAACTATTAGTATTATTAGCGACCAATGTCCTACGGACGCTGCTTAACTCAATAAAAATAAAACAATAATAATAATTCAATAAGCAAGCCTTGAATATAATATTTTATAATTAATTTATAATTTTTGTTATAAATATTTAAATATACAGCATTTCTACGAAAAATTTTACACAATTTAAAACTATTCTATTAATGATTTCACAAAAAAATATCATTCTTGCCAAGTCCTGCATTATTTGAAAATCTGAAGCACAAATTCATATTTTGGATGTGTGCAATGATTGCCACAATTGAAAACTTTTTCATTACTAATTTCACACAAAAAATTACCATTCTTGCCAAAAAGTCCTGAATTTCTTGAAAATCCTAAACAAATTCATATTTTGGATGTGTGCGATGATTGCCAGTTGTATGAAAAACAAGCTGGTGAAAATTTCCAGTTTGAGTTTAGCATCTAAATCTGTACGTTCAAAAGAAATTGCATTGTATGTGCAAACTGTTTTTCCTCGATTTTGCAAATATATACACGTAATGTTTCAATATAATCACGGCATTAAAAATGAACTAAATCATGTCGTTAGAATTCAATATCTGGTGGCGTCAGGTCACACGAATGAACAGGACATTATTTCCTTCCAATCCATGAACCATTAAAATAATGATCTAAAAACTCTCTAAGTTGTACAGGAAAGTGATGCCGTGGTTCATTCTGCTGAAATATTATATCTGCCGGACAATTTATGAAGGTATAAACCCCACCAGAAGTAGAAAAGTTCATGAACATTCTCATGATTTTTCTTAAAATTATTATTCAGCTTTATTTTTATGCAGGGGCCAATTTCTCAATATGATATTGTTTATAGATATCAAATTATTACTCTGGAAGACAAACGAGAAAATATGTATTAGCGAAACCAATAGAATTGTTACAATTAATCTAAGACGTGTAAATACTTGTAATAAGAAAAGACAATCAGGTCAGGAATTATCGAGCGAAGTGGAGTAGATAAACACTGTTCTAAGAACGCTGACATCCTCAAAATGGGAGAAAAAAATATAAAACGTTTAAAAGGACATTACTATCTAAAAAATTCAAGTATGATATTATAATAATATAATATTTCATTTTAATGGAAGATGTACAACGATAACGAACATCAAAATTTAAGTGCAAACTCTAAATACTTCAACAAGTATTTACAGTTTTTCAGTCTTTAGTATCAACTTTAATATAGCCATTTGTAGTCCATTCAAGGACTTGTACGAATTTTGTGTTGAACTCATACGCAAATTACAACTGGATGAACGAACGAATAGAATTTATAAGAAATATTATAACAGGAAGAGATTAAAATTCGATCTATGCATTTACAAAGTATGCAAATACAAAAATCATTTAATGTTGAAGGACAAACCGGGCAAAACTAATTGATATTGCTTTCATATGCAAGTAGTGTAAGAATCGCCGAAGGTATCTACCAATTACTTTCAAGTAACAGGAACGAGCAACAACTTTCATTTAATTGTTTTCTTTGTTATCAAGAACGATTGTTAGAATCTAATGTTTTATACATGGCAAAAATATCAACCTGCAAGAGTTAGCTTTGAAATATAATTTTCCCTAAATGATTTCATGAAAAATGTATATCATTCAGACAAATCTGTAAATGGAATGTGAAAATAATGCAATGTATACATTTTGGATATTTAAATCCTACAAAAATATGCAATCTCCGACAACTGGAGACCGGTTTTGATCTAATTGGGTTTCGTCAGCCCAGTCTAGTCCGAAGTTATAGTAACTTCGCAGAAGTAATTCACAAATGCACATTCAAATTTTACAATTTTAAACTTTATTCATTTTTCGAACGAGATATGGGGCTCACATGCACATTCTTCGCACATTAATATAACAGTGCCACTTTTTGAATACGAATGTGCATTTTGGAATTATAACTTCAGACTGAATCGGACTGACGAGACCCAATTGGGTTGAAACTGGTCTCCAGTTGTCCGCGGAATTAATTCCCAAATGCACATTCCAATTTTACAATTTTAAATAGTTAAATCTGAGGGGAGTCTATGAACATCTAGTAAATTTGTTGGTAGTGTTCCGGAAATAACTGAATTCCCCAATGAAACCATTTTTTTAGGTTAAGTTGTTTTCAATTTGTACACATGAATAGAAATTTGCTTTGACTGTCTCCATATTAATATGAATAAAATTGTAAAAATTGAGTAGGCAAAGAAAAACCATGATCAAGCAATTTTTCTACACCAGGTTGCTTATAACAAGTTTCTTATAAAACTTTTTGACTACTGAAAAATGGACCACTCTCTATATTTCAGAAACAGTTGAGTTGCGGACACATTTTGACTGTTTTTTTTGTTTTTTTCATGTGTACTACCATTGGGTAAAATATCCGAACATAGTTTTTAAATACCCTGTATAAGTAATAGTTTACAGTATACATCAAATGCAAAAAGTGTACAAAATGAAGTACCTATGAATAGAATCTGATTTGACTTTCTCCATATTAATATGAACAAAATGGTAAAAATTGAGTGCTATAAAATGGTTTTTTATACAACATATGTTGTTTAAAATTACGTTTGACATTAAAATATTTTTCCAATATACAGGGTGTCTCTAAATTGTGTGGAAATGGCATAACCACAGATTAAAGTGTAGCGCAGTCACTCATATCTTATTTTTTTGTGTCGAAACTATAACAGATATAAAAAACTATAAAGATACAAAAAAACTTAATAATGAATGCCTACGTCCGATTTGATTTTTTTTTATTGATTGCTTTTTCCATTAAAAAATATGAATGTATTAATGTTGGCCTCACTTGTTTTATACACAACCGGTCTACTGATAACAACAATATTATGTCAAAATATGAGTTATACCCGTATAAAGTGTCATAAGAAACAACATCCAAATCAATGTAAACGTTCTCTTTTTATAAGCAAATTTTGTTTTTTTTTAATTAACTTTGAAGCTGAATTCTGGCTAAACCAAACGCATTTGTATATAGATATGTTTTGTTACATCGTCTTTTTTGATCCCAGTAATCTGTGGTTAAGCCATTTTCACCCAATTTAGAGACACCCTGTATGTAATATTTTTGAAATGATTTATAAAACAGCAAAAACTCACTTCTTTTACTCACCGGATTTTATTTTTTTCATATCTAAAATGTACATTTTGTCTTAAAAATCTCAATTGCAAAATTATCTGGAGACGTGTTTCATTAATTATGTTTACAAAAAAAAAAAACAAAAAATTATAAAATATATGGAGTATAAACTTGACTTTAACCTTGAAATATTTTTCCAATATCTGTAATATTTTGGAAATGATTTATAAATAGACAAAAACTCACTTTTTTACTCACCGAATTTTGATTTCGAATTTATTTCATATCTAAAATGTACATACATTTTGTTTTAAAAATCTCAATTTCAAAATTATCTGGAGGCGTGTTTCATTAATTATCTTTACAAAAAAAACAATATCACATTGAGAGACACGCCTGAATCAATACAATCAGATATATTTTTAATGTTTTCATGTATTCGGGAATATTTCGGTTCAACTTTTTAACTGTGAATTTTCAAAATAGTATTGCTTTGAATATTTTTCCAAAATGGTTTTCATGTATTTAAAATACATGATTTACTACTACTATTATAAATAGTAATGGTATTAGGTAAAAGAAAAACAATATTTGTTTTTCATGAAAATGTCATTGATCATCAACATAATTTATATATATGGTTAGGGTGGCTAAAATTGAATATTAAACTATTTATCATGTGTTAAAATATATATCAATATCGGAAATATATTCGTTCAAAGTTTCAACTGTAAATTTTCAAAATAGTATTGCTTTGCATATTTTTCAAAAATGGTTTTCATGTATTTAAAATACATGATTCCATTAAAATATTTTTACTACTACTATTATAAATAGTAATAGTATTAGTCAAGAATAACAAATTCTTTTTCATGAAAATGTCATTGAGTCATCAATTTATTTATTCAAGAAAAAAGAGCTGAAGATGTTGTTTTTAACCAGAAAATTCTGCTCACTGATGATTTGTTTCCAAAAGAGTGTAGCGCAGTCACTCATATTTTATTTTTTGTGTCGAAACTGTACCAGATATCAAAAACTATAAAGTGACAAAAACACTTAATAATGAAAGCCTGCGGCCGATTTGATTTGTTTTTAAATTTATTTGCATTGTCATTAAAAAATATGAATATATTAATGTTGGACCACCCTTGTTTTATACACAGCAGGTCTACTGATAATAACAATATTATGTCAAAATATGAGCTATACCCGTATAAAGTGTCATACCAAAGAGCATCCAAATCAATGCAAACGTTCTCTTGTTATAAGAAAATGTTGTTTTTTTAAAATTAACTTTGAAGCTGAATACTGGCAAAACCAAACGCAATTGTATATAGATATATTGTGTTAGGTATATCGTCTTTTTTTGATCCCAGTAATCTGTGGTTAAGCCATGCCCATGTAATTTAGAGACGCCCTATATATTAATATCGGGAATATTTTCGATCAAATTTTCAACTGTTCATTTTCAAAATAGTATTACCACAGATGTATTACCTTTAATATTTTTTAAAAATGGTTTTCATGGACTCGGGAATATTTTCGATCAAATTTTCAACTGCCAATTTTCGAAATAGTATTGCTTTGAATATTTTTAAAGAATCTTTTTTATGTATTCGAGCATATTTTCCTTAAACTTTATAACTGTCAAAATATTCAAAGCAATATCTCAGTATTAGGAGAGTTCTTCGCAAGCACATACACCAACTAATAAATTTTATACAGATAAAATAGAAAATAATTGTAAATACAAATGTTTTAGAGAACCGATAGCGTATGCTGAACGTGTTTGTATTTTTTAAATATTTCTCAAAATAAGGGATTAATGACGATTTTTCGAAAAACAAAAGAACGCCAATAACTATGAACTTGGGCTTCAATTCAAAAACTTTAATTAAGCAAAGTTGTTTGTTTCAATGAGTTCTAACTGCCATTTTTGGGTGTTACAACTTAGTATTAACACCCTGTATATGAAATACTTAATTATACTTTTGTTTTGACATATCCACTACACTGTTATGCTGTTTTATGGAAATAAAATATTACTATTATTATTATTATTTAACATTACTAAAGGTGTCAACATCTCATACAAAATTTGATGGAGACATTTTTTTTATAAATAAGCATTAAGGCGATAGTAAAATCAAATAGCAATGTAATGGTAATTTTTAACATTATGTACTAAGTAAATGACTAAGTACATTACTAAGTGAATTTTTGGCAAAAGAACGACAATATAACAAGAATTTTGCAACATTTCGAGGTAAAATCTTGATAATTAGTTCGAACACAGTTATTGAAAAGTTTCTATGTAAATGTGCAGAACTTTTTCTGAATGTGTCGGCAAGGTTTTAATAAATCGGCAATTGTCAGAAAGTTGTGCTGATAATTATTCAAAAAATTCTAATGTTTGACATTGTAAGATAAATTATTCAAATAAATTAATCATTTGTTCAAATTGTGGCCACAGTGGCCAAAGTCTGTGACTTACTATATTTTTTTCAGAATTTTCGTTTCCAAATTTCAATTCAGCTTGATGAATGTACAGCCACGAACTCTGGGAATGACGCACTCCGTAAGACCGAGCAGTCTACTATCCTTGTCTGGTCCTGCACGGTAGGGTCTCGTTAGACAAAGATAGCAGACCGCTCGGTCTTACGGTGCGCGTCATTTCCAGAGTCTGTGGCTGTACATAGATACAATTTTCTAGGCTACTTTAGTAATCTTTCAAGAAGTGAACCTCCAGAAATCACAAAAGTCTCCTCCAGGAGTTACTCTTGGGAACCCCTCCTGAAGTTCACAAAAAGAAGAAGTTTTACAAAATTTCATCAAAAGTATATTTCTCTACTTACTTTTCTGCTTATCGAGTCTTGCACTTATCTACGTACTTGTTGATTGGTTTTTAGAAATCATATTTATAAGATTAGAAGATTTAAAGACTTCAGAGTTTTTTAAGAGATTTAAGCGAGATACTAAATTTGAGTTGATGGAATTGAGTATTTATTGAGTACAAAATTTGTTTGCTATTTTTATTTTACAAAAGCAAATTAGTCAAATTATAATATAAATCTTTTGGCATTTTTTAAATAATTAAAAATACTGCACACTTGAATGATTAAAGCAATAATTTAATTATTTTTTCCACTCCCTGCATGGTAAGTACACTGTTGTAACATTTATTTTATGGAAGTAAGCTCCACTTACCGATAAAGCTGTGGTTACTATGAACAACGGGAAGTAAGTAAAAAATTACATCCTCAGGGAGGTAAGTAAAATAATTTCAAAGGCGTTCTTTCTTTGGCACCACTCTTTAAAACACTTATACGTATTTTGATAACGCCCCTTCGACTTCTCCGGCAGTAGGCAGGAACATGCAGCATCTGCAGTCTCTTCAATTGCCATTTCTTGTTTATTTTCATTGGAAATCATTTTACAACTGAACGAATGTAATATCTGACATTCACAATTTGTTTGAAAAATAGTCTTAGCAACCAAAGCCGTACTGACATTTTGTTCAAGTTGCGAAAATAAATTAATCAAACATAAACAATTAAACCAACTTCAGGAGTGGAATAACAGTTTTGAGCAATTCGAGAGGTAAGTTTTGAACAGTCTCGGACTTTATTGCGCTCGGGCGCAAGCTCAACCTCGACTGGTAAACAATACTTACCTCCCTTAATGCTTAAAAAACTATTAATATATGAATTAGGCAACGTTGTTAGATATCTGACATTTAATTTTGTTTCACTGTCTAATCATTTGTATTGGTGTTCATGTGTAAAACTTTATAAAATGAAACTACAGTCTTTTGAGTTAAAAATGGAACAGAGTTTATCTAGTTGTATTTAAACCAAAGAAATGATAGTTTATAGCACCATCTTAAAGCCATTTATAATAATAATAATGATAATAATTTCTAGTCAAAGTTACCAACTCCACAACTAATTAGATTCTATGAACAAAGTCTAAGACCCCAAAAAAAATGTGGTCGGCATTAATTTTTAATTAGTAATTTCGTTTATTCTTAGTTTAGTTTTAATTGTCATTCCATAGTATCCATGCTAATGCTAATGTCAGTGTTTTATTTTTAGTTGTTAATATATTTCGCATGGAGTTACTTTTCCATACGCACCCAAATGACGCAAATTTCGCATATCCAGTTCCCCTTTTCTTTCCCAGGCCGTCCCATTTTTCGTTTCAGCCTGCGTCCGGCATACATTAAATAAGTTTATCGGGATCATTCGACATAGCCGGCCAGATTTGTTTTCGTGCACATGGTGCATTTTGATTTATGCCTTGGACGAACTACCAGCCCGGAGTGATGAATGGAAGCGGAAATTTATCAGGGGCGGTGCACAACGCTGGTATTACTTCTTCATCGATTAAACGCAGAAAGAAATATTAAAGTTTTCAGTGAGAACGGTAAAGGCTTCGGCAATATATCCTGCTGTGCGGCTGAATTTATTGCACCTAATATCAGCCATGTGTGGTATGGATGCAACAAATTTACATACTTCCTGTTCAAACAGTTTTCCTTGAAAAATTGAAGAATTTATAACGGTGAGGAAATATGATAAGCCATTTGAAACACATGCACAATGTGAAAATGCAGCGTTAGTGCTGCACTGTTAGTGCTCATCTTATATGAGACAATTTGTTTAAGATGCTGCTGAAATTATAGGTGTTGAATATTTCTTTTAGCTGCAGCGACATGTTTTATCGGAGATAATAAAATCCATCGAGGTATATTCGAACACTAAATAGATTTATTTTAGGACGAAATAAAATACATTTTTTAAATAATATATTATTAATAATACTAAAATAATAAATGGATAAATTATATATAGTAAAGCAGAAAGACCGAAGGTCGCTAGCCATTAAAATATGTTTACTAATACTATTTTATATAGTAGTAGTTTATATGTTATAACAGACTAACAGTTAACATGAATATAATACCTATAAGCAAAGACGAAAGTTTGTGTGACTACTGCACCAAAGCAGTAGTTAAAGAGGCACGGTGCGGTAAATGTAAGTGCCATTTCCACCCGAGTTGTTTAAAATGGCATTGAGAGGCAGGCTGCTCAAGAAATCAAGACCCAAGCAGCAATGGTCTCAACATAACCTCAAACACGGAAAATACCGAAATCAACCAGGTTTCAATAACATTTCTGAAGAAAATAATTGAACTAAAAAACATATCCATAGCTGACAAAATTAATATAACTAACAGTAAGAACAAAATCATTGAAATTCTTGAAAATAAAACTGCATCAGGGCAAGGTTTACTTAGTACACAAAACACAACTATCACGAAATGAACACCACAAGAATGCCGGGTAAATCATATCATCATTGATGCTCCTATCAGCACAAAGAGTCGGAATGAACAACATATGGCATTGCTATCGTACGCCTAGGCATCAGCACACAATAAGGACAATAGTAAACAAAAAGACACTACCCGCATTACTGATCCGAAACAAAACAAATATGAAACAAATTCCAACAGAGGCATTAACAGCCGAACCGAAAAAACTCTAATACTAAACTGGTCAATACGTGTGAAAAGGAAACTGCTGGCAACCAAGAGACAAGGGTGTTGAACAAAGCCAAATCAGATAAAGCAGGTCCATCATCATCATCCACTGCCGCGGTAAATACTAGCCTGACTCAAGTCGCGGTGGGAAATAACAAAATAAATGGGATGGGTCTATATCATTGAATACGTTTTCAATGGATATCTACGTCTTTCGGAGCACACAGAATTGGGTGTCGAATGCTTCGGATGTTTGTATCGTTGAGTATTGTATTAATGGAAATTGTATTGCTGGGCGCCGGTATTACAGAATACACGTATCGATGGATATTTTGTCGATATATCGAAAAAAAGTGGGGATGATGATTGCAGAAATACATGTGGCAACGCTGCATTTCGCTGTCAGATCAGATGTTTGACTTTGACAAATAAATACTTTCAGAGCATGTAAAATGCAAAACAAATATATTAACCTTGTTTGTTAATGACACTGTTGTGTCCACCGGTGCACACTTGTGTTGTACTGTTTGTGTTTAAAACAATCTGGCTTAGTGTGGAGGCCTAGCAAACAACAGAACAGAATGTCAGGACAGAGGACATGAAGCAGTGATGGTGCTGGGAGGCTAGAGGTTACCCCCACAATGAGTTGGCCGAAAAGGGCAGTCAACGGAGTCACACGGGTCTGTGCGGAAACAATGACGGAAGGAAACCATGGCACCGGATTATTATAGGTGATAGTTGCACGTCGTAGCGATTTGGGTCTGATCTGCACCGTGATATCCGTGAAAGATTATTAATATTGAGTTACATGAAGACGCTACACCCTATGCTTCTTCCCTATGCTCTTCGAAGATTGTACCTACATGAACTTTATGTCGAGTTGATTGTTGTGAAGTGTACACGTGAAGTGTTGTGAAGACGCTACACCATCTACATGAACTTTGTGTCGAGTTGCTTATTGTAAAGTGGACATGCCACGTCCAAAAACACATTATATTTGTACATGAAACTATTATGTAAGAAACAAATTGAATATCAACATTGTCACACCTTTTTTATCATATTTACATTTGTCCACTTCTGTGAGTACTAATCCCGAGTTTCGTTGTGTCGTTATTGGATAAACACTTGTATGACTGAATAAAATTAAATATCTTGGATAGATATTCATAACAAATTAAATTGCAAAACCCATTTGTTGACAGTTAATTTGTGAAATGTCATATATGTACATGTTTCGTGGACATAAAAATTGTCTCTGCTTATTTGTTGGCTATCTTTTTTTATATTTTGTTATTATTCGGTACTGTCCTTCTAAATTAAAGGTTAGCAGCTAATAGTTAATATCTGTTAAATACTTCTTTGACTTACATTAAATAACTACGTTGCTTTTAAATAAGTTGCGGAAGAATTTAAAGAATTGTTCAATGAATTTTAACACTTAACTGTTAACTTCTAATTTAGAAGAACAATTTACATTAAAAAATAGAGTATTAAATAAAATTACACCGCCATAAAATGAGCAGTGACATTACTTATGCCCGCCAGTTTTGTTTTTCAATTGCTAGATTGCATGGCTTGCACTTTGTGAATGTTTTCTATCAATGTATACGTGTTTATTATATTTTATTCTTTGTTAAATTTTATTCTTTGAGCCAATCTATTAAGAAATTATTGTACTGTATTATGTAAATAGTCTATGATTTTTAAGCCTTGTGTTATATTTATTATTTATTATATTTATTATAATAATAAAAAAAAAAGATATTTTCAAGTGTTTTTTTTAAATTTAATGTGGATTAGATGCACCTGATAAATTTAAGCCCTATCTTACAGTCTCCGATTACCTATCTAAAACCGGCAGTTATTCATTTGATACTATTGCGGAGACAGAAAACTAACCATCAATTAACCCTTGAGCGCACGAATGTCCAATATAGTAAAAGTAATAGTTTTCATTAATATTCTTTTATTGGTTTTAAATTTTATGTACCTTCCTAAAACAAGTTAAGCCTAGTAATTGACTTTTTAAAGAAAATCAAATTTTACTTTTTGAGTGACTAAGATTTTTGGTCCCACAGACCAACCGTTGTGTTAATGGGGGTTTTATATACAAAATAATTATGGTTATGCATATTAAATATGCCATCACGAGCGAAGGTAAATTCATCTGTCCACAACTGCTTTTGATTCAAATTCTATTTTTTATTTCTATTTATTGCATCTAGCATCCAACGACAAGACTTGACATTACTCCATACTCTTATTTAAAAAGTTTGAAGACTAATGCAACAATAGTAATAGTAGCAATATTTTATTCGCATCGACCTGCGGTCTTTCCGCCTTGCAATAATATCTTTTTTCCACTCCTTGCATGGTAAGTACACTGTTATAACATTGATTTAGTGGAAGTAAGTACCACTTACCGATAAAGCTTTGGTTACTATGAGCAACGGGAAGTAAGTAATCACTTACTTCCCTCAGGGAAGTAAGTAAAATAATTTCAATAGCGTTCTTTCTCTGGCACCAGTCTTTAAAACACTTTTGATAACACCCATTCGACTTCTCCGGCAGTAGGAAGGAACAGACAGCAACTGCAGCTTCTTCAATTGCCATTTCTTGTTTGTTTTCATTGGAATTCATTTTACAACTGAACGAATGCAATTTCTGACATTCACACTTTGTTTGAAAAATAGTCTTAGCAACCAAAGCTGTACTGACATTTGGTTCATGTTGCGAAAATAAATTAATCAAACACAAACAATTAAACCAACTTCAGGAGTGGAAAAACAGTTATAAGCAATTTGAGAGGTAAGTTTTGACCAGTCTCGGTCTTTATTGCTAGCCCTCGCTGTCGCTCGGGCGCAAACTCGACCTCGACTGGTAAAAGATACTTACCTCTCTTAATGCTTAATAGTTATTTAAAGCTTTTTAGAGTTATCAATCAATTTAGGTATTTATTTGATTTACGGTAGGGAGATACCGTTTTAAGTTTAGTCTTACCACAGGAGCTGAAGGCCAATTTTATTCTAGCTTTACAATCGCTCTAGCTTTCTGCATCAGAGTGAGATGTGGCATTTTTGTAAAACACTTTCAATATATTTTTTATATCTAGTGTCAAACTGTGACATTTTAGGTCGCTTATGATTTAAAGTAAAAATCAAACTGTTAAAATAAACTTCACTTTTGGAACTTCACCTTTGTACCAATCTCTTACTAATTGTAAAACTATTTTTGTTGTAACAATTTTGCAAGTGCAAAAATTAAAGAAATGGAAGGACTTTTTGGGAAAATGTGTAGGAACTAGGAAATTAAAAAAAAGTCTTTTAATTCAAATATAATAACTTTGGTTCCCTTGCAGAAAAAGAACGGGTTGTTAGATGAACTAAATGTGCAAACTGCTATCAGCATATTAGGAATAATACATTGAAAGTAATGTGAATGTAATGTAAATGTTATCATGCCCTGCATTTTTTTTTATAGAGATAGTATATTACAAGTACTTATGTCACATTTCCGGTTAGCAACCCTACATGCCTTTTACGCATATTACGAATGACGATGAATAATATTTAATTAATTTGAAATCAACTTAATACCAACAAATTCCTGTGTCTACGAATCAATGATCTGGGTACTTTTTCCATTAATTACTATATAGGCACATTTGGGCTTGCTTGTACGTCATATATAGGTACAGGGTGTCTTAGTTACCGGGCTCAACATAGAGATATTCTTATGTGACAAATATATTATTAAAATGTAAAACGGCATTGTCTACATTACAATATTTATTGTGCGTTTTTGTATTAGAAAGATAAAATATAACACACTATTGATAATTATCTATGAAAAACTTAGCTTATTGAGAATTTAGCTTAATACGATTAACATTGATATAAAATAACAGTTGCTACATTATTTGCGTGCGATATATATAATTATGAAGATTACTTCTTTCTGTCAACATTTCAAAGATTACTGTTCAAACTTCAATTATTACTGCCAAAATTACAATTATAACCATTTACATGTTTTTTTTTTAAATATTACTATAGAAACGTAATGATTACTGTTAAAGTTTTAATATCAGCGAACCCTTTAAACGTTACTTAAAATATATGATTTTTTAATGAAATTTTAATTATTATGACTTTTAAATTTAAAAAATTCTAAAAAAAGTTAAAAATCTCTTAATATTTGAAGGCGAACTGTCAAAATATGATCACATGATCAATAAAATATGAGTGGGAAAAAAATAAAATTTGCAAATAATATCTATTATTGACGGTAGAAAATTTATAAAATCGTAAAAAAAGACAGTGTCAAAATTATTACTGATTGCTTTAATATCGTTGTCAATATTTTAATAATTCCTACAAAAATTTCAATCAATGTTTTTAATTTCAGTTTATTTTAGATATATCTATTAAAAATTAGTATATTAAAGTATAAGTGGATATCAAGGCCTTTCAAGCACGAACGTTTTTCAAAAAACCGACCCGTCGCTCCCCGCGCAGCGGGGAGGCGGGGAGGTTTTTTGAATAGAGTGAGTGCTTGAAAGGCCAGATATCCACGCATACTTTACGCTATTTTTTATCATTGATGCCGTAAATTGGCCTAAACATTTGTAATTATAATTTCTATCTGATGTGCCGTCGATTTTGCCGTACAGTTTTAGTATCGTTGCTAAGATACTGAATAAATAACTAGCTAACATGGCGGCTGATACTATGCAATCGTTCTAGCCTTGGTTGTCAAAGTGTTGAATATCGTATGTAACAATCTTTCAATTTGGCGTCAGTTTTGATTTTGGTTGAAAATGCAACGAAACATTGATCAATTAAGCTCCGAAGCAGAGAGGCGTTTAATTCCCCAAAAATCGGAATTGGCATATAAGAAGGAATACGATAAATTGGTAAAATGGATGGACGAACAGGAGGTGAAAACTGTAGATGAAAGAATGATTCTTGCTTACATGCAGAAAATGTCTACATGCTATAAGGCGTCAACAATGTGGGCAATACATTCCATTTGTATCCATGGAAACCTTTACAGGAAACGCGCGTTTTTGAAAGCCTGTTTTATGCACGCTACACGATGTTTTAAACAAGCAATATGATGCATCAATGATAAAAAAATTATTTCTGTCTGCATGACTGTCAAAGTTTATTTTATTTCTATCACAATTTTTACATTTTAATTATTATAATCAAATTTTCAATTATTTCTGTCACAATAAAATTTTTATTCTCCGTAACTTCAAAGACTGAAGGAAAATTTTGAATCATTACTATAAATTTTCTGTTTTCTGTACCAAAATTTCGAACAATACCATCCATCATTTAATTATTACTATTGAAATTTGAATAATTAGTGCTAAATATAATAATAATTATAAATAAATATTAATAATTATTATTTGTGTTTTAAACGAATACTGTTTTCCAATATTACTGTTTTCGAAAACGACTGCTTTTTCTGGAAAATGTGGCGAAAAATTTTGGTGCGCTGCATAATATCATGCAGGAGATATTCAGTTGAAAATGTTTTGCAAAGACTTGATCAGCATATAAGATGAAAAGCTCGAGTAGATGTTAACCAAGAGACGGTAGGTAGGCAAAGCACAGCAAAAACTGCCCAAGCTGAGGAAGCTGTTTTGCAAGCCGATGAAGATAATACTAACACCAGCATTCGAGGAATTGGATGAACTTTAAATGTAAATTACAGAGTCATTTAGTGTATTTTAAAATCAGAAGCTTACTACCACTTCCATTATACAAAAGTACAATCTCTGTTAGAAGATGATTTCTCTCTTTATGTCAAGTCGTTGAATGCAAGATGTAATTGATTTGAATTAAAATTTTAATCAAAACCAGTTGTGGACAGATGAATTTAACTTCGCTCGTATTTATTTATATTTTCGCATTATTTTACATATGAAAGCCCCCGGTTGGTCTGTGGGACCAAAATGCTTACTCACTCAAAAAGTAAAATTTAATTTTCTTTAAAACGTTGTTAATTACATGGCTTAATATGTTTCAGGAAGGTACATAAAATTTAAAACCGATAAAAGAATATTAATGAAAACTATTACTTTTACTATATTTGACATTCGTGCGCTCGAGGGTTAATTGATGGTTAGTTTTCTGTCCCCGCAATAGTATCAAATGAATAACTGCCTTTTTTAGATAGGTAATCGGAGACTGTAAGATAGGGCTTAAATTTATCAGGTGCATTTAATCCACATTAAATTTTAAAAAAAACACGTGAACATATTTTTTTATTAGATTATTATATTAATATTATATTACACAAGGCTTAAAAATCATAGACAATTTACATAATACAGTACAATAATTTCTTAATAGATTGGCTCAAAGAATAAAATTTAACAAATAATAAAATATAACAAACATGTAAGCATTGATGGAAAACAATCACATTAAAGTTTAAAGTATTATAATCCCATGCCCATCCCAAAACTGGCGGATATAAGAAATGTCACTGCTCATTTTATCGCGGTGTAATTTTATTTAATACTCTATTTTTTAATGTAAATTGTTCTTCTAAATTAGAAGTTAACAGTTAAGTGTTAAAATTCATTAAACAATTCTTTAAATTTTTCCGCAACTTATTTAAAAGGAACGTATTTATTTAATGTAAGTCAAAGAAGTATTCAACAAATATTAACTATTAGCTGCTAACCTTTAATTTAGAAGCACAGTACCGATTAATAACGAAATATAAAAAAAGATAGCCAACAAATAAGCAGAGACAATTTTTATGTCCACGAAACATGTACATATATGACATTTCACAAATTAACTGTCAACAAATGGGTTTGCAATTTAATTTGTTATGAATATCTATCCAAGTTATTTAATTTTATTCAGTCATACAAGTGTTTATCCAATAACGACACAACGAAACTCGGGATTAGTACTCACAGAAGTGGACAAATGTAAATATGATAAAAAAGGTGTGACAAACTTCATGTAGATACAATCTTCGAAGATCATGTAGTTGGAGTAGAGTCTTCACGTAACTCAATATTAATAATCTTTCACGAATATCACGGTGCAGATCAGGCCCAAATCGCTACGACGTGCAACTACTCTGTCACCTATAATAATCCGGTGCCATGGTTTCCTTCCGTCATTGTTTCCGCACAGACTCGTGTGACTCCGTTGAGTGCTCCCTTGGGCCACTCATTGCGGGGGTTGATAGAAAACATTCACAAAGTGCAAGCCATGCAACCTAGCAATTGAAAAACAAAACTGGCGGACATAAGAAATGTCACTGCTCATTTTATGGCGGTGTAATTTTATTTAATACTCTATTTTTTAATGTAAATTGTTCTTCTAAATTAGAAGTTAACAGTTAAGTGTTAAAATTCATTGAACAATTCTTTAAATTCTTCCGCAACTTATTTAAAAGCAACGTAGTTATTTAATGTAAGTCAAAGAAGTATATAACAGATATTAACTATTAGCTGCTAACCTTTAATTTAGAAGGACAGTACCGAATAATAACAAAATATAAAAAAAGATAGCCAACAAATAAGCAGAGACAATTTTTATGTCCACGAAACATGTACATATATGACATTTCACAAATTAACTGTCAACAAATGGGTTTTGCAATTTAATTTGTTATGAATATCTATCCAAGATATTTAATTTTATTCAGTCATACAAGTGTTTATCCAATAACGACACAACGAAACTCGGGATTAGTACTCACAGAAGTGGACAAATGTAAATATGATAAAAAAGGTGTGACAATGTTGATATTCAATTTGTTTCTTACATAATAGTTTCATGTACAAATATAATGTGTTTTTGGACGTGGCATGTCCACTTTACAATAAGCAACTCGACACAAAGTTCATGTAGATGGTGTAGCGTCTTCACAACACTTCACGTGTACACTTCACAACAATCAACTCGACATAAAGTTCATGTAGGTACAATCTTCGAAGAGCATAGGGAAGAAGCATAGGGTGTAGCGTCTTCATGTAACTCAATATTAATAATCTTTCACGGATATCACGGTGCAGATCAGACCCAAATCGCTACGACGTGCAACTATCACCTATAATAATCCGGTGCCATGGTTTCCTTCCGTCATTGTTTCCGCACAGACCCGTGTGACTCCGTTGACTGCCCTTTTCGGCCAACTCATTGTGGGGGTAACCTCTAGCCTCCCAGCACCATCACTGCTTCATGTCCTCTGTCCTGACATTCTGTTCTGTTGTTTGCTAGGCCTCCACACTAAGCCAGATTGTTTTAAACACAAACAGTACAACACAAGTGTGCACCGGTGGACACAACAGTGTCATTAACAAACAAGGTTAATATATTTGTTTTGCATTTTACATGCTCTGAAAGTATTTATTTGTCAAAGTCAAACATCTGATCTGACAGCGAAATGCAGCGTTGCCACATGTATTTCTGCAATCATCATCCCCACTTTTTTTCGATATATCGACAAAATATCCATCGATACGTGTATTCTGTAATACCGGCGCCCAGCAATACAATTTCCATTAATACAATACTCAACGATACAAACATCCCAAGCATTCGACACCCAATTCTGTGTGCTCCGGAAGACGTAGATATCCATTGAAAACGTATTCAATAATGCGCTCCGGGAAAGACCTAAAAACGCTTACAAACGATGGCAATGAACCATGAAAGGTTAACTATCGTCGTGGACGCAAAACCAAAAGTTCAGAATCAGTCCTGGGATCAGGACAGAAGCTAGTACAGAAGAGGAAATAAATACCCTACAAGCAGTGCCCATACTCGACTGGTTTTATATTGGAAGATATGTTATTAATTGTACAACTGAGATAATGGAAAAACACATCAAGAAGATCAGTCCATCAACCGCAAATATAGTGGAGGAAATAAAAATAAGGCCAACAAACATAAAGGCTTTTGAAATCGGAGTGCAGAAGGAATTTTCTGATGTAATGATGGATACTGCAATGTGGCTAAAACACATTAAAGTTCACAGATACCGTTTTTTTCCGAAGGTCACCCAGGGAATTAACTGTAAGCGGCGGAGTCATTAAAAATGATGAGCACCTATTAAAATCTCAACCCAAAATAATGCATATTAACATTCAATGTCTGATGAACAAAACAGCCTCCCTTGAAAAAATCCTAAGTGACCAAGATATCGATGTCGGGAAACAAAACATGCACAAATTTAAGGACGGTATCTCAAAAGAAACCTGGTTAGATGTCTATAATAGCAACTCTCATAATAGCAAATTCAACGCATTCCTAGCTACATGTTGCCTAAATATAGAAGCAGCATTCCCCAAGCACCACAGGAACACCAACAAGCGAACCTCCGTTCAATACAATGAGGAGGTTCTTCAGATGAAAGAGACACTTGACCTCTTATATGCTTCCCATACACAAACGACGAAGCAAACAAACAAACAAATAAACGAAACGTCAGGACGAAATTAAAAGTATCTATAACAGACGCAAAAAGTTATACAATAAGAAAATGGAAGAGTACAAGAAATGCAACTGGCAGATCGTCAGCAAGTAAACTGTCACTTGATGCACCATCCGCCTCAGCCTTTAGCGAGTTCTTCTCAAAAATCGGAGAAAATACCGCAAATAATGTAGAACTGACACACCACACGTCCAATGAATGTGTCTCCAAAGTACCAGTGAATGGTAAGAGCATTTTCCTATATGCAACAACCCCTGAAGAAGTTCTCTCTTTAACATTAACTCACTTAAAAGGAAATCAACACTGAACATATACGACATTAATACAGTGGTGGTCAAGGAAGCAGCAGCATTCATCATGAACCCACTCTGCCATATTATAAATTCAAGCTTTAAATGTGGCGAGTTTCCAGAGCTACTGAAAATTGCAAGAGTTATGCCCGTTTTCAAGAAGGGAGACACAAAGTGTGCGACAAACTACAGGCCTATCTCCATTTTGCCCGCATTCTCCAAGATTATCGAATCTCTCATGGCTGAACGAATCCTCAAATTCATGGAGTGCAATAACTACCTGGCACCACATAGTACGGGTTCCGTAAACACATGAATACAACAGACGCTGTAATGAACTTCATGTCATATATCTCTGACGCATTGGAAGACAGGAAAAAGTGCAGTACTTTGCTATGCGACCTCAGCACAGCATTTAACTGTATGGTCCATTCACGGCTTATCGAAAAGCGGCTACAGGGGTCCAGCGTTGGAACTTGTGAGGTCCTTCCTGGGAAACCGAAAACAACTGGTCAGACTGAGTGACTCAAGAAGCGCGGTTGCTATACTCAACATTGGTGTAGCCCAGGGCAGTATTTTGGGGCCACTTTTTCTTAGTATTCATGAACGATCTACCATATAACACAAAAGGCCACACAGTTCAATTTGCTGACGACACTGCTCTGATCCTCTCGGACAACAACGTGGAGGGCGTAGATCAAAAACTTGGCTCAATATCAATGTTTGCTGAAAATTGGTTTAATGCCAATAGACTAATCCTGAACAAGGACAAATCCATGAGGATTAACTTTACCGCTAACGGAAGACTTGTGCAACTACCTGGCGGTCATGGGAAATACCTAGGATTCATAGTTGACAGCCTACTAACATGGGGTCCCCACATTGAAGGAGTGCTTAAAAAACAGGCATCGGCAATATATGCGGTGCGCCGGATAAAAAACATCATCTGTTACCGCGCGTTCATTGGGAATCGTGGGTTTGTTGGGCGGGTTAGAAATAAAGCGGATGCTGTGAAATAGTTTATTTCTCCCCAACGCTACAATGAAATGGACTGTAATTGAACGTGAATCGGACGGGCCTTTTCGACCGCGCCGGGCGAACTCTCGGGTAGAACTCGTGTCCTTTTGGTAAGGGAGGTTTCGGGTGAGCGCTTTGAGCCAAGACAGTGGCGTAAACATACTCCCCTACGTTGAGGCGTGGACGTCTCAAAATTTATAAGAAGGACGATCTAAGTAATATAACATATAACATAAAAATACAAGAATTAATTAACACATGAATACAGTATAAGAAAAATGTACAAGATTATAAACAAATATGTACAATTGATAATAAATCAAGAAAACACACATGAGCCAACGGTTACCTGAAATGAGTGAATAAATGAACGCACACTAAAATAAACATGAAATACGAAAGAACCTAAGAATACTACATCAACGATGTTTACAACTGTATGTTCGAAATTGCCTTAAATTGTTATGTTTACAGTACGCACAGAGTTACACTAGAAGCGCACCAAATACGCACTGAGATTCGCACTAATCGCCTTCGATCTTCAATGTGCATTCCATACATAGTTGTGTTTGTGTGTGCCAAACAATAGCAGTCTGTTGTGTTTAGTAGTCGCGTATCGATGATTGTCATAGACAATAGCATGCGTAAGCACGCGCTTCGCATTGGTGTGCTGCTGAATCTCCTTCGTTCTCTTCTGGTGAAGTTGATGGCGGAAAGTTTAGACTCGCTCGTAAACTTCCGGTTGTCGTAATGTCTAGCATACTTAGGTATGTGGAACAGGAAAGGGTGTGAATTGTCACGTGGTAAATGCATGATTGGTCTATGCATATTAGAATAATTGATTTTTGATTTAGTTTTAAAGGATTGCTCCAGATATATATTTGATCCGCTCTGTAATTGCATTATATCAAATAATGGAAATTTGGGCTTTGTAAAAAGGGAAGGCTCCCCGCAGGTAGCGGGTACATCCACGATCGCCGCGTTTGCATAGCTAGGAAGGCCAAGGGTGACCTTCCCTAGCGGCGTTGCAATTATTGCGCATTTTGTTTCGTGACCAGACAATAGAGTTTCTAGGGTGACGCACTGGTTGGGTTTTCCGAGTACAAGTACTTCCAGATGTGACCCGTCGAATGTGCAGACTTTAGAAATGTTGGCCCGGGTACCTGACTCGCCACGGGTACCGGAAGACGCGCTCTTCGGTGGTGCGTTTGTCGTGTTTAAAAATTGTATCTCCACTGATGACAATGGATCGTGGGTATTTGAACTGATCTCGTTGAGCTTGACCGCTCGCTCGCCCGGGTCCGCAGAAGACACCGCTGTGCCTGAGGCCCCATCCGGTAAAATGGTATTTACCGCGGATGTTGGCAACAACAGAGGGTGTTCTTTTTCGCTCTGATTTAAAGGTTGCGCGCTTTGGGCAATGTCCGTCGGCAACGTTGCCAAACCGATTTTCAAATTGGCGGTCGCGTCCGCGAGAAGAGTTGATTGAAACTGAGGTTTCTCTTCGGTCATGTCCGTAATTCTTGGGTATCCAATCACTATCGGTGGTGATTTTGGAAGCGGTAATCCCTTAATTAGACGACCCGCGCATAATAATAAATGAAAATAAAAATCTTCGAAATGGAGCATATCATCCGATTCCGGCTGACGACCCGTGCTCACATATATTTGAAATAGTGTATCCTGAAATTCGTCATATAGTGGCCGTATGATTTCAACTCTAGTACTTATTGTTCTCTTGCTTACATTTATCGCGCCGTCTAGAAATTCCTGAAATCGTAATAGATGCGACCAGCATTCGTCGAGTAATTTGAAGTTGTTTATAGCCATTGTGTGAAGCACTGATTGTTTATAGGACTGGAGTTCGAAAGGAAGCTAACCTGTGGTTTGTGTATGTTGTGTTTTCTCCATGGAATGCCTACTTCTTCGGGAGTTCAACACTTCGCGGGTTACGTTGTCCTAGAGCCGGTTGCCCGTGGATCCCACGTTGGTGCTGTCCTCGCCCGATGTTTTGCGCTGTTTCGCCGTCGTCTGATGATGCTTCAGGGAACCTCGTGTTCTCTGGAAGCTGTTTGCCAGGAGCCTCTTCGGTGGTCGCTGCTGGGGACACCGAAAGTGGTCCTGATGATTGTTTCTTCTACGTCGCGTCGTTGATACTTCCGATGATCGCTGTCGGAGAGTATATGTTGTGAGGACATGTGCTAACACAGTCGGATGAAATTGTATGTTTCAGGTCCTGAGCTGTGTTGAAGCTGTCTCATTGAGTACACCGTCGAGCTGCTTGGCCGATGAATCTGCTTGCCACGTCGTTTGTTTCTGGTTTGAAGCTTCTGTTTCACTGTCACTGATTAATCCGGTTCGAAGGACCAAATGTTACCGCGCGTTCATTGGGAATCGTGGGTTTGTTGGGCGGGTTAGAAATAAAGCGGATGCTGTGAAATAGTTTATTTCTCCCCAACGCTACAATGAAATGGACTGTAATTGAACGTGAATCGGACGGGCCTTTTCGACCGCGCCGGGCGAACTCTCGGGTAGAACTCGTGTCCTTTTGGTAAGGGAGGTTTCGGGTGAGCGCTTTGAGCCAAGACAGTGGCGTAAACATCATCCATTCGGAAAAAATTTGGTAGCCCAAACAAAAGCAATCCGAGCAATTGAAGGTTCGCCTCAGCACGAATCCGCCAGGCATCTGTTTTCTTAGTACAGAATTATGACATTAACATCAGTATACATATGGCAACAAGTGAAAACCGCCCACAGACTATGGCAACCCTCGCTGATAGGAAGTGACATACATGACCACAATACGCGAGGTAAAGATCCTTCCACATTGAGCCCCTACGCCTGAACTCATCAGCCCACAAAAACATGGGGCGCACGCTATTTCATGCCCTGCCTGACAAATGGAAACTATAGACAACCTGAGCCTTCAAAGACGTCCTTAAATGATTCTTAAATGAAGGCAACTTTTACACGCTCCAAGAATACATGGATGGCTGCAAAATAATAAATAAGAAAATAAAACTTCGCAAATCATTATCGGGATAAGAGCATAGCTCTATATGTACTGACTAGAACTGTAAATTTAGGTTCAATAAACTTTACTTACTTACTATTAGGAAAAACTAAAAAAAAAATATATATATTTGTTTTTCATGATAATGTCATCAACATAATTTATGTATTTGGTTAGGTGGCATAAATAGTATATTAAATTATTTATAATGTGTTAAAATATATATCAATATCATCATCATTTATGTTAATATAAAAGTATCCATAAGACTTCAGGAAATACATTTTTGCTGAAATTACAATTAATTTGTAAGTATCTGGTAAAACCCCCCATTTAATTTATACCTATGTTTCTACAAACTCCGTCGATTAAATATATGTGCTTACAATGAAGTGCATACACGTGTAACGTCATGAATAAATCTAATTTTAATTTACTACATAGAATATTTAATATAAATGCAGATGCGCCGCACGTTGTTGACTTGAATTAATTTACGAGGACGAAACGGTATACATCAGCTGACACGTTTCCCTTTTCCACAGATGATATATTTATACCAAATGCGCGAACACGCGAAATGCATTAGGGAATACTGCATTAAGCTGATCTGTGGAATGGAAATTATGTCGTGATTCAAATCGAACGGTCTCAAAGGATGAGCTGCGAAATAATCAGCGGCCTTTGATTGAATCTGGTTAAAGTCGGACTACGTGTTTTGCAAGCTGGAAGTCGACTTAGACGAATGTTGCAGGCAGTTTACAAGAGATTGAGGCCCGCTTGATAGGTGCGATTTTCGACGGTCTGAAACGATCGGGCCGATATCGTAATCGTACCACCAGCAGAACATCAACAACATCGGCATCGCTAGGAGTTACAGGGATCCGGATGGATCGACCCATCGATTCCAGTAATGAACACTGAAGAGAATTTGTTAGCTTCATTGCGGATTCTATATTTATCGCCAAATGAGCGACTACCGCCGCAAATTGAATTACGTGATAAGAAGAATTGCTGATTTTGATATTTTTTTATTACAAAATTAATACATATTTATAAACTCTATCAATTTAATGGCACAAGAAATGATAACTATTATTTTTACTTGCCTCTACGTATATAAACGTCTTCGCAGAAATATCAGTTCTTGGGCCTTCTCATTCCAAAAATTAATTAGCAGATTCCAGAATTAATACGATGTTCAAATTGAGATTGAATAAAGTTAAGGCTTCGACTAATCAATAGTCGTCGATTAGATTATTTACCCAGAAAGACACAGACAGGCGGAAATACTGGCTCAAGTTCGGCAACCACTTTTTGTGAATAAGAACGCCCGAGAACTGACATTTGCACTAAAACCTTTATTTCCAAAATTTCATTGTATGTACAATATTTTGTTTTATAATCAATGACCCATGTACCCATAGGGTGTCGGGTACAATATTTTGTTTTAGTACGAAAATAAAAGTAAAAATAATTGTCATCATTTTGATGCAATTAAATTTATAACTCCATCAATTTAATGTCACAAGAAATGATAACTTTTATTTTTACTAGCCTCTACGTATTTGCTACGATGTGTACAAACAACATTTTCGAAATAAAGGTCTTCGCAGAAATATCAGTTCTTGGGTCTTCTTATTCCAAAAATTAATTATCAGGTTCCAGAATTAACACGATGTTCAAATTTAGATTGAATAAAGTTAAGGCTTCGACTAAACAATAGTCGTCGATTTGATTTTTTTTCTAGAAAGACACAGACAGGAGGGAAGACTGACTCAAGTTCGACAACCAGTTTTTGTGAATAAGAATGCCCAAGATTTTTTTTCCAAAATTTCATTGTACAGTAGTTTCTTTTAGTACGTAATGAAAGTAAAAATAATAGTCATCATTATTGGGTAATGAAAATGAGGATTAAAAATAATTGTATTAATTTTGCCTGAACTAATATTTGATACCAGAAAAGTACTTATAGTTATTTATGTGCCAAGGCTATTATAAAGATGTTTATGTCCTTTGAGGGCGATAAGCTTACAAACCTGAAAGGCCGTGTGCTTTTAAATCGCCCGAGTTTTGTTAACAAATTTTTATTCAGTCAAGATGACAGAGCAACACTTTTTAATTCCTCAGGGAAATCTTGTAACTACAGCAAAAGCTGCATGAAGTCTAAAGGATTATACTGCAAAGTATGTGATAAATTTTATTGTTGGATGGTAGAAAACTGTGCTAAAATTGTAAATGAGATTATCTTATTGCGATATTTCGACGAATTTGTATGTTGATAAACATTTTTGTCGTTATTGTGATTTAGGAACATTTGACGCAACTCTTAGACCGATTTTTTACTAAAATCTATGAAGTTAATATAATAAATTAAAAAATTAAAAATAACAAAAAGTCTGTTTTGTTAGTATTGTATCCATTATACCAGTTATTTTTGATTAATCTTTGCTATTTTTATGTATTTATTGGTATATTAATAATTGTTTATTTATTTATATTAGCTATTTTTTTATTTGTTTCCCAACTAGTTGCGGCTTTCATGATATCGAAAAGTCAAATAATATGTTTTAAATATAATTTAAAATACAAAGAACCATTAAACCCCTGATGATGCCCGAATTAAGCCGAAACTAGTTTTAGCCGAAACTAAAATAAATTAATAAATAAATATTAAATATACCAGTAAGTAGCTACATAAAAATAGCAAATAATAATAAAAAAATCATTTAATTATGCAGAAATGCCGATAAAAATTATTGCCGATTAATAATAATATATTTTGTATTATATAATAATTAATTACTTAATTATATTATTAATAATCTCTCTTTCTTTTCTTTTTTTGGGTTTTATTGGAAATTTATAGAATTTTGTAGAAATTTGGGAAAATATGACGCCATACATATTTATAAAATTGCTAGGTGTAAGTAGGTACCTATAGAATATTAGAATATTGGGTTGATCATACACAGAATCGAGGGAGGGAGGTTGTGGCTATTGTGAAAGGATGACTTATAAGAATAAAGTTTATATAATTATTGAACAGGTAGAAATACGCGAAAAATCACAGAAGACTATAAGTATCTTAAAATAAGAGGAAACTACGTAATATTATTTAGGAGATTTTACGGATTTTATACTTGTTTGGCATAGCTCAGGCTTTCATGTAAAATAAAATTGCTAGAAATATTGTTTTATTTTATATTTTCTCAGACCGGTAGATACCTACTTACTTAAAAATATACCTGCCTTGTATATTATATGTTAGCTGAACTTTTGCCACTTCTGATATTGTTAACCCAATTCAGATATTGTTAGGCCGGCGAATTACCTTTAGCTTAATTCTGATTATTTTTAATCCATAAAAACAGTTTCAATACTAATTCTGCTGTATTATACTTATAATAGGTAATTATTTGTATTGTCAAGTTGTCGATTAATAAACAATGGGACCTGCATCAATGAAACTTATTTATTTAATACAAACTAATGATACAAAAATATAAAAGGTTATATAATCGTATAATAAAATATGGCAATCGCTCTCTTCTTTTGCTCCTTCCAACGACCGTCATTCTGTAACAATTAGAAGAGTGATCGTGAGTTTACAACTCAGTGAGATAATTGTATTGGTTGACCCGAGTATTAATTGGTCAACCCGATATCCTTGATTAATTACGGTGAAACAATTATCTTTGGTAAATTGTTTATCGATAGGTCAACCTCAACTCTCCACAACAATACTATGACTGACTCACCATACTTGTTGACCCGAGTTCAACTCCCCACAACTAGACAATGATTCACCATACTTGTTGACCCGAGTCCAACTCTCCACAACCATACAATGGCTCACTATACTTGTTGACCCGAGCTCAACTCTCCACAACTATACAATGACTCACTATACTTGTTGACCCAAGTTCAACTCTACACAACCATACAATGACTCAGCATATCTGTTGACACCGAGTAATAATTGGTCAACCCAACATCCTTGTTATCTTCTGAGACAATGGAACAACGATGGGTTAACCTCAACTCAACTCAACCACACAATCACTCACCTTCAATTTATCCATACGGACACTAAACAATAAAACTTTACTGAAACTATTCTATTAATTCGTCACGACTGCTCCGCCTGGTAAAACTCACTAAATGCGCTGTGGTCTCTTCGAAAGGGTCTAAGAGAGGCAACTTGGCCTTGAATTTATAAACAACTGCGTCATCGGCCCGCTCGTATACGCCCGAACGAAAATATTATGATTTACCATTTTAATAAATTGGGTGATATAACATTCGGCCTTCCTGACCTTTCAGAACGTCCTCGTTCAGACACAGTTAAACTTATACATCTTCACTGGTGATTGTATCTCTGGTAGCAAACAAAATTAAATATTTGGTGAAACCGTCCACCACTGCCAGAATATCATTCTTTCCACTGCTTGGGTTGAATGAGCCCAAGTGATCCATATGTATGGTGTGGAAAGGAACGGAAACTTTATCTATATGATGCAACATACCTTCCTGCTTTCCTTTGGGTATTTTAAAATACAGACGTCGCGCACACGATGCTATATATTTCACAATATACTTGCGCATTTCTGGGAACCAGTATACTTCAAGTATTTTCTGCATAGTTTTATCCGTAGAAAAATGTCCTAAATTATCGTGATTACATCTTACAATTTCCCTTCGCATACTTCTCGAGACAACCCAAAGTTGTTTACCATCCACAACTTTATAAAGACGATCGTCAGCCATCTTATATTCCTTGTGGATTTTTCTTTCGTAATCATTTTTAAAACGTTTGTTATTACTTGTAGTTTTCGGTTTGTTAACTTACAAGCTAACATCCAATTGGCGACTTCTATTTGGTGTTCTTCACAAACACTTTGTTCGCCAATAGAGTTTCTACTTAGCTTATCTACAGTGCCACATCTTTGCAGGACGATGAATTACTTCATCTTCTTGTAGTTTATATGTACGGCTTGCTTCGAATTCGATGTTGTTCTTCCTTTGCGTGCGGTTTACCTCTTTTCCTAATGGGTCCTCTCTTATAGTTGCTATCACCAGGTAGTGGTCTGATCCTATTTCTGGTCCTCTTCTTACTCTTGCATCCGTTATTTTGCTCATATTGTTTTCTTCCACTCAAATATAAACTATTATCGATTTCCCGTTTCTACTCGGCATTTATCTAGTGTAACAGTGTATTTCCTTATGTTGAAAGAATGTATTTGTGTTTGTATTTGTTAGCTTTTGTTAGTTCTTCCCAGAATGTCTCCTTAATTTCTTCCTTTTCACCTTCATTTGGACCGTGTATTGCTATTATCGTCCTGATTTGTTTTGTAAGTTCGTCTTTTAGTTCTATTGTTAACGTTCTTTCTGATCATACCTTCCATTCCTGTATTTGTTCTGCACTCCATTGCCATGCTTGTGATTTGTGCAGCAACATCTTAAGATGTTTGGCAATCCTTGAATCATTTTTCACAAACCGTCTGAAAAATCCAGTAAATCCCGGAAATTGTCGTACATTGTAAACTGTACTACATTGTACATTGTTGTCGGTGTTGCAAACATTCTTATTGTCTTTGTCTTATTTGCACCGGGTCTTACACCTTCTTCAGATATTTCATATCCTAGGTAGGTGACAGCAGTTTGTATAAAATAGCGTTTTCAGGGATTTAAAGTTAATCCATTCTGAAGTAATGTTTTAAACACTTGTTCCAGGTTTTTCCAATCCTTGTTCATATGCCTTGCCAGGACATAAAATGTTGTCGAGGCAAGTAATTGCGACTGTGCCCCGAAGTGGTCCCAACACTCGATTAACTAATCTTTGAAATACGCTTGGCGCATTACAAAAGCCAAATGGCGTACGATTAAATTCGTATTTGCCATTACAAATTTTTACAAAGTAGTTTTCTTATTTTGCCTCCATTTCCACTTCTACTTGATAATATTCAGAAAATAAATCCAAACTAGTGTAGTTTTTATAAACTTTTAATTGATCGATTTGATCGTCTATAATATATCAATAAGTTTTCTATAATATATACATAAACGCTTGTCCCTGTTTGGTTTATTAACTAAGATCACTGAATATGAGTAGGGAGAATTTGAATCTCGAATGATTCCAGTTTCTTAAATTTCAGAGATCATACCTCTTACCAATTCTCTTTCCACGTGAGCCATCTTGTATGGACGATAAAATATTGACTTATTTTCAATTAACGTAATTGGCATTTTAGTATTTCCTTTGCAAACGATCTCTGCAAAGAATGTAGCGAAGCATTTTCTATATTTATTAAATTATTCTAGTCGTTATTTATCTTCATTAGCAGCAAGACTGACATCTAGTATTTCATCAACTTCTTTCAACGGCGTCTGATTTTCCTCTAAAAGATTGAAATTTTCTTCACACTCCAAACAAGTGTGACCTCTGGCGACTATCTTTCCACCTTTAATGAGAAGGTCATATTTGGAAATATTGCTCACACTTCAGAACTTTGCACTTCAAAGTATTATCGATGTGAAGAGCACATCTTGGAACCTGATGTTTTAAAAACGTTAACTTATTAGCAGTTTTTATAAATGACTGGTGAGTAACGCACTGATCTATTTCGATTTCCAGTTTTTTTTTTTTTTTTTTTGATGTTTTTCTTTATTTGTTGCAATAAAGGTCACAAGTCATGTCATATTACAACAAATAAAAGGCGGGGGGTACTTCGTCCTCTTCTTCGTATCAGATGATCTGCTGGTCTCGGTACTAATGGTATGAGGGCGGTGATGCTTCGGATTCCAGGAGGATTTTTTCCTTTAATTGTTTCTTGAAGGTTGCTAGATTTAGGGCTTTGATTGGGTCATCTAACTGGTTGTATTGTTGTATTGCGATGCTTGTTATTCCTAGTTTGTGTTGTTGTTGCTTACAGGTGTAGGTTCTTATGTGCTGATTGTTTCTTGTATCGTGTGTATGTATCTTGTTGTTCGTTTTTAGAATGATGCTGCTGTATGTTTCTTCATGTTTTATTTTGTGTATTTGGAGTATATTGTTAAACCTTATGAGCTGTTTTATGTTTAGTTCGTTCTGAAGTTTGTGAACCGAAATCAATAAACTAGTCGAAGCATTTATTTATTTTACACTGTGTTAATCAATGATGGATCAAACTAAATAAATTAAATATATTTAACCGCACTTGTTCTTAATATTGCACATGTTTATAGATTTCACTTATTTATAGAAATTCTCCTTTACAATTGTTTCGCCGTCTTTTCTTAAACATTTGGCTGTGTTAGTAATGCCTATAATTTCGCTTATCACAGGCAATATTTAATTGTCTGGGTCTGGTTATTCGATACTTTATTTATTTTATTACGCCGTTCACAATAAATAATAACTGAAACACTTTATAACACAGACACAAAACCATTTTATAGTATTACTGTATCATATTTGTTCGCTGAATGTAAATATACCACCACAACTATCATTTGGTATCAATCATTTACATGTACTATGTACTAGTATAAAAATGTAAGTAATACATATTTACTCCTCGGCCGAACCGTCGAGTAAATGCTTTGCATTTATATCATGAAGTTATTTTATTAACTTTGAAAGAATTAAACAAATTGTACAATAAGCACTATCAATTCAACACCCATTAAAATATTATGTTATATTCCTACACAAACAAAACTAATGAGTGATCGTATAGAGACGAAGAGAGAACGAATGCCATTAATCTTGATATGTTTTTTTTTTTTTTATAAATTTTATTTTTTTTTTATTTTTAGAACAATCTTCCCATTGTTCATTAGGTACAGCACTTGGGAGCAATCCCACTTCTGATATTGTTAGCTGAACTTTTGCCACTTCTGATATTGTTAACCCAATTCAGATATTGTTAGGCCGGCGAATTACCTTTAGCTTAATTCTGATTATTTTTAATCCATAAAAACAGTTTCAATACTAATTCTGCTGTATTATACTTATAATAGGTAATTATTTGTATTGTCAAGTTGTCGATTAATAAACAATGGGACCTGCATCAATGAAACTTATTTATTTAATACAAACTAATGATACAAAAATATAAAAGGTTATATAATCGTATAATAAAATATGGCAATCGCTCTCTTCTTTTGCTCCTTCCAACGACCGTCATTCTGTAACAATTAGAAGAGTGATCGTGAGTTTACAACTCAGTGAGATAATTGTATTGGTTGACCCGAGTATTAATTGGTCAACCCGATATCCTTGATTAATTACGGTGAAACAATTATCTTTGGTAAATTGTTTATCGATAGGTCAACCTCAACTCTCCACAACAATACTATGACTGACTCACCATACTTGTTGACCCGAGTTCAACTCCCCACAACTAGACAATGATTCACCATACTTGTTGACCCGAGTCCAACTCTCCACAACCATACAATGGCTCACTATACTTGTTGACCCGAGCTCAACTCTCCACAACTATACAATGACTCACTATACTTGTTGACCCAAGTTCAACTCTACACAACCATACAATGACTCAGCATATCTGTTGACACCGAGTAATAATTGGTCAACCCAACATCCTTGTTATCTTCTGAGACAATGGAACAACGATGGGTTAACCTCAACTCAACTCAACCACACAATCACTCACCTTCAATTTATCCATACGGACACTAAACAATAAAACTTTACTGAAACTATTCTATTAATTCGTCACGACTGCTCCGCCTGGTAAAACTCACTAAATGCGCTGTGGTCTCTTCGAAAGGGTCTAAGAGAGGCAACTTGGCCTTGAATTTATAAACAACTGCGTCATCGGCCCGCTCGTATACGCCCGAACGAAAATATTATGATTTACCATTTTAATAAATTGGGTGATATAACATATATTATCTCAATTAAATAGTTTTATAACGTTACACTAAAAAAATTCTATTCATAAGATAGCAAAAATTCAGGATGAAACTTAAAGCGATTCTCAATTTGCCGCAACTTTTCTAGTTATCCTGTAATCCCCTTTAGACGTACGGTTTTTACAAGACGATACTACGTCCTCACTTTACATTGCTAGCAAAATAAAATCAGCCGCACGAAATTCGTTTATAACAGCCATTTAAAGTAGATACTTACTTCACTTCTAGTATATTCATTATTTTTCGTGAACAAACTGCAGCATGGGCTAATTTGTTGTTAAATAATTGTTAGATGACACAATGTATATCATCATTGGTAAATGGTGTTTTTGAAATTAATTTTATTGCATAGTTTTCAATCATAGTCTATATTTTGAATTCTAATAATAACAACTAAAATTCAATTACGTAATAGTGTATGTGTAAATAAAGTATTTCAGAATAACGTGTTAAATGCATGAATTTTATTTCAATTGAAATTTCCTCGGGTGAACTTAACAGGGGAAAATGTAAATATAGCATCACCGGTGGCAGCACCTGAGATAGCCCCATCTTCAGTTCCAGATGGTCTCAATTTTCGTATTTGAACTGCGTAAAGATCAAATTTTCACGGTGCCGTAATTCCCCGCCCGCTGCCACATTCCCCACATTACGGGCCAATTACATTTTTATTAAGGGGAGACGTGGAAGAAATATAATCCCCGATGTTACAGAAAGGACGAATTTCAACATTGCCGGAATATTTGTTTGCTTTTCGTACACAGTGGATTTGTAGGTAGGTGCGTTTGCTTTCGACACACAAAAGGTTATGCTCTTCCAGTTTTATTATTCTTGCAAATAAAATCGATGCACGCCCAATATTAAAAATGCAAATATTATGTTACAAGTTGTGTTGGGTCGAGATTATTATCATTGATGATAATCAACAATAACATTTGCCAGTAAACACAGATAATATTGCTAATAAACACAGATTTGGATACCTTTGGA
The DNA here is from genome assembly GCA_951805005.1 of Othius punctulatus. Taxonomy (NCBI): domain Eukaryota; kingdom Metazoa; phylum Arthropoda; class Insecta; order Coleoptera; family Staphylinidae; genus Othius; species Othius punctulatus. The sequence goes on along the minus strand of OX638141.1, from coordinate 42,576,784 downwards.
TAATCCCTACTCGAAACTAGTAGATACAATAATTAACAATTAATATAGAACTATTTAAATTCTTTAAACAAATTTACCATTGCATTTATTTAAACAACCTGATAGTGCAAAAAAACCCAAACCTTCTAAAAACTGGTTAGAAGGTTTGCTAATCTTGGGATGGATAAATATTTTTTACTAGTCCCATACCTAATCAGTTCAGTCTCGCTGCAGAACTTTTATCATAAATGATTTAATCACCATGATTATAATTGCACTAACAAAAAGCATAATAAAGTCATGAGGTGGCCCCAAGAGACGTGGCTGCTATTGAATCATGTACCTCTTGTAAATAAATCCCCGGTTTGATTTCAAAGTCAAACAGCGTGTGACGGGAGTAGCCTCGTAAATTAATTCAACACGCCCACGGCCCGTCATCCTTAATTCCATTGAAATGGTGAGATTACAATTAATCTCGAATTGTCCGATCGGGATTGCACCGTGACAAAACGACGTTGGGAGCCAGGCCGAGCGAGATGCACCTAGATTAATGGACATTGTTGGGGGCTGTTGTAATTATTGTCATTAGGCGAACCCTTGGCCCCGTTTCTCATTCCGTGGGTGCGTCAAATATGAAACTGGAGGGCGCCGCAGGGGGGCAAGCGGCGAGATCGATGGAAATTCAATTTATTTCGCATATGAGGCCGTTAATTGCATTCCACCTCCTTTTCATTGACGAATGGGCATTGTTTTATCGTAAACGATCGAATACTGCCTCCGGACAGTCGTATTAATTTAGGCCTGTTATTATTATCATTTGAGGAGTTATATGGATCATTTGGCAAAATGCAATCGCCATTTATGAAACAAAATCTATTGATATATATCCATCATTATGAACAAAGCGCGGATTTATAAACATAAAAAATTACTAAATAAGCGCTTTAAAATGCATAAAAATCATAGAAAATAAGCATATAAAATAGCATAAAGATTAGAATAAGCACAAAAACGCAGAAAAAGTATGAAAAGGCATATTTTATTTTTTATGAAAATATAGAAAAACAAAAAAAACATAATTTCATTAACAAGAACGCACTATAGGTAGATAAAAGTAATATTTTAATAACATAGATTTTGGTGATTGATCTTAATAACAATAATAATTAATAACAAATAATGATTACTGCTCATTTTTAAATGAACTAATAATTAAATGTTTTTCTAAATTTTCAACGGAAAATCCCATTCTCCTATCACTGAGCACATTTTTAAGTGTGAAAAGCTTCTCTCCACATCCACACTTGTAATAGGTGCATATTTAAATTTGGGAACAATTGTAATATTTATCAGCAAATCTTCCACAAAATCTCCTTTTAAAACTGTTGATATTTTATGTAACTCGCCAAACCCTTCATGTTTTGACAAAACTGCATCACTTTTTTTTTAATAATACCTCCTATAGATCCCCGTACGTTTGAGACGTCGTTCCTAAAATCTTCAACTATTTGAACCGCATCTACCAAAGTTGTGTCCTTTGCTTAGAGTTTATCAATTGCTTTGCTTACGAAACTGTAGTTGGTTTTTAGGAATGCTAAATTTTGTACAACCCTCCTATCTTTAAGAACTTTGTGGCATTCTTTAATTGCCTCTGACACATTTTCGGGAAACTCTAACACAAGCTCCTTAAATGAATCGAAATGGTCGGCATAATAGCAGGCAGCATCTAGCCACGTACCCCATCTAGTTATAACCGGTGCCGGAGGAAGAGGTACATTTGGCATTCTTTCCCTAAACATTTCAACGCTCAGTGGAGCTTTTAGGAAAATTTTCTTCCCGGTTTTTATCAAATCATTGACCAGGGGAAATTTCAGTCTAATCGTTTCAGCAACTCGATTAAAACCAGGTGCCAAACAGGTGCAATGCATTAATTGCTCATAAAATACTTTTAAATTAGAATATGCCTTCAACATATATGCAGCGGCATCAGAAAGCATCAATAATAATTTATCATTTGGTACGGGGTTTGGCAAAAATAAATGTGTTAATCAATCGCGAACGAATTTGGTAACGGTATTGCCATTTGTTTTTTCTAACTGCTTGGAACTAATTAAAAACTCATTGGTGGAGTCTTCGTTTATTATTCCAATCATTATATGGGCGATGTACCGACCAAATGAATCAGTAGTTTCATCTACACAGAACCATATGTAATTATTGCCAATTATCTTTTCTATTTCCTCAATAGTGTGTTTATATACCTGCTTGACATAGTTTTTGCGACTGGTTGATTCGGCAGGAATTTGTCTACCGGTGTATTTTTGTAAAAAAAATTTAAAGATAGTATTATCTAGTTTTTTTTTTAACGGAATGTTAGAAGATACCATCGTATTGCATAAATCAAAGTTAAATTCCTTTTCATTCTGTGTAGAAGAACTCGCAAAAAACACGGAAATAGTTTGCTGGGTACGCAGGGTACTGCTTGCCGGTTTGTGTTTATTGAAATTTTCCAGGTGAACTGTGGTTTTGATATGTTGTGTTATGTTAAATTTTTTCTCGCAGTTAATCTACAACATAATACATGCTTGTACCTAGGCCAATAGCAACACAAAATAAAACTTACCGGTTTGATACAAGCCCTGCAAATTAATATGCCGTTCCCATATTTTAATTTAGAATGTCCACGTATCCATTCATCGACGGAAGGTTTTTTTTCGGAATTTTATACAAGAAAACTTATATTAACACGTAATACACACAAGGCACAAGCACTGAATTGATAGCACACTTGTCCCAGATGCGTTTTGTGCACGTAAAAATGTGTCACGTTACTTCATTTGCTGAAATTCGTATAGATACGAGGTCATTTTGGTCTGCTATTAAAAGTGATGTATAGCATAATACCTAGAGAACCGCGCATTGATTATGAATTATGTGCAAATAAAGCATTGCACTGCAAGCCTGCATCAGCATAAACCTTAGGCACTTAGGCCAAAGATGGGTAAAAATTAGAGCACTTGTCTCACACGACATGAATCATAGGTGTGAACCACGAGGATCAAAACATAATAGAGATTCTCGAACTGCGCTTGTTCTTTGGGCAGGTGTAGGAGACGAGGAAATCCAAATATACAGGGTGTCCTAAATAGAGTAACATTGCATGGACATCTTTCTTATTTTCAAAGCGAAAGATCTGGTTATTTGGGCAATGTTATGCAGTTTAATATGCTGATTCAGATTATTTTGATTTTTTTTTAATATTCCGAGCAGATTAGAGGTTATTCTAAGAAAACTGAAAAGCACGATATTCTAAAAAATCCGATATTTCCGTAAATATTAAAGATCCGGAAAAAAGTTTAAAACAAAAATCATTTGGTTCGATTGCACAAACTTAAGAATCAAGTCAAAATAAAATGCAAGATGGCGGTTTCTAAGATATGAATACCAACTTTCTTATTTTAATTGGCCGCCATATTTGATTTTTATATTTCTAAATCAACGTTTTTTTCTCTTTTCAATGATTGACAACCTATGTCAAAATTAACAATATGGGAAATATTAATTGTTGCAATTTTTATTTTTATGTTTTAACCCTACATTGCGCCTTGTTTCATATTTAAATCGCTTTATTTTTTCGCCTATTAGATTACATATAAAAGTCTATTTAGTTGCTACGGCGATGCATATTTAATTTATCTATGAGCAAGTGTAAACACATACAGAGTGTCCTAGATAAGGATCAACAGCATTAGGATGTCGGAAACCGTAAAAGCCGCAAGGGCGGTTAAATTACAAAAAAAATGCGCAATTTAGTGGTCAGTAATATTCTGTTGAGAAAAAATGTCGAGATTTATTTGTTTTTTTAACCTTCCAGTAGTCGCGCTAAAATATGTAACATGAGTAGTCGCGCCGGTCTCTCAGACCGGGATTTTTTTTAGTAAAATTAGCAAAAAAATCAAATTAAAGTAATTAACACAGGAAGGGTTAATAAATAAACTACCAACTGGTAAACTAAAAACGAAAGAAAATTATTATTTAAGTGTTACATTACAAAAAATAAAAAATTATTTCAACCAAATATAAAAATTCGTAATTAAAAAAAACAGTGAAATAAAAAATTAACAATAAGTGGTTTCATGATAATTACATCCTATTCAATAAACAAACGTAGCTTGAACTCAATTGTCTGCTGATAAAGCACTTTGTGAACAGGATTTTTTTGCAAATTAAGCACGAAAATCTTATTTTCCGATTATTTTTCCAAATACAATATCATTTATAATATTAAAATATTACCATTTGGCTGCAAATATCTTTCTTCGCCACGATTTAAATTTTCTTCTGAAATTTTTTTGCAGATGCTCCTGTTCACTTTCATATGGCCATATTGTTCGCACTGTTATATAAATAATAAAAATATTATTTGAACATAATTTATGTTAATAATAAACAGGTTACCTTTTATTTGAGAAGATTATATATAAAAATTAAAATTACGCCGTTAGTCGCGCCGGTCTCACAGACCTTGATTATTGTTTATTTATTAACTACACGCACTGCGGCGTTCACGGTCACACTACAGATGTATGGGTTTATTCTAGGAAGGTACTATTAGTTTAGGAAGTCGGCGATTTATACTTCATTAGTAATATAAAATTTTGTATTGGCCCGGTCTCAGAGACCGTGCGCGACTACCGAAGGTTAAATTTTTGATTTCTGATTTTTTTTAAATCATGATTTATTCCAACTCTGCTTTAAAACGTTCGAAGCTATTTTGAAGAATTTTCTAACATTTTGTGATACTTCCTGTAGATTTAAAAGCATTCTCCAGTGATATTAAGTTATTTCATTGTCTTAATTTATTTTCTATATTTTTATTCTTCTGACGAATTTTTAGACTTTAGAAATTAATGTTTGTATTTTTAACAAATATGTAACTAAATAGATGAAGTAATCATTATGGATGGATTCACTGATATTTGCGATACTGATAATATTTATTACGAAACGCTTTTCTACAATATACCCAATTATGACCTATGGAAAGAAACATATCTGTATTGTCAATACAATACAGAAATGTTTTTAATGTTTTATATCCAGGTCAATAAATGAATAAATTTAAATTAAAATTTGTCTTTATGTACGCTTATACGTTGAATAAAACATTATGTGTTGGGACTCTAATATGAAACATTTGAAATAACGTTTTGTTCATTCTTTTATAGAAAAATTGTAATATTTTCGGGGAATTTATTTTGTTTACTGGGGATTTTACAAGGTTCCCTAGCGATTTTGTTTAATTTTCTAGAGATTTTGTAATATGTCATAGAGATTTCAAACAAATATCATGACAATACCCAATTTTCAATCGATCAAAACAATCTGGTCCATATGAAATATTTCAAAGGTAAAAATACCATAATACCTTAATAATTTCATTTTATTTGAATATGCATAGGCAATTTTATATAGGCTTACAAAATAGGGCAAATATAATGTAATTGTATAGTTGACGAATTCAGATAATTAATTTTATTCAATTTTACATTCAAAAAACATGTACATTTTAACACAAAGTTACTTCGTTTGGTTAATATACGCCTCTGTATTCACTCGAATGCATGCTATTATAATTGCATACTTAAATTTGTAATTAAAATAAAGTTGAAATTATGTTTTACCCCTACAGCGCTGCAGTGTATTTAAAGTTAAATTAATTTTGCAAGGCACCTTTTTTCAGCTCATATTCTACGTACCTATAATTAACAATAGGAAAATATAACGAGGAGAAATTTACATAAGTTGGTCGAAAATGTTGTCGCAAATTGCAATAATTAAACTGTTTAAATAATTATAATAATCATCGCTATGCATTAGCAAAAAATACAAATTATAATGATGATACAGATCATTTAAATTTGCTGGCGAAAAGTAAAAACAGTGCAAATATCTTTATTTATTATCAATAATCAATGAATTCTTCTTAATTCATTGGAGAGACATAACAAAAAATTAGTACCTTAAATAGCGTATAACGTACAATTCTCGAGCAATGATACCAACATTTCATTCAGTAATTGTATACAGGGTCTCAAAATTATGGAGTTCCTGATGAAACAAAAATTTTACTTCCGCTTCTACCGGAAAAGGCAATCAATTTTGTTATTTTAATGGAATGTTTCCTTAAAAACTACTAAAGGTAAGTACTCTATAGGCTGAGAAAATATGTTTAAAATTAAACGAGCCATCTAAATATGAAAAATATATAGCATGTTCTATTTAAAATAACAAAGTTTATAGCCACTTCCGGTAGAAGCGGAAGTGATAGAAACATGCACAAGCATGTGAATTTTATTTTGAATTTTTATATCATCGTGAACCCTACAAACTTTTAACCAACGACTTGCGTGAGACACCGTGTATTAAATTGAAAAAAAAAATCTTACTAAGACTTACTGTATTTGGAATACAGTAAATCAAATGGAGTTCGATTAGTTTAGGAAGGTCAATCAACGACGTATTGCATTTCTTGTGACCGTAAATCGAATAGCTAACCGACATATTACGTTTTGAAATATATATTATTAAATACAGGGTTTCCTGAAAATATCGGAACTTTATCTGAATAATTGTTGAAACCATTGAAAATTTCGTTTTTCCTTGAATTTATATGTTCTTTTATACAAGTATATTTTTAATATACAGGGTGTTCAATCTGACAGAAAAATAATATTGATATTTTTGTCTTAAATGGAACACCCTATATATAGTAGCACTTTTGTTTACCATAGTAGTATCATTTGTAAAACAAAATTAACTTAAAAAGTTGGACCAAATCATTTCGAAGTAATATTTTTATACACACGGTAATCAAATAATCGGGTGTATTGCATATCAAAGAATGTTAACAGTAACGTGTATGTTATTTGACAGAATTACGTTCAAATATCAAAGCTATTATGTCATAATTGCATTTGACATCTGAATGTGTTTGTCACATAATATCAGCACTTTTGTACACTAAAGTAGTATCATTTGTAAAACAGAATTAACTTAAAAAGTTGGACCAAATAATTTCGAAGTAATATTTTTATACACACGGTAATCAAATAATGAGGTGTATTGCATATCAAAGAATGTTAACAGTAACATGTATGTTATTTGACAAAATCACGTTCAAATATCAAAGCTATTATGTCATAATTGAATTTGACATCTGAATGTGATTATCACGTTACTTTTAACGTTTTTTGGTACCCAATACATCTGAATGTATGGTAATATTTTGTCAATAAATGGAACAAAATGATAAAACTATAAAACTAAACTACCAACAAGTAACATACTAACTATAATAAATGTTCGAACTTATAAATTCAACCATAAAATTAAATGTAAAGATTTACTATACATTCACGACCTTTTTGCCAACCGAGTTGGCTGACTTTTCGTTTTGTCATGTTGGACAAACTGATTCAGTGATGCAACGGAAGTTAGTTATTTTTTGTGCCGATGTCTGTTAGACAATTGCTTTCTACCACATTGATAGACTTATAATTTTTTTCACTACTAGCTTCTAAAGATATCATTATTTATTTTTGTATACTGCATATAAGAAATAATTTTCATTTCGGCAAAATATTAATCAAAAAGGTCGAAAGACCCCATGGGGTCCATAGCCCTTGTTTATATATATAACCTGGTGTAGAAAAATTGCTTGATCATTGTTTTTTATTGCCTACTCAATTTTTACAATTTTATTCATATGAATATGGACAAAATCAAATCAATTTCTATTCATGGGTATTCCATTTCGTATATTTTTTACATTTGATATATTATGTAAACTATTACTTGCACTGGGTATTTAAAAACTATGTTCGGATATTTTATCCAATTGTAGTATACAATAAAAAGTCTTAGTCCAAATGTGTCCGCAACTCAACTGTTACTGAAAAATAGAGACTGGTTGATTTTCAGTGGCCAAAAAGTTTCATAAGAAACTTGTCATACGCAACCTGGTCTACAAAATTACTTAATAATTGTTTTAATTGCCTTTAACAGCCTACCCATTTCTCGAAAAGTAACGTTAGATTTTAAATGGGACATACCGTAGTTTTTACATAATCAGATTTCAGTACTACAATTGGATGCGAACATATTTTTTAAACACTCTGTATACTTAGTTTTCTAGTATTGTTTACAGCCGTTTTTTATCTTCCAATTGCAATTGTAAATTTATGTATTTTTTTTACAGAATCAGATTTCAGTACTATTATTGGATCCGAACATGTTTTATAAACACTCTGTACACTACTGTTTATACAGTCTGGTATTGTTTATCGCAGAATTCGGTTTTCATCATTCCAATTGCAATTGTAAATTTATATTCTTGCCAGTTTTTGAAAATCAATTTTGACTTAATGTATGTTGCCTCTGATTTATGCTATATACGTTATTTACTTAGTTTTTTCTGGTATTTTTTATTGTAGTATTAATTTTGTGTCATTCCAATAAAATTATAAACTTAAGTAGGTTTAGTTTTTGGAAATAAATTTTGACTTGAATAATTTTTCCGAGTCAGTGTCTATGTCGTTGTCATTAGTAATTTTGTCATTGTAATTATCGTAAGTTATACACCCTGTATATTGAACACAAAGTGTCGAACGTTTTTATATTTACAATATACAGTACATAAAGTTATATCATTATTACTGGAGAACTAATATAATTATTATTATTTAATGTTCTAGGCCCATTGGTAGACTGGCGTTTTATGCTGCTATGGCTAATTAAAGTGGTTGTTTCGTGTAGTCATTGTTTTAATTTTGAGTCAGTGTCTATGTCGTTGTCATTAGTTGTTATTGTCATTGTAATTATCGTAAGTAATATCACTGGAGAAGTAATATTATTATTATTATTTATAATTTAGGGCCCTTTGGTAGGGTGCCCTTTTATGCTGCTTTGGCTAATTAAAGTGTTTATTTTCAAGCCCTACACCTTTTGTCTGAAACATTTTTCACGAAACCGTTTTACTTCTAAATTTTCCAGGTGTATTCATCTTTTTTCAACACCCTGTATATTGAACACAAAGTGTCGAACGTTTTTATATTTACAAAATAGAGTACATAAAGTTATATTATTATTACTGGAGAACTAATATCATTATTATTATTTACTGTTTTAGGCCCATTGGTAGACTGCCGTTTTATGCTGCTATGGCTAATTAAAGTGGTTGTTTCGTGTAGTCATTGTTTTAATTTTGAGTCAGTGGCTGTGTCGTTGTCATTAGTTATTATTGTCATTGTAATTATCGTAAATTATATCACTGGAGAACTAATATCATTATTATTATTTACTATTTTAAGCCCATTGGTGGGCTGCCGTTTTATGCTGCTATGGCTAATTAAAGTGGTTGTTTCGTGTACTCATAGTTTTAATTTTGAGTCAGTGTCTATGTCGTTGTCATTTGATATTATTGTCATTGTAATTATCGTAAGTTATATCACTGGAGAACTAATATCATTAATATTATTTATAATTTAGGGCCCTTTGGTAGGGTGCCATTTTATGCTGCTCTAGCTTATAAAAGTGTTTATTTCGTGTAGTTATTGTTTTAATTTTGAATCAGTGTCTGTGTCGTTGTCCTTAGTTGCTATTACTGTTTGCTATGGCTAACCACTGTGTGTTTCGTTCTCGATATCCTTATCAGTGCAGGTCTAATATTATTTTTTATCATTGATGCATCATATTGCTTGTTTAAAACATCGTGTAGCGTGCATAAAACAGGCTTTCAAAAACGCGCGTTTCCTGTAAAGGTTTCCATGGATACAAATGGAATGTATTGCCCACATTGTTGACGCCTTATAGCATGTAGACATTTTCTGCATGTAAGCAAGAATCATTCTTTCATCTACAGTTTTCACCTCCTGTTCATCCATCCATTTTACCAATTTATCGTATTCCTTCTTATATGCCAATTCCGATTTTTGGGGAATTAAACGCCTCTCTGCTTCGGAGCTTAATTGATCAATGTTTCGTTGCATTTTCAACCAAAATCAACACTGACGCCAAATTGAAAGATTGTTACATACGATATTCAACACTTTGACAACCAAGGCTAGAACGATTGCATAGTATCAGCCGCCATGTTAGCTAGTTATTTATTCAGTATCTTAGCAACGATACTAAAACTGTACGGCAAAATCGACGGCACATCAGATAGAAATTATAATTACAAATGTTTAGGCCAATTTACGGCATCAATGATAAAAAATAGCGTAAAGTATGCGTGGATATCTGGCCTTTCAAGCACTCACTGTATTCAAAAAACCTCCCCGCCTCCCCGCTGCGCGGGGAGCGACGGGTCGGTTTTTTGAAAAACGTTCGTGCTTGAAAGGCCTTGATATCCACTTATACTTTAATATACTAATTACTATTTGTTATTCGGTTATTTAATGACTGCCCTTTTATTCGGCTTTGGCTAATTAAAGTGTTTGCTTCATGTTGTCATGGTTTGTGATTGAGTCAATGTCAGTGTTATTGTCATTAGTTATTATCGTTGTCATTGTCGTTTGTATCGTCAGTATCACTGCCGGGGCTGTTTTTATTTGCTATGGCTAACCACTGTTTGTTTCTGTTACCATCTCCTAATCACTAAACGGCTAATATTATTATTATTTGTAATTTGCTTATTTAACGGACGCCCTTTTATGCTGCCTTGCTAATTGAAGTGTCGTTTCGTGTTATCACTGTTTTGATTTTGAGACATTGTCGGGGCCTTGCTAAATTCTACGTGCGATTTACCACAGAGATGATATTGAGGTTCAGTTGTCACGCTAAATGTATCTAAATTTGCCTATCCATTCAAATCCATTCATGGCATGAATGTGTAAATTATTTGCATGCGCGTTGAATATATTGCTGCATTATAATTAACCAAACAATACAATTTTTTGTGCTTGCAACTCTTTTGTTATCTCCGTATAAATTAATTTTATTTTTGAAAGTAGGTCACAGCGATGGAAAGGATTGCCGGGAAGTAATTGCTTCCGTCTTCTTCGTGAGCATCTGCGCCAGTTCATCTCACTTCAGCCAATCGGAGTCTTCCTGGCTCAGCGACGCTTCCACGTCATCTGGAGAGGGGTTTCGCACAGCTTCCCTCTGCAGAAACTATCAAGGCGTTTCTACGTCCGGTCGCTCTGCAGATTGCTGGACGAGGAGGACGTCCACATGAGTCGTGGTGAACGCTTGGAGAACGTGGGGAACTCTGGTAATTGGCGCCGTGGAGTTTACCACAGACGTTGAGGCCCGGGTCGGAGTTGGACCGGGCGAATCGGTGCCTTGCAGACGCAATGCGCCCGGTGCTGAGCTGCGCTTCATATAAGGTACCTCAATATAACGCAATGTGCAATTCAACTAATGCGAATTGCGATTTAAACATGCAGATAGATATTAACATGTATTTGCATGTTCAGACTTGCAAACATCACGCAGCAGTGCGATCGAGTTGGTGGTGTGCATTCGGATAGCATCGGTAACTATTCGTAACTGCGTTGCATGCATGGCCATGTTTGGACACGAAATGTCCAAAGAGAATGTTGAATGTTTCAATAGAATGAAGAAGTCTTCGCGGAATTAAACGTGAGTTCTTCTTCTTCTTATCGTGTCATATCTTCGGTGGACGTAGGCGACCATAATTACCCATCCAACTCTGTCCACCGCCGATCTAAATAGTTCTTGATTTTCTGCTCAACTCTAAACATCCTTGTATATACCAATGATGGCACAAAATGTTATAATTTATTGTGTCCAAATACACATAAAGATCGTACAGATTTAACTTTAGGCGTGTGTTTTTAGATCGCTGTTAGGCCATCATTCAAACTTGCACACTTGTAAGTTCCAGCAGTGCTGGAAGATGAGAAGATACATGCATACTATGTAAGCCAGCACAAGCAACAAGCAGTACAAGAAAGTACAATACAATGAATGCTTCTTCTGCAGGGAGCGAGCCTCAAACGTAAGTTTTTGCACAGACTTGTCGTATACCCTTAGTTACAGACGTTTTGTGCTTATTTCGTACAATCATATTTTATGATTAAATAGAATCTTACAATGGCACTGATACTGATGTGCAGTGACATTACAGTAACATGTTTATAATTGACATACCAGTAAAAGGTGCTAATCAAGATTTATAAGTGCGAGTAATACAGGGTGTCCCATGTAAGTCCCATGTCGTTTAAAAGTTTATGGGGTTCCGCATACATCAAAGCGCCAGTACGTCAAACCAGTAACTAGTAAGGTCCCGTTGACCTGCTAGAGTATACAGTAATACATACTGTATTACTATGTATATAGTACTTGTTTGTTACAAGTGCTATTGGTATGTATGCAGTGCTTGTTTGGTGCAAGTACAGTTACTGCGTATTTGCCTATTGCAAGTACTATTAGTATGTATACAGTGCTTGTTTATTGCAAGTACATTTACTACGTATTTGCCTGTTGCAAATACCTTCAGTATGTATAGAGTGCTTGTTTATTGCAATTACGATTACTAGGTATTTGCCTGTTTCAAGTACTATTAGTATGTATACAGTGCTTGTTTGTTTCAAGTACGATTACTACGTATTTGCCTGTTGCAAGTACTATTAGTATGTATACAGTGCTTGTTTGTTTCAAGTACAATTACTACATATTTGCCAGTTGCAAATACTATTAGTATGTATACAGTGCTTATTTGTTGCAAGTACGTTTACTATGTATTTGCCTGTTGCAAGTACTATTAGTATGTAGACAGTGCTTATTTGTTGCAAGTACGTTTACTATGTATTTGCCTGTTGCAAGTACTATTAGTATGTATACAGTGCTTGTTTGTTGCAAGTACGTTTACTATGCATTTGCAGGTTGCAAGTACTATTTGTATGTATTCAGTGCTTATTTGTTGCAAGTACGATTACTACGTATTGGCCTGTTGCAAGTACTATTAGTATGTATATAGTGCTTGTTTGTTGCAAGTACAATTACTACGTATATGCCTGTTGCAAGTACAATTACTACGTATATGCCTGTTGCAAGTACGATTACTAAGTATTTGCCTGTTGCAAGTACTATTAGTATGTATACAGTACTTGTTTGTTGCAAGTACGATTACTATGTATTTGCCTATTGCAAGTACTATTAGTATGTATACAGTGCTCGTTTGTTGCAAGTACGTTTACTACGTATTTGCCTGTTGCAAGTACTATTAGTATGTATACAGTGGTTGTTTGTTTCAAGTACGATTACTACGTATTTGCCTGTTGCAAGTACTATTAGTATGTATACAGTGCTTGTTTGTTGCAAGTACGATTACTATGTATTTGCCTGTTGCAAGTACTATTAGTATGTATACAGTGCTTGTTTGTTGCAAGTACGTTTACTATGTATTTGCCTGTTACAAGTACTATTAGTGTGCATACAGTGCTTGTTTGTTTCAAGTACGTTTACTATGTAGTTGCCGGTTGCAAGTACTATTAGTATGTATACCCTGCTTGTTTGTTGCAAGTACAATTACTATGTATTTGCCTGTTGCAAGTACTATTAGTATGTATACAGTGCTTGTTTGTTGCAAGTACGTTTACTATGTATTTGCCGGTTGCAAGTACTATTAGTATGTATATACTGCTTGTTTGTTGCAAGTACAATTACTGTGTATTTGCCTGTTGCAAGTACCATGTTGAAAATATGTATATGCGCCACACATACTTCCTTGTTGTCTGCGCATATTCTCGTTCTGTAAGACGTACTTATTTGATGTGCATATAATTAGAACCGCGTTGTTGCGCCCATGCATTGAACAGGGTTTTCCTTTTCAGGTACAATCTTTTAGCTACATTTAAAGTAGATGGATGTAAAGCTGCGCTTTGTTTGGGTTCCTCTAAACAGGTTCTCTTCATTACTGTGTATACAGTACTTGTTTGTTGCAAGTACAAACATCACCATTTTCTCTTTGAGGTACTACATAAACTGCGCCTATACTGCGTTCCTCTAAACAGGTTCTCTTAAATTTAAATATGTAGTACTTGTGTGTTGCTAGTATTATGTATTCAGTACTTGTTTTTTACATGTACGAACAATCACATTTTATCTTTCAGGTACTATAAAAACTCTTAAACTCTCTTAAACTATAATGTGTAGTACTTGTTTATTGCAGGTACAAACAATAGAATATGCACTTTCTTAAATTGTAATGTATAGTATTTGTTTTTTGCAAGTACTAAACATTACTCTCCTGTAGTACTTGTTTTTTGCAAGTGCAAGCAATAGTTACTTACAGCAAGTGTGAGGAAGGCAAAGCTTTCGTTCACGCGAATTGCGTGTTCATCCACGAGGCGAAAGTGAGTGGACAGTGCAATTCAAGCGAACGAAAGTGGCCTTACTCTTGAGTACTGTATTCTGTTTTCTTCGATACCTCTTTGGAACTATGCAGTCAACAGTTGCATAATATTTATAAATTAAATGCGCGCAAAGATTTGTTACTGTGAAAACAAATGAAACACAAAATTAACAAGTTCCAGAAGAGGAAACTAGTGAGTTAAAGACAGTGAACGAAATTGGATGAGCGAAAGTCAATCTATTTAGGTGCTCATAGAATTTCGCTCACTGTCTTTAACTCACTGGTTTCCTGTTCTGGAACTTGTTAATATTGTGTTTCATTTGTTTTCACAGTAACAGACTTTGCGACCATTTGATTTATATGAGGGAGATACGTTTGTAATTTTAGATAGAAGTGAACGAAAGATAAACCTTCTCCTATTGATATCTATAGATGCCAACCCGCTTTACGAAGAGGTATCGAACAAAACTCTCTTATCTTATAGATTCACATGATTAAAATAGGGCTGAAGGCGAGATCTCTCATGGATAAAATAAAAAGATAACGGCATCAGTGAATTGGGCGGCTTTATTCACACCAACAGTTCAACATCGGAAGAATCATTAAAAACCAAGAGTTATTTTAGTATTCATCAATTCAAGTGTATTGTGAATCAGGCCTTCCGTTCACAGACAGTACCTATAACGTGTAGCACTTTCAGAATATTCTGGACCTTCACTTTAGCATTTTCAGAATATTCTGGAGTTCAGAGTATTCTAAGTGCTGCAATTTAAGGTGATGCTGTAAAAATCTGTCAAACGCATATTTTATTAAGTAAGATCTAATGTGTACTTCAGTTTGATGCCAATTATAATTAATAACCATTTACTCATTAAAATGTGCATTATCATTTATTTTTGTTATTTAGTACGACGTAGTATTCGCCTTCTGTTACGTTTGGTGGTTCTTCATTGCTACTTTAGTTGTTGAACTTTAATTCAGTGCACTTTAGTTATGCTTTAGTTGAACTTTAGTTGGGAAATGTATTTTGTACTAGTCTTTCTTGTGAGGGTAAATATATATATCGTGTTTTGTAATATGTAAACATTTGTATTGCGTGATTAAATTGAGTGCTAATAAATATATATAAAATAGCAATTTGTGTTTTTCTTGCATATTTAAGTGCATACTTTCAACATTTTTAGTGCATATAAGTGCATATAAGTATTTTCAACACTTTTAGAGCAGATTTAAGTGCATATTTTTAACATTTTTAGTGCACATTTGCATGCATATTTTGGGATTTTTTAGTGGACGACGTAGTATTCATCTTCTGTTACGTTTGGTGGTTCTTCATTGCTACTTTAGTTGTTGATCTTTAGTTCAGTGTACTTTAGTTGTACTTTATTTGAACTTTAGTTGGGAAATGTATGTTGTAATAGTCTTTCATGTGAGGGGCTTAAACTGTTCTGAAATAGTTTGCGAAAACGTAAATATATATATCGTGTTTTGTAATATGTAAACATTTGTATTGCGTAATTAAATTGAGTGCTAAAAAATATATATATATATATAATGGCAATTTGTGTTTTTCTTGTGTATTTAAGTGCATACTTTCAACATTTTTAGTGCATATAAGTGCATATTTTCAACATTTTTAGAGCATATTTAAGTGCATATTTCCATGCATATTTTGGGATTTTTTAATGGACGACGTAGTATTCGTCTTCTGTTACGTTTGGTGGTTCTTCATTGCTACTTTAGTTGTTGAACTTTAGTTCAGTATACTTTAGTTGTACTTTGGTTGAACTTTAGTTGGGAAATGTATGTTGTACTAGTATTTCATGTGAGGGGCATAAACTGTTCTGAAATTGTTTGCGAAAACGTAAATATATATTTCGTGTTTTATCGTGTAATATGTAACCATTTGTATTGCGTGATTAAACTGAGTGCCAATAAATAGATATAAACTGGCATTTGTGTTTTTCTTGCATATTTAAGTGCATACTTTCAACATTTTTAGTGCATATAAGTGCATATTTTCAAAAAATTTGTGCATATTTAAGTGGATATTTTCAACATTTTTAGTGCATATTTGCATGCATATTTTGGGATTTTTTAGTGCATAACTATCCTAAGCCTAGTAATAAGTTATCAAAGTTACCTTTTTTTATAGAGAAATTTTCCAAAAGGACTTGTCCTGACTTACAAAAGAACGTGTATTTTCGATCAATTATAGTAGGAACAAATATATGTATTGCTTCATCTTAAAATATTGAATTTTGATCTATAGTTGGGTAAATCTAAACCGAAATCTATTGATTAGTTGCAGCCTTCATTTACTGGACGACTGTATGATTTCACTACATCAGTGAACTGAATAATTGATTTTTAGCATCTGTTAAATTTTGTCATTAATATTAATAATAATAACATTAATTATTAAATTTTACAGTCAAAACGTACAACTTGCATGACTTATTAGCGCATTGTAATCATAAGCGTTTTAATAGGTACTATACAATTGGGAAAAAGTGCGAAACATCATCAAGAAATCATGGTTATATATAAAAATAAAGTAATATTAATAATATTATAAATAATTTTGCATATGATTAATTAATCAGACTTTCAGAAAATCGGAAATTCTATGATTTACAAGTACCAAATCTTATATTATAACATCGCTAAACTCAAAAGCACATTCATATATCATCACACCCATTAGTATTTTTATGTTCCAATTGTTTTCTACTGGACAAAATAATGAGATCTATAGAAGACTGATTGTTATCAAAGTATAAAGTTTATCAAAGTATAATGGGCGATTGTTGGATGAAGCTTTAAACGTGTTCAAAGATGATGATGGCAATTTCGATGGCCTGATAAATATAAAAAAATAAACGGATTCGATCTGCGGTGATGCACCTGTGCCAATGTCCAATTGACTGTCATGAAGCAAAACGTGACTACGCTAGGGCGCAATATAATGACCGCAATTACCATCAGAATGACCACATGATAGCCACCACCACCACGGTGGCCTGAATTGCGCCGACATGCGGAAGTCCTAATTGAAGTTGTGCTTTTTATGATGCATTCTGTATAGAATCGTCCGAACATGTGTAGATATATATATATATATATATATATATATATATATATATATATATATATATATATATAAATAATTGGTATATTTGGGAGGGCAGTTGATCGTTATCTGCAGATATAAAAAGGCAAACAATTTCTCCAGAACACTTAAATCTTTTATGGAGCACTCCACAATAGCCCTAATTTATGGTGCGTCAATCACAGTAGATACAACCGAAGCCTCCCAATCCAGCAGGGCCATAAAAAACGTAATTAAAACGCTGGTATGGACGAATATAAAGAATTGAAGTTTAACACCCGTTTATAACAATCATGCAGAGTTTTAATGACCGGGGAGCGCAACTGGGACGCTTTTTAATTTGCGATTCCCAATATGCGCCATTAATCCGGCGAGGGTGCGGCAAATAATTCATTTGGTATTAATTCAAATGCAGGTGGGCGGAGTGAATAAATTAATTTTCGTTATAAACGAAGTTTATGTGTTTTCATCGAATTTAAATTGGGTGGGAACCGATGAAATATACATTTTGTTAACCGGAAATTCTGCGAAAAATTTGAAAAAAACATGTTTTCACATTTACAATATTCATTTTCGTTCCTACATATGCGTGATATTTTTTATGTACACCATATTTTTTATTGAACAAGCATTTCTATCATGAAATACTGGTGGTACGTTAAGGCTATTGACATTTTTTATATTCCGTAAATATTATAAATTCATTTGATCGATTAAATAATTAACAAGATGCGTTCAATTACAATAGAAATTTAACATTAACAGACCCCAGACAATGATAAAAGCATTCATGTAACATTTGTTTATCGTTAACACGTATCCCCAGCAGTTAACTTTTTATGCAGTTCACAATACGTTCGGGGTTACACATAAATTAATTACATACTTTGGGGTGTAAAATTAGAACAATTTGTACGTGCAACTCCTAACTAATTAAAACTTTCACGTTATGACACCATTACTAATTTTATAATTGCAATTGTAATTTAACTAGCACGTATTCCACGGTGCTTCAATTTACATCATTACAAAATTGACCTATTATGAAATAATATACCAATAATCCAATTTCTCTGAACTTACAAATGATTTATCATTCCGGATATTTGGCAAGTTTGATATCTAACTTCATGCATAATTTTCGCCTAAATATTAATAAATTTTATGAGTTTTTATAAAAACAATTATAATCAAAATCTAGGGGAGCTGTAGTAGAAACTAAAAATCGATTTTATTATTTTAACAATTTACTTATAAAACAAAGCAAATATTATTTTGTTATACCTAATGAATATTAGTGTTAATTTGAAAGCAAAATTATACAACTTGTGAAACACAAGTAAATAAGTAAGTAAGTAAGCAAGTTAGCAAGTAAGTAAGTAAGTAAGTAAATAAGTAAGTAAGTAAGTAAGTAAGTAAGTAAGTAAGTAAAAGTAAAACACACTTGAAAATGATGTCAAAATAAAATTCAATTGGTGATTTCCGAGGTAGTTATAGTATCTTCCTTAGTTTAAATGAATGTCATATTGGATTTTTACATGTTTAAATAAAATATTTATTTCTCGTTCGACGATGTAAGACTATGTAAGACTGTGTATATGTAAGAGTAGATATATTTATATTAAAAAATATTATATACAGGGTATTAATTATGTAAGTAGACAAGCTTAAAGGGGTTATTCATTGAACTATTCTAATTCAAAAAGTTCATACAAATATGGGGTGTCAACGGCTTTGTTTTCAAAATACAGTTTAAAGAAGTTCTAAATAAATTATTAGTTAATAACAGACAATCTTGCAATGCTTAATGTGGAAGATTTTAGAAACCACATGTAAGAGTCATCTGCCATTATTGTAAATATTCATGATATTTTCGAACGTTCGAACGAGTCGCCAGTAAATTGTCATTTTCAACAGTTGCTGATGAGTCAATGAGGTTTGTTAATTATTTCCATAGCAATAGGGTATTCAAGTTTTGTATCTATTGTAAGATTTTTTCTTATTAAACAATTTTTTTTTTAACTTTATTTAAAACTTTATTTTGAAAACGAAGCTGCTGAGACCCCATTTTTATATGAACTTTTTATATTTGAATTGATCGAGGAATCATTACTTTAAGTTTGTTTATATTCTCAATTAACACCTTGTACCATATTATACAAGTATAATATTGTTTTGTACTTCTTCAACAGTTATCGAGGCAAATCACTCTCGTAGGTAATTTTTTTAATTTTCAGTATTATTTTCTGCATTTGGGGTATTGTTTAAATGACTATATATTTCTATAATGTAATTTTAAACTTATAAATTTACATATAAATTTTAAATTTACTTAAAAGTAAAAATTCATAAAATTAAAATAAAAAAAAAATCTCTTTTGTATATACAATCCGGGGACATACTGTATACATACATAGTTTTAATTTTGTGTAATTTAATCTTTGTGTAATTTTAATTTTGTTTGAATTTAATGTAGTTATAAGAATGTATACTTTTTGATTTCTATAAAAAAATATGCAATTTTAGATTATTTTTATTTTTTTTCAAATATTAGTCACATTTTGAAAATTATTTACAAAACCCAAAAATATGTTGAGATTAATGGCCCACTTCTGATTTTTCTAAAACCAGTCAAATATAGATTTTATTATAATAATCTTGATACCAAAATTTTATCAAATAATTGAGCAGTTTATAAATAGGTCCACACTCCACAAAAAAGTTATTACATTAACATGCACATACACGACCGACATTTTTTTAAAGGTCGAAACAAATTTGAGAAATCTATAATTTAAATATTTTTTTAACGACTATTCAAATAAAAATTAAATCTAAAAATCTCTGCAAATCAAGAGTGTACCCTGTACCTACATGATTTTTTTTATGAAATCTTCGGAATTTAGTCTTGTGTCTATTCAATTCAATAATATTATCAAGTAAAAGACTATTAGCAATTATTATTTGAAAAGTTTCTAAAGATTTTCTTAATAAATGAATTTATATTTAGGTAGCTATTTGTAATTCCTAGATAACTGATAATATTTGATAGAAAATATTCAATCTTTTGTCTCAAATCTTCTCAATTATCGTATACCTATAATCATGGAAAATTCTGCATGTGATAGTATGATGAAATATATTTGAATATATCAGTTGTATTGCATATTAAAAAACGAGAATTGTAATGTGTACGCTATTTGGCAGCATCACATATAAATATCAAATGCTGTTATGTTATAATTGCATTTGACATTTGAAGGTAATTTTATTATTAACATTTTTTTATTAACAACATACATGTATGTCTCGGTAACCAACAATATTTTAAAACTTGATAGGTAATTCGATAACATATTCACGATAAATTATTGTATACCTTTAATATACACTATGTCCCCGGATTGAGTTTACAAGAGCGATTTTTTTTAAATTTTACTTTTAAGTAAAAATGTTATAAGAATTAAAATTACTGCTTGGTCTGAAACTACCATTTCAGTTATTAAAATATTGATTGATTTATACAGGGTGTTGGCTAAATAAAAAAAATCTAATTTTGACACAAAAATTATCATCATTTAAACCATCCCCACCATTTTCTTCACACAGTTCAAGCCTGGTGTGGAACTCTTGAAAACTGTTTTTTACTTCTTCAACAGTTATCAATGCAAATGCCTCTCGTAGGTGATTTTTAAAATTTTTAGTATTATTTTCTGCATTTGGGGTATTGCTTGAATGATTGTATTTTTCTATAATGTAATTTTAAATTCTGTTTGCAAATAGTGAATAAAAAAGTTTCAAAATAAGAGTAGATTTGTAAAAATTAGTAAAGGTGCTGCTAATGGAGAGAATATCGTGAATGAACAATACAGCTTGGATAATACGCCCTAGTTAAATAGTTTCCGTTCGGTAAAACCCAAATTTTAATGTATTTATTGCCACGTTATAAAATTGTTAGCACAGTATATATTGCACGTTATTGGATTTTAATGTTAGTATCTCTGTTACTCTTGACAATGGCGTAAGACCGAAACGATTGTAGAGTAAATTCTTTTAATATAGTGAAACTTCAACCAAGTGTTTGATTTACCTTAATTATCATGTTTCACCAAGTGGTATCCACACATACTTTCAACTTAATTCAAAATAAGATTTAAAAATTTTGATTTTGCCAACGTTTCAAAGTTTCAATAACTGAACTGGTAGCTTCAGACCAAGCGGGAATTATAATTCCTGTAACATTTTTACTTAAGAGTAATTTTTTTTTTAAATCCCTTTGTAAAGTCAATCCGGGGACATACTGTATATAGGGTGTTAGGGAAGTCAACCGAAATCTTTCTAGGGATGAACCAAGGTGCAAAATACAGTCGAATGTTCCTTTTGGCCACTTTTGTGCGCAGAACCCTTAATCCGTGTTAAAATTGATGCCGCATATATTTGAAACTGCTGAATAAATTTCGATAATGCATTGTTTTTTTAAATATAACATTTTATTTCATTTATCTTAAATTTGACGCTTTCAACTTGGTTAAAATAGCCAAATTAAACGTTTATAACTTAAAAAAAAAACATCTAAACCAAAAATGGTAAAGGAATATTCTACTCATTTTGCACCCCGATCAATCGCTAGAAATTTTTCGGTTGACTTCCCTAACACCCTGTATATTTAAATATTTAATAACATGCTGAATTCACCTTTAAAAACACTATGAAAATTTCAAATTTCGTTTTAATTGTCGTAGATATTCATAGCAATTTTATAAAATTTCTCATGGAATTGTACAGAGTATAAAAACTTATAATTCCATAATTTTTCATGGAAATTTCATAAAATTCTATGAATATCTACGAGATAAGAAATGTATCTTCATAATTTTCATAATATGTTGATAATTCATAACATAAATTAATGAATATTTCATAAAATTATCAAAGTAAAAAACTTTCTAGGAAAATCTACGAGTTAAGAAACGTGCACATATCTTCATATTTTCCATATTTTGTTATCATTCCAACAAAAATTAACGAATATTTCAGAAAACTATTAAGTTTAAAAACTTCTGTGATAATTCCATGAGATATTTAGTATCCGGAAAATTACTTAAATGCAATTGTCCGAAATCAATCACTATAAATATAATTCCTTGAATGTAACTGGTCGAAATACAAGTTACTCGAAAAAGTTAGATTGGGTCAGGATAGATTAGATTAAGGTGACCAGATCCTAACGAACCAAAAGCGGGACAGCGAAAGGGGGTAGGGGGTGATTTTTAAATTAAAAAACAAAGAACGCAAAACGCAAAATATACAGGGTGTCTCCCAAAAACGCCGCGGGCCAATAACTCCATAACCCCCTAACTATTTAACTATTTATTGCCCGATTTCAATAAAACAAAAACAAAATTAAATGTCTCGATATGTTCTACAAAGGGGCCCTAATTTTCTTTTTTTTTGCAAAATCAACTTTCATTACAGCGATAGTCTGCCAGATTTTGCAAAAAAAAGGGCCCCTTTGTAGACATGTGGAGCCATTTAGTTTTGTTTTCGTTTTATTGAAAGCGGCCAATAAACAAAGGAGTTATCCTAGCGGCGATTTTTAGCAGACACCCTGTATAATATTATATTACATATTTTTTTTAATAACATGAAATATAATGTCATATTTACAAAAATAATAAATACGAGGCATGTTTTTAAAGTACTCTTTTGCATTTTGGCCGCTGCAGCGCTGCTTCCAAATACAGATATTGGTGAAATATATAAGTTGATAACTTCAAAATAGCGAATAAAAGATCACCCCGAAAAATAAACCCAATCTTTCAAAAGTCGGGACATTTTTGAAACGTCGCGGGACGCGGAACAAATTTCTAAAAATCGGGACTGTCCCGCCAAAATCGGGATCTCTGGTCACCTTAGATTAGATTGATCAGTATAGTTTAACTTATAACTTATAATAGGTTAGTGCAGTTTAGTTTAGGTTAGGTTAGATTATATATGTCGAACAATGTACATTCGAGCAATTTGTCTTCAACAAATTCGCTTCTAGCAATTCGCGTCCGAGCAACTAATTTAGAGTAATTTACCTAGAATGAAAATGTAAAGTTATTTTTAAACTATATAAATAGAAATAATAACGAAATTTCATCGCTAAAAAATAGACAGCTTAAAATGGACATAGTAAAATGATACTTAATGTCCAAATTTAACAAAATTCCTAGTAAAATCAAGTTGTGGCCCATAATTTATAAAAAAGAAACACTTGTTGTTAACTTCTTCAAAATTCTGAATATTTCCATAAGATATTCATAACAACAAAAACATAAAATTCAAGATCCAATAATCATACCGTGCAATCAACATTTATTCAGATAAGGGGCGGCCATGACTGTGTCAGTATTATGGAATATGCCAAAAAAAATTGAAGTAGGACATGGTTATGGATCCTTACAAAATACAAGCCTATCATGACTTGCTGCCACCAGATTTTAAAAGACGTCTTGTGCCCTAGCAGACATACTTCCAACATCTCAAGGGCTTCTTTTATCTAAATAATAGTTGATCGCATGGTATATAATATGCAGCGTGGTCAGAATAATAGGTAACAAATGGACTACTTTTTTAGTTTGTATTTTAGAGGAAAAAGTCTAAAAAGGAAAATTTTCTATAAACTACTCTCTGCATTACTTTTATATTAATAATATCATTAATAATGTCAAACTTATTTATTAGAAGTAATAAGGAAATTACATCGCTAAAAAATTATAGCATTATTTTAAAACTGAAAAAATAAATGCTGAAAACTTTAATATTTTTTTAATAGATCTAAAATAGGCGAGCTTTGGTAAAACTTACTATGCACTTGCGAAATTGTTTTGTTACTGATGATTTTGTCAGGATGATTTACATTACATTCATGAGCTGTTTCTCTGCATGTTATGTAATTATTCCCCACAATAACAACAATTTCAACCATTTCTGGGTTAGTCAACGGCATTTTACCACTGCAAATGACACTTTAGTGATAAACATATTACAAAATGAAAAATTAAACTGGCAAAATAGCTGGCAATATACCTGATAATTCGATTTATAAATTTTATTAGAAGTGTGAAATGCAGGTCACATACGGGAAATTTAGAATAAGCCGAAGAAGTTAATATTGAAATGTACATTATATTTTTAATATAAGAACATAATTAAGCACTTTTTATATTAATATGTATAGAAAACTTGGAAAACTATACTTTTACAAAATGTATTTCCCAGTTCAAATCCGAAGATACCGCAAGCTTCGGAAAAATTATACTTTACAATAAATATGAGAGATTCCTGTAGAAATGTATTATGTATTGATTTAATATTTACCAAATATTAATTATTATTATACTCATCTGAAAACACCTTGTTTCCATCCGTTTTGGCACTGACGGAAAGGTGACATTATTAGAACAGCGCACGGAAAACTTTTCCCGATCTCCATTTTTTCCGTGCTTCTATGACTTCCCTTATAGCTTCGCCTCACACGTGGAATTGTCACTCGCGCACGGACAAATCCTTATTTCCAGACTTGTAATGAAATATACTACTTCGATCAACATTGATTAAATAGCTAAATTATGTTATGTGATATTTATGAAAACTGAATAAAACTCACACATTTTTGAGAACTTAAACTTTGGACAAAATTTAAAATAATTTAAAATTAGATATTACCTTTTGTTAAATTCTGGAAGACTAAATTTCTGCAAACCGATTTTTTTTTAATTGCTTCTGTTTTTTATTGAAACCAAAACATATTACATTTCAAAAAAGCCATTAAAACATGGTTTTTGAATACTTTTAATGAAACTATGATATTTTTGTAATTGTATTATAAAATACTTTAATAAAAAGTATTTTTCGGTTCGTGTATGTAGGCAGTGCATTATCTTTTTTTTAACTTGGGTTGTAATTGTTAATACTTAATTAAGAAAAATGAACAATGAATATACAAATAATTAAACACCGTTGATATACTGCGCTGTTTTACACTAATAAACACCATTTCTTCACCTTATCTCCTAATCTAATCACCTAATCACCTTATGTCAGCCGGATTTGGTAAGTTGTCCCTAATGAATTCATGACTGAACTAATTAACGAAGTAATAACTCTTGAAATTTAGCTTTTTTATGCAAATAAAGAAGTTTTTACAATTGAGCTTGCAGTACGAGGGAGCTGAAAAAAAACAGGCTACAATAATTATCAAACGTTCTGGTCACTAATATGCTTGAAGAGTTTATTTTTCATAAGTTCTGTGCGTTGCTAAATTTCTTTTGCCCTGTATATTAACAGGCAGAAAGAAGAAGGAAATTGTAAATTGGTTAAATCCATACACACGATAAAATCTCTGGATCGTGCTTTTTCTACAGTAAGGTGTACATAACGCTAGAGCACTTTTGGACGGGCGCCAAGTATACGCGGACCACATAATGCTCTCTGAAACCGAGAAGTGTGCACGCATAATAAAATAAAACGCGAGTCCTCTTCCACATCCTGAGAAGAGCCCTGAGCTCGTCCTTTGCCTCCAGGGCATATTCTCCAATACGATTTAATACGCCAGTGTGGCTGCTTTATTGCGCGATATTACAAACGAAAAAAGACGAGAATATTTAAAAAGGGGGAAATCCGACAAAGTGCGGAGATTTTTTATTTCCAAATGATGAGTGACATAAACGATTTTTAATTACATGGATCGTTAAATATGAATTAAATTGTGTTCGCTATATTAACTGACATATTTTTTGTTGGCACATGCTGACGCAAAATTTATGAAAACTATTTAGAGTTAAAGGGCACCTGATGTGTGAATTGGTCGGCAAACCGTTTTTGCTAATATTCGCAACTGACTCTATTATTGTCCTTATCACTGATATGATTTATTTTTTTTATCACCAATACAATTGTTTTTTATCGATCAACGCTAAACATTTTCTGCTGCAGGTACTTTATACATTTCGATCATCTTTGATGACTTGTTTCCTGAATATTATTAACTTAAAATATTAGATGTCTCAGATATGTATCTTATATGTATGATTCTTAAATATGAATTATGTTTTATTCATCCATCATTCATTACATAAGCAACCGCCGATGTGTTTTAAAATATTCACATTCAATTCCTCGATCGTATTTCGACTTGGATTTAAAATAAAAATACGATTAACGAGACGACGGAATGTTATCCTCTTCGATGTAAATACCTTTCCTAATTGGTGTTTCCTCAGTCAATTTGAAATGTTTTTAGACTAATTTGGCACTCATTACCGTTGTTCTCAGATTCACGAGCCCTCTTTTTGTTTTTTTCTGTCTTTCATCAATAATTATTTTGCACTCCAATTAGGCGCTTGCCTTAGTCGTTACATCAAAATATCTGAATACGTTTACAACGGAATTGAGATATTGCTCGGAGATTTATCACGGAATTACCAGAATTGGGCTTGCCGACACATAAAGCGTAGGTTTAATTAATTCAAGATCATATTGATTCCTGGATTTCGTGTATTTAATCCTACATTGGTTGCCCGCAAACTATATTAATTACCAGAACTATAAACGAAAAATGATACCAATTAGTTATTTTTTTACATAAACTTTTATTTCTATTCCATAATAATGTAGATTCATTGGAAATTAGTTAACCAAATAACAAAATACGTGACAAAATTATCCATGAACATGCCTTATTTTTTTGTGCTGAAAAGTAATATTTTTGTTGTTGTCAGTAATGGTTACATAAAGCGTAGGTTTAATTACTACAAGATCATATTGATTCCTGGATTTCGTGTAATTAATCCTACATTAGTTGCCCGCAAACTATATTAATTACCAGTACTATAAACGAAAAATTATATCAATCAGTTATGTTTTTACATTAACTTTGATTTCTATTCCATACTAATTTAGATTCATGGGAAATTAGTTAATCCAAATAACGAAATACGTGACAAAATTATCCATGAACATGCCTTATTTTTTTGTGCTGAAAAGTAATAATTTTGTTGTTGTGAGTAATGACTATTTTCCAAAAAAAATACATTCCTTATGGAATTTTCGCTTGTGCTCAAAATCCCAAAATTTTCTCGAATGTTGAAAAATTTTAATACACAGTTGAAAACATATTCGAATTCACGAAATTTATGCGTGCTAATTTTGATGAATTCAGTTATTAAAATTTATCCCAAATTTGAGACTTTTTAAACTACCATCAAAATGATCTTTCACAATATATGAAATTCATGTCAAATTATTAATTCATAATTTTCAAAGACTCGTAACAAAACTAAAATTGGAAATTTTGTGAGAAATATTTAAATTAATTCGGCAGTTAAGCCGAACAATCGTTTCGGCAGTTAAACCATTCTCAAGAGTACAAGTTATACTGACTTATTTATATTGACTCAGTATAACTTGTACTCTTGGGCCCAGTTGTACGATCATGGATCATCCTTGACCATGGTTCAGTTGCCTAGGATACCATTGTATTGACAATTGTATCCTAGGTAATTGAACCATGATCAAGGTGATCCACTATCATACAACTATCATACAACAACTATCATGGATCATCCTTGATAGTGGTTCAGTTTCTAAGGATACCATTGTATTAACAATTGTATCCTAGGTAACTGAACTATGGTCAAGGGTGATCCACGATCGTACAACTGGGCCTTAAGGTTCAGTTGTACAATCTCGGATTATCTTTAATCGTGGTTTAGTTACCTGGGTTACAATTATTGATACAATGGTATTCATAGGAACTGGTCCAGGAACTGATCCAAGATTGTACAAGTTGGCATGAGAATGGCTTAACTGCCGAAACGATTGTAGAGTGTTCTTTAAATTAAGTGAAACTTCAACCAAGTGTTTTTTTTACCTTTTAGAAATATTCATCGAAAATTGCAAAATTAAATATATTAATTGTTATTATTATTCAGAAAATATTCTGAAGTTTTAGAATACACATTGACAATAATCCTCTCCGATTAATGGATAATTTAGGTATGATGGTGATTTTTTAAAAAAAAAACGTAACGATGTGTCAAACATTTTTAATAAACTGTTGAAAAACTGAAAAAATATATTTAAATGCACGAAATTTAGGCGTGCTAATTGTAATGAATTCAGTTATACAAATTTATGAATAATGAAAGAAAGTTTAACAACTCTTAAAATGTTCCTTCAGATTTTCGAAACCTGCATATAATAATCAATAAAAAAAATCGAATTATCGAAATAAAATCGGAAAATTTTAGACACATTTTAAAATATTTTTCAGAAATTTTTAAGTTTTCTCCAATATTTTCAAATATTTTGGAATATATTTTCAACTTTGGAAGTTCGGAATACATATTTGTCATGTTGGCAAAATCGTTTTATATTTTTGGATGATTTAGGCATAATTAATGAAGATTCGTCAATAATTTAAAATACGATAAGAATGGGAAAATGCAATCACATTTTAATGCCCTTTATAACGTTTACATGAATAATTATAAAAATATTAATAGGTTAAATTCAAATTTGACAAGCGTTATAAAATGTAGCTTCAGGTATTTTACATAACGCTGAGTTTTGTAATTCGTCCCAAGTTTCAAATAAGTTAATTAAAATTTCTGATATTCAAGGCAAATTTGAAAATTTGTGACACATTTAAATATATTTTTCCAATATCTGAAAGATTTAACTTAATTTAACCCTAATACAATTTCTATATTTCATGACAAATTTGAACATTTTTGACAAATTTATAAATATTTTTCGGATTTTTTTAAGATTGCTCCAAAATTTAAAAATATTCTCCTGTAACAAATATACAGGGTGGCCCACCTATCCCCGCTCGGACCATTGCTGCTAGATTAATGAAAATTGATGAACAAATATAATTGGAAGTTATAGGACACTTGATGAGCTAGCCACTTGAAAAGAGCAAAATTCGATCGTTGTTTCAGAACACCCTGTGTATTCAAAGTGACTTCAAATATTGTGTGTATGTTTTTGTACATTGCTTGGATACTTGCATACCCAGATTCTTTTATTGATCTTTAATTATAAGGTTTTGTTGAAATATTTTTCCGGGTCCATGATTTTCCGTTAAATTTTATTAAAAATTTAAAATAACTTGGCAACGTTGCACGTGATCCCTAAAACTAAAAGTGATCTGTAAAACCCACTGATGCAGATTCCAAAAATGAAAGAATATACAGGGTGTTCTATTTAAAAATGAGATTAAATGTTGTGTCTTGGATTTATGGTACACTCTGTACACTCATTTTTTTATATAAAGTAGCACATCAAGTGTGCATTAATTTCCAATCAGATTTTTTCCTCAATTTTCATTAGTCTAGCAGCAAAGGTCCGAGCGAGGAAAGGTGGGCCACCCTGTATATAATCGTTTCAAACTTTTCGACAATTTTATCGTAATATTGGTCTATAATTTAAAATGCGATAAGATTGAAAAAAAAATGATGAAATTCTGATGCCCGTTTGTGATAACGTTTACACAGTTAATTGTAAAAACATTCATAGGTTCATTTCAAATTTGCCACGAATCATAAAATATAGCTTTAATGTATATGTTTAATGATTGATGAGTTCTGTAATTCGTCCCCAGTACAAAGAAGTTCGTTAAAATATCTGTAATTAATGCAAAATTTGAAAATTTGTAACACATAATTTTTTTTTTCTAAAATCTGGAAGAATTAAATTGTAATGAATTCAGTTGCTACGAAAATTGTGAGAATTTTTAACTACTCTTAAAATGTTCAGATTTTAGAAACCCATCAAATTGCCTATAAAAATGTCTATAATTTATATAATGTTGCGCTCTGTAATTCGTCCAAAGTTTCAAAGAAATCCATTAAAGTTTCTGTTATTCATGCCAAATTTGAAAATTTGGGACACATTTGAATATATTTTTCCAAAATTTGTAAAAATTAACTTAACGTAAGCCCATTAAAATTTCTATAACTCGTACTATAATTGTAAATTTGGGACAAATTTAAATTTATTGTTCATAAATTGGGAAGAATTTGAAAACATTATTAAGATTAGAATACATATCTGCAACATTGATGATTATTCTCCCAAAGCTTTCACCAATCTAGGCATAATTAATGGAGATGCGCAAACAATGAAAAATACTATAACATTTTTGACTGAAGTTAAAATGTTGTTTCAAAATTTATTAAATTCATGTCAAATAAATATCCCACAGAATTTTAGAAGATTCGTAAAACAACTGAATTTAATAATCTGATATACAATATTTATACATATACAATACATTTTTTTTTTAATGAAACACCCTGTATATTATTATGTTTTTGATTTCCCATTTCATTTTTTAACATTTTCTTCAGAGATCCGTGTATGGACACATAAATCTTCAAAGTACTTACGCTGTAACAGTTCTACTTCACCCCACGCAGAGATTTCGGTGGCGGCGAGCTTATCCGGTAGTCCCTATTGTCGTAATTGATGTAAGTGCCGTGATTTATCAATTGATATCAATAGGACCTGTAATTATCCCAATATAGACTGTCAATTAAAACCTCGGATCGCTTATTAAAACCGCCGATTAACTCCGACGATTGCCGATTAACATGTAATTATCCTATTGTAATCCTGTAATTGTAATTCAAGTACCTGCAATTGCAGTAATTATCCTATTGTAGTTGCTCGCAGTGATTAGACCGCCGATTAAAACCGCCGATTAAAACCACGAATTAATTTAATCGAAATCTATGCTGGGGGTAAAGAAGAACTGTCAGAGTATTACTACTCGTGACATGAAAATTTCTTTCCAAAATTTAGTATTTAAGAAAATTCTCGCTTAAATATCCTATATTTATTGAATTGCCAAAATGTTCACCCGTTTATTTCATAGCTTATCTTACCGTAGTTTAGTAAAATGAGTTTTGAGATGTACGAAAGAATATATTTCTAATTACTATATATAATTTATTTATCTTTCGTCCTTTTACCCTTTCGGGTGTCGGACTGCTCAATTACATTTATAATACATTTTACAATCACATGTCTTCGCTAATTAATTCCTTTACTCTTCTTTTCCAGTGGTCCCTGTCTTGTGCCAATTTTATTATTTTATTCCTCTTCTTCATTCCAACCCTTCCGCGGTCTTTCCACTTTAGTTTTGGATTGTATTTTTACTTCATGTATTCTTTTTGTTATTCTATTCTCCTCTAGCCTGTGAATATGTCCTAGCCAACCTAGATGTCTTTCCTCTATTATTGTTGTGATTGGCTTTATGTTAAGCCGTTTCCGTACTTCTGTGTTCCTCACTCTATCTTTTTTTGTAATTCCCTATATCTTCTTTAGGAATCTCATTTCCATTGCGTTGATCTTGCTTTTGTTTCTTTCCGTAATTGTCCATGATTCACTTCCATATATTAGAGGGCCTTACAATTTTTTTGTATACCTCAGTTTTTTATTTCTTTAGTAATTAATTTTTTCTCTAGAAACGTGTTTTTTTATTGTGTTGTAGATCCTTCCTACTTTTCCTATTCTTTCTTCAATTTCTTGGTCTCTCTTTCCATTTTCTTCTATTATTGTTCCTAGGTAGTTGTATTGATTCACCTGTTCTAGTTGTTTCCCTTCTAGCTCTATTTTGTGTTTGTTTTCTTTTGACACTATTACCTTTGATTTAGTTTTGCTGATGTTTATTTCCATATTTATCTTTTTCAGTTCTTCTTCGTAAATATTGAGGTTACGTTGGAGTTTTCCTTCTGAGTCTGCTATTATTATCATGTCGTCTGTGAACATAAGTATTTGTATTTTTATCATTTCCAGTTTCCTATATCCTATAATCATGTTTGCTGCTCTTTCTTTGCTTGTCCTTATTGCTTCATCTATGAGTGATGCGAAGAGTAAAGGGCTTAAAATGCAACCTTGTTTTAGTCCAATTTCGGTCTTGAACTCCTCGTTTGTTCCTATTCTCACCCTGTTTCTGTTGTTATTGTACAACTCTTTTATTATGTTTATCATGTCTCTCTCTGCCTCTATTTTTTAACATATTCCTTATGTCCTCTCTTATTACTCTGTCAAAAGCTTTTTTCAGGTCTATGAAGCATATGAGTAGATTTTTTTTTTCTGATCGTCTTGTCTGTTAGTTATCTCATTATGTGTATCAGGTCCTGTGTACTTCTATTTCTCCGGAACCCGTGTTGTTCTTCTCCCAATAGTGGGTCTAGTTTTTCTTTGTTGTCTTCTTGTCTTGTCTCTAATATCTTTGTAAATATTTTCCCTGATGTGTAATTCCTCTGTAGTTGTCGCATATTTTTGTTTCTCCCTTTTTGTGGATGGTTTTTGTTCCATTCGTCCGGTATTATTTTTTCCTTTATTATTTCATTAAAAATATCCAGGAATTCCTGTTTCCCTTTTTCTCCCATGTATTTCATCATTTCCGCTGTGATATCGTATGTGTCTGGAGCTTTTCCTAGTTTTGCTTTTTTGATTGCTATCTCCATTTCCTCCATTGATATCCTGCTAATTTCCCCATTGGTTCTCTTGTTTGTTTTTTCTTTTTTCCATTTGTGCTCTGTTCTTATCATTTCACTAAAGTATTCTTTCCACCTTTCCATAATCTTCTTTTGTTCTGTTATTGTAATTCCATTTTTATCTTTTATGTTAAATTGTTTCCGGGTTTTTTGTTCCTCATTTGTTTCATTGTGCTGTGGAACTGTAGTTTCTGTGAACGTTTCCTGTATTTTCTTTCCGAACTCTTCCCATGTTTGTTGCTTTGCTATCTTGATTTTGCGTTTCGCTTCCTTTACTTGCTGTTTTACATCTCCTATAATCTTCCTCTTTTCCTATTCTTATGTAGGTTTTCCATTTATCTTTTCTTGCCTTTACTTACTGTTTGTTTTATCTCGTCCGACCACTATTTATTTTTCTTCGTCTGTTTATTTGAAATTGTGCTTGTTCCGCAGCTTTCTTCGGCTGCGTCGCTTATGATTTTCTCGAACTTCTGCCATTTCTTCTCTACTCCTTCTGCTTTGTTTGTTTGTCTGTAGCTATTCTCTATCTTTGTTTGGTATTTGCTTCTTGTTTCTTCCTCTTTTAGTTTGTAGTTGTTGATTTTTTTTGTTATCTTCCTCTCTGTTTCCTTGCTCTTTGGGTCTTTTACTCCTATGTTAATTTCCATTTTTACTAGGTAGTGGTCGCTCCTGATTTAAGCTTGTCTTGTTACCTTAACATCTTTAACTTTTTTCCATTCTTCGGCGTTTACCAGGAAGTAATCGATTAAAGATTTCTCTTTTCTTGATCTAACCTCACTTGTGAATTTGTGTATGTCTTTGTGCTTAAATTTTGTGTTTGTTATTATGAGGTCATTTGCTATGCATAATTATATTATCCTTATAATAAGTGTAGTAATTATAATAAGCAATAGTAATTTTGTTGATTACAACCTTTCCAATGCTGTAATTCCGCACAAATAAGGGCATGCTTGTGAATGAAATAGGTAACGCATTTCTACTTATTTTATTATTGTCCCTACGGCGACGTATAGTTCCTGCTGAGAGGTAAATGCGCGTATGAAACGCGAGACGGCTAAAAGTTTTCCAATTAGAAATGAATTGTTTACTTGGAACTCTTGCAGCTCTCGACTTGTTCGTCATTATGTAATAGTTATGCAATATTTGCTTGCAGCCGCAGTCTCGGTCCAGTTAAATATAATGTACAAGTTTTGTCTGGGGATTATTCAGCGATCTCCGTGACAATGGCTGCAGCCACACTGGTGAATTGTTAACGAGTTTGTCACTGCAAACGAGAATATTACTATTCAAATATAAGGGAATTCAATAGTTTTGATTAGTTTGTCTAATGTGAACAACAAACATTTGATATTAGGATACTCTGGCTACAAACATCATAATATGCATTCAAGAAGCGCATACCTGTTTAATCAATTTCATAGTTTCTGCATTATACGTACATATTAATATAAATGAAGAGTTTCAGATTCTACGTACCTACGGGCAATAAGCGACAAAAACGAAGTCTATTGGTAAATGTAGAAATAAAAGCTATTTATTCACCAAGGGTGTTACTACGATGATTACACCCGGGGAACGATGCAATCCAGCTCGAGGGCTTTAGCCCGAGAGATGGATTCGTTCGATTTATTTGTTTTAAAATATAATTACCGAGATAAACTTAATTATTTGACAATATTATTGGTATGAATTTATTCTAACAAATACGCATTCTCTTTAAGTAAGCCTATGACAATGTTCAACGTGAAGCCCATTATCTCTCAAGATAAATTATGAATGCTTAATGGCATATTCGCTAAGCTACCGGCTCTATCGACATCTCCTCGTTTGAGTATTGTAAACTAGTTTAATGCCATTACCTTTATCCAGTCGGCGATTTATCTGCCATTCTTCAGGAACTAATTAATGCTCACGGGATCGAGTTGATTCTGTGCCAATTAACGTACGCCCACTCGAAGTAATTGAAGATATTCGCTGTGTCTACGCAAGTAATTAAATGTTACCTGTTTTTGGGGGGCGCCGAGAGTGCGTGCCACAGCGATTATAAACTAATTTAAGTTTAGGTAATTGTAGTTTGGTGTTTGATTGCGGTCGGCGTAATTGATGCAGTTTATAGGGCAAACTGTTGAAATCCGCAGCGGATGCCCAATTTTCAGCGCCAGAGGACAGGTCACACAGGTTGAGCAATTAATAGCGGGATAACGTGCGGCAAATAATAATAATTAACGTGCTGCTCGTCGCTATCAGTAACACACGTTTCCATCACGTCAGTCATGCCCGGGTAGTCATCCATTTGAATTAGATGAAACCATGTTTATATAATAGATAGTTTGAATTGGAATTGCTGTTTAATTTAGTTCTTGACATGTACAATTATTAACATTAATAATTAACAATGGGATACGTTGTGAGTTTAGGCCTCGACCTTTAATTCTATTCGCGCCCCAGGCAACATTTCAATATGGGATTAATATTCAATTAAACGTTATATTCGATTTTATGGATGTGCAGAATGCACTACTTTTCAATGCCCACAATTGGGATTTCTAAAACTGAAAGAGATCTCCAAAATTAGATGACAGTTGTTAAATTCTAGCTGAAGAGCAGTTATGCCCCATTTTTACTAAAGTTTTAAGTATATAGGTATATAAGATATTTTTTTATAATTTATGTACAAATTTCACGAAAAAATTATGAGGACAATTAAACAACCTTTAGATTATTTTATTTTTATTTTAGACTGATAGAAGAGTTTTACAATGGATACGAAAAATACCTACTACTAGCTTTCGTAAAAATAGTTATAATGACAGGTTATACTGTAAGTAAATAAAGATAGCAAGATTAAATTAGTTCGCCATAATATCTAAATTAGTAAAAAACTAAAAAAAAAATGACTAGTGATAAATGCATATATTTCCATTTACCTACTACATTAACAAGTAGGGTATAATCCATACAGAATAAATCTAATATGCAATGAGTAGATATAAAACACGCTGTGTTGCATGGATTATGTTAGATTATAGCGAAATTCGCTTCAAGAGGCATAAAAGAGAAAATATTGTAATGCGCGCTGTAAGAATTACGAATTACGATACAATAGTTGTTCGCACATGCAGCAATATTATTGCATCTCGAACAAAAAACGGAGTTGGTTATTCATGTGGAGGATTTAATCCAGTGGAAACGAAGAGAAATGGCACGGAAAAAGGGAATATATTCACACATAGAGTTTAATAAATGCAATTAAAGCTCGTGTGGATCTGAACATGACAGACCTATAAAAAAATATATCCTAACCCAATTTTAGTTTCAAATTACTCCTTGTACCTCCATCTTCCAAACAAATATGTTGCAGAAAATCTTTCAGATACGATTTTTGAAAAAGTTACATATTTTAATCTGTAACTATAATTTTAAATCAGTTGTATGACCATATCGTTTGAATATCGATAGCAAACCAAAATAATTGAAATATAGAATAAACTAGTATATTAATACAGGCCATTAATAATCGAGACATTTTGAGGTGTTAATTGAAGAGATTTTGAATTGTTTTGTAATATACGTAATGTACATTAAAAAACAATTCAAAACAAATTAATTATTAAAATAAATAAAACAAATTACTTTGTATCACATAAATTTATTTAGTTGTGACTTTGTTTGATAATGATTACCTAAGTAGTTGAAATTATAGTTACCAATAAATAAATGTATGTGATACAAAGTGACTTGTTTAATTTGTGATTGATAAAATGTATCACGAAGTAAACGCCACCACAATTCAAAAAAAGTAAGTGATGTGAGTTGGTTACAAAAATTTTTAGTCGACTGAATTTTTATTAAAATGGAGAAAATGTATACACATAGGCCATTTTAATCAATCCACGCAAATCACTCCAAAGGTATGTTCGATATCAAAAATTGACTCTAGTGACAATTAACAAAAGTTGTATGGCTACAAAGGGGATATCTGATGATGACCTCTAACTTAACCTTGATGTTTACTTTCCAGGTCATTTCAAGGCCAACTCAAAAACTTTAAATGGTAACCCTGCTGTTTGAATTCTTATTTTAAAACAAGGTCATCATATTAGTACGGGAAAAGTACGCAAAAATATTTCTGAGAAAAAAATTAAAGAAAAGTTTACTGAAAGACTAATTCAAAACTTCAAAAGTATACTATCAAAGGAAACTAAACGATATTTCCGGCTACCAACACAATAAAGCTGTAATATGGCAAGCCGTTGATAATAATAAACAATAAACAGTAAATTAATTTATAAGGTTTTTGAACTAATTATTATTAATTATTATTATTTATTATTACAATTATTATTTTGAATTATTATGAAAAATTTAAAAAAAAACACAGATATTTCCATTTTGCTGGATACATAAATTAATTTGACGCTGAAAGTTCTCGCGGTTCGGATTCTATCAATAATTTTTTCTGTATTTTTTTTAAATAAATTTAACCTGATATTGTTTTCTTAATAATAGTTCAAAAACCTTTTTTTAGGAAAAAAAAATTCTATTCTTTATTCTTATTATTGTTAACGGCTTGCCATATACAGCTTTATCATGTTGGTAACCGGAAATATCGTTTTGTTTCCTTTGAAACTGAACGCTTTAAGCTTCTTATTAGTCTTAGTAAAGTTTTCGTTAATTATTTTATCGAAAATTTATGAAAGGTATTGATTTTTTGCGCAGTTGTACGAATATGATGACCCATTTTCAAAATAAAAATTCAAAAAGTAGGCTTACTATTTAAAATTTTCAAGCTGGCCTTGAAATGGCCTTGAAATTCAACTTCAAGATCAAGTTAATGGTCATCTTTAGATGTCCCTCTTGAAGCCATACAACTTTTGTTTAAAATTAAAAAAAGTACGGTTACCATATAAAATTTTCAAGTTGGCTTTGAAATGACCTTGAAAGTGAAGTTACAGGTCATCTTCAGATGTCTCTCTTGTAGTAATACAAATTTGGTTAGGGTCAATTTTTGCTATCTGGTGAAAATGGTCTACCCTGTATGTTTCAATTGCACCATGAAATTAATTCAGCGGAAGTTTTCTCAATACAGGTTTCTCAGTACATTCGCCAATTCTCTGCTAAATGTGGAAAAAAAATTGTAAATATGAAAAAAAAAAGAACTGGAAAAAATATTCTATTCTGTTAAATTGTCAATAGTCGCTATTAAAATTATTGTAAAATTTTAAATGATTTCCATGGAAACTAACTGACAGTTCAAGTTACTTGATGATATTACGATAAAATTTTCATTTTTGGCAGTAATTGAAAATGACTTGTGTAACTTCAAATGTTTAATGATTAAGTGCTAAGTATTTTAGCAAAACAAATTTACGGCGAAATTTTAGAGCACACTGATATTTGCGTTTTTCTATTTTTATTCATGACTCTCTTATTATTGAAGATATCAAGGCAATTTTGGTATATTATTAGGATGCCTTTTATTATATTTTTACCATAAATTAGTTTTATTCTAACATATAGTTTTGAGTTCTTTCTGTTATTGTTCAACTTTTCTTATCAAAATGTTAACGATTACTAGCAAAGATTTCAATACTTACTGTCAATTTTATGTGTTACTCCTAAATTTGAATTATTTCTATTTACATTTCAAGGAATACTCTCACAGTATCAATTAATTTAGTTTTGTTGTCTCAAAAGTGCATCGATTAAAGTAAACGTTTAAATTATATCAAAATGTAATAGATAACTGCTAAATTTTAAATTTTTGTAAAGTTTCAGTTATAACCCTCAATATTTCAGGTATGTCAGTCAAAATTTCACTTATTACGGTCGAATTTGCAATGAAAACTTATATATTTAAGTACTAAATATACGTCCTTAATCTTCATTTAAGATACTACCAAAGATTCAATTCTACTGAAATGTAAAAGATTTTTTTGTAAATTTTCAGTTATTATCGTCAATATTTCAGCTATATCAGTCAAGATTTTATCTATTACGATCAAAATGGTAATGATTACTACGAAAGTTTAAATTTGACTAAAATTTCAGAGATTACTGGCATATTTTTATTTTTGAGTAACGTTTCAGTTATTACAGTAAAACGTTGCAACATTACAACCAAATCGTCAAATTTCAGTAAAATTTCAATCGAAACATAGAATCAAAATTTTAAATATAACCACAAAATTTTCTATTTCGGTTATAAATATTTAAATTGTTACTTCTAACTGTTTAAAGTCTACTGAAATTTCAGAGATTACTGGCATATTTTTACTTTTCAGTAACGTTTCAGTCATTACAGCAAAACGTTGCAACATTACAACCAAATCGTCAAATTTTAGTAACATTTTAATCGAAACATAGATACAAAATTTTAAATATAGCTACAAAATTTTCAATTTTTGTTATAAATATTTAAATATTACTCATGCTTCTTTATTTGATCAAAACTATGTAATCAAAATTTAAATTATTCTGTAAAATTTTCAATTTTGACAGGGTAATTAAAAATTTCAAAGATTACTAGCAAATATTTAATTATTTCTATAAACATTCAATTATTCTATCAATATTTTTTTATACCAATGAATACCTACTTCCCAGTTTTAAAAAATCCTGTCAAATTTACAGATATTTCTTTAAACATTCCAATGAATACTGAGAAAGTTAAAGAAATTCATGTTAAAATTTTCAATGAATCCTTTAAAATTTAAGTTATTTCTTATTTGATATCTTTATAATTTTTAGATATATCGTAGACATTTAAACAGATATTATAAATTTAACAGTTTTTGGCATCAATCATTGAAAATTTGACATAATAACTCTTGCAATTATGTCAAATATTTACAATGATTGAGGCGAAAACTTCATGTAAAACTGTTGAATTTGCAATTTCTGTATAAATTTCTATGATTACACTGAAAACTTCAAAGATATAAAATTTTCAATGATTTTCCTGGAAACTAGCCGATGATTAAATTTAATTGGTGATAGGTTTAATGAATTACTAATTAATTTTGAATTATTAAACATTTCATTATTTCTGTGAAAACTCCAAGTATACTGTCAAAATATCAATAGATTTTAACTTACTGTAAAATGTTAATCATTTGTTTCACAATTTCAATGTTATCGAGGAAGATTTAAATATTAATGTAAAATTTTCAGTTATTTCAGTCGAAATTTCAGTAAGTTAGAGTTTCAATAATTGCTGCCAAAATGTCAATGATTTCCCTGGAAACCAGCCGATGATTAAAATTAGGTGGTGATAGTTTTAATGAATTACTAATTAATTTTAAATTAATACGGTAAATTTTTCAATTACTCTCTTAGACTTCAAAGATTACTGCTGAAATACCAATGATTACAGTTAAACTTTTCATTATTTCTGTGAAAATTCAAAGTATACTGTCAAAATATCAATAGTTTTTAAGTTACCGTAAAATTTTAATAATTTGTTTCACAATTTTAATATTACAGAGGAAGATTCAAATATCGATCTAAAATTTTCAGTTATTTCAGACGAAATTTCAGTAAGTATAAGAGTTTCAATAATTGCTGCCAAACTTTCAATTAAATCTGTTTATTTACAATTTCTAACAAAATTTCTAAAATAACTTTTATAATACTAAAAACTTCAACCTTCACTGTCAAAGTTTAAATTATTTTCTTGTATACTAAGTTATTTAGTGATTTAATTTTTCACTTTGCTATAACTGAATGATAACTCCTAGGATACGAGATATGTAAATATGTCCATTACAATCAGGGCGTAATAAGAGGGCTTAATGAATTCTTTACGCCCTGGAGATGCAAATTCTGTTTTTTTATAGAAACAGTGAAAATTTAAATCTCATTGAACGATATCCATTTCTCAGGCTTAAGCCCTCGAGCTGGATTTCATCGTTCTCCAGGCATAATTATCGTAGTAACGCCATTGGTACATACATAGCTAATAAAACTGAATTTGAAAGTTATAAGGCCAGTCAGTTTTGATTAGTTACAGTCAAAATTAATGTGATTACAATAAAATTTTCAATTATTCCTGTCAAAGTAACAAAATATAAATGATTTCTGTTACTATTTCATTTATTATGTAAACATTTAATTAATTGTTTCTTAAAAAAGTTCGATTTATTCCTTAAAAAATATTAAGGAAACATTTTGTATGTATTTTTATTTTTTGTCGAACATAAGACACTTCTAGACATATTGCAATAATTTTGTATACGTTTAATTTTCATTTTGTAAGAATTATCTGTGATTTAAGGGTAATTCATGGTAAAACTTCTCTTCTTC
Source organism: Othius punctulatus (assembly GCA_951805005.1). Taxonomy (NCBI): domain Eukaryota; kingdom Metazoa; phylum Arthropoda; class Insecta; order Coleoptera; family Staphylinidae; genus Othius; species Othius punctulatus. Next base: position 42,535,446 of record OX638141.1, on the reverse strand, counting down.
GAACTCTTCCTTTCATAAATGTTCACGCTGAGACGGCTGTGCTCGGCAGGATTAAGGCTTTACAGGTTCGTGAAATCATAATAAGCTCAGATATTGTAGTTCGTGATCCGTTGCTTTTAAAGGCCATCGATTGTGATTTGAGTTAACCCCCTGCTGCTGTAATACTTTCGCAGCTTAAATTGATAGGATCGGCAACATTTTGTTCGTAGGTACATTTACGAATTTAAGAAAATTTTAAAGTTATTATAAAAATAAACAAATTATGCGCAAATTTGCAAAATTTCTACAAAATTGTTTTCATGAAGATTTATTGAAATAAATTCTACCAGTGCTTTGCCTAAATGACTTGTTTCTTGTTAGAAATACAAATTATTTCCATTTTCACGCCAAGCTAATTGTTTAGATAAAATATTTTTGTAAGCTTTCCGGTGTATTGGAAGTTATCAGCGTTGCGATATCTTGCTTTCATTACTTCTTGAACTTCAATGTCATTAGGGTGAAATTTAATATGCTGATATTAATAAAGCATTCTTACTTGGGCCGTGTTATTCTACAGACTATTTATTACAAACTCGTTATATTTCCCATTTTCCGCCTCGTATTAATTTTATTACTTTAGTATGCATGCAGGTCAATGTTCATGGATTTGTTAATTACATAGTCTTAGATGCACACATTCATAAATTATTTAGACATCATTTGGCAATTAATGTAAAATAAAATGTTATTTTGAAAATTTTATTTAGGTTTATAACTAAACAATGTTCATTATATTTGCTATACCTACCTAATATAATATCGCTGCTTGAAATTGATAACAACATTACTCAAAAATGTAAACTTTTAAAGAGGAGTAATTTAAGCTTTAAACAGGTAATAACACTGCAAGTAATGACCTTGGTAATAATAATTTATTGATTATTACTTATAAGTATTATAAGTACTATTTATTTTTGCAATAATCAATCATTATTATTACCAAGGACTGCGTTTGATTAGTTTAACAATATAAAACTTAAAACACTTATAATAATAAAACACTTGGTAATAATAATTTTTGATTATTGCAAAAATAATTTATAGTTACGAAGTAATTATTTTTAAGTTTAGTGAGGTTTTGCACTTTTTTTGCCACAAAAGACACATTTTTGCCATTATAGCAAATTTTAAATTTAAGGGGCAGTGTTACTATTAATGCCAAGCAGCGATATATTAAAACACTAAGAAAATTATTATATTATATAATGAATTGTCATAAAATAAATAAATGTATAAATTAACTTTGCTGGAAGTAATGCAAATTAAATTATGTGAAAATATCACAACTAAAATATGTGAAAATATCATAACTACACGTCGGTTTATTCGACTTGACATTTCCATTATTCAATGAAGCTTCCTCCAGGGACGTTCAGTACTTTATTCAGCAAGTCGTTTCCAGCCTATAGGGATTTTATTGTGCATTGCAAAAGTCAGTCGACGGACGAAGCAAATGAAATGCTCAAAACGTCCATCGTAAATCACTGTGCACTTCTACAGATAAAATTGCTAACTTATTCCACGCCTTAGCTTCTCTGCTAGATTTATATGCAATATAGGATCTAGATATAAACTCGGATAAAGAAAACGATTTATATATTTTTATTATGAGTTATTTTAAATGTGATTTTGTAGCAATTATTTTGCCCATATTTTACTAAAATAGCTTTTAATATTTTATTTGCACCGAGTACCATTTATTGGCTTGTCATGTATGATTAGAGATAAATGTGTGAATGCATGTGAAAGCTGTACATTTAAAGCATGAGAAAAAAATCGTTACAATTTCATATCTTATTAAATGCGATTCGTTAACGAATTATCATTTTAAAGATACATTTACATTTCGATGAATATTGAAATGTACTAGCCATAGTAATTTACTACTTGGTAATAGTAGTATTATTTTACTCGTCATTCTGTTCGGAGTAAATTTTTAAACACAAAAGTTCCACATCCACATTTTACCTTAAAAGATTATAAGTAAAAATATCAACATTACATTATTAACATTATTAACATTGAATAAGACAAATTTCCTTTTCCCAACTGCTAGTGTAGTTAGGCTAGTTGTTAGTGCAAACTAATATACACAATCAATCAACAATTTATATCCACCAATTAAATTATATAATTTTCAAAGCGATTTGTGATACACTATCATATGAGCCATATAAAATATCCCATAACGCATTTTAATATAAACCGGTTTTTTAATATAAACCGAGAGCAACTTGAGTAAAAGCAACAAAAGGGCATTGTTCTAAATTTTATAATTACCATTATTTTGTTTCATATATAATGAGTCGAAATTAACTGAATATATTGAATTACATAAACAGTAAAGGTGGTATTTCAGTCAAAATACGATGTCTAGTTAATGTACACATACAGTTTGGTGTAAGTCATTAGCATTGGATTATATTTAGCTAGGTGATTATTTGTTTTCCCATGCGAACATGATCCAATATATTTCGGAATTACATGTATATATGCATTAGAATAATAATTCATGTAAATTGGCTCGTTTGTTCGACTAAATTCCGAATAATTTTCCGCTTAATTACTAGAGCAATGAAATTAATTAATTTTCTCTAAATATCAATTAGTATAAGCATAATGGAAATTTCATTTGCATCTTAAGTTGCCATTCGGTATTACAGCGTCTATTGCTTGAAATTTACGTGCCATTAAATATTAATACAAAATCGTAATTACAATTATGGAAGTGTAATTCCTAAATGGATGTGAGCAATTAAATAATTTCAAAAGTTAGTGCGCGCTAAAATGTCTGTGGTGCAATATTTATTAAGAGCAATTAGCAAACTTAATATTATTGTGGTATGGTAAAAAGGTTATCTGTACACCGAGAAACCAAAATGCATCGTGTCTCTAACTTTGTACATAAAGTTCCAAAGCAATATTTTAGAGTTAATTTCTACATAACCACAGCTTACAGTTATCTTGTAAGTAGAAGGCGTGGATAATCGTAATAAGTGTATATGTAATCTACAATAACACAAGCGCTAAATGTAATACAAAATTAGATGATATCTGCAGAATAATCCTATTTCATTGTTTATAGACGGTATTTCCATTCAATGATATACAAAATGAAATTACTAATGCATACTCAATTAATTGTGAACAATAGATAGTCTGATAATTTGAACTTAATGATAATTTATAATTGTATGTCATCACCTTTTTTATAATGAAGTTAAAATATGATTAATTTGAACATGTTCTAGTTACATAAATTAATAGCGCCAAAGATATTTAATCCTGTTAGGTACATCTCATCGCCCTTACGATATTGAATTGAAGATAAATTGAATTTCACTATCGCGCATAATATCGCCTCTCACTATCAAATTAAATGCAGCGAGGCGAGCAGATATTTAACAGTTCAAATCATTTGAATGCTTATATATAACATTATATTACAAAATTGACAAATTCATCTTTATATAGGTAACATAAATTTAATTTTCTATCTAAAATGCACACCAAATTGTCCATGACATTAAGCTAAATTACGTTGAAATGCATCAAATAAAAATGTGTTGTTCCTCTGGCAGGTTAATTGTATGTAGTGAAAATGTTTTTATGCTCGAGGTAGTTGTATGTCGGATTCAAATGATATGTTTACTGCAAAAAAGAACTGTAAACCCAATTTAGGAGTCCTCGAAGTTTTTCTATTACCACAAAATTTGTATTCAGGCTACATCGTAAACTTCAGTTATAAAACGAGTCGAAGACAGCAAAGCACTAAGTTCATTACCTTTAGATGAACGCAATTCTTAGTTACGAGTACATAAAACATATCACCATAGATATTGGTACTGGAAGATTTTGAAGGGAATAATACACTAAATTTAACTAAATCAGGCAAAATCTGAGATATATAGCACCGAATATAGATAATACACGATCCAATGAATGATTTATTTTGATTCTTTTCTACCAATAAAGATGTTAATTATTAGTATTTTAAGTTTTTCAAACCATTTGTAATAGTTAGTACTAATTAATTATAAAATGATTATGATAATGAGATAATGATTACCCTAGTAGTCTAAACTGTAGTCACAAATTTGTGTGACTATAATAATAGTCACACTATTATTATACAGGGTGGAAACTTTAACTGGAATAAAATTCATAACTTCGATGTAGGCGATTTTTGCAAAAAATCCCGAAACACGCTAAGTATTGTTTTTTCTTGCCCTCATTTCTTTGTATATGCTGCTTGTTTATCTGTTCCCGGAAGAGCGCAGCCACCTCTGACTTTTTTTTTCAAATGGAAAGGTATGTCAAGTGACACCTCGTTTGAAAGGTCTCTGCGCAAGTAATACAACACACTATTTATTTCTTGAATATTTACAAATCCCACGTGATAAAAAAAAACACTTTTATAACTTGAATACTATTTAATGCAACAAATATTCAAAATGGGCACCGTTTCTTTCTTGGCAAAGTGCAAATCGATGATAACATGCATCTCTAATGTTTTGTAACATTTCTGGTGTGACTTGCCGTATTTCATGCCTAATACGTTGCTTAAGGTCCTCAATGTTTTTTTATCACGTGGGCTTTGTAAATATTCAAGAAATAAATAGTGTGTTGTATTACTTGCGAAGAGACCTTTCAAACGAGGTGTCACTTGACATACCTTTCCATTTGAAAAAAAAAAGTCGGAGGTGACTGGGCTCTTCCGGGAACAGATAAACAAGCAGCATATACATAGAAATTAGGGCAAGAAAAACAATACTTAGCGTGTTTCGGGATTTTTTGCAAAAATCGCCTATATCGAAGTTATGAATTTTATTCCAGTTAAAGTTTCCACCCTGTATAGAATAATGTCACTTACTATTATTGTGACAAATTTAAGTGACACAAATTTAAGTGACACTCACAAACTAACTTGTTTGTCTAGAATTATAAAATATGAATTAATTACATTACGTAAGATTCATCAAATACCTTTTTATTAATTAAAAATGTATTATAAAATTAATTAAATTATATCGATTATATCGAACAGTAAAATATTTGATCATGGCAATTATGTTCTTTGAAACATGCGTCAATAATCTTAATAAGCCGCCTTCTAGACGTGCCACAATGGTACTTGAAAGAGCGACATTGAAAGGTTATCATATTGTATGTACATTTTTATGAAATCCGGATTTCGCTTATATCAACATGAGACTTTGTCATATTCTGAATATAAAGTAGAGAATAATATTAAGATTCAGCGCGAATATTCGCCCGTCAAAGAAATCACCACAATCCACTCATGTATACACCTCTAACACATATCTGGAAAGCACAAAACAAGGAGAAAAATAAGTTTACTTCAAGTCTAGTGCATATTGTGCCTCACATTTTAAAATGTACCTGTGACAATGCAACTATAGCATTCATCTTTGAACACACCGGAAGACAGTTGGTTTATGATTGTTAATATTATAAAAGTACTTATAAGTATTATAAATATATATTAATTATTATAATATATAATACGTTTTTATGTCTAAATGCTTGCTAGTACACAAGGCTATAATTTGGTCAAGTGGCGAGTAATTTAGTCAAGCCTCAGTACAATTACACTTTTTACACGCTGCTTTACATTACGAATAACTCGTTGCTTGATTTAATTACTAACCGTGTCTGAACAAGGCTTAACAGAGAATGTTGAATTATACTTAATAACATAATAACGGTATTAAAAATATTTTCTCTATGGTCACACTTGGTCATTAATACACTTTGAGAATGAAATATCTTTAGTTTTAACTTTTTGATTACTTTTATAACCTGTAAATTAATATAACATAATAATTTTGGTTTACATAATTTTAGAAAAATATGCAAAAAAATAACTGGCAATATACAGTGACCGCCAAAGAGTCGGTATCATATGGGAAACTATTTTATTATTAAATGTTCAAAATACCATTTTACGGAATTTGTGCTGGTCTAAAATTCTTATTAGCGGCTAATAAATGGGGCAATAGGGGCTATCAGATGTACCGAGTGATTTTTACTTACCTAGAAATTCTCGTTTTTCAAAATGGTCAAAATAGAAATAGTGCCAATTTTTGGAAATCACGTACGATATCAATAATATTTTTTATTGGGTGACTTTTTGGGGTGACTCTGACCCAAAAAATCTTAAATTGTGAAGTGAGCAAATCCCCATAAAACGTGGCAATTTCAGAAATCTTTACGAAATATGGTAACTTCATATAGACTCATCATTTTTTTTTAATTGCTGAAAGATTCGCACATTTACATGTCCGTTATATTATGAGAATTATTATTTTAATAATATGATAACGTTTATTGCACCGTGAATCACTTTTCTGGTTTTTCACTTTCGTCAGTTTCAAAACGCCGTTATGTAATTTTTTGAATAATAATAATAATAATAATAAGCCTTTATTCACTGAGCCATTTTACAACGGATGTGATAAGTCAAAAGTGTCTACAAGCCGAACATAATTGCTTAAAGTGTTATAAAAAATGTAAGATAAAGTATGATGACGGCTGTGCTGAAATAGTCTAAACCGCTAGTGTTTATGTTGCCAAGAACTTTTATGTTCTTGAATGTTATGTTATGTTCTTTATGTTCTTGAACGTTTATGTTTTTGTAGAACCTGGATCATTTTTTCCTGGATTTCACCTCCTGAATTCGGATATGGAGTAGAAGCATTTTTTACAAGATGTTTGGTAAACATTTGGTAATGTTTGAGGCAGGTTTTAAAATTGTTATTTTTTTTTTTTAATGTATTGTAATATTCTAAAATAAACTATTAACTTTCCAATCTTTCTTTTAATAAATTGATTGAAGTTTTTACTCTTTTGATGGTATATTCTAGAAATTTTCATCGAATTTCAATATAACTTTTTGGATATTTCTGAAATCTTTATGAAATAAGGTAACTTCATATAGACTACAATCAATTTTTTTGGTTTTTCAGTTTCGTAGGTTTCTTAACGCCTTTATTAAGTTTTTGAAATTCATTGTAATGTTGGCAATTTTTCAACTTCCTTTGAATAAGTTCATTGAAATTCTGGACTTTTGAACTCTTTTGATGGTATATTTTTGAAATTTTCATTAAATTTCCATATCACTTTTTGATAATTTCTAAAACCTTTGTGAAATGATATGTAACCTATATTTTATTAAAATTGTAGAAAGTTTAGAAAATTTTCTTCTTCTCCCCTTTTTTTTCTGTTTTATTGTGTGTTTATTTAGTATTTGAAATTTACTGTAGGTAATGTCTGCAAATTCTAAACCTATTAAAACTGATATATAATATTGATATTTCTATTGAAATTTAGAAGTTTTGGCGGCACAATCAAATTTTCATTAAATTTCCATATAATTTTTTGGCAATTTCCGAAATCTTTATAAAATTTAGGTAATTTATAAATTCATTTGAATATTTTGAAATTTGATCCTTGGCGGCACAATCAAATTGTCATTAAATTTCCATATAATTTTTTGGCAATTTCTGAAATCTCTATAAAATTTAGGTAACTTAAAAATGTATTTGAATATTTTCAAGTCTAAATACTATTATGTAATAATATATCATAATTATAATCATCACACAAAAATAAAAAGTAATTCCAAGTTTTGCTACTATATAAAATTATGCAAGATTTTTGCATTTCTGAAACCAGTATTTCTGAAACCACAATCAAGTTTTTTTCATTAAATTTCTATAATTTTTTTTGGCAATTTCTGAAATCTTATAAAATTTGAACTTATAAATTTATTTGAATATTTTGAAATTTGATCCTTTGTGGCACAATCAAATTTTCATTAAATTTCCATATAATTTTTTTTTAAATTTCTGAAATCTTTATAAAGTTTAGGTAACTTATAAATTTATTTGAATATTTTAAAAGTCTAAATACTAATGTAATAATATATCATGATCATAATCATAACACAAAAATAAAAAGTAATACCAAGTCTTGCTACTATATAAAATTATGCAAGATTTTTGCATTTCTGAAACCAGTGTTTTTATTTATAGGGTATTATGTTGAAACTCCTCATGCAAACAAGTTTTCTGCAATTAATATACCTATTTTTTTTCCTATGTTTCTTTACGATTTCGCTAGATTTTGAGATTTACTGTAATCTTCGCAAATTCTGAACCTTTTAATAATTATGATGTTTTGATTGAACTTTCGAACTTGTGGTGGCACCTTGAAATTTTTATTGAATATCCACATTTTTTGGCAATTACTGAAATACTTATGAAATTTGGTGTAAGCATGCACAGTATTACAAACTACAAAGCCGTGCGATGCTTAGTTTTTGAGAAAATAATTAAAAACGAATAAATGATCTAAAAAGGTACAAAGGTTCCTGGTACAGAGTCATAAATTACTAAATATGTAGTTGGAAATATCCCATTTAAACTGATTGCACAGTGTGATAGAGTAATGAATGCTGAATAAAAAATTGTAAACTGCAATGCTGTGCGATGCTTAGTTATTGAGAAAATATAAAATAAAAACGAATGGACAATCTCATGCAACTCAAGTATTCCTGGTATAGAATCCGAATACTTCTAAATATCTGGTTGGAAATTTTCAACTTAAACTGAGTGCACAGTATCACAGACTAGTGAATTCTGGATCCAAAACATTAAACCGCAATGTTGTGTGATGCTTAGTTACTGAAACAAAAACCAATAGACAATCTCCTGCAACTTATGTATTCTTGGTACAATATACGAATATTACTAAATATGTAGTTATATATTTTCGATTTAAACTGAGTGTTATGACTGAGTTAAGTATGATAGAATAGTGATTGCTGAATCCAAAACTGCAAACCGCAATTCTGTGCGATTATTAGTAGCAATTGAGAAAAAAAAATCGAATAGACGATCTCTTGCAATTATAAATTGAATATTTGATATTTGAATATTTTGATAGTTTAAATAAATTTATGCAATTTTCGCGTTTTTTTTATATCAATAAACAAGTATTTCTCCTGAAATTATAAATTTATTTGAATATTTTGATAGTTTCAATAAATTTTATGCAATTTTCTCGTTATTTCATATCTGAAAACCAGTATTTTTGTATATAGGGTTTTCAGTTGCTACTTCGGAGTTTTTATTAGAGTATCTGCAATTTATATAGCTTTTCTGCGATGGTTAATCTTATTCAATTATATTTTCGTTAAGTGTTCTACTAAACCTTCTCATAGTTTCGATAGTTAAAATTTTATCGAAATTTTGCACATTTTAGGACACCTATTTATTGAGACTTTTAGGCTTATTTTGGTCTATATGTCCTAGGAATATTATACATTTATTTTTAACACCCTGTATATTGGTATATGTTCATAATTATTTTTATAATATGATTATTTCTTCTGCTTTAATAATATATCCTAGTTTTTTACTCACTTCTGCCCCATAACGTTTTTGTGAAGTTTTTTAGCCGTCGTGTAATGTTTTGCATTTCTAAACCTTATATAAAAAATTTATAATACTTTTGATATTTTGTCATTATATATTTTTGAACGGTTTTGACAGCATATTCTAGAGATTTTCATTAAATTTGCCTATTAGTTTTGGCAATTATATTATAATTATATTATATTATACATTTATTTTTAACACCCTGTACATTGGTATATTTTGATAATTATTTTTATAATATGATTATGATTTCTTCTGCTTTAATAATATGTCCTAGTTTTTCAATCACTTCTGTCCCATAACGTTTTTGTGAAGTTTCTTAGCCGTCGTGTAATGTTTCGCATTTCTAAACCTAATATAGAAAGTTTATATAATACTTCTGATATTCTGAAATTATAGATTTTTTAACGGTTTTGACAGCATATTCTAGAGATTTTCACTAAATCTGCATAATACTTTTGGCAATTTCTGAGATAATCATGAAATGTTGTGCAACTTCTTATTTTCTTAAAATTGCTGGCAGTTTTGTATATTTATATGTACTTATGTGCCATACTTAGTAGCGAAATTATATCCTAGTAGAAATTAATCTACGTGAGTTTTTTTAGCTCCATATTCTTCAAATTATAATTTAATGTTCTTTACTAAACCGAATGCGAGTTCATCACTTGTAGCCCGTTCCACCACAGAAAAACAACTATCAGCAGCAATGTTAGGTATTTGTAGGTAACGTGTGTTTGGGTTTCTTCAGAATTTTGATAACTGCACCACACATATGTAAATTTTAATCCACTTGCTTATAGTAATTTGTGGTTTATCCAGTAATTTCAGCCAAACCATTTTCATTTTAGTTCCTAATATTGTCTCCCCGAATATTCGCTATTTTCTTCACTGATTCTACAGTTATTTGAGTCTGTGACTTTATCTTCAAATTTTCGTTGTATTCGTCTAGGAATTGCAAATTCGTTAGGATCACGTACGATAGACGGACTGTAGTCAGAATATAACTACTTTTTTATAAGTTGTTTGTGCCTTTCACGACATTCTTTATACAAAATATTGATAAGATTGTCGGATTGATGAGGCTAATACATGATACACTCCATGTTAATATATAAATAAAACACAATTGGTGTGAGTTTCACAAAATGTTTAATGTTGTACTACGACAATGGTTGTATGAATCGGTGGTTAATACTTGGCGAAACATCTTTAAATTATTATTAATAAAGCACTTGGTTAATTTTCACAAATTTTCACCAAAAATTGTAAAACTTAACCAAGCGCTTTATTTATACTAACAAAATATTGAATGGTGTATCAAACAATTCAGCTTATAGAGCTTAAAAAATAACTTCAGCACTGTCAAATAATTGGGGGAGTCAATATTTGAACATTTCAAGTTTTAAATAGAAATTCCGCGCGAGTTTGCCGTTTCAACACCGGCCATATTTTCTCATTTACACATAAAGCAATATTTTCTTTATAGCAATTTCTCTATAGCTCTCATAAAGCATACACATTAAATGGTATCGCACGTTATTAAATCCGAACCTTGATGAAGCATAAATATATTTTAATTAACGCCATTAGGTAACTCTTAATAAAATAACCAACGCGAATTTCAATTTCACTGAAATGTTGAGTCCAGCGAAGTGAAAATTGTTTCAGCAATGCTAATTTACATGTTATTTACGCTTAACTTGCCTGGATCTTAAATTGTGTACGTTTTATATTCATAAACAGACATTATCACAATTTCGGCACAATAACACTTCAGTCGCTATACAAGCATTTTTCATTTGCGAAATAGTTTTAATTTGCATCTATATAATTCTCAGATGTAACATTTTTCATGTGAGAAATAGTTTCAATATGCATCTCGATAATTCTCAGATGTAACATTTTTCATTTGCGAAACAGTTTCAATTTGCATTTCGATATTCTCAGATGTAGGAAGCAGTGTCTGACATCTGGGTAATATAATCGCCTCGTAATTTAGTAGCAGCATGCTCACAGTTTCGTGTCCACCCTGAAAGAGAATATATCTCACAGCACTCTCTCGCCGTCGAACCGTTAAGAAGTTGTCTAGTTTTAACTCACTGAGTAAAAGGAAGTCGTCTATTTTCCTAAATTCCTGCCAGCTACTTAAGGCTTTCTCAAGTGACAACACTATGTGCTCGAACGTTATCGTTACGTTAACATAATAATAATAATAACAACTTTTATTACCTACCACATAAATATATATCGTCGTCAAAGAATAAAAGAGAATAATAACAATAAGGGATATTTAATTTTTATGGTTGAATTTTGCATTCCATGAATTTGTCAATTGAGTAGAATGCTTGGTTCATCAGAAACTCCTAGTTTGTAAGTTTTCACAAATTGTAATTTTTTCTTCGGGTATAATATAATAGGTAGTTATATTTCATGAAGATATGACCTCCTTCAGTCATCTCTGAAGGACTTTGACTGAAGGAAGTCATCTCTTCATAACTAGCTGTTAGATTATACCCGAAGAAAAACTTACAATTTATTATGAATTTTCGATTTAACATATCGTTTTTTTTTTTATATATCGTGCGATTCAAGTTTATTGTCCAGGCGAATAAAACCTATTTACGGTTGTGTAAAAATTATAAAATTATAGTATTAGATAAGTACAATATTAAGCTACCAATTGGTGGTTTAATATTTTCAATATGATGGTGTTTTAAACACGACTATAAATTAAAAAAAAAACTGTTCAACCAAATGTTCAATTTTTATTTTTAGATATAAAATAGCCCACAATGATCCTTTTGAATTCATAGGACCCAATTATCAAAGCGGAGTTTAAAAAAAAAGTATTGGATTGCAAATAAATTACACATTTAATTTATTTTTCTACGATTTATGGTCTCCCATGAAGTAGAAAAGTCAAGTGGTTCAGATATTTATGATAACAATGGTTTTTACAGATGTAGAGATGTATAATTTATGACAAACCCTCGCTGTGAAGCCGCTTTCCAGAACCGAAATATAGATTTTGATACAGCGGCAGGCCAGGCTCTTAAAAATAGGGTGCTCCGGGGATTTGTGGAAATACTTTGTTCTTTTGTGAAAAATAATTTACACAACTTCAATAAATCATTTTATAGATTTCTTGCGAAATATTAAAATTAATTTATTTCATAAACTGAAGCATATTAGTTAATTTAAATTGAGCTACCAAATGTATGCAATAATTTACACAATTTCAATAAATCATTTTATAGATTCCTTTCGAAATATTAAATGCATTTATTTCATAAACTGAAGCATATTAGTTAATTTCAATTGAGCTACCAAATGTATGCAACCATATTATCAGACAAAAAATCGATACACAAAACTTCACAATTACTGAGAAAATACGGAAAAACCCACACGCGGTTAAAAAATTTCGAAATGTTTGGAGTGGAAAATTCAAAAGTTCAAAAGAAAAGTTCAACAATAAACAAGTTTAGATATAAAATACGATTAATTTATCTCTTTGGGAAGTCGTCATTTTCGCCCTGTACAAAAAACTTGAATCACCTGGTATACGTGTGGAGTGTGGACTACTGCTTTTTGTTTTTCAAGAAAATATCTGCTAAGTTTAAATATTTTAATGAAAAAATATATTAACACAACTTAAGGTTGAAAATGTGTACTTACGAGTAATTCTGTGATATATCTAAACGCTTATAGGATTATATAGCAGGTGATAAGTCGATTCAAATATTATACAGCGGTGCTAAGGCTTTCAATAATACACACATACATTCACTGCCAGAAACAGCTGCAAATGTTTCATTTGTTGCATTCCTTTTGCTTTTCGCGTGCACGAAATCTGCCTTGCAAAAGTCCACTCAGGGCAATTTCACAAGGCATTCCCGCCTTGTATTCGTGAAATATTTATAAGTTCCCAGCAGTTCATATCCGGTGCAGAACTGTGAACTTTCGCCATTCAATAAGCACAGCACAACAGTTTTCCGGCTAGTGTATGTATGGTCGTTTGAAAGCCCTATTTATATGTACATTGGCTTCAGAAACTTTTATTACTTTTCATCCAAATATTCGTTAACAAATGTACATCATTTTTCACAAAATTATCAATTCTAATGTAAGCAGCACATGACTTTGTCTTTATCGTCGTCTTCATACGAAAATTGCGTTAGTCCATTTTTTACTGAAATTAGGTTTTTAGCGCCATCTTGTTAAACATAGTAAGTTCTATAATCCGTCAGTGACAGTACGGCGATTAGATGACGACACAAAATCATAAAGTGAAAAGTGTGCAAGTCCGAGTTGTCAAGAGCAGTCTGAAATCTGCGTAAGTCCATCCCTCATTGAATCTTGAACGTGGTTCTAAAATAATTCTTGGGTTATTCTTTTGTACAGTAGTTTTGAGTAAATTAGTTGAAATAATTCTTAAAACCTTGTTTCCAAGTACCTCCGGTAAGTAGATAAAGTGCAAATAATATTTAGATAAGATTTAGTTACTATTTATGGTTAGTATTAAAAGTCTCGTAAAATTTAGCAGGATTTAGTCAATTTTCATATTAAACTCGAATGGAGTTACGCGCATTTCGTGTCAAAATGAATGCCTAACAGCATTTTGAATTATTATTTAAACTTTTTCCTAAATACCATTAACCCTATTTATATTTTTAGAATGAACCAGAATGTAAGACGTTTTAAAATTTTAAGCAGAGTAAGAATTAGAAATGAAGACAATGATTCTATTGCTCAAGCACAGCCCCAAAACCATCCAAAACTTGATGTTAGCAAACATTTCCAAAAAAACGACCTTTGTATTGCAATAGAAAATTTACAGCAGCAGTGTCTTCAGGCCCATGAAATCCTTTTGGGGGTCGTTGTCGGTCGACTGAATCCTCTTTATCAGTTTTTACAGATTATTTATTGACTTCCACAACATGGGAACCTTCCAGGGGTGTAAAGTTAGTTCGCCTCCTCGTGGTGCACCCTGGATAACGCTAAATGAACTAACACAAGACCGAAATACTGTCGGTATAAGCAGTCCCCCTCTTGCCAACCAACAGCTTCGGGTGGAGGAGTTGGCATGAGTTAGGGCAATCTCTTGTCCTGGGGAGGAGAAAAAAGTCCCCAAAGGCGAACGAACCAATAAGTATGGTCAACGGCATTGAATGTAGAAGGCAACGGGAGACCACTACATTAAAGATACACATGTATATCCCTAGTACAATTATCATGACAAACAATACAAAACAATCGGCCCCCAGTCCCCGGCAGATCTTAAGTGATCAGGGGGTGCTAAGAATCACCGAGAGAAAATTAAAAATAGGAACATGGAACGTAAGAAGTATTTTTCAAACAGAAAAAATGTATAATGTAGCTTTAGAAATGGAAAGGCTAGGAGTTAACATACTAGGACTCAGTGACATACGATGGTATGGCAAAGGAAAGTGCCAAACAAACAACGGCACGATGTATTTCTCTGGAGCTAATGAAGAAGACACCAATCATAGACATGGGGTAGCAATAATGGTAGACAAACAGACCCAAAAATCAGTAACATCTTTCGTACCTCTGTCGGAACGTGTTATGCTTTTACAACTGCGAACACACACTGGAAATTTAAGTATAATCCAGGTATATGCCCCAACAGTAGACAAAGACGATGGAGAAATAGAAGCCTTCTACGATGAGATTAAAACCCTGCTTAAGACAATTAAAAAACACGAGATATGCATTATGATGGGCGACTTGAATGCAAAGATCGGCAAAGGCAGGCATACGGATCTGGTTGGAGACTACGGATTGGGCGAGAGAAATGAACGCGGAGACCGCCTAATAGAATTTGCAGAGGAAAATGATATGACTATAGCAAATACATATTTTAAGCTTCCAGCCAGAAGACTCTATACCTGGACATCCCCACAACACACTGAACACCACATAGTAAGAAACCAAATCGACTATATACTAATTCGAAAAAGATATAGGAACAGCATAATATCAGCGAAAACATATCCAGGTGCAGATATCTTCTCTGACCACAACCCTGTAGTAGCCAGCTTCAGAGTGAAACTGAAGAAACAAACCAAACTAAAACAAAAGGCCAGACTAGATGTTTCAAAACTTAAATGCCAGACAACCAAAGAACAGGTAGAAAGAACTCTGAACGAAAAGCTTAAAGAGGCTAAAGAAGAAATTAGAAATTCAAATGACCCAAATGTCAAATGGGACACTATCAAACGAAATATAATAGACGTGGAGGAGAACTACCTAACACCTAGCAAAATGACGATGAAGAACGAGTGGATGACGGAAGAAATAATAGACCTAATGGAAGAAAGAAGAAGACACAAAACTACAGATACTAACAAATATAAAGAACTACATAGAGAAATCACCAAAAAGACCCGCGAAGCAAAGGAAAAATGGTTGAATGAAAAATGTCAGGAATTAGAGATTCTCCAAAAATCATATGATATCTTCAATATGCACAAGAAGATAAAACAAATAGCTGGTACTTCAAAACATGCACAGAGTAGTGTCCTGGTCGACACAAATGGTCATATCATAACAGACGTCCAAACCAAATTGCGTAGATGGCAAGAATATATTAAACAGCTATTCGAAGACATACGACCTGAGAGACTGAATATAGTACCAACAGAAGAAGAAACAGAAACAGGACCCAGAATAACAAAGGAAGAAGTCATATACTCTATCAAAAATATGAAAAACAGAAAGACGCCTGGCCCTGATAATATCCCGGCAGAAATTTTTAAACTCATAGAAGAAGATCAAATTGGAATAATAGTGGAGTTATTTAACGTTATATATAATACCGGTATCATACCAGCAGAA
Organism: Othius punctulatus; assembly: GCA_951805005.1. Lineage (NCBI taxonomy): Eukaryota > Metazoa > Arthropoda > Insecta > Coleoptera > Staphylinidae > Othius > Othius punctulatus. The sequence goes on along the minus strand of OX638141.1, from coordinate 42,519,079 downwards.
TGGCTAGGATCAACCTTCATAACGATCCCCAAAAAAAATAACGCGAAAAAATGTGAAGACCATCGCACAATAAGTCTGATGTGCCATATACTGAAAATCTTTTTAAAAGTAATGCACAAGAGAATGTACAATAAGCTGGATAGCGAAATAAGTGATACCCAGTTTGGCTTCCGGAATGGGGTAGGAACACGCGAAGCACTGTTTAGCTTCAATGTGCTCGTACAGCGCTGTCTTGATGTCAATCAGGATGTTTACGCATGTTTTGTCGATTACGAAAAGGCTTTTGACAAAGTACGACACGAAAAATTGATTCAAATGTTACATAAGAACGGAATGGACAGCCGAGACTTACGAGTACTAGAGTTTCTTTACTACAACCAAACGGCCACCATTAACATTGAAGGAGAAACATCTGAAAATATTCCAATTAATCGAGGCGTTCGGCAGGGGTGTGTTCTATCCCCAATTCTCTTTAACCTGTACTCAGAGATAATAATGCAGGAAGCCCTGGAAGATGAGTCAACAGGTATTATAGTGAATGGTACTCCCATAAATAACATCCGATACGCCGATGATACCGTGTTGCTGGCTAGTAATATAGAAGACCTACGTAGAATTACGGAACACGTCCAAGAGGTCAGTGAACGCTACGGACTTAAAATGAACATTAATAAGACCAAATTTATGTTAATCAGCAAAAACGCAACAAACAACAACACACAACTAACGGTCAATCACCACAACATCGAAAGAGTTCATAAATACAAATATCTGGGTACATGGGTCAATGACAACAATGACTTTGAACTAGAAATAAGGTGCAGAATTGAACAAGCCCGCAGCACATTCATTAAAATGAAACGGTTCTTCTGCAGTAAATACCTTAGTAACTCTCTAAAGATTAGAATGGTACGATGCTATATTTTCTCCGTACTTTTATATGGCATAGAGGCCTCTACGCTCAAACAACGCCTAAGCGACAAAATTGAAGCATTTGAGATGTGGATATACCGCAGAATCCTAAAAATATCATGGACCCAGACAGTTACTAATGAGGAAGTACTGCGAAGAATGGGAAAGGAAAAAGAGATATTAACAACAATTAAAACCAGGAAACTCGAGTACCTTGGCCATGTTATGAGAGGTGCACGGTACAAGCTTTTGCACCTCATAATCCAGGGGAAAATAACTGGGAAGAGGAGCGTTGGGAGGAGGAGAATATCGTGGCTGCGTAACCTCCGTGATTGGTTCGGATGTACCTCGAACCAACTATTTAAAGCAGCAGTAAATAAGATCCAGATTGTCATGATGGTCGCCAACCTTCGTTGAAGACGGCACCCTAAGAAGAAGACAACATACATATATATATATATACATCACAATGTTAATGCAAGCGCGCGGCGTGGTGTCGCGGGTCCGGGCCTCCATGCGGTCCACCCTGGTGCTACTCGTCGAGGGTGGTCATGCCTGCCGATGAGCCGGTTCAAGATCACGCGGCTCCGGCGAAGTCTAGCTGGTTCAGAATCACGCAGCGTACTTTGGAACAAGCCGGTTCAAGATCACGCGGCTTTTTGGAGGTCGTTTGGCTCCCGGGACCTGGGTGGATGCGTCAGACCAGGTTCACAATCACGCCAGTCTGATGATCTGTGGTCCGGCGCCCGCGGTCTTATACTCGTCGCGACGGGGGGCGCGTCTTTGCTCGTGGGTGGGGTGCTTGCGCCCCGCAACACTGTAGAGAGGGTGCTGGGGCGCCGCCTCAGCGGCGGCGTTGAGTCGCTACATCCTTAACGAAAATATTGATCCCAACTTAATATGCAATGAAGATTTTGCGAAACAAATTATAGAACTTAACGACACCAAAGAATTAGAGACTTTAATAGATATAGATTGCCTTAATAACATAACTATTATTGAAGAACAAGAAACAAATTACCAAGATACTGTCAGGGAAGATGTTACTTTGGAAAATGATTGTAGAGTCAATAATAATACTAGTGCAAACTTAAGTGCCGTCTTTGATAAAGAAACCCAAAATGAAAATGTCTCAGATAAAGATTGGGTTGATAATCAAATCAGCCCAGAAGAGGAAGTGCAAAATGTTGAAGATAAAGATTAGCATGCAAATGAATAACTATTATTGAAGAACAAGAAACAAATTACCAAGATACTGTCAGGGAAGATGTTACTTTGGAAATTGATTGTAGAGTCAATAATAATACTAGTGCAAACTTAAGTGCCGTCTTTGATAAAGAAACCCAAAATGAAAATGTCTCAGATAAAGATTGGGTTGATAATCAAATCAGCCCAGAAGAAGAAGTGAAAAATGTTGAAGATAAAGAATAGCATGCAAATGAATAACTATTATTGAAGAACAAGAAACAAATTACCAAGATACTGTCAGGGAAGATGTTACTTTGGAAAATGATTGTAGAGTCAATAATAATACTAGTGCAAACTTAAGTGCCGTCTTTGATAAAGAAACCCAAAATGAAAATGTCTCAGATAAAGATTGGGTTGATAATCAAATCAGCCCAGAAGAGGAAGTGAAAAATGTTGAAGATAAAGATTAGCATGCAAATGAATAACTATTATTGAAGAACAAGAAACAAATTACCAAGATACTGTCAGGGAAGATGTTACTTTGGAAAATGATTGTAGAGTCAATAATAATACTAGTGCAAACTTAAGTGCCGTCTTTGATAAAGAAACCCAAAATGAAAATGTCTCAGATGAAGCTTGGGTTGATAATCAAATCAGCCCAGAAGAGGAAGTGGAAAATGTTTTAGATATAGATTGGCATGCAAATGAATGCAGCGCAGAAGAAGAAGAGGATGTTGCTCCAAAAATAAGAGCAAAATGGCCAATGAAATAGAAACCACCGGGGAAGAAGAACACAATTTTACAATTTTTATCCAGGAAATAAAAAACGCAAGCTAATGAAAAGGAGATTAAGTGATAGTCGAGTTTGGGACCATACTAGTTACAAAAAGAAACAAGGTGGATCAAACATGAGAAGAAAATATAACAAGTTTGCTGTCCCAAGGAAGAAAAACGGCATGAAAGTTCATGTGTGAAAGAAAATATAAAACGAATACGTCTATTGAATGCTATAAAATAAATGAGGTAGAAAGACAGAAGATTTAAAAAAAACTGGGATATCTCTTAAAAGGAAAAAAAAAGTTTATGTTATGTGAAGAAAAAACAGCATCAGATATTATAAGAGCGAGAAACAGAAAATTTGAGGCTAAAACCCGAAGGACAATATCTTATTCATTCTTCATGGATAAGAAAAAATGAGAGAATCAGGGTGTACAAAACTATGTTTTGCAATATCTTGGGTTATCCATGCGGACAGTTCCAGATTGGCTTCATCAATGAATTTTTCCCTTTTTACCCCTAAAAAGGACGAATGCGACATTTGCGTGGGGTACCGAACAAACAACATTTCACAGGAAATTTATAAGATGTACATCATAAAAAAAATGAAGCTCGAAATAAAAACGAAAACGACAAAGTATCACCAAACAAAGTTTTCACAATGGATTTGCAATCAGTTTTGTTATCTCCCCAATCTAATGTATCTGCGTTATATTACAAAATGGAATTGATCGTCCATAATTTTACAATTTTCGACCTACATTCAAAGGACGGATACTGTTGGAGCTAAAATCCAACGGCTTTGTAATTTCTGTCCATTATTTGTAATATTTAGACCACTTAAGTTTTACCTACCATTGATTTTAAAAATAAACCCAATATTATTCTTTATAGTGATCGTTGCGGTGTACAATGACGTAACTCTACTTTGTCAAATGCCATTTAGAATTTTTCAATTGAAAATAATATTTGCATTGTATAGAAATATTTGGAACAAGGGGATATGCAAATCGAGTGCGATTCAATGCACTTAACCATCGAAAGAAAAATTTCAGGAAGAGTAATAAACTTGCGGCAAATTATGTTTATTATGCTAAAACTGCTAGAAAACAGCCAAGGCCTTATGGAGTGCAATACCTGCATCATGATTACTATCGGACTTTTTCTGGAATTAAGTTTGTAAATTCTATTCGTCCTGGACATGAAGTTGGCGATCCTACCGTTCAGAATATAAGGGCGTTGAAATACAATGCTGAAGGATCCATCCACAAACTTCGACACTATCATCAATTTCAACTTTTGCCGGTTAGATTTAATAAATGATTGTCAATGATACCTATGCAAAATTCACCACAGCTGTATTATGAAAAATTAAAAATTAAGCGAGAAAAGTTTGATTACCTTCAATCGTTAAAAGGCACCATGGAACAGGATTATGATAGTTTTTAAGATAGTCTTGAACATGAGTAACATTTTGTGTATTTTAGTTTCAAGTATTGATATTATTGTATTTCGTTTAGATACCTATTTACATATAATATTTCTATGTTCTGTGTTTTGGTTATGTATATAAATAAATATTTAAAAAATGTAATTATTTATGGTTGTCTTTTTTGGGAATATTGAAGTGACAATCCAACTCGAAAAATGTTAACCAATCAAATTACAGAATTATTCAAATTTGGACCAATGAAATTAGTTCGTAGTGAAACAATTTATGTCAAAATGAAATGTCAAGATATGTCATTTCATTTCATTTCATCATTTATTTGTATTGTGACTCTAAATAGAGTATTACATTGTCATTGTAGGATAACATACAACAAAAATCAGGTATTACAGTACTTATACAGATACATCAGTCATTTTGTAAATATATGTTTCAATTAAAATTATGTTAAAAACTCTTGGATGTTATACAGTGGTTTGCTTAAAAAATATTCTTTCATTGCACTATTGAATCTATGTTCCGACTTTATTTCATTATAGTATGTAATCAATTTGTTGTACACAACTATCCCCATATAGTTAGTCGAATTCTTATAGAGTGTTGTTTTATGTGTTTTATGTGTTGTGTTATGTGTCAGCGACAAATTGGAGGAGTGACGTGTTTGTATCGCAGGACTTATACAGCCATTTGTTTTAAATTTATATACATTTTTGTACATGTGTATTGCCAAGTTATAAAGGTAAAGAGAGTATACTGTCATAATATTTAGTTCCCTAAAGATTTAATCAGATCAGAGATCAGTCAGATTTAATTAATTTAATATCAACTACATACACGTACTGTGACAGATAAAAATTTGCTCGATGGATTGTCGAGCCGAATTCAACTCGTGGTCTAATTTTTTCCTGCAAAATTTGTCATTTAAGGCATTCGTAGCTTTGCTTTTGGAAAATTACACTCGACTCCTTCGTCGACTCGTGTAATTTTCGTTGCCAAAGCTGCTCATGTCTGAAATGACAAATTTTGTCGGAAAAAATCAGAGCACCTTGTTAAATTATTATTGTAAATCGCACAAGTACCAAAATAATGACAATTTTAAATACGATTTTTGCGTAAGTTCATTTATTTAGCTTGAATTAAATAAAAATATGTTTTATTACTGCTTTATTTAAAGTCTAAATTTAAACAAACTTAATTTCAAAAAAATGTTGCATGCAGCATCGATATTTTCGTTTTGAATTTTTTTTTTTCGTCTCCTGTTAAATTTACTTTTTTGAACTTATGCAATTTTCATATGACGCCGACGTCTAGTCATTTACATAGAAATAATACAAAGTAAATGGCAGGAATGTTGGGAATATCGTAGGCTTGGGCTTCCGTTATTCGTCTGCTATGATGATATTAAAATGAGACACATTAGATTAGGTTAGGTTACCTATAAATTAGGTTGGGTTAGTTTGGATTGGGTTAGGCATACTCACACGAGCTATTAGATTATATTACTTCAGATTAACTTTGTTCTGGAGCACTGACATTATCAAAATATTCTTAGTATCTTCTAGTATAATCTTCTTCTAGTGGCGCTATGCTCCTTCCGAGGGTTAGGCAATTTCATATATCTTTATTGTAGTTATACTGACATATGGCACCTACAGTTTAACATCGATTGCGAACGACGTAGATTAGGGAAAACTATGAGGCAGATTACTCTCAGTGGTTTTAAATTGCCTTCTGAGAGGAGATGAGCGGATTTCTAGATATTTTTACACGGAGCCTGGGACTAATTCGGGCCCGCTACCTGAAAGGCTTACACTTTACACTCGCCACACTTGTATAATAATCGGAGTTTAAACGAACAAGTTATACAATGCTCTAGACGAATATCGAACTTACAACTATTGATTAAAAATGTATGTGTTTCACATTATCAAAAGATTTTCCGTCGACGATTTACTTCTGGAACTGGACAGGGGCTTTTGTGGGAATACAGAGACAGGCTGGGCAGGAGCTGTGGCCGTTTCATATTTTTACGATTCGTATTACGGCCTGTGCCACTCAGGATCTTCCATTTACATAAAAAACGTTCTCCCTTATTGTCCCAAGCCCCGTAAAGGCTGAGCTTTCATCTTCCCAAGACCAAAGCGTGCTGTCAGAACTTCGCTCTGATATCCTGATATCGATGTAAAAATTATATTATTCAAACACTGATAAGGGCTTTGGATTTAGCGCTTTACGAGCGTGCAAGATTGCAGGGGCCGTTTAAACGGATTCCAATAAGAAATTGCATTTGCTCTCGCTGTATAACCCCTCCAAGCAGTGAGTAATAAGATTTACATGCAGTTTGCACTTCATTATCAGCTGCATAAAAGGTGAACATACATAAGTCGCCATAAAAGTTAAGATATTTACTCTTATGTAAAAATATTGTATTACATCTTTACAAGTAAATCTTGATTTGCTATTCATTGCTAAAGTGTACATATAAATCACATTTTCCTATTTACTAAAGTAATGGTGTACTAGTTTATTGCCATTTAATCCTCGTAAAACGTTTATAATTTTATTGCTACCCAGGACATTAACTCGACACATTCATATACGAAATTGAGTTTAAAGACGAGTTGTAATTGGATTACGTGGCAGTTATTTCAGTCACGTAGCCGTTAAATGGATTTTCAATAAAATCCACTTGAAATTCCCATTAAACATCTTCTCTAGTGAATTTTTATTGAGAAATTTAATACAGATTACGCCCGCTCACTTAAAAATATCGGTACAGAACTGATGAGATCATATTGAACTTTTTTTTTATTGCTGTAAAGTTTCTTACCCCATATGCCAGCGCTATTTATGTGTAGACATACATTTATATCTCCTGTATATGGTACAGGATTTTGCAATCTTGCAATTGCAATTTTGCAATCTGAATGTATATGGGTTTACAATACCTATAATACAAAAAAAAATGGGAATATGTTTGAAACATATGTCATCGCAAATAAGTGTTGAAACTCGTATAGAGAAATTTTTACAAACAAAATTTCCAAATTTCCATTGAGTAGATACTCAATACTCAGGTATTTGCATACACATGACAAATTTGTTGAAAAATATCTCAACCATTTACCGCAAAAAGTGTTCAAATTCGTACAGAGAAGTTACAAATAAAATATCCAAATTTCCAATTAGTACTTAGGTATTCGTAAAAACATGCGAACATTTTTACATATCTCAACCATTTATCGAAAAAAGTGTTAAAATTCGTATAGAGAAATTCATACAAACATAATTTCCAATTAGGATTTGTAAAATTTTTAGTTTCTTTTTAAAAATACCTTATCTATTGATTGGACAAAAGGTTTGAAATGCGAAAAGCGAAATACATAATAGCAAAATTTCTAAGTACTTATAGTACTTAGTAGTAGTCCCTACTCGAACTTGAGTACTACTCAAGTCGTATATTTGGTTGCGTTTGGTGCATAAACGTATATAGAGAATACGCAACCAAATATACAACTTGAGTCGTACTCATGCTCAAGTACGGACTATAGATATAGCCCTTAGTGAGGGTAATAATTTCTAGAGGCATAAATAAGTATATATAATAATAACAACAACAAATACATACCGTATTTTACCTCATCAAGAACTTTTAGATGAAATATTTTATGTAAAATGTATAAATTTGTAAAATTTTCAACTGTTTTAATCAATATTTTGTAACAATTGTTTGATACAACAACAATTGTTTGATTGAACAAGTTATTAATTTTTCGGTTATTATTTTACTGATTAAGTTTGAAAATGTCAAAAGTTAAACTTTATTTATATTAATGATCTAAAATGCATTCAATAACAAAATTTAAATGCTTAATATTAATATTTCAATTGTTTACAATTGTTAAGTTTCAATTATTTCTGTCAGTTTGAACCAAAATTTATCGTTTTTTGGCAAAATTCCATTAACCGTCAAATGTTTAAATCTGTAATACTTGCTTAGCAAGTCTACTACACTAAATATATTATAATTATTATTATGGCTCAAAATTTCAATATTGGGTCAAATCTTCAATGATCAATAATAAGTTTACAAGTCTACTACAATAAATATATAATTATTATTATTATGGGGAAAAAATTTAATATTGGGTCAAATCTTCAATGATCAATAATACATTTACAAATATTATTTCTTTATTTTTCTTATTAAATTCTATGCAAGTTAAAACTTCAAACCTTTTGTCAAAATTACCAGTTTTTATTAATATTGACCAAAACTTCAATTATTTCCGCAAAATTTTAAGTATGGTGTAGCATTATTAATGATTACAAATCCTGTAAAATTTTGATATTAATCATGACAGTTTCATGAGTAGCTAAAATATCAATGAACTTTGTTGATATTATTATTTTTCAGTCAATATTTTATTGATAAATGGGTCAGTTTGTAAATAACAAACATAAAATATTTGATTGATTACCGATATTCAATAATGTGGAAACTTCATTGTTGCTGTCATAATTTTAATACTTAATACCAATATTACAATTACTTTCACCAAAATTTTCGATTTTTTTTTAATTATAATGTGAAAATTTCAAGTAGTCTGTATACACGAAACTTGAATCATTTCTGTTAAAATTCCAATATTTGTGCCAGTGTGCCAAGATTTTAATATTCGATTAAAATTTTAATATCGGTAGTTAAGTTTACAAATATAAAACTTAAATTTTATTACAAATACTCAATGCATGTTATGACTTCAATGTTTTTGTTAAAATGTCATCGGTTTTTATTAATATTTACCAAAACTTCTATTATTGCAGCAAAATTTTGAGTATGGTGGAACATTTTTAATGATTAATTCTGTCTATACCAAAAATTCAACAAATACTGTAAAATTTCAATGTGAATCATGATAGTTTCATTAGTAGCCAAAATATCAATGAATATTGTTAATAGTTTCATTAGTAGCCAAAATATCAATGAATTTTGTTGATAGTTTCATTAGTAGTCCAAATATCAATGAATATTTTCAGATTTCAGTGAATGTTTTAATGATAAATGGTTCAGCTTGCAAATATCAAACATAAAATAATAATTTGTTTGCCGATATTCAAGACATATCAGAACTTCAATGTTGCTGTTCAAATTTAGAATTAAACTGGAGTGTAAATCGCAAATATTAATAATATAGTAATAATAATACTTATAATAATAATAATTTATTAATCTTTCTGATATTTGTATGTCTTACACAGGTCAAATGAAATTACACATGGAAAACAAATTAAAACGGTCATACAAGTAACAGCTTACATCGAAAAATAAAAAAATACAATAAAACCTATAATCTAGTATGACTGGTTCCAGTCCTTCCCTGTATATATTTCAAACTCGCTCCATCTATAGATGGAGCGATTCTATAGAATGCTTCGCGTAATAGATAGATAGGTAGATAGATATCTTTATTTCCTATATATTTACAAACACATATTCATATATAGTATGGAAATAAAGTAGCGGATAAATTCGGCAACTCTGTTAATGTGTATAAATTACTGCGAATGTGAAATTATTTTTTCAGATTAAAAAAACCAAATTTTAGAAGTTATGATGTCATTAATGTTTTTTTTAAGTAACAACCTAATTTTTTAATTTTTTAATTCGGTAGAGCTTTTTAATCTGTTGTCAACCATACAACATTTAATACCTATCCATTAAAACCTATTCAAGATGTTATATGGTTCAAAACCGATTAAAAAGCTCTACCGAATAAAAAAATAAAAAAATGTATGTTGTCATTTAAAAACAACATTAATGACGTCATAAAATTTTGTTTTTTTAAATCAGAAAAAAATATTTTCATATACGCAGAAATTTATATCGCTATCTCCCTTTTAGATTTTCTCTCTCTCATACACATTAACGGAGTTACCGAGTTTATCCGCTACTTAATTTCCACACTGTATAAGCAAATGTAGGAAATGGTGTCATTTTACATTAATCGGTACAAAACACAGCACACAAATTTAAGATAAAAACATATACAACATTACATACAATTTCAAATAACATGAAAGTACAACTTTCTAAAATAGAGCAAGTAGACAGTCATGCATGGCAAGTGGTTCAAGAGTCAGTATTTTGATTATTAGTTTGGTTTATGAACTCCTCAATTATGCATGGTTCAGACACATCAGAAAATTAAACAATTTCTCTTTGAACACCTTGATGTTATCTATTGACTATTTGGTATGTTTCCCGGTAATTTTGAATAGAACTTTATAGACGCATATATATTCTCTTTCAGATATAGTCAGTCTATGAGCTGGGTAGTTAAAGTTATGTGAGGGAGTACTGTGCTGGTGGTGTTTCGTGAAATCGAGTGAGTTCACCTGAGATTTAACACGTTTTACATCAAGTTGTCGCACACTCTGTGATAGCGCGTTAAAGAATTTAATTGCATAGAAAGTTGTTCCGATTTGTGTGCGTAAAAGTCTGTTTTCTTTAGGATACACATTGTCTTTCATACGTGTGTCATGCTGGTGAATATCTTTATGCAGGTTGTATTAGTTTTTTTTTTCTAATGCACATGACACATTCTAGAATATACAAGCAGAGCTGGGTAAGTATTTTGAAATTTTCAAAGTGGTTCCTACAGTCAGCTCTGTAGCTCTCAATAATGATAACTAGAACTGCTCTACCTTGCAACGAAAATATCGAATTTAAAATCTTTTAGTGACCCCATATTCGATTAAAGTCCATAATATGCACACATAAGGCTCAACATCTACATCAATCACGTATTAATTTTATTTTCAAATGTTTCATCCTTCATTGCTGTAATTTACAAACATGATAATCTGCATCCTGGGCGATTAATCTTTGGAGGGGGCAAAAAAAACGAGTTCATGAGGAATTAGACAGCAAATAATTGGGAGCACTCTTGATTAGTATTTATAAGGTTATTACAGTTTTTATTTCACCTCTTCCAATTATAATTTAGAAAGAATCAATTACAATTCAGAATTCTGAATTACTTTTGACACTTTCTGAAGTACATTTGAAGCTTTCTGAATTACAAATGTAAGAACCCGATTCATATTTAATATTAATTAAATATAATTATTCTATAATTAAAACGTATGATACAAAAACGCATATGTATAAAGGTTTTAGAAGCACACGAAAAACCATGTGACCACCCGCATTTTGGGACATGCACAATAGAGAGAGAGCTGACATATATTAATGCGAACGCATAACTAACGTCAACTTGAATTTCAAACTAGCTATCTGGGGGAGGCCGAATTCGCCACCGACGTAGTAATCTTGGGTGGCGCATATTTGTATAGAGAGAGATGAAATACAGAAAAATAAGCGAAAATAGGGCATAGGTGGTAGAATGTGGAAGGAGAAATAGTATAAATTCAGAAATTCTCCACGTACTCAGCCTCTTACAAACAACCACCACGTAAAGCGTTACGCTGCCCGACGACGTCCAGAAATCGAGCGTTAATTTCTCAGGTAATTATACGAACAACGATATCAAATGTACACCTTATTAACATACTCTAAAGTCAATTCCTTACTAATGATGTTACCTATCTAGTGACACCACATCGCGATGGCGTTAGTGGGTGGATCGAATTTAATAAAGGTAGGAATATGTATGCCTTTCGCTGAATCAGCGCAGTGCAACTTAACCATATTTCATATCTTGTCCTGACAATATTTTCATATGACAGTAGAATATTGTGAATTTCATTCCTTTCCCTCGTCGCAAAACATTTGATAATCGTACATGTCCATTGATTAGAAACATAATTAAAGATCTTACCGAATCAGGGGAGAACGTAGGGGCGGTCATAACACCTTATTAACATGCTCTAAAGTCAATTCCTTACTAATGATGTTACCTATCTAGTGACACCACATCGCGATGGCGTTAGTGGGTGGATCGAATTTAATAAAGGTAGGAATATGTATGCCTTTCGCTGAATCAGCGCAGTGCAACTTAACCATATTTCATATCTTGTCCTGACAATATTTTCATATGACAGGAGAATATTGTAAACTTCATTCCTTTCACACTTCGAAATGATGAAGACCGATATAACGAATCAAGGTTATTTACTAAAAATCTAACTAGCAACGAGTACATAAAATGGGTATATAAATCTCTCAATACAGATAATTCAATGATATTCCGGGTAGACGTAATATTTTCAATTAAATTGTCAGCGCTCCGACATTCAGTCAATCTCAGCATTCCAAAGAAAACCAATCGTATGAATGAACGTACGCATGTATAAATGAACGTAGTGGTAGAATTGAACATGATAATACTAAACTTGAATCTGTTTTATTCCAATAATATCACCTCGTAAAGTTCTGATGAAGTCACTTATTTCATTGGTTCCTATCCACAAGGTGGCGTTGAAATGCATTGGTTGACACAACTGCTAATGAATTTCTATGCAGTGATGACATGTATTCGTATATGAAGTCGTTAATTTATTTCACTTTGTAATTCCAATATTGATTATTAACGATAACCAATTTTATGAAATAAAGTCAAACAGTTAAGGTCAGAAATTATAAATAAAGATTCAATAATTATTAGATAAAATATTTGCAAAATTTTGAATTAAATAAATTAAATAAATAACGTCTAATTTGAATGATAAAACTGTATTTTATTTACCTGTCGCTGGCATAATCTTTCAAAATGAATAAATCTCACTGAGTCTATAAATATCTGTGTTTTACTTACTAACAAGAATTACTAACAGACACATTACCCATTAAACGAACCCAATTAAGTTGTCACGATAATGATTTAAAAAATCAAACATAACGTAAAGTACTACCACTAAATCACGAGCCAAATAAATATTACAAATTATGAGAATTTGTATAATACCTGGGTCCGAACCGTTACACAAATAACTAATCTAAATTACATTTTATGTTTTCTGAACTACATTTGACTAATCTGAATTACATTTGATGCTTTCTGAATTATTACAACTTACTATTCTGAATTACATTTGGTGCTTTGTAAATTACAAGGTTTTTACAAGTTCATAAACCCATAACTACGATGAAAATTAAATGGATACTATGTGTTTTTTAGACTAAAACTGAAGTACAGTAAAACCTCTATTAACGGACGCCTCCAAATAGCGGATGACTCCCTTGAATGGACATTTATCGATTCCCCGAATACACTAATGCAACCTTCCATGTACTTATATCTCTCAACAATGGACCCTCTAACAAACGGACGTGGACAGTAGGATTAGGCACTAATAAGGTTTTTTTTCTTGAAATTTAACTCAATTCAACGGACAATAAAGAGATACACGTACCGCGAAATGCGGTACCTGAGAAATTTCTGAGAAATTATCATCAACGGACATTCCGCTTCAACAAAATTTTAGTGTATTAAGGACTATCAAGACAATAATGGGCCAACAGAACATAGCGATGACGAAGAAGAACTTGTACATAATTGTGAAATTAATATCTCGGTGAAGCGTACGCTACACTGAAAGATGTTGCAATGTTTTATCACGTTCATTTTGACCTAGTTGCTGCCCAAAAGTTTTCATAATTAATGATGCATGTGGAATCAGAAGTTTGCAAGACAAAACTTAGCAACAAGAAACATACAAACTCTTTTAACTTTTTAACACAATAAATAAATTAAATTGTACATAATAAATTGTAAAATAAATACTTATTTAAAATAAAATGTTGTATTGTGTACTACATAATAATGTTGTATTTTGTTTTCTCATTTTTCAGCTGATTATGTGACTTACATACTATTTATTTTCTATTTCTATCTGCGATTTTTGCCTTCTTTATCCGAGACCTCCCTAAAACGGACGCCTCCATACAATGGAGAGTTTCTTTCGCACCGCCACTGTCCGTTATGCAGAGGTTTTACTGTAACAACTATCCTAAACTTTGACCATAACTATAAATGTATTTTCCTCATAGTAGGAAATTGTGTGTTAATGAGAATTAATCTTGACGACATGGCGTCTCAAGTAACGTGAATTTATAAAGCGATAAACAAGTAATATAAATTTAACACGTGATAAATATCGAGCACCTCACTTAATCCCGAATACCGAGGAAAATTGCCAACGATCCTCCGATGGGAAATTTATGTATGGACCCATTACGGCAGCCGCGATGCGTCTAGAAGCACTGACAGGAAAGCCCTAATGCATGGAACAAGATAATGCATGATGAATGTCTCGCATAATCTACCTTCGTTTTTTTTTGCATAAACAAGTCAGGCGGCATTACACCAAAAATATTCTTATCTCAACAATTCCCGCACAATGCCGAACGCAGCCGTGTTTCCGGGCATTTCATTCTGGATTCATTTGAATGCCAAATAGCATCAATAAATAACAACAAGTTATTGTGTTTGATGAACGATTTCCCTTGTGTGCGTGGTCAGTCTGGATGGGTTTTCATTGTGAAAACAATTGTTATTATGACAGTGCAGAAGGAAAATGAAAAATTTTGCTCCATCAGTTATAAGTACCTACTATAATGATGTGTAAATTTATTGCTGAATAAGTTCGGTAATGAATAGTATAACGAGTGTTAGTGGGAAAAGCGATACATTTCCGGACGATAGTAAACATTGTTGCTTGCAAAGTCGAGCAATCACGGGGTTATTACACGAAACATGTCCTTATCGGCCATAACCATAACGGACCGTGGATATTACGAAATTTGATCCTCTTTCTCGATCAGAGTGGACACTAAGTGAATAGCCTTATCGAGTAACAATTTTCAAAGCGTAAAAAATGCCATTACTGATTGCTCTATAAATCTTATCAGCGTAACGAGAGCGACTCGTGCTCGGAGCTTGTGAGGTTCCTTCGCAGAGTAAGGGTTAACAGATTCGTGGCCTGGATAAAGATCTGGATTACGTGTAATGAGAAAATAATGATGCTGCTGGTTGGAAACTTAATAGAAATTGTGCTGGCATACAGATGCGGCGGATCGTGGTACGTGCATCAACAAAAACGGAATTATGATGAGCCTGCAGCGGAAAATGGGGGCGAAAAACGAAAGCTTCGTAATTAAGTGTTGACTGCGGCGCTGCTCGGCCGACTGCTGTGAAATATGGTGGCCGCGCTCAAACGCCATGTTTTTTTCGATTACGAGTAGTAGTTTTATTTCTGGGCGAATTAATTGTAATGTTCCACGCCCGAGAGCCGCAGATTTTACCGGAAAAGGCAATTAAGGGCCAAAAAACTACAGTTTCTTTCGTCACATATAATAAATGTTGTAGCAATGAATTTTCATTTTGGCCGAGGCAAGTATAGGTATTGATAAAGTCACGTTACTCAAGCTCACTGAACATAAAATAATAAATGTCATCGGGGCCGGTCCAAGCCATTTTTTGTGTATGCGCGGATATGGTGTTGGCTGCCCTCGTTACTTACAGGGAGTCTCAGAAAACCGAAGGCCAAGGTTATCATGCAAATTCAACTTAGTTCAATTTTGATGACTCTTTAAATGCTCGTGTAGAATTAATCAGAGGTGATTACATAACAATCGAGAATGAGTTGATAAGGAAGTCGCTGTTTCTGACACCATCTGGAGCACAAGGAGCGAATGCGCAGCGAATTTCTTGTCACTTAAAGTGACTTAAAATGAGCCCCCAGTATTATTTATTTTATATGTAGTAAAGTTTCGGAGTACTTACTGGCATTTGTATAAAGTATCAATTATGTCTTTGTTTTTGTCCTTTATTCATTAAAATAAGTTGTTGATAAACATCTGCAAAAGAGAAGATACCAAATTTTTGTACCACATTTCATAAACTACAAATTCCCAACGTTCATGAATAAACGATTCCAGGGGCAAATAAAAGCAAACAAACTAAGAACGGAAATACATCGAAACTACACAAAACTAGAAATGATCAACACCAAAATACGACTTAGCATCAACATCCTGAGAGAACGAATTGGCAGCATAACGCTTAACACAATATTAGCACAGGCAAGAACACGCAACCAAAGATACATCACAACACAGGAAATCGAAGAAATCGAGGAATCGAACTATAATAAAATAATTAGACCAAGCCACAACAAGCAACTTCTAATACATACAAACTCCATACATGATAAACACAGCAACACTCCAAGAACAGCACACCCCAGAGTTACAAATCTTTCAAACACTTATAAATGGTCACAAATACGCACCAACAACAACACAATTAAACCTCCCACAACTGACCATAGAATTAGATATAGCTTTAAAACACCACCCACAGGAAGAAACTATCAAAGGCGAATGTATCAGAATCGTAAAACAAGCAGAAAATAACAAGAAAATAATAAATAACACAGGTAAGGAACAAAGATCAAGACCAAGAAAATGATAAAGAAAAATAAAAAATAACGACCTCACAGTGATAACAGCAGACAAGGAGGCTGGATTGGTAATACCAGACAGATCATTATATATAGAAAAAATTGAAAACTTCCTCCACAACGGTAACACACACAAATCCCAAAGAATCCCAAAGAATCTAAAAAATATTACATAACAGAAAACTTTCTACACAACAATAACTACACACAAATCCCATCACAACATTCATAAACAAAATAAAAACGATACTAAACACACGAACGATACAATGAGGAAGTTTACATATAGCCCCAAAACACTAATGCCAATGAATCCCACAATACTAAAACTCTACGGACAACCCAAGTTACACAAACAAGACCAACCCATCAGACCAATCATCACATCCATTAACTCACCAACACACAACATTGCAAGGTTGATTAATAATATACTGAACAACACAATACTCTACACCCCCAAGCATACAATAAAGAACAGGGAAGAACTCATCACACATATAAAAACACACCACTACCACCACATTTCACCCTTACCTCATTCGACATCACCAATCTCGACATCAATATACTTCGACATCAATATACAAATGTACCCTTTCATGACACTTTGACCTACACGCGAAACATCAACCAACACATAAGAGACACGATTGAATCTACAGATAGTTGCAAACTCATAGAATTAACAGTTGAACAAAACTTCTGCACGTTTAACAAGTTATATAAAATGAATGATGGACTTCCCATTGGCTTACCACTCAGCGGCATGCTAGCAAACATATTTTTAGACCAAATGGAATGTAACATCATCAATAACAATAAAAATCCATACAACAAACATATAGTAATGTGGAAAAGATATGTAGATGACATTTTCATCATTTGGGCAGATGACAACGCACAAAAATCACGGATTTACAACAATACATAAACAGCCTTCACAATTCCATCAAATTCGCACTCGAAACAGAACAGAACGGTAGTATCAACTTTTTGGATCTCACCATATATAAAACAGACAACAAACTATGATCCAGTAATGAGAAAGTACGGAGAAGATGTCGTAAATTACAATGACACAAGGTTAGTTGACATATGGCAGCAAAATGAACGAGTAACCAATGGGTGTTAAAACATAAGATGATCCATAAATAGACACGCACCCAAGAAACACGTGGATTAAAGTCTATAATAGACTACGGCATCATCAGGCAAAAACCAAACTTACGGTGCAATATGTAAGGGTACATCGTGGAGCATCGTGAGGTGCAGACCACCATCTACTGGGCATGAAAATTGCATTTCCATAGATTAACACAACAGCATTATCTGCGGTAAAAGGCAACAGGGAAGAGATGAAAAATATAGAGGAAACCAAATTTTATCGTCAAGGGCTCGAGGACGACGCACATGCTTTCTTTATAAATAACGCTTAAATGAAAAACTAAGAGCAGCTGATTGGGAATCCACAGAGCAACGCTACGAACATATTGCGAAGCTACTACGGGAAGCAACCCCAGAAGCTCTTGGAATAGTAGAGAAACGTGGCCTACTTGTGGAACGAAGAAATCTAAAGCGAGATGGAGACAAAGCAATGTACCCACCTATGTGGGTACATTGTACCTCAACACAAAACAGGCCAAGATAAAATTGTCGAACAAACAACTGGAAGAAAATGATAAATTTATAGGTGGAAGAAGATGCACTGAGTGCTGAAAAGTGCTGAAAGGATTAAGGACAAGCTCGAAGAGGTCTTTTAGGTGAGGCATATTGCCAAATGAATGGCAACAATAAAATCGCAAGAAACTATGAAACTCTACTTACCGAAACTAGACCGCAATTATATAGGAAACAACACCAGAATAACAGAAATAATGGATGTGGAAAGACCAATTACACAGGATATAATATCAAAACAATTGAGATGGTTTGGTCACATCCAGAGGAAGGAGAAATGCAGACTACAAAAAATATAATGCTCTGGAATCCGTTCGGAGGAGAAGATGCACTGAGTGCTGGAAAGTGCTAAAAGGATTAAGGACAAGCTCGAAAAGGTCTTTTATGTCAGGCATATTGCCAAATGAATGGCAACAATAAAATCGCAAAAAAACTAGAAAACTCTACTTACCGAAACTAGACCGGAATATAAGGAAACAATACCAGAATAAGAGAAATAATGCATGTGGAAAGAACAATTACAGAGGATATAAGATCGAAACAATTCAGATGGTTTGGCCACATCCAGAGGAAGGAGAAATGCAGACTACCAAAAAAGATAATGCTCTGGAATTCGTTCGGAGGAAGGAGAAGAGGAAGGCTGAGACGAACCTGGAGAGAAGGGGTGGATGCGGAAGTCACAGCCAAAGCCCTTAATCCAGGAGGATAGGAAGATAGAGAGGCACGGAGAGAGGAAATCGGAAGGCGACGGAGAACGTTATAATCGATTGGATAGATAGAGGTAGAGAATATAAGCACATTCAAAAATTAATAGAGATGCAATAGATTATAAACAGTTTCGCGCAACCATACTTTTGTACTCTGCAATCTGTGAAAAAATTGAAAACTTAAGCAAATAACTTTCGTTGTCATTTATAAAATTAGCTTACTCATTTGATTCGATATAAATTGATTATTTCCTTTAATATTACTTGAAATATTAGATCTCTATCTGAAATTATCACCAACATTATTAAGCCCCGTATCTATAGTCCGTACGTGAGCATGAGTTCGACTCAAGCAGCATATTTGGTTGAGTATTTTCTATAAACGCTCACGCACCAAATGCAACCAAATATACTTGAATATACGACTTGAGTCGAACTCATGCTCAAGTACGGACTATAGATACGGGCCTAAGATTAAATTTCGGATGCATCAAATGTAAAATATTATTGAGTTTAAGGTTTATCCATAAATTACCAGTTACATATTTAAGGGTTCTTACTGGTAGAAGAATTTATTTTTATTTTATTTTATGATTTATTTATTTAATTTTACCTGACTAGTTTCGGTTATATACAACATATGTATATAAAAATATTATGTTCTCCAAATTAATTTGATTTTGTTTTAAATTTCAATACTTTCAGAACTACTATTAAAGTTTAGGTGAGTAGCAGACACAGTTTCTAACGCACTTTCATAATTTTCTCACACAAGTCTCTAAAGTGTGAAAGTTACACAGTTTGGGACTATTTGTGATGGTTTGAAATTAGGCAAAATATGTTCCAGATCTAAAAAATTCAACGATTTCCAAGATTTGTATGAGAATTAAAGGTCGTTCACAACTTTGCCAAGACAATACTTGAAATTCTTTAAAATGAAGAATATTATATAAACATTTTTGGAGGCATTTTGTCTTCGACATTATTCTTACACAAGCTTCTAAAATTGAAAATATTAAGATTATATATCTCAAAATAAATTGTTTTCAGTCTAACATATCAGATTTTAATGGGCTCTTTCGTCATATACTTGAACAATTTTAGATCCATATACAGATTGTAGATTCCAACATTTGTTCAGAAATACAAACAAAACATGAGGCAAGTATTTTAAGTTTCTTTCTTAGAAGTATTAAATGCACATTGTTTTCTAAACCAAGAAGAATTCTAAACTTATAGAATTCTTCTAGTTTCTAGTTTATCACGTATCTTTGAGATTTTTTTTTGGAAATTTGATTTGCTGCTATTTTCTCGTTACTAAGAAATAAAAACATTTAAGTTTTGTAATGTTTCACCAATTATTTAAAATTCTGAATCTAAAATTTATTTGTGCAATTTTCTCGTATATAAGAATTAAAAAATTGAAGTTTTGTAAGGATTGACCAATAGTCTTAAAAATTGAATAGTCTTAAAATCTAGACCCACAGAGATTCTATGTTTTCGCGAGAATCAAACGTTTTGTAGGTATAGCAATATTAAAACAGCAATATTAAATATTAAAGTCGGTAAAAAACTAAATAATTTCCCAGAAATGTTCGATTTTGGTTTTTCCAAAATGATTTAAAATTCTAAATTTCAGATTTCCAAATAATTGTTTCTATAGTTTCGTTCTGTGAGAGAATAACAACTTATTAATATATACCGTGACATTTTTTTAACAGTCAACATAGTCAATACAACGTCCCTACGTTCAATTTAAAACAATAAATATCAATTACGTGGATGTTATCAAGTGACCAAGGTAACGTCACAATAACTATTTGATGGGTAATAACAAAAAAAAAGAATTGTCAACTTGTTTGAACTGTTATTGTGCTAAATTACATCAAAGAAATGTATTCAACAGAAGAAAATATACAAATAATGCATTTATACCATGCAAATCAGAGCATAAGAAATATGAGTGACGTTTTGTCAGTCACTTATTCCGATAGCCAACTCCATCAATGGGAACAATATTTAATATTACTTCAAAAGTTAACAACCGCTTATGGGTTGAGTATTAACACCACAAACGAATAAGAACTTATAATTAATCAGTTAACAGGAACAGGTAAGGAATGATACGTTATTTTAATAAATATTCGTAATGGCCACCTTCACGTTCTAGACAATATTCCTGCCTATTGTAAAAACTTTGAGCAATATTTCTAATGAAATTGGGATAAAGCTCATTGCAAGCACGCCTTATCCGATCTGTCAGTTCTGCAATATCATTTTTGACAGATTCGACAGATTTTTGGACAGGTTTATGGTATAATTGTTTGCATAGCTAATACTCGCAAATTGTTGGCATGCGTTTTTTATAATTGAACATAAGGACCTTGTATTGACTGTCTTCAGAGTTAAAAAAATGTCACGGTTTAAAAAAACTTCAACTCCAGACAACTTCTACCGAGCGTCCGAGAAAGTGGTGTGCACCTTTCCAATTAGTGGCATTAGATGGAACTCGTGACATAAACTATTAGTGATATATGGCAAGATCACAAAACAGCATCAAGGCTGATTCATAGATTTATTTTGCGACGCAACGTTATGCTGTGACAATGTTAGAAACATTTCAGCAATGTTGCAAGACGTATTTATTTTGCATATTGAACAGTTCCATCTATTAGTATCCATCGTAACAGTGGACACCATTTTCTTGAACGATTTGTAGTATCCATGTGACAAGTAGAGTTCTACATAAAATTTATTGTTACGAGACTATTTTCAGATCAAACTCAGAAATTGTTTGAATTATTAAATTTCAGGTCGTCAAATAAACCAGGTAACATTTAAATTGCAAACAATTAACGTGAATAAATATCAAGTTTCCTTTAAGAATCACAACACATTTATCAGCAAAAGCCTCTAAAATTGTCAAAAGTTAGATAATTCACAATTATAACAACATATATGTCAGTAAAAGCCTGCAAAATTGTCACAAGTTAAATATTTCAGCATTAAAACCAGACAATTTTTAGTATCCCTGAAAAATTAGACTTTCTTAGATAAAAACTCCAAGAATATCTTTTTTTTCTGTCTTGGGGAGAAAGAGTTATTTTATGTAGAATTAGTATCCTACATACATTTTATTGTTTGGAAATATATTCAGATCTAACTAAAAAAATGTTTAAATTTTGAAATTTAAGATTTTGAAATTTAAGATTTTGAAATTTATCCGGAACCACTTAAAATTGCAAGCAATTAATGTGAATACATTTTAAGTTTTCTTTAAGAATCACTACATATTTGTCAGTAAAAGCCTTCAAAATTGTCACAGGTTGGATATTTTCCTCAAAACAGAAATATATTTTAATTCTACCCCTACCAATCTGCACATTTATTTTGAATTAAACATTCTGCACATTCTGCACATTTATTTTGCTTTAAATTGAATTGTGTCTTAACAATAAATAATAGTTTGTTAATATACTATACAGTTACACAAATGCAGTTACATTTAATCCCCAAGCAGATATTAATAATAAGTAACATAAGAATTATAATCCAGATTATAAAAGTAATAAATTTTAACAGTGAATGTAAGATGATTAACGCCAAGTGTAAGATGTATCGCACCTAATAGAAATTATTATAAAACCAAAACAAGATTTCGAATTCCGGATAATGTATGAGAGACTAATATTGCCCAAGATGAAAATTTATAGCTCACTATTCATTTCATATCATGTCGGCGTTTCAGGAGATATTTTACGTTTTTATTCCTACAATATCTGTATGGAACGTAACAAAAATGAAAGAGCTTTAAATTTCTCTTACGCAAAAGATTTATTGCAAACGAAAACCGCATGTATTTTACAGTGTTAAGCTCATAATAATAGTTCTTTGCCTCTGGTTTCATTTCTATCTAAGCTGCTTCTGACGGTAACTGCATCAATCATTAAAAAAAGGTAATCCCTTCGCAACTTAAATGTACACTTTCATCGGTACTTTCTTCAATAACACCAACTGCAAGGAACGCAACAAATGAAATGTTGATCCTCTCCAGTTTGCGAGTTTCAAATAGGAGTGGATATTCGCGACGTCTCCGGTAATACATTACCAGATAAATCCAGCAGGGATAAATGATGCAGACGTATTACTATTTGAAAACTTCGCGACGCGGATTCATTTCAGACACAATTATTAAAATATCTGAGTGTTGATTACTGCAGTGGCTATAAATCATAATTATTAATTTGGAGCAGCACAGTGCGAATGAGGTGTGCATGTTTCGTTGATAAACTGTTCAAATTTATTTATTAGTTATGCTATGGTGATTTATTTAACCACTCGCCTTCTGCGCCGTGTATTATATTATAAAGCAAACAAATGCAATTTACAAACCATCATCAGGGCGCAGACATTGAATTACTGCCAGCAAATTTATTTCCCCTGGGAGTCCTGTGAAAGAAAAGTGATATGCTTGTGGAATTGTGTAGAATAGAGACTTCCCAAAACTAATTTATTAATTATGAAGTGACCAATTTCTTTAAACTTTGTGCACAATAATTATTTGTTTAAATTACACATATAATCCTAATTTATAAAAAGTTATTAGTAAAATACATGGAGTTTAGATTAGTTCAACTTTTGTGTACATATTAACAGTGTTTCTAAATCTCTTGGATATTTCCATATTTTTTACGATATTTGCAAGATAAAGTAGATTTTGTATTTTATATTACTGTCTAAAATTTATTGAAGTTTCATATAGTGTATAACGTTAAAGTAAGCAAATGTGCACTTTATTAGATCTTCGATGTAGTGAGATTTTGAACATTCCGCGCCTTGACTCTTTTATGGAACGCAATTAGGAGAATCAATTTGGACGGTAATTAAGTTGTCGCGCTGAACGATATTTAAAGGCAGGCTAATTAATAAAAAGAATGTAAGGGTTTAAAAGAAAATTAATATGATAAAGACACTTTTTGTGTTGTTTTATGTAATTAATTTTCGGTCCAAAAAACAAGAAAAAATAGGATTCCATTTAAAAAGGTTCCTGACAGGGCGGCGTAATTAAACACAAATTATTTTACTAGTTTGCAAAAATATATTTACTACTAGAACACGTAAATCTAAAAACCTTATAAACAATATAACTTACTTGCGTAAATATTATATTATTAATTGTATGACTGATGCAGCTTTTATATTGATTAAGAAAGTTATGAAGTATCTTAGAAATGTAATATTCGTATCAATTTTATTGGTGTCCAAATCATAAATATTTTTGTGTTCACTAAAAGACGTTGAGTTCCTGAAACTTTGAAGCCGGTTTACGGCGCACGAACTGCGTGATTTAATTTTCATAAGTGTATTTCCCACACATTTTCCAGCGTTTTCTCGATATTTACGCCAATTCAGCATTTCCAGTCGTCACACTCAGATAGGCGCGTTAATTAATTGCCCCGCCAGATCAAATACGAATTGAATTGTTTCTTTTTGCTCAATTAAGCACACTCGTTTCGTGCTGGCACGTTTGCACATTCCGTCCTATGCTAAATTGCGGGTTAGCGCACACGAATTTTGACACGTTCCCTCCGATATGAAACGTTTAATATAAACATTTTCCTGGGGAGCGAGTAGAGAGTGACGGACCAGGGAATAATACACGCGCGCACGCACGATTCAGCTCACGCTCCTGTACAGAAACCTGGATGCACGTCCCTTATCATCGTTCCCATTCATACAGCATCGCGTGTAATATGAATAACGCCCATACACACCTCTGGAACGACAGTAAAGAATTCCTGAGATAATATCAGATGCGCCCGATATTTGTGGGAGAATGAGAACGTCCGTTACTGACGATATTAAAATATTTTTTTCAAGTTTTTATCTCGAAAACCACTTCAAGACTGCTTCACATGCAGTATATATTTGTTTGTTTAGTCTGAAGCAGATTTACAAAACGTAAAAAAAACGTAGTAATTTTTTTTTTAAATTTAACCCCTTCAGACATGGCGTACATGTTCATGTACATTAGCGAAATATATTTTTATTTCGAATTTAGTATTATTATTGATACTTAGTACCATTAGTACTTGCTTATGTACACATTAGATTCATAAGAAAAATTGCCTAGTGTGGCCATCTAGTGAAAATATGTGAAATTATTGTTCATATTGTACGATGTGTCTAACCGCACATAGTCCGCTCTGGTAAGTCTCATGTTTATTTCAATATGTAAATTAATTGAACAGTTTTAAAAAAATTAAAAAAATTGAAGCAAATGCAAAACATTGAAAAATGTAATAAATAAATAATACATACCTAAATATTATTAGTTCTCCGTGTAGGACTTGCTAAAGCTATGTACATGAGTATGTACAAATTGTCCCACTTGCTGCGTAGCTTTGTACATCCTCATGTACAAGTGGTCTGAAATATTATTCCATTTATAAGTAATTGAATGTATTTTTGTTTTGTTTTTGATGTAATTTTAGTATTATATTTACAGCTAACGTGAATATGGATAAGTTAAAAAAAATACAATCTAGAAAATCCTACAGATATCCAGGAACTGATAGATCTGGTAAATAATGGCGACCTATCGGAAATTGAAGATGTATGCATTGTAGATGAAGATGACGTAGATGAAGAATTTGATTTACAGCTAAATAATATAAGACCAGGTCCTGATGTGATTAACAGAGCAGAAATGGAAAGAATTAATAAAAGTATCGAAGTACAACATGATAGTAATAATAAATAAGATAGTTCGGATGAAAAAAACTTAGACCAACCCCTCTCAGAACTTCAAAAAATTAGCCAAGTAAATTGGATGAAAAGTTTATTTACACCACCTAACATAATAGAATTCGAACCACCAGTTCCTTGTAAACACGATATTACAAAACCTGAATGTCCTCTAGAGCAGTGCTCCGCAATCGTTGTGCCGCGGCACACCGGTGTGCCTTGAGCGATGCTGGGTGTGACGCCACGAAATAACAAATATTTTGCAGACAGTAAAAGTAACCGCTTTTCTCGTCAGTCGCGGCAGCTTATCACTCTGAACGCTTGTCATTCGCTCAGTAGTTGACACGGTCTTCGGTTGCCTTGCTGGATTTATATTTAGTTTTACATCCCGTTAAATATGGATGAGTTTTTATTTAGAAAACATTCGAATTCCGAGATGGATGATAACAAACCCAGCATCAGCAGTGTTGTTAAAAAACGAAGGTTGTTAATAGGAAGTATAAAGAAAGACTACATTCGATATGGATTTTCATGGTGTGACGAATAAACGGCTCCAAAACCACAATGCATCATTTGTAGAGAACAGCTAACAAACGAAGCCCTAGGTACCATTAGTAAACTAAATCGACATGTAACTTCAAACCATCCCAATTGCGCCAAAAAAGATAAACAATATTTTCAAAGGCTTTTACTTAAAAATCGAAAACAAATTCAATTTATGAAATCGACCGTTTCTGTTTCTGAAAAAGCCTTAGAAGCTAGTTACCAGATTGCAAAATTAATTGTACGTCAGAAAAAACCACATACTATTGGTAAAACACTTATTAAACCCGCATGTATGGAAGTTGTTCGGCTTATGCTTGGGCCTAATGTAGTTAAGGAAGTGAGTAAGGTTTCGATGTTACTATTAGCTGATACTATTAAAAGACGTATTGACGACATGTCGAGCGATAATTTGGGAACGCTTATTTCAAAATTGATAACGACTGAAAAATTTGCACTTCAAGTGGACGAATCGACAGATATTAAAAATCAAGCACAACTGATAGCGATTGTTTCCGAGTAACAGATGGTTTCTTCAAAACTTATGGTATTCAATGGAGTAATTGCACTAGTGTTTGCACGGGCGGCGCTGCGGCAATGATGGGCAATAAAAAAGGTCTTGTCTCGTGTGTAAAAACCCATAATCCTATAGTAAAAATTACACACTGTTGCATACATCGCGAAGCACTAATGGTCAAGAATGTATCAGAGGAATTATTGCAAACGATGAATGAATGCATCAAAATAATAAACATAATTAAATCGAGAGCTTCAAATTCGCAAATTTTTCAAATACTGCAGAAGTGCAGAAATGGGATCGGAATATGAATCCTTATTGTTTTACACAGAAGTACGTTGACTATCCTGAGGTAAAGTTTTAGCTAGATAGTTTGAGCTTGGTTACGAGATTCGTAAGTTTCTTTCAGAACAAAACATGCCTGAATTATACCAGCACCTCGAAGACAATAACTGGATGGCGAGACTTGCATACGTGGCTGATATATTCGAGCATCTGAATGAACTGAATAACAAAATGCAAGGTAGGAGTGAAACCATATTGACGTGCTCCGACAAATTACAGGGGTTTAAAACAAAACTCACACTTTGGCAGAAGGAGTTAGGAAAAGGATCTCTAGAAATGTTCCAAAGGACTAACCAGACCACGTTTGAAAACAAACAATTAATTGTGGATCTGGCTCAACAACATTTAACTATGATCCAGAATAAATTTGATCATTATTTTTATGCAATTAATACGGAACAATACGATTGGATTCGAAATCCTTTTGCAACGAACGCCATAAATACTAAAGGAGCACTTTTCCTACAGATTCGGGAGGAATTTGTTGAAATGAGTAACGACGGGATGCTTAAACTTTAGTTAGCCGAAGTTCCATTGGATATTTTCTGGATTTGGTTAAGAAGGATTTCAGACAACCTCGGATTTCAGACAACGCTATTGCAATTCTACTCCCATTTTTGACGACATATTCATGCGAACAAAGTTTTTCAACTCCAGTGTTAATTAAAAATGATAAGCGGTCGTGCTTAAAAGGTCTTGATCAAGAACTTCCGGGTGCACTTTCAAATATCGAGCCGAATATAAAACTTTTATGTTCAATGAAACAAGCTCAGGTATCACATTTATTAACAAATATTTGTTTTGTATCTAGGTATACCTGGTGATTCAAGTTTTATTACCAGGCCAAAAATGGCGAGTTCTAATTGAAATAAAAAATCCAAAATAAGTACACATATTTAGATATTGATGAAGCCCAATCTGACGATAAAAAAATTACTTTAACTATCCGGTAGTTTATACGTTATTTTACAAAGAATTCGTAATTTTATTTATATAGTTTTTGTCAGAAAATACTTTAATGCTATTCCAAACATTCCAGTGTAATCCAAGTCAAAATAATTGCACCATTTATTGAATGAAATGAATTTTGTCAGTAATGTAAAAAATGCTTTAATTTGAAATCTAATCATTTTCGTTAATTTTTGATTTCATAAATGGGTTCTATGAATAAAATAAAATAGTTCAGGGCAAAAATAACGATAGAGAATTTTGCCCGAAAAGGTTTTTTAAATTTTATAACCATCTATATAATTATATCGGAACAGTTAAACTACCTTTCCGTAGATTAGTATCAGACCTATACAGGGTCCGTCATTTCACCTCCCGTCTTCTGTAGCTCAATTACTAATTGAGTTAGGATTTTGATTTCAGACTTTACTTGCATTCTGTGGCGTATTTTAGGAAAATATTTTTGATTATACAGGGTTTCCCAAAAAAGTGTGACGTCATGATGATGTGTATTTTTAAATTGCATGTTATATTTTTTGTTGTTTATTTGGGTGCCCTTTATGGATGCCTACATACCAATGAAATTTTATTAAAATCGGTTCACTGATTTTAGCACAAGAAAATAAAAATTGAAAAAAGTCAATTTTGCACCATTGGTTAAGAAAATTAATAAGAGGTAAAAGTATGCCTTGTTAATAAAACCATACAAGGTACTCAATAAATAAGGTCTGATAGTTGCGTTAACCAAGTTTTATTGATATGCATTATACAGAGTGTCCAAAATTTAGTGTCAAACTTTTGAAACTTTGAAGCACTTTATTTTTCTTATTTTAAATTGGAGCCCCTATATATGTTTATGTCATTCTATGTGGAATTAAAAGACAAACATTTCTCCTAATTACAACTCTATCGCAATTCCTAACACATTTAAAGTTATGTGCAAAAAACTCGATTTATCAACTATTCCAATAGCCATTTTAAATAAAACATAAAACTCGAAGGTAACTATGAAAAACAATTTATTGACATAACATGTTTTGTAGTTACAATTAATATCTCGAAAGTATTAAAGGTTTCACAGATCTTCGTCTAAACCTATTACACATCGTAAAAGTATTAAGTTTTGTATACAAAATAGTTTTAGTAATAAAATTTCATAAAAACATAACATAACTGTGCATTTTTCAAATTAATTAATTGCTAGAACTTATGTTCCATATGTCTTCCGCCCTCTTGAAGGCACAAACGAAGACGAGTATGAAATGACATTGCCACTCATCGTAACAGGTTGAATGTAATATTTTGAAATTCGAATATGAAAGTCATATCGACATTTGTCAATATAGGTCATAATATTCGTCATATTATGAAAATCATATTTTCCATGACAAAAAGTAATTTTGGTATCTTGGGTATAAAGACCTTAGCTAAAAAAGTTTCAAACTTTTATATTACTACAGTCAACAATGGCTCTTGTCACTTTGTTAAAGTTTAATGTCAATAAATTGTTTTTCAAACCCACCTTCGATTTTGATTAATTAAATTGGAATTGTATTGGAATTAAATTGGCCTTTGGAATTGTTCATAAAACGAGTTTTCTGCAAATATCTTTGAATGTGTTAGGAATTGAGATAGGGTTGTAATTAGGAAAAATGTTTGCCTGTTAATTCTGCATGGTTTTACATAAAAATATACCGAGGTTCCAATTTAAAATAAAAAATATAAAGTGCTTTAAAGTTTGAAAAGTTTGACACTAAATTTAGGACATTCTGTACAATGCATATCAATAAAACTTGGTTAACGCTACTGTCACACCTTATTTAATGAGTACCTTGTATGGTATTAATAACGACGCACTATTTTTATCCCTTATTAGCTTTCTTAACCAATGGTGCAAAACTGATTTTTTTCAGTTTTGATTTTTTTGTGCTAATGTCACTAAACCGATTTCAATGAAATTTTATGGGTATGTAGGTATCTATAAGAGATACCCAAATAAGTTACAAAAAATATACCATACAATCTAAAAATATACATCATGATGACGTCACACTTTTTTGGGATACCCTGTATATTCAAAAATATTTTGTAAAAAGATGGGACAAGAAAGAGGGAAAATATATAGAGGTAAAGAGACCCGAAATAATTAAGCTTTATAACCACAGTATGGGAGGAGTAGACCTTCTCGACCTGCTGATTAGCACATATAGGATTTTCATTAGTTAAAAAAAAATGGACACTACGTATTATAATGCACATGGTGGATTTTGCTTTGGTAAATAGTTGGATTGAATACAAGAAAGACTGTGAAAAGTGTAATATGCCGAAAATAGAGATTATGAATTTACTGTCCTTCTGAATGCGAGTTGCTGCTAGTTTGATAAGTGTAGGAAACCCTTTATCAAAAAATAAACGTGGTCGACCTTCTTCTTCTCCTATCCCTTCACCAACTGTAGCACGTAAGCGTGGTCAAAATCGTCCATTACAAGAAATCCAAAACAATAGAACTGATCATATGAAATGAATGAAGAAGCTACTCGTTGCAAGTTTCCAGGATGTAAAAGGCGAACGCATGTTTTATGTGATAAGTGCAAGATACATTTATGCTTGAAAAGAGAGTGGAACTGCTTCACTAAATTATATAGACAAAGAAAATTAGTCTAGTTATGTTTTATAAGATTTCTACATGTACATTTATGCTCACATAAATCTAGTACAAAAAAATTGACATTGCTATATAAAATTGCTATTGAAACCTAATTTCTTGTAGTAGATTTATGTGAGCATGACTTTACAAGGGGTTAATTCCAATCTTATGGTACGTATGAGTGACAATACGAAAGTGAAAACCATCGGGTAGGAAAAAGGAAGACCAAATAGGATTTGGAATGGAGAACTTTCCAATGCTCTATAAAAGGATTTCTTAACCTGGGGGTAGACATAGACCAGATATGACATCGACTACGCTTTGCCGCGCAAGCGTAGGTGAATATTGCTTTTCACGATTGTTTTGATAGCGTCTTATAACTAGAGACCGGATTCTAAGCTTTATGTTTTTTGTAAATATCTAAAGCATTAACAAATCAATTAAATTTTCAGCCGCTTTGGGAATGAAAGGATCATTTAACAATCTTTTTTTGTGCTTTTTTGCCTTTTTTGCAATCTTGTGGTTATACTTTTGCTCCAAGCCCTGCTCTTATGTCGTCATTTTTCATTCGATCCTTTTTGGTGACTCCGTCCACTCTTCTTAGATACTTCATTTCAATAGCCTGTACCTTTGATTTTTGTCTTGTACTCATTACCCAAGTTTCACTCCCCTATGTCAATATTGGCGCGTAGATTAGTTTAAATACTGTTGCTTAATTGTATGTTGATTTTCGTTTCTTCCTTTCCTGCCATCATGACCTTTGTTTTTCCCTTGTTTATTCTTAGCTTTCGCTTGCTTAAAGCCTTCTCCCATGTTTGTAAGTCTGTGTTAGGTTCCTTTTCGGATCTTCCAAAAATCACCAAATCGTCCGTAAATGCACACATCTTTATTGCTACCTTTTTCATATTTCTATACCCTACTGTGACACCTATTGTTCTCCTCTCTGTTTCCTTTATTATGTCGTCTGAAACAGTTATGAATAATAATGGGCAGATTATTCCCCCCGTACTATTCGAAATTGGCCCGACTCTTTGCCGGCGATTCTAATATAATTCCTGGTATTACTGTGCATGACTAGTATTGCTTCAACTAGTTCCTTGTCTACTCCTTTTCCACTTACACTCCTCCATATTTCCTTTCTGTTAATACTGTCGAAGGCTTTCTCCAGATCTATGAAGCATTAGTATTTCCTTGTGGTATTGTCTCGTCTTCTCTGTTATTTCTTTTAGTGTAAAAAAATGATCTTGAACGCTGTGCCCCGGTCTGAATCCACTTTGGGCGTCATTTAGTTGTTCTTCTATTCTCTTTCGAAGCCTCATCTCCAGTATCTGTTCATATATTTTGCCTGGAACACTTGTTAGAGATATACCCCGGTAATTTTTACACTCCCTGCTGTCTCCTTTCTTGAGTATTGGCGTAATCACTGCCAGTTCCCAGTCTTTCGGTATTTTTTTCTTACTCCACACCTTATTGCTCACATCTAAACGCATTGTTTGTCTTTGCAGTCCCATATGTTTCATTTCCTGAGGTGTTATGCCATCGTGGCCTGCCGCTTATCCCGTTTTTACTTAAGCTATTTCATCCTTTAGTTCCGTTATTGTTATTTGCTGGTAGTTATTTTCTTCTTGTTTTCTCACCGTCACCGTCTGCACCTCCTCACTGTCTTCAATAATTAGTCTTCAAAATCACATGAGTTTTCATCTCTCAAAGTTTGTTGGTGAACTAAAAATTCACCCTGTATAGGTACTTAAATTTGCGTTGAATACAACCCCTAATTTATTATTTTGGCGTGCATTGACCCGCCTCTATTTCGAGAGGTAATATATGCGGAGATATTCCACGCGATTTTTATTGATTGAAGACTTGCGTGTTCCTTTCACATTCTGCTATAAAATCTAAAACCCGATAGTTGTGCCTCATTATTTTATTATAATGCCTTCGCCTATGTATTTTTGCAGATGAGTCATAAAATATTAACCCATACTCGCTACTTGCACACACGTTTCAGGGTACGTATTTTTCATTCTAGAAAGATACATATACAACATAATATATATATATATATATATATATATATATATATATATATATATATTGTATTATATATTATATTATATTATAATGTTATGTATTATATGTTATGTTGTATATACTATACAACATAAGACAACTGCAAGATCGTGGTTTTGGAATATGCATAGAAAAAGGCAATTACATTCTTAATCATATTTTAAATAAATAGTATTTATTCCTAAGGGTAGTATAAATATATTATATAAGTATAGTATACAAGGTAATATAAAGAATTTTTGATTGGTGTTAAACAATAAGTATATCTTCCTTGCGATCTGGCCCTTCTGGTAGTGCTTGTGTCTGTACTTTTATACTGGTCCAAAACTGGCCCAAAGCATTTGCTATGGGTACGATTACAGCTTGAGCGCACGATAAGATGAAGGATCTCGTCATGGCACATGAAATTTTCCAAATGCGCAGGCAAGGTGTTAGACACCAAATATGCTGCAATATAAATCTATAAAAAATAAAGTACGTGCATTCTTCTCACTTACCTCGAAAGCCAAACAAGCGAGAGTACATCCTAAACATAATGCAGCCACAGGCGATATGATAACGGAGAGCAAAACATAGCAAAACTTCCTAGAAAAGTGAAAACACCGATTGCTGACTCTCCATGCGCACTCTGGACTTCTAATTTCATTTGGCTCGCCGATAACATCATCCCAAGATATCTAAAACTAACACTGTTACTGATGACTAACTTTAGGTTTATGATATTTAACTTGTAGATGCTGACTGAGGGTATTAGGATCGCGATCTTCTAAATCAATAAGAACACTCTCCTGTTTAGACATTTTGCCAACGAGTTTAAATGTTCTTTGCTGACCATAAAGTGGACTCTGCTTTAAGACTGACCTATTACTTGTGACATTCAACAAGTCCGGCAATGTACGCCGGCGTGTTTAAGGGAAAAATATTGATCCAATATAAAAGTAAAACGCCCTTTGAACTTATTAATTGCTTTGTATGCTTTTTTTAAATTATAAAACTATTCCTTATTCCCATAAGCAATTTTAGTCCTGAAGAAAAAAGGAAATACACTTTAAAATTGTTGTAAATTTAAATGCTATGAAATTCAAGTACTTATAGACAAAGTAATTTGCATGTTCGCTGTACTAGTGACCTCATTTCTTTGCAGCAACCTAGACATTATTTTTTTTTATATATATACAACAACTTTGGTATAAATTATTGTTCAAGCATACATGTAATATGATACACAATTATGCCTAATTGGAGTTAAGGAACAAAACAATTTATTTGAGAAGATGAAATATTTATGTAACGCTATATAACTTCATTTAAACTGATCAAATTTTATTAAATTGTCGTAAGTTTTGTATATTTTGATAATTTTTCTTCTAGTTCAATAAAATTTTCGGTATTTAAATTTCTTTGGATTCAGATTTTGCGTAAATTCTATAATTATATATACATATATATATATATATATATATATATACAGGGTGTCTACGCTAAACCGTTCGTTAAAAGTTTACGGGGTTGCCGATGTACTAAAAATTTCAAAAAAATCCTCGTCATACAGTTGAATCAGTTACCCTCATGTGAAATATTTTCAACTTTCTATCACTTCCGGTTCCGCCGGAAGTAGCACCAACTTTCTTATTTTAAATGGAATACCCCATATATTATTACATTTTTGAATTCCTCGCTTAAATTGGAACATATTTTGTAAGAACGTATGTACATCTATCTCTTCCAGTTTTCAAGAAAAAAAATATTTTTCTAAAATTTTGACCTCTAAAAGGTAGCCTGAAATCTGTTTATAACTTCTCTTAGGAATAAGATAAAATTATGAGTGAAATTTCTAATTATACATAGAGGATGCCTCTATGAGTGAAATAATTGGAAACTGTCAATTTTGATAATAAGTGTTCATAAAATGTCAATATCTAAATGCCCTCTTAAATATCCTGTAATTCAATTTTTTTAAATGCAATGACCCATTTTTTATCGCATAGCACGATTGGCAGATAAATTTACTACAAAAAAGTATTATACAACCATACTCCTAAAGCAAGTATTTTTTGAAATATTTCGAGGATTACTTTTTCGTCGCATTTCTGCAGGGTATAATTTTGCATGTCACAAGTGCACTTTAGTAGGCATGTGATATGCTTTTGTTTTGTCGCTATTGTAAGGCAAACTGTCAAATTATAAAACCATTTAGAATAAAGTATTACAGAAATCAAAATCAACAAAATGAATCATGACACAAATCAACAAATTATCAATTTAATCTTTATTACTGGCAACTGCGATAGAATTGTTGCTCTAACATGTAGGGTATTCAATAAAACTTATCCACATTTGCCGCAATCGGCGAAATCTTGATAGAAAGTTGAAAATATTTCACATGAGGGTAACTGATTCAACTGTATGACGAGGATTTTTTTGAAATTTTTAGTACATCGGCAACCCCGTAAACTTTTAACGAACGGTTTAGCGTAGACACCCTGTATATATATATATATATATATATATATATATATATATATATATATATATATATATATAGTATGTCCCCGGATTGAGTTTACAAGAGGAAAAACTTTTTTATCTTTTATTTTACGCCAAAACTGCAAAGGAATAACATTTTTTGCTTGTCCTGAAACCAGCAAATCTCTAATTAAAACTTAATTATTCTGACTCAGTGGAAAGAAAAGTTCATTTTTCTTTTGATTTCGGACTTTCTCTGTTTTTTAAATCCCATCACATTGGCCGTTTTATTTTTTTGACGTTGTCACTTTGACAAATGAGTTTACGCAAGTTAAATAACAAAAATATTTGTGAAAAACATCATTTTAATAAACAGCAACTCAAAGAAACAGCTTTAAGATAAAAAGGTCATTTTTAACAAGAACAATCATTATTCAATCAACCCCCACCCTATTCTGCGCACAATTCTACTCTAAGACGAAGGCTCCTTGAAACTTTTTTGAATTTCTTCGATGGACAATGATGCCACGGCGTCTTTTATTCGATATTTTAATTCTTCGGTATTATTAGGTAGGTTATCCATAGACACAATTTGCTTTAAACGTCCCCACAAATAAACATCCAAAATTGTTAAATCGGGACTTCTGGCAGGCCACAATACTGCACCATTTCTTCCAATTCACAGATCTCCAAATTTAACATTTAACCAGTTAGAAACAATGCGAGAATAATGTGCAGGACAACCATTCTGCTGAAAAAACATTGTACGTCTGTATTTAATTTCTAAAGCATGAAGCCCATCGCTAAGAAAATTTTCTGACATATCTAAATATGTGTGCTGATTAACGTTGTTATCAAAAAAGTATAGACCTATTATCTCGTGATAACCGACGGCACACCACATGGTTAATTGAATAAAGATTGTTCTTGTTAAAAATGACCTTTTTATCTTAAAGCTGTTTCTTTGAGTTGCTGTTTATTAAAATTATGTTTTTCACAAACAGTTTTGTTATTTAACTTGCGTAAACTCATTTGTAAAAGTGACATCGTCAAAAAAATAAATCGGCCCATGTGATGGGATTTAAAAAGCAGAGAAAGTCCGAAATCAAAAGAAAAATGAACTTTTCTTTCCACTGAGTCACAATAATTAAGTTTTAATTAGAGATTTGCTGGTTTCAGGACAAGCAAAAAATCTTATTCCTTTGAAGTTTTGGCGTAAAATAAATGATAAAAAAGTTTTTCCTCTTGTAAACTCAATTCGGGGACATACTGTAGTTTTCACTTTCTTCGGCTGCTTAACGGTTAAGTAATTCAGAGTTTCTGTAAATTTCGCAATTTTTAATTGTTCTGACAGTTTTGATATTATGATTGAAACTTCTGAATCTTTTTATTGCAAATTCTAATAATAATAATACTAATAATAATAATAATAATAATTATAATAATAAAGATAGATAGATATTTATTTCATGAAAAACTGTAATACACCATATGAAAAGGCGCACAATCAAATAACTACAATTACAATAACAATTAACATAATATTTGACACACAAACTGTATAAAATAAAAAGAAAAAGACAGCCGCTCAACCAAAACTAGAACAAACAAATATATAAAATTACACAGGCCAACAAAAACAAGGTTTCAAAAACTTTTTAAATCTTGATAGCTGATTTTATAGCTTTTTGGGTGCTTAATCCGTATCTATACTCTGATCGTTTCCATCACCCACAGTTTAGTCACAATTTGACCTAGTAAGATATGGGAAAATATGTAAAATATGCAATAAATATGAAATGTAAACGACTTTTAAAATACCAACAGTACTTGATTTAAACATAGAAGATGGTTATATATTCTTAACTTTACATTCTTCAAAGGCTTTACATGTCTATTGATGTATATTTTCTTTGTCTCTTTTCTTTAAAGCTCCTGATATAGCTTTTTCTACTATGCGTCGATTGCCGATATTTATGTGTTTAGAACTATACAGCATACACATGTCAAAGTAGGTACATAGTTTGTAAAGTATGTTAATGAAGAAAAATATCACAGTTTTTACATCTGGAAACACTAATATAATACATACGAAACTGTTTTAACATAAAAACAGTAGATAAACACACATACAGTACATTATAGAATAATAAAAAACAGATAATAATACAATATGTAGATCGAGCAGTATATCGGACAACAATCAGTATGGTAACCACAGTTAGTATATTAACATATTAACTATGATTAGTTAATTAATCACAGCATAAGATCATAGTAGGTCACAATAATTTTATATATCAAATTTCCACAAACCATTTAGGCAATTTCTAATCAATTTAATAAATTTTGTCTAATTTTGATATTATGAAATATCAAAAGTACCACAATTTAGCAATTTCTGAAATATTTATATAAATCTGTGCAACTTTATTAAGCTCGTCATATTTTATTAAAATAGCTGACGTTTTGTATATTTTTTTGAATATTTTATTTTATATATTACTGAAAATTCTGAACTTTTATGTTGTACATCTAGATATTCTCCTTAAATCAAGATTTTATAATAAATTTTCACACAACATTTAGTTAATTTCTACAAATATTAATAATGTTTTTGTAATGCTGATATTATAATCGAAGTATGTAACTTACCATAATTTAGCAATGTCTGCAATATCTACGTTTGTATATGTTGACATTATGATTGAGTTTTTAACGGTTAATTGTTGAGTTTTTTAGATAAGTAAGAAGTACAATAAAAAGTCTTCGTTTTCCACTTTCTTCGGCTGCGTAACGGTTAAGTTTTTCAGAGTTACTGTAAATTTCGCAATTTTTAATCTTTCTGACAGTTTTGATATTTTGATTGAAACTTCTGAATCTTTTTGTTGCAAATTCTAATAATTTTATATATTAAATTTCCACAAACAATTTAGTCAATTTCTAAAAATCTTAATATATTTTGTCTCATTTTGATATTATGAAATATCAAAACTACTACAATTTGGCAATTTCTAAAATATTTATATAATTCTGTGCAAATTTATTAAATCTGGCCATATTTGATTGAAATTGCTGCAGTTTTGTGTATTTTTGCATATTTTATGTATATTACTGAAAATTCTGAACTTTGATTTGTGCTTTCGAGATATTCTTCATAAATTAAGATTTTATAATATATTTCTTCAAAACATTTAGTAAATTCTACAAATCTTAATAAATTTATTGTAATGTTGATATTATGATCGAAATATATAACTTACCATAATTTGGCAAATTATGAAATATCTATCTTTGTATATGTTGACATGATTGAGTTTTTAATAGTTAACCGTTAAGTTTTTCAGATGTACTGTAAATTTCACAATTGAATTTTGCTGATAGTTTTCATATTTTGACTGAAACTTATGAACTTTTTTTGTTGCATAAGTAATTTTATGTCAAATTTCCACACAACATATTGTCAATTTCTAAAAATCTAAATATTTTGTGTAACTTTTTGTGTAATTATGAAATATCAAAAGTACCATAAATTGGTAATTTCTGAAATATTTATGTAATGCTGTGTACTTAACTTTTCGCCATATTTTATTAAAATAACTGAAAGTTTTGTATTTTTGTACATATTTTGATATTAAAATTAATTTTTTTGCATTTTTCTCCCTTTTTGGTTTTATATTTATAGGTGTATTTATTGTATGCATATGTGAATTTACTCTCTTAACCATGTAACTTTTAATTTGACATATGTAAATCATCCTGGATATTACCATCAATAAATTTATTAGTATTATTTTACAGTTTTGAAATTTTAATAAATTTTTCGGTACCTTTTCCACAAATATTTCAGAAAATTTATAAAATTAATTTCCAACTTTTAATGCTGAATATTTCACAAAATTCAACAAAATCGTCATATTTTATTAAAATAACTGCATGTTTTGTATTTTTGTACATATTTTGATATTATAATTAAGATTTTTGCAAGTTTAATAAAGTGTTCTTGTTTTCACTTTCTCTTAGTTTTTCAGATATATTGTAAATTTTGCAATATTTAATCTTAATCTTAAGATTTGATATTTTGCTTGAAAATCTTCAGTACACACAAAGATAGAAGAAATTGTTTCGTACAAAAAGTTATTGGTTTAAAAATCTTTATGCCGAAAAATTATTTTCAAATATACAGGGTGTCCCAATTTTTCGGAATAACAAAAACAAACATTTTTTTTAAATGGAAAACTTTGTATTTATTCAAGGTTTCTGATGACATTGTTTAGCCTCTACATTTTCGTCTATTTAGTTTTGGATTATGTTACAGTCTTACCAATTTACAATTTTTTTCTCCTAATATCAAGCATAAGCAGACTCAACTTGAAAAAATCGTAGCGACCTCGTTTTTTGGAGCTAAGAATAAGTTTTAGCAATATTCACAGTGTGGTTAATAAGCAATATGTTGGTAATGAGCAATTTGAATTTAGTAATACAGGGTGTTCAGAATAAAATGTCAAACTTTACAAATTTCACAGCGGTATAACCCCTTTTTTTTAATGGAATGCCCCATATTTTAAATCATTATTCGATAGGTATTTTTCTTCTCTTTAATTTGAAGGTCTGAATCATCTTATGTCTGAACCCCATAGTTGTTGAGATATTCAATATTTTTCACAAAAGTCACCATTTAATTACATTTCTATGCACTGAAATAGGTCATGCTGAGACAAAATAACTGTCAAAATGTAAGTAAGAATCAGTGTGAGATGAACGAAAATTGTAAAATAGTAGATAGTACTTCTGCAATACGAATAATTATTTTATTCCAAACCATGAGAGATAACAAAATTATTAATACAAAAGAGAAACGATCCTACAGCAATGTTCAAAATGTTTTTGTTCATCTCACATTGATTCTTACTTACATTTTGGCAGTTGTTTTCTCTCAGCATGACCTACTTCACTGCATAGAAATGTAATTGAATGGTTACTTATGTGAAAAATATTGAATATCTCAACAATTATAGGGTTCAGACATATGATATGCACCATCAAATTAAAGAGAAGAAAAAGACCTACCGAATAATGACATAAAATATGGGGCATTCCATAAAAAAAGGGTTATACCGCTTTCAAATTTGCAAAGTTTAGCATTTTTTTCTGGTCACCCTGTATTACTAAATTCAAATTTCTCATTACAAAAAGGTTGCTTATTAACCACACTGCGACTATTGTTAAAACTTATTCTTACCTTCAAAAAATGAGGTCGTTACGACTTTTTAAAGTTGAGCTTGCTTATGCATGATATTTTGAAGAAAAATAAAAGTAAGTTGGTAACACTGTAACACAATCCAAAACTAAATAGACAACATTGTTGAGGTTGAAATATGTCATCAGAAAACTTGAATAAATACAGGGTGTTCTATTTAAAAAAATGTTTGATTTTGTTATTCCGCAAAATTGGGACACCCTGTATATTTGAAACTTGTACGAAACATTTTTTTCTATCTTTCACGGGAAACGCGCTAGTAAAGCCCGACGCACTGTTGCAGGACCCGGTATAATAGTCTTCCCAATAAAATAAGGTTTCGTAACAATATTGTCATGTTCAACGAAAGACTGAAGCAATTTCTCATTAATGATTTTCGACTGTATTGTCTATTTAAATATCCTGACGACCACATCCACAACAATTTGTGCAGTGTAATGTAATTGTCTTTGTATATTATGTATGTATAGTATTATTTGTATATTTTGGCTAGGTGGAAATAAATGAATATGAATATGAATATATAATCCTCGAAAAATCTAAAAAAATTGTGTAATTTTGATATTATGATAGAAATATCAAAAGTACCATACTTTGGATTCATGAAATAATAATAATAATAATATAATAATAATAATATAATAATAATATTTATTGTGTTTAGAACTATACAGCAAACACAAGACAAAGTAGGTACATAGATTATAAGGTATGTTAGTGAAGAAAAATATCACAGTTTTGATATCTGGAAACACCAATTTAGTAACATACGAAAACTGTTTTAACATAAAAACAGTAGACAAACACGCATACAGTACGTTACAGAAATATCAAAAAAACAGAAAATAATATAATGTATAGATATGACTATAGATCGAGCAGTCTATCAATATTGTAGTCTAAATATTTATGTAATGTTGTATAACTTCATTGATACTTATCATGTTTTATTTAAAGTAGTGAAGGTTTTGTATATATGGGTAGGTTATTTTGAACATATTTTTGTGTGTATTTTCATACTATTATTAAGTTTTCTTCAAGTTCAATAAAATGAATGAATTATTAATGTTTTTGAGATTTGCCTGCCGCAAATTAACAATTTTTAATGTTTCTAATAGTTTTGTTAGAAAATTTATAAAATTATTTTTGTAAAACCCTGTATGATTTATATACATAGTCCTTAGAAAGAAGAAATGACGATTGTGTCTAATTTGTACCTTTTTTTAATTCAGATTTTTTTTGTTATAATTTCAAAAACTTTCAGTGAATACAGTAAGAATACAGCAATTAAGAATGTGACATTACAAATATTTCAATATAATTAATATTACATAGTCATAGTCTATGTTGACCCTTTTGACTCTTTTTTAATTTAAATTCTTCCTGAGTAAGTGCCATCTACAGGTAGTAAATGGAAAACTGGATAGTGTTTTAGAAACGCCCTGTCGAATAAACATTAGGTAATTCTAAAATAATAAAATTCGTATAAGTTTGTATAAAATTCCATCATAAGTCTATAAGGACTGTTAAATCTAACGACTTAACTCAACGTAGGTTTTAATGTAAATGTCCATCTCTATACACAAATTGATAATTATAAAGAGGGTATATTTTAATCGTTTAATA
Organism: Othius punctulatus; assembly: GCA_951805005.1. Classification (NCBI taxonomy): domain Eukaryota; kingdom Metazoa; phylum Arthropoda; class Insecta; order Coleoptera; family Staphylinidae; genus Othius; species Othius punctulatus. The sequence continues at coordinate 42,476,767 of OX638141.1, read as the reverse complement.
ACATAAATGCTGAAACGTGGTATTGTTATTTAGGTTGAATTATATTAGTGTGATGCGTCTTGGAAGGATAAATTTGTAGGCCAGCACGATGTCTAATTATACCAAAGATTAAAGTTAACAAGTCTAATAACAATAATATTATACAGCAGCAATGGACTAATCTCGGTTGTGCTCCTCTGCAAAGCCAGCAGCGCTAATTTGAAAAGTTACCACCAGGAAACATCTCTCTAATGGGTTCAAATGCATAAATATTGTCCGACTAATTAAGTTTGTTCGATAATAATCGGATCCGTTGGGTGTCAGCTAACACCAACTTTTAATGTCCAAATATATCATCATTACACTGTAACGAGATGTAATTCCCGTCGGAAGTTAATATTAATGAACGTTAAATAGGCAAACTCCTATAACGTATTAGTGCGTCGTAAAGAAAATACGTCGTTGTACTTGAGTAGATCATGTATTTCACAAAGTGCAATTACTGGAGTGTCAATTTTATTCTAGTTATTTCAATTAAGGCCTATATGGACATTGAATTGTTTAAAATGTAGATAATTGCAGGTAATCAAATTGTTGGTGCGCTGAAACGTCAAAGGTCGATAACGCTTTTTAGGATGAAACTGAATTCCAAATTATAATTGATATTAAATTTTGTTTAAATGAAACTGTATATTTTGTTTTGTTCTAAAATAACTGCTTCTAATAAAATTGCCGATGCTGGAAGTTGGATAATCAAATATTATAAAATTTCTTTTGAAGTTATTAATTTTCCATTCTATAAAAGTAATATGTTCTTTAAGTTAAAATTACAACAAAAAGTTTATGATTAGTATTGGTACGGCTACAACTCGTAAATTGCTAATGTACGATAAAGACAGATATCGTTCAATTGAGTTTTGGGGATGCCATTAACCATTGCGTATTGATTTTTGCTATGCACATGACAGTTTAGTTTCTAACCGAATAAATCAGGCACAAAATAGTCTCTTTAGTAGAGATTATGTTCAAAACTAGAATTGGTACAATAAATTTCGAAATACAGTTCACTAGCATTGATTTCCACGATCATAATTGTTTTCAGATTTTTATTGCGTCGAGTTAACTTTGCAGGGATTATATATTTACTTTTGTAAAATACCCATTAATTTGTCGTAGATTTTTTTACATCAATAATTATATTTGAAGTTTGCTTCGCTTACTCGAGTAGCATAGATATTTGAAATATTTATTACTAACACAATAACTGAAAGATATATGCACAGTTTATACAGTTGTAACGTATACTTCAGTTAACATACTCATTAATATTTATGCAATTTCGAGTAGTATTGTTATGCAGCTCGTTCAAATTTGCCAATGTTTACAATGAATTTGAATGCATTTTGCTGCGTCCAGAAATCTGGTTATCTGTACATTTTTAAATTTCACTGTTGGCGAGCTTAATTCTTCTCAGCTTCACTTTGGTAGCTGTTAATCATGGTTCCCCGTCACTTATCACGGTCGATTTTAATTTGAATGGGGAAAAATCCGCCACAAAGTGGCTTGATATCGATAAATCCGCTAGCCACCACCCAGAGCTTGATGAATATGCAACGGGGTCGTGTTTAGGCTCCGTAAGCTGCGATTAAGTATTCCGCTCTTTCACGGAAGTTCCGCTGGGATTATTCCCGAGGGGATTTGTTTGGGTGTGTGCGAGCATTTCTAGAAAGCAATGATAGCCAAATAAGTTAATATCATGATATCAAAGCACAATTATTTTATTGCTGGTGTCGGTAATTGGATAAAGCAACAGAAACAGGTAGTGATTTAACAACCCAATAATATTACTAATAATAATATTAGCAATAATAATGTTACCAATAATAATACTACCAATAATAATATTTATGAAGGAACAGTTACGCAATTATCAATATGTTATCTGTAAAAGTTTAGTTTAGTAAGTCAACTTTAGTTTAGGTTTTGTTAGGTTAGGTTGTATATCATATACTTGAGTAAGTAATTGTGATTTAGACAAACTTTTTCGTTTGTTTAGAAAAACGTTTTCGCCAGTAATCCGTCTGAATATGTACCTACACATAAGCAGATTAAAAACTAAATGACCAATGCTTTTCGATTCTCTTTGAGGGTATTTCAAAGCGTTAGCTTAGGTTAGGTTAGATGATAATTAGTTTAGATTAGACGTTACGTAACTCTTACCAAACTTATCATTAAACCTAGATAATGCAATACTCTCAGGAAGAATCTATAGCAATATTAATAGCAAAAAACACCAGCATTAGGATATTTTTCGATATAAAAATAAATATCGGATTGATGAGGCTGATTCGTGATGAAACTCGATGTTAATATATAAATAAAACACAATTGGTGTAAGTTTCATTTTTGTGAAACTCACACCAATTGTGTTTTATTTATATATAAAAATAAATGCATTATTTCAAAGCGTTAAGTTAGGTTAGGTTAGATTAGGTTAGGTGAGGCTTAGGTTAGGTTCGACATTAGGTAACTATTACCAAACTTATCATTAAACCTAGATAATGCATTACTTTCAGGAAGAATCTGCAGCTATATTAGAAACAAAAAACTCCAGCATTATGAAATTTTTCGAAACAAAAATAATTCCAGTAGCAGTCAGATTTATCATAAGAAGTATACAAGACTCTAGAATATGCTTATATAAACTTATAACTTATAAACTTATTAAAAAATATATAATTTCTGAATTCTAATGGAAAATGACCAAATCACATTTAAATATAAAGATTATTTTACAAATTAAGTTTAAAAATTTTAGAAATATGAAAAAAAAAACTACAAATATAGTACTTTTAAATAAGAACATTTTGTTTAATTGCCTTGGGCAATACAAAATTTTTGATCACATCAATACTAATAAATAACTGCAATGATTAGCCACAGCCCAGAAATTACTTGGATAACTACAAGACTTGATTATTACGAGACTTCTTAGACTTGTAAAATTTTTACTATATTTCTAAGACTTCGATTATCTATTAATTTCATGGTTCATTGTTTTTTTTTAAATATATTTTGAGAAGTTTTGTTAAAAACATACCTTACTTTCAATCTATAAATTCTGAATTTCAATGGAAATATAACAAATCCTACTTAAATATAAAAATTATCTTACACATTATGTTTTAAGATTTCAGAAATATGAGAAAAAAAATTAATTCTGCTTCAAGATTTTTGCAATACGAAAATTTCGTTTCGCAAATCTTGAGTCATATAAAATATTTAATAACATCGATGCTAATAAATAATTGCAATTACTTCTCACATTTAAGTTAATCTGGTCCTGATTAGGAGATCAATATTCGAGTATTAATTTAGTTGTTTCGTGGTTCATTTGTTTTATTTTTTCATGATGAAAAGTTTTATTTAAAACATATATGTTCGATTAATAAATTTTGAATTTCAATGAAAATTAACAAATCACACTTACATATAAAAATAATTTTACAAATGTTTCAAGATTTCAGAAATTTGACAGCATTCTACTTCGAAATTTATTAAATTTTAAAATTTCGTTTACTAGCCATGTAGATCTCCGTTCTGAAAAGATCGTAAAATATTTTCTGCACATCGATACTAATAAATATCTGCAATGATTACTCACATCCAAGTTATTCTGGTTATGACTAGAGGACTATTAATTTAGTACTTTCATGGGTATTTGGTTTCTTTTTAAATTTATTTTGAGGTTAAAAGGTGAAGTTTTGAAGTTTTGTTAAAAACATATACTTACTTTCCAATTCTAATTTCTGAATTCCAATGTATTAATGAATTTCACAGAAATATAAAAATCATTTTGCAAATTATGTCTCAAATATTCAAAAATATGATAATACTTCAAGATATATTTAATATGAAAAAATAGTTTAGCTAACCTGCAGATCACATGTAATATAAAATATTTGATGACATCGATACTGGGTAATAAATACCATTGCAACGTATACCCTAGTTAATTTGGTTTTGACTGTACCACCAATAATTTAACAAAATCAGAGTTTTGGGCCCACTTTTCTTAATTTACTTTTATAAATGTTTTTTGTATGAAATTTATTTTATGAATTTCGTGGTTAATTTGTTTATTTTATGACAATTTTGTATGTCATTTATAAATTATGTTTTATATAAAAAATTATATAATCATTTATATATGTATAATTAAATCTTAATTCTAATTTTTGATGGAACATGAAATTTTTCCGACAAACTTTTGTTCTCATAATAAATTCTAAATTCTAATGCAAAGTGATAAATTATTTTACAAACCATGATTAACAGGAAATAGAACAAAAAAATACTGTAGGAATTTTTTATTGAAAAATTACATTCAAGACTTCCTTAAAAAAAAAGCTAATCCTGATTTTAATATAAAATTGGTGTATTTAGTAACGTAATTTGGATAGAATTATATGTTTCGATACTTTCTACGGAATCAACCATAATTGACATCTTGTCAAATATTGGCAACTCTATTAAAAAAAAAAAAAAACTATTTCAATATACTTTTCAAATCTTGCACAAAACGTCGGAATTGGCTGGCGTTTTGCCAATTTTAGCGCCAATATTCAAATCAGTTTTTCCAATTTTACAAAAGAGTGCTTAAAAGTTGCAGATCACTGATTTAACAGTTTTTCCAATTTTACAAAGGAGGGCTTAAAAGTTGCCGATCACTGATTTAACGCAACATTAAGATACGTTCCTTCGTAAAATAGAGAGATGTACTAAGTATTTGAAAACTGAGGGAAATTGAGATACTTTACATTGAGAATTTGTAAGAATTATGCGATTCGTTATATTGAGATGATATTTGTACCCATTCTTGTTTTGGGGTAAAAAATAGTACACCCTTCTTTAAAACCCTTTATAATATTCAATGATTTTCTTACTTAATTATCCAATAAATAAAATATTTAAGTTTAAAAAAATATTTTTATAATATAATTTTATAATTCTACCGTAACTATTAGCTTACTAAATATACTCTAATATTTTTTACATACTTGTGTGTAAAATAACTATCCAATCATGTGATAGGAAACAAGGGGAAACATAATTCAATCGAGAAATTGTATGTACTCATAAAAACATTGCCATGCATATTTTTTAAGAATATTATTAAATACCGGTCTGGTATTTATGGTCAATAATCACATAAATGTATTGTTTAGTGGCTATTAAAATACCAATACCAAATACCAAATTAACAAATTTGCTGCCAATTTTTGTTTGTTAATTTTATCTTTATTTATTTTTATATTTTTAATTATTTTATTTAACGTTTACCTATTTATGCTGCTATTACTAAATACGTCGCCAAGGAGCGATCCACCACACTTGGAAATTTTGGCTTTATGAATTTCGCTTCATCCATATCGGGTTCTTTAACGTACCGTTATTCTTAACAGTACACGAGATCGACTGCTTCTTTTCCCCTCCAAAGGAAGGGCACTTTGATATTAGAGAAGTTTAATCGCTCAAAAATTCTCAGGCCGACGGGTTTCGAACCTGCGATCCTTGACACGAGAGGCAAGTGCGCTAATCTATATTAACTGCCAAATGACATGAAGTTCACTACATATCGTATGGTAAAAATGTTCTGAGAATGAACCTGATGTGAGGTAAAAATAATTAATTCTCATAGTCCATCTAATCCTACAATTACATTAGGCAAACTTCCTTGAAATCATTAAACTTATACGACAATCTAGAAACTCCCATTGCTATATATTAAAATGCCCCCTAAATAATTAACACGCAAAGAGTTTCGCCGAGTTAGCTGAGTGCACTCGTTGAATTGCATGAGGAGACGTTCGAAACTTTGTCCAGGCGATTACGAATCTATATACTTACAGCTTGGTTTTCTTTCCAAGCATCTAGCGGTCAATGCCATTTGCTGAGAGCTTCTCATCATACATTCTACCGATTTAATTTCCCACGTCATGTTGAGGAGCAGTAATAAAATGTTTGATTGAATGCATATATGTATTACTTTATTATTATTTTTTCAGTTAGTGTGAGCGCATTGCCATCTAGGGGCATTAACGCTATGATCATTTTGTTAGAGCTTGCGATATGATCATATTCAGAGAGAATTGCAATAACTATAACGATAGTACTAAATTGCGATTGAATCGAACACTGTGCAGTAAATATTCAATATACAATGCAAAGAAATGCAAATACAACATAGAGAGCATCTCTGCAATATTATTCTAATAAATCTCTGGATGGAATTTTTTGAAATTCCATCATCTAACCGATTGGACACGATATATTTATATCTGAAATTGTGCAGAATCACATCGGATCAGAATCGAACCAACCCACTCGAGACTATGCAGAAAATTTAATCTAAATATGATATTTGCGTTTTTCAACTTCATCTTATTTATTGAATACTTCTATTATCTCCATACTGGCATACTGGACCTTAAACCCTTGTCACTCTATATTATATATTGCCATTAAAAAAAACTTAAATATGTAATTTAATTTATATTTATAATAGTATTAAATAAATCGTATACTAGACGTGTAAATGTCTAAAGAAACAGAAGACATTATATCTTACGTACAAAACTAATTACAAAATTTAAAAATGTACTTGTGAATATCTATACGTATTTCTATTTTACCATGCTGCTTATGCCATGCTTAAGTGAGAGCAGGCTTTTTTTTTAACTTGTACTTATTATTAATTATTTGTGATCAGCTGTAACTCATGCTGTAATGACAGGTTTTAGACATAATAGTTTCAAATTGTATAATTAACATTAAATTCTGTGTGAATATTTTCGTATCCATAATACTTAATAATCGATAACAGAAGGTAAGTAGAAACAATAATGCAAGACCCTAATTTTTCAATGAAATTACCAAAGTCAATAATATGTTTCATCTGAAAGAAATCATTGACAATATACGAAAATACCAGGAAATACAAAGACAGCATAGATACCATCTTTGCAATATTATTCTAATAAATCCCTGGATGAAATTTCCAGAAATTCCATCACAGCACCGATTTGGCACGATAAATTTATTTATGAAATGGTGCGGAATCGCATAAAGACGATTCAACAAGGCGCGCGATTTATCCTCTCGTATTGCAAAGAAAATAATATCGAAACATTGGGTTCAAGAAAATCAACACAGAACTCTCACTTCCGCTGTTTAAACATTATTAAACTGCGCGATGAAGAGTCAATCCAACTTGCTACTCAATAAATATTAATTTTGATCTGTTTCCTGGCCCAGATAATTTAAGAAATTTGCCATCTTGGGTGTAATACGGAGCAAAATCTGCGTTGCATGTTTACGTGCTTGGTTTAAGTGCGGATTATCCTTAGTAAATCACCCTCCGTGTTGCCCGTTGCACGATAAATTTCAGAATCCATCATTCATGTTCCTACTGTCATTTCGGTAGTATCGAAAGATTTATCGGTTCATGTACTGAACCGATGAATTGCTGGGCGTGAACAGGCTTTTCCGTGACATTTTATGACACCTCTTTAATTAGAAGCAACGCTTCGAATTTTAACTTTAAAACTGTGAACTCAAACTTTTCAGAAAAAATAAAGTGTTATCTGCTGCAGCAATTTGCCAATAATATGAAAAAAGTTTATATTCATGATTCATTGCATTATAAAATTAAATAATAAAGTATATTTATTGACAGAACAGCTACATAATATACAAAAGGTAAATATATACATGACTACAAACAACACAACAAAACAACAAAAAGAACAATGCAAAAGCAACGACACATATAGTAAATACAGTTTTCATATTACAATATTTTACCAATTGCTAAAAACAGATCAATTTGAACAACGTATTCCCTGAGCTTTATACTGATGAATATTGGTCCCGGTTTCTCCTATACCCGTCGACATAAAAATGGGACTTTTTCTTGTCTCATGGCTATGAACATCGTATTATGTATATATATATATATATATATATATATATATATATATATATATATATATATATATATATATATATATATATATATATTATAGAGAGCTTAGAGAAATGGCCGAAAGTGTAAAAGTGACATACGAAGTCGGTGAATCTAATTCGGAAAATGCAAAACTAGAACAGTTTCTGGTGTGATCTGTGAACGTTGTGAACTTAAATTTCATCCATCATGCCTTAAGGACCATCAAAAATCTTCACGATGCCCTACAGGAAAGATTTTACCAGCTGACTCTGACGTAGAAGAAAGTCAATTGAATATGGACAGTTCAAAGTCTCACTTTCCGGTAAGTGACAGATTAACTTTTATAATGCAAGAGAATTTGCTCTTACGCAAACTTGTGAAGCAGATGGAAGAGAAAAATATCGTAATGCAGGAAAGTATTACCTATCTGAAAGAAAAATTAGCCTCGCAACAGGCCGGAGTTGGTCCATCACAAAGAATAGCTAACAATTCACCAGCCTCAGCTAACACCTAAGCTGCATGTGTTAAAAATACGTCTAATAGTACACTAACTATTTCCACCGCTGCTATTACAGCACATAATACACAAACTAAAACTGGTACACCCACACCAAAGTATAAACAACGCAATGTGAGAAATGGTACCAACTCTCCGCCAATCAATCCCAAAGTTAAAGAAAATCTGCAACCAAAGGTACAGATAGTCCATAATAAATCGGCTGCAGACGGTGAACATCCCAATGCCGAGAAAGATCAAGGTGAAGATATTATATATCCAAAAAACCAGCGGAGATCGCAGAGGACTAAGATTGTATCGGGTACGGCGGTTAATTCAAACCTGAAAGCTGCTACCAAATACTTACATGTCCATGTTTGTAACTTACATCCTTCTACCATGGAGGAAGATATACGCCGCTTCATGGAGGACAAGGGCATGTGTAATTCTGCACTTGAGAAACTGCAATCAAATCGCCCTGATGTTTACTGTTTTTTTAAGATTTCTGTCTTAGAAGATCATGCAGATTTGGTTAGAGATCCCGAAACCTGGCCGCTGAATGTACGAATCAATCGGTTTTTTCACCATCTCATAAAACAGAAGATAGCAAGTTAACGTCTACCAAGCAACGATTACATTTAAATTTGAATTACTTTTTTGTAAATGCTCAGTCTATTAGGAATAAGTTTAATGAAATTGATCACCTGATACAATTGCATTCATTGGATGTACTTTGCATTGCTGAACATTGGCTGAATGAACAGGAATGCAGCAGTCTTGTGATTGACGAACGCGTGGCAGTTTCCCACTTTTCACGTAAAGTACTCTTACATGGTGGTGTTTTAATTCTATTAAAGAAAGGTATAAAGTATACAAGTCTGCTTAATATCAACAATCAATCGGTTGAGAAGCACTGCGAAGTATCTGCTGTACACCTAACTGATTTTAATTGTATTATTCTAGTTGTTTACCGCACACCAGACGGTGATTTTAATGTGTTTTGTAATGCCCTGCAAACTGTTTTAAACAATTTATATGTTACAAGTACTAAGGTGATAATTGAGGGCGATTTCAACGTTAAGTTTAATCGTCCTGATCTCAAAGTGAATTCACTATGTGATATATATATATATATATATATATATATATATATATATATAAATATATATATATGTATATATATATATATATATATATATATATATATATATATATATATATATATATATATACATATATATAAAATAATGTAGTTGTAAGTTCAATGTGGGCGAGAAGTAACGTATTTGTTTCTTATGCTGGTCTTATTTTATATACAAGTTCATGGATTCCCAAACTTCTTGATAAAGGGACCACAGAGAAATTTTGTAAATTCTAGGCGGGCCTAACTAACTTTTATCTGTATCTAGATCTAGTACCTGTATTATGAATAAGTACGTGTATATCAAAACCAAGATTCCTATTGTTTTTCCAATCTCTTCTAAAGTTTACTCACATTTTCTGAAAGTTTCTATCAATTGTAATATTGCAGAAAACGCATGCAAACTGTAGAAAATGCAAAATTTGAAATAATTTTGTAAAAATGATGATAAAAGTGAGAATAAAGGTAATGAGAAATTGAAGAAATTTAATAACATATAATTTTAAAATATACAATTACATATACAAGTTACACCAAATTTTACGAAGATTTCAGAAATTGTTACAAAATATTATTGATATTTTAGAAGTCTCTATTTTAGAAGATTTAGTTTAAAAGTTCATAATTTCGATCAATACATTTAGAAATTTGAAAAAATTGTAGTACCTACGACGAAAACAGACAATTTTAGAAATGTATTCAAATTGGAGAAAATTTACAAACATTGGAACAAAAAAATTGGAAATATTGTAAAAAATATTTAAAAAAATAGCAGAAAATGTGTGCGAATTGCGGAAAAGATAGTTGCACCATAAGTTGCAATCAAAAGAATACATAGAAAATCTTATACCATTACAGAAATGTTAATCAAAATGCCGAAACATTCTTTTTCCCATATGAAACTTGTATATGGTATTATCATATCCCAACTTGGAATGCTAGAACTTAATAGTAGAAACTGTAGAAAAATTGTAGAAAAGTTATTGAAAATGTCATCAAGTAAAGATAATTTTCGGGAAATTTGATAAATTTCTTATACTTCCAATACTTTATAAAAGTGCAAAGCAAAACAAAAAATTGCATGTAATCAAATTGCAAAAAATTTAACAAATTACAAAAAAAATATTGGAAATATAAAATAATAATATAAATATAACAAAATTGCTAAAAATTTGTGCGAATTGCAAAAAAAATACTAAAACCGACGAAGAAAATGCAGTAAATGGAACTTTCGTAGTCTAATTCTTTCGATATTTGATTGTGTTTTCTAAAAAAATCCATAAAACTTTGTAGCAACTTGTAAATTTTGTGTTAGTTGCATTTTTTTAACATTATGATTAAATTTGCCAGTAAAACTGATAGATTTACTGGCATGTTTCAAAATTTCTATAAACATTTCTATATTCTTCCGTATTATTTTAATTGTACAAAAGGCAAAAAAAATTTATTTATTTATACAATTTATAAAAGTACTATTTGGGGTGAGATATTCGTAAATTTTAGAATTTGAAATTTTCTCGTGCAGAAACATTAATAATTACATAATTTGCTAGAGCAAACTTTTGGGATTATAATAATTAGTGAATTGACTTGCAAATCCTGAAAACAGTTTTCAAAAATTTTTACCAGGAAATAAATTTCGCGTCGTCATTTAAATTGACAATGGAGATCCTATGCTGGGTCAAGACACGAACCCAAACACCTAAAACGGCTGATAAGTCAAAAACTAATCACATCAGTTATATTTGTAATTTTTTTGACTAACTTGAAACAAAATTAACAACAATTTCATACTTTTCTTAGTACTTACACATTAGAAGATTATAAAATTTAAAAAGAAATCTAAATAATCGGGTGTAATCAAAATACGTTCGCAGTAATGTATACATTACTTGACAGCATAACATTCGAATGTCAGATGCATTTTTTGTCATGTACAGTCATGCTCACATAAATCTAGTACAAACAATTTGACATTGCCATATAAAATTGCTAGTGTAATCTAATTTCTTGTACTAGATTTATGTGAGCATGATTGTACGTGCACGTTACTGCTTTTTTTTTATACGCAATACACGTGAATGTTTGGAGAACCATAAAAAATGCCAACACCAGAATATAGCCTATCTCTATTTTTTTTATGAAGTGAGATAATCAATGATATCAAAATATTAAATAATAATTATTTAAATCATTAAGTCAAATAATGTGCATTTCGTTTTTTTTTGTTTTGAATTCAACTTTCGTAGTTTTACAAATTTTACAAATTTGCTAAATATAGAAATGAACCATTCCAAAATGTTAAAATTTGGGTATACGTACTTACTTGCACTTTCTCCGCCAATTTATACTGAAGTCATTTAAGTACTTTTAAAATATTTTGAATAAATTAGATAGTTTGAATCGGTGGTTAATACTTGGTGAAATATTTTTAAATCAGTATAAATAAAGCACTTGGTTAAGTTTCACTTAATTTTTTTTTTTTTAATAGAAAAACTACAATTCTTTCGGTCAAACTATCATTATCAAGAGACAGATAAGACTCAAAAGCCTTATCTTATAATCAGTCTTATTTGTCTGTGCTAATGCTATGTCTTGCTAATAACTATAACTATAGCTATAACTTGCCATAACTAGTATTACTTAGCATACTTAGTATACTTGCTAAGTAATTATAAGACTATACAAAATGCAAAAATTTGAAATACATTTGTATTCTAGATGCTGTAGATATGTAATCTGAAGTCAGACATGCAATAATTCAAATTTTGCACAATTTTATGAGAATTTCAGTATATAGTCAATTATTAATGGACTTCTAACACATAAAAAAAAAATTAAATGATATCTGTTGTTGCCCAGTCAATTTAGACTGTGATGCAATCAAGAGAGCTATAATATTATAGGGCATTATAAAAAGATAATGCCCGGAAGACGACGTTGACGAAATTGTGTAGGATTAGTTTTTATTTATAATGATTACGATTGTAGTTAGGAGTAATAGTATCAGCATTGGCGTTGTTGAGCTAACGACAACTAATTTTATTTCAAATTTAAATGCAATCTTAGGAGGGACCAAGATCATTAATATAATGACTCATATTAGGGGTATTTATTGTGCTCCTGGAAAACGCACTCTATATTGATCTAAATTTTAATTTACCATTATTTTTGAGCTCCTGCTATTGCAAGCTTCATATAAATGAATAATTGGAGAAATTTGTACAAAAACTCAGATAACTTAGTTTTATATATCGAAAGTTTTTCAGTGGAATCCTTTCAACGTTCTTCTTGCGGCTTCTTCTATGCCTAGAATTCTTTTATCGACCCCATAACTAACGCTGGCTGCGCAGTTAAAAGTAACGACGTGGAGTTTTTAGAATTTTGAAAGACCCTACTAATATCTGCCATCATTAAGCGGGATGGGACGCAACGGTATTAGTTTTTTTTTTGTGTTGGAGATACCTTACAGAACCGATGTAGAAGTCTGCAAGGAATAATGAGCCAGACTGCCGACCCTAGATAATCGCCGATGGGACCTCCAACAAAAAGGTCACAAACCCCCGGCTTTTCCTAAAGCGTGCCATAAAGCACGGCAGATAATTAAATAAGTGGCGCGCACTGAAATCCTGTGTTAAACAAGCTATTATTGATGAATCTGGGTTAGATAATAATGAATTGGGCGCACAAAAATGATTCATAGCGGTACAGCTTGACATCATAACTGATGATATCGTTAGTTTAAATTAACCCAAATGTCTACGCTATTAGGACATTCACCTATAAAATTAGTTTGAGTAGCTGAGAGTAGTTCAATACTAATGTTCTGTAGTTTATCATATTTTGAAGTAAAATATAGTTGGAAATTGTATAGTAATAGTTTAATATTATTTGCGACCCGAAGTTAGGCACTAAAGAAATTCACGAGTAGGCAGTATAAGAAGCTGATAAAAGCAGTAAAAAGGGCAAAGATGTATTAAAACAGGCAAAAATAGTAACCGATGCTGGAAAGGCATGTTCAACGACCACTAATTGCATTTTAATTGCCAATACACATAATAATAAACACCCAACTCAGATTGAGACTTTATTGATGACCTGTCCAAATCCCCATCTCAGTACAAACTGTCGCAAGTAAAAATTCAGTGAACTATATAATTTACTGGACGTACATTAAAAACTGTGATAATAGGCATAAGAGGCATTTAATGCAAAAATAGGTGAAGACATTGAAAATAAGCACTTTAAGACATTTTGTGGCAGTTCTGGGCTCTAAATATCATACGGCAAAATGTGATAATAGGCATGAGTGGCATTGAATGCAGAAATAGGCAACGACTTTACAAATAGGCACATTAAGGCATTTTGAGGTAGTTTTGGGCTATAAATATCATACGGCAAAAATGTGATCTTCGGCATAACAGGCATTTATTACAAAATTAGGCAACAACATTAAAAATAGGCACTTTAAGGCATTTTGTGGCAGTACTGGGCTCTAAATATCATACGGATATATGAGAAGAACATGAATACAAGAAATATATGAGAAATACGTACATTCAGGTAACTGAAAAATAAGTGTCGTAGGTTTAAATTACATTGGCTCTGGTAACTTATAAAGTATATTAATATCTGAAGTTGAACATAGTATATGGCACGGCGAGTAAAAGTTTCGAGTTGTAAACTTCTAGTATTGATTATAAGTGATTGAACTAACCAAAGCGATATACCGAACTTAAATAGCTAATTCCAATAACATATTTGAAATTGTATTAAAAGCGTGAATTGATAAATACGCATGCAATATATTGATCCCATAAAATATTATTCTGCAAAATTTATATTATGTATTCTGTTACTGTTGCGTTTGAACTTTTCTCGTGGCAGGGGGAATGGCGTACTCTATATTTCCCTAATCGGCTTAAGGTCGCTGTGCTAATAGGTTACCAGATTACCAACAATGCAGCTATAATCCGCTCACTGTTATTGGAACTGGTAAAAGCTTATCGCATTTTCAACATATTAATAATACAGGTTAGATCCCAATTTTTGATTTCACTAATTTTGGATCACCAAAAGTGCACCGACATAATAATGTAATTAATATTTGTCATGCAAACTGCATTACAATTGAAGACCTACCTGTACTACTAATTATCACAATATGATACCGTAATATTAAATATTCAACATATAAGAGTATATTTTTAATCGATGTTACACATTAACCAGATCTTATTATACAGATCATCATTATAGATATGAATTCTCAAATTCAAGGTCGGCCAAAATGTTACATAGAATAATAATTTTTACAGTGTACTAGTAACAAACTAGTAACAAATGTGTCATTGATGTCAACATGTGTTTTGAGACCTATTAGTTTTTAATAATTTGAGTTGGTTTAATAACAAGAAGTAGGTACCGTTTCAATTTTTGTGAAAGTGAAAAAGAAACAAAAACGTTTTAAATTCATTCAAAATTGGACAATTCGCAATCAGATTCGGACTCAGATTGTCCTAACGATATAATTATTGGAGAAATGTTTACGGTAGATGTATTTCCCATATATTTCGTCCCATCATCTTTGATGAGTTTTTGGAAATGATGGATACTATTTCACCACATTTCTGGTGTAAATTTTTAAACGGCTTTTTTCTATAAATGAATAACATTAGCTCTTGAAGAAGTTTGGGCATGAACATGTTTATTGTAATATTATTTGGCAAACCCCCATACTAGTTCAATTGCATTATTCTGGCAATAGCATGGGGGCAGCCTGAGAACCTGATGTTCAAAACTGTACAAAATATCTTCAATTAAATGTTTTCTGGGCCTAAGATAGGTTTAATCTGGTTCCATAGTTTTTTTTAGTTGATGTTTGATTGAAATTGATATTCTCTCTTGGAGCCACTCTTCCATTTCCCCTTTCCGTGAATTTGAATTGAGAGGTCTTTCAGCGCGCATAGCATGGTAGGGGGCATTGTCCATTATAACATCTACTTGGACATTAATATTATTTTACCCCTTCAGATCTGGCGTATATGTACATGTACATTTGCGAAATATATTTTTATTTTGAATTTAGTATTATTATTGATACTTAGTACCATTAGTACATGCTTATGTACACATTGTATTCATAAGAAAAAATGCCTGGTCTGGCCATCTAGTTAAAATATGTGAAATTATTGTTCATATTGTACGATATGTCTAACCTCACATAGTCCGGTCTGGTAAGTCTCATGTTTATTTCAATATGTAAATTAATTGAACAGTTTTAAAAAAGTAAAAAAAATGAAGTTATTTCAAAACATTGAAAAATGTAATAAATAAATAATACATACCTAAATATTATTAGTTTTTCGTATATGACTTGCTAAAGCTATGTACATGAGTATGTACAGATTGTCCCACTTCCCACTTCCCACTTTAGATGAAGAATTTGATTTAGAGCAATATAATATAAGACTAGGTCCTGATGTGACTAACAGAGCAGAAATGGAAGGAATTAATAAAAGTATCGAAGTACAACATGATAGTAATAATGAAGAAGGTAGTTCGGATGAAGAAAACTTAGACCAACACCTCTCAGAACTTCGAAAAATAAGCCAAGTAAATTGGAAGAAATGTTAGTTTACACCACCTAACATAATAGAATTCGAACCACCAGTTCCAAGTAAACATGATATTACAAAACCTGTATGTCCTCTAGAGTACTTTCTGAAATACATACCCAATAATGAGTTCGATAAAATGGCATATTTTACCAATCTATATACTGTTCAACAATGAAAAACATTCAGAAATACATCTGCATCTGAAATGAAAAAAAATGTTTGCCTTACATATAGTTATTGTATGCCTGAAGAAATTCCCAAGGATAAGGATTTATTTGGAACGGGTTCTTAGGATTGGCTGCTTCTTGAAAACATATCTAGGGATAGATTTTTTCAGTTAAGAAGTTGCTTACACTTAGAAAATAACCTGGATAAACCAAAAAATTGCACCGACAAGCTTTACAAAGTCCGACCAATTTTAGAGTTCACAAGAAAGAGATGTCTAGAATTGGAATTGGAAGAGAATATATTTATAGACGAGCATATTTTTCCTTTCACTGGAAAATTAGGTATAAAGCATTACATAAAAGGTAAACCCAGCCCATGGGGGGGGGGGGGGGGGGGGGGGTGGGGGGCAAAAGTCTATGTTCTTTGCGGTAAGAGTGGGCAAGCATACGATTTTATTTTCTATCAAGGGAAAACAACAAATTTAAATGAACAACATTTAAAAATATACGGCCCAGGGAGTAGTGTAATATTTATTACATCTTTCCGATAGAATAAAAAATCATAAATTGTACTATGACAACTTTTTTTCATCTTACCAACTATTGAAAACACTGAAAGAAAAAGATATATATGCTGCGGGAACTATCAGAGTAAATAGATTTTTCAAGCCTGCGTTACTGCAAGATAAAGAAATGAATTTAAAAAAAGTGAGGTTCTGTAGATGAGGTTGTCAGTGAAGATGGCATAGTTGCTGTAAAATGGCTTGACAATAAAACAGTATGTCTTACATCAAATGTTGTCGGTAAAGGTGAGGAAGACCTTGTAAAAAGATGGGACAAGAAAGAGGGAACATATATAGAGGTAAAGAGACCCGAAATATTTAAGCTTTATAACCATAGTATGGAAGGAGTAGACCTTTTCGACCAGCTGATTAGAACATATAGGATTGTCATTCGTTCAAAAAAATGGACACTGCGTATTATAATGCACATGATGGATTTTGCGTTGGTAAACAGTTGGATTGAATACAAAAAAGAATGTGAAAAGTGTAATATACCGAAAAAAGAGATTATGGATTTACTGGCCTTCCGAATGCGCGTTGCTGATGGTTTGATAAGTGTAGTAAACCTTTTCACAAAAAATAAATGTGGTCGACCTTCTTCTTCTCCTACCCCTTCACCAACTGTAGCACGTTAGCGTGGAGAAAATCGTCCATTACAAGAAATCCAAAACGATAGAACTGATCATATGCTTTAGTTTGACGACAATAAAGAAGCTACTCGTTGCAAGTTTCCAGGATGTAAATGGCGAACGCATGTTTTATGTGATAAGTGCAAGATACATTTATGCTTGATATGAGAGAGGAACTGCTTCACCAAATTTCATTGACAATGAAAATTAGTCTAGTTATGTTTTGTACGATTTGTACATGTACATGTACATAATTATTTCTGAATAAATAAAAACAAAAAAATAAACAAATACTTTTTTTACTTTATAAAGGTGTATTATTACTAATAGTAGGTAGTAGTAGTAGGATGTATTAAAGTTTAAAAAAATTGTTTTCACTATTTAATAAAATTCAGGTTTGAAGGGGTTAAAGCAGAGACTAGTTCCTCTTCAATCCACTTTTTGAATAATTCTCCAGACATGTTTTTGTGGTAATCACGATGTTTAATTTTATTGTCTAAAAGAAAACTGCATCCCTCTAAAAATCCGGAAGCACATCCCGCATGAAGAACAGTAAAACGTTTCCCTTCTGCTCTGATTCTGGATGGATTCTCTTTTAAATCAGAGTCATGAAGCCATTGTCGTACCTGACTACCATTTTGGAAGATCCACGATTCGTCAAAAAAAAAAAGTCGGTGAATTTGACGAATCATAGAGTGGCAAATACTTCCTTAAAAACGAAATTTTGAAAGATTTTATGCGAGTACTTTCGCATAAAACGCGACGGCTATGAACTTTTTTAAATTTGTACGCCATTGATTTTATGATTTCGTGTAACGTTGATCTTCTATATTCTAACTCCAATTTTGCATACTCTAAAAGATCGTCTAATGTAAAGTATTAATTTCTCTCGTGGTACCCATTCATTTTTCTGGAATGTTCTTCCTATATAAAGTGCATATTAGTGTGAATTTGTGTCGTATTTTGTTTTCCATGCAAATTGGGGTTTTGAAGACTCCAGTTGACCACTTTAATGTATTTTTATTATATCAAAAACAAACGTGGACATATCTGCAAGTTACTTATGTTGTAAAAAGGATCTTAGATTAAAATCAGATTTGATATAGATTACCTTAAACACCCTTGCAACTTTTTCGCAAATAAATTTCTTTGATGAGTGGGGCATTTAACGGTACACAGATTCAGGTCCCCTTCAAAACAGCAATAAACATTTAAGAATCCTAACGATGAAGCAAAAGATTTTGCCTATATTTTGAAGAGGCCTTTCCTCTAGAGTATACTAGAAATGAATCAAGAATATGGGCAAACATATGTAATGAAACACGGCATATGAAAGAAACATTAGAACTTATCTTCGATGCATATAAAAACACGGAAGATGAAGACATATACAATATCTGTCTAAAATATAAGGAATCATACTTAAACCATGTTAAAATAGAGAAACAAAACAACATAATTCATAAAATTAATGCATCATCAAACAAATCAAAGGAACTATGGACCACTATTAACCGTGAATCTGGCAGAAGCACGAAAAGATGTACCATCGGTGGATCTCTAAATTGCAGGGACTTCAATGATTTCTTCTGTAGTATTGGCAATAATCTGGTGCAAACAATACAAATCAAACTAACGGAACAGACAGTGCAAAAGGAAAAAAACAAAAGGCATTACCATGTTTTTCAACCCAACCACACCTGCTGAGATTGAAAGTGCTATTGGTAGCATCAAAAGTAAAACATCGAAGGACATCTACTCAATTGGTTCTAAGTTAATAAAGTATGTCGCACATGCAATATCAGAACCTCTAGCAGATATTACGAACTCATCCTTGAGTACTGGAATCTTCCCCCAAAGACTAAGAATAGCTAGAGTAGTACTAATATTAAAACAAGACGGTAGATCCGAAAGATGCAACTACAGACCCATATCAATACTACCAACCTTCTCAAAAATTCTCGAATTGATAATTCTCAAGCAAATAACAAGGTTCTTCGGAGAAAACAAATACATAACAGAGAGTCAATTCGGATTTCAGAGAAACTTAAAAACAACGGATGCAATAATGAATCTTCTAGACAACATCTACCTGGGAATGGAAGACCATAAGTTATGTTTTGCTGAATTTTGTGACTTCAGTAAAGCATTTGACTGCATGTCACATAAAATTCTTCTGGAAAAACTAGACCACTCTGGATTCAAAGGTATTTCGTTGCGGCTTATGACGTCTTACCTAGAAGATAGAGCACAAATTGTTGATTTTAATGGAGAAAAGAGCAATCCAAAATACATACGGCGAGGAGTCCCACAAGGATCTATACTGGGGTCGATACTATTTATCATATACATTAACGACCTGCCGACCAATCTTAAATGCCATACTTTCATGTTCGCAGACGACACAACTTTACTGGTATCAGACAAAAATACTGAAGTAGCACAACAAAAGCTAAGTACAGCCAGTGGCCATGCATCTGAATTGTTCGATGCGAATGAGCTTTGCCTTAATACCGCCAAAACAAATGTACTCATTTTTACCTCCAGTAGGCTGCATCAAGTATCCAAGGATTTCCCAAAATTCCTTGGAATACATTTAGACAGTCGATTGACATGGAAAGCACACGTAGCAAATTTGTGTATGAAATTGGCATCAAGTATCTACGCAATCAGAAGAATGAAGGACATCGTAAACATCCAGGCAGCTATAACCACCTACTATGCTATCTTCTACAGTCGGATGTCTTATGGCATTGAAGCTTGGGGGCTTTCAGCTCATGCATCCCAAGTATTTATTTTGCAAAAAAAAGCTATACGTGCGATAATGGGAGTACCACAGATGACGTCTTGTCGACAACTATTTAAGCAAGAACGTATACTGACGATGGCATCAGTCTATATTCTTCAACATGCCGTACGAACGTGGAAAACTAGGCATAATCTTCCATCTGGGAGTACTGTGCATGAATATGGGACGAGGTCGCAGCATCATCTATTCGTCCCATTAATTAGACTTCACCTTACAGATCCAAGATCGGTGGGGATAAAAATTCTGAATCATCTTCCAGTAGAATGGGAGTACCAGAAAATGCACAGTTTCAAAAAGCAACTTAGCGAACACTTAAAAGAGCATGCTTTCTATACAGTACAGGAAATTTTCCTACATAAAATGTAGTGTTTTCCTAATTTATATTGTCTTGACCTCACATGTAATTCATGTCCAATAAAAGAAGTTCGAAGTTTGAAGTTTGAAGCGATTCGAATCTTCAACTTTCAGTGTGTTTCCTACCAGTTAGCTTTTTTAAGCTTAATTTTTCATTATTATAATTATTACATTTATCATTACTTACTGTTATAATTATTACAATTACTCATCAGTGTCAGAGAATTCATGGCCCTGTTGCTGTTGTTTATTTTTACCAACGACCCTCAAACAGAAAACTAATTTCGCGCAAAAGAAATTTTCGCGGACAAATAAGATGCGAAAGATACAGTCAAATAAGTTAAAGCACGACAAGCTTATTTGTCTGCCTGCGATGCATCCGTCCCTACTGTTTGTTTTCATGTCGAGCATTATTCGTTTTTGTGTGTAAGGCCGCGAGGTGTTCCCAGTCAAACGTTCACTTTGTACGAGCGCTTGTTTGTGTAAAATATTTCTCGGCAAACCATTCTGAATTTTCTATTTTATCATTTCTTTTCTGCGAGTTTCATCAAATCATTTCTCTCGATGTGCTTTATCCCGCGGGCAATTTTGAAATTATTATTTTGATAATACAACTAGGTTATGCTGTGGGCATAACCCAGTGAAGTGAATGTATTTGAATAGGATTGTTTAGGGTTTAAGTGAGTTTATTTTCATAACTAAACTGCTACCCAATTTAACTATACGTAATTCAAAATGATTTATTGTCAAAAACTATTTTTTGCAAAAATGCAAATGTATGCAAAAAAAGTGCAATATTTTGCTATAATATAAATGAAAAATATGCAAAATATACAGAATATGCAACATGTGCTAGAATATGCAATAAATGCCAAAATATGCAAAATAAGTATACGATAATACATTAGTGCCTGAAAATACGTACTTCAATTAATCCACATTTTTAATTGTATCCTAAGATATGCATGGATTATCAAGATAGGTATGCAGTTTGCATAAAATCAGTTTTTTATTTATTATTGCTCAAAGATACTAAATTATTATCCGGGTTAGTAATTATTTTTTAAAATTCTATTTCGAGGACCTACAGTTCTCAAAGCTCGATTTATTTTATTTGACATTGAGGAATCTTCGACGTCCAAACGAGCATATCAAGCGTCGCTGTGAGGATCATAACTTGCGGTACAATACACGACGAGTTCGTGACCTGAAAGCATGCATCAAGCAGGAAGTACGCGCTGAATGATCGCTGGGGAGCTTGTCATTGGAGGAAATGAATTTCATCGCCAAGTAATTACTTACAGCGAGTATAAACGTCTCCATTGGATTAAATCCGTCCCTATTAGATAAGCGGGCACGTTTGGTGCGGATCTATTGTGCACGGCAATTTACACGATTATCGCATTAGCGAAATCGATATCGAAGAATTCTGGCAATATTTAACGCAAAGTATATAGAAACTAAGAAAGGTTGGAAACTATTAGGGCGAACTTTTAAAACTTACTTTAGTATTCACACCGATCACACAAAAGAAGTGTGAACGTTGAAAATCTCTCAGCAATCTTAAGTAACATTGTCCTAGCTATTACATCGGGTAATTTAGAGAAATACATTAAGAACAAATATTTTATTAAGTTAAATTACGTTAAATTATGACATGCAACTTTTATTTTCTCATTTACTTGCGTAATTTTCTCATTTTCTCATCCTAATTTTCTCATATCTCCACATCAACACAAACACCAAGTTTCCCAAAGTAGGGCACTTTATTACCTCATAGACATACCCAGAAGGACATTTGAAACCACCTGCATATTGCGATTTAATAACACTGCTGTACAAATATTTAATCAGTACATAACTATCCGAAACCTTCATCAGTTGACTGAATCACAAGACATAATAAAACTTATGAATAATAATGTATTATGTCTTGTGAGAAAATGTTTCAATCTGAAAATGTACAAGAAAATATACAGGAAATGGCATTGATTGTGTTACATTATTATGTTATATTATTATATAGTTACGATTTTATTTCAAAAATATATTTTACAAAACAAATATTCGTGACAAAATATATTTTGTAGAAATATAATACGAAAATTCTATAAAACTACTTAGAAATTTCTATCATCTTTATAATCTCAGTACATTTCTTAAAACATTCATTCAATAGTATTAATTTGTTTTAATCACAAAAAATTCGTAAATTTGTCATGTCCCAAAACACAGAAAACATGTTAACACATATATCATACACTTTTTTGTGTCAAACCTAGAGAGTTTTTCCTAGAGACTGTTTAAAGTACTTTTTTCGTAGATCATTGTGTATTTAGTATTATGTAAATATAAGTAACACATTAAACCTACTTCTATTGGGATTTTCACTTAAATACAATTCTTAGATAGTACCATTTGAAAATTGCTGAAAATGTTGAAACTATTTGTGCAATTGTTAACTTTTTCCAGGAATAAGACTCTGCTTGCACCACAACAGTACAGAATATTACTAAAAAAACAAATCTTGGCAATAATTTAATTTTTATAATGTGTAGAAACTTTTATAGTGTGAAAATTCCTTAATTTAATTTCCAACTTTGAATGCTGAATATTGTACAAAATTCAACAAAATCGTGAGCAATATCAATTTTTTTATATATTTTGTAGCAAACAAACATATGTGACGAACTATAAAAAAAATCTGTCTGATGTGTCTAGAAAACTTCTAGGTAATTCAAAACATCTTTATTTTCTCTGCAAATTTTTGATGAAATTTATTTAATAATATTGGAAAAGTCATATTCCAGAATATATTGAAAATCACCAGAATTGATTTAATAAAATTTAGAAAAAAGTTGCAGATTTTCATGGTATTTGAAATGTTCATACATATCCATATCCCATAAAATTTCCCTGGTGTGCTAGGAAATTTATAAAAATTCCCAAATATTTCGCAGCTATGTCGAAAATTAAACTTAAATTAAAAACGCCAAAATTGAGGTAGGTAATTGAATTTTCCTAAATATTTTGAAAACCATACAGAGTGCCAAATGTACCATACAAGTGCTAAAATATTCTGACAACAATGAAGTGTAGAAACGTTCATGGTTTTTGAATTTTTTGTGAATATTAGAAAATGCCAGAAAAAAATCATAAATTAAATTTCCGTCTTTTAATATGTTGAACATTGCCATATTGCCATCAAATTTGATTATTGATTGATTATGATTGATTATTGCCATCAAATATACTTCACCTAACAGATGCAACATCGGTGGGGATAAAAATTCGGAATCATCTTCCAATACAATGGCAGCACCAGAAAATGCACAGTTTCAAAAAGCAACTTAGCAAATACTTGAAAGAGCATGCTTTCTATTCAGTACAGGAATTGTTTTCTACATAAAATGAAGTGTTTTCCTAATTTATGTCAACACATGTAATTCATATCCTGTAAAATAAGTTTGAAGTTTGAAGTTTTATTGTAGAAAATACAACATAATACTGTAGGAAAAAAAGAACATATAAAGAAATCATAGAAAGGAAATATCTATCATCCTAATAAACTCTGTACATTTCTTTGAAAATTCATTCAATTGTATTCAAAATTTTATACATATTCTACAATAGTAGAAGAATGTACGAAATATAATAGCTTCCGATTATCAAAACACCAAATATTCGCAATGATTTAATTTTAACGTGAAGAAAAACTTACAAAGTTTTGAAGTTTTTGAAACTATTCCACAGAATTTCAGAAAATTCCATACAATTAATTTCCGCTTTTAATATGCTTAATAATTCATATTGCAATTTCATGGTAATTTATGTTATCTTTATTTTCACTGCAAATTTTTTTAGAAAATTTCTTTAATAATATTGTAAGAAACATATACCAGAGTATATGCAAAATACACCAGAATTTTTTTCATTAAATTTTGAAAAAAAAATTTGGTCCACCCAAATAAAATCTCAAATTTCGCGAGAATATGCGGGAAATAGTAGAACATTTCCAGAACATATAATTGTGCACACTTTTTGATAGTAGAAATGTACATATATAGTATGTCCCCGGATTAAGTTTACGAGAGGTTTTTTTTTTTAAATTAACTTTTAAATTAAAATGTTATAGGAATTAAAATTCCTGTTTGGCCTAAAACTACCATTTCAGTTATTAAAAGATTGATTTATTTATACAGGGTGTTGGCTAAATTATAAAAAATGCTAATTTTGACACTTTAGAAAAATAACATGATATAAATAATACCATACCATTTTGTTCACATAGTTCAATCCTGGTGTGGAAATTCTAAAAACTGCTTTGTATTTCTTCGATAGTTAGCGATGTAAATGCCTCTCGTTGGAGATTTTTAAATTTTCGGTATTATTTTCTGCATTTGGGGGATTGTTTGAATGAATATATTTTTCTATAATGTTGTAAGATGTAATTTTAAATTCTTTTCGCAAATAGTAAATAAATAGGTGTCAAATATTTTGATATTGCCAACACCCTGTATAAATAAATCATAAATAATCGTAAAATAAATAAGTTTCAATAACCGAACTAGTAGTTTTAGACCAAGCAGGAGTTATAACTAATTATTCTTATAACATTTTTACTTCAAAGTAAAAATTCCCTTTTGTAAACTCAATCCGGGGACATAATGTATATCCATATCCCAAAGAATTCCCCAGGTTCGCTAGGAAATTTCATAAAAAATGTTAAATATTTCGCAAATATGTAAGAAATCAAAATAAATATACATTTTAAAATGTATCTAGCTAAAATGTTCTGAAAACAATGTAGTGTAGAAACGTTCATTGTTTTTGAAATTTTCATAAATATTAGGATATATGAATCTAATACAAATATTTCAGAAAATTCCTAAAAATAATTTCTGTTTTTTAAATGCTGAATATTGTAGAAAATACAACAAAATTATGAGTAAATATTTATAAATTTTGTAGGAAAAAAAGAACTATTAAGATAATAAAAATATATAGTGTGCATTTTGGCCACTACCTTTGTGGACAACTACCGACCGGTTTCGACCTGGTAGGTCTCATCATTTCAGTACGTCTGGATGTAGTTACCTAAATTCACAAAACTCATGACTATAGAACTGTCTTGGTTTATTAACGAATAAGAGAAGTATTAAGTGACATCTCATGGTGAAACCCAATTACTACTTAGACAACGACTCATTACAACTTAGTAGTAATTTCTTTATTTTGCTAAATTTAATTACATAACCAAGAAGTTTTCTAGAATTTTCAGAATATTTTCTTAATAAATTTGAAAACCCTTTGAACTGAAAATATTTTCTATTGTATAACAAAATATTTGCAGTTCAAAGGGTTCTCAAATTTATTAAGAAAATATTCTGAATATTCTAGAAAACTTCTTGGTGATTCTTGTACATTTCTGAGAAAATTGGTTCAATAGCATTAATTTCCAAACACAGTATTTCTTTAATAAAATTTTGAAGAACTCTTTGAAGTCTTCAGACTGTTATGATTTTTGGAAGTATCATAAAAAATCCGCAAAAGCCATGGAAGGATTTATAAAAATTCTCAAATATTTCCATAGATTTCCTAGGAAATCTAAGAGTAAAAGAGATTATGTAAAACATGATATACAAATGTCATTAGAATAAATGTAATCTTTTTTTTCCAAAATAACCTAATTCATACTTTCGTGCACATTTATAGTAGGTATTTGACTTCTTATAAAGCAACTGCAAGTTGGAAGTTACAGAATTATAAAAAAATCGCAAATATCTCGAAAATCAGAAAATGTAAAACATTTCTCGAAAATTTATTGGTCCAAATTCAAAGGGTTTTCAAAATTTTCACAAATATTCTGAAGAGTACCATAGATTTGCTAGGAAACCTAAAAAAATTATAAAAAAAAAAATGATGTACTAATATTGTTAGGATATAATCTTTAATATATTTTAACATGAACAACTGTTTTTGTCCTACATGTATTATTATCGAAAAATGTTTTGTTTGCCCGAGAATATTTATGGGAATATTTTCGGTTTCTTTAGAACATAAATGATTTTTTTTTCATATATTTGGAACATAAGTATCCCTGCCGTAGTTATACAGGGTATTTCCTAAACATAGGCCAAAATGCCACAAATGCAAGGTATTATTCGCCGGGTTATTCTAAGATTTTTTGTCCTTCGATGACTTGTGAAAAACCGCTTTATTTCTAACATTGCGCAACACTAATTGTCATATTTTTTTACGTCTAGTTTTTGCATTCATAGTAGGCTAGTACAGAAACCGAAAACAAAAACAGTTTATAAAAATCTCGTGCTTTGTCATTGTATTTGTTTTAAAGTTTTGTTAATAAAGTTCTCAATTATGAATCTCTATATGTACACCGAGATGACTGACATGCATTTTATGTATGGCATGGCTAATGGAAGCTATTTGAATGCTGCGTGATTGTAAATTTTATCACCCTGTATCTTTGAAAAAAGCGGTTTTTCACACACCACCGAAAGACAAAATATTCTTAGAATAACCCATGGAAAAACCTTTAGCATTTTTAACTTATGCTTAGGAAATACTGTGTATAGAATTAAATGTACTCGTGTAGTATTTTCTATAGAGAACAAATAGATGACTAAATGGTACAAAATTAAGCCCAAATCATAAAATATTCACTGCCTCCAATCAAAGAAACTCTATTTGTCCCAATTTCATGAATTCTGCGCTCACGTCTGTACGAACTGGCCATCGAATGAACCATTAAAATTGCGAGGACCTACACAATTATCGGGGGCTCTCGCTCAAAAGGCGGGTAGTAAATATTTACGCTCCGTCCCCGACACACTAATCCATTACTTACAAATGAGACACCGAAAAAATCGACCGGCCTACAGCGAGGGACTTGGCCCCCTCACAATTGGTTTTTAATATGTTTTTTTCGAATTGTTTGCGTTGTGAACGGGCAGGAAACTGGAGTTGTTTTCTGCCTGCATCCAAAACAAACCCCCACCCCTATCTGGCCATTACAAAAAGATTGCATCTCGTAAACTTCCTCCCGAAAGACCTGACTAAATCAAAGAGAGATAAGTATGGAAATAAAAATACATGTTTTTATAGGTTAATAATTAGAATAATACAACTTTTTAGAATTAATAAAAATAGCAAAAATCGCACCAATTTAATATTAAATAACTTGCAAACTTATATTACTTAGTTAGTACACAGTTACACAGTTTAAGGTAACGCTAACTTAAGTGTAACCTTAAACTGTTTAAAAGTGTAAACTTAAGTTACTATACTTTGGTAATATATTTTCATTGAGAGTAAATTTGCGTCTTAATGAAAATTTGTATTTGACAAGTTACATAATGGATTTCTAAATAAATGAGCAGATATTTAATATTTACATCCTAAAGTATTCGCTTTAGATTTAACAAATTCAGGATTTATATATATATATATATATATATATATATATATATATATATATAAATCAGTAGGACGTATTGCAGAATTTTCCACACAATTAACAAAACAATATTTCGCTGAAAGGGTCCAGTGTTAGCTGATAAATAATTAACACGTGAAATCGCTAAGAAACGATAATAACGCTGGAGCTTTCCCTTGTCCTCGACTGAATAGGTACTGTTTCGCCTCGTGGATAAAATTAAACAAGATATCACATTGCAGCGAGATAAATTATGAAGAGGCTCTTTGTGTGCATGGTATAAAAACGAGGCACCTTTTATTACTTGTTTTCGCCAGCGCACGCATTCATTATCATCGCTTGCTTCAGGAATAAAACCATTCATTCTGTGATTTCAATATGGTCTATAAATATAAGCGTGATTATTAATTTTTGGATATGTATATAACTACAAATAATCATTTATTACATAAAGTACAAGTATAACTGCATTGCTTCTTATTTAAATCGAACGTCGAAAAATATTCCTCCTAAATAAAATTGTTAAATTTACGAAGGTTTTTCTAGAATTTTGAATTTCGTAGAAAAATGGTTAATATATTAGAGTTCAGAAAGTTTTTTGGTAAAATTAGAAATATTCCTACTAAATATAATGATTTAGGAAAAATTCAAAAGGATTCCTTCAAAATTAGAAATATATTGCTACATTTACGCAGATTCTTCCAGATAATTTTATAGAAAATATTTTTCAATAGCAATTGACGAATTCAAAAAATTTCTTGATATAATTAAAATGATTCATACTAAGGATCATGGTTAATGATTTATTGAAAAATATTACTCCAAAATTAGAACATTTTATGTGAAGATTCCTTTCAGAAATTATAATGTAAGAAAATGATCAAAATATAAGTCGTATTTAGAAAGTTCCTAAATAAAATTCGAAAAATACATGCGGAATATACTTATAATTCAGTACTTACTAAAAAAAGATACATTGGAATCTAGGCAAATCAGTAGTACATTTTTGGAAGTTTCATGTAGAAATTGAAATTTAATAGTAAAAGATTCAGAACGACTTAAAAAATGTTCTTGCTGGAATTATTTAGATTAATGCAAAATATCATGATTTAGGACAAATTATAAACGATTCCTTTGCAATTTTAAAATTAATTCCAAACTTATGAAGTCTCTTCCAGATGTTAAAATTTCATAGAAAATTGGTGAAAATTCAAGACGCATTTAAAAAGTTTCTGAATAAAATCGGGACAATTTTTGCTAAATACCATGATTTACAATAACTTGAAAAGGATTCCTTCAAAATAAGAAATGTATTGTCCAACTTACGTAGTTATTTCAGATATTATAATTTTATCTAAAATTGGCGAAGATACAAGACGAATTCAGAAAATTTCTTTATAAAATTAGAATGATTCCTACTAGGAATCAAGATTAATGATTTAACGAAAAAGATTTCTCTAAAGTTTTTGTGAGAAATTTCTTTCAGAAATTATAATTTAAAAAAAAAGATCAAGATATAAGTCAATTCGAGAAAGTTTCTTGATAAAATTGTTAAAATACATACTAAACATCATTATTTAGAACGAATTGAAATATATACTTTAAAATTTAGGCAAATCAATGGTCAATTTCGCATTTAAAAAGTGTCTGAATAAAATCGCGATAATTCCTGCTAAATACCATGATTTGCAATAAATTGAAAAGGATTTCTTCAGAATAAGAAATATATTATCAAACTTACGTGGTTAATTCAGAATATAATTTTATCTAAAATTGGCGAAGATACAAGACGAATTCAGAAAATTTCTTGATAAAATTGGAATGATTCCTACTATAAATCAAGATAAATGATTTTAGAATGATTCCTACTATAAATCAAGATTAATGATTTAACGAAAAAGATTCCTTCAAAGTTAGAAAATTTTGTGCAAAATATTTTCAGAAGTTATAATTTAAAAAAATGGTCAAGATATAAGTCAATTAGAGAAAGTTTCTGGATAAAATTGGAAAAATGCATGTTAAACATCATTATTCAGAATGAATTGAAAAATATACTTTAAAATTTATCAAATCAATGGTCAATTTCGCATTTAAAAAGTGTCTGAATAAAATCGGGAAAATTCCTGGTAAATTCCATGATTTACAATAAATTGAAATGGATTCCTTCAAAATTAGAAATATATTGTCAAACTTATGTAGATCTTTCAGACATTATAATTTTATCTAAAATTATAGAAGATACAAGACGAATTCAGAAAATTTCTTGATAAAAGTAAAATGATTCCTACTAAGAATCAAGATTAATGATTTAACGAAATAGATTCCTTCAAAGTTAGAAAATTTGTGCGAAGTTTCTTTCAGAAAATATTATTTAAAAAAAATTGTTAAGATATAAGTCAACTCGAGGAAGCTTCTTGATAAAATTGGAAAAATACATGCTAAACATCACTATTTAGAACGAATTGAAATATATACTTTGAAATTGAAGTAAATCAATGGTCAATTTCGCATTTAAAAAGTGTCTGAATAAAATCGGGAAAATTCGTGCTAAATATCATGATTTACAATAAATTGAGAAGGATTCCTTCAAAATAAGAAATATATTGTCAAACTTACGTAGTTATTTCAGATATTATAATTTTATCTAAAATTGGCGAAGATACAAGACGAATTCAGAAAATTTCTTGATAAAATTAGAACGATTAATACTAAGAATCTACACTAATACACTAATGATTAAATGAGAAAGATTCCTCCAACGTTACAAAATTTTGTACGAAATTACTCTCAGAAATAATAATTTAAAAAAAATGGTCAAGATATAAGTCAATTCAGAAAATTTCTTGATAATATTGGAAAAATACATGCTAAACATCATTATTTAGAACGAATAGTAAAATAATAAAAAACAATTCGGAAGTTTCTCGTAGACATTGAAATTTAATAGTAAAATTCGCAAAGATTCAGGACGAATTCAGAAATGTTCTTGCAGGAATTGTGAAATTGGGTAGATGGAATTGGAGAAATTATAAAAGATACCTTCACAATTTGAAAATTAATGCTAACTTTATAAAGTTATTGCAGACGTTAAAATTTCATAGAAAATTGGTGAAAATTCAAGACGCATTTAAAAAGTATCTGAATTAAATTAGGAAGATTTATGTCAAATACTATTATTTAGGGCAAATTGAAAACGATTCTGTCAAAATTTGAAACGTCTATAACAAAAACGGTAAAATTCAAGATTCGGTTCAGATATTTCTGGACCAAATTGGAATGATTTAGGACAAATTTAAAAATACACATTCAATATTACAAATATATTTCTCCATATTCGTTTGAAATTTACGAAGTTTCTTCTAGAAAGAGCTTTTTTATATAAGTGGGCTGTAGATTTAATATGATTTTTTAAAATGTCTTCATAAAATTGGAAAAGTTCTTGCTAATTATAATTATTTAGGACGAATTAAAAAAAAAACTAGGATATTTTAGCAAGTCAATTGTAAATTTAGGAAGTTTCTTGTAGATATTGAAATTTTATAGTAAAATCCTCCAAGATTCGGGACAACTTCAGAAATTTTCGTGCGGAATGTCATGATTTAGGACAAATTATGAAAGATTCCTTCACAATTTGAAAAATAATACCAAATTTATGAAAATTTTCTTTCTGGAATTGATAAGATGTAGTTGGACAAATTATAAAAGATACCTTCACAATTTGAAAATTAATGCTAAATTTATGAAGTCATTTCAGACGTTAACATTTTATAGAAAATTGGTGAAAATTCTAGACGCATTTAAAAGGTTTCTGAATTAATTTAGGAAGATTCATTTTAAATACCATTATTTAGGGCAAGTTGAAAACGATTTCTTCAAAATTTGAAAAGTCAATGGTACATTTATGGTCTTTTCCAGAAGTTAATCTCGTAGAAAATCGATAAAAATCAAGATTCAGTTAAGATATTTCTGGACAAAATTAGAATGATTTAGGACAAATTAAAAAATACACTTTCATTATTAGAAATAGATTTCTCCAAATTCGTTTGAAATTTACAAAGCTTCTTCTAGAAATAACTTTTAATAAGTGGGCTGATATAAGTGATTAAATACGATTTTTTAAAATGTATGCATGAGATTGGAAAAGTCCTTGCTAAATATAATTATTTAGGACGAACTAAAACAGACGCTATGAAATTTTGGCAAGTCAATGGTAAATTTAGGAAGTTTCTTGTACATAATGAAATTTCATAGTAAAATCCGCAAAGATCCCAGACGAATTCAGAAATTTTCGTCATCGTCATCATCAATTCTTATTCAAATGAAAGAAGTGATTTAAAAAAAACATACGATTTACTATTTACGGCATACGACAAAAACTGATCAGAAATATAAAATAATCAAATAAATCATAATTTAAAAAAAAATTAATTGTTTTTGATTTTTTTTAAATCACGATTTATTGCAACCCTGATTACGGCTATTAAACTATTTACTCTTTTTACTATTTTCATGTCAGGAAGTGTATCGATGGTTACTAACTAATGAAGACTTAATTACACTTCCAATATGAAAAATGTAAGAATTTGAACGAAGAATTTTAGATTCACAAAAATTTTTATATGTTGCACTTGACCTGAAAAATGTATAGTGAAGTAGCAAATTACAAAACTTTGGTTTTCTATGTTAAATCGATATAGCCTTGTCAGAAATATGTAAGGTACTTCGTCATAACTGAACAATTAATAAAATGATTAAATGCACTTTATTGATTTCAAAGTTGTGTTTAAAATAGTACAATTTTGCCAATTGGCCCTGTTTCCCATTTCAGTAATTAATTTCCACTTAAATTATGTTTAACTTCGCAATGTTTATAAACAACGTGTAATAGTAATATGAAATGGCTTATTAATTCCATTTTTTTAAAGTAGGCTTGTATTTGTAGTTTGAGAGTAACATATTTATCTAGTCATGAACTTTCACGAATGTAAATTAGTTCGGAGGTTTCCAGTTTCTGCGAGATTAACGGAAGTTCTTCGACACCAATGGCTTAGATGAAATTAGTTTGCTTTTTGGCAACTTCCTACATCTTGTCTTGCAATTATGACATGCGAAGGCAAATATACTGTGAAAATAGTTAAACGCACAGATTTAGTCAAGAGCGAATTCTAAACTAAATTGGTTACTGTATTGCTACAAAATTTGGAGACTCACGAATGATATATTTCATTCACATCCAAATCACTAAGTTGTTGTTTATGTACTCGAAGAAATTTTTTGTCAGTTGCATACTGCTCTAGGCGATAATAGAACTCGCTATAAGTTTGTGACTTTTCTATTTATTTATCAAGCTAAATTTAAAATACCTATAATTATTTTTGAACATTTTTCAAAACAACTAACTTACTTGTATTTTTCATGCATATATTCTTTCATATTTTGAGGTGTCTTGAATATGTTGCACAATATTTTACTTATATGCAGGGAGTTTCATAATTGAGGGATTTTTTTTATAAATAATATCAGAAATATTTAACTAAATTTTTATGACGGAAATATAAACTACTTGGATTTTTCGTGCATATATTCTTAAATTTTTCAAGATATCTTCAACATTTTAGTTCTAGAATGAAAATGAAATTCCACCTCTAGATTAAATTACTCCTAGTTACTTCTGAGTTAATGCCAAGCACCTCTCAGAGGGATTTTCTAATCAAAGCTTCTACGATGTCGCCTCAAAACTACTTCAAAGCGGGTGGTGATTCCCACATCGCACCACTTGCATATAAGTAGGTGTTAAATATTTCCGCATATACCCTGAGATAATTAAACAATATATAATTCTGTATGCATTCGCCTTAATATTCGCTTCAGATTTGTTTGCGTAAATTTTGAAAACCCACGCCCAAAATTAGTTATAATCAGTATTATAACAATCACCAATGTAACTGTGTTGAACTGAAAAGTATTGTCGGAGCATTTGGAATATGTTAAATCTACGCGCAGGTTAAAATAAAAAAGTAACAGATAAAATTAATAAAATTGAAAAAAATTGAAGAAAGAAAAATTCATTCAGCATAAAAAATTTAATGACGTATCAGAAGAGGTACTTTTCTATTTGAATGATTAAAGTTGGGGTTGTTAGCGCGTTGGGACTGATGGGTGGGGGGTTGAAAATTTCATTTCTAAATGATAATTTAAGAATTTGAATCGATTTGTCCGAGCATTTTGTTTCAAATATTTGTCTCAATGATTTGATTGATCTGATCTTATCGATATTGATTTATATCAGATTCACTTGAAACACCCTGTATAGAAAATAATATTCATAAATTACATATATAAATGTAACACACATCATGTGCTCAAAAAACAATGTACTTAAATTTGCGTACATAAAATCGACAAAAAGATCTGAACTGTTTTTTTTTAATAAATTAAGAACAATGTTCTCAAATTATTCAACATTCTATATGTAAGAAATTAATTAAACGTGCATTTGTATTAAATTCTATTATATTAAATAACTGTAAAGTTTCCTTTGAATGGAAACTGACATTTGATATCCGCTTGAAATAGAACAGGTGTGGATCGAGGACAAAAAATCATAAGACGTAAATAAATGTATTTAATCTACTTTTCATGCTCCATCCCAGGCGAAAATTCAGCTGTGACACAAAATGAAAGCGAGTAAATCTTCCTTGAACATTTATACCATTTTATATAACTTATACCCTTTAATATGAGGCTTAATTCGGAAAAACTTCAGAAAGAAAACAATCCATATGGCACTACCGAATCATTTCCGGAGCTTAAAAATATATTGATGGTCTGAAATAATTACTTATTACAATTATCATAATTACAATATAAAATTTTGTGTTAATTAATAATCTAATTGGTGTTGGGATTTTTTTTTCATTCTTAGCTTTAATTTGTAGAAGAACTTTGAAAGAATTCATGTTTTCGTTGTTTACTTACACATATTCGGCCTATTGGCCATCATCAGTCCAAATCCCAGACAATATAAACTACCTCAGTTATAGATCCAAACCACCAACCAAACGAACTAACCAACGGACACTAATTTAATTGCGAAGTATTTCTCAATACTTCAAATCGCATTGACAATTGAAGACTGCAGCAACAAGGAGATAAATCCAAAATGATAATTTTAGACGATAAAAAGAAAAACGTTTC
Organism: Othius punctulatus; assembly: GCA_951805005.1. Lineage (NCBI taxonomy): Eukaryota > Metazoa > Arthropoda > Insecta > Coleoptera > Staphylinidae > Othius > Othius punctulatus. The sequence continues at coordinate 42,441,348 of OX638141.1, read as the reverse complement.
AGCTATTTACTATTAAAGATAATTTTTTTTTCGGGGTTAAATTTATTCTACAAATACAAATTTATAATTTGCAATACAAAGTTATGTCCCGTTGTTGAACCAAATGGTGAATCACTATTTATTATCTTAAAAATCAGTCATATACAAATTTGTTGAAAATGGAATTATCCCGTTGTTGAAGCAGAATCTTTAATTGTGGAAAAGTACTCATAAAACTACTGGACATCTACATAGCAACCCAATGAGTTTGATCAATCAATCACAAGTTTAATTTATATGTTTGGAATATTTATATGTAACTAAAAATATCCAGCCTTATACTTCAATTTTCCGCCCTCAAATTACGTTTAAATATTCCGTCATTGAATTCCCATGGCATGTTATATTTCGCCAAGAAAATGGCATTTAATTTCAAATCAATCAACGTATTCTAGATTCCTATCCCGTCGGGAGTAACTCTATAATATTACTCCTTTGTATTTGCACGTTCAAGGAAGCCTTAGTAATTTTACTCGCGAACACGAAATAACTAGGGAAGGCGTCTAAATGTCACAAATTAAATGTTCAATGGAATTTCTTAGTGGAATTCGTCTTACGTTATTATGATATTAATTGTAATTATTAAGGTTATATTTCATACTTAGTATCAATTATCTCAATTTTTATTATAACTATATTAAATTAAATACTATTTCAATATAATTGACAACTGCAGACATGAAGAACATATTAATTTATTTGTTATTTATTATTTAAAAACATAAATACATTAAAAATTGTGGTGGGAGCTGAAAATTATAGAAAATCAGATTTCTTAAACTGTTAAAAAATGCTGGCTGTGTGAAATACATTTAGATATAATTTAATTGTGTTTAATAGTCTTTGTGTCCAGAAATCCATGGTAACTATTATATTTTGAATGAACTTGAATGATTTTAACTTTACTCTGAACGAGAACAGAACCAAGGCTATAAAATAAAATTAGCAATCTAAACACACAAGCTCAAGGACTTATTAGATTATTATATCCTATATTGCTGTACTTAAAAGTACAGCCACTATTTCATACGAATTTTTTGCCGTTTAACGTTAATCAAATTTACCTCTGTCCTCCATGAAAAACTTGCCAGAGATTATTTTATACATCATGCTAAAAGCCACTCACGCTGGAGAGTAAATTGCCATTTGATAATCTAATAATGGCTCATTCAATTTTTAATTTAGCACATGGTGTGATGTGTGCTAAAGTAGTGAATTACACTTACGTATGGCCCCCGATATTAATATTTCATCATTATAATTGTTAATAATTCCAGTTTATTGTGCAGCCTCTAATTAAAGGTTAAATTTACCACATCATTTGAGGCTGTATTAAATTTAAGGGCCTCTTGCGTTATATCGTCTCTGGCGAATTGTTAACAAACTCGTCGTTTATGACACGACATGTTAAATTTTTCACGGCGATTAAATTTTTATTGTATTAAGAGTTTTTTGTGATCAATAATTTTATATTAAGGAGAAATTTTTAATTAAAAATTGGCTGCAATGTGACGATTCATAATTAAATTATGAAGTAATATAATTTAAATCATGGATCGAATGCACTAGTTGCAGGTGTCTAAAAACTTTAACGAAGGATTTGCCAAATATTTTACTGATAATTGTTACTTTGGTTGCATACATTACAATAGCATACAATAGCCTACAATAATTGTCGAAGCTTCACGACTATTTAATGTTTGCGGGAGAAGAATGATCTTAGTCATGAACAAAGAATTAGTTACAAATCATTTTGATACTTACTCTTCCGAACATAATATGTCGTTTCAGAAAGTTTTTCCTGGCTCAAGGTGATTCTTAAGAAAATAATTATTAAGTACAAAATTGTTCTGCTTCTGCTGAAGAGAATCGAAATTAAAATTATCAAAAGTTAGCGCACTATTTTGAGAAATCGGCCCATAAAATGAAAAATTGATCATTAACTTATATGTTTATGATGTTTAAATCATATTTAATATATATAAGATATAATTTATTGACACATTTACATATTTGCTGTTGTATGTACATTATTAAATTGTATAAGAAGGTCTTGCTGCAATGCTTTCAGCCTTCATATTTACTATATTACGGTAAATTCCAGTTTTTGGCTATTAAAAACTGGATTGACCCTACTTTTTCTTCAAAGTATTTATCAGAAAACACACATGTTTTCACATGTTTCACAGCGCGGTTTTCCGAAAATTTTATATCATAAATCGTTGACTATTGTTACAAAAAAAAATATATATATTTTTCATTCGTCGAAATTTTTGGCAGTTGCGCAAACCGGCAAACAAATGAAAAAAGCCACTGTTATTACCCAAACTAATATCAATGTTCACTATTTTTCATTTTACTTTAACAAATATACATTACAATTTATTGTTATATGAATACTGATATTATCATCACCATCATCATTATTATATTTTATAAATTACTGTCCATTGTGCATTTTTATTAACTATGTAGCACTGTAATGTTTGTGTAATTGATCTAACTGCGATTACTAAATTATTATTATTACTAATGTACGAAGTAATTTAAGAAACGATTACTTAATTAAATATTTTATGAGTTTGAACATATTTTCAGTCACAAGTTTTAAAAGAACTTGAATAAATTTCGAACTTTCCATTACAGAATCTTTTGCAGTTATGAATAAATCATTTATGTAAGGGAGCATTTTAATTTAATGGAATTAAGGAATTAAAATCTTTACTATGGAAGTTACGATTCTCATTGTCTACAAAATTGAGGCCTTTTTAATCGACGTATAGCGCCATGTATAAAAGTCAACCTGCCAAAGTGAAAAGACCACCGGCTTAATTATTTCGTAACGTTTTATTATGCAAATAGTTTATAATTAGTGATTCTTAGACTTAAAAAAACTTACGTAGCGAAAATTGTAAATTTTTTGTTCTGTATTTAACATTGTACTTAATAACATGTTCTTGTATTTTAACAATTATTGTATAAATACAGAACACTAAATTATAATTTTCATTATAATTATTGTAACGATCCATCGTGAATTAACGTTTTATCGCGCGAGGCACGTCAATTGATTAATTATAGCACACTATTCCAATTAGCGTTTATCACGCGTACAGAAGTTAATTAATTGCCGCGAAACTGTATTCACATGGGCAGCTCTCAGTGTTTGATCTGCCTAGTCCCCTACAGGAAGAATGTCACCTCGTCGATAGATAGTACATGGATAGTACATGGATAAATTGTACATACTATCCATGTACAATTTAGTATCTGGAATATTAACCAGGAAATAAGAATAATTGGAATAATAATATAATATAATATAGAAATAATATAGGAATAATAGGAATAATAATAATAGGAATAAAATAGGAATAAGAATGGTAACCAGGACTTTCTATACAGGGTGTCTCACGATAATAGACCATGGGATTTATAAGGTTCCTGATAACTTAAAAAATTGAAAAAAAACATCCAAATATGGCTGATTCTGTTCTCTCAGGTTCTTTCAACCTTCTATCACTTTCGGTTCTACCGGAAGTAGTCACTAATTTCTGTTTTTTTCTATGGATTACCCTATATATATGTATTGTTACTGGCTTCCAGTTAATTTGAAACATCTTTTGTAAAGATGTGTGTACACCTATCCTTTTTACTTTCTGAGATAAATTCAAAGATTTTGACCTCAAAAGGATTTGTAAGAGTAATTGAAGCCATTTTTCACAACGTCTTTTTGAGGTCAAAATCTAGGAATTTAATTTTTATCTCAGAAAGTAAAAATGATAGGTGTACATACATTTCTGCAAAAAAGAGCCAAAAATATAATAATATATTGGGTGTTCCATTTAAAAAACAAAATGTGATAGGTACTTCCGGTAGAACCGGAAGGGATAGAAGCTTGAAAGTATTTCACCCGAAGAGAACAGAATCAACCGTGTTTGGATGTTTTTTTTCAAATTTTTGTTTTAGCAGGAACACCATAAACTTGTCCTTTAGCGTGAGACACCTTGTATGTTTTGTGTTCACGTATCGTTATAATTTTTATGTTTGTAAATATTCACTCTATAACATTTTGTATTTCATAATTAAAAGCATTTTATTCTGCTGGCGAATGTATTCAATTAACAAACAAAAATATATTTTGATATGATGTTGCAAATATGATTTGATTTTCATGTACAATAAAATAATGTGAAGAAGTAATCATAATAACACCTGTTTTCGTCTAATTTATCAAACTTATTTCACGTAGAGCCTACCAAGCAGAGTGTATGATTAAAATTGATGACTGGCAGAATTTAGAGGATGCGCATAGTTCATCCTTCGCATCCACACTTCCAACAGTAGGTTAGAAGATCGATAAAAATTAATTTTCAATTAGAATTCTTAGATTGCACATAATTATTGAATAATTAAATATCACCAATACAGACAATATAATATCAATATAATATCAATATATTGGACGTTCAGTGCTTTACTTAATATGCAATTCGAATTGAATTTGGATAGCTAGACTTCGTGTAATAATCATATCAAAAATTCATATTTACAAATTTAATGCTAGTATCATCTAATTTGATACAGTAGAAAATGGATTGCAATAAAACAAATATCTATGACCTGGTTTTATAATAGGCCCGATCAAAATGTCCACTTAAAAAAAAATAGCAAAAACAATAAAAAGTGTCTTTTATTTCACAAAATAAATAAATTAAATATTAAATCTCATTAAAGTTACATGTAATTATCATTTTTCCCTATTGATTTTACAAAAGAACAAGGACAAACGAATATGTTGAGACATTATATAAACTATATAATTTTGTAATTAACAGATCACAATATAATTATTTATAATTCGTTTATGATAGAAAATGATAAATTATTGAAATTGATATCTGCTTCAATTTAGGGGAAGAATTTAAGGGATGATTGCGATTGTTAACTTGCCCAATTTTCTTAAGTTTTGAAAATAGGCTTGTGATTAATGATGATTAGTTGTTGTCCACCCAAACCTAAGAAAATGGACAATGACCATTCTGATCCAAGCCATAAATATGTGGTATAATGAATCTTAGTAAATGCCACAACTATAGTATCACCCAATCGCATGTGTCGACGCAAATGGAAAATTAGAAACGATACAAACAATGGAAACTGAAAATACGAAGTAAATGGCCTACAAATAATGTATAGGATAGAGTTTATAATAAGGTAATAGATTTTTAAATTCAGTTCAAGTTTTTCAAAACAAAATACTACATTTCAACGTTTAGAGTTACAAATATACTGCACACTAGATGTGCATCGAATTTCATGTTCATTAGGTTAACTGAATACTTTTTTATTACAATTATAATTATCATTATTATACGCGTTCATAAGTTGAAAAAAAAATTATATCATTTAGATTGTTATAGTTGTTTATTTAACGAAAGCCTATTTCTGCTGCTATGGCTAATTACTGCCCCCAAAAAGCGATCCAAAATATTCTTCGAAATTTTGTCTTTCTAGATTTTGTTTTATCTATATTGGGTTATACAAGGTGTATATAAATAGGCGAATGAACTACACGTGGCGATTGTTGGTCATAAAATTTGAAAATCGAGAAAATTTGAGTCGAAAATCATAATAAAAATGCGAAAAAAAAAATTGGATCTAGTAACATTAAATGAATTCGTTATTCTAAGTGTCAACATTTTAAACTGACATAAGCGAAGTTACACTGTTGCTGGGTTTACTTACTAGTAAAGTAGTAACTAAAGTACTAAGTAAGTAAAGTACTAGTACAGTAAGTAATACTTAAAGTATTACTTACTTTTTATGAAATTAAGCTAATAAAGAAGTATCAAAAACACATGTTTGAAGTAAAAAGACAGCACATACAGAAAAATGACAAGAAAAAAATTAGTAACCAATAATAACGCTTATTAACCGACTTGGTGTTAAAACTCGTGCAGAGTTAGGAAACATGCTACAACATTTCGATATTCAGATGTTGGACTGAATTTTATGACCAACACCCTGTATAAGATGGAAGCATAATTTAACAGTACACGAGATCAACTTGTCCAGTTCCCCTCGAAATAAATGACATATCAATAATTATCGGGCGCAATGGTTTCGAACCTACAACCGTTGGCGTGAGAGCCAAGTACGTCAACAAAACACTGTATCTGAATTTTAAAATAACAATTGGCTGGTGGTAGTTTTTGCAATATTGGCGAATCATTTATCCACTTTCGCCTCCAAGGTGAATTAATTAGTTCAATTTATTCAAAATTAGTTGTTTGTTAACTACGACTTTAACGTTAACTTGACGTTAAAACCTCAAAATTATCAGCCGACTTCAGTCAAAGATATAAAATTTCATTTTAGATAATTTTATCAGTTTGTATTATTTATGTAGTTTTTTTATTATTTTTATGTATTTCCATGGAAAAGAACAATAAATCTCAAATAAGGGAACATTATTGATCCGTAAAGATTTTTTAATTATTTTATTTCACTCAAAATTTGGTTAAACATAATTCCGTAACCGAAGAAGCAAATCATTTTTTTTGACACATTCATAGTTTTTTGGGTTAATTCAAATGTTATAAACAAAAATACATGTATTTTAATATGCCCTAATATACCCTCCTCTCTTTATTGCCAACATTAAGAAAATTTCATGTAATCAGTCACATTTTGTAAAACTTTTCGAGATATCGCACAGTAATAATTTAAAAAACGCACCTATATAGAAGTACATTTCAGTTAATATATAATTATTGTGAAAAAGGTGAAAAGTGATCGATTTACTTTAATTTCACAAAGTTTAGCAACCATATGTAGATAGAATAAAAATGCGGCCTTTATTTTCAAGTTGTTAGAGAATTTTGAGAACTCGTCTCAAGATGAGTTTCCTACAAATGCAGCCTATATTTTCAGTTTGTTAGAGAATTTTAAGAACTCATCTCAACATTAGTTTCCCAAAAATGCAAAATGCGTTTATTTTCATTTTGTTAGAGAATTTCGAAAACGCTTGAGATAAGATGAGTTTTCCAAGATTTTGGGCAACACAAACTCTATTTCACCAAACTTGCTGTCCTGACTTCCATCCATATCAATATGTTACCTGCGTTTAGAATGAAATATGTAGAGATACAGACCAATATGTAACTCGAAGAAAAAATAATCAAGTATCAGAATGTTAGAAACTTTATTTGGAGACATCAAATTGAAACAATTTTTAATACTTTATTTATGTACTCACTTTTTGGATGTGTATACATTTTAGTACAACTCTTCTTAAGAATGGAGTACATTAAAAATAAGAACCAAAGCTTCTACTGAAAATAAATATCTTGAAAATTCCATTCGCATTGCACTAAGTTTGTTGAGACGGAATCTAGTACAAGCCTTCGAATTGTATCGTCCCAAACTCATGCCCAAAATGACACATTTCACAGATTATTACGGAGAAATGGTATGCATACATTTAGACCTCAAAAAGTTTTGCATGACCATATGACAGATTAGGGAGCTTCGAGTCAATTTTTGATAAACAATGATCCATATTTCATTCGAAAGATGCTGTGGAGTGATGATTTCACATTAACTAAGACAGGTAATGCTGATAACTTGCATGAATAGAGGGATGAAAACCCTCACTTAATACGCCAAAGTTCTTATCAAAGACGATGGTCAATTAATATTTGGACTGGGCAATTAACGAATAGTGTAGTTGGTCTTCAACTGGGGTTCATCTATTACACAAAACTGCCCCTGACTCTTGTGAAACTCAAAGTTTCAAAACTCTTGAGTCTCGTTATATTGTTTCTCTTGAGTATTCGTGATATTATCAAGCCAGCCATTTCATGTAATTGGACGGATCTCAATTATCGTAATTCATGAGTTACACCATTTCGCGATATTGACCTGTTACATTTTAGATTTTCTCAAACAATAACTCATAGTTAAGCAAATCAATTGTAGTTATATTATAGGTAATAGTGTATTAATAAACCTTAGATTGTATGCCAAATTCTTGAAGGCTCAATGTGGAACAGAGAAACCTAAGGGTTGGAACAACATACTAAATGGTCCAGTGCACCTACTGCTTCAAGGAGCGAAAATCTCTACTGCTGTTGGATTTTGGAGAATCTCTATTTAAAATGGGACACATGAGTGCTGATTTAGAAAACGAAGTTGATTTTGCTACGCAATTCCGTATTGAATTTGTCCAAAATAAAAATCCCTATTTTCCAAATTTTAAAATATTATCTAACATCGAAAACATGCATTTTTAAATATTTAAAATTTAAGGGACCGCCCTGTATATGAATTTTGGTTAGTTGTCAGTAATACCAAATTTTGTGATACATAAATATATCGCAACTAACCTGTAGGTATAATGACTAATTGTTAAAATGTTCAGCTCCAAAACATATCAGTCATAAAGGTATCTTTCTGGTACAATTCAAGATACATTTTCTGTTTTTATCTTATGTGTAAGAGAAATTGAAATCATTTTTCTTAACGTGTTTTTGAGGTCAAAATCTTAGAATTTAATTTTTATCTCAGAAAGTGAAAAAGATAGGTGTACATACATCTCCACAAATGATGTTTTAAATTAACGGGGTAAGTCTGAAATATAATAATATATATGGTATTATATTTAAAAAACAAAAGATGATGGCTACTTCCGGCAGAACTGGAAGTGTGGGTTGAAAGTATTTTACCTGAGAAGAACGGAATCAGCGATATTTTGATGTTGTTTTTCAAATTTTTATCTTATCGGGAACGCCATAAACTTTTTATGGTCCGTGAGCGTGGGACACCCTGTATATTCTACGGTGGTAGGTAAGTAGCTATCAATTTAATAGTTTAAAATATTTTTTGGAAGATATATTTTTGAAAATTTTGAAGTTGTGACAGTCTTGCACCCACGATGTGAATATCAAAAGTTTCATTTTGTTAAAATACGAATTTGTAGAAACATTACTTTAATAATCATATCTGTTTCTTGAGAATATTTCTAGAACCTTTGGTAAAACGTAGGTATTCAATATTTTAAAACATTTTTTTGAACAGATATTTTTGGAAATTTTCAAGTTTTGGCTGTCTTGGAGCTGAGATGTGAGTCTCGATTAAAATAATATTTAATAAAATCATGTGATGAATGGCATTCTTTATGGCTATTTATATAAGATGCATGAATAAGTATGGCGGTTATTATTATAAAGCAATTTACATATTACAATTTTTTTATTAAATAAGTGTGTATTTTATATATTCCGCGATAATGCTTAGTTATCTAACTAAAGGATTTTCCGACAGTCTGATCATTTCTATATTTGAATATGCAATATGCAAATGAGCCAATATTTGTTTAGAATATTTTAATGTCTGTTAAGAGTAGACATATATTTTATTTTTGTTATAGTTTCATCCATCATTCATATCATTTATACCAGTTATTATTATATTTTTTATTGTTTTCTTCCTTCTCTAGTAGGTGTACGTCCTGGTAGTATATTTAAATATAAAAATGTTTCTTAGTTATGTTTTCATTTTGACATAGGTTGTTATACATCGTTGAAAAGAGGAAGAGAAAGTCTATTTAGACGTATAAAATCAAATATGGCGGCCATTTAAAATAAAAAGTTGCTATTAATATCTCGGAAACCACCATCTTGACATTTGCTTTCACTTGATTCTCAAATTTCTGCAATCGAACCAAGTAACTTTTATTTCAAACTTTTTTCCGCATTTTTAATAATTATGAATATATCGCAGTTTTTAGAAAATAGAATTTTTAGTTTTTTTGGAATAACTTCTAACTGCTCGGACTTTTGAAATGTTTTCAACATATTCTGAACCAGCATATTAAACTGCCCAATATTTCCCATTTAACCAGATTTCTAGCTTTAAAAATAAGAAAGATACCCATGCAATCCTACTTTATTTAGGACACCCTGTATATTATACTTTAAAAAATAACACCTGAAGGTGGCTCACAAATAGCCGAAACTAGTCAAGTGAAGAACAAATAATAATAATAATAATAAAAACAACATAAACTAAGAAACATCTTTATATTTAAATATACTACCAGTAAGTACTAAAGTACTGTAATTATATTATATTACTATTATATTGTATGTATGTTGTATACTAATAAGAATTTTTCTCTCCAGTCCAATTGTAAATAACTGTAAAGCTGATATTTTCTATAACAAACTACAATATAATAATATTTAATATTATTAATGCTAATAATAAATAGTTGTTTTACATTTGTCAATTAAAACACAAAAATACAGAAAATGCAATAATTTAATATTGCCCCATATTAATATTAATATATTTACACAAAAACACAAATAAAACGATCACGGAATTAAATATTCCCGAATTTATTGTTCTCATAGGCTTTTTCGTAGATATAAAAGATGGAAAGATGTTTACATAACTTATATAACATGAAAGTGAAGGTGAATGTATTCACACTGAAAAGTATCACTCGGATTTACGTAGGTTAATTTGTAGTGCAATATTCAAATGTATAACGTTCATAAAAATTTAACTGTATACGTATCAAAATTATTGTAAAGATATAATAAAACCTGTTTATTATTACAGCGAGCACCTACTAATATAACAGTAATAGTAATATTAGCAATAACAATATGTAAAGGCAACTTAAATCATTTGGATCGAAAATATTGGGTAACAGCTGTTAGATTAACTGAATCTTGCCTTAAACCAATTAGTGGATTGGTGAAAATTTAATAAAAGGAGTAATAATCGTATTGCCATTTACGATACACAAATATAGTAGCAAATATGTGATATTATTATTATAGCGAGCACCTACTAATATAACAGTAATAGTAATATTAGCAATAATAATATGTGAAGGTAATTTAAGTCATATGGTTCGAAAATTTTGGGAAGCAGCTGTTAGATTAACTGAATTTTACATGAAACCAATTAGTGGATTGGTGAAAATTTAATGAAAGGAGTAATAATAGAATTACCACCTACGATACAAAAATATAGAAGCACATATATGATTAGAATATAATTTAAACAGTTACAAGGGATGTTGCGTTAAGAATAACGCCCGCCACATATATAAATCACAGTAATTGACAAGAGGGTACACATTTTATATATCAATCATTTCAGAATGAAATTTTGTATAGTCCGCCGTAAAAAAATACCCAAATACAATATCTAACTTAGTCTCAAGGTTCCATAACCTTTATGTATCTTTCCTATGCGCTATCAAATCGTTTGCCCTGTTTAAACAGTATATATGGACTGTAATAAAATAAATACATACAAGTCGACAAAAAGTGTAATCCCCAGCAAAAAAGGATCAGCACATTACTCCACGGGAGCTTTCTCGTGGACGAGGCGCGCTTCACACTTTTATTAAAACCCATTTCATATTTTATAGTACACACAACTGCACTTACATCAAAATTTAACGCTCAGTTCTTGGCGGTGGATCGCGGAATGGGCACCTGATTTGCATTTAAAGCAACGGGGCCTCAATTAAACATATCCGTGTAACAGCCGCAATTAACTTGGAACTTGCTATCTAGCTCATTTGCGCGAAAAACTTTTAAAAGCGACTGCAGAACTCACCTCGTAATCTGAGTGTAGTACAACATCCACAAACGTTTTAATAGGCGCCACATGAATGTTTGTTTTCGCTGCGGCTTCAAAGTCAAATCACTTTAATGTCACTGGCAGCGAGAGAACATGTGTCCCTTTTCACAAATGCGGAAATAAAGGTGTAATTTTTTGGCGTTTACTGTAAAAATGTAAATATTTGCAGATATTCGTTAGGGGCAAAGGAATTAATAATATTGTTTTAATAATGCAATGAATTTTAATTAAAACGCTTAATATTTGGCTTGATGTCAAGGAAATGTATTTTAATATTTAAATGCTGGAATTTAATGAAAAGACGTCTACCAAAAATTAATGAATGTACAATTGGGATTAAATTAAACTGTTGATTAAAGTTGATGTAAATATTACTCGCAATAATTTTTGCACACAAATGTTTATCGTCTCGCCGGAATCACCGGCTTATTCAATATAGGCGGCGAAATACTGCAAATGTTATCTTATAATTTCCTATGTGGGTGCTCGACTACGTCCCATCCAATTGCGCATAACGCGGCGTGTAAGAAAAAATAACATCCGCACCCCGTGAAAAATGCGTCTCTAATGGTGGCGATATTTCGCGGGAAAGCGTCTCGGTTTTCGCGAACGCACGCAGCATCCGCCGATGGACCGTGAGCGTTAAAACCGACGCGCGTACTAACTAAAGCCAGCAGGATCTCTCCATCCCGACACAGGATTCTGCGCTACACAATGTCCTGTTTCCCATTCATACATCCACGCACACATCGGCATCTCTAATAGCTTTTCATAGAGCAAATAGTTAAACAGGACATTTAATTTCCATTGGCATGAGCTTAAACACGGACCGAATATTAGCGTGCTAGCAATTTGTGTTAGCTGCAGTGGATTTAGGTACTATATTTTAGGGGCAAGAAGGTCCAACTTAAGACATACTTACCTACTTGCATGTACAGTTCAAATTATTACAATATCTGTGATACAGTGTGAAGTAGAAAGATAGTAGAATCTAAACTAAACTAGTAGTAGAAAGTAGAAAAAGTGTATGAGCATTAATTTTGTGGAAATAATAATTTAAAACAATATTTGTACAACTGATTATAGGTTAATTGTTGGATACTTTAGCAAAAGTGCTTAAGCTTTTTAGGCAACATGCCTATTCTCTCAAGCAGGTAAAATCTGATCAAACATGCCCACAAACAATTGTCTTTTGCCTTAGATTACGACTAACGAACACTTACTTTATCTAGAATTATTATCATATTTAGGAGTTCACAATGTATAACCAAATATTAAAATTATATATATTATTCTCGTAGTTTTCTAAAATTATTATAATTAATTAAATATATTATATATATATATATATATGATCAATGTACATCTCCTATTGCCTTTCGGGTATAGGAGATGTAATTCAATGAGATTCAATGAGATTCAAGCCACCACTAAATTAAGTTGTCTACGAAGTTTTTCCATTCCTTTCTATTTGTAGCATTTTTCCTTGCTTCTTATTGATCGAGGTCGTTTCTCCTTATGATCTCTTCCATATTGTTTTTCCATCTTTTCCTTGGTCTTCCTATTTCCTTCTTTTTCTTTTCGTCTTTTGATGTCCATACTATTTTTGTTCGTCTGTCTTCTGACATTCTTATCAGGTACCCGAACCATCCTAGTTGTCGTTTGTGTATTAATTTTTGCACACTTTGTATTTGTAGGTTTTACCTGATCTGTTCGTTTCTTACTCTGTCGAATCTCGTGACACCATCAACTTTTCTTAAGTATCTCATTTCGGTTGCTTGAATTTTGTTCATTGTCTTTTCATTTGTTGTCCAGGTTTGGCTTCCATATAAGTGCCTGTGGTCTGTAAATTGTCTTGAAGAGTGTCATTTTCGTGTTTTTTGGAGATTCTTCTATTGCTTAGAATGTACTTGTTCATTGCATAGTAGGTTTTTTTAGCGGCCATTATTCTGTTATTTATTTCGTTTTCCGTGGTTCCTTCATTATGTATTATTGTACCTAAATATTTGAAGGTTTCAACTGGTTCTATCCATTTCAAATTTATTAATATTTATCGTTTTGTTTCCTCTTTTGCTACTACCATTACTTTTGTTTTGTTTATATTAATTACCATGTTGTGTTTTTTCACTTCCTCCTCCCATATTCTTATATTGTGTTGCAGGTCTTCTTCGCTTTTGGCTAGCATGACTAAGTCATCAGCAAAAGCATATTCAGCTACCAATATTCTTTTCATTTTATAGTGTCCTATTTCTACCTTCTTGGTGTTATCCTTAATTTTTTTCATTAGCTTGTCTAGGAATATAATAAAGAGCATAGGGCTTAAAGCACCCCCATGTCGAAGGCCTTGTGTGGTTGTGAAATTCTCAGATGTTGAATTATTTGTCCTTACGTAGTTTTCTGTGGTTTCATACATACTCTTGATTGCTTTTATTAAATGCACTTTTATTTTCCTTTCTTCAATTATTACCCACACTTTGGCTCTTGGGACTCAATCAAATGCATTTTCTAAGTCCACGAATATCATGTATAGTTTGTTGTTTTGTCTTAATTTTTTTTTCTGTCATCTTTTTAATTGTGAAGATATGGTCTTGTGTTGAAGGTCCTTTCATAAATCCACTTTGTGACTTTTCCATTGTTTTTTCAATTTCCTTTCTTAGTTTGTTCTCTAGTATTGATTCATACAGTTTTGCCGCTGTGCACAGCAGGGATATTCCCCTGAAGTTGTTGTAATTTCTACTGTCCCTTTTTTTATGTATTGGGAAGATCACTGCTTTTTGCCAGTCTTCTGGTATTTTTCCTGTTTCCCATATTCTATTTGTGAACTGTGCTAGTTCTTGTTTTCCATCCTTTCCTATGTATTTCAGCTGTTCAGATTTGATTTTGTCGTGACCTGGGGCTTTTCCGTTCTTTAATTTCTTTAGTGCGTTTTCTAATTCTTCTTCTTTTATAGATCCCTGTTCTTCTTCTGTTTCGTTACTATTTTATTGTTCCTCTTCGTTTTCATTTCCTTCATTGGTTGTCTCTTTTCTAGACAGAAGCTCTTGGAAGTGCTCTTACCATCTGTTCATGATTTCTTCATCCTCTTTTATTAGTTCACCATGTGTATTTTTGAGTAGCTTTAGGTTTGATTCTTTCTCCTTTCTGCAGCCTTTCAGTGTTCTGTACAATAGTTTTTTATTTCCTTTAAAATGTTCCTCTAATTTGGTTCCGAAATCTTCCCATTTTCTGTCTTTTTCCTTTCTTATTATTGCTTTTACTATCTTTATTTGCTGCTTTTATATTTCGTAGACTTCTTCGTTTTTTGTGCTTAGGTATTTTTTCCATTTTAATTTATTTTTCCTAACTTCTTCCTTCACTTCTTTGTTTCACCAGCTTATGTTTTTTGTTTGATGTACTTTTAGTGTTTCTGCAGGTGTGTTTTGTTGCTTCTCTTACTATATGTTTGAAATTGACCCATAAATCTTCTACTTATGTTTTTCCGGTTTTTTGAGTGCTTCTTATTAGTTCTTGTAATGATTCCTGGTAGTTTTCCCTAAATTATTTGTCATTTACCTTATATATTCTAAATTATGTTGAATTATTTGTCCATACGTAGTTTTCTGGGGTTTCATACATACTCTTGATTGCTTTTATTAAATGCACTTTTATCTTCCTTTCTTCAAGTATTTCCAACACTTTGGCCCTTGGAACTCTATCAAGTGCCTTTTCTAAGTCCACGAATATCATGTATAGTTTGTTGTTTTGTCTTAATATTTTTTCTGTCATCTTTTGAATTGTGAAGATATGGTCTTGTGTTGAATTTCCTTTCATGGATCCACTTTGTCACTTTTCCATTGTTTTTTTAATTCCCGTTCTTAGTTTGTTCTCAAGTATCGATTCATACAGTTTTGCCGCTGTGCACAGCAGGGATATTCCCCTGAAGTTGTTGTAATTTTTACTGTCTCCTTTATTATGTATTGGGAAGATCACTGCTTTTTGCCAGTCTGCTGGTATTTTTCCTGTTTCCCATATTTTATTTGTTAACTGTACTAGTTGTTGTTTCCCATCCTTTCCTATGTATTTCAGCTCTTCAGATTTGATTTTGTCGTGACCTGGGGCTTTTCCGTTCTTTAATTTCTTTAGTGCGTTTTCTAACTCTTCTACTGTTATAGATCCCTCTTCTTCTTCTGTTTCGTTACTATTTTCTTGTTCCTCTTCGTTTTCATTTCCTTCATTGGTTGTCTCTTTTCCAGATAGAAACTCTTGGTGAAAAAAGTGATCTTTGCATCTGTTCAAGATTTCTTTATCGTCTTTCATTCGTACACCGTGTTTATTTTTGAGTAGCTTTAAGTTTGATTATTTTTCCTTTCTGCAGCTTTTTTAAGTGTTCTGTAGAATAGTTTTTGATTTCCTTTAAAATGTTCCTCTAATTTGGTTCCGAAATCCTCCCATTTTCTGTCTTTTTTCCTTCCTTATTATTGCTTTTACTCTCTTTCTTTGCTGCTTTTATATTTCGTAGTCTTCTTCGTTTTTTGTGCTGAGGTATTTTTTCCATTTTTGTTTCTTTTTCCTAACTTCTTCCTTCACTTCCTTGTTCCACCAGCTTGCTTGTTTTTTATTTGGTGTACTTGTAGTGTTTCCACAGGCGTGTTTTGTTGCCTCTCTTACTATATGTTTGAAATTGAGCCATAAATCTTCTACTTTTGTTTTTCCGCTTTTCTGAGTGCTTCTTATAAGTTCTTGTATTGATTCCTGGTAGTTTTCCCTAAATTGTTTGTCACTTAGCTTGTATATTCTAAATTTCTCTATTCTTACTTCCTTATCGACTGTTTTCTGTGTTTGTTTCGGTTCCCTTCTTGTTGTTTTTATTTGTGCTGTTAGAAGATAGTGGTCACTGTCAATTTCACAACCTTTTTTGACTTTAATATCCATTACTTCCTTCACCTGCGCTTTGTTTGTTAAAAAGTAGTCTATTATGGACTTCTCGTTTCTGTTTCTTTCCTCTCTTGTATTTTTGTGTATTTCCTTGTGTGCAAATTTGGTGTTAAATATTGTTAGATCATTCAATATGCAGAAATCAATAAGTCTTCTTCCATTGTTGTTGATCTTCGTTTCTCCGTGTGTCCCCATTATGCTCTCCAGTCCCTTGTTTTTATTCCCTACACTGGCATTTAGGTCTCCTATTACGTATGTTGGCTCTGTAAGCTTTACGTATTTTTGTTGTACCTCTTCCCAGAACTGGTCTTTGTTGCTTTGCTTCCATCTCCATTTACTCCATATACTACCATAATATTTGCTTCAAACTTATCTGTCTCTTCTATTTTGACCGTCGGTATCCTTTCATTTATACACTTCCATTCCGTGATTGTTTTTCTATTTCCTTTCTTATTATACATCCTACTCCTGCTTTCGCTCTCTCATTTTGTTCTTCTCCACTGTATATTAGTATGGGCCTGTTTTCTGTTCTCATTAATCATTTTCCTTTCTTCTTTGTTTCTGTTATTATTAGTATATCTGTTCCTGCTGTTTCAATTTCTCCAAAGAAATATTTCACCAGGATCTTAAAACTATGGAGGACCGCCCCCAAGGAAGATGATGGCAGATTACTGCTGGAGTTTAAAACGGGACTGTTCCAAAATACATTCCAGAATGTCACGGAAAAGAAGCTTCCGAAGAGTTCAGTGGCTATAATTGGTTTAATCGACGACTTTTGCCTCTATCTTTGTATACAATAATATTCGTATAATATAATATTGGTTTCATTAATATATTGTAGTAATATTTATTTAATATAATAATAAAAATTCCGTGTTTGGTTGTTTTTATTTGATCCAGGGATTTAACTTAAAATAGTGTAACGTACATTTAAAAAACATTATATCTTAGAAATTTGAGCTGCTATGCAAGAACTAATGCCATATTTGAATTCAGGGCATCAAATTCATGTGAAATCAGGTCTAAATACCCCAGCACCAAAACAACTGTTGGCCTGTGATAATGTATAGTAAAATAATAATTATTAAAATAAACCAACATGTAATTGACATGGTAGACTTCAATCTGGAGTGTTATAGATTCGCTATAATACAAAACATAAGTGAAACCCAGTGATCCATTACATGGCCATATTACAGATTAAACATTTCTACGCGCGTAGGTTATCGCTACCTGGAGAAATTAAAGCAAGCAGTTTTATTTTCTGTACGTGAAATATCATGAAATTGCCACATTTTAAAATCTTGTCGAACACGTTCATCTACAAAACGTCATGAGTAGAAAACACACATGCTTTTATTTAGTTCATAACAGTTTAGAGCGTAGTTACGTAAATATCGGGTAACTTAGACTTCAGGCAATAATTATTGCAAAATGATAAAACTATAACTAAAGGTCTATTACGAGATATGGTTTTTGGTTGTGCAAAAATGTGGCTTAAATATTTCGTGTTGGCTGCGTGTGTCTTGAAAGTTCAGTGCCAATTCGACGTTTTGGATATACTGGCGAATGCCCTGAACACTAGCCAGATTCAAGGGGTGACACAATGTGAAATTCAGTTACTCAGATATGTAGATGCCTTAAAAAATGGTACACTATGGGGTCTTAAAAGTAAGTCATTACACCATATAATGTTATAACATACCCATGTAATAGGTAGGTTAGGTTAGGTTAGGTTAGGTTAGGTTAGGTTAGGATAGATTAGTTTAGGCAAATGGGAAATTCAGTTACTGAGATATTTAGATATTGGGTCCGAAGCTAGGTAAAACAAATGATACTGATTTACACGATAATGATTATTGATACGTACAAACTTTTAACTTAAAGCAGGTAACTCTTAATTAGATTAGGTAAATGTGAATTTCATTTACTGATATATTAAGATATTAAGATGCCTTAAAAAATTATACACTATGGGGTCTAGAAAGTAGGTTATTGTGCCATAACATGAATGTATTTTGTAGAATTGGTTAATGTTGGAGGCATCTTCTTCGTAATACATGATGAAATTGTGAATTACTCGACGAATTGTGTATTAAAAGACAAAACAAACGCACTACAAAATTACATCCGACAAAAACGCTTCATGAATCATATTACACTTCATAACACTCTCTTCACACTATCAAAATAATCAGTCATGAATCACATATAGGTAATGTTATTTAATATAATATGTAATGTAATGTATAATGTAACGTACGTATAATGTAATGTATTTTGTTAGGCAAGGCGGAAAGACCCCATGGGGTCGATAGCCTAATAAAGATTGTTATATATATATATATATATATATATATATATATATATATATATATATATATATATATATATATATATATATATATATATATATATATCTACCAAATGATTTGCTATTTGGGCATTACCTCCGGATAGCACTCAACTGACCTACTATGTTAAAAGTGGTCTTCAATTTTTATATAGATAAGGTGAATATTTAAAATTAGGGCAAATTTGGCTATGTAAACTGATAATACCTCCATATAATTACAGTACTTTGAGCAAAAAAACTAAATAAAATGTATGCATATGTATGACCACCGACTATTTAGCATTATATGGGATTTATTTTTATTATTGAATTTTCCAAAAGAAAAACCAAACAAAAACGGCAATAATTTGTGCCTGTCTAAAAACCTTATTGCCCCTCTACGGCACCCTATCATATGTGCCGAGTGACTTTTACTTTCCTAAAAATCTCTTTTTTCAAATTGATGAAAATCGAAATATTGCAAATTTTCGAAAATCACGCAACATATCAAAGATATTTCTTAATTATGTGTTATGAGTTTTAGATTATTGAATTTCCTGAATCATTTAAAAGTCATAAATTGTTTCGTTTTCTGTAACTTCTGCTACTGCAAAATACGTTTTTTTAATTTTTAAACACAGTTTATACAGATTAAAAATTAGGTTTGATTAGGTTAGGTATGATTGGATTAGGTTAGGCCGGTAAAGGTGCATTCTCACGAATCAAGTTTAGTTGATCGATTGATAGTTTATCAACAAAAGTCGAATGCATACTATAGTGAGAACCTTTGTTTCGATAAAGTTGATCAATTTAAAACTACAGTTTTTATTCAACTCTTGCTGATAAACTACTATCGATCAATTAAACTTGATTTGTGAAAACGCGCCAAAAGTGTATTGTTTGTTTACGACTTAGAATGTGATGCTACATATGTCATTTAATTTATGCACACCTGTTAAAAAACACTCTGTACAGAAGTTTAGCTTAAGAGATTAGAGACTAAATTTTATATTGCAAAGATATTCTTAGCGTAATGTATGAATTATGTGGATAAAAGGATAAAATATGTAATAATAAATTCGTGTTAAATGATTTTTCCAATCACTACGCATTTGTTCGAAATTTCTCTAGGGCCTATATTTCTAGTTTTTTTGGATTAACTTTGATTATCTCCCATGCCAATTTTCAAATCATTAAAGTTGTACCCTATTGAAACCGGTATTGAATCAATTTTCGAATCACAATTATTGTTCATCTAGTGTTTAGTAGAATTCTAAAGACTAATTTTCCATGTTACTTTTGACTAATTTTGCTTATAGCTAAAGTCAATTTTAGGATTGTTAAAGTTGAACCCATATAGGTGCTTCTGTTGGATATTATAATGATTGCAGACTATAGCATTAGACTAAACATAACAAGAAAAAATATAAATCAAAATAAACATGAAAATTTATAAGAATTGAAACTGATACGCAACTTTGTTTGATTTGAGCCAATAAACTGATAGTTGCGGAAATCAAATAAATCGGCATTTACTGTGCTTCTGTAAAATTCTTCTTTATTCCTTTAAATTTCTTCAATTATTTGTATTTTAAGGATTCAACATTTGGATGTTAGTTAATTAGGAAATAAATTATGTTACTCATTTGGTATCATCTGCAACTAATATTTGTATAACATACTTATACAGGGTGGAAACTTTAACTGGAATAAAATTCATAACTTCGATATAGGCGATTTTTGCAAAAAATCCTGAAACACGCTACGTATTGTTTTTTCTTGCCCTCATTTCTATGTATATGCTGCTTGTTTATCTGTTCCCGGAAGAGCGCAGCCACCTCCGACTTTTTTTTTTCAAATGGAAAGGTATGTCAAGTGACACCTCGTTTGAAAGGTCTCTTCGCAAGTAATACAACACACTATTTATTTCTTGAATATTTACAAAGTCCACGTGATAAAAAAAAGAAAACCACTTTTACGTTGAACATGTTTCGGCGTAAAGTTGTATGTTTTTGACATGTGTTTTGATGCTATGGAACTGCGTTGCTTAGTTACTAGTGTTACTAGTGCCCATTTTGAACATTTGTTGCATTAAATAGTATTCAAGTTATAAAAGTGGTTTTTTTTATCACGTGGGATTTGTAAATATTCAAGAAATAAATAGTGTGTTGTATTACTTGCGCAGAGACCTTTCAAACGAGGTATCACTTGACATACCTTTCCATTTGAAAAAAAAAAGTCAGAGGTGGCTGCGCTCTTCCGGGAACAGATAAACAAGCAGCATATACATAGAAATGAGGGCAAGAAAAAACAATACTTAGCGTGTTTCGGGATTTTTTGCAAAAATCGCCTATATCGAAGTTATGAATTTTATTCCAGTTAAAGTTTCCACCCTGTATAGGTAAATAATATGTAGTATATTGAAAATGGTACTTTTTTTATAAATATACACTTCTCTATAACACGAAACCTGATAAGTCAAATAAAATCTATTGTATTGACTGTTTTGTCGATATACAGATACCTTAGCAAACATTTCAATGCACAAAATCCTATATGGTTCCCATACTTCTAGAATACGAAGAACCAAAAAAAAACGTACCGATATGTATAGTGTTTTCACTTGTTATGGAAAATGTACCTGCAATGAGGGTTTATTACGGTCAAGGGTTCTCCATTGTATGGCGTGCTAAGAAGAGGCTCTGGACTCTGTTCTTTTCCGATTACCCGTCATAAAATTCCATTCGCACAATGGACCGCAATAAACACCCTTCGTAGGTAGATTTTCAATTTCAAGTAAAAACACTATACATTCCATTGAGATTCGTCGCTGGAAAACCCAATACTTTGAGTTTCGAAATTTGACTTTCAGATTTTGTATTAGTGTTTATTTGTATTTTTATCGTGTTATTTTGTATTACCATGGATTTATGAGGCCCAGTTGTACGATCGTGGATCACCTTGACCATGGTTCAATTACCTAGGATACAATTGTTAATACAATGGCATCCTAGGCAACTGAATCATGGTCAAGGATGATCCACGATCGTACAACTGGGCCTTAATGTGTTTCCTGACTCATATTTCAGGGATTTATTCTCATTATCAAACTAAAATAAAGACGTCTTGTAGATGTCAATATGATGCTTGATATTAAAATGTTTTTTGCACTACAAGTCAAAAAACACATTACATGTGTACATGTACACAAAACACGTGTCATGTATGAATGCACTGTGTAGTTGATTTTTATGATTAGTGGCTAATATTTTTTTTACCAAGGTAATAAAGTGTATGATTGTCCGAGGCTAAATTGTTCTTATTTTACAAAGGTATTATACCGTTTAATTACCGTCGCCAACAAACGATACTCCTCGATATGCATGCTTTAACGTGTATGTACAATTTAACCATAAACGGAATCGCCTGCAAGAGTAGATAATTTTAATGAAAATTTTGTCCCGTCATGATATTTTTTAATGCATATTTATTATTATTATTTTCAACAATGCTCGTAGAATCTTAAATAACATTGATTCATTGAGTTTAGTTATTATCCTAATATCTCATTTATTATGTTCAAGCCCCTAACATAACTTAAACTTCAAATTATGGTTATACTGCAAAAATAAGACAACACAGCATTCACAGGTTCTCAGGATATTAACATTTAAAAATTATGTTTATAATAATATATAAACAATCATTGAAAGCATGATTTCTGGAAAGCAGCAAGTCACAAATTGGTTTTGAAATTTATTTTGAGTTTCACAGAAAATAAACGGCTCATTGCACGTTCACTTTTAGAAAGAAACTTTAATTTATTCAACTGTATTGTCCCTGTAAAAATAAAGTTTTATGAAATGCACGATTCGATAGTAGCACAATTAAAATTGTTCTCTTCAGTTTGTTCTATTTTATTGTACTTTAAGGCATTGTGTCTACAGCAAATTCTTAAATTCTATATGAAACAAATAGATTTATGCTTATGTGCTTCGATAGTAGCACAATTAAAATTGTTCTCTTCAGTTTGTTCTATTTTATTGTACTTTAAGGCATTGCGTCTACAGCAAATTCTTAAATTTTATATGAAACAAATAGATTTATGGCTCTGACGTTTTCGTTTTGAGTATATACTATGTGCAACAAAAAAAAAGTAGGATAGTGTATGTTCTAACGTGAATGTGTCTCATAATAGAATGGATATCATATTAATTAATTTGAAAGACGTCTTATATCTTTGTCAAACTAGTTTAAAGTCTCGTTCAATCTACTAAAATAATGCAAAAATCTCTATTAAGAGTTGCCCTAATTTTTCTTGTCGCGTTCATCAGTACATATTGATTTATATTAATTATTATGGTTTACTGTAATCAAAGTTGATAAGTAATAATAAGCACTAAGGCAGCATTTTACAATTTTTGTGTACTAAAATTTATCTCCATTACTTTGCAGTGGCCGATGCTACGGCAAAGTTTCAATCAGGATTTCTCGAGGGAAGTCTAATAGAGTTAGGATCATTTGATGAATGTTTGGACATCACTGATCCGGAATATAATATAGAAGGGCAATATTGCCTAGCGCAATACCAGTACAAGACATTCATTCATGCATTGGGGATTGCAGGTATTAAAGTACCTAAAAATGAAGTAAGTAATTTTAAAATATTGACTATGTGAGGCCCAATTTAAAAATGTTAATGCCAAAATACCTTTTTATTTTGTTTCCTTCGAGGTATATGGAGTTTAATAGTATCTATAAGTTTTTTTTTAAATATTTCTTAAATATCAATAATATTTTCGAAATTATTGATAAAATTAAAATTTTTTTTTTGTTTTCTCAAAAGCATTTATAAATCTAGATTTTGTTCTTAAAATCTTCGAATTTTATTAAATTCTACTGTTTTAGTGTCCATAAAAAGGTACTTACATTAATACATTCACACATGCTGATAGAGATTATTCAAAAATGGTGTTAATGAACTCTAGGGGCATCAAAAGTCAAAACCAATCGTTGTGTTAAAATCGTTAAAATTTTCGATAAATCGGAAAAATTTATCGAAAACATTACTTTACCCTTATACGTAATAGGAGACGGAGAAAGTTAACCTAACCTTAAAGTTTTCTATTGATTCTACACATATGATCAGAATTAATGCATATCGGTAATCCAGCTTAGCAGAATTTTAAGGGCTTTCTTCGTGCGTTGATATGCAATCATTTTGATCATGTATGTAGGTCAACCATTATTTAAAATAAAATGTGTATAATTAAAAAAAAAAATGTGTATAATTAAAAAAAAAATGAAATGGTTAGTTAATTTTGCATGCCCAACTACATTATTTATTGAATTATGTAAATTTGAGATCTTTATTTTTTAATCATTGCAAATATTTGCTGCAGATTTGGCATGTTTCTATTGTAGGTACATACATCATTGCCAATCTTGGCTATCAAATTTGGTCTGGTTTGTGGCTTCGTTTCTTTCATTTTCTACCTTGTGTTAAATTTATACCACTCATATAACAATTGTAGTTCTATTTCCTATCCTATTTTTTTCTTTTCTTGTTGTTTCAACAATTTGTTTCTTCTTCTTCTTCTTCTATTATTCTTCCTTGTGCATGTGTTTTTGTTTCACACCAACTGTTAATAGTTTTTCTCATTTTTTTAAGAGTTAAAAGAATTTTAATGAAATTCTCCATTTTATTATACCTATAGTCGAAGCTGCTACTCGAGTATTTGCTAATAATATAATTAATATATGGATTTTCTATTTTTTTGTGAATTATAATAACCATTGTATAAAAAACAGATGACAGATTTCGCGAAGTTGTGATTTTATTTAAATATTTGTTATTTACAGTTCAGTGATCAGTTTAGTGACAGTCCACTGTTCTCGCTGATATGGGGCATATGCGTACCCAATGGCTGTTCAGCTGACGAGCTGTCAGCTCTAACATTCCAACAAGTAAATTTTACAAGTATGATGTGTCAGACGAAGAGCTCTATGCCGAAAATTTCTACAGGGGATATAACTGCAGTGTGAGAATGCTTGTATTTCATCCGATTTGTGATTTTGTATACAATCTGTTGTAGGTACTTTTTCGCGTTCCTATTTCTATTGATATTCCTATCAACAGCATACGACATATATTTGTATTACGCCCAGGAAAGTAAGTACAAATCTTATAGCGATTGGCATCACTATTTTATTCAAATAAAACTGGTAATACCACCAAGGGAGTTACTAATTATTGCGATGCTCTCCAAAGTGATTATAAAGACTTCACAACGTCATTGCTATTAATATATACAAAAAAAAATCACACCAGCATCATAATCTTTGGTTATCGAACTAATAAGCGAGCGAAACTCCGTCTGTCAAGTACTGCGTGTATCTAAGTTGCCTAGTAACAAGACTTTTTTGACCAACTTTTGTAAGAACAAAAAACGTCAAGCAGTACTGATGTTTATTGAAATAAAAAATGTACACTTATTATTGCTGGAAATCCAAAAACCAGAAACCAGATGCTTCATACTCTTTATTATTAGTTAAAAACTAGCTGTTTCAACCTTCAGAATTTTGTTGATGACATTGACATCTATAGCAGATGACATTAATCCAACAAATGTCAATGCTCCATGTTAACGATTATAACATATATAGCAGATGACATTGACGCAACAAAAGATAATACTCCATGTTAATGATTACACCGTCTATTGCAGATTGCATTGATGCAAAAAATATCAATCCTCCATGGTAACCATTAAAACTTCTATAACCGATGACATTAAAAAGTTTCCCTAGACCCCTTCAAACACTGCCCCGATTAAAGCACTCCGCTTCGCGTCGTGCTGTTAAACCCGGCAAGCGGGCTTGAAAGCCTTTTATGCACTTGTATAATAATGTACTAATTATATTACTTTAATTTTTCTCCTAAATGTTTTCCATATATTATGTTAATATTTGTATTATTTGTAGAACCTGCGTCTAAATTTCTAGTTTCATTCTCATATCTGTATAACGGCCAAAAACTACTCAAAACTTCTGACAATCCATCTCAGTTGAACTTCATTTGTGGAATGCGAACAATAACAATGATGTGGATTATGCTTGGACATATGTATAGTACCACATACTTATTTCCTATTTCTAATATGGTTGACGTTGGTAAAGTAAGTAACAAGTTACAATTTCTACTACTTTGGTAAAAAATTTTTTTTTTTTCAAACAAATATGCTTTAAAAATCATAATATAAAATTATTGACGTATTTTGTGATATACAGGGTGTCCTGGGCTCATCTATCATTATCAGTTTATGGGGTTTAAAACAATATAAAAATTTATTAAAAAAATTATCTAAATATGGCTGTATCCGTTCTCCTCAGTTGAAATACTTTTAACCTTGCATCACTTCCGGATCTAGCCATCAACTTTTGTTTATTAAATAGATCGTCCTATAAATTATTATGTTTCTGGCTTCCCCGTTTAATTAAACTATCTTTTGTGTGTCTTTTTTATACTTTCTGATATAAAAATTAATTTCTTAGATTTTGACCTTAAAAAGACGTTAAGAATAATTGCTTTAATTTCTCTTACACATAAGAAAGAAACGTAAAATTTATCTCGAATTGTGCCTGAAAGGTACCTCTATGACTGATATATTTTGCATCTGAAAATTTTGATAATTAGTTATTCAAAAATATCAATAGTTAAGTGCCCACTTAAATTAAGAATATTTCATTTTTTTTAATGGAATGACATTATTTTTATATCATAGAGCAATTGGCATGCCAATTTAATACAAAAAAAAGTATTTAATAGCCATCTTCTTAGTATTTTTGAAATATTTCGTAAATTGAAAAGTTTGCATAATGTAATTTCGCCTATGCGGTTTACACATACATAATAGTTTGCGAAACATGCTTATCTTTCGAAACTGTGATAACTAATGTTAACAAAGAAATTTAATTTCTAAAAAGTTTCAAAACTATATAATATAATCCGCCAAAAAGTCTAATGGACTGGATTTACTGGATAATTTTACTTCCGAACTATAGCTTTTGTGGAAAACGTTGTAATGTAATTCTTGTTCAAAATTTTGTTTTTATCAACTTTACCCATATAAAATGTTTTCGTTGGTTTACCGTTTACGAGATAATTGCGAAAAATAACACAAGATTGCCATTTGGTGGGGGGATGTTTCATAATATTAAGGGATGAAACACCCACCGGGTGAAGAGAAAGACGAAAATATTCGATTCTAGAGAATTCAAAAGTATGTATACCAAATTTTTAATCTATATCATTAAGCAAATGTGACTGGACCATCAATGATATTAACACATTTAAAGTGAACTTTTCAAAATTTTAATTTCTTTGTTAACATTGGTTATCAGTTCACAGTGACGAAAATAAGCATATTTCGCAAACTATGGTGCTTGTTTAAATAGCATATTCGAAATTACATGTGGCAGAAATTCGAATTTTCAAAATATTTCAAAAACTACTTATTTAGGGAATATGATTGTATAATACTATTTTGTAGCAAATTGCATGCCAATTTCTCTGAGACAATAGTTATTTACAAACCAAGTGCGGGAACACAATTTTCCCGCATGAACGCAATTTTGAAGCATGAGCGACCGAAGGGAGCGAATGCTTCATCTGCGTGAATGCGGGAAAATGATTCCCGCAAGTGGTTTGTACATTTTTTTTTGAAACGAACAGAACGATCAGCATAAACTCAAATAATTTTCATTCCGTTTCAAAATATGAAATAAAGCAAGCCATGGCTGTATAGCAAAACAATGATTGTTACTTTGACAGTTGATTTTTTAAAGCCTGTCGTTTAAAGTCTCAGTTTCTAATAAAATGTCTTCCGATTCGGATATAAGTAGTTGTACACCTCCGGAAATCCGCAATGCCGCTAATACGGCAATTAAAAATTTATTGCCGGATAAATCCAAACGAAGGTACGAGTTGGTATACTCGAAATTTATGGATTGGTGCAGGTTAAACAAAATACGGACTTATTCAGAAAATTGTTTGCTGGCATATTTTCAAACCTTTTCAAGCAAAAAGTCGCTATGGTCCACTTACTCTATGCTAAAGTCCTGTCTACTAATACACAATAACGTAGATATTTCCAAATTTACGAAATTTTACGCATTTCTCAAAAAAGAAACGTATAACCTGAAACCGAAAAAATCCAAGGTATTAGAAAGTCATGAAATTGACAAATTTATTCATGAAGCCCCTGATAACTCATTTCTGTTAATGAAGGTACGTACACAATATGTTTCATTAATCGATATTATTCTATTATTCTATAATATGTTTTACAGGCAGTAGTAATATTGGGCATTTCTGGCGCTTGTCGCCGCGATGAATTATGTAAAATGTTAATTGATCATATCGAGTTTAAACATGAAATGGTACTTGTTAATGTACCAGAGACCAAAACTAATATTTCTCGACCTTTTGTGGTGATCAATCCAGAATGGATAAATTTATTGTTAAAATACAAAAATTTAAGAGTAGGGACAAATAAACGTTTCTTTTTGACCTACAGAAATGGGAAATGTATTAATTCACCTATTGGTCTTAATACAATTGGCAAAATACCTTGCTCTGTGGTACAGTACCTTCAGCTAGAGGCTCCACAGGCCTACACTGGTCATTGCTTTCGAAGAAGTTCAGCTACTTTACTTGCAAACAACGGTGGCGATTTACTGACTCTTAAAAAATTTGGCGGTTGGAGATCTTCAAGCGTGGCCGAAGGTTACGTCGATGACTCTGAAAGATTGATGCAACCAGCTCCGGGACCTTCATCTCAAGTTGAAAACTATACAATCTCTGAAACTCTTAATGTGTCGCACACTATATCTAAACCCGATGCGGTGGAAAGTTCGGGAATTTGCATTTCAAATTGTACTAATTGTACGATAAATGTGTACAATAATAACCCTGCTTAAGTCGATGTAGATCGTTCACAATAAATAATTATGTATTGATTTATTTATGACAGTGTTTTTTTGCCGTTTTCCCGGTCTACTAGACCGTGAAATACGGATTTCCGGTTGTCAATAGAGTGCGTCAAATGTCACTTTCGAGGCGGTGAGTTCAAAAAAAGTATTTCATCCCATTTAAAAAAAAAATGAAATACATTTAATTCAAGTGGGCACTTAACTACTGACATTTTTGAATGACTATTGTCAAACTTTTCAGCTGCAAAATATATCAATCGCAGCCTTTTACGTACCTTTCACGTACAATTCGAGATAATTTTTCCGTTTTTATCTTATTTGTAAGTTAAATTGAAGCCATTTTTCTTAACGTCTTGTTGAGGTCAAAATCTGGTATATAATTTTTATCTCATAAAATAAAAACGATACACATATCGTCGGCTTAGTGTTATAAGGTTGCATGTAACATTGACTCAATTTTCAGGTCTATAACTTTACAGGGTTATATGCTTTCAAAGCGGGACTTTTCAACTTAATGGATGGTTACAATCTGATTATTAAGAATCAATGATACAAAAAATTCTAATTATAGTGCACAATACATCATTTTCTATAATAACAAACATATTTACAGTCGTTATTTCCAAATTTCCAAATTTGCACATACAACTTTGTAACATTAAACCGACGATATATCTACAAAAATGTTTTAAATTAGACGGAGAAGCCAGAAACATAGTAATAATAATAAATAATAAACAAATGTTGATGGCCACTTCCGGTAGAACAGGAAGTGATAGAAGGTTGAAAGTATTTCACCCGAGAGAACGAAATCAGCCATGTTTAGATGATTTTTTATTTATTTTTATCTTGTTGGGAACTGGGAATGAGCGTGTGACACCCTGTAGATATTATACACTGTGTATCAGCCAAATGGAATAAATTCGATAATAAATAAATGGGGCCGTGTTCGAAAAAACGCTCGGATACGTCGATTGTTATTTTTAGTTACGCATTTTTTTCAACAAAAACTTTTTATACAGGGTGTGTCATGTGACCGTGGCCAATACCTACTTTCTTATTTTAAATGCAACACGTGGTATATTATTCAATTTTTCGATTCTTCAGAAAATTCTAGACATATTTCATGTACAATGTCCTATACCTATCTTCAACTGTTTCGGAAATATTAAGTGTTTTCAGATTTATTGCAAAAATTAACATTAAAAAAAGAAAATTATTTGATTACAGAAATTCGTTACAACACACTCAAAAACTAATAAGTAATACTGTTTATTTCTTGATAATGTAAAAAAACAAAAAAAAAACAATAAATTTCAATGGAGGAGATGTTCAAAATGCTCGCCGTGAACGTCTTGGCAACATCCTAATCTTAAATAGAAATTTCTTCTAACGTTACTCAACATCTCAGGCGTGACCGATCTAATCGCGAGCATTATTCGTCTTAATATACACACTTAATATTTCCGAAACAGTTGAAGATAGGTATAGGACATTGTACATGAAATATGTCTAGAATTTTCTGAAGAATCCAAAAATTGAATAATATATCAGGTGTTGCATTTAAAATAAGAAAGTTGGTATTGGCCATGGTCACTTGACACACCCTGTATAAAAAGTTTTTGTTGAAAAAAATGTGCAACTAAAAATAACAATCGACGTGTACTAGCGTTTTTTCGAACACGCCCCCATTTATTTATTATTGAATTTATTCCATTTAGCTGATACACCCTGTATACTCCACAGTATATAAATCTTAGATATTTTGTCTGTATCAATTCAATGTTTGTTCCTTTTGTAGGTTTTGTTGCATAGCTCTATTATAATAGTCTTTTTAATTTGCAGTTCATTAAGTAATTATTATTTTATATTTCTTCACTTTTAGTGTCTTTGTTCACATTTTTTGTTGTTCCAGTAAATATTATGTCCATTATTTGTGTTTCTAGTTCCTTCTATCGATAAAAAGTATGTACTTAGTAGGAGCTACAGTATCTGTGGATACATTTTTTTTACTCAGCGGTGTATTTACGACGTATACCTTTTTGGTTTATCAAAAGAGAGGATCAACATTTAATATTCTGGATTATTATTTTCATCGATATTTAAGGTAATCATTGGATGAAGATTGGATGATGATTTTGATGATGGTGGTGATGGTGATGATGATGATGATGATGGTGGTGATGGTGATGATGGTGGTGATGGTGATGATGATGATGACGGTGTGTCGGTAAATAATTTATGTGGCGGCATCAATCATGATTGAATTAATTCGACATAATTATATCACCATGCAATATTAACAAAATTAGTATTATCTTATCAGGTACATTTTTTTAATAACATACTCTCAGGCACATATTTTATGGATATATTGCTATTCAAAATATGCCTATAAAGCCTACTAAATGCAATGAAAATTCCTAGAGATATGTGTGTGAAACATATGTGATAGTGCATATATCACATATGTATCATATCCACACTCCTAATGTAGATCTAAACTCGCATTGCAAATGTAAATAGTCTATTTGAAAACTTTATGGCATGCCAAATTCTGTACAGTATAAGTATATCAAGCAAAATACTTTGTATCTTGCGATCACCACCATGACCATGACCAAGATTGTACCACACAGATTTAGAAATATGATTGCTTTCTTACTAAAGCGTCGATGATTTGGAAAACGATTCTTGTTTATTGGTATTATGTATCTTGCGATCACCACCATGACCATGACCAAGATTGTATGGTGGAATGCTCAGAAGACAATTAGAGCAAACATCAACTCGAATGCATCGAAATTTTCAGTCTTTTCCAAAGAAATGATTCAATATAATATATTTTAATAATAGTAATTATAATAATTAATTTTAATTATAATATTTAATTTTTTTGTAGATTGACTCCATCTTTAGCAATACTTGTGTTCTTCACTGCAACTCTCATGAAGCATATAAGTACGGGGCCGATATGGCCCATAGGTGCTAAATACATGTGTGAATCCTGTCAAACGAATTGGTGGTCTACTTTGACGTACACTCAAAACATTTTTCACAAAACGGATCCGGTAAGTTAAACGCCATTGAAAACACCTAAAACATTAATTATATCATTGAATTGTAAATTTCGAACAAGGCTCATCTTCGGCAGTTAACATTTTCCAGGAGACACAAAAAACTTAATTTCTGTTGAACCGTGTAACTTATTTGATCGATGTTTATTTTCTAAAATTATTCTTTCACTACTACCAAAGCTAAATATGAGCGTTTCTCTCTCATAACATAACGGTCTATGTGTACATGAAAAATGAGTGAAAATGTCAATTTTAAATCCTTACCTTGATGGGCTTTTTTCAAAATTTACAATTCAATTATAATCTTGGCTGAGAATTTGAAAAATGATTGATAGACTTGCTTTGGGGCGAGTTTAATTAATCAATTTAATGTGTACATGAAAAATGAATGTAAATGTCAATTTTGAATCCTTCCCTTGATAGGCTCTTTTCAAAATTTACAATACAATTATAATCTTGGCTTAGTATTGGAAAGATGATAGTTACACTTACTTTGGGGCGAGTTTTATTGATCAATTGTAGTTGATCAACAAAAGTTGAATGGAAAGTATAGTGGGAACCTTTGTTACAATACAGTTGATCAACTTTAAACAATACTTTTCATTCCACTTTGGTTGATCAACAAATATCCATCAATAAAACTTGTTTCGTGAGAAAACGGCTTTAGATTCCACGCTACTTTCTGATATTCTAACGTGTGTCCAGTAATTATTGTAATCCTAGGTGGCTATAGAATCAATTACGAATGCAGATTTTTACATTAAATCGTTAAATTGGCATCCAAAATTGTCATTTGTATGTACAAATGTCAAGTTTGATAATTTTGTTTAAGGTAAAAATCGACATACATGTTTGATACCACAGCCACCCAGGACTACAATAATTGTTGAACATACGTTATAACATGAAGATCTTCTATCTATTTTTCTATCTGCCATCTTACAAATTTCCAATTTATCATTTGAAAATGGTATGAAAATGTGAAACTGAAAATGAAATTGTGAAAAAAAAAATAAAGGCGGAAAGGCCGACGGCCAATATCCTAATAAAGATCGTTATCTCTCTCTCTCTCTGTGAAACTGAAAATATAGAATGAAACAAATTAAGAGTTCGAATCAAATTATACCTAAGACAGTTATCATAAATGCGTATTCTTTACAAATAAGGAGATTTAAAAAACACTTGGTATAACTTTAACAATTTTTTTATATAAAAAACTCTGCAATTGTTTGGTAGTTAAACCATTTTCAAGAGCAAATTAATACTCAAAATTCATTTGCCCTTGATACTGAGTATTCATTTGCTCTTGAAAATGGTACAATATGTATCACCAAGTGATTTCTACACACACAAGCAATTTAATCTTAAATACTTCAAGTGAATAAAGCTTCGAAGCTTTGTGAACTGACTTATGGAAATAATTCAAAGGCATCATTTATATTAATCTCTTTCAGTGTATACCTGTCACTTGGTACCTAGCGGTTGATATGCAGTTATTCTTAATCTCTCCTTTCATTTTGCTACCAATGAAGAAATTTGTGAAAACCACGCTAACTGGGGTAGCAATACTTGCATGTATGAGCATAGGAAGTGCTTATTATATTGCGTGGAAATACAACTTACATGGCGTTCTTAATGAGTAAGTTTTTTTATAGGAAAGTAAGTAATGAATGAATTAGTTGTTGTTTCAATGGTTTTGGTTTAATTTCAAAGGTACTCTATGGATTCATTAAACTAAAAGACGCGGAGAATAGATTAATTTTAATTAAAAAAATAATGAATTGATGACAGTTTATAAAAATATTGTGTATATAGAGTGATGGTATTTTCGATGGTCGCCATTGATATCTCGGAAACGGTGAGGTAAGGTTGGTTTAACGAAATTCAGAAAGAAAAGAAAATAGATACTCTGGTTTCTTCCTGATTTATTAGAAAAACGGGAAATTTAGATTTCAGAAAAAAAAAGTTGTATTCATACCCTTAACACTATTTCCTTCTTGGTAACTTTATATTTTTGACGACCCGTCAAATTCGAGTTCCATGTCTGTAGACATTTCTTAGATCTTCTTGATTTCACACCATAAGGTAGACAAGAAATAACATTTCAAATTGAACCAACGTAACAGTTTTCTTCCAAGAAACCTGAAATGTGATAAATTTATAAAATCGCGAATCCACTTTCAGTAGGTGATCCAGTAGCATAACATATATCCTGTTAGTTACATATAACTAAGTAAAAATTAGGCTAAAATATGCACTATAAAGTTACCAGAAACACTGATTTTCGATTGCAACAATTTTTGTTTTTTTTGTAACAATCGTTTTAACTTTATATCGAGCATTCAACAAAAACCAACGACGAAGTTGGCATTGGAACACTTAAGTCATATCTAATATCAAATCTGGCATGTCAACATAACAGCCAGCATTGCACGCGTGAGCATGTGATCTTAGTGCAGACATGCCATCTTGGCATATGTTGCCAACGCCATCGTCGTAGATTTTTGTTGAACGCTCAATATATATATATATTTTAAATTTGTTTATTAGAACAAGAAAGTTATTAAAGGCATATTATTTTAGCATCGTCAAATAATTCAACTGCAGTCCCTCTTATGGCCCAATTGGTTACTGCAAACTTGAGCTATTTACTAGGATTATATTAAATCCAAACAAATATAACAATAACTGAGCCGTAATTTTGAAAGTAGATAAGTCCATTTTTTTATTAAATTGGGTGTGTGAGTGGTTACCACTTGGTGAAACATATTAGTATTCTTGTACATTTTTTTTAAATTGAGTTAAGTCCAGAAATATACAAGGGACATCATTCATTGTGTATTTCTGGACTTATCTGAATTGAATTAATTTTTTTTTTTAAAATGGACTTCCCCACTTTAAAAATCAATGGCTCATTTCATGGTATATTTATTTGCATGTAAATTTATTATTCTACAGACTTACCGATTTTACAGCTTGAAACCTGGTGAAGAAAACTACTTTAGTGTATACTACACAGCAACTGTGCCCAGATCTGGACCGTGGTTTATCGGAGTAATACTGGGATACGCTTTGTTCCAGGCCAAATTTGTCTATACCAATTTAAGAATTGACAAGGTAACATTCTACCATTCTTTACTAACCTCTTCAACTGCCAAATTCCGATTGACTCTAGAGATTGGTGATGTTAATGTGGACGTTATCTTTATCGCTAATGATTACGTGTGTGCTTGGTGGGCATGATTTAGTATTTAAGGAACGTGATAACAAGCCTTTGAATCGGGCTTTCATCGCTTTCCTGCGACCAACTTGGGCCATCGCTGTGTCATGGGTAGTATTTGCATGTACCACAGGATATGGAGGTAAGTTATGTTCTTAAGTCTTTTGAATTATCAGAACTACCAAATTTAATTTACCTACGAAATAAACAAATTTTATTTTGTAGGATATGGTGGCACTTAAATTGTCAGGTTTAAAAAATTCAAATCTAAAAAATCGCGATAAAAAATTTTAAAAAATAATGGAACAGAGAAAGGAAGCAACTTGCTATGTTTTTACCACAATATGTGTATTAATATATATATACGAGTTTTTACTTCTTACGGTCATTTTCAAGTCAACATTTACGATTATTGTAAATATGTCAGTAGTTAAGCTAGGACAGTTCTACTTCACCCTCAGCAGAGATTTCGATTAACTTAATAAGCGCTTTTTATTCAATTTTATAATCATCCTATTATAACTGCTCGCGGCAATCAATTAAAACCGCGAATAAAAAGCTCGAATTAAATTTATCGAAATCTCTGCTGGGAATGAAGTACTCTGTCCTAGCTTAACTACTTATGTCTGAATATTAATAAACATATTGTGGTAAAAACATAGCAAGTTGTTTTGTTTCTCTGTTTCAAATATGGACTAACACATAGTAAATGTCGGAACCATCCTCATAATAACAGTATTTGTTGATTTATTTATGTTCTTATTTTTAGGTATAATTGATACATTTTTATCACTACCTGTATTTCAAGTAATAGCGAAACTATCATATAGTATGTACCTTATGCACCTTACAGTCTTAAGCGTCATCACGATGTCAATGAAGAAAGAGTTCATTTTCACGAATTACTCAGCGGTAAGTACTCTACAGGAAGGCCTTTTTGAAAATAAAAATTATGTGTATTTGGGTCTGCATTGTGGTGTATACATATACAGGGTGTTCAATATAACGATGAACAGCATGTGGATCTCGGAAATCGTAAAAGTCACATCTAATAATTTTTGTCTTCGTATTTTCGTATCACCCTGTATTTTTTCTGTAATAGTAAAATCATAATAAATCACAGCCACAGACACAGTCGAAATTCGGAATCTAAAGATAATTAATATACCTGTATTTGTCACTATTACAACCATTGTGACCAAATTATTAATCATCAAAGTCCTATTAAATTTTGTTGTTATATTTTTTTATAAATTATTTAATGACTATTGAACAATTGACTATTGTATTGAAAATATGTAATAAAAACTGTAGATTTCGGAAATATGTTGCACAAAAAATATAATTTCGGGTAATTATTGGCTAAGAAATAGATTCATATGTCTGCAACATTTAAGATTAAAAATTCGAAAGCTAAAATATCAATTAAAACTCTGCTCTGCGTTAATTTACAAATTCGGGCCTCGAAATATAACTACTCGCTTGATGCCATTACAAATTTTAGTCGATTCACTATTATATATCACATCTTGTGTGTCAATTTTAAAGCATTTGGACCAAACATACCGTCACGTGTCACTCCGAAGGATGGAGTTATCTTGTTATGAATGAGTGTAAGAGATTGCATGATTTTGCACCTCGTCCCGGGAAGCGTAAAACGAGTTATAAATATTGCGAACACAAATCTCTTCAGGATTACGATTTTGCTCACGGCTCTGCCAGAACAGTATTGTAAAATGTTACAAAGTAACAATTTTCTCACGAATAGAATAAATAATATCAAATCCACTGATTAGTATTATTGATACTGTTATCGATTAATGTTACAATAGAAATGTAAATGAGGTCATATTATAGTAATATTTAAATTATAATACTGAGATAAATTCGTTATATTTTTTAACAAGAAATGCCTATAGATAGTGAAAATACTTTTTGCTTTTTAGCAATATATTTTTAATAACTATTATTATTTTATTAAATTTTACTTAATAAAAAAAAATGCAAAATGGTCATATTATACTTATATTTAAAATGTAATACTGAGACAAATTGGTTCTATTTTTCAACAAGAAATGCAAAATTTTAGTTATTAAAAAAATGCACAAAAGTTAAAATGTAATTTAACTATCTATAATTAAATTTCACAAGGTCTTACAAGAATATAAAACATGCTTAGTTTATATAAGTTCAAAGAAGAGATTCAAATATAAATTAACTCAACTTTCATCTTAATTTTTATGGTTATATGGAGGTTGGCCTGAAAAACCTTGGGCTTGGTATAGATCGCAATTACAAGGGGACAATATATCTAACAAAACCTAGGTTAAAATTGTGTCAAATACATCATATGCCAAACTGATGAATTTTATGCTAAGCTGTATGGCCTTAAATGCAAAGCAAACGTCGTTGATGATAATAATGCTTGCTCGCACATCAATTCTTACCAATCATCTTTACTTATTTGTTGTTAGATGCAAAGCAAACATCGTTGATAATAATAATGTTTGTACGCACTGCAATTGTTATCAATTATCTTTAGTGATTTATTGGTCATATTAACTACTATTATCTAATATTATTTTAGTTATATTTCTATTGGGCTCACTTCACAGTGATACTGATGCTTTCAACATTTTGGACTTTATCATTTGAATCTCCATTTGCTTTTATACAAGACCAACTAAAACGTAAGTACATATGTGTCTATTAAATCAAAAAAATCCTCCGAAAAAAAAGTACTTAATTATCTGCATTTATGAATAATGTATGTACTCATTTTGTATTTCAGTGATAGCAAGGAAGGCTAAGCAAAACGCTAAAGTTGTTTCTGAAAAACAAGAAAAGTCGCCAGCGCCAATAACGGAAAAGCCACCAATAACTGAAAAACCGACAATATCTGAAAAACCACCAATAACTGAAAAACCGACAATAACTGAAAAACCACCAATAACTGAAAAACCGCCGAAAGATAATGGGAATGCAGTTATTAAACGATAAATTTAATACTAGGTTCTATTTAATAGTTATCCGGAATGATTATTCATGTTATTTATTTGTTTTGAAATATAAAGAGATTGTTTGGTTTTGTGTATCTAATTAAATATAGAGTAGCTTAATTTTTACGGCTAGTACCTAGCAAGTTATGTTTGTGCCTTATATCCTAATATCCTTTTTTGAATACATTTTAGCATTATTAGTAGCATTAGTGATTTTCTATGCATACTGCACAGTACAAATACTAGAATGTATTAATTCTCAGTTATTGAATGCATTATTGGTTTTTTGTTTTGTGCAAACAAACACACATTTTCTTAGTTTCAACAACAAATATACTGAGATCCTGTTAAAAGTTGTTCCCGTCTCTATAACGAAAATCAATGAAATTAATACGTCCACATAATGCTCGAATAATGGTACTTTCATTTGAATATATTTTGAAAATTATCTCCATTATTTATTTTGAAAAACTTTTTTTTATTGTAGGTATTCAACATAAAAGAAGTTATAAAATGAAGTATCAGAAGGCCTACCCAGACATTTGAAATTTTAAACTTGGGGGATTACTTTGGGGTTTAGCAGCAGGAGTTTGAAAATTACATCTCTAAATGACTAATATCTAAAGATAAAATCAACCTGTCCGAGATTTTGTTTCAAATATGTTTCCCAGCAATGTAATTGAACATTTTTGAAACACCCTGTATTACACTTCACTTGAACTGACCAACGCAATGTACCCTATTTGTGCCCGTCTCTATAACGACAATCATTAATATTAATACGTCCAAATAATGCTCGGATAATACTACTTTCATTTAAAAACATTTAAAAAAATATCTCCATTATTTATTAACCGATTTTGAAAAACCTTTTTTTTATTGTAGGTATTTAACATAAAAGAACCTATCAAATGACGTATCAGAAATCGTACCTAGAATTGGTAACTACCGAAAATTTAAACTTGGGGGATTGCTTTAGGGTTGAGCGGCAAGAGGTTGAAAATTACATCTCTAAATAACACTTTTTAAATAAAAATCGACCTGTCCGAGCATTTGTTTCAAATAGGTTCCCCATTTTATTGTACATTTTTGAAACACCCTGTGTATTAAACTTCATTCGGACTGATGAGCGCAATGTACCCTATATATTTAATCGTTTCCAATTAGTGATAAAAAATATTTGACAATTGAACTATTAATCTCCCCTTAATATTCCTATAATTTACTTTATATTTGAATCACCTTAATAATAATTGAACTATTAGTCTTCCTTTAATAATACTATCCATCCAATAGTCAAAAATAAACAAACTTAATACAGTACGAATTTACTTAATCGATATTTTTATCACCGAAATTAGATATGTTTATAGGTTACACGTTTTATGTTTACATTATATGTACTTGCAGTTGCATAATCAATACATTCAAAATATGTTTAATAAAATTATGATATCGTGGTTCACTGCCAAAACCATGAATGTGCAGAATTAATATTTTGAAATAATCGAGTCAGAAAGTTGGAAACTGTCAAAAAACTTACCTTACGTTTGCAATTCTTGGTCTTTGGAATGATTCATTCATACTGTGTAAAATCTATGAAAATCTATGTATGGTAGTACGTAGTAAATAAAACATATTTGGTTGTACAGGGTGTCTCAAAAGTGACGCCCGTGCTTTAGGGATTAGAGTCAGCAGGCTAAAACGAATTAAATATTAAGAGTGGAAAATTTTCCGTTTGTCCCTCTTTATAGAGTTATTGATAAAAATGTAAACAATAACTTTTTCGGCCAATACGTAAAACACGATTTTGAGTTATGTATTTGGTTGTGAACTGTCTGATTTGACAATTAGTATGACAGATGTGGACAATATCTTGTTTAATATTAATTAATAATTAATAATATTAATAATATTATTAGATAATAATAAAGTTTAATGTAAAAATGTTATTTTTTAATATTTTATCAATAACTCTATAACGAGGGACGGAAAATATTCCACTCCTATTTATCAATTTGGTTTAGCCCCCTGAATCAAATCCTAAAAGCACATGCATCACTTTTGAAATACCCTGTGTAGATAAACGAATCTACAGGGTGTCAATTTAAAAAGTTGCCACCGACTTTTTATGACTAATGGTTATTTTTAAAATTACTCAAAACCGTTTGGGTGGTTTGGATTGGAAACCAAAATGGCGTTGGTAGTGTCGACCCCCTACCCACCATTTAAACCACAGCCACCTCCATATAAAAAAAAAATAGCACCCCTACTGCATGGCTACTTGTGACACATCGTTGGAAAGCTTTTGAAAAATGATTTCCGGTCATTATTTGGTATTTATACAGGTGTTTGAAATGGTATAAGAAAACCAAACGCACTTTCTCATTGCCACATTTTTAGCTCTACCAGACAGTGTTTTCAAGAAAGCAGCATTTCCTATTGCGAATTCAACTATTTATATCACAGTATGGTTTCTCATGTTTTTATTCAGAAAAAGGCTTGTTAATACATGTCGAACATTTTCTTGTAGTAGGCGTTGAAATTATGTCGACCAAGGAACAAAATGTAATATAATTTTAACCCAGAATAAATACCAAAATAGTAACTAAAAATAATTTAGCAAGAATAGTTGTTAAACATTGAAACATTATAGCTATTTAGAACAAGACTTATAATTTCTTTACTGTAATGTGATAATTGTTCTGTTAATTTAATGGCTACGAAGACAACAATTATTACCTGATTTTAACCAAAATAGGTACCAAAATAGTAACAAAAATAATTTAGCAAGAATAGTTGTTAAACATTGAAACATTATAGTTATTTATAACCACAGTTATTATTTATTAACTGTAATATTATGAGCATTGTTCTCTTCATTTAATTATCTTAAAATCTTAAAATTAGGTAATAAATGTTGTCTATGTCGCTCATTTCAACGCCTAATACACCAACAAGTTCGATATGTATTAACAAGCCTTTTTTTCTGAATAAAAACAAGAGAAATCATACTGCGATGTAAATCATTGCATTCGTAATAGGAAATGCTGTTTGATACTGGGTGTACATTTTTTATAAGCCATATAAAAAAATAAAGTTGATGATGCTTTCTTCAAAACGAAACGTTGTACTGAAAATTTGTAAACCCTGTCTTGTAGAGCAAAAAATGTGGCAAGGAGAAAGTGTATCTGTTTTTTTATACCTTTTCAAATAAGTTCAGAAAAAAATAAAAACGATATTGCAAAATTTCGGATTTTGTCGAATTGCTCCAGAAGTATAGTTTTTTTTTTTAATTTTCTCAACAGAATAATACTGCCATGACACACGACACCGCACTTATATAGGAACAGGATGTCCAAGATAATGATCAACAGCATGGGGATCTCGGAAACCTAAAAAGGGTGTACATTTTTTTCATTTTTTATAACTAGATTGCCCAACTTTTTTGTAATTTAACCGCCTTTGTAACTCTTACGGTTTTCGAGATCCCCATGCTGTTCATCCTTATCTTGGACACCCTGTATAGTTGATATATATATTGTTACTTTCTCCTTATCAAGTAATGCGAAAATTTTTGTATTCTAGATTTGAATAGAAATATTCGTTTTATTTCAATTAAACCCATGTTTGATAAACGTCAGTCTACTTGTGTGGATGTGATAACTTCTTTGTGAACACTTTTAGTGTTAGTTATAAAATTTTCAATATAAGAGTTTTACAACAAAATCAAGATTTCAAACAGTTTCGGAAAATTTCTAAAACCGGAAGTTGCTTTACTGGTATAATATACTGGTGATCATGAGAGATTCTAAGGCATCCGGAGAATACTTGGAATCTCACTCAAATGAATATGAAATGGTTAAAAACTACCCTTTTGTTGTAAACAATAAAATTGTTAGCTATGTATAATTGAATTGCTAATTTCAAAAAGGACACCATCTCCAAAAATTAAAATATTTCAGGAAACACGAAAAGGTGCATTTCTGTTGAACCGTTTGACTTATTTAAGCAGTTTATGTTTTCTAAAGAGCAACCACTATGAAAACCAAATATGAGCCATTTTCGTTCATAAAATATGTGTAGGTACATGAAAAATGAGCGAAAAAACTTGTTTTGTATCCCTCCCAAGATGAGCTATTTTCGAAATTTGCTATGCAATTATATTTAAATCTGAAATATTATAGTAAGTCGGTATATTTTTTTTTTTTTTTTTTTTTTTTTTTTATGATTGGCTTTTTCGGGCTACTCAACCCATCCGCCACTTTACTTATTACAATTGGGAAAGACAAGGGACACTGACTTCACCTTACGAGGCCTATCGTAAGGACTTGTTTAACACAAACAACAATACGGCCGCTGGAAAAAGGGTTAACCCACATAGGACTGCTCACATAGGATTCTTAATAGCTAATACTTAATTAAATTATAATGCGGCATTCTTCTAAGAACACGCATATTGCCATATTGATCTCTGAATAATTGCCAGAGAGGAGATGAACCAGATTGCATGGACGTTTGATACCTAGATTTGCCAATTTCTCGAAAAATGCACAGCGCTCTTCCTCGTACCTCGGACATCCAAACAAAAGGTGATTGAGGTTCCCCTCATCAGTGCCACATTCACACTCAGGTGAGTCGATAATACCTAATCTGAACAGGTGCGATGGACATCTGCAATGCCCAATTCGCAGTCTAACTACCATCGTGTGATGCGCTCGAGATATTTTGACGTTCTTGGAGCAAGGCTTGTGCTTAATATGAGGTTGTATCATAGCATACTGCGTTTGTTTTAGGGCACACCGCTTCCTCCAGCGGACATCCCATTCATCCCTCAAAATTCTATGTTTTAACAAGTTAATTGCATCTTTCGACGGCATCTCGTTTATTGGGGCTCCCCCTGCGTAAGCAGCTTCTTTTGCTGCCTTGTCCACTAATTCGTTGCCATTTATGCCCGTGTGAGCTTTGATCCACGCAAAAACGATCGTTTTTCCTTGTTTCCGTGACTCCGCTGACAGGTTCCATATCCTCTGAATGCTTTCATGCGCTCGAGACGGGTGTTTCCTATTGCTGATGGATTTTAATACGCTTTGTGAATCACTCATGATAACAAATTTAGTTCCCTCAATTCCTAATATATACCTCATAGCTTCCTCTATTCCCCTAGCCTCCGCTGAGAATATGCTAAGGTGCTTGTTCAGGGAAAACTGTCTTGTCTTATTGTTCGTATTATCCAAGAACGCACAGCCGCATCCATCTTTGTATTTGGAGGCATCCGTGTATATTGCTCTATGTTCACTTAAAGCCTCCAGCAGATTGTTATGAATCTTTATATTAACTGCGACCGATACACTGTATACGGGGGTAATTACTGCAGGACGACGTAATAGATCCGCGAAGTTGTCCGGTTCAACTTGGACCGCCTTGTACAATTCCTCTCGAATCGATGCGGTGGTGATAAAGGCTTCCGCCAAGGGAGGAGAATTTCTTTTTCGCCAGTACTGGTTTTGGAGGTTTTCGAGAGTTATTTCATGCGTTTTCTTTAGCATCTCCTCGTTGTTTCTTGTAGACCATTGTATACAGGTTTTGCAAGCCAGAAACCTTCTTCTGAGGTCCAGCGGTGGCTCCTCAGCTTCAACGTGCAGGGCATCAGTAGGCGTGGAGCCCATTGCTCCCAGACATATTCTAAGTGCCTTATTTTGGATTCTTTCCAGTGCTTTCAGCTGATTTAAACTTGCCGAGCCATACACAGAGGAACCGTAGTCTAGATGGGCTCGTATACAGGCCCTATAAAACATTTTTGCTACAAATAGGTCTGCGCCCCACCCCTTTTTTGAGATAACCCGCAACAGGTTTATATACTTCTCGCATTTGCTTGCTAAGTGTTGAATGTGATTGGTCCATTTTAATTTGTTATCAATGACAAACCCCAGATATTTGATGTTTTGTCGCACGGATATTTTCATGCCTCCCAGTGATATACTATCTACTGGACTATCCCGACGTCGCGAAAAGAATAATGCAGAGCATTTATCTAACGATAGTTCGAGACCGTTCATTCTCACCCAGACATTTACCTGCTCCATGATCATGGATAGTCTCCTCACAGTTGTCTCTAGCGATGTGCTGGACACGTATACTGCGAAATCGTCTGCAAATTGAATTGAGCTTGTGTAACCACTGAAGAGCTTATGGAAGTCTGCGGTATATATATTGAATAGCAGTGGACTTAGCACCGAACCCTGCGGAATTCCTACCGACACTGTCCGCGGACCCACCATCTCCCGATTGGTGGCTCGTGCGTAAATGGATCTCTCTCGGAAAATGCTGGTAATAGCCCTTGCAGTTTTGGCAGGTAATTTCAATTTGATCAGTTTAGCCTCCAGAATCTCAAGGTTTACGTTATTATACGCGCTTCTAATATCAAGGAAGATGCAACCTAAGTATGCATTTTTAGAGAAGGAAATTTGAACATCCATCGCTAAATGAGATACTGCCTCAACTGTACCCCTGGCTCGGCGATATCCGTACTGGTTGTTGGGGAGGATAGAGTTTTTTTCCACCCAGTATTCAAGCCTGGCCTTTATCATGCGCTCATACACTTTCGTGAAGCAGGAAAGCAGCGAAATCGGTCTAAAGGAAGGTTTTTGATCCATGTTAAGATTAGGTTTCGGAATAGGAACTATTAAAATTTGTTTTAATGAACCGATAACTACTCCATTTACCCATA
Source organism: Othius punctulatus (assembly GCA_951805005.1). NCBI lineage: Eukaryota > Metazoa > Arthropoda > Insecta > Coleoptera > Staphylinidae > Othius > Othius punctulatus. The sequence goes on along the minus strand of OX638141.1, from coordinate 42,396,371 downwards.
ATTCATTATAGATTGTTAGCAGGACTTCTTTAACATTGTCTGGGAGGTGCTTTATGAAAGCAAAATCTACATCATCCAGTCCTGGAGTACTGGACTTTTTGTCTGCTAATGTGTTCTCTAATTCTTCCCTTATAAACGGGTCCGCCATAAATTTATCAGTACAATGCTTTTGATTAGCCGGAAGGGGAGTTACCTCGTTGGACACAAAAGCCGGTGCTAGCGAGTCTATTATTTCCTCCAGATCCGTCGCTGAGGTTACTGAGCCCGGCTGATTGGCCCTTCTAATTTTTTTTATTTTGGACCATATTTCGCTTAGGGGGGTATCCTTATTCAAGTTGTTTATAAACCCTCTCCAGCTCTCTCTTTTCTTGGATTTGAGAATTTTTTTCGAATACGCGGAGGCTTCTTGCCATTTGATATAATTATCTAGTATCGGGTCTCGTTTATACTGCTTAACCATGGCTTTTCGTTCCATTATTATTTTAGTACACTCCTCATCCCACCAAACTGGTGGCGGTTTCGCTGAGGTAATCACCGGCTTCTTGATTTTGAATGTTTCGTCGGCTGCCTGGTGAATACACGTTATAATATGTTCCAGCTTAGCCTCCGCGCTCCACATGGTAAGGTTATTCGCATCTCCAAATATCCTGCCAACTGCTCTGTTAAAGTCGAGCATATTTTCTGGGAGTATTTTCCATCTTCTAGACGGAAAGATAATTTGATTCGCGATACTATATTCTCCGGATCTAATCACAATAGGGAAGTGATCAGAGCTGTACGAATCTTCCAAGATGTTCCACTCTAATTTTATAGCTAGCTCTGGGTCAACAAGCGTCAGATCAAGTGCCGAAGCTCTCTCGGTTGGTCTATTTATTCGCGTGGATCTGCCATCGTTTAAACAGATCAAGCCTAATTCATCTATTACCTTTAAAATAATATTCCCCGCATTTTCGGTCTTCTCTGAGCCAAATACTCTATTGTGAGCATTAAAATCTCCGCATATAATACTGGGTGCTGACATTTGGGAAAAAAGATTAGTGTAATCTTCACAACTAACTCTTGACTGAGGGGGCCGGTAGAAGCTAGCTATTGAAAAACCCAATTGTGGCAGGAATACTCCACAGATATTAATGCGTTCCGGCAAATTAGTGAAGGTTACTTGCGAAAATTTTATTGTTTTGTGGATTAGCACAGCTGTCCCGCCATACCCATCCTCTCTGTCATTTCTAACTATTTTGTAATTTTTAATTTTGAATTGGGCTGATATATTCAGCCAAGTTTCGCAAATGAGTGCAATGTCTATCTTGTATTCGTGTAATAGCATCTCCAGATTCTCCCTTTTTGACATGATGGATTGTACATTCCACTGCAATATGTGTAAGTTGTGATTTATTGTCTCCATTATTCGAAGGATTCGAAGCCCATAATGTCTGACATTTGATCTGACATTTGTGATGAGGTGGAGCTGATGTCATCCAGAGACATAGTCTCCCCTAATTCCTTCTTAATTTTCGCAATTATTCGCTTAATGCGGCTCTTAAGATTGTTGGTTTTAACAATTCGAACAGCCATAATCAGCACTTCCACCAAAGAACTTAAATCTGCAGAGTATTCCCTCGCAATGTCTGCAACGTTTTGTTTGCCTTTGCATCTCGCTATCAGTTCACAGAGATCTTCATATGTAATAACCTCTATCTTTTCTTCAAAGACTGGAGCGACTTCTGCTAAGTATGGATCACTCAAGTTTTCGGTTTTTTTTTTTTTCTGCTTCTGTTTTAGTGTTTTTAATATATCCTCTTCTGCCTCAGATCCCTTGTGTACTGAATCTGAGGTCGATGAGGGGGCCGCTCTTTTCTTAGTTTCTGAGACTCCTGGATTTGTGATATTTGTCATGTCTCCTTTATTCTCGGCTGCTGCATGAACATAACAGTTAGTTACCGTCTGTAGGGGGGTGTGAGCTCTGAAACCAGTACCCCCTCCCCTACTAGTTTCTCCTTGTTCACTAATTTGAATGATACTTCCTGGGGTGTCCTCTACTGCCTGGACATACGCAAGATCTTCTGAATTATCCGAAGGTTTTTCTCTGATGTCTCCGTGTTCTTTTGGGCCATTGCTGCACTTGCTCGCAATATGTCCAGTCCTCTTGCATACAAAACACCGAATCTCATCAGTGGTGAGAAAAATTCTGAACATATTGCTCTTATGACTAATGAGGATTGACTCAGACAGTTTATCCATTTCTTCTAAAACAACATATACTTGTCTTCTAAAACTAAGAACATGCCGGTATTCCTGGGTGTTCAGCCCTGCGCTAATGAAGCTAATACGCGAAACCGTTTTAAGTCCAGCCCTTCTTAATGCGCCTTCCACCACATCATGTGGAAGACAAGGGGAAACATTTGATAGAATAATTCTTTTCGCCGGTGAAACTAATCTACGAGCTGGAATGAATGAATCATCCAGCTTAATGCCACCAGCCTTGCTCATGAACTCTTCTACCACATATTTGGTAGACAAGTAGATGCATATACGGTTATTAGAAATGCGCGAAGCGAAGATGATGTTTTTAGGCCCAATGATTGTGCCTACAGCCGTGATATAATCGTTTTTTTGACAGTTTGCAATAGCGTCAAGCACTATTGCCTGTTCCCTCTCCGGGAATGTAAAACTCGGTGTGTAGCTTTTATCTTTAACTACGGACGCAAAGGACTGAGGGACTTCAGTCCCCGATGGTTCGTTTGTTTGAACATTTGAATCGACGTTGATATACGATCCTCCAGCTACAGAGGACGCGGGATTCCTTTGGCTCTGTCCGCCATCAACGGCAGACTCACCGTCTCGCAAGCGGGAATCCATTATAATACGCAGCTTGATATATCGCTCACCGCTGCTCTGGCTCCAATGATCCCCACCTGCACAGCCCGTGCGACCGCGCGCGGGGGGAGAGCTGCTGTCCAACAATCTACAAATAACTACTCGAAGAATATGATGAATATGAGTTAATGTAAAATTATAATAAGTCGGTATATTTGAGATGTTCTACAAATAATAACTCGAGATATAAAATAAATGCAGATCATGTAATTGATAAAACTGTTCGCATGCGCATTTCCGTAAATACGAAAGTATACCTATATTAAATTTGAAATCACGTTCTCATCACCAGCAAAAGTGCCATATTATCCCAAAATCATGTGATGTTTGTTTGCCGAACAGTTCATACCTACGTATTTACGCTTATCTACATCGATTGCTTTATAAAAGTTCTATAGTGACTGAACTATCTATTTGGTTGACAAAAATCAAGATAAACGAATTTGGAGTGCCATCGGGCCCTCATTTGTGATCATCATGTGGCTGGCGCTAGGTGTTTTGCTCTGCATCTCCATGCGAGCTTATGGCTGGGAAGAACAGATTGAATTCTTCCAGTTAAACAACCATTCCCCAAGAAATGAGAACATTACTGATTGTCAAGCATTGATTGAAAAGTACGTGGATAATATGTGCACGATGACAGATTGGGCAGTCAGAAGTAAGTTTGTGTGTAGTTTCAAGTTATTAGTTAAATAGAAGACATTCTTACAAAAATATACAAAGTGCAACTGAAATGTTTGGCCAAACTTAATTAACATGACATATGGAACAAAATTGTGAAATAAGTTCCTATAGACACATATCCAGAAATGCTCACTTAAAAAGATACATGAGAATTTTAAAATTACTAAGAGTGCTGAATTCGATAAGTTTTACATTTTCAAATTCTTGAAAATTTAATTGCCAGGCACATATCTATAGGAACTTTTTTCATGTTCACTCACGTTCGTAAATTATATTTCAGATACACCCTGTATATTTGTAAATTAACTCGGTATATTTTCGCCTCAGAGTAATTTTTTTGCCCATACTGAAGCTTAGTTACTTATTTATTAATACATTTTTACTTTCTACATTTACGTGTATTTGTGTGTGACAATATAATATTTTGTGAACCCAATCAAAACTTAATACAACCTTAATATAATTAGGATACAAAGATATATAAAAATAATGAAATTATGATTTTTGTATAAATATCTAGATTGGAAATATTTTTAAAAACCAAAAGAAAGTAGCTGTTACTCTTATCACATTTTTATTACCTTATTTATGGCGAATATTAAGTAGAAATTTGATTTTAATCGTTCTTTGGTTATAATTATTAATCATTAATAGGTACATGAATATTATGCATTGAATAGTTAATCCCAAAATCAGCAAAACATAATGTAAGAAAATGCAAATAATATATTTTAATGTTTTCTTCTAAATTATGGCGAACATTAAGTAGAAATTTTACTTTAATCGTTCTTTGGATATAATTTTTAATCATTAATAGCTACATGAATATTATGCAGTGAATAGTTAATCCCAAAATCAACAAAACTTAAACCTAATGTCAGAAAATTAATTAGTTAGCAAAAAATATCATTGTTTTTTTTAGCAAAATAGTCATTAGCCTAATTTGTGCAGCTGATAATGAAAACAAACAAATCAAAAACACTTAATGTATGCAATAATAAATATTTCACAGCTAATTTATAGATCTAAGAGATGATTGGCGCATAAAAATTAAAGAAAAACCGAACTGGCAGTACAATGGAAATATGATACTTTATTTGTTTTCAAGTACATCGTTCATAATATAATCATTGTTACGTTTTAGTACAATGACAGATAATTATTGAATTATTGATGAAATAGTTTATATAAATTAGGTCAATGCACGATTATATTCATTAAAAAAAGAGTTACAATTATCATGAATGACCGATAATATAATTGTAAAATACTGTTAACTTTAATATTACTCGTATTAGATTTATTATTAGACCGCGTATTTATTTCGTTAACAAGACAAATTTATGGACAACATGATCACATTAGGGCACAATATGAGCACTTTATGGTACAATACTGTCACTTTATGGTACAATATGATAACTTTGTAGCATAATACTGTCATTGTATGGCAAAATATTGCTACTGTGCCATAGAGTGACTGATTATTAACCATCGTAATCATACCTTTCTAATGCTGGTCGACAATAATAGATATTTATGTAACAGGCACATAATTGAACCGTTTATTGCAGAAACTGGTCAACAGATATTTTTATGGTTTTTTTTTGCGGCATCAGTATCTCCTATTGTGAGAGCATATTTTTCTGCAATATAACTTCAACTGCCATTCGGTTTTATGGGATATAATTTACAATGAATATCGCGTTTAGTACAGAAATCTGTGAAGCGATATCACATAGCGTGTTTCTGCAGTAAATTTAAATTTCTGCAGTAAAAGTCCTATGGTATTTTTATAATATTAATACTATGGTAACAATCACCATTGGTTTACCATTACTTACCATTGCTAAATAGTTTGGTATATGTAACAAATTAGAAAATTAGTTTAAATTTATTTTTTATATATTAATGAGAACACCGAAAATTTTGTGTTTTATTTTATGTTCAAAGAAAAAATATATAGTTTATTAAAGTGTCTTGTTTGTTAAAAATCATAAAACCGCAAAAAAGTTAGGAACTTACTATTAAAAATATGTTTCTACATTAAAAACCTATTTTATTGCAGAAACGAGTCAACTGTAATATTTTAAATATTTTTTTACAATTAAGGGAGAAATATTATAATTTATTTACAGGCAGCATCAACTTCGGGAAGATGTTAACTAATATCAGAAATTTTTCAAGGCGAAAGTTTAAATATCTAGGATATAATGTTTTTCTTTGTTTCCCAACAATTTGAAAAGGTGCACTAGACCAGTTTCTGAAATAAACGATTCAATTGAGGACTTTATTGAACTACCCGAATTTTGAACGAGCGAGCTTACGAGCGAGGCTAATAAGGCTAATATGCCCGATTATATACAAATTGTATATAATATGCTTCTCATTTTCAAAACTATAGTTTTCATTTTGCATTAAAAGTTTATTCAAAGTATGCTGTATTTATGCTTAATGGATTGTCAATTCATAAAATTGGCAATTCGCAAAATTATAATTATAAAATTCATGGTCTAGTCAATAGACAAAAATCGATATTACGGAAGAAATGGAAAATGTAGAAGCAACAGTAACGACTGCTAGAGTAACTCTATTGCCAGCTAAATCGAAAATGGAGACTATAAAAAATTGTGTAATATGAATAATGTACTAGTGACTAAAGATAGGTTCTTAATGTATATGACAGAAATGCCTTTGGAAATGACTTTTCCATTATAGCACTAGTAGGTACAACAAAGTACTACTTTATGAATTCTAAAATATGTCATAAACTATGTAACTATAATGCAATCTAATATAGATATTATGTATAATAATAAAAATACATATACCATCACTAACGTTATTTCAAAGTATAAAAGTGATTAAGAGGTTTAAAAACAATAAGATTTTTTTTTCAAATTTCCTACAAATTATCGTATTATCGTAATTTATGCCAGAATACCTCATTTACAACCTTAGTCAAGAGTGGCATTAGAAAATGCAAATGCATTAGAAATTTATAGAGTAATAGCTATTTATGGTATAAGTGAATAATGTCGAATATTATCCACGAGAAAACAGTTTAGCGCAATAGGCGACTCAAGTGCGATAATATTTTCGAGTGGATAAAATTGCTTTATTCACTTGTATCATGCAAGAGTTTTTCCAATTCGTTATCAGAATTGATAAATTTGCGTGAAGTATCACATCGTCAGGTGACAACGAAAATTTCAAGGATAGTGCATATTTTCTTATTATTTACTTTATCACGTTGTCAATAGTTATAGTGAATAAAGTGAAAATGTAAACATTTAATCACCCATTCGATTAAAGTGTTGTTTTGATGATGTAATTCAATATACATAATGAGCATTTTAATAACGCGAATTGGAAAAATATATTTAGCCGGTATATAACGATGTGCATCTATTACAGAAAAATAAAATAGCACCGTGTGATAGTTAGAAATAGAACGTCGACAACTAAAATAGATATGATGATAACGTAAAAGGATAGTGCCTATTTACGTATTTTTTACTTTATCCACGTTGTCAATATTTATAGTGAATAAAGTGAAAATGTAATATTTTATTCACCCATTCGATTAAAGTGTTTTAATTATGAGATTTAATATACATAATGAGCATTTTAATAATGTGAATTGGAAAAAATATATTTAGCCGGTATATAGCGATGTTCGTCAATTACAGAAAAATAAAATTGCACTGTGTGATAGTTAGAAATAGAACGTCGTTTAATGAAGAAATTACAAAAACAGCAAATATATATTTTTGTTGATAACCAGACATATACTAGATAAGATTTGCTAGATATATTTTGGATTTTTATTTAAAATTATCAATTGTAAATAATAGTTTTGTAACGGTTGAATCTAGACATATTACATGCCTACTTTTTTTTTATCATATCTGCATCGTAACCTTTGGTTATCGGACTAATAAGCGTGCGAAAACCCGCCTTTCTATCACAGCGTGTTTTAAAGTTTATTGACCTACTTTGAACAATAAGGTTCTCTTATGCACTTATATCGTGAGATACAGCTTAATAATAATGACAATTTATTTTTCATAGTATTCTATCCATTTTACCAGTTATTTTGATTATTATTTACTATTTTTATATGTACGTACAGGTTAATCGATAAATATTTATTTATTTATATTAGTATATTTTATTTTATTTTCCCAACTTATTTCGGCTTAATTCAGAAAATAAAATAAATAAATAAATATACTGGGTCTCTCTAAATTACGTGGACATGGCTAAACCACAGATTACTGGGATCAAAAAATCTGTGGTTAAGCCATGTCCAGGTTAAGCCATGTGGCCATAATTGAGAGACACTCTGTATATTGATTAACCAGTAAGTACATATAAAAATAGCAAATGATAATTTATTTGGTTGCAACTTGGACTGATTTGCAATTTAAATCCTAAGATAAAATACTAAATGGGCTACTGCAATAATCAGCTCAATATATTTATTTATTATAATGTTGTTGTATTTGTTGTACGTTCATGATGTTATTTGAAAACCATATCAAATCACAATATTTATCTATAACTTTTACACCTGAGGCGGAACAAAAACAAGCTCGTGTATTTAATTCCGGATTAAATATATTATCATGAATTAATTATCTAATAAGGAGTTTAATTAATAGTCCGGGAATGAATTTTAATAATAAGGATTATCGCATGTAATACCCTCTATCGATCATTAAACCAACCACTACAAAAATGTTACTTTGAGAGGTCAGCCATTTACTAAACATACTCGATCAGAGCTCCTCCAGCATTTACCTTTACATTTTGTATTAAATCAATAGCCACTTTAACTTATTTTTAAAAAATCATTACAAAACTTCCAGACTTGGACAGTAATAGCTTCTATTATTTCGAAACATACAATATTTCAGTAATACTTATATTAAATAATAATCAAATTAAGGAATGATTCCTTTTATATCACTATATATCACTATATATCACTTCCTTTTATATTTATGCCTCTGGCATTTTCCTCTACATTTTTTTTAAATCAATGCTCTTTTACTTATTTAAAATAAAATCATTAAAAAAATTCAGCCTTGGGTATTAATAACTTCAATTACTTCGAAACATACAATATTTTAATAATACTTACATTAAATAATTATCAAATTAAGGTAAGATTTTTTTAAAATATTTATATACCTACCTATTCTACTGGAATTTATTCTTTATTACTTGTTACAGTGGCGGACGCTACAGGAAAATTTCCATCCGGAATTAAGGACGGGAATTTTTATGAATACGGAGCTTTCGACGAATGCTTGGCTATTAACGATGTAAAAGATGACATACAAGGAATGTACTGCATGGCACATATACCATTGCCAGCTAACAGCTCTACTATTATGAACCAGAAGGTAATTCCATCCACATGCATTCGCCCGATTAGGCAGGATTGCGCATTCGAGAATAATTTATAGTTCAAATTATGCAGGAGGCTGATCCTGGAATGTTCTCGTACTTATGGGGTGTTTGCGTACCAGATGGCTGTACAGCATCAGAAATTGCCGAATATTTTCCCGACAAGTTGAACTTGATTTTTAAGGATCATTTCTGTCAATCTGAGCGGCTCAAACCAGAACTTACTGTAGGAGATAAGCTAGCCATGTAAGATAATAAGTTATAATACATAAATTTCAATAGTTTCTGAATTGATTCAAGGCTAAATGCAAAAACCTATATTTTTAACATTCTAGTTAAATAAAGATGCATTTATGATTAGTAATTCTACCAAATCACCAATTTTATTAAAATCAAATTACCAATTATTATTTATTTTTAATTAATTAAAAATTAATAATAATTAAAATACCAATTATTGTTTGTATAATTTTTGTGTTTTTTTTAAATTTGGCTTTTTGTATGAAAGATCCAAATAATTATAATTAATTTTAATTAATTTTAATTAATTTTACATGTTGCAAGATGCTTAGATCCTTCCTATTCTAATTTATGTGTGGTAACAGATATATATTTTTTTAATTTTTTTAATAAGAATAGTTCAAATCAAATTATATGCCTAAATTCCTACAAGAAAATCACTGCATTTCATATAATATTTATTTCTAATAATTGTTATTATAGTTTAAGTTGCATGATGTATCAATAATTGTATGTTTTATTCTAGATCATTTTTGGCTATTATATTTGCCCTTGTAATTGCATCTACAAGTTATGATGTTTATGCAAGGAGAAAAGAACAAAGTAAGTAGTATTTTGTTGTAAAATTGAGTTATTTTTTATAATTCGATTTTCCAACATGAGATAGCGCTAACACACTTTTCTCGTTTGTAGAATTTGTAGAAAAAAATTATTTGTTCGGGGAGTGTACATTATTTTTTTCGTTTTAACCTATTTCACTTACATGTTTCACTTAACTTCTTAAAATCATAACTTCGGATTATATTCCTTATAAAATTCACAATATAGAATCAAATCAAAAACAATTAATATACAGGGTGTAATACAAGTCATGTCCGAAACTTTTTTCTGGTGGCTCCTGGTAAATAATTATTTGTACCTATTGACACAAATTTGAAATTTCAATTTTTAAGAACAATATATTGAAAATGTTTAACTTAAAATATTTTTTATACCTACGCCTCTGGTGAAGGATATCTTCAGTGTATAGTAGCAAAATGTGTAAAGACATATAAATTATCGTCGGCTTATTTATTTTATCCAACACTGTTTACCCTTAAATTTCAAATACAAATAGCAGTTATTGACCTTTAACCTTTCGAAAGCAAACATTAGATTTACATTTTATGCATCTGAGTCAAGATAGGGCATACGTTTAAGTTTCCACAGCCGCCCTTGGTGGACTTTTTTTGAAATAATATGAATACTGTAGATTCATACATACTACAGTAGATTCATATTGTGCATACGGTAAAACAGGTCAATAAAATTTTAGAAAATGTTTTGACAACAAAATCTAGATTCTTACAGATTACGGAAAAAATCGAGAAACATAAAATCAACTACACTAACTTATACATTACACCCATCATTGCATGATTTTTTATGTTTTGGTGAACAACTTCACCAAAATTCACTTAACAATTTCACAGGGTATTTAAATGTACACCAATAAATGGTAAAATATAAAAAAAGATGTAATATTTATTTTACCAAATAATTTTTTTTTTTTTTCAAAGAACAGGTATGTGGCATATGTGAGACAACATGAATATTAAATGCAATACAAAAATAGTTTTTACTTGTAGAATCGGAGATAACAATTTTTATCTTTATTAAAGTTTTAAAAATTATCATTAATTTTAATTTAATTTATTAATTTAATTTATTAAGATTGTTATAAATAGTTTTATATTAGCTTTACATAGTTAATGATCACAAGTATAATGATCATTACTACCCAGTCGCAGTTAAGAACAGCATTAGCAAAAAAATAATCCAAAGTAATTCAAAATTCCGAATCAAAATTAACCTCTTCAGTGCATATTATCTGTTTAAACTTTTTTTGTCATTTTTGACATGTTTTAAAGATATGTTAATCCAAAGATAATTTTTATTAAGATGGAATCATTTTCATAGAATCTCAAAATCGAAATCGTAATGTCGAAAATTGTTTATTAGATTCGTATGACTGCTTAATCCAGTTATTTACATAAACTCGATTTTTCATAGCTACAAAATAAGTAAGAGTTTTGGTGTGCATTTTTCCTAATCAGTCATTTAAAACTTGAACTTTCAATAATCTTATCCTGTATTTAATCGCTATTTCACTTGTTTTGAATCTATATTATCAAATATGTGGAAAATTAATCACTGGAATTGCCCTTTGAATAACTACTTAAAAATGCTAAATTAGATTTATGTCGTCACAAATAGATATTATCTCACAACTGATGCATTGAGTAGATTGCTCAGTGCACTGAAAAGTGTTTCTTCCGATAAATTAGTGGGACATTTGGTGTGCATGCTTGGTTTTGCTTAATATTAATAACATAAATAATATTTTATTAATAATATTTGTTTAAGGCATTCACTATTATTTCAGCTCCTATCGACATTCTAATTTGTTTTTCATTCCTAACCAATGGCAAAAAGTTATTCACTGTAAGAGATGATCCAAATCAAATAAAATGTATTGGAGGTATACGAGCAATAAGCATGATGTGGATAATTCTCGGACATGTTTACTTCTCATACTTATTAGCACCAAACTCCAACTTGGCAATACTAATGGAGGTAAGTTAACCTATTTTTACATCAGTATTTACACTTTTATTCCAATACAAATGCACTGTAGATAAAGTTCTACTTATGCAATAAGCAACATCTTAAATAGCTATTTATGTTAAAGTCGAATTTTATCAACGAAAAAATAATTTAGCACAAGAAGCGAAGTCGAGTGCAATAATGATTCAAGTGGATAAGCGAATAAAGTCGAATTTTATCCAGGATAAAACAGTTTAGCCCAAGAGGCGAAGCCCAGTGCGATAATGTTTTCGAGTGGATGAAACGGCTTCATCCACGTGTATCATACAAGATTTTTTCCAATTCGTTATCAGAATTGAAGAATTTGCGTGAAGTTTCATATTGTCACTTGAAAACAAAAATTTCTAGGATAGTACCAATTTACCTATTTTTTACTTTATTAACGTTGTTAATGGTTTTAGTGAATAAAGTGAAAGTGAAACATTTTATTCGCCCATTCGATTAAAGTGTTGTTCCAACGATGAGATTCAATATACATATTGAGCATTTTAATAAATCGAATTTTAAATACGCATTTTTCCAATTAGCATTATATGATACACGTGAATAAAGCAATTTTATGTACTCCAAAACATTATCGTACTCGGCTTCGCCTCTTGCGCTAAACTGTTTTATCCTGAATAAAATTCGACTCTATTCACTTATACCATTAATAGCTATTTGTGTATCTGCAATTGAAATTGAATTTGTGAGTTGAAAAAGGGGCATATTTCACCAGATTTAGATTTTGGGAAACAATTTATTTCATGTTGATTCTTCAATTATCGAATACAGGGTTTGTTCATAATTGTAATGAGCTTCTCTGATGCACCAAAATCATCAAAATTTTGTTATTATTATTATCAAATTATTACTAATTATTTTCCTGTAAAATACGCCAACATTTGGATTAAGCGTTTCAGATGTTTAATATCATAATTCATTAGAAACATGTTTAATGTTCTAGTTTTTCTTCTCTGATGAGTCTATGTTCATCAAAGGAGCTACCGTATCAGTTGACACATTTTTCCTCCTGAGTGGAATCGTAATGGTCTACGTATTCATGAAAGCAAAATCAGAGCGGATGTGTTTCAACGTTCCACTGTATTATCTGCATAGATATATAAGGTAATAAATAAAAAAACGATAAAATAACACAATGGTTACTCCTTAAAATTCAAGGTATCTCATTGAATCATTCACGATAACTTATTTTCTCTGACGTAGCATCTTCCGGCATCGATTTTGTACTGAAAGGCAACGGAATTATTGCTAAGCATGGAAATTCTGAAACTAGGCGTTATAAAAATCTAAACCACTCTGGAATTTATTGATGAAATTTTCCCCAGTAATCAACAGTTTTGTTATTCATATAGTATAATTGATATTTTTTAGTAAATAATTAATTAGTTATTAATTAAATATATTAGATGAAATTTTAAATTTAAAAAATACAAGCCACAAAGTACTAATCGGCCACAAAGCCTCGGTATACTAAGCCACAAAGCCTCGGTATACTAAAATTCTAGGATATAATAAAGATACAATGGAAATATTGGCTGCAATGTTAAGAAAAACATTGCAAACACAATAAATACTGAAAACTAGAATTATCAAGTGCTGAATTTTGAAATGTATTTATCTCCAAAGTATATTTCTTGACTAGGTCACTGTTTCTTGTGAGCCCACAATATGAATAAATCTACAAATTCTTATGAGATCGAAATTTCTAGAACAATATTTTCGACAACAATGAAATAACATACATTTTATTTATAAACCCTCAAAAATATTTCGTGGCAACAATAGAACTTTTTAAGTATACAGGGAGTAACAGAAATACGTGTGTTAATGTTAAACATTGGTAGAACTCGTTATATAAAACATTTTTTCTATATGTTCTATAAAATTTGCAGGTTTTTTTTATACTTTTTGCCCCCTAATTTTGACCAAACGAGCCGTTCTCAGGTACTGTCACTATAATTGTCAAGTGAAGTTTATTTCAAAATGCCAAATTTTTCTAATCAAGAATTAACAGATATTGTGACCGAGCTTTTGGAAATGCCGCGGAAGCCCGTAGATTGTACAGTGCACAATATTCTGAACGTGTTTGCCTAACAGGCAATGATGTACCTTTATGACACCGTTGCCATCACAACAAAAGATTTTATCGCTGCACACCTTTAACCATAGGCGGGTACGTGTTTTAGTAGATAAACTAAAACATATTTTAAATCAGTTTAACGTTGGTTTTTGAAAAAAATAACATATAGAAAAAATGTTTCATTTGACGAGTTCTACCAATGTTTAAAAATAACACACGTATTTCTGTTACACCCTGTATATATGTACGAGCCTTGGAGGCCCTTGTCTTTATGGACAATCTGAGCCCATTTTTTCTTGTCCTTGGTTATCTCTCTCCAGTCTTGCACTTTGAGAAGTTCTAAGTCTACTTTAACTTCGATTTTCCACTGGGTTTTGGGTCTTCCTCTTCTTCTATTTCCACTTTTTAAGAAGAACTTTTTAAGTATCCCAGTTATTTTTATCCATAAATTTTCTACTATTTTAGAAAATCCTCAACTTTTCAGGTCTTTCCGGACCTTTTGGATGATCTATATATTGATCGTATTTAATCTAAAAGATTGTTCTTGGAAATGAATTATTTATTTTTTCAGCCTGTAACTTTTCAGGTCTTTCCGGACCTTATTATATCTCTATATATTGTATGACATGCTACATTGTGAAGATGTATTACTATAATATTGATGATCTATATATTGATCGCAATTATTCTAAAAGAATGTTCTTGGAAATGCAGGATATTTTTTTTGCAGGTTAACGCCATCATTGGTTGTTATGATCCTCCTTCACGTAACATTATTAAAACACGTTGGCTCGGGCCCAATGTGGCCTTCCAATGATGCTTTTCTAGTTCAACAATGTAGAGATTATTGGTGGTCTGCTTTATTATACGTTCAAAATTGGGTAAATCCGAACACCCTGGTAAGCTTGTATATTATATTTTCCGATTTATAAGGTGGCTAGAAAGCTGCAATTGCAATTTTTATTAAATAATCTGTATATTGTACATACATATAAAACAATCTTTTCCGAATGCCTAACAACTAAGTAAACATAATCTCCAAAATTCTCATTTTAATATTTCATATTTTCTTTTCAATTTTGTTCAAATATTATCTTACCTTTTTTATGAATTGCTCATGGTAATATGATTTATAACTTTTTCTATATCCGGACGTAGTGGACTAATAAGATCCACCAGGATGAAACCAGGTCTCCAGTTGTCATATATGGATGATGTTATATCTATGTTAGATCTATGTTATATATGTAACATCTATGTTACATATATATACTTAGTTACACTTTGCGGATAATTAGGCCTAATATTTTATACAAGTCATAGTTTAAAATAATTTTACATTTTAGTGTATTGGAGTATCATGGTACTTGTCAGTGGACATGCAACTGTTTTTGTTATCTCCACTGATACTAATTCCTCTTAAGAAATATACGAAAATTACTCTAAGTACAGTGTTTCTTCTTGCATGTGGCAGCATTGCTACGTGCTTTTATGTAGCTTGGGAGTATAGACTGAATCCGTTTAGAAGCTCGTAAGTAATTTTCTTTATTTATTAGACTCCGTGATTTTTTTCAGATTTGTTTTTTGTTCTTCAAAAATTTTAGGTGTTAATTTTAATTACCTTTTCCGCCTTCGCCTTAGTGACAAGTATACATTGCTGGAGCTCTATCATATCACTGTCAATTATATTTTTTTCTTATTCTTATATTTTGAAAATTGTTCTACACCAGTTATAATACCGTGATATTAAGTTGTAATAAAAATTGTCTTTAATTACTTCCAAAATATGCCATCAAAATAACTTTTTTAACATTGAATTTTCTCGCAAATCTATAGCTGTTATTACCAAAATATTCATGCAATTGCCCACACTAACTAGATTTTTTTAACAATGTTCGATATTCTGGATTATTTTTTATTATTTTATAATGTATTAATTTGATGTAGAACGATTTATGCACCGATCTCAGAAAAAACAGTTTATATTCACTAATGCAATGTTTAAACTTATTAATTGTTTGTTTTATTTTCTTCACAACTACTACCATAAATAAGAAACTAGTAATATCTATTAATGTTTAGAGATCAAGCAACGTATCAAATACAATATTACGGTGCGACACATACAAGAGCTGGACCATGGCTCATAGGAGTAATAGCTGGTTACTACATTCACGAAATTAAAACAAACAGAATGAGGATAAAACTAAATAAGGTGAGAATTTCAAACATCACGCAGCATTCGGCTAACGAATTATAAATTTTAGTTTGTCGTCCTTGCTTTATGGATAATCTCTTTGGCTATACTCGCTGCTTGTGTCTTTGCAGGCAATGCATTGATGGATGCTGAATTTGATAACAGAGCACTAAATAGTGTCTTTATAGCATTCGTTAGGCCATCGTGGGCCCTAGCATTGGCTTGGGTTGTATTTGCTTGTATACTAGGATATGGAGGTATGTATGTACTTAGTTACACGAAGGACGATTCGTGCCAATGGTTGTTGGGTACACTACCAATTCGGTTCTTTTATTGAATTTCAGAAGAAATCTATAATAGAAAGAATTCGTCGTTTACTGGTGAACAGCTACAAGTTCACCGAAAACAAATTCTCTGGAAAAATAATTTCTGAAGTAAATTCTTCGAAAACAAAACGTTCTAGTAATCAATTTTTCAAACGATCATGTGTTACAAAACAAGTATCGTCAGAAATTTTATAATTATTCAAAATGACATTACATTTTTACTTAAATCTATTCAGAATTACTTTTTTTTTATAACATCTTTATATGTACATAATACTGTATACTGGCAGCCGTTACTTTGTGGAACATTGTAAATGAATTAAATAAAACAACTTTACTTTGTTACTTCCACTAACACATTTATTTTACAAAAATAATTTAGTGAGTACAGTTTCGACTACTCTATAGTCATTGTCAAACTAAGTACAAAAATAAAGAATTAAATGTAGTGTATATATTGTAAGTATATAAAAAAATGTGTTAGTGGAAGTAACAAAGCAAAGTTATTTTATCTAATTTATCTTTATACATTCTGAACAATGGGTTTTCGAATAATTTATTATCAAAAAGTATTTTCTCTGAATTGCTATTTAAAGAACAATACATGTAACTTGTAGCTCGGATAACAGCTGATTAAATGGGATATTTATTATTACCCACACAAACAATTGATCCGTCACTGAGTTATAATTTTTATATTGCAGGAATCATCAATGATTTTCTATCAATTTCTATATTCCAAATAATTGCAAGAGTTACGTACAGCATGTATTTAACACATTTCACTGTCTTATCGATAATTGCATTTACGTATAGGATACCTCCACGATTTTCAAAATTAAATGTGGTAAGTACAATATGTAGTATGTGTAATCTAAATATATTCACTTTTATTCTTGTTGCATTTATGCTTAATTCATTCTTCAGTTTAGTTAAAAAATTATTTAACCAAACTAAATATCGACGCTTTCGGAGCAATATCTCTTATATCACACTGTTGGTTATTTTCACGTTTTGGTGTTTTTCTAACACAAGTTTGCTAAGTTTGCTATCCTGCGCAGAATGGTAAACAACCTATTTACCAGAAAATATGTTTTTTAAATTAAAAGGAATTCACCTTCTTGTGTCCAGTCTTTATTGTTTTTGTAGTACCTAGTATAGTAGTACCTACTATACCTATACCTTCTTTTTTGGATATCGAAGGTTACATTAAAGTTTGACAATTTCTATAATGACTCTCTCCGTGAGAGTCACTTGCAGAAATAAAACAAATTAAATAAATATATTTTGTGTAATGTATTTGACGTCCCATCAAAAGTTTAGATTTCTTCACATAGGAGGCTCCAAAGCGTTAAAATATATACAGCGTGACCAGAATAATGGGCAACAAATGGGATTAATTAGCTTTGATAACACAATAACAATAATCGTTTTAATTATATGCGTACAATTCACCTACATATGATTTATGATAAATATAAAAAATTATGCAGCGTGATCAGAATAATGGGTAACAAATAGGCAACTGTTGTGGTATGCAATTTAGAGGAAAAACTTGTTAGGCCAAAAAGTCCTGCATTATCTCAAATTAATAACAGCATTTCTTTCAAAACTGAAAAAATTTAAAATAAATTGAATGAAACTTTTCTTTTGGAAAATGTGCTACATTATCTTCTTAAATTGAAGATTTGTAAGTTTTTTATTACCATCTACGGGTTGTTTTATCTTTCCCTTGTGTGACCTCCATTTCACACTTCTTATAAACTGTATAAATCGCATTATCTGGTTTGCCAGTTTAATTTTTCATTTTGTAATATATTTGTCACCAAGGTGTCATTTCCACTGGTAAAATGCCGTTAACAAACCCAGAAATGGTTGAAATTGTTCTTATTGTGGAGAACAATTACAGAACATACAGAAGCAGCTAATGAATGTAATGTAAATCATCCTGACAAACTCATAAGTCCCAGAACTATTGCGCAAGTACTAAGTAAGTCTCATCAATGCTTTCCTATTTTAGATATATTAAAAAAAATATTAAGTTTTTCACACGTTCAAAGACAAAAAATACTCAATGTTTAATCTTATTTTTTTTCAGTTTTTAAATATTGCTATTATTAATTTAAGATAATGCAGAACTTTTTTTGCGTAACAACCTTTTCCTCTAAGGCCCAGTTGTATGAACGTAGATCAGTTTGACTATGGTCCAGTTACCTAGGATACCATTATTGACACAATTGTATCCTAGGTGACTGAACCACAATGAAGCTGATGATCTTTGTTCATACAACTGGGCATAAAATGCATACCTTCTAAAAATGTGGTCCATTTGTTACCTATTATTCTGATCACACTATATAAAACGAAATACAATGTTCATTATAATACTAATTTTTAATTATTTCGTTTCAGCTATATTACTTCTGGGCCCATTTTCTGGTTGTATTTGGTATTTCAGTTGTATGGACATTAGCTTTTGAATCGCCGATTATTATTCTAGAAAAGAAGTTACGAGGTATATTTTTTAAAATTGTGAAACGTTTTTTGATAATATTTTTTTATTTTTCTAGGTAATTCACAAAAAGAGAAAACTAGACCTGTTTCTACTGTGCAGCAAATTATGTCTGCCCATATCAATGTAAGAAGTGATTAAACATAAAAGTCTGAAATTATTATTTATTTTTCTGTATTTCTGTATATAAAAAGTGCTCGAATACGAGTAGCAATTTATACTGTTATTTCTTGATATTGCACCTTTTGTTTTCTTGATACCATTGTATGGGTAAATGATTTGTATTTGCTCACTACTGCTCCTAGACTTTTATTTTATTTAATATTCGCCACCTTTCACCGCTCGTATCGAATTTGCGTGGAGATGCCATAAAACTCTCGTCGTGTAAAATGGCAATTATGGCCAATATTCGGACATCCTTCCAGTGCAATTATGGTTCATAAATATGAAAGGGGTCCAAAGTCAAACCCATACATACGGTGCGAAATATGCGATATTTTCGACATTGACAGACAGTTTTATGACATTCGATTTGAATTTTACTCATCTGAATCAAGTTTAAGTTTCCACTGATGGACTTTTTTATAAACATACGGTAGGAATAAATTCAAGGTTATTGACAAACAGTAATCACTAAATAATTCGGCAAAAACTGACATTAATGATTCATAACGACACAATAATAAAATTGCAAATTATGAAAGGAGATTTGTTGACTTTATTTTAAAAAAAATACGATAACCGATATTAATGCGACGATCAAACTGAAAATCAATTTGAAATGCTTAGCACCGTGCTACTATGTGATTTTTGATTTGTTAATAACATTATAAGTTATAACTTCAAGAGCATCTGAAAATAGATGTTATCAAAATACGCAAGAGCGCAAGTTAGTACTACTAATTCCCACTAATGAGTATTGCAGTGTCGAGTTTTCAAAAGCATTTTATGATGTACTTTGGAATAATAAATTGATTTGTATGGATGCAATAACTGTATGACTACATGCCATATCATTTCGGATTTTCAAGTAAATTTATTAATATATATATATATATATATATATATATATATATATATATATATATATATATTGTAACGTTTTGCATTGCCCTACTTTCGGGACTACAAAATGTTACGTTTTTATTTATTTACTCTTATCTCAGGTTCAATAGTAAGTTCAATCATAACTAAATAGAGTTTTGTTCAAATACTTTAATGAATTGAAAATAACCAAATATTAAAACGTCTAATATAAACTAAAGTAAACAAACAAATCAAAAACAATAGAAAACAAAATTATTAAATACATAATAAACTATGACCAACATTAACAAATTAAATCCTATGTACAAAAGCCAACTTATGTGATAATATGACTCTTGCACTTTACGCAAACTTTCTACTTGCAGTTATCTTCTTGTGGTTCCTTGATTACGTCGTCCTGTTGTCCTGCTTTCCCGTCTGATCCGTTGTTGATTCCCACAAAAGAAACCAGATACTTTTGTGTGCGAAGTTGAGCGGCTTGAAGTCCTGACTTTGAATATCTCCGTCACGGCTCCTATCTCGTTGAATTCCTCTCCTGGTTGACTGTCTTCTTCCAGCAATATGTCCAATCGTTGAAACCCCGTTAATATTTTGTAGTGTATTCGTATTCGAATCGCAACATCTTTCCCTGCGATCCACACGCGTCTCTGCCCCTCGTTAAACTCGTTGTTGATTATTTTCGACTTTCCATTATTTAATTCCCCAAGCGTCTATGCACGAAGTCACCTGTCTCCCGTGGTAACCAATCAACAACCTTCATCCGCGGATTGCTTTGTATATTTGTGCATACTTTGTCATATTCACATTTACAATATTTACAATAAATTTTGTTGGCTTGTGCCCTGACGATTATAATTCTATCTAAAACTTATATAATAATAACAATAAATCTATTCTAATTAATCTAAATAAATACTACAAATACCATCACAATATATATATATATATATATATATATTAAAATTTATTATTGAATATGTTGTGGTAGTCGCTTTACAAAATGTAACAATTATTGCAAAAGAAAAGCATTAAAAACCGTGTAATTTTCAATTCAAATTGCATTAAGCAAATATGTTTTTAATAATGCACATACAGGGTGGCCCACTTACCCTGGCTAGGACCATTGCTGCTAAACTAATGAAAATTAAGGAAAATGTCTAAATGGAAGTTATTGGATATTTGGCTTTCTATTTGAGGGGATTGAAAATATACAATGGGATGCCGTTTGAAATAAGGGATGAATCTAATATTCATCTGTATAAAGCAAAGATGAGGGAGTATGGTTGTCAAATTAACCTGTAAATAGCGCTAAAGATTGTAGGGTGAAAAATGTTTTTGCTATTTGTGTTATATTTTTAATTTTGTTGTTATTTATTTGATTTGCATTTATTTTTTGGAATATGTATGTAGCTTTGTGCTAATTAATATTATTATTATTATTATGATACTTGATGTGCTAGTTTTTGAAAATATTTTCGAGTATATAGGGTGCAACATAAATCCGTGACACAGCATTCGGTCATTTTTTTTAAATGGATCACCCTGTATATTATTTAATTGTAAGTATCTAATTCACATGGGCTTCACAATTCATTTTTATTTTTAGGGATAAGATGCAACGTTGCCAAGTTATTCACATTTTAATCAAATTTAAGGAAACATCACGGACCATGGAAAATATTCAAAACTTACTTACACCTTATTACAAAAGATTAATGAATGAATCTAGGTGTGCAAGTACCCAAGCTATGTGCCAAAACATATACAATATTTGGGGTCACGTAGAATATACAGTGTGTTCAGGAACAAAGATCAAATTTTGCTATTTTAAAATAGATAAAACTTATTATTTTTAAATGGAACACCCTGTATATAGCTTCATATACTGATAGTTCATCTAATGAGCTATTCAATGATACTATAAGAATTATAATTTAATAATACTTTTTGATATGTAAATAACGACAAAATTGATTATAAATTATTCAACAGTTATATTCAAAAACACCAAAACCAAATAAAAATCAAACGGAGTATCTAAATAGAATGCATTCAAAAGAGATTTAGTTTCAAAAGTGTTTCTGTTGAAAACATTTTCGCGTTCGATTTTTCATGATTTATTCAGTAGATTGCATAACTCACGTAATTGTGAGTTATATATCATTTATATCACTTATCACATATATCACTTATATATCACTTCATATAAAATAAGATTATACTTTTTATATTTCTACTGCGTCTCGCTTATAATATCTAGTATTGGCGTGAACATTTTTAATTCTGAATTTGCAGAGGTAACAAATGCTTTTAACATACCCTAATATCTGAATAATATCAATAAGTATTTTCATTTTAAGAACTTATCTCTGTGAACCAGAGATCAGATAAGTCATTCGAGATTACTGCAAGCAATCACTGGAAACAAAAGAGCGTCTTGACAGTTCCTTCAACAAAGTATAGTTGTGATATTTCAGTAAGAGTTTCAACGAGTTACAAATCATTATAATTTTTCGTATACTGAATTGTAGTTTGATAATGAATTATTCATAGGAAATAATGATTGAAATGTTGTACATTTTATGTGAGGGTCAAAAAAAACAAGTGTTATTTGGCAAGTAGAGTATATGCTCAACGATATCCACAAATAATACATCCCAAAGTTGACTGTTTTGAAAATCTAGCAGAGAGATTCTATAATAGTGGTTCAGTAAATTATCTGAAACCAAAGAGACCAGCTTCTGTTCTTAATGAAGATAATGAGATGATGGTTATGACTGCTTTGGTTGAAAGTCCAAACTAATGTTTACTACTCTGGTACTAATGTACCAGAGAATTAAGCCAATTTGTACGCATTTCAAGATCTACAGAACAACGGAAATTAAAGAAGAATACATTTCATGCGCTTCATATTGAATTACACCAGGAACTTCTACCACAGGATTTCAATCATACAATAGAACATTTTAAATGGCTAATCAATATGATAAATACCGAGACACATTTTTCAAGAAAATTACTTTACCCGGATAAGTCTACATTTCGTAAAAATGGAGCGGTGAAATGTTATAATTATCATAATTAATGAGAGCAGAATCCCCATATATTCAGAACAACTTCTCAAGAAAGATAGTCTCTAATTGTTTGGGGAGGTATTGTATATAACTATGTCATCGGTCCCTACTTTTTTGACGGCGTAGTGTATGGGGTTGTGGTTTTAGATTTTCTTCAAAACCATTTGAGAGTGCTGCTTCAACATGTACCACTTAATGTGTTGAATAATATGTGGTTTCAACTCGTCGATGCACAGGTACAATCCGGTTCAAAGGACCATAAAATGTAGTTACGTTTGACTACTTTCACTTCTATTGGGTTTAAAAATAAATGAAAACCAAGTATTTTAACAATAGAAGGTGTTTTTATTCCGAGGTGAATTGCACGAGCTTGTTTTACACAAATCTGTTTTTCGAGTGTCCACCTAAACATTGGAGTGCCTTTTCAAGTGGGGGATGTGGGAGTAGGCCATTTTAAAATAGCAAAATTCGATCGTTGTTTCAGAACACACTGTTTATTCCATGTGACTCCAAATATTGTATGTTTTGGCACATAGCTTGGGTACTTGAATACCTAGATTCTTTCATTAATCTCTTATAATAAGGTTTATGTAAGTTTTGAATATTTTTTATTTATTAGCTCATTAGAAGAACTATTAGAATATGAAGCTATATACAGGGTGTTCTATTTGAAAACAAGAGTTTTAGCCATTTGAAAATAACAAAATTAGATCGTTGTTTCAGAACACCCTGTGTATTCTGCGTGACTTTAAATATTCTATATGTATTGGCATATAGCTTGGGTATTTGCACACCTAGATTTTTTCATTGATCTCATATAATAAGGTTTTGATAAGTTTTTTTCCTCGTTCATGATTTTTCGTTAGATTTGATTAAAATGTGAATAACTTGGCAACGATGCATTTGATCTCTGAAAATAAAAATGATTTATGAAGCCCATGTGAAGCAGATTATGAAAATAAAATGATATACGGGGTGGTCCACTTAAATAAGAGACCGAATGACTCACGGATTTATGGTGCACCCTGTACACTCGGAAATAATTTTAAAACGTAGTACATCAAGTGTCTAATAACTTCCAATAATAATTTAGATATTCTCTTCAATTTTCATTTGTCTATCAGCAATGGTCCGAGCGAGGATATATGAGCCACCCTGTATATAAAATTTCTCTACGCAAATGATTGTGTTATTTGGTTTTTGAATATATGTATACTATATCGTCTCAGATTATATGATAATTTTTTTATCATTGATCAAGAAAATAATCTTTTCTCAAGATAAATGAATGCGGAATGCCATTGTACCCCCATACACTTTGTAATAATGTGGCTAGTGCAAGGTGTTCTGGTGCTCTGCATCTTAAAGCAAGCTCATGGCTGGGAAGAAATTGAATTATTTATGTTAAATGAAAATACACCTCGAGATGGAAACCCTACTCATTGTCAAGCATTGATTGAAAAGTACTTGGACAATTTGAATTTGGGGACTCCCTGGGCACGCAGAAGTAAGTTTCTATATATTTTTTAAGTGATCCAAGAAATTTCTATAAAAATGATTGGTCATTGTCTATATGAAAACTGATTTAGTAACTAAATTCGAAAAAAAAAAAAAATTGTAAATTTTTACATTGAAATTAGTTTAAATGGCCTCGTAAAACTTACACAGCAGCTCAAATTCTGAATTCGTCAAATTCCTGCTTTTCAGTTTTAGGTTGAGGCGTTTTTTTGTGGTATTTGGGAGACAAACATAATTTTTTCTCAAAATTCTCAACCCAATATACAGCTGACGCTGAAAAAAAAAAGTAGGACACATGTAACTGCAGCATCACATTAAAATGTCTAATGCAACTATGACATAAATGCATGTGACATTTGAAGTACATCATACTACCATAGTTACA
The DNA here is from genome assembly GCA_951805005.1 of Othius punctulatus. NCBI lineage: Eukaryota > Metazoa > Arthropoda > Insecta > Coleoptera > Staphylinidae > Othius > Othius punctulatus. The sequence goes on along the minus strand of OX638141.1, from coordinate 42,371,367 downwards.
TACATAATGAATGTATTATTTTTGAGTAATATACAGGGTCCGTCATTTCACCTCCCGTCTTCAATAGCTCAGTTACCAATTGAGTTAGGATTTTGATATTTTGCAGGCTTCAGTTGCTTTCTAGGGTGTATTTCAGGAAAATATTTTTGATTATACAGGGTGTCCCAAAAAAGTGTGACGTCATCATGATGTATATTTTTAGATTGCATGGTATATTTTTGGTTACTTATTTGAGTGCCTCTTATAGATGCCTACATACCCATAAAATTTGATTGAAATCGGTTTAGTGATATTAGCACAAAAAATTAAAAACTGAAAAAAATCTGTTTTGCACCATTGGTTAAGAAAATTAATAAGGGATAAAAATAGTGAATCGTTAATAAAACAATACAAGGTACTCATTAAATAAGGTCTGACAGTTGCGTTAACCAAGTTTTATTGATATGCATTATACAGAGTGTCCAAAATTTAGTGCCAAACTTTTCAAACTTCAAAGCACTTTATTTTTCTTATTTTAAATTGGAACCCCAGTATATTTTTATGTAATTCCATGCGGAATTAAAAGACAAACATTTTTCCTAATTACAACCCTATCCCAATTCCTAACACATTCAAAGATATTTGCAGAAAACTCGTTTTATCAACAATTCCAATGGCCATTTTAATTAATCAAAATCGAAGGTGGGTTTGAAAAACAATTTATTGACATTAAAGTTTCACAAAGTGACAAGACCCATTGTTGACTGTAGCAATATAAAAGTTTAAAACTTTTATAGCTAAGGTCTTTATACCCAAGATACCAAAATTACTTTTTGTCATGGAAAATATGATTTTCATAATATGACAAATATTATGACCTATATTGACAAATGTGGATATGACTTTCATATTCGCATTTCAAAATATTACATTCAACCTGTTACGAAGAGTGGCAATGTCATTTCATACTCGTCTTCGTTTATGCCTTCAAGAGGGCGGAAGACATATTGAACATAAGTTCTAGCAATTAATTAATTTTAGAAATGCACAGTTATGTTATGTTTTTATGAAATTTTATTACTAAAACTATTTTATATACAAAACTTAATACTTTTACCATGTGTAATAGGTTTAGACGAAGATCTGCGAAACCTTTAATACTTTCGAGATATTAATTGTAACTACAAAAAATGTTATGTCAATAAATTGTTTTTCAAAGTCACCTTCGAGTTTTATTCATTAAAATGGCTATTGGAATAGTTGATAAATCGAGTTTTCTGCACATAACTTTCAATGTGTTAGGAATTGCGATAGAGTTGTAATAAGGAAAAATGTTTGTCTTTTAATTCCACATGGAATAACATAAAAATATACAGGGGCTCCAATTTAAAATAAGAAAAATAAAGTGCTTTAAAGTTTGAAAAGTTTGACACTAAATTTTGGACACTCTGTATAATGCATATCAATAAAACTTGGTTAACGCAACTATCAGACCTTATTTAATGAGTACCTTATATGGTTTTATTAACAAGGCATACTTTTATCTCCTATTAATTTTCTTAACCAATGGTGCAAAACTGATTTTTTTCAGCTTTTATTTTTTTGTGCTAATATCACTGAACCGATTTTAATAAAAATTCATGGGTATGTAGGCATCCATATAGGGCACCCAAATAAAGAACAAAAAATATACCATGCAATTTAAAAATACACATCATCATGATGTAACACTTTTTTGGGACACCCTGTATAATCAAAAATATTTTACTAATATACGCCACAGAATGCAAGTAAAGTCTGCAAAATATCAAAAACCTAACTCAATTAGTAACTGAGCTACAGAAGACGGGAGGTGAAATGACGGACCCTGTATAATAGTATATTGTACAACGAGCGAATAATGCTAGCAATTAATCACGAGAACGACGTTTACGGAGCGAGCCGCTAAGCGAGTGGAGTAAATATATTTATTTATATTGCCTGAGTCACTGGTTTAAATAAGGTACTATGAAATTTAAATGCATTTAAAATTACAAGTTCGATTGACATTTCAGTGGGGAATAATGATTATAACTCACTGCTAGTAGTGATTAATGGATATGGTAGTGATTGGTAGCATATTATTATAATTGAGGAAACATAAGTATAATAAGTGTATTATGATATAGTCGTGGACAAATAATGAGGTGTATTCCATATCAAACAACGTTTAACGTTAGCAGGAACGTATACGTTACTTGACAGCATCACATTCGAATTTAAGATGTCATAATAGCATCTGGAATCCGAATGTGATACTACCAAGTAACGTATACATTACGGTTAATGTTTTTTGATACGTAATACACCTGAATATTCATAAAATTCTATAAATAATAAATTTTAGTCTCATTAACTCTCTACTACTGATTACAGTGGCGGATGCTACAGGAAAATTTCCATCCGGAATTATGGACGGTAATATTTATGAATACGGATCTTTTGACGAATGCTTAGCCATTGACGACGTAAAAGATGACATACAAGGAATGTACTGCATGGGAAATATTCCCTTGCCAGTTAACAGCTCAACTATTATGAATCAGAAGGTAATACCTTACCATCCACATGTTTTCGCTCGATTAGCCAGGATTGCGCATTGAATGAAAATATTTATACTTATAATAACAGGCGGCTGCTTCTGGAATATTGTCATACTTATGGGGAGTTTGCGTACCAGATGGATGTACAGCATCAGAAATTGCAGAATATTTTCCGGAGAAGTTGAATTTGACCTTTGCGGATGATTTCTGTCAATCTCAGCGGCTCAAACCGGCTCTTACTGTTGGAGATAAGCTAGCCATGTAAGATAATAAGGGCAGGTGGTTCCATAATATCACAGAAAAGTCTCCTTTATGCAAAGCTTACTTAATAGAAAAGTCGACTTTAAAGTCTGCTTCTGTTCCATATGATAAATGACACTTTTTCGTAAAGTGACGTTTAAAAATCAATTATGGAACACGTTGCAGTGCTTAAAGGCGCCTTTTCGGTTTAAAGGAAACTTTAATACCATTATGGAACCGGCCGTAAGTTATTATACTTAGACTTCAATAGTTTCTGAAATAATTGTGTCCTTGAACACCAGAGTAGTGTAAGTCATTCCCTTTAATTCAGATAAGTGCAGAAATATATATGAAAAGATGTCATTTGTATATTTCTGAACTTATCTAGATTTAAAATAGAAATATTAGAATTTGAAAAAAAAAATAAAAAAATAATAACTTACTCTGGTTTTCAACGGCTCAATTGAAGTAGAAAATTCAAATACTGAAATGTTTTTCACATTCAGGTGCAACAAAAAATGCTATTATGATTATTATTGAAAATTATTATTGGTATCATTTTTATTAATTATTATATTTTGTACTTTTGAATTAAATATATGAAAATATATATTTACAAGAATAGAAGTGGGTATTGTCAGGATTATAAAGGACAATTCTATGTTGTACATTCTAATCCTGACAATACCCACATCAATTCCAAATCAAGAGAACACAATGGCTTAATGTCATCAACTTCATTTCTAGAATAATTAATATTATCAGGTGGTAAAATGCTCATAAGATTACATTCAACATATTCCATACACAGGGTGTATTCATAAACGAATGCAAGTGTTGACGAAATAAATGTCGTATTCAAGATGTATGTATGGTGACAAAACCAATTATTTTTTAAAGATTTAAGAATAAAATTATATGCCTAAATTTATACAGCAAATTCACTGCATTTCATATTATAATTATCAGTCAGTAATTGCAGTTATAGTTTAAGTTGCATTATGTATTAATAATTTAATTTATTATTCTAGAACATTTTTTGCTATTATATTAGCTCTCGTCATTGCATCTTCAATTTATGATATTTATACAAGGAGAAGTAACCATAGTAAGTATTACGTTTTTATTTAAGCTGTAGATATCTATATATAGATATTTAAGCTAGATATTTTCAAAATCACAAATATGAATTATATTTAAAGCGTACCAAAATCAAAGTAATTATAAAAAAACAAAGAAACAACTTGCTATATTTTTACCACAAAATGTTTATTGATATATATATATATATATATATATATATATATATATATATATATATATATATATATATATATATATATATATATATATATATATATATATATATATATATATATATATATATATATAATATAATAACAAAATTGTATTGTAATTGTATTGTATATGTCTGTAGCAACAAACATTTTGTGGTAAAAACAAAGTATGTTGTTTCTGTTTTTTAATATGGACTACCACGTAGTAAACGTCGAAACCATCCTGATGAAAAAGTAATTATAATTTATTAATCCCCACTTTTGTTATTCTTCATATAGTTCCATGTTCTTCATGTAGTTATGTAGTTTTCTTATAAATCAATCGATTATTTATAGTAAATATATATTCATAAAAACATATAAAAACATACTTTTATCACTATCTGCAGACATTTCAAGATATATTTCAGATTATATTATATATTTTCAGATATATTATAAAAATTAAATATTTAGTTTCTAATCGATTTCGGAATTTTATTAATTGAACATTTTAAAGGAAATTACTTAAACTACCATTAGTCCATTAGTGTTCATCCCTTCGATGCTTAGTTTCTGTTTATATTTATTCATTCATTTTACTAAATATTGAAGGCCTATATTGAAAATAGTTGTTTATATTTTAAGAACAGAGCTATTGATGAATTTTAGTTCTATTTTAATATTTAATCAAATCACAGAAAAATGTGAAGAACAATGAACATGAAGAAAGTTCTGTGCTGCCTATTTTCTTTTGTCAGTGCCTGACATTTAGTGCCAGTGTTAGTCGACAAATGTTTTCCAAGAAGCCATCAATTTTGTCGTAAAATTTTGTTAGATTCTTGTTCCAAGAACAAGAGCACTTGTGGCAGTTATTTACGGAAATTCAATTATGCATAGCAGGTACAGAATAAAAGTTTAAATGTATATAGATAACAGATAGTACTTATCTATAACTCATTCTAGAATCTACTTAGACATCTAATTAAATTAAATTATTTATAATCTTATCCTGTACTTAATCACTATCTCACTTCAACTCTTGTTTTGATATAATAATACAAAATATTTGTAATGAATGAATCAGTAATATTTCCCTGTAGATAACTATGTACATAAAAATGCTACATTAAAATTTTCCTGTCTGAAATTAATAATATCTACACGTTTCATATGCAGAGTCAATATCGTTAAAATATGGCTATAACTGCCGACGATAGCTGACAATGACTCATGCTTTTGCAAACAAAGAATCGCGATTGTTGGAATGCTTAAAGTAAATGTAATATAGTGAAATGAAATTAAAAAAAAAACCTATGTCAATTTCCTGTCAATATGGAGTGATGAGTCATTATCAGCTCTCAACGGACCTACTATACATTATCATAATATACAAGGTGTATGCGAATTCCACCGATAAATTAGTCGGGTAAACTCGTGGAACATTTTTTTGGATTTGCTTAATATTTGTAACATATTATATTTTTATTAAGTTTAAAGTTTTATCCATAAAATACCCGTTATGTATTTAAGGTATTATTATTTGGTAAAACCGAAACTAGTAAGGGGAAGTAAAATAAAATAATTATTTACCAGTAAGTACTAAATAATAATACCTTAAATATTATATTTTATTAGCAACATTTGTTTAATGCATACATTATTATTTTAGCTCCTATAGACATTCTACTTTGTTTTTCATTCATAACCAATGGCATAAAGTTATTTACTGTAAGAGATGATCCAAATCAAATAAAATGCATTGGAGGTATACGAACAATAACAATGATGTGGATAGTACTCGGACATATGTACTTCTACTATTTATTAGTACCAACCTCTAACTTAGCAACAGTAGTGAAGGTACGGTAACCTGCTGTAAAATCATTATTCAGAGTATTCTTCCAACACAAATGTGTAGTATGTAAAATTCAACTTATGAGGCGAACATTATCTTAAAATGTATATTGTATATTTGCAAATAATTATATGAACTGGCTTTATTGGTAAAACCAAGCATAATCAAGCAAATCAAATTAAATCTTAATTTTTTTTAATAAAATTTTATTAACATTAGTAATGTCTTCAATAATAATTACGTTCGAAATCCTTGCAATTTTATTATAGTTATTATCTAAACCTTATAAATGTATGATAATCTTGACTCAATACAAATAATATCACTGTTGTAATAACAATCATAATATAATATTCTGTTTATATTGGTCATTTGGATGTGGGATGCTATTTTACATTATATATTTTTCTAGATTCAATATCTACAGAGCGTTCAAGAAAGTGGTCTCAACTAGTTCTAACGAAATCAAGACAATTATAGACATTTCAAAAAATCATGACAATTAATGACATTTCAAAAAATTAAACCAAATCATTTGCTTGTATCGTGGGAAACATTTCAGCAACGTTGCAAAACATTTTTGATATGCATCTTGAACCATCGTCTATTAGTATCCAGCGTAAAAGTTGACACCACTTTTTGTACTTATTGTACTATTACTTGTACTTAACTAGTACTCATTGTACTATTTGTATGTTGTTATTATAAATATTTTAATTTCTCTGTATCATGATACCTAAACAAAACATGAACTTGATATGAATTTTGTAAATAATGCCAGTTATTTAGTTCCTACTTCAATCCGATGCAATTTACTTTCATGTTTGAAGTACTACCATTTTTGACACCATTATTTGGTCCACCATTTATAATAAGCGAAACTTTGGTTTATGAGAATATGGACATTTCATATGTTCTGTTTAGAATGTGATGATGCTTATATATTTCTTTGTGGTGCTTCAGTTATCGAATACAGGGTATGTTCAAAAATTGTATGGCTCTTCTAATGCACTAAGATTTTCAAAATTTTGTAGTACCCTGTGCAATACGCCAAAATTTGTATTAAGTGCTTCAGATGTTTGTATAATAATTTATTTGAAACATGTTTAATGTTCTAGTTTTTCTTATCTGATGAGTCTATGTTCATCAAAGGAGCTACAGTATCGGTTGACACATTTTTCCTTCTGAGTGGCATCGTGATGGTTTACGTATTCATGAAAACAAAAACAGAGAGTATGTGTTTCAATGTTCCACTATATTATCTGCACAGATATCTAAGGTAAGAAAGTATAGCACTAAACTAGGATGAAATTAAACACTCATCGCTCTTGAATATTAAATGTGTCATTTAATGTGTCATTAAATCTGCACAGATATCTAAGGTAATAAAGTATAGAACTAAACTATGATGAAATTAAACACTCATAGCCCTTGAAAATAAATGTGTCCTTTAATTAATTATTATTTATTATTATTTAATTAATTAATTATATTTAATTAATAAATGTCAAAATTAAATCATTAAATCATTAAGATAACTTATTTCGTTTGACGTAGTATCTTCCAAAATCGATGCAAAATTTATTGTAAATGGTTTTAATTTACTCTAAATTATAAACTACCATAACCTTATTGAGTCTTCATAGACCTGATTATAGAGAAAATATGATATTTATAAATAGAACAACACAAAAGGTTAATAATATGGCCTATATAAACGTCTGACCAAAACGTGATCAGATTAAAATTATACAATCAATATGATATTAATTTATATATTAATAATGTCCACGAATATTTTCTCTTCTTCGTTTGCTTTATCCATTCTGGATATTAGTGATCATCATGACTATTTGGACCTTGTCTACATTTTCGGGACCAATTGCAATTAGGTTATTCCAAACCACTGGCTTAGATTTTTATTCCATGAAATTCGTCTTCTTCCCGAGCTTCTTCTTCTTAGCACCTTTCCTTCTAAAATATGTTGAAATAGTACCGTAATGTAAAAGTACTAGTAATGACAGCAAACTAAACTGCAATCTTCAGATTTTACAATAAAATCTACCTGGTGATTTTAACTTTCTTCATATGGGTACTGCATAATGGGTTCATTGCATAATTCGTATAGTGTAGGCTGTGGCCTAGTTTGGCCCGTATTAGCCAGATCCACTCAAGTATCATTCTTGCATTCATTAACCACCAGGAATCATTGAATGGATAAAGACGTGGAGGAGTATAGGGCCCATCTCAAATTTTTCATTAAAAACAAAAAAAACTGATTTTCTCTTCAGCCATTTGACTTATTTGAGCAGTGTGCGCTAATACCCATAGAAGGCGATGCGCTCAACGTAATAAAAAATAAATTATTTGAGCAGTTAATTTTTCTAAAATTACTTTTTTGCCACTATGAAAACAAATATGAGCAAATATAAAATATCGGTTTATATGTGTTTAAATGTTTGTATAATAATTTATTACAACAAGCGCTGTACAAAAGAGCTACAAAAAAGCGCTGAAGTCTATTTTGAATCCTCCCCGAGATGCGCTATTATCGAAATTTGCAATTTAGTTTATAAAAGGAATATAACATTAAATATACCTATCTGTAATTTAAAGCCCCAATAAGTTTTTATTCTGAAGATTGTGCAGATTTCATTTATCTGTAACTTTTATTAAAATATTTTTTACGTACTTACCTATTCTGTTTTAGCATATATTCTTGAATTAATCTTTGATAAACGAAAACGTAGTAATGTAGTAACAGAAATGGTGTCAGAAATCGCCTAAAATCTAAATCTAAATCCATTCCGGAGGTTGGGTATCATCATTACTATTTTAATTTTAGAAACTGCAGCCCTAAATAGATCAGCTGACGTGGCATTAAACCATTTTCGCAGATTCCTAAGTTACGACATTCTTCTCGCTCCGATAGATCATTTCCCCACGATTCTTCCTTGTCTAAAAAATATAAATAAACGATCATGTTGTATAAAAAAATGTTCGTTTTTATTTATTATTATTATTCATCAATATGATTACAATTACGACAAAAAAAACATTTTTTTTTAAATGTTGAATCTATAGCAAAATGTTTTGGACAATGTACTTGGAAATAAATATATCATTTTTTAGGTTGACGCCATCATTGGCTATAGTGATCTTTATTCAAGTAACGTTATTAAAACACTTTGGCTCAGGCCCAATGTGGCCTTCCAGTAATGCTTCTATAGTTCAACCATGTAGAGATTACTGGTGGTCAGCTTTACTATATGTTCAAAATTGGGTCAATCCAAATGTCCAGGTAAGCATATATTTTATACTTTCCTATTCACAAGGTTGCTAGATATCTGCATAGGTTATTTTAATGAAAAAATCTGTTTACTATACATACATATAAAATAAATGTCTAATGTAAGCAACAAAAGAAACATTCTTCTGGAATAATCGCATTTAAATATACCACATTTTCTTTTGTTTTTGTTTAACCAAACTTATATGTTGGTGAAATATTCATGTCAAAACGATTCATAACATGTTCTAGGTCCAAACGCTCTGAACTGATGAGACCCACTAGGTCAAACGATTATCCAGTTGTGCTATAGAGATGGTGTTTAACTGTATCTTGATATCATTTTCTGTATTATTAAACTATTCGCCTAATTCTAGTGACTTGTCAGTAGGCACAAATATTACTAATATTGACCGTTCGCTGGCGATGAGAATATTTATATTGCACACAACGTATGTGTAGGTTGTAGGTAGAATTATTAATCGCCATCAATAAACTTGAATAATAGAGTCCTATAAAGACAATCGTAGACACAAATGCAATTATGTTCTTAGAGAAGACACAAAAATTTTAGGTGTTAATCATGCCCACAGTACTTTTACATTGATATCTCTAAATCTTTAAACATTGTACATTTGTACATTATGATTTATACATTTGTACATTATTTGTTTCTGTCTGAAACGAAATAAATCTTTAAACAACTCTATTTTTTGTCATAATAATTTCCCGTATTTAAATTGAACGAAAGAACATGATGATAATCAATTGCGCGGTGAGCAAACAGATGTGCATGTACTCTCATCTCATATTTTATGTAAACCATTGTTCAAAATTATTTTATATTTTAGTGTGTGGGTGTGTCATGGTACTTGTCACTGGACATGCAACTTTTTTTGGTATCTCCGCTGATACTAATTCCTCTTAAGAAATACACGAAAATTACTTTAAGTGCAGTATTCCTTCTTACCTGCGCCAGCATGGCTACGTGCTTTTATGTAGCTTGGAAGTATAGAATGAATCCTTTTAGGAGCCCGTAAGTAATTTACTTTATTTAGACTTTTTAAAGATTAATCATAATTATGTAATTTTCATAAATCACCGCGCATAATCGAAATTACGTTTTACTTTTTTAAGAGATCAAGAAACATATCAGATAAAATATTACGGAGCGATACATACAAGAGCTTCACCATGGCTGATAGGCGTAATAGCTGGTTACTTCATTCACGAAATTAAAGCAAACAGAATGAGTTTAAAACTAAATAAGGTAACGATTTAAAACATCGCAAAGCATCTGGCTGGTAACCAATTATAAATTTCAGTTTATTGTCATTGGTTTATGGATGGTCTCGTTGGCTGTACTCGCTGCTTGTGTTTTTGCAGGCAATGATTTGATCAATGCAGAATTTGATAACCGAGCACTCAATAGTATCTATATAGCATTTGTTAGGCCATCATGGGCCCTAGCAGTAGCTTGGATTGTATTTGCATGCGTACTAGGATATGGAGGTATGTATTATTATTTATTACACGAAGGGTGATTCGTGCCAATTCTGTTTATGAAAACCACTACGAATACTAATTGTGACATCGAATTTAATAAGAAATCGTAGAATTCGTCGTTAGTTAAATTATAAGTGACCTGTTCACTGAAAACTCTCCGGAAAAAAACTTCTTATATAAATTCTTCGAAAATCATATTTTTAAGTATAGTGTTTTCACATGAAATTAAAAATGTACCTGCAATGAGGGTTTATTACGGTCAAGGGTTCTCCATTGTATGGCGTGCTCTGGACTCTGTTCTATTCTCATTACCCGTCATAAAATTCCGTTCGCACAATGGAGCGCAATAAACACCCTTCGTAGGTAGATTTACAATTTTAAGTAAAAACACTATACCTAATCAATTCTTCAAACGATCAATTGTTCCAATAAAAGTATCGTTGTAATATTTGTAATAAATGATAAACGAGAATTGAATATTTCCACGTTTACATAAATTTTGTATAACATACATACATATATTAAGAAAACTGTGCTCGCGAAAAATTTATTTAAAAAAAATTATTTATGCAGGAATATTTTTCGAAGAACTTTTATTAATCTGCTCGGCCTATAGCTGATTAAATACGATATTAATTTTCACCCACTCATTCTACCCAAACCGTCACTAACTTAATGAATATCATAGAATGTTTATTAATTATTATATTGCAGGAATCATCAATGATTTTCTATCAATTAATATATTCCAAATAATTGCAAGAGTTACGTATAGCATGTATTTAACGCATATGTCTGTCATAGCGATATATGTGTTGTCGAATAGGACACCGCCACGATTTTCACCAGTAAATGAGGTAAGTGCAATAATTACAATACATACAGAATTCAAATATATTATTTTTTACTATGTGAAGTTGCATTGATGCTGAAAACATGTTCAACTTTGTTCATAAAGATTTAAACAAACCGCAAATCGAAAATTTGCATTATAATACCAATTTTTAATTATTTTATTTCAGCTGTACTACTTCTGGGCCCATTTTGTGGTTGTATTTGGGATTTCAGTTATATGGACATTAGCATTCGAATCGCCGATTATTATTCTGGAAAAGAAATTACGAGGTACGTTTTGTAAAATAGTTAAACCTATTTTCGATTGAACAGTTTTCTACATTTCTACTTTTCTAGGTAATTCACCGAAACAAGAAACTAGAGATGTTTCTACTGTGCAACAAACTATGTCCACCCATGCCAATGTAAGAATTAATTAAACACAAAAGTCTGAAATTATTATTTATTATTCTGTATTTCTGTATATAAAAAGTGCTGGAAAGCGAGTAGGAATGTATAATGTTATTTCTTAATACTGCACCTTTGGTTTTCTCAAATAAACCAAAAAGTACTGAATTTAATTTTACATTTTTTTTTTAAATTATATAATACATATTTGATTTTCAAACGATTTTTAATTTAATAAAATTCTCAAACAGTATACATTGATTTATAAATAACTTAATGAAACTTACTGAGAATTGTCATGGTTAAAAAATTTCGGCAATTACGAATGCGAACGAATTACCGCCACCCACAACAATAGTTCCATTCGCGATAAATGAATACCAAGCCAGGCATAACCGCGCATATGTGACTGGTATTTATGCTTTTATTGGATTCTTGCCAAAATGAATAACAATTCAAAATTTAATTGAAAAAGAAATCTATTTATTTCTTTCCATCAAAATTATTAATTTTATACCCTTAAATTAAATATTAAAATTCATAAAAAATAATAATAAAATATAAATAAGTCATTATCTTTAATGAACTTTAGAGAAAACCTAATTAATATACGTACAACAGATGACATAACTTCCCCCGAATTACCTGAAAAAGTAAATAGCTCGACTGAGGTTGTTTCAGCTGTTTATAGTCCGACTAATATGCCTTTTTTATATAAATATCGATACCAATGACGATACCGACGCCAATATAAATTTGGATTGTATATAAGCTTGCCAATCAACTGTTGTACATACAAATGCTTTTTTTATAAAACCTGTAAATGCAATCGAACTTATGTTTTTAAATATTCAATGCCTCAGACATAAAGTAGAAATCCTATTGGATTCAAAAGATAATGTTGTAAATATACTATGTATCTGCACTGGCACTGAGCACTATTTCCTTCCATACGAAAATTTGAACATTATTAAAGTTTTCGTAAGAGTTATAATAATAATATATAATCCATAATTACCAGTTAAAATATAAATAAATAATAATAATAATAATAATAAATTATATATTGTAGGGTTTTGGAGTACTTACTGGCATTTGTATAAAATATCAAATATGTATTTGTTTTTGTCCTTAATTCATTAAAATGAGTTGTTCTACCTAACTACTTTCGGCTTTGTTTAAAATCTAAGCCATCTTCAGAAGTTTTCATTTCTAAAAAATATAACATAACAGAAAACTTCCTCCACAACAATAAATACTCACAAATCCCAAAGAATCCCATTACATCATTCATAAGCAAAACAAAAACGATACTAAAATACATAAGATATACAGTGAGTAAGTGTACAAATAACACCAGAATACTAATGACAATGAATCCCACAATACCAAAACTATACGGACAACCAAAGCTACACAAACAAGACCAACCCATCAGACCAATCATTACATCCATTAACCCACCAACAAACAACATTGCAAGGTTGATTAATAACATGCTAAACAACACAATACACTACACCTCCAAGCATACAATATATTAAAAACACACAACTACCGCTGCATTTCACCCTCGCCTCATTCGATATCAAAAATATATATACAAATGTACTGTTAGGTATCAAATTGTATCATTGGATAATAATTGATTATTAATATTAGAGGCGGCATCTGTGGCTTTGTTTGTTTATATAAGCCGGGGCGCGACGCGCTCAGCTTAAGAACGAGAACGAGGGTGACATTGAGTTACGTGCTTTTATGGAGTGTGGATGCAAGTTGGGTGCTGATTGTGGGGAAAGCATGTGTGATCTGTTTTTTTGGTGTGTGTTGCGATGTGGACGGTTATGGATTAGCTGTTGGAATGGATTAAAGGTCAGTACATAAACTACAATATGTATATTAGATAGAGGTGCGTCCTAGAGGTGCGTTCTAGTAATTGCAATAGAGAGATTCGTCCTAGTAATTGCAATAGAGAGATTCGTCCTAGTAATTGCAATAGAGAGATTCGTCCTAGTAATTGCAATAGAGAGATTCGTCCTAGTAATTGCAATAGAGAGGTTTGTCCTAGTAATTGCAATAGAGAGATTCGTCCTAGTAATTGCAATAGAGAGATTCGTCCTAGTAATTGCAATAGAGAGATTTGTCCTAGTAATTGCAATAGAGAGATTCCTCCTAGTAATTGCAATAGAGAGATTCGTCCTAGTAATTGCAATAGAGAGATTTGTCCTAGTAATTGCAATAGAGAGGTTTGTCCTCGTAATTGCAATAGAGAGATTCGTCCTAGTAATTGCAATAGAGAGGTTTGTCCTAGTAATTTCAATAGAGAGATTCGTCCTAGTAATTGCAATAGAGAGATTCGTCCTAGTAATTGCAATAGAGAGATTCGTCCTAGTAATTGCAATAAGAGAGGTTTGTCCTAGTAATTGCAATAGAGAGATTCGTCCTAGTAATTGCAATAGAGAGGTTTGTCCTAGTAATTGCAATAGAGAGGTTTGTCCTAGTAATTTCAATAGAGAGATTCGTCCTAGTAATTGCAATAGAGAGATTCGTCCTAGTAATTGCAATAGAGAGGTTTGTCCTAGTAATTGCAATAAGAGAGATTTGTCCTAGTAATTGCAATAGAGAGATTCGTCCTAGTAATTGCAATAGAGAGATTCGTCCTAGTAATTGCAATAAGAGAGGTTCGTCCTAGAGGTTCGTCCTAGTAAGAGGTGTATGTCACTGCTTTGCACATGAAGGTGAAATACAATAGTCGTAGAGAATAATGGTTGAAGCCGTGAGTGCTAGCGATCCAGTTGGCGAGAGAACTGGCGGGGGAAGGGGAGTTGCTCCCCCGGTAAGTCCTTCCAATTATAGTTAATATACAATACTAAAAGAATACTCTTTATATGTGGGGAAATCATTTGGAGCCAATGCCATCTTCGGATCGAGTTCAATATAAAGCCTGCGCATCCTGACCAATGAAAATACAGTATATTATGTAAGTGATTATTATTATTAATAGGTAAAATGGCGAAAATTTATGTATTAAATATGACGTCAAGTTAAGGCTACGATTGGAAAAAGAACTAGCCTAACAGTACCCATTCATGAAACTTTAATCTACACGCAAAACAGCATCAACCAACACATAACAGACACGATTGAATCTACAGATTTGCAAACTCATAGAATTAACAGTTGAACAAAACTTCTGCACGTTTAACAATAAGTTTTATAAAATGAATGACGGACTTCCCATGGGCTCGCCACTCAGGGGCATGCTAGCAACATATTTTTAGACCAAATGGAAAGTATCATCATCAACAACATTAAAAATGCACACAACAAACAAATAATAATGTGGAAAAGATATGTAGATGACATTTTCATCCATTTGGGCAGATGACAACAATATTGATGATGACACTTCATTGGCTACAATTCAGGCTGAATTGATTTGAGAAAATAGAAGAAAAAATACTACATGGACTCATGATTCAAAATATACAAATACTATTCAGAGGCAAGCTTTTACAGACGATACTAGGCCTAACGTACCTGAAGAATTAGGAACACCAACCGAGATCTTCTTGCATCTTTTCCCGAATACATTGATAGAACACCTCGCATTTCCCACCAATCTTTATGCTTTACAAAGAAGCGGTGGTAATCATACATTTCCAAAAACCAATTATGACAAATAAAGGCGTTTATTGCAATAAACGTTTTATGGGGATCAAACGTCTTCCTAGTTACAAAGACTAGTGGTCATCGAGATTGGAATTGCGACATAATTTTATCACTGCGATCGCTAGCACACACGGCTTCAACCATTATTCTCTACGACTATTGTATTTCACCTTCATGTGCAAAGCAGTGACATACACCTCTTACTAGGACGAACCTCTAGGACGAACCTCTCTTATTGCAATTACTAGGACGAATCTCTCTATTGCAATTACTAGGACGAATCTCTCTATTGCAATTACTAGGACAAACCTCTCTTATTGCAATTACTAGGACAAACCTCTCTATTGCAATTACTAGGACGAATCTCTCTATTGCAATTACTAGGACGAATCTCTCTATTGAAATTACTAGGACAAACCTCTCTATTGCAATTACTAGGACAAACCTCTCTATTGCAATTACTAGGACGAATCTCTCTATTGCAATTACTAGGACAAACCTCTCTTATTGCAATTACTAGGACGAATCTCTCTATTGCAATTACTAGGACAAATCTCTCTTATTGCAATTACTAGGACAAACCTAACAACATCAGAAGTGGGATCTGAACGATTGAACGATCTGAAGATGTGATTGGCTTGGGATTAGCACGTGCAAAAATTAAGGTTGCACAATGAGAATTGGAATAATTTTATTCATGTTAAATTGGACAGGTGTTTAATAAGGAGGAAGAGAGAAAATGATACGAATTAAGATTGTGAAGTTGGAAATAATTTTTAACAATATGTATCGAAATATTAAAACGAACGAGTTGATATTAATCAAATCGGTTGGAATATTGTGGTCGACCTCACTGTATACAAGTGCTGTTTATGTTATCGTTCCGGAGAGGTATACACAGCGTTTCACGGTCATGGACTGAAAAGTCTAGAGTTTGTTTCCAGACGGAGGAAAAAGTAAATAAATACACATTGCTGTGACTTCGATTGTAATTTAATTAACACAAATTGGGTTGGTTTGTGTAAAAATTATTTAAATATTTCCAGAAATTAAGTCATTCTGGTATGAGATAGAGATTAAGAAAGATAAATAATTAGTTCATAGGATGCATATTGCGAATAATGTTGAATGTAATTATGAACAAGTGGCGTGACAATTGTTCAGCCAGAATAAAGTGTATTATTCTGGTTGGAAATAATTCGGAACACTGAACGTGATTATTGATGAATTTTGTTTGAAAATATTAACCTCGCCTGAATGTGGAGGCATTCACATGAGATTATCTCAAGTGTTTGGTGACTGCGTGCCGATACGGCGGGCTCTTTAAAATAAATAGGAAACAATTTACAGGAGAGTTAATGACTAATCTCGGACGGCGTTAAATTGTAAGCGACTGGAAGAAATTTTTAAATGCGTACAATGGTACGATGCGATTAATCAGAATTACAGATGGTCGTGTAATGACATGATTTGGTGAATTGGATGATTGATTTAAAAACAATAAGATTGCCTAAAATGAAGGAAATGTGTGTATATAATTAATAATCTGGTGTGTAAGAGTGCAAGTTGCTACAAAGGATATAAGTAACGAAAACTATTTAAGCGATTGAAAAATATTCGGAGTGTTGGATTCGGAGGTTGAAAATGTTACAAGAAATTAAAAAGTTGTGGATGATTGTTCGATATAGTTACGTCTATACAGCATTTTGAACAACGAGAGCGCACATACGGATTAAAATATAAACATGAGAACTTCGATGGTGTGAAACAGATCACGACTTATTGCTGTAAGATTTATTTCTGTAGAAATAATATTAAGTAAATGAAAACAAAATGCACTGGGTGTTTATGTGAACTATGCACATTAGTGAAATATGTTATACCAAGTAGACAGAATGACGCAGCGTGTTATTCTGGAATTTATTGAGATCTGAGTGATTGTGGTACGAATTGGTTTTAAACTGTTTAAAAAAAAAATGTAATTGATAGCTATCGTGCCAACTGTTGCAATGTGTGAAGAATTTAGTGAGAGATGAATGGGTACAACCGAAGATTAGAATACTGCCGTAAGTTCATTAAAGAAGAATTGAGCGTATCTTCAAAGCAATTGGTATGAATTTGGACCGGCGAATTATAGGCGAACTTGACATTGTAACGTGGAAACATACAAATTACGTTAAATAGTACGATTCCGTGCAACGGGTTTTTGATTACATTATTATAAGATTTGGTATTTTTATAAGGGAAGTGCGAATTTAAAAATGGAGATAATTACTGTACACAACAAATGAAAAAATGTTGTTTCGTAACACGAGATACGCACAGGCAACTTAAGTGTAATTTGATACGTGACGCCGATACGTTTTTGTTGTGAGCAAGGATCGTTGACCGCGAAGGGACCCATAATTTGAAGTGTTAATTATGGGAAGATAAGGTTAGAAATATGGGGTTGATGGCCCAGAGCATTTAAATGCGAGCGTATGAGGAATGCTTTCGCAGGTAATATAAACAGAAATATATTGACACCAGAAATAATGGATACAATTACTATTGTATTATCGTAAGAGAAATGAATTCGTACGTACACGGTAACTGCAAATAAAGTAAAAATTGCCTTGTTAATTGCCAATGACCGGAACGGAAGCAGCAAGATATTCGTAATTAAGGAGATAAGATTAATATCATTAGCAGTACGTATTTGTAGAAAAATAATTATGTAAGGGAGTATGGTTTTGGCAACAATGTTCGTAAGGATATTGAACATTATTGATGAGTGTCATTGTCATAAGTGGAATCTTGTGAAATAACACATATGTTGAGATGTGTTTGGTGAAATATTTCCGAGATTGGAATGTTACATAAACATACGCGAGATGCAACCTATGACCAACTGTAAGATGAAGTGACGTTTTCAAGGAGTTTCTTTATAATGCGTGAGGTTTGCTTATCCGATGTGCAGTTTGTTACTTCAAATAATCTACTTAATCTGGAAATATTAATTATTACTTAGTAAATTACATGATTTTTGTGGTTACAAAACATATGTTGGTGAATTGGATTGACTGTTACAGTAAACAAATACGTCATGAATAGTGTGCGGATGAATTAAAATATCATGTGATGGGTTATTTTAATATTTATGGTAGAAATAAATAAAAATTATATTTCGTTAAGATAGAAAATAAATATTTGACAGGATATCTTGTGAAGAGTTACAGATGATAAAAATTTGTAGAGAGCAGAGTTAACGTAAAACAAACATCCTAATAAAAGACACTGAAATAACCCATTGTAAACAAATTAAAACACCGACAACAGTTCATAATGTACGGCAATTTCTGGGAGTTGCTGGATTTTTCAGACTGTTTCTGAAACTTTATTCAAGAATTGCCAAACCTCTTACGATGTTACTGCATAAACCACAAGCGTGGGAAGGAAGTACAGATGAAGTAAAATCTTTTGAAGAATACAAAAATAAAAGATTAGTGGAACGTCTATTGGCAATGTATGATCCAGCAGCAGATATAGAAGTTCATACAGATGCATGTCGAAAGGGTATTGCCAGAATTTTATTACAGAAAATAGAACCAACTTTATTAAAGCCAATAAGTTATTTTAGCCGACAATTGTCTGCTGCAGAACAGCGTTGGCATTCATGCGAATTAGAGACTCTAGTGGTCGTAGAGACACTCAAAATATATCGAGTCTATTTCATCGGAAATCCGTTTGAAGTCGTTACCGACTGCAATGCAGTAAAGGAAGCCGTAGGCAAGAAGGACTTAGTCTCTAAAATTGCAAGATGGTGGTTGCAGTTACAGGAGTTTATTTTTGAAGTAATTCATCGTCTTGGGAAAAACATGACACATGTAGATAGTCTAAGTAGAAACTCTGTTGCTGAACAAAGTTTTGTAGAGAACAGTTTGTGTTTCAAATAGAAGTCGCCAATTGGGTGTTATATTGTCAGTTAACCGACCGAAAACTACAAGTAATAACAAAAATGTAAAAAAAGGCACCAAAAGATGATTATGAAAGAAAAATCTACAAGAAATACCAGATAACTGACGATCGTCTTTATAAAGTTGTGGATGGTAAACAATTTTGGGTTGTACTGAGAAGTATGAGGAGAGAAATTGTGAGGGGTAATCACGATGAGTTTCGACATTTTTCTAGTTGGATTGGAATAGTTGGATAGGTTGGATAGGGTACGCAACACAAGGATACAATAATTAATCGCCTTAAAGAAAAATATCGTGCAGAAAGCAGTAAAACGACAACTTATTGGTGCGGACTCGTGAAAAGGATGCCCGATCTTCAATTGCCAAAAGTTATGCTCGATTGGGTCCCTCCTGAAAGACGGAAACGAGGAAGGTCCAGGAAATTCTGGAATGAAGTCATCTAAAAGCAATGAGTGAAAGGATCTGCAAGATTACTAATGATAGGTTAGTTAGACCAATGGCAGGATAAGTTAGGGTGAAGGTAGAGACTGGGGATCGGACAGCGTTGACTGCCGTTTTAAAATCGACATATAATAAATAGGATACCAGCTCGATCGTGCTATTAATAGCAGCAGCAATGGAAGAGACGAGGCATATGACCTGCCCGGGACTTGGAAATACAAATGAGCTCAAACTGCAAGAGATTTAAAAACAATCTACAAGGTGAGCAAAATTAAGGCATACATCCTAGGGTGTCTGAGAGGATTAGTGTATCGCTCATCGGCACAAGCGTAAACTATCTAACGAGCAGCTAGAGCTATGCTACACGAAGGAGATTGAACAGAATGCAAGATACAACAAAGCACAATTCTCGGGGTTTTGTGCGTGGGAGGTTGCCTTAATCTTGCCCCTACAGCAAAAGTATTAATAGCTCTTTAGACAACTGTACATACACCGACATATATCCGTGCGGACTTTTGTATTATTGCACAAAATAGAGCATAGCCTCATAAGTAGTAGCATTAGGTAGCGAGCATTAGGTTGGAGATTGGCGAGAATATATACAACTACAATGCAAGTGAATGCAATAGCATTGGGACTCAACAATAATTATAGAAGAGTTTGAAATTGGAGTTTACTGGCAGAAGTATCAACCAATAGAACAGACTCTCCGATAGCATAAAATCGGCAAAACTGGCAGCCTTCAAGAAGATAAAAGTACAGCTCTTGGAGAGACAGTAGCAGACAAGGAGCACCCTACACCATTAGCTCCGCAAGCAGCTTAAAGACAACTATTCGACGTACTGAGTAAGGCATCAGTACGGCAATTAAAAAAATAAAAAAGCTTCTTTATGTGAGGACGTGGCTAGTAAGTTTATTGATGGGAGTAGAGATTATATTTAGATTTGTTCAGGTTGAGAGTAGTAGTTCATCCCGGGACGTGATGATTTTCAGGATGGCCGAATGTTAGGTATCAAATTGTATCATTGGATAATAATTGATTATTAATATTAGAGGCGGCATCTGTGGCTTTGTTTGTTTATATAAGCCGGGGCGCGACGCGCTCAGCTTAAGAACGAGAACGAGGGTGACATTGAGTTACGTGCTTTTATGGAGTGTGGATGCAAGTTGGGTGCTGATTGTGGGGAAAGCATGTGTGATCTGGTTTTTTGGTGTGTGTTGCGATGTGGACGGTTATGGATTAGCTGTTGGAATGGATTAAAGGTCAGTACATAAACTACAATATGTATATTAGATAGAGGTGCGTCCTAGAGGTGCGTTCTAGTAATTGCAATAGAGAGATTCGTCCTAGTAATTGCAATAGAGAGATTCGTCCTAGTAATTGCAATAGAGAGATTCGTCCTAGTAATTGCAATAGAGAGATTCGTCCTAGTAATTGCAATAGAGAGGTTTGTCCTAGTAATTGCAATAGAGAGATTCGTCCTAGTAATTGCAATAGAGAGATTCGTCCTAGTAATTGCAATAGAGAGATTTGTTCTAGTAATTGCAATAGAGAGATTCGTCCTAGTAATTGCAATAGAGAGATTCGTCCTAGTAATTGCAATAGAGAGATTTGTCCTGGTAATTGCAATAGAGAGGTTTGTCCTAGTAATTGCAATAGAGAGATTCGTCCTAGTAATTGCAATAGAGAGATTCGTCCTAGTAATTGTAATAGAGAGGTTTGTCCTAGTAATTGCAATAAGAGAGGTTTGTCCTAGTAATTGCAATAGAGAGATTCGTCCTAGTAATTGCAATAAGAGAGGTTTGTCCTAGTAATTGCAATAGAGAGATTCGTCCTAGTAATTGCAATAGAGAGGTTTGTCCTAGTAATTGCAATAGAGAGGTTTGTCCTAGTAATTTCAATAGAGAGATTCGTCCTAGTAATTGCAATAGAGAGATTCGTCCTAGTAATTGCAATAGAGAGGTTTGTCCTAGTAATTGCAATAAGAGAGATTTGTCCTAGTAATTGCAATAGAGAGATTCGTCCTAGTAATTGCAATAGAGAGATTCGTCCTAGTAATTGCAATAAGAGAGGTTCGTCCTAGAGGTTCGTCCTAGTAAGAGGTGTATGTCACTGCTTTGCACATGAAGGTGAAATACAATAGTCGTAGAGAATAATGGTTGAAGCCGTGAGTGCTAGCGATCCAGTTGGCGAGAGAACTGGCGGGGGAAGGGGAGTTGCTCCCCCGGTAAGTCCTTCCAATTATAGTTAATATACAATACTAAAAGAATACTCTTTATATGTGGGGAAATCATTTGGAGCCAATGCCATCTTCGGATCGAGTTCAATATAAAGCCTGCGCATCCTGACCAATGAAAATACAGTATATTATGTAAGTGATTATTATTATTAATAGGTAAAATGGCGAAAATTTATGTATTAAATATGACGTCAAGTTAAGGCTACGATTGGAAAAAGAACTAGCCTAACAGTACCCATTCATGAAACTTTAATCTACACGCAAAACAGCATCAACCAACACATAACAGACACGATTGAATCTACAGATTTGCAAACTCATAGAATTAACAGTTGAACAAAACTTCTGCACGTTTAACAATAAGTTTTATAAAATGAATGACGGACTTCCCATGGGCTCGCCACTCAGGGGCATGCTAGCAACATATTTTTAGACCAAATGGAAAGTATCATCATCAACAACATTAAAAATGCACACAACAAACAAATAATAATGTGGAAAAGATATGTAGATGACATTTTCATCCATTTGGGCAGATGACAACAATATTGATGATGACACTTCAATGGCTACAATTCAGGCTGAATTGATTTGAGAAAATAGAAGAAAAAATACTACATGGACTCATGATTCAAAATATACAAATACTATTCAGAGGCAAGCTTTTACAGACGATACTAGGCCTAACGTACCTGAAGAATTAGGAACACCAACCGAGATCTTCTTGCATCTTTTCCCGAATACATTGATAGAACACCTCGCATTTCCCACCAATCTTTATGCTTTACAAAGAAGCGGTGATAATCATACATTTCCAAAAACCAATTATGACAAATAAAGGCGTTTATTGCAATAAACGTTTTATGGGGATCAAACGTCTTCCTAGTTACAAAGACTAGTGGTCATCGAGATTGGAATTGCGACATAATTTTATCACTGCGATAATGGGCAGAGATAGATTTGATTGGCTAATGGCCAACATTCATTAGAATGATAACGAATTACTACCAGCTAAAGGATCCGTAGGTTTAGGACAAACTTTATAAAGTTCGACCTCTTTTGGATAAACTTTCAGACACTTTCATTCTCTCTTATAAGCCGTCAAAAAACCAAGCTATTGACGAGTCTATGATCAAATTCATAGGCAGAAGTAGTCAGAGGCAATATATGCCTCTAAAGCCTATAAAACGTGGATACAAAGTCTGGATCGGATCAGGTGAAAGCGGCTATGTCCATCAGTTCCAAATTTATGTGGGGAAAATGGGTAATGATGTTGAGAAAAATTTAGGCACTCGAGTAGTGAAAAATCTGACACGGGATTTACTTGGCAAAGGTCATAGCTTATATTTTGACAACTTCTGCAACTCAACTCAACTTATGAAGGATTTACATGATGACACCAATTTCGCCATTTCGCCTGTGGGATCTTCAGGAAAGGAAGGAAGGATATGCCAAAAGACCTGAAAGAAGACAAAACCATGAAAAGGGGGGGGGGGGGGGAGAATGACTGGAGGGTCTCAACTTGTGGATTAACTTTTTTGAAATTGAAAGATCGAAAAAGAGTGTTCTTCTTGAGTAACTTTCAACTTTCATGATCCATCTGTGGTTGAAACTACATCAAGAAAAAATAAAGATGGCCCTCAAGAGTTCGCAAAATCTTCAAGTGATTTTTTCAAGTGATAGGAAAACCAATTGATACCGCTTTGCATCCCACCCCTATAATTAGGAATGAATAATTATTTCTTGATCAATTTAAATTCAACCAATATTATTTTTGTGGTTCAAATAGTGGTTCATCCGTTTCAAATATAATCAACCGAAATGCCAGTCTTCAACTTGTTGGCCGCTGCTCTAAATTACTTGGTGAAAGTCATGTACCATTTGTTAATATTCTTGGGCCAGAATATTATTGTCCTACCTACGCCCTTTTTACAAACACCTTTTCTTGAATACCATGATTAGAATTCAAAAATAATATTTGTATTATATTTCATTAACTGGGTAACATTGAGTTTCCTGTAATTCATATTACACTTAATATGACCGTAGGTACTAATAATTTATTCTACGCCTTAATATTTACGTAGTAAAGAAATAAATTCGAGTTCATTAACAAACAGTAAACGCCAAATATTGCTGCAAAAAGTGACATTAATTGATACATAACGAATCAATAATAAAAATGCAAATTAATTTCTGAAAGTTTGTTGACATTAAATTAAAAAAAGTCAATTAAGATAACCGATATTGATGAGACGATCGAACTCCAAAATTCAATTCAATTTGAAATGCTTATCACCGCGCCGCTGTTGAGTTTTGATATGTAAATTGCAATGTAACCTCAAGAGCATCTCACTAACACTTATTCCCAGTATTGAGTATTGAAGTGTCTAGTTTTATGATGTACTTTGCACTAATAACTTGATTTTTATACGTGAAATGACTGTTTGAGTACATGTCATATATCATCTATCAAAGCAGTTGTTTTAACAAAATTATATAATAAATAATAATTATATGATAAAATTTATTATTGACATTGACATTGACATAAAATGGTAAACAATTATACAGGCTCCTGCAACAATGCGCCGGGCTTTCCTGGCGCCTTTCCCGTGAGAGATAGAAAAATAGGTTTCGTACAAAAAGTTATTGGTTTAAACATCTTTATACCGTAAAATGTGAGATAAACAAAAATATTTTTAACATTACTGTAGTATTGTTTCTCTTTTGTATTAATAATTTTGTTATCTTTCATGGTTTTGGAATAAAATAATTAATTGTATTACAGAAGAACTATCTATGTTTGTTCATCTTACATTGATTCTTACTTACATCTTGGCAGTTGTTTTGTCTCAGCATGACCTACTGCAGTGCAAATAAATGTAATTAAATGGTTACGTTTGTAAAAGATTATGAATATCTCAACAACTATGAGGTTCAGATAGAATATACACCCCATCAAATTGAAGAGAAGAACAAGACCTATCGAATAATGACACAAAATAGGGAGCATTCCATTAAAAAATAGTGGGTTATACCGCTTTGAAATTTATAAAGTTTGACATTTTTTTCTGAACATCCTGTAGTACTAAATTAAAATTGCTCATTACCAAAATGTTGCTTATTAACCACACCGAAATTATTGCCAAAACTTATTCTTACCTTCAAAAAACGAGGCCGCTACGATTTTTCAAAATTCAGCTTGTTTATTCATGATATTTGGAAAAAAAAATTGTAAATTGATAATACTGTAACATAATCCAAAAATAAATGGACAACAATGTAGAGGTTGAAAATTTCATTAATTTCAAATTTCAGGGTGTTTGTTTTTGTTATACCGCAAAATTGGGACAATTGTCTGTTTGAAAATAATTTTACGGCATGACGATTTTTAAACCAATATTTTTTTGTCGGAAACATTTTTTTCTATCCCTCACGGGAAAGGCGCCAGGAAAGCCCGACGCACTGTTGCAGGACCCTGTATAATTGTTTACCATTTTATATTGCAACTATGTCAATAATAAATTTTATTATATAATTATGATTTTTTATATTATTTTGTTAAAATGACTGCTATGATAGATGATACATAAAATAAAAATAGCATTAAGCAAATCTTTTTTTTTTTCAAATATCTTTTTTTTTAGTAGTACATATTAGTTGGCTTGCAAGAGAAAGTGATTAAGTCAAAAAAGACAATTTTAAGATAAATGCATTTTTATATTCAACACTATAAGATTAATCTACTTTTCATTATTTACTGTTTTCGCAAAGTTTTTTGAACATTCCAGTGAACATGATATAATAGAATATAATTTCTCCTAATAAATTCAACGATTTTTTATGCTATCTATATGGTAATTTCAACCATTTTTTCTCAAATTTTCACTTGGTTACTTTTTCTTGTATGCCCACGAGATGTTGTATAATGAGATTGAGTATGAGATTGATTATTTTGTCTAGGATTATATAAGTTTCTTATCGTAGATCTAGGAAATAATCATAGATAAAGATAAACGAATATGTATCGAATTAATGCCACTAGACGCTCATACACAGTTGTAATGTGGCTGGCACAAGGTATTCTGGTGCTTTGCATCTTAATGCAAGCTCATGGCTGGGGGGAAGACATTGAATTCCTCAAGTTAAATAAAGATGCATCTGGAGATTGGAACCTCACTAAATGTCAAGCATTGATTAAAAAGTACATGGTCAATTTGGAATTGAACACTACGTGGTCTCTCAGAAGTAAGTTTTCACATATTTTTTAAGTGCTTAGAGATTAGATTGACTAATTTCGTATCTTAGTCATGTCTTTATGAAAACTGATGCTTAGCTAAAATTAATCAATGCATAATTTTTACTTTCTTCATACAAGTGTATGAAATGTGTGGTTTGTGATCCACATTATTTGCGAGCAGGAGGAGTCAAAGATTGAATGAGATAATTAAAACAAAACAAAAAATATATTGTAATTATAATATTTAAATGAAAATCAAGATTTGTAAACATTTTGAAAAAACAACGAGAAAGTGACTCTTTTCTCTAACTTTTTTTTTTCAATTTCAATCAATAATTTGGAAAATATCAGGTAATTAATAAAAATAGTAGTGGTAACAATATTTTACGATAATTTTGATGTTTTAATATTTTTTGCTGAAGAACACCTTTTCACCAAGTGGTAATCACATATACATCTAATTTAACATTTTAATGGCTATCGACCTGCGGTCTTTGACCAATTAAAAAATATGTTTTCTTAAAGTATAAAGTATATATGATCTAAACGATATTTTTGTATCTGTATATTTATTGTAGCTACGTTTTTCTATTTCAAACGTTGTTCTTTAATTGGGTTTTGTTTAATAACTGTTCGCTAATTATGTATTATTATTATTATTACATTGTATACAATTTAATTCTGTAAATAATAATTGCCATTTACTTTCTGTTACTTTTAGAGTGGCGGATGCTACTGGAAAACTTCCGTCCGGAATTTTGGACTTCAATTATTATGATTATGGATCTTTTGACGAATGCTTAGGCATTAACAGCGTAAAGGATGATATTCAAGGAATGTACTGCATGGGAAGTATACCCCTCAAAAAGGTAACTCAATCCACATGTATTTGTCCGATTAGGTAAAACAGCGCATTTAAAAATAATTTATAGTTAATATTGTACACTAACCTGCCTACCCTTCTACAATACAGTACCGTTGGGGTGTTTGCGTGCCAGATGGGTGTACAGGATCTGAAATTGAAGAATATTTCCCGAAGACATTGAAGTTGAAGTTCGCAGATGAATACTGCCAATCTGAACGGCTCAAACCAGCACTAAATCTAGGAGATATACTAGCCATGTGAGATACTAAGTCATGATGCATATATTTCAATAGTTCATGAAATAATTGAATCACAAAATGCAAGAAATAAGTAATTAAATCAATTATTTTTTGAAGACTTCATCTAGCAAAAATTCTATGAATCCAATCATTTAATTGCGACAACTTACTCATAGGATATAATGTAATATTTATGAGCAATGACCAATTCAAAGTTCAATGAATCAAGTCATATAAATGCGACAAGAAATTAACTACAATGTTTATGAGCAATTAGCCATGCTAATTAAATATTAGGCTGCAATGAGTATTATTAACTGATTTTTTTTTATTCTAGAGCATTTTTTGCTATTATATTAGCTCTTGTAATTGCATCTACAAGTTATGATATTTATATGAGGAAAAGAGAACAAAGTAAGTATTATTTGTGTTTATATTTAAGGTTTTATCGCTGTCTTGTAAAGCTAAAATTGTGGCATTGGGAAAGTGTTTTTGGTTTTTTTATACCGTTTCAAATAACTTCAAAAAAGCATAAAAACGAAATTGCAAGATTTAGGATTTTGTCGAATATCTCCAGAAGAAGAAATTTCTGGTTTTCTCAACAGAATATTACTGACCACTAAATTGTGCAACTTTTTTGTAATTTAACCGCCTTTGTAACTTTCAAGGTTTTCGAGATCCCAATGCTCTTGATCCTTATCTTGGACACCTTGTGTAAAGAGCTAGAGTCTAAAATTTTCAATATGCAATCAATTTTTAATAATTTAATATTTTTTTAATGAAATACGTCTGGTATATAATCTAATAAAGTTGTGTATATAATAATCAAAATATATTCTTATCATTAATCTACAGACAATTTAAGAGATTGTAAAACAACATCTGAAATCATTACCAGATACCATTTAATCTTAAATTTAAATGCAATTGTTATTCTTATTTTTACTTTCACCTTTTAACTTATACGGAGACAGTTTTGTGTCCGTGAACTTGTATCATGTATGTAACTATTGTTTTATACGCTATTGAACAGTAAACCTTTGGCTACGATATGAGCGATGAGCGGTTGCGGCGACCTCTAGAGCGACAAACCAAACGTTTTGTTTACGTTTTGTGAATGCAGCTTGCTGGGAAAAAGTGACGCTATGATCTTGCCGCTCACCGCTGCTCCTAGATATTATTATTCGCCGCCGCTCGTTTCTCGTATTGTACTCGAGGCTTGATACATATTATTTTAAATATTTATAACATAAATTATGTTTCCATAATACTAAATTTTTTTAATTATTATTTCAGCTTCTGACGACATTCTAATTTGTTTCTCATTCCTTACCAATGGCAAAAAGTTATTTACTGTAACAGATGATCCAAATCAAATAAAATGTATTGGTGGTATACGTGCAATAAGCATGATGTGGGTAGTTTTCGGACACATTAACATTTCCTACTTTATAGTACCTAACAGCAACTTATTGGTAATGTTAAAGGTAAGATAATCCAATATTAAACCACTATTCAAAATCTTATTCTAACACAAATTCATTGTAGGTAAAATTCAACTTGTGATGTGAGCAATTATTTTATTCGTGCATATGATTATTATGATTCTACTTTAGCAATCAACTTTATATTTTATAAATACATTTTGATTCGAGAGATATTTGGTACAATAATCAGAAAAAATGCAAAAATGGATTAACTGTTTCAGATGGTTGTGTATAACGTCAATAATAATATGTTTAATGTTCTAGTTTTTCTTCTCTGATGATTCTATGTATATCAAAGGAGCTACGGTAGCAGTTGACACATTTTTCCTGCTGAGTGGTATCGTAATGGTTTACGTATTCATGAAAGGAAAATCAGAGCGTATGTGTTTCAATATTCCTGTATATTATCTGCATAGATATCTCAGGTAAGAAATATCAAAACATAAATTTAAAAAAACAGGTTTCATTTTATCATCTGATTATCGGATAGGAATATTCGACTTCATTTTTCTCCCTGATTCACCGCTACAAATCTTTAGGTCGACTTTTCTGACACCTTGTATATTGTGCCATCAAAGTACAAAGTCTAATGTCTATTTTAAACGTTTGTGGAAGTGGCACAATTGCATATGACAGATGTATTCTTGATTTGCTTTCGTACAGCCATGTTGTCAGATGGTCAGTCTTGGTCAGATAAATGTCGTACAAACTTTCTGTGCGATTTTTTTTTATCGGAGAGCGATGATAGAGGAATTGTGGTTTCTTTAATTGATAGAACAAATAATTTTGAGATGAATAGTAAACATAACTCGAAATCGTAAAGTTTGGACTTATTACTTCCAAGTTACCAATATATAGTGCGATTTTTGTTGCGCTTGGTTTAATATAAGTACAAACACTCAAAATATCGTTTAAGTACCAGAGTTCCCTTAAGTCGCAGAATGGCATATTGACATTATCATAAAATTTTACTGATAAAGCATATTCCTGGATATAAATGAATTACTTTTCCGGATACACCGTATTGAAAATGTAATTCCGCAAATTTCGTCCTGTGAGCTAATTTAATGACATAATCATGTGAAATTTTTTGTGACTATTTTTCTTAATTACTACCTCACGGCTACACAACGTTTTTTTTTTTTACTTTTAGAATAAATATTTTTTATAACATATTTTTCTAAACTTAAAATAATCGTTCTGTAGCCGGAATAAGGTTTGAATATTGTGGTCATTTCATTTTGTTTCACCAAATTATTTCAAATAATAACGAAATGAGAAGACATTTTACATTAATAAACTTGCGATCCATATAGTAGCGCCTCTACGGACTGTTTGTAGAATTAACCTTGGGGCCGCCTTCGCCGTATTTTACGGTTGGCCCGGCCACAAAATCTCACAAAGCGGCCCTTTATGACATATTGAATATTGAGATGACGAAGAACGACCTGCAAACTCTCAGACGCTCGACTCGACGAACTCATTGTGAAATAGGTAAAGGCAAGCCTATTGACAATCACGTCTAATCAAATAAAACTCTGAGAAAACCTTTTCAACATAATTCTGTCAATAATTGTTGTTTCGTACAAAAGATGCGCACTTTAAGATTAAGTTTGAATGTGTTCTGGTTTACTTTATTTCATAACAAATGGTAATTTGTATAATGGTATGCCATTTAATATTTTACATATAATAAGGGTGCCATAAAAACCATCAGAAAATATATGTCATTAAGATGAATAAGAGGAAACACCGGACTATTGATCATACTGAGATAAGGTACTCTTTCTTCTCTCATAATCCATGCCGCTATTGCTATTTAATCCTTGGGCCCGTCGGATTACTTACAATTACTCCAATTAGTCCTTAATCTTTAGGTGAAACAGGTATAGCTTATAGGTATAGGTATAGGTAGGTATAGTTTAGGTGAAACAGTCTCTGTTACATCTTGCTAGATCTTAGTCGTAATTTGTATTGTGGTGCGTCAGGATGTTGTCGACACGTAAGAATCTCAATTTAAGTAAAAAGCGAAAATCATTTGGGAAAAGAATGCAAAGTGTCTGAAACTATAAGAAAGGTAAGTAATATATGCATTAATGTTAAGCAATTTATAATGTTAACGTGGAAACATGTATATATACCGGGTGAGTTTTTTCAGATGTTTAGTATGGGGATCTCAGAAACTAGCGGAGATAGAGGAACGATTAAATGGGGAAAGAATTGCAGTTTTACGAGTACAATTTCATAAGCTTTTTGTTTTTTTGAAAAAATTGCATGTCTAACTAGATATCTCGAAAAAATATATTTTTTGTTATTTGATTCGGTGTCAATGGATCTGTTATTATTGACTTTAGAACACATGTATGGAGGAAAAAGTTATACGTAATTATGTGCACACAATCTAACTGATTATTTTATTAAAGCTATAATTTTTGAGTTATGAGATAAAGTTGAGTTTTTTTTTTAATGGAAACCATAGTTGGCCATGACTTTATAAAACAGGCCCTTTTTCAACTATTCTAATGATATACCACTTGATTATTATAAATAATTAAATTATCGTAATTTTTTACTTTTCATATTCGAACTATTCAAGAAGTAGGCTATGGAAATAATTGATAGATGCGCAACGCGTTAAATAATAAAATTCAAGTTAGTTATTAAAATTTTTCTTTTCATTTCGAAATTATAAACATTATTATTTTGGTGTAAAATGTTTATTTCGTTGGAGTTACAATTTTATATAAAAATTATATCTGATAAAACAAAATTACATAAGTACAAAACTACTAAACAGGGAATGACAGACGATAAATTGAGAAGCAAAACAAGCATATTAGAACGTAACTAAAGTAGTATCAAAACCACGTAATTAAAGTTTGCAACGTATTTAAGACTAAATATGGTCAAAAGGTTCACCACTATGATTAAAGCACACCTTTTTAAAACAGAATTTGTTGCTTTTCTAACGGAGCGTCCATCAATATTAGCAAAAACTTGTAACTGGTAAGTACAGCTTCTCTAAGGTCATCTACTGTGACGTACGATGATTGATACACTCTATCTTTTACCATTCCTCATAAATATTCCTCGTATCTCCGGAACGCCCTATTTCAATATCAAATATTAATTATTTTGTAATTGGTGCAATGTTTTACATTTTCAGCCGAAAAACAATTTATGGCAGAAGAGTGGTGGATTTCCAATACTTTTTTAATAGGTTATTAGAAATAAGCAATCATGGCTTAAGATTTGGTTGTACACTAAGTAATGTAGTAATTATTGGTGAAACTTTAAAAGGCATTAACACTCAAATTAAATTAAGATGCAATATGTGCTCAGATATATTTTTATTAGATGCGTGTAATCCTATGAAAAATCCAAATTTTGACGCTGTATTGGGGGTGGTAGGATTTGGTTCGGGGTTTTCTCATTTACAACAGGTTAGTGCAGCTTTGGATATTCCTTGCATGAATTTTAAAACTTATCAAATTGAATCGCAAAAGTTGGGACAATATTGGGAAGAAATATCGTTATCGTCCATGCAAGAAGCAGCTGAAGAGGAGAAACAATTGGTGATAGAGTGTGGTGATGTTACAGTAGACGGAATTCCATTTGTTACAGTTGTTTGTGATGGAACCTGGGCCAAACGAAGTTATAGGAGAAATTATAATTCACTTTCAGGGGCTGCAGTAATAATTGGCTATAAGACTCGAAAAATATTATATATAGGTATTAAGAACAAATATTGTATAACTTGCAAAAGGGCGGAAAATAAAAAAGAGATGGCAAAAATACACGCATGCTTTAAAAATTTCTCCGGGTCTTCAACATCAATGGAATCAGATATATTGTTAGAGGGGTTCTTGGACAGTGTAGAAAACTTAGGTCTGATTTATAAAAGCATGATCGCCGATGGTGACAGCAGCGTCTATAAAAAGATATGCGATGCCGAGCCTTATGGTCATATTTTAGTAGAAAAAATTGAATGTAGGAACCATTTGTTCAGAAATTTATCCAACAAAATTTATGATTTTTGTAGAGATTCTAAATTAGCACCACCGTTCATAAGAAATAGAGTAAAACAATGTATACTGCGACTAAGGAAAGGAATCACGTGTGCTATATTACATAGAAGTAAAGAAACATTTTCTGTTGATATTAAAATTTCTAAATCAAAACATGATATAAAAAATTCAATCTATCACATTTTTGGCAAGCACGATGATTGCGATTCTTATTTCTGCGGAAAAACAGAAGAGGATGTTCAGTTTATAAACGAGTTAAAACAAACACTTCTGTTTTCCAAAGTTGAAGATAGTCTTACGTATTTGGCAAGTCATTCGAAAAGTTTACTAAAAAATGTAGACAACAACATGGTCGAACAATTCAATTCAAAAATAGCAAAGTTTACTGGGGGTAAAAGAATCAACTTTTGTTTAAAAAACTCATATAGGATGAGCTGTATGGGTGCGTGTATCTCTCATAATAAAAATAATATATTATCAACTACCAAGAAACATATAAGCCCTGGTTTTATATATAGAAACACTGAGACATATGAATCTAGATATGCACAAAAAATAATGTTATCCGATAGAAGGAAGGTCAGACAAAAGGGTGTTCATAATTCCGCCGACAAAGACTATGGTGATGCTTGTCAGAGACCTGATGTCGATGAGTCTGAGTATACAAACTTACAAGTTGATTTGTTCGAAAAGCTTCATAAAAATCAAAATAATTGGGAAGTGTTTTCTATTACTTTGTTTACATTGGGGTTTGTTAGATTATCACTTCTATTTTTTGTTTGTTTTTGTCATAAAGTTGCTTTGCCTCTCAATCAACGTTGAAGATTAGATATTTTTAATGGTTTGTAGTTTGCCTGCGAAAAAAATATAGTTAATTACTTTAATTTTCTTTTTATTTATAACCTTTACAACCTTATAATTTCAGTATACTTAATCGTATTATAAAAATATGTAATAAATCATGTGTTCCATTGTTTTCTATTAATGTAACGCTGTATTTTTTATTTAATAATCTGCGATTTAATTAGTTGTTTTGTAGTTTTTGTATACATGTTCTGCTTATAATAAAAATATTTTCTTTTTATTAAAATATCTGACTTTTTAATTTATAACGGTTGATCTTATACTTGTAATTCCTAAACATCATTGGGTATCTAACCGCGACTAGGGAATCTTGGTAAAGTCTACGGATGTCGAGCCTCCAGAGCCGCTATCCGGCGCGACCGTCGGGATCCACTAATCCGCGGTAACTGGAAAACGCCCTATGCCAAAATTCGGTACCGCCTACCCATTTCCTTTGCACCCCCGATGCCCCGCAGTAGAAAGTAGCTTGTCGCTACAACCGGCTCTTACCACCAGCACTGGCCGTTGTGATCCTATTTCACGTTACATTACTAAAACATTTTGGCTCAGGCCCTGTGTGGCCTTTCAGCTACTTACTTATGATTGACCAATGTAGAGATTATTGGTGGTCAGCGTTACTGTACGTCCAAAATTGGGTAAATCCGAACAGCCAGGTAAGCAAAATATATATCTGACCAGTTGAGGGTTTATGTAAGTTCATTTAGTTTTCTGGGATTTATGGTCACATTTATGATTTATGGTCATTGTTTTGTTTCTTTCAAACATACATTTATTTGGAATTAATTTCCATTCCTTGTGGTTTAAAGGTCAACTTTTTGCCAGTTCCTTTTGGCATTATCAATATTTTTTCTCGGTCTATAAAAGTTTTTGCAGTCGACTAACTTCATAATGCTATATTTGTTATATAGAAAATCATGCAAAAGCACCTACTTTATGGCATTGCGCCGTAAAGTGTGCCATAATGTAGCTATAACTACAAAATAGGCACAGTTAAAGATTACGTTGCCTTTTATTCGTAGCATGCATTTCAGCGTCGTTAACATACACCATAACGAAGAAGACTTGTAAACTTTTGACAAATAAAAGAAGGGACGATGAATTATATATGTAATAGATAAATAATATATGCTAAATTCGAACAATTTAACTGATCTAAAAAGTACGCAAGCATGACCTTTTCTGTAATTGACTTCACGTTTTTTTATGCTTATCCATCGGCAAAACTTGTTATACTCTTTCATATAAACATCTTGAGACTTTTTAGGAATAAGACTCAGCTCAGCTTCTGCAGATTTTTACAAAATGTCATCACTTATTAAATCACAGCTATCCATTTGGACAATATTTGAGAAAAAAGTTACCATAAACAACATCTTAGTAACCGCATCAATCAGAGCATAGTAGAAAAACTCAGCACAAGCCACCTATTGTCAGTTTTTTATACGCTGATTAGTTTTCAAAAATTATTTATCAGACATTTATAATAATGCTCCAGTAAACTACAAAATAGTATATGAACATCTTTTATAATTCCGGATTATGGCATTCGTGAAACCATTCACGCAGTCGTTTCCCAGCCTACACGCAAGCCAGAAAATGGACGATTCCTTTAGTGATGACAGTTGCTACGTAACGGAAAAATAACATTAGCGGAATATTACATTCCCGGCCTGCGCCTACAATAAATAATTCCTGATGATCCAAAGCAAATAAAGTCTTCTTAAATCTTCCATATTTATACGAAAGATGCAAAAATATTGCGGTGGGAAAAATAGTATGTGCAGTTCGTATACGAAGTGAATTCCCGACCTCATAGGCTTGCACTTCCAGTACTAACAACACAGTATACTATTGTGTATGGTATACCTTAAAATATTTTTATTTTTTAGTGTGTTGCTGTGTCATGGTACTTGTCAGTGGATATGCAACTGTTTTTATTATCTCCACTGATATTAATTCCTCTTAAGAAATATGCAAAAATTACTATAACCGTGGTATTTCTTCTTGCATGCGGCAGTATCGGTGCGTGCTTTGCTATAGCTTGGGAGAATAGATATAATTCTTTTATAAGCCCGTAAGTCATCTACATTTTTAATTTTACTAAGTATAAAAAAAAATTCACAATCTTACGTCATAATTGACGATGGAATAAATATTTTTAATTTGATAAATTTTCCATAGTATTTAAGTCTGTGAAGCACTACTACATCGTGCACTACAACATCGATATATTCATATATTTGTAAAATAGAAAAAATAATCCCTAAAATCACCGTTATATCCTTCGGTTAACTTTCTAAAATTGTTTTCTAAATAGACTATAGTATAAGTAGTTGAAATTGGATTACTTTAAAAAAAAAACATTTGTAACAAATTTTCCTTGCCAGTTCCATGATTGAAAATTTAATATGACATTTTATGGGTATTGAAGGTGCCATTAAAACATGTTTTAACGATGCTTGATGACACAACGATTTGTTAATTTAATTCCATACCTGAATAATCAAATTTAAATATTCTGTCAAATCTATACCTACTAATTATTTTAAATTGTTATATTTAAATATTCATCTATCTTCATACAAAACTTGATTTTATTTTTAAATTCGGTAATTATGGTCATTTTTAATTGGTATCTTCATTTCTTAACTCCTTCACTTTTTAACATAGGTATATAATAACATTGTGATATCTATCAATATTTAGAGATACAAAAGGATATCGGGCAAAGTATTATATGGCGACACATACAAGAGCTGCGCCATGGCTAATAGGAGTAATCGCCGGTTACTTCATTCACGAAATTAAGTTCAACAAAATTAGTATTAAACTAAATAAGGTCAGCATTTAAAAGATCACCACACAGCGGGCTAACAGATTTTAAATTTCAGTTTGTTGTCATCGGTTTGTGGATGGCCTCTTTGGCTGTATTCGCTACTTGTGTTTTTGCAGGCAACGAATTATTGTATGAAGAATTTGATAACAGAGCACTTAATAGTGTCTATATGGCATTCGTTAGGCCTTCATGGGCAATAGCTTTATCTTGGATTGTATTTGCCTGCTTACTAGGATATGGAGGTGTGTATTAAATTTAAAGTATTAGTATAAGAAGAAGTATCTTCGCATTACTAATAGTAATATCCCAATATGTTATTCGAAAAAAGGATGATTAAAATTTTTGGAAACTAAAAATAAATTTGTTTTTTGGGCAAACAAATCTTACTTGTAGCAAGAACAGTTATAACTGATAATTTGTACCTATCGTTGTTACACACTCACCCATAAAATATATATTTTTAAATATAACTGACAGTTAAGATATAAATTAGAAATGGTGATGGAATGTTTAAAAATATTTTTCGAAAATTTCCCCTTTTTCGACATACTTATTCAATTGGCCTGGACCGTCATTTACTTACACACAAATTATAACAGTATACTTACTAATTGTACAAATTTGCATAACACCGAAAAATGTGAATGCCCAGTAGTTGACGCAACACATGGCTGGCAAATGATGAATATGATGACTTATTAATTATTATATTGCAGGAATAATCAATGATTTTCTCTCACTTTCTATATTCCAAATAATTGCAAGAGTATCATATGTTATTTATTTAACACATTTTACGGTAATACTAATGATTACTTTGTCGTACAAGACACCTCCACGGTATTCGCCATTAAATGAGGTAAGCATAATAAATGTGGTAATGGAACTTCGTTATATTAATAAGTTTTACTATTTAAATTTACATTAATCATAATAATATATTATTTAATGAGTGTACACTGTATAATGTTGGCTATATTATACGAGTTTTGTAATTATGCGAGTGTAATGTAGGCCATTACACACTAATTAAATACTATAGTTATTCTACGACTATATTATTTAAATACAGAGCTTAAATTTCATCTAAAACGCTTTGTAGAAGTAAACTGCCATTGTTGTCAATTTTTTTTTTTTATATATTTGTTATATCATTCCAAAATCCATTTACTTTCTACTTTGTAAGAATAATAATATACAGAAATTTTGTAAGAGCCGTGGAATATGAATGAAAATTCCACTCACTAGAGTATTATGAACTATATTGTGTGTCAATGGTTACGCATGTTTTAACATTATTAATTGACAGTTGTAGACCATTTTGTATTTGTATTAATTTGTATTGATTATATTGATATGTACTGATAAACAATTTACAAAAGACATATCTATAAAAAATACAAAATACCAATTTCTAATTATTGTTTTTCAGATATACTATTTCTGGGCCCATTTTATGGTTATATTTGGGACTTCAGTTGTTTGCTCTTTAGCTTTCGAATCACCCATTTTTATTCTGGAAAATAAATTACGAGGTTTGTTAGTAAAATAGTGAATGGTTTTTGGGTAATTTATTTCTAAATTTTTAGGTAATTCTCGAAAACCAAAAGATCGACCAATTTATATTGTGCAGCAAACTATCTGGCGATGTTAGTGAAAGAAAGAGTTAAAAATAAAAGTCTGATTTTGTAATTTATTTTTCTGTATATAAAGCGTGTCCGTAAAAAGACAGCAATGTATAATTGTGTTTATTGATAATGCACCTTCTTATTTCCGCTGCATTAACTATGGGGAAATTATTGATATCGTGATATTTACGAAATATGGGACAGGGAATGACTCTTATTTTGATCAATTTTGAAAAATCAATTTTGAAAATTCTAAATATTAAATTCTAAATTCAAAAACGGAATAGCCATTTTCGCAAGTTTTGTAGTATCAGTATATCCCCTGCCCCACATTTACGAAATATGGGGCAGGGAATGACTTTTATTTTGTTCAATATTCTTATTATTATGGTATAAAATTAGGTACATCTTGAAAATTAAAACTATTAAATACAATAACGGAATAGCGATTTCCCAAGTTTTGATACTACAAAACTTCTATCTTAAAGTTTATTGAATCATGTTGAGTCATAGTTTATTAGGGTCAAGTATTGAAAACAACTGCCAGTGCATGGGTGAATGTGGCAACTTTTTTTTAACGCTATAAATTAAAAATTGGTCACTGGCATTGAATTAAATATTGCAACTTAGATTGTTGAAACAAAATCTTGATTTCAAAAGGTTTTGAAAATAAAATCCATTACCAAAAGTGAGCTTCAATAATATCACCGATACCTGAAAATTATGCAAAAGAAAATTTTAACAAAAATGCATATTTCTTTGTAATGTAGCAAACTTTTACGTAGAAAATTACATTTTTATTGTTTTTTGTTGTTTGCGCATAGTTATAAATTTCAAGAATTTTGTTTTACTTTTGAGACAATCAACAGTATAAAAAGATTATGGGTTTACCTTTAAGGGAACAACCGAACATCACATTTCTGAGTACGACTGGGTTAAGGGACTTCAGCCCCTCTGAGTCCAAGGGACTATGAGGTAAGTTGTGACTGATGCCAGGAGCTTCCTACCCCCCATTGAGGGCAAGAGCGCGATACAAAAAGGAATTATTTTATTTGATTGAAATTTATTTGAGCTACTTATCATTACCTTTTCCGCTTACTACAATTTCTTTGTGTGTGTCAAATCATTTAGTAATATTATATGGGCACGCGTCCAGCGTCGAGCGTTTTTGCGGAAAATTGCGTCGCGGCCGTAGATCGTTAAACGCGCCCCCTTAATTTTTTGTTTGTTGTTGTATTGATTACATTTCTCATTGTTTATTTCTGTTTAAATAAATTTACTTTGATATGGGATATTTTTATTTTTCGCAATTTAAATTAACTATTCCCGAGTTCACTCTATCGCTTTGTAATTAAATTACGTGGAGCCGCACCCGCAACTATTAAAGGCCGCAGAACTACACACGCCGTCTTCACTCAGCTTGCCAGCGCCAAGGTGGTTTTCAGAGGGGTGAACGAATAAGAGCATCAACAACAAAGGTGGAGTATTGAAGAGAACGGTAAGAAAAGGGGGTTGCAAAGTCAAAGGAATCAGGGATAATTTTCGTATTCTAAGCTTCCTTGACAATATTTGAAGAATTTTTGATCAATTCTGCCGGATGTTAGCAGCGTGCACACATATTATTGAGGCATTAGCTCATACGTCATCTTTCCAGAAAATATGGTAAAATTAAACTCCATGTATCAATCACTTTTATATCAAAATCTATTTAAAATGCTTATCACCGCGCCGCTGTTGAGTGTTAATATGTAAATTGCAATGTAACCTCAACAGCATCTGAAAAAATGTTATCTAAATATACTAGTCATTCCACTAGCACTTATTCCCAGTATTGAGTATTGAAGTGTCTAGTTTTATTATGTACTTTGAACTAATAACTTGATTTTTATACGTGAAATGACTGTTTGAGTACATGTCAAATATCATCTGTCATAGCAGTAGTTTTAACAAAATAATATAATAAATAATAATTATATGATAAAATTTATTATTTACATAGTTGCTATATAAAATGGTACACAATTATG
This sequence comes from Othius punctulatus, assembly GCA_951805005.1. Classification (NCBI taxonomy): domain Eukaryota; kingdom Metazoa; phylum Arthropoda; class Insecta; order Coleoptera; family Staphylinidae; genus Othius; species Othius punctulatus. The sequence goes on along the minus strand of OX638141.1, from coordinate 42,330,868 downwards.
CAGGGCCCTGCAACAGTGCGTCGGGCTTTCCTGGCACCTTTCCCGTGGGAGATAGAAAAAAAGGTTTCGTAGAAAAAGTTAATGGTTAAAAATCTTTATGCCGTAAAATGTGAGATAATCAAAAATATTATGATCATTACTGTACTATCGTTTCTCTTTCGTATTAATAATTTTGTTATAATTCATGGTTTTGGAATAAAATAATTAATCGTATTACAGAAGTACTAACTATTTTTGTTCATCTTACATCGATTCTTATTTACATTTTGACAGTTGTTTTGTTTCAGCATGACCTACTGCAGTGGATAGAAATGTAATTAAAAAATTACGTTTGTAAAATATATTGAATATCTCAACAACTATGAGGTTCAGACAGAATATATGCCCCATCAAATTGAAGAGAAGAACAAGACCTATCGAATAATGACATAAAATAGGGGGCATTGCGTTTAAAAACAGTGGGTTATACAGTTTTGAAATTTGTAAAGTTTGTAATTTTTTTCTGAACACCCTGTAGTACTAAATTCAAATTGCTCATTACCTAAATGTTGCTTATTAACCACACTGAGTCTATTGCCAAAACTTATTCTTACCTTCAAAAAACGAGGCCGCTACGATTTTTCAAAATTGAGCTTGCTTATGCATGATATTTGGAGAAAGAAATTGTAAATTGGCAGCACTGTAACATAATCCAAAACTAAATAGACATAGGTTAAAACATTTCCTGAGAAAACTTGAATAAATACTGGGTGTTCCATTAAAAAAAATATTTGTGATACCGCACAAGGAAAGCGCAAGGAAAGCCCGACGCACTGTTGCAGGACCCTGTATATAGGAAACGCATTGATAACAGTGCTATTTTCAATTAAAATAGCATTAAGCAAATCTTTTTTTCAAATATCTTTTTTTAATAGTACATATTAGCTGGCTTGCAAGAGAAAGTGACCAAGTCAAAAAAGACAATTTGAAGATAAATGCATTTGAATATTCAACACTTTAAGATTAATCTAGTTTTCATTATTTATTGTTTTCGCAAAGGTTTTTTTTAACATTCCAGTGAACATGATATAATAAAATATAATTTCTCTTAATAAATTCAACGATTTTTTACGCTATCTATATGGTAATTTCAACTATTTTTTCTCAAATTTTCACTTGGTTACTTTTTGTTGTATGCCCACGAGATGTTGTATATTGAGATTGAGTATGAGATTGATTATTTCGTCTAGGATTATATAAGTTTCATATCGTAGATCTAGGAAATAATCATTGATAAAGATAAACGAATATGTATCGAATGAATGCCACTAGACGCTCATACACAGTTGTAATGTGGCTGGCACAAGGTATTCTGGTGCTTTGCATTTTAATGCAAGCTCATGGCTGGGGGGAAGAAATTGAATTCTTCAAGTTAAATCAAGATGGACCTCGAGATAGGGACCTCACTAAATGTCAAGTATTGCTTAAAAAGTACATGGACAATTTGGAATCGAAGAATAAGTCTATGTGGGCACTCAGAAGTAAGTTTTCACATATTTTTTAAGTGCTTGGAGAAATTTCTATAAAAATTTTGAATTTATAGATTAACTAATTTCGTATCTTGGGCATTGGCTTTATGAAAACTGATGCTAAGTTAAAATTAATCATTTGATAATTTTTACTTTCTTCATATAAGTGTATCGAATGTGTAGTTTGTGTTCCACATTTTTTGCGAGCAGAAGTCAAAAATTGAATGAGATAATTAAATCAAAATAATTTTACTATTTAATTGAAAATCAAGATTTGTAAACATTTTGAAAAAACAACGAGAAAGTGGCTCTTATCTCTAATCATTTTTTCTCAATTTCAATCAATAATTTGGAAAATATCACACAACATAAAAAAAATAGTAGTAGTAACAATATTTTAATGAAAATTTAGATGTTTTGATGTTTTTTTTTGTTGTCGAACACCTTTTCACCAAGTAGTAATGACATATATCTAATTAACATATATCTAAATTAAATTAGATATATCTAATATATCTAATTTAGCATTTTAATGGCTATTGACCTGCGGTCTTTCACCAATTAAAAAATATGTTTTATGAAATTTAAATATAATCTAAACGATATTTTTCTATCAGTATATTTATTGTAGCTAGGTTTTTCTATTTCATATTTTGTTCTTTAATTGCGTTTTGTTTCATTCCTGTTCGCTAATTAAGTATTATTATCATTGTTACATTCTACAGAATTTAATTCTGTAAATAATAATTGCCTGTAATTATTATTAAATAATAAAAATAACTCTCTGTTACTTTTTACAGTGGCAGATGCTACTGGAAAATTTCCGTCCGGAATTTTGGACTTCAATTTGTATGAATTCGGATCTTTTGATGAATGCTTAGGCATTAATAGCGTAGAGGATGATATTCAAGGAATGTACTGCATGGGAAGTATACCCCTCAAAAAGGTAACTCAATCCGCATGTATTCGTCCGATTAGTTAAGACAGCGCATTTAAAAATAATTTATAGTTAAAATTATACAGGACCCTGCCTACCCTACCGTAATACAGTACTTATGGGGTGTTTGTGTGCCAGATGGGTGTACAGGATCTGAAATTGAAGAATATTTCCCGAAGAAATTGAACTTGAAGTTCGCAGATGAATTCTGCCAATCTAAACGGCTCAAACCAGCACTAAATCTAGGAGATATACTAGCCATGTGAGATACTAAGTCATGGTGTATAAATTTCAATAGTTCATGAAATAATTGAATCACAAATTGCAAGAAATAAGTAATAAAATCAATTATTTTTTGAAGACTTCATCTAGCAAAAATTCTACGAATCAAATCATTAAATTGCGACAACTAATTTATAGGATATCATATAATATTTATGAGCAATGACCAATTCAAAATTCAATGAACCAAATTATATAAATGCGACAATAAATTAACTACTATATTTATGAGCAATTAGCATTTCATAAAATGTTTAGCTGCAATGTGTATCATTAACTGTATTTTTTATTCTAGAGCATTTTTTGCTATTATATTAGCTCTTGTTATTGCATCTACAAGTTATGATATTTATATGAGGAAAAGAGAACAAAGTAAGTAGTATTTTTTTATAATTAAGGTTTTATCCATAATTATTACCAGTTATTGGTATTTGAGATTTTTGTATTAAGTACTTACTGGTATTTATTTTTATTTTATTTTAATATATATATTTCTATCGCCTGACTAGTTTCGGTATATTTAAAAAACAAAATCTTCATAGGCATATATATTTTAATACTTATATATCCTTATTTTAGTTGAATTGAATTTTGAAAGTTACAGATGTTTAATTTAAAGTTTTAGTTAATTTTTTAACAATTACAGTAAGCGGAAATTTCTGGTTTTCTCAACAGAATATTACTGACTACTAAATTGTCCAACTTTTTTTGTAATTTACCCGGATTGTAACTATTAAGGTTTCCGAGATCCAAATGCTGTTAAACCTTATCTTGAACGCCCTGTATAAATATGAGTTAGCGTCTAAAATTCATAATATGCAATCAATTTTTAATAATTTAATATTTTTTTATTGAAATACGTCTGGCATATAATCTAATAAAGTTGTGTGTATAATATACGTGCATCAAATCATATCAAATTATATTCTTATCACTGATATACAGACAATTTTAGAGATTATATCATTGATTTAAAAATTAAAAATCCTGTTTCGATTCGATATCGGAATTTTGTTATCATTCTCGAGATGTTTATATATACATTTTTTTTTAATAACCGATTGTAAAACAACATATGAAATCATCAGCAGATAACATTTAATCTTAAATTTAAATGCAATTGTCATACTTATTTTTACTTTCACCATTTAACTTATACGGGGACAATTTTGTGTCCGTGAACCTGTATCATGTATATTACAATTGTTTTATACGCTATTTAACAGTAAAGCCTTGGCTACGATACGAGCGGTGAGCGGCTGCGACGAGCTGTGGAGCGACGAACCAAACGTTTTGTTTACGTTTTGAATGCAGCGTGCTGGGAAAATGTGACGCTATGATCTTGCCGCTCACCGCTGCTCCTAGATATTATTATTCGTCACCGCTCATTTCTTGTATCGTACTCGAGGCTTGATACATATTATTTCATATATTTATAACATAAATCATGTTTCATTATTACTAAAATGTGTTTATTATTATTTTAGCTCCTGACGATATTCTCATTTGTTTCTCATTCCTTACGAATTGCAAAAAGTTATTTACTGTAACAGATGATCCAAATCAAATAAAATGTATTGGTGGTATACGTGCAATAAGCATGATGTGGGTAGTTTTCGGACACGTTAACATGTCCTACTTTCTAGGACCTAACACAAACTTATTTGTAATGTTAAAGGTAAGATAATGTAATAATAAACCAGTAATCAAAATCGTATTCCATCACAAATGCATTGTAGGTAAAATTCAACTTGTGATGTGAGCAAATATTTTATTCGTGCATATGATTATTATGAGTCCATTTAAGAAAGCAACCTTATATTTTGTAAATACATTTTTATTCGAAAGATATTAAGTACAATAATCAGAAAAAATACAAAATTAGATTAACTGTTTCAGATGGTTGGGTATAACGTCAATAATAATATGTTTAATATTCTAGTTTTTCTTCTCTGATGATTCTATGTATATCAAAGGAGCTACGGTAGCAGTTGACACATTTTTCCTGCTGAGTGGTATCGTAATGGTTTACGTATTCATGAAAGCAAAATCAGAGCGTATGTGTTTCAATATTCCTTTATATTATCTGCATAGATATCTGAGGTAAGAAATATCAAAACATAAATTTAAAAAAAAACAGGTTTCATTTTTTCATCTGATTATCGGATAGGAATATTCGACTTCATTTTTCTCTTTTCTAACACCCTGTATACTGTACCATCAAAGTACAAAGTCTAATGTCCATTTTAAACGTTTGTGGAAATGGCACAATTTCATGACAGATGTATTCTTGATTTGCTTTCGTACAGCCATGTTGTCAGATGGTACAGTCTTGGTCAGATAAATGTCGTACAAACTTTGTGTGCAATTTTATTTTTTCGGAGAGCGACAATAGGGGAATTGGGGCTTCTTTAATGGATAGAACACATAGTTTTGAGATGAATAGTAGACATAACTCGCAATCGTAAAATTAGGACTTATTACTTCCAAGTTACCAATATATAGCGCGATTTTTGTTGCGCTTGGTTCAATATAAGTACATACACTCAAAATATTCTTTATGTACCGGAGTTCCCTTAAGTCGCAGAATGGCATATTGATATTATCAGAAAATTTTACTGATAAAGCATATTCCTGGATATAAATGTATTACTTTTCAGGTTAACACCAGCACTGGCCGTTGTGATCCTATTTCACGTTACATTACTAAGACATTTTGGCTCAGGCCCAGTGTGGCCTTTCACCGACTTTGTAATGGTTGACCAATGTAGAGATTATTGGTGGTCAGCGTTACTGTACGTCCAAAATTGGGTAAATCCGAACAGCCAGGTAAGCAAAATATATATCTGACCATTTGAGGGTTTATGTAAGTTCATTTAGTTTTCTTGGAAAACACTGTAATTATGTTATGGTCACACTGTAATTGTTTTGTTTCTTTCAAACATACATTTATTTGGAATTTATTTCAATTCCTTGTGGTTTAATGGTTAACTCTTTGCCGGTTTCTTTTGGCATTATCAATATTTTTTCGCGGTCTGTAAAAGTTTTTGCAGTCGACTAACTTCATAATGCTATATTTGTTATACAGAAAATCATGCAAAAGCTCCTGCTTTATAGCATTGTGCCGTAAAGTGTGCCATAAAGTAGCTATAACAACAAAATAAGCACAGTCAAAGATTACGTTGCCTTTTATTCCGAGCATGCATTTCAACGTCGATAACATACACCATAACGAAAAAGACTTGTAAACTTTTGACAAATAAAAGAAGGGACGATGAATTATATATGTAATAGATAAATAATATAACCTAAATTCGAACAATTTAACTGATCTAAAAAGTACGCAAGCATGACCTTTTCTGTAACTGACTTTATTTTTGCTTATCCATCGGCAAAACTTGTTATACTCTTTCATATATGTGAAGTTTTGACTAATAAAATAAGGGACGATGAATAAATAGTTAAATAATATAAACTAAATTCGAACAATTTGCCAGATTTAAAAAGTACGCAAGCATAACATTTTCTGCAACTGTCTCCGCGTTTTTTATCCTTAGCCATTTCCAAAACTTGTCACACTCTTTCTTATAAACATCTTCCGACTTTTTAGGAATCAGACTCAGCTCAGCTTCTGCAGATTTTTACAAAATTTTATCACTTATTAGCCTTCGTCACAACTATCCATTTTGGCAGAATTTGAGAAAAAAAGGTTACCATAATAACCGCATCAATCAGATTATAGTAGAAAAACTATGTCAGCACAGGCCACCTGTTGTCAGTTTTTTATACGCGGATTAGTTTTGAAAAATTATTTATCAGGAGTTTGTAATAATACTCTAGTCGGCTACAAAATAGAATATGGACATCGTTTATAATTCCAATTTATTGCATTCGTGAAACTATTCACTCAGTCATTTCCTACACCCACGGCAGAAAATGGATGATTCCTTTGGTGCTGACGGTTGCTACGTAACAGAAAAATAACAGACAATATAACGCTGGAATATTACGTTTCCGGCCCAGGCCGGCAATGAATTATTCCTGATGACAGCAAATTATGTCTTCTTAGATCTTCCATATTTTTACGAAAGATGCAAAAATATTGCGGTGGGAAAATAGTATGTGCGGTTTGTATTCGAAGTACTTTCCTGAACGTTAGGCCTTGCAATCCTCGCCTAAGGGCTCGGACATCAATTACCGCATCGGCCGGGAATATATCACGTCCAGTACTAACCACACAGTATACTATTGTGTATGGTCTACCTTAAAATATTTTTATGTTTTAGTGTGTTTCTGTGTCATGGTACTTGTCAGTGGATATGCAACTGTTTTTATTATCTCCACTGATACTAATTCCTCTTAAGAAATATTCAAAAATTACTATAACCGTGGTATTTCTTCTTGCATGCGGCAGTATCGGTGCGTGCTTTGGAATAGCTTGGGAGAATCGATATAATCCTTTTATAAGCAAGTAAGTTATCTACATTTTTAATTTTACTAAGTATAAAAAAAATATTCACAATCTTAGGTTATAATTGACTATGGAATAAACATTTTTAATTTGATAAATTTTCCAAAGTATTTAAGTCGGTGAAGCACTACTACATCGTGCACTACAATATCAATATCAACATCAATATATAGTCATATATTTGAAAAATAGAAAAAATAATCGATAAAATTGCCGTTATATCCTCCGGTAAACTTTCTAAAATTGTTTTCTAAATAGTCTACAGTATAAGTAGTTGAAATTGGACTAAAACGCATTTTTCAAAAAAATTATCACTTGTACAAATTTCTCGTATATTCTTTTAATTGGTATCTTCACTTCTTAACTCCTTCACTTTTTAACATAGATATATAATTAAATTGTGATATCTATCAATGTTTAGAGATGCAGATGCATATCAGGCAAATTATTATACCGCGACACATACAAGAGCTGCGCCATGGCTGATAGGAGTAATCGCCGGTTACTTCATTCACGAAATTAAGTTCAACAAAATTAGTATTAAACTAAATAAGGTGAGCATTTAAAAAATCACCACACAGCAGGCTAACAAATTTTAAATTTCAGTTTGTTGTCATCGGTCTGTGGATGGCCTCTTTGGCTGTACTCGCTACTTGTGTTTTTGCAGGCAACGACTTGATGTATGCAGAATTTGATAACAGAGTACTTAATAGTGCCTATTTGGCATTCGTTAGGCCATCATGGGCACTAGCTTTATCTTGGATTGTATTTGCCTGCTTACTAGGATATGGAGGTGTGTATTATTATTAAAGTATTAGTATAAGAAGAAGTATCTTCGTATTACTAATATTAATATCCCAGTAATAAGTAATTACTAAGCAAGAATGGTTCGCGCCAATGTTTTTTTTTTTTGTATGCGACTATGAAACAATACCAGTTCGATTCTTGACACTGAATGTAATAAGAAGTCGGCAATGGTTCAACCAAAACCGATTAAGAACCAGTTTTACGATCGTGAATTATCTTTGATCGTGGTTCAGTTTCTAAGGATACCATTATATTAACAATTGTATGCGAGACAACTAAACCGTGGCCAAGGATGATCTACGATCGTACAACTGGGCCTTAATGCATTGTAATTATTACTCACCGAAACAATAGAATATGTTAGTCGAAAAAAGGATGATTAAAATTTTTGGACACTAAAATTAAATTTGTTTTTTGGGCAAACATATCGTACTTATAACAGGAACAGTTATAACTGATAATTTGTACCTATCGTTGTTACACACTCACTAATAAAATATATATTTTTAAATATAACTGACAGGTAAGATATAAATTAGAAAAGGTGATGGAATGTTTAAGTATATTTTTCGAAAATTTCCGTTATTCGACTCACTCATTCAATTGGCCTGGACCGTCACTTACTTACACACAAATTATGACAGTATACTTACTAATTGTATAAATTCGCACAAAACCGAAAAATGTGGATGCCCCGCAGTTGACGCAACACATGGCTTACAAATGATGAAGATGATGACTTATTAATTATTATATTGCAGGAATCATCAATGATTTTCTCTCACTTTCTATATTCCAAATAATTGCAAGAGTATCATATGTTATATATTTAACACATTTTACGCTAGTACTAATGATTACTTTATCGTACAAGACACCTCCACGGTTTTCGCCATTAAATCAGGTAAGCATAATATATGTTGTAATGGAATTTAGTTATATTAATAAGTTTTACTATTTAAATTTACATCAATGCTAATAATATATTATTTAATGAGTGTACACTGTATAATGTTGACCATATTATTCGAGTTTTGTAATTATTCGAGCGTAATGTAGCCCATTACACACTAATTAAATACTATAGTTTATCTACGACTATATTATTTAAATACAAAGCTTTATTTTGTTTAATAATTTGAATCTAAAACGCTTTGTGGAAGTAAACTGCCATTGTTGTCAAATAATCTTTTTTTATATATATATATGTTATATCATACCAAAATCCATTTACTTTCTACTTTATAAGAATAATAGGATAGGGTTAATAAGACATAGGTCGAAGCCTAATAAAGATTGTCTACTACTACTAAGAATAATAATATACAGAAATTTCTAAGAGCCGTGGAATATGAATGAAAATTCCACTCACTAGAGTAATATGAACTATATTATGTGTATATGTTACGCATGTAATAACATTATTAATTGACAGTTGTAGATCATTTTGTATTTCTATTAATTTGTATTGATTATATTGATAGGTACTGATAAACAATTTACAAAAGACATATCTATAAAAAATACAAAAAAAAAATCCAATTAATTTGTATCCGGAAGTGGTTACTTCTTGGTGAAACATTTTGATTGGGTTAATAAAGAAACCACTTGGTAAAGTTTCACAAGTTTTATAGAATTGCTCTACAATTATTGTGGCACTGCTGCCATTCTCAAGAGAGATAAACTAAAACTTGGTATTCAGTTTATCCCTCTTGAGAATGGCATCAGTTCCGAAACAATTGTAGAGCAATTCTATAAAACGTGTGAAACTTTACCAAGTGTTTTCTTTATTAACCTAATCAACTTTACCAAGTGTTTTGCTTATTAACCTAATTTATAATTATTGTTTTTTAGATGTACTTTTTCTGGGCCCATTTTATGGTTATATTTGGGGTTTCAGTTGTTTGCTCTTTAGCATTCGAATCGCCGATTATTATTGTGGAAAAGAAATTACGAGGTATGTTAGTAAAATAATGAATTGTTTTTGGGTAATATATTTTGAAATTTTTAGGTAATTCTCGAAAACCAAAAGATCGACCAATTTCTATTGTGCAGCAAACTATATCTGGCGATGTTAGTGAAAAAGAGAGTTAAATATAAAAGTCTGATTTTGTAATTTATTTTTCTGTATATAAAGCGTGTCCGTAAAAACCAGGAATGTTTAATTTTGTTTATTGATAATGCACGTCCTTCAAAATTCAAATACGGAATAGCCATTTTCCCAAGTTTTCATACTACAAAACTTCTATCTTAAAATTTATTAAAACATTTTGAGTCATAGTTTATTAGGATCAAGTATTAAAAACAACTATCAGTGCATGTGTGATGTGACAACTTTTGTTTAACGCGATAAACTAAAAATTAATTACTGGTATTGAATTAAATATTGCTATTTAGATTGTTGAAATAAAATATGGATTTCAGAAGGTTTTGAAAATAAAATCGATAACCAACTGAGTTTCGATAATATCACAGATACCTGAAAATTATATAAAACTAAATTTTAACAAAAACGCATATTTTTGTAATATAGCAAACTTTTACGCAGAAAATTACATTTTTATCGTTTTTTGCGCATATTTTTAAATTTCACGAATATTTGTTTTACTGTAAATACAATCAACAGCATATAAAGATTATCAATGTAAATCTTTAACCTTATCGTATTAGAAAATATTAGAAAACAGAAGTTTCATTCAACATAATTCTGTGCTTAAATTAATTTTAATTCGAATTATTCGCATAATTATTTAAGTATAATAGATTTCACTTACTGCCTACAACAGATTTTATTTTATTAATTAGGCAAAGGTATTTGTAATTGATTTAAAACTTAATATGTATAACCAAAGGCAAATTAATATCATGCCTTAATATTTAGGGCCCAATCAAATTCGAGTTAATTAACAAATAAAGCTACAAAAACAGGCATCAATTGATTCATAAAAAACAATAATAAAAATGCAAATTAATGAAAGAAAATTTATTAGCATTAATTACAAAATCAATTACGATGACCGATATTGATGGGACGTTCAAACTCTACCATTGTCAGAAATCAATTTGAAATGCTTATCACCGTGCCACTGTTTGATTTATGATTTGTGAAGAATTTAATTGTGATAAACGACGTAACCTCACAAGCGTCCGAAATAAATTGGCAGTTGTTGTCGATATATACGAGCGATTATTATGTTAATGGCACTATTTCCTGTGGAGATCTAGGAATGGATATAAATCAGTGAAATTTCAATAACAGTCAGTGTTGAAGTGTCGATATTTCAAATGTGTTTTCTAATGCACTTTGCGATAATAAATTAATTTCTTTGAAAGCACTTACTCATATCAGATTTTTAAATAAATTGAATGTGGTGTACGTATTAGGAAAATTATACTTTAAATTTATTATTGATTTTATTTAATAAGTGAATAACTTGTAAAATACAATTAAAATAGATATTAAATATAAGTTAAAATATCAATTGAGCCATTGAAAACCAGAGTGGTATATGTCTAATTTTGTTTTTTAAATTCAGATAAGTCCAGAAGTGGATCCAGGGACATGTCTCTTGTATATGTATACTTGGACGTATTGTCCTTGTGATAAACGGACGGTCCTGGACGTTGGATAACGTACTTTATTTAAAAAATTATATAAAACCAGAGAATATTTTTATAATTATTTCTTCTGTACTTATTCTAGTTATGATCTTGTAAGTATCAATATTAATGTGTATATATATTTTGTTTAAATTATGTTTTTATAATGGTGGTTATAATGGAGAAATAAGGAAAATAAAACACCTTTTTCACAAAACACATGTATTCAATCTAAATGTACATTTCAATCGCTAGACGATCATGTTCAGTAGAAACAAGGAAAAGGAAATGAAATCCCTTAAATAGCTAAATCTAAAACTATTTATGGAGGAAGTATCTTAACTTTTATGAATGTAGGAAACATCACTTACTTTGCACTGTTTAAAAAAAATAATGTCAATTTGTATACACTCGATCTTTATTCTCGGTGTGATTAATTTATTGTGGTTATAATATTGCAGCGGTTGCAGCCTGTGATGTTTTAACGTTAAACACGTATATATTGGTATAATTTTATCTCACAGTCGCTCGTGTCACCGCATAACATACATCTTTCATCTTTTATGAGAAGATGAATGCATTTGGCCAAGCAAAATTAGCTCCTTCAGTGCGTTTAATTAAGATTAATGTGGTCGATGCGCAATCCGATGGAAATTAATGTTTTCGCTAGCCCTTTGCGGGCCAAATGAAATTGGACGGCCGAGTGTAATGTCGCTGGGGCACATCTGTTGCTATGCACATGCAATTGCATTCGTCAAATTTTGCAGAGAGTGATGGTCAACATTATTCAAATGTGCCCCGCATTGATTTCGCGCTCGTTACTCCGTGTAATTCGATAGTAATTATAATGGTAGTGTATTTAGCACTATTGAAGTTCTGTATTCATGAAATGAGTTCGCCCAGTATGCTACTGTTATGATCAATCAAAATTTTCTTTGTTACATAACGTGAATAGAAATCAAAACTATTCATCCAACTAAATATATATTTCCTGCTATATACGATATATTGTACTCATGTCATTAATCATATAGTCGACTACAAAGTAATGCTGAATTGCAAGAAATTATACGTGGATTTATTAAAGCTGATCCAGGTACAAGTTTGAGATAAATGTTATGCTAAAACACAATAGTACAATTTTTAGTTCTATTTTTAAGATAATTATTTTCATTGATAGCATTATTTTCACTATACTGGGGATATCCCCCAGTTATCGAGCCCTAATGGTGATTCTTATAAACGGCTGAGTATAATGGTTCCAAAATTAAGAAGAATAGAATTAAAATTGCAATATAATTTTAGTGTGTATAAATTTGCAATTTTCAGAGAAATAATAGATTCTAGACTACTAATTATTTAATACAGAATGGATGTCCAAATTAAGTCCACATAATTTTAATTCAAATTCTGTTGAAAAAGTTTACAAGCAAAATTAGTGGAATAAACTGTGGATGGGGTGTTTTGCAATGTGTATTGCAAAACACTGACTAGTGTTGCATACTACTAGTAAGCCGTAATGTATATAATTTAGTCAATGTACATTTTATACAAAAAATGTTTTAAAAATAGATATTTAAAATTCATAATTTGCATTTTATAACCAATTATGTGAGCAGTGATTTGGATTTTTAAGACTCAAAATTTGTCTACAGTTTTTCACTAATCATTTAATATTATATTATTTATCGACAATATAATGTAGGCTATAATTCACGAGGATGAATTTGGTTAGATTCATATAGTTCAATTGAAGAGGCGGCACCATGTTGTATTAAGCAGTGAGAACATAACCCTTGTTAAGTAATAATTATAATAATAAAAATAATTCATATTACGGGAACTTTTCAATATACAACATGCACAAATTTCACATGTAAGCATATACAAAAACCACACGAAATATAAATTGCAATAGGGTTAATAAAGAAGATTGATAAGGTTTATTACATTAAGACGTTTAGTAAATATCATGTGGTTGATAATAAATGGCGTCGTTAATATAATGAAGTCATATTACAATCCCTGTTGTATAATATAACCCCTGTTATATAATGAAGTTATAATTCAACCCCTGTTGTATTATGAAGCACATTATGTTACTATCAGGGCTTCAAACCGAAACTGTTGGTTTATTTCGGTTCCAAGCAGGGTTGAAATAAATCAGTATACAAAAAAATATATATCAATGATTTGAAAATAATCAAATAAATCACGATTTGTTTGGTTTATTTTTTATTTTTTTATAATTCTGATCAGTTTTTGTCAGAGTAGATATGATTTAAATCAAAGAATTTGCATCACGATTTAAACTTATGGTTTTTTTTTTATAAATTCTTGAATTTGAACAATATCTGCATTCTGTACTATGTGATGGATCATAAATGGAAGAAAAGGAAAATATTTTATTTACTCACAATTATCTATTTTAAATCATGCTTTTAATTGTTCACCTACTGGAATGCGCAAACCTTGCAAAAGCAATGTTTAATTTAAAAACTATATATTTTTTAATTTGAATTAATGATTTAATTAAAAAAACATTCGATTTAAGTTATGATTTAAATAATTTGATCCGAGTCACATCATCCCTGACTCGTATACAAGGAAAAAATCCAGTTACGTAGAAACTTTTATTATCTAATAATTTGAAATCTACCAATGTTCAAAAGTTGTTTTAACAGTGCTGTAGAGACTACGTAACATTAACGATAACCTAACGGTTACATTGCTGTAGAGATTTTAAAATTTGATGTAGCTTTTATTCATTTTGTAGAATTTTCATGTTGTTTATATCAAGTTTGAATTGTTTAATTAATTATTTTTTTTTTTTCATTGTATAAATCTTCAAAAGTGTTTATAATGTGCTGTAGAGATTTTAAAATTTTATGTAATTTTTATTCTTTTTGAAAGTTTTTCGTGAAGTGTTTATCAATTTAACACTATTGCCATTTTAAAAAAAGAATAATAATTCTGTACATTTAACTTCCTTGACATTTTTATAGCATATTTTGGAATTTTCAATCCCTGTATAACTTTTTGGAAATTTCCAATGGTTTGTTACTCAGTTACTCAGATTATAAAATTTTTAAAGAACTATCACTAATTGGCGTGAAAGTTTCAATTTTTCCGAAACATATTAATTGTTCTGCCTAAATTTATATGGTTAATGTCGCAGTTTTAAATAATACTGTCAGTTATTCAATTATTTGTATTAAATTTTTAATTGCCTATCAAAATTTTAGGGATAGCCCCCTAAATTTCATAATTTGTTTGTAAATTTGTATCATTCTGTAAAACAAAGTCAATAGCTGCTGTCAAAATTTCATTTATTGACAAATTCTTCTTTGTAAACTAACACTCGACTATAGTTAATTGGCGGTAGTTTCAATAATTTAAAGATCAAAATTCTTTAGCTTTGAAGAAAAAGCGTGGAAGTTTTCAGGCATAGCAATATATAATAAGATTCCCGATAATATAGAGCAATCCAAAACCGTCCAAATATTTAAAACACGGATGAGGGAACACTTACTTGACGAATGTTTTTATAAGCTGTCTAAATATTTGCATGTGTAGGATGTTTTCTGTTTTTTATGATGATAATAATTATTATTATGTATTGTATTTTTATATTGTATTTTAGTATTTTTAGCTATTTCTTGTTTTAATGTTGACTGTCACATCCACTAGCAGATGTATATACACAATACATGTGACGACGTGATTAAAGATATATTATTATTATTATTATTGTAACGTTAGGTTTCGAGCGTACTGAGAAGAACACGTGGTTGACTAGCACGCTGTCGCGATAATAAATTCAATCTCCCCTTCTCGTATCAGTATTCGCGGTCGCGACCGGAAGTCGAATTAATCATTACAATGTAGTTCACGCGAATGTTGAGATATTTGTCGGCGACTAAATCAGTGAAATACTGGAACTGTGACCGCCATTGATGAGTGATTTGTGATTTCAGTGGCCCGTTTGCAGTTGTGAAACCCTACCATTATTAGTCAAGGACTGGATTAAAAACGACCTAGATTACAGCACATATCGGCCGCCCTAGACCGTAGGTAACCATAAGCCTTGTTAGTTTCATGCATCGTGTTAATGCCATCCCCTATATTTAAACCGGTTTCTTATGGGTTTACCTTTAGGAGGTACAACCGCACATCAACCTCCGAGTACGACAGGGTTAAGGGACATCAGTCCAAGGGACCACGAGGTGGGTTGTGAACGACGCCAGGAGCATCCCCCCATCCCCGTTTGGGGCAAGAGCCCTTAACGAACTTATAGAACTGATAGAACTGATAGATCTGGTAAATAATGGCGACCTATCGGAAATTGAAGATTTATGCATTGGAGATGAAGATGAAGTAGATAAATAATTTTTTGCACTTTCATCTTAAAAGTTGACACTTTACAAACTCTAATCAATGTCAAAAGGTGGCATTTATCAAATGTTACATTGTTTATTTGTATCCAACCATAAAAGTGGTATCAAATGCATAAAGGAATTTCATGATACGCTGTCATCGAAATACCTGCTGTCAGAACAATCAATCAAATTCACGAGTACATCGATAGTAGTTCATCATGAAAGTGGATGATACATCCGATGCGGAAAGCTGCACACCACCAGATGTAGTAAAGGAAGCAGAGATAGCTAGTTTAGAACTACTACCGAAAAATTCAAGGGTAATATATGAAAAACGCTACCAGGAATTTATCAAGTGGTGTGAATCTAGAACCGTTAGAAGGTATTCAGAGAATACTTTATTAGCATATTTTGCCGATCTTTGCAGAAAATATAAGCCCTCTAGCATTTGGTCTATATTTTCAATGTTAAAATGCACCCTCGCTACAAAACATAATGTGCAAATTGGAAAATATAGCAAATTAATAGCTTTCATCAAACAGAATGGCGCAGGATTTATTTTTTAACCTTATTTTTAAATACTATATTGTACTTGTTTACGGTATGACGTGCAAAAAGTTATGTATGTAATGCGTGTGTAAAATAAGCTTTATGGCATTCGTTCAGATGTGTCGTGACGAGCCTTCGGCTCGTCACGAAACATCATCTGAACTCATGCCATAAAGTTCAATTTTACACACTTATTACATAAATAACTATTTTGCACTTTCATCTTAAAAGTTGACACTTTACAAACTCTAATCAATGTCAAAAGGTGGCATTTAGCAAATGTTACATTGTTTATTTGTATCCAACCATAAAAGTGGTATCAAATGCATAAAGGAATTTCATGATACGCTGTCATCGAAATACCTGCTGTCAGAACAATCAATCAAATTTTCGCGAGACGAGTACATCGATAGTAGTTCATCATGGAAGTGGATGATACATCCGACGCGGAAAGCTGCACACCACCAGATGTAGTAAAGGAAGCAGAGATAGCGAGTTTAGAACTACTACCGAAAAATTCAAGGGTAATATATGAAAAACGCTACCAGGAATTTATCAAGTGGTGTGAATCTAGAACCGTTAGAAGGTATTCAGAGAATACTTTATTAGCATATTTTGCCGATCTTTGCAGAAAATATAAGCCCTCTAGCATTTGGTTTATATTTTCAATGTTAAAATGCACCCTCGCTACAAAACATAATGTGCAATTTGGAAAATATAGCAAATTAATAGCTTTCATCATACAAAATGGCGTAGGATTTAAAGCAAAAAAATATTGGCATTTTTGAAGGAAGCCCCAGATGACAGTTTTCTTATGATTAAGGTTGGTTATTTTTAATTAAACCATTTTAACGATATATTGAAATAGGCATTTCAGGTGGCATTAATATTTGGGATTTTTGGGGCATGCCGCAGACATGAATTGTACAATATCAAGAAAGAGGATATAAAAGAAATTGACAATATGTTAATTATTAGCATTCCTGATACGAAAACTCACAATCCAAGAACCTTTACTATTGTCAACGATAATGAATCTGATATAGATTATATCTCTTTTTACCAAAAGTATTCAAGATTGCGGACCAATAAAAGTGCGGCAGATAGAAAATTCTTTATAAAATATGCAAACGGACGATGCACCAATCAAGTAGTTGGCATTAACACGTTTGGAAGCTTTCCTTCTATTATTGCGATATATTTACATTTAGAAAATCCACATCTTTTCACGGGTCATTGTTTTCGACGCTCATCCGCAACATTATTGGCCAATACTGGAGCTAACTTAGTACAAATTAAGAAACATGGTGGATGGAAATCGTCCGCTGTAGCCGAAGGCTACATTGATGATTCCCTTAATAATAAAATCAAAACAGCGGTCGCAATTATGAAAAATCCGTCTGTAGCAGGTCCAAGTTCAAGTAATTATGTAGAACCGAGAATAGAAAATTTGACTGCAAATGATAATATAGAATATATAGAACCCAATAAGGCAAAAGAAAGCACTATAATCGCACATAGTAGTTCTATTAAGGAATGCCAAAACCGTGAAGATGTGAATATTGCAAATAATATATCAAAAGCAAATGCCATGCCAAATGCAAAAGCACTTACAGCTTCAGGAGTCAATATATAAAATTGCTCCCATTTTACTATAAACTTAACTGTTAATAATAACAAACAATTCCCATTGAAATTTAAAGTCAAAATAAACCTTATTTTTAAATACTATATTGTACTTGTTTACGGTATGACGTGCAAAAAGTTATGTATGTAATGCGTGTGTAAAATAAGCTTTATGGCATTCGTTCACATGTATGCCTTCGGCTCGTCACGAAACATCATTTGAACTCATGCCATGTACTATTAAGTAACATGTACATTACTTGTATATTTTTGACAAATAACGGCATGTGTTACTTTCATAAATAGAGTAATGATGACAGCATAATTGAATAATATTATTCCATGACAAACAATCGCTGTCACTGTCAATGTCACTTGTGTTTTCCGTTTCGAAGTCCTTTCATCGTGTTAATTTCATTGAGACATGTCCGATGAAAGTGAAATCTCTTCAACGCCCTAAGAGATATTGGAGCTGGCAAAAAATGCTACTGAAAAGTTGTTCCCGGAAAAATCGATAGTTAAATATGATGCGGCATATAAGAACTTCACGATTTGACAAACGAAGAAAGAAACGTTTTCGTTTTCTGAAAACGTCCTCCTGGTTTACTTCACCGAATTGGTTAAAACGAATAAGTTGTCGTCTACATGGCCGTTTTACTCTATGCTAAGAAGCACACTGAATATTTACCACAATATTTATCTGGAAAATTAATGTAAGTTGCAGTCATTTTTAAAGCGTTAAGCTGAGGGTCATCGGTCAAAAAAAGCCAAAGTTTTTACGCAGGAAAAATTATTATTTCGTTGGAAATTCAACACCAGTCATTAATTTCCAGAATTGCAAGAATGTTACAATTAATTACAGTGCCAATAAAATTTATATTCACAATTTAGGTGCATTATTAAAATAGTTGTAGATAAAGTATAGTATTCGACTTGCGCGCAATGGCTATTACCCACTCAGATGATTACAGCACTCGCCGCTGCGCGCCTCGTGCTGCAATTTCATCTTCGTCGGCAATACCCGTCATTACGCGCTCGTTGAATAATATACTATGATTTAGAGCTAAATAATATAAGACCAGGTCCTGATATGATTAACAGAGCAGAAATGGAAGGAATTAATAAAAGTATCGTAGAACAACATGATAGTAATAATGAAGAAGGTAGTTCGGATGAAGAAAACTTAGACCAGCCCCTCTTAGAACTTCGAAAAATAAACCAAGTAAATTGAAAGAAATGTTCATTTACATCATGTAACATAATAGAATTCGAACCACCAGTTCCAAGTAAACACGATATTACGAAACCTGTATGTCCTCTAGAGTACTTTCTGAAATACATACCCAATAATGAGTTCGATAAAATGGTATATTTTACCAATCTATATACTGTTCAACAAGGAAAAACATTTAGAAATACATCTACATCTGAAATTTAAAAAATGGTTTGCCTTACATATAGTTATTGGATGTCTGAAGAAATTCTCAAGGATAAGGATGTATTGGGAACGGGTTCTTGTGATTGGCTGCTTCTTGCAAAACATGTCTAGGGATAGATTTTTCCAGTTAAGAAGTTCCTTGCACTTAGTAAATAACCTGGATAAACCAGAAATTGCAATTGTAAAGCCTGTCTACAAAGTCCGACCAATTTTAGAGTTAACAAGAAAGAGATGTGTAGAATTGGAATTGCAGGAGAATATATATATATATATATATATATATATAGACGAGCAAATTGTTTCTTTTACTGGAAAATTAGGTATAAAGTAATACATAAAATGTAAACTCTGCCCATGGGGGGTAAAAGTCTATGTTCTTTACTGTAAGTGTGGGCAAGCATACGATTCTATTTTCTATCAAGGGAAAACAACAAATTTAAATGAACAACATTTAAAAATATACTGCCAAGGGGCTAGTGTAATATTACTTCTTTCCGATAGAATAATATATGGTGGTCATAATAATAAATTTTTACACAATTTTTTTTTAAATCTTACCAACTATTAAAAACACTGAAATAAAATGATATATATGCTGCGGGAACTATCAGAGTAAATAGATTTTTCAAGCCTCCGTTACTGCAAGATAAAGAAATGAACAAAAAAAGCAATGTTCTGTAGATGAGGTTGTCAGTGAAGATGGCATAGTTGCTGTAAAATGGCTTGACAATATAACAGTATGTCTTGCATCAAATTTTGTCGGTAAAGGTGAGGAAGATCTTGTAAAAATATGGGACAAGAAAGAGGGAAAATACATAGAGGTAAAGAGACCCGAAATAATTAAGCTTTATAACCATAATGTGGGAGGAGTAGACTTCTCGACCAGTTGATAAGCACATATGGGATTTTTATTCGTCCAAAAAAATGGACAATACGTATTATAATGCACATGGTGGATTTTGCGTTTGTAAAGAGTTGGATTGTATACAAGAAAGACTCTGAAAAGTGTAATATACTGAAAAAAGATTTACTGGTCTTCCGAAATGCGAGTTGCTGATGGTTTGATATGTGTAGGAAACCCTTTCCTACACGTAGGAAACCCTTTCCCCCAACCAGTAAAGGCTGCAGGACTACACATGCGTTTTCACTCAGCTTGCCAGGGCGAAGGTGGTCTTTACAGGGGTGAACGAATAAGAACATCAACAACAATGGTGGAGTATTAGAGAGAACGGTAAGAAAAGGGGGTTGCAAAGTCGAAGGAATCAGGGATCATTTTTGTATTCTACGCTTAAATTAACTATTCCCGAGTTCATTCTATCGCTTTGTAATTTAATTACGTAGAGCCGCACCCCCAACTAGTAAACATTAGAACATCAACAACAAAGATGGGGTATTGGAGAGAACGGTAAGAAAAGGGGGTTGCAAAGCCAAATGAATCAGGAATCATTTTCGTATTCTAAGATTCCTTGACAATATTTGAAGTATTTTTGATGAATTCTGCAGGATGTTAGCCGCGTGCACACATTATATTGAGGCATTAGATCATACGTAATTTTTCCAGAAAATATGCTAACATAATTTAAAAAAAATATTAAATTAATAAAACACTTTTATATTTTTGTACTAGAATTTTCTCAGACGAAGCCCGTATATAAATGTATATGCATTTATACATAATAAAACGTAACTAATTTATTAAAGTGAAACAATTAACTGAATTGAATTATACAACGCGAAGGTCTGCTTAATAACAGGAATCTTTCATGTCTACATTTTTCACGAGAAAAGCCCAAACCGTGAAATTGCGTTAACTACAGCTAAACTGCGGCTGCCACTCGTGAAACTGAAAGGGCGTGTAAAAATATATCCTTCATCAACCGCAGATGGGCGCGCGTTACAACAACAGGAGATCCCCTGTAATTGCAGCAAAACAGGATCATATCAAAATCGCCGCTTTGATCTCGCCCCTCTTGGAAGCATTGTACGCTAGGATAGTCGATGGTTACCCGATGATCCTAATGATAATTACCCCCATTGTCTTCAACTAAACGCGGGCAAAAGGAAAGCGCGAATAACGAGCGCAATTTATTTCAATTAATAAGAGTAAAAATCAACACCTCCACGTAATTGGTAATTATCGATCGCCAGGCATAATTGAAGAATCGTTTATGTCGTTTTTCGTCTTCAGGTTTAAAAGAATTACCGCAGCGGTGCTCGTAGTCGAGTGCACGGGCTAGGGATGCTGCTAGAATTGAGTGCTACAAGCTGAATTGTGTGCCAGCGAAAAATTTAATTGAAATAAAATTTTCCTCTAGGTACATAGTTTTCGGCCCGGAATTTTCCAATTAAATTTACCAAATCTAATAGGGAACTACCTACGTAATACAAAAATAAGAAAAATGGACCAATCGCAATCATATAGTCTAAAATAACTACATACGTTCACTGCATCTCCAGGGACCTATTGTAATTGCAGCTATAGCCCCTCAATGTACATATTGTATTTCACAGAGCCTGCAGTGGTGCACAAATTGGATAGACTCGCATGATATTCATGATCCAAGCAGATGCAAACGAAATTCGATCAGTTAAAGCTCACACTTATACAGAATTGAGATTCCTATGCAAATAAAGTAATATTGTATTCAGTGGCGTCTCTAAGGTCGGTCAATCGGGCGTACGCCCGGGGCCCCGGGGTCTAATGGGCCCCACACGGAAATATCTCTTGTATTAATTTTTTTTATTTTTAATTCTCTATTCACTTTTTAATTTACTCGGGGGCTCACGCCATATTTTTGCCCGGGGACTCAAAATCCAAAGAATCCAAATAAATTCACAAATGATTTTAATTAAATTTACCAACATTACCAAAAGTATTTGCAAAATGAAAAAAATACTGCTGGATCTGTACTTGTTCGTCGCTTTTGAGTGTTAATATATTTTTGCAATTTAATTGTACAGAATAAATTTCCCAGCCCGCGTCTTGTTCCTTTATAAAATATCTGTTATAGAATAAGGTTGATGAGCGCTGAAAGTCGAGGGATGTAAACCCCATTCTTCGAACACGCAAACTGGCTCCGCATATATTATTTACGAGCGCTGCCTAGTGGAAACAATAAACTATTATGCGAATATTTATGTTCAGGGCAAAGGGTGTGCAGACGAGGACTTTTTCGTGGCAGCTTTTATGCGCTGCGCTCCGAGCTGTACGTTCCACGTTTAAGCATGCAGAGCACTTAATTGCCGAACGAATTCATATTTTATTGAGTCGCGTGGCTGTATAATCCGCACAATAGGTGTGTTCATTTCAGACAACCCCGCAATTCCATGTTTAGTATGAAACAAATAAATATTTCAGAACGTATTAATAATGAATCCATTAATTTACAAAAGTATATTATGGGTTTTAACGTAAAACACAGCCGGCTTTTATATTAACCGAAACAATTTTTCTCATTACAATGCACCTACAAAATTAAATTTGCATGCACCATAACTATTAATAAGTAAAGCATTCATTTTGGGGAAGGCTCGTGGGCTTTATATTAAAATTCACAAATTTAAATATAACACAACCCTAGTATTTTTTGTAATTACTATATTTGCAGACGGACAATGGAACAAATACTCCCTAAAAGCAGGGAAGAAACCCCAAGAATGGAAGCTTTCCTGTTCACAATACCGTAAATTACGCCCCGGGCCGGAGCTTTTAAATTATAACTCTTTGATCTATGCTTAGGTTCAAAGGTACACTGGTGCTATGCAACATTTCCATGTTTCTAGTAAATGATGTCGATTCACCTTGTAAACCTCTTTATACCCCCCGAATGTCACACACGATTTTTTTCACGATGCATCCCCATATAGATTTATTTCTTTTAATTATCCAGGTCTTACAAAAAATACGAATTTTTTAAAGCCAAATGTATAACAGATATAACAGAGAGAAATAATTTAGGCCATACAGTGACTAATCTAAGAAAGCAATAGTCCCAAATTATAATTTATTTTACCTTATTGTTATAAATGTATTATAAATAACTTAAAACAAATACTTTTCTTCATTTATATCTCACTGTTTATTAAAATTAGTGACTATAGTTTCGATTAAGTTCTCATCACTATCAAACTTACAGTAAAATAAAATAGAAATAAAACACCTATTAATACATATCTATAATACAGCTTTGAAAAGTGGGGAGTAAACGAGGTCTGGACATTCGGGATTACGCTTTTGAATTTCGAGGGACTCAAATTGGTCCATTTTAAGACCTTTTTTGGCGAAATGAATTATCTACAGTACATCCCTCCCAAATGAATACCGATTTTCAATGAGGTGGTTAGCAAATGTTGATTTATCATGGTTTAATCTAAATGATCTCGTGTTGTTCTTTCAACCTAAGGTTGAAATTACGCCCAGACTGACCAATGTAAGGCCGTTTACAATGTTCACAAGTTAATTTGTAAATTTTCTGATTTGTTAAAATTAATAAATTGTGTTTTAGCATTAAATATGGTGTTGCATAATTTAACGCATGGTTTCAATGCAACATTTATATTGCGTTTATTAAGGATCTTTGCAATTTTAAGACTGACATTTCCGAAAAATGTTAGTGACTTATATGCATATATGATCTTATTAATGTCATTAAGATGCTGTTTTTTATTTATTAAATTAATAACTGTTTCGATACTGTACCTTTTGTTAAGTGTTAATTTCCGAATAATAATAAGTTCTCTTTTATAATCATCTGCGGATAAAAATAATTTTCGAGCTCTGAAAATCATTGAGTTGAATGCTGCTAGATTATGACTAATGTGGTGTCTATAGTTTATTGGAATTAAGGTGTCTGTAAATGAATGTTTTCTCTACACTTCAAATTTGAAAACGTTATTATTATTCGTTATTGACAAATCTATATTTTATTTTTTTGTGTTGCTCCTTTTCAAGCGAAAATTTTTCACCATTCACCATTTTCCATTTTTACCATTTTTAATAAACAGTGTGAAATAAACAAAGAAAAATGTTTTATTTAATTTCATCATGTTGCACGAAGTAGATGCCTCCAACATTGACGCAATATAAATGTATACATAATAAATAAGTACTTAAATATTATACAAAATTAAACACGTTACTATGTTTTCTCACTTTATTTTTTCGTTAAACACGACTGAAGTTTCGACTACGATTAGGTCATTCTCCAGTGATTCAAAATACAAAAATGAAGAAACATAATCAAAAACCATTTGATTTAAGTGAAAAAAAAACTACTGCAGACGAGTGGATCAAAGAATTTAAATTTGAAAATAACAAAATATTTTGCAGAGTTTGTGTAAAGTCAGTAAGTTATTTCGCCTTAAAATATTGTATAATAATAATAATTAATTCACTACTTTAATTTGCTGTTTCAATTCAATAAAAAATAAGATATATTCAACATGTGAAAATAATACTACACAAGCAACGCTTAGAAAAACATTAAAATGAACCAATGACACATCAAACTATAGTAGAACCCATAGCATCAATTTCCGGCAACAAGCAATGACAAAAAATAGATTTTGTGCAAAACAATGCTTGAATCAAACATGCCCTTGAACAAATTACAAGATGATTCATTTAGGACATTTCTGGAAAAATATTATAATATTGAAATATACCAGATGAAAGTACTCTGCGCAGAAATTATTTTGAAGCTGTATATAAAGTTAAAAAATAATTTAGGGTTTATCAAGGCACACTATAGTATTGTGAGTCATTAAATTACCTCATTGGAGAAGCAAGGAATGCCTTTAACGGATGCAATTGCGATTATTAACTATTTTAGAGAAGCTATTTGTGGTGTCCGGGGAATAATTGGAGAGAAGATAATAGTAAAATAATATAAAGTTTTTTTTTAATGAAGGTTTTCAAACGTTAAACAATTTTGGAAACATTTGTGGTGAAAAATGTGGGTGATTTTGAAAGTAGCATACCTATAGCTAATTTTTAATATGCGATTATAACAAGTGTGGATATTAAAAGAAGTTTCTTTGTCTATAAATATATTTTGAGTGATAGAAGACACAATTTAATCATGGAAACTTTGGAGCAATATTTAATTGTAAATTGTTTTCAAAGAAACTGGTATTTCAGAATGTGATTTTGTGAATTAGTTGGTATCTACCTATATTTAGGATATTTTTGTACTTTTTCCATAAATATTTATTTGTAAATTAAACATTATATGTACTTTTATAAAAAATAAATGCTTTAAATTGAATTCATTGTACTATCTATAACTCGACGCTCTTTCAGTCAATGCTTTCTTCAACTGTTCAACTGTCCTGTGTTTTGGACAAAATAATAAAAGGCACATCCATAATCTAAGTTACTTTTATAATCTAAGATAAAAATAAATTTTAAAAATAAACTTTTGTTTTTTTTGCAAATTTTTTGTGCTTTTTTATGTAAATTTATGTTTTTTTTGCGTATGTTAATGCTTTAACATGGACTTTTTTAAGTGCTTTTTTTATGTTTTTTAATGCTTTTAATCCGGTCTTTAATTATCACATAGTAACGGCTTCCTCCATCAACTTTACTTAAATTATATTTACAACTTATGATTTTTGATGAAAATTAAATGAAATTTATGATTTTTGATGCAATTTACATAAAACATTACTTAGAAATGTTTCAAAAGTGTTTCCTTCATTAATACCATAATATATCATTTATTTACATACAAAATTAGTTTCAGGAGATGAATACGCAAAAATTCCTCTTTGCGATACGATTAAATTTGGTTCAACACTTTCTGGAATATATTCAACATAATGAATAAAATAAATTGTGTTGTAATTTCCCACTTTTAAATTATTTAACCATATCCATTTGGTAATAAGAGTAATTATATATTAGATGGGTAATTAATTTTAATGAGTAAATAATTCATGATTAAATGTATATCCTCCTGTAATAAAGAAATATTTCATCGCGGGATTTTCTAGAAAATAAGGATGTCCTTAGAGTTAGGGTCTCCCAGCAATATGAAGTAGAAACTCGCAACATAAATTAAAACTTTGGGACGGCGAATAACGAAAGCAAGTGGAAGTTTTAAATCGAATGAGGTGTACGCGCAAAAAAATATTTATTAATACTGAATTTTCTTTGGTGTCTTCGGGAATTCGGCGCCTATATCTTTTATTATACATATGTAACTTATAGAGAGTAATATCTATTTTATACGTTGTGCTTCGCAGAGTAAGAAGTCTATATTTTATGTAGCCGAGCCTATTCGGATTTCGATGGAAAGTTTATGATCCAGGATGCATTTACGAACCATTACACTTTCAGTCCTCAATCTGGAATTTATTAGTTCTGGTATGTTATATGTAATAGGTCCCCTAAGATTGTCAAAACTAAGATACATACAATTATATTCATTCTGGCAGGTAGGTTTTACGTAACACGTTCTATAAATTTAATATACAGCGTGGTTGGTTTTTTAGTGTCTATCTTATGTCTGCAAAACTGTCAAGGATACAAAAAAGGTTTCAGAAAAATGTTGCTATACGTAACCAGGAAATTATACAGGGTGTCTCTAAAATGATGTATATCCTTTATACGTCACATACTACTAACCAATATGACTAAATCCATAAACATCTAAATTTTTTTCTGTGATGGTTATTTTTGAAGTAATGAAGTTGTTATGCGTACGGAGTTCTAAATGCAGATCCTATCTTTATAATATTTTTCAAAAATTGTCTGTGTCAATCATTAAAAAAAACGGTTCATAGTTAGATAAAAAAAAGTTTAAATCAATCTTTGTTACACAAATTTTGAGGAAATAGATAGTATTTTCAAAATTTAATTTAAGACAGAAACACATGTGGCAAGTTGGCAACTGTGGAAGTACTTACGTAAGTACTTTCTTTTATATTTTTATACATTTAATTTTTAATAATATAATATAATATTTTTATATATTATAACACAGGCCATGGAAGTGATAATCAATTTTTTTTTTCATTTTGACAACTAACTTTGTCATTTGTACAATAGATTTCGTACTCTGTAGGGATAAGTAATGCAGCCCTACATGATAGACACCATTTTTGAGACACCCTGTACAGTCCATGGAAAACAAATTATTGCACCATTTTATAGATCAGGTTACAGTAATTTATGAAACTTCTTTTGTATATTCCACAGTTGTTTAAATATACAGCGTGGTTCATTTTTTTGTGTCCAGCTTATATCTGCAAAACTATCAAAGATACCAAAAAAGTTTCATTCCAAACTTGTCATACGCAACCTGGTCTACAAAATGGCGCAATCATTTTTTTCTTCCAATTTTTCAAATAAAAACAATCATCAAGATAAATTTGAAAATTAAAAACTTAAATTAATTCAAATTGGAACACTATTGTAAAGAGAAGTTGATCAAAAAATCTGATCTGAATGTTCCCATTTAAGAAACCATAGTTCGAAATATTTCGGAAAAATAGATAGGCTATGTAATATTTATTGAGCTATTTTGTAAACCAGGTTACAGTTTCTTATGAAACTTATTTTTGTATATTCGAAAGTTTCGCAGCAGTTATAAGCTGGACACTGAAAAATCAATCACAATTTCAGAAAATATAACAAGAATGCCAGAATATTACTAAGGTATGAGAATTTTCTTCTCTTTCTTTCTGAACTCTCAAATATTTGGAATATGTATATGAAATCTAATGATATTTTTTTATTAAATTATCTTATGTAGGTACTAGAAAAAATATTATTTCTAAAATAAGATATCACAAAATTTCAAGTATCAAATAAATCTTGTTTGAATTTCATATTTTATTATTCGTGATTTCTTCCTCGTGATTCCTCGTGATATATCAAGAATATTTAAAATTTTGAGTAGAATTGACTAGATTTTTTCTTAGGTACATTAATCATTTTTTGTCAAACTATCTTACTAAATGTTTTTTTAATATATTTCTAACATGTCTTCAATAAATCATAGAAAACGACAGATAAACTCAAAATCGGGTTAATGTTTGAAATGTTTATGGATAACATGTACTAAAGATAATTTAAATGTTTTTTTTAATTTCTAACATGTCTTGAATAAATCATAGAAAACGACAGAAAAACTCAAAATAGGGTTAATTTTTGAAATTTTTATGGATAACATGTACTAAAGATAATTTTAAGATAAATAACAAATTTTAGAAAATTGCAGAAGATTAGAAAATTCTTATATTTTGCAATTTCCTACTTTAATTCAGTGAATATTTGATATACAGTATGTCCCCGGATTGAGTTTA
Organism: Othius punctulatus; assembly: GCA_951805005.1. NCBI lineage: Eukaryota > Metazoa > Arthropoda > Insecta > Coleoptera > Staphylinidae > Othius > Othius punctulatus. The sequence goes on along the minus strand of OX638141.1, from coordinate 42,301,962 downwards.
CAAAATGGATCTTTTTTTAATTTTTACTTTCAAGTAAAAATGGTATACGAATTAAAATTCCTGCTGTCTGAAACTACCAGATCACTTATTGAAACTATGATTTATTTATACTGGGGGTTGGCACCCTGGCATGAAAATTTTTAAATCTTATTTTTACACTTCTATCTTTACTATTTGCAAAATTTATTTAATATTACATCTAACAACGTTATAGAAAAAGGTAACCATTCAAACAATCCCCCAAATGCAGAAAATAATACTGACATTTTTAAAAATCGCCTACGAGAGGCATTTGCATCGAAAACTATTGAATAAATACAAATCAGTTTTCAGGAGTTCCTCACCAGGCTTGAACTGTGTAAAGAAAATGGTGGGGGATTGTTTAAATATTTATTTAAATAGTTATTTTTCTACAGTGTTAAAATTAGATATTTTTTTTATTTTGCCAACACCCTCTATCAATAAATCAATGTTTTAATAACTGAAATGGTAGTTCCAGACCAAGCAGGAAATTTAATTCAATAAATAAATGTTTTAATAACTGAAATGGTAGTTTCAGACCAAGCAGGAATTTTAATTCCTATAACATTTTTACTTAAAATTAAAAATTGAAAAAAATATCCCTCTTGCATACTCAATCCAATGAACATACTATATATTTATCAAGAAAAAACATCTTATCAGTAACGCAATAATAATGATCTCAAATCAACAAAATTAATAACAAATTATTAATAAGGAATCCTGATTGTATTGTTTGGAATTTTCGAATTTCTGATTTATATCGTACATCCATGTACTATTTTTATGAAGAAATAAAACATCACATTTTCAGAAAATGTCACAAGAATTCCAACAATATCTAATCTATAACATTTTTTTCAGAATTTTCAATGTTTTTTTTTAATTTTTACGTTAAAGTGAAAATGTTATACGAATTATAATTCCTGCTTGTTTGAAACTGCCAGTTCAATTATTGAAACTTTGATTTATTCATACGGGGTGTTGGCAGAATCAAAATTTTTAAATATTATTTTGAAACTAATATTTTTACTATTTGCAAAAATTATTTAAAATTACATCTAACAACATTATAGAAAAATATAATCATTTAAACAATCCCCCAAGTGCAGAAAATAATACTGACATTTTTAAAAATCGCCTACGAGAGGCATATGCATCGAAAACTATTGAATAAATACAAATCAGTTTTCAGGAGTTCCTCACCAGGCTTGAACTGTGTAAAGAAAATGGTGGGGGATTGTTTAAATATTTATTTAAATAGTTATTTTTCTACAGTGTCAAAATTAGATTTTTTTTTATTTTGCCAACACCCTCTATCAATAAATCAATGTTTTAATAACTGAAATGGTAGTTCCAGACCAAGCAGGAAATTTAATTCAATAAATAAATGTTTTAATAACTGAAATGGTAGTTTCAGACCAAGCAGGAATTTTAATTCCTACAACATTTTTAATTAAAAGTAAAAATTAAAACAAAATACCTCTTGTAAACTCAATCCAATGAACATACTGTATATTTATCAAAACTACATCTTATCAGTAACAACAAAATCAACGAGCTCAAATTATCTTACTGCAAAAAATTTTATAAATAAGAAATCCTGATTGTATTGTTTGGAATTTTCTAATTTCTGATTTATTTCGTGGATGCATGTACTATTTTTATGAACAAAAATAAAACATCACATTTTTAGAAAATGTCACATAAATTCCTGAAATATTTAATATATAACAATTTTTTTAAGAATTTTCATGTTTTTTAAATTTGTATACTTTGCGGCTATCTGCAACAATTTAATGAGAACATATATTCTGGATACTTGAAATACAATAATAATGTTTCATGAATTATCTTACTAAAGAAAATTTTATTTCTAAGTCATCAAAAAGTTCATAAAATACATAATTTTTTTTTTTGGTATTTCCTATTTTATAAACTCTAATTACTTGTAGATGAATTCAATCCATGCGATGTTTTTATGAAAAATAAGGCATCAATATTTAAAAATACTTATCAGTAACGCAATAATAATGATCTCAAATCAACAAAATCAATGAGCTCAATTTATCTTAATGCAAAAAATGTTATTAATATGAAATCCTGATTGTATTGTTTGGATTTTATAAATTTCTGATTTATTTCGTGGATCCATGTACTATTTTTATAAAGAAATGAAACATCACATTTTCAGAAAATGTCACAAAAATTCCAAAAATATCAAATATATAACAATGTTTTTTTTAATTTCTGGACACTTTGCGGCTATCTGCAGTAATTTAATAAGAACATATCATCGGAATACTTGAAATACAATAATATTGTTTCATGAATTATCTTACTAAAGAAAATTTTATTTCTAAGTTACCAAAAAGTTCATAAAATACATTTTTTTTTTTGTCTTTCCTATTTTATAAATTCTAATTACTTGTAGATGAATTCGATTCATGCGATGTTTTTATGAAAAATAAGGCAACAAGATTTGTCCAAATCTTGTCCAAATGTCCAAATGTCACAAAAATAGTGGAAAATTCCAAATATATGACATCTTTTAGGAACTTTCATTTTTTTATATATCTGAACAGCATTTTTTTTCTAAAAATTCAATATCAATAATTATTTTTCATCAATATATCTTCCCTACAAAAGTGTTATTGAGAAAATTGTAGAAGAAAATTCTGACATTTCGCAATTTCCTACTTTTGTAAGAATTTTTTTTATTTCTTTTATTTAGTAATTTTTCTAACCCCTTTTCATGATGAACTTGCATTAGATAAACATTCTATAAAATATTCTAAAATTGCTGGATATCCTAATTTATCTGCATCACATTAATATAACTAAAACAACGAGCTGTACTAATAATCAATATCTATCTTATGTATATTTTTGTGTGGAATATGAAGTTTTGAACATTAAAAATAATGATTTTTTTAAGTATTTAGCATTTAACGCCTTCTATAGAAAAATAATGAGTGCAAGGTTTTTCAAGGTTTCGAATAAGCTTTAGTTCCTGTAGAGAGTGTTCCTATAAAAGGCTATTTTAGATCATTATTGACCGTATTATAGTGTTTTATTTCATTTATTCTTGGCAATGAGCACCTCTACAATAATAGATCATAACAGTAAAATGATGTGAGTCATTAGTTTCATCTTCTAAACATATTTAATAAGCAACTAGCGGTAGGTCTACAATTTCATTTTATACTTTTGATGATGTTTAAGCACAATTCCTGAAAGGATTAAAACTTTGTGTAAAACCGGGTCACTTATTTTTTTTTTAAATTCTAAAAAGTTTCCAGTATTTGTTCTTTTGACATATTGGCCCATAACAATTAGTTTTTGCTAGTAATTACAGAACTTCTACAATTCGTTTTAGATACTCCCACCTTTTTTTAATATCTTCTAATGAAGCAATCTTTAAATAATTATTTACAGTTTCATGTTTAAGAGAGCTCAGATTGATGATGATGATGTTGATTCAAAGCTTCCTTTACATGTTTAAAGCCCAATGAGACAAAAACTGGTTAACTGGTTATCTAGAATTTTTACACACTAACACTTTACTGGTTCAACTTCCTGTATAGTGTTTGATGAACACGAAACTAAGAAAACTGAGCAGAAAAAACATTGTAAGGATGTAAGCAGACACTACACGCGCGAGTTTCGAGAACTTATAGGGGGTGCTACTTTTTATAGAGCCACTGAAGTATTGTTCACTTTTGCCAAAAGTATCATCTGTTAATTATACATCACAAATGATTAATAAATTAAAACATTTGATAGCCCGCTTTCGCTTAACTGCTTCTTTTCGAACTAATTATTTTGGGCCCATCAAATACGAACAGTTGAAATGCTACATGCTGGAAGCACTGTGTTACTTGCATGCAATTAACACTCATAGGTCTATATTAGACCACTATGTGCACAATTCAGTCGCCAGCTTTAATCAGTTCCCATCGATCTGTCTGTTATTTATTGCTTCTAGCGGTCCAATGTTTCGCACCGATTGTTGGGAAACCCCTGGGGAAAAATAGCGACCATCGCTTTGTGGTGGCCACAAATGGTGGTTTCTTTATATTGCCAGAATTACGAGGGATCGAGGGTATTAATCGCACAACAGCGGCGTACGTGGAAATAATAAAGCGCTCAGTGCCTGTTTGATAAGCAAACATTTACACAATGTATATGTAAATCGGGGGTGCACTTTACCGGCTTATGCTATCCAAAGAATAGGAATTTTGCTTATAGACCGTGCGAAGGTTGAAATAGGTCAGACACTTGATGTAGGTAACACTTTTCAATATTTGTCAAATTACGGGTTTCGCAAAAAAAGTGTTCATGTTATATTTGTAAATATCAATGAAAATGCATTCTCGCATTAAAGTGTCTTTCTATTAAGGTGATTCCTACCGCGCGCGTAGTAACGAAAATTGTGCAAAACACGACAATCGCCAAGTCGTGCTGCGCCCTTATTTTTCAATAGATTTTCATAATTATTTTTTATAATGTGCTAAAAAGTTGAAATAACTGACGAGTAAACTTACATTGCCACTAAATTAATTACAATAGCGGCAAAACAACTTCAAATATGGGCGATAATGTAAATTGCGGTCTTTTTTGTTTACATTTTATGGTTAGTTACGATAATATATATAACTATATAAGTTTGCACAAGTGTTATTTGAACTTTTTAGCACGTTATAAAAAAATAATTATGAAAATCTATTAAGACATAAAGGCCCACCACGAGCGGGCGATTTACGGGTTTTTGTAAATTTCTGTTTTCCGTAAATCGCCCGCTCATGGTGGGCCCTTATGTCTCAATAGATTTTCATAATTATTTTTTTATAACGTGCTAAAAAGTTCAAATAACACTTGTGCAAACTTATATAGTCATATATATAATCGTAACTAACCATAAAATGTAAACAAAAAAGACCGAAATTTACATTATCACCCATATTTGAAGTTTTTTTGCCACTATTGTAATTAATTTAGTGGAAATATAAGTCTACTTATCCATTATTTCAACTTTTTAGCACATTATAAAAAAATAATTATGAAAATCTATTGAAAAATAAGGGCGCTAGACGACTTGGCAATTGTCGTGTTTTGCACAATTTTCATTACTACGCGCGCGGTAGGAATCACCTTAAGCTGAACTGAAGCTCATAGAGGCAAATTCTCATATTTAGTAGATTTCTACTTACTGATTGCAGAAATAGCTACAGAAACAGCTTGATTAAAAATCAACTGAGATAATTATAGAAGCAAAATTAATGACGTCTCTAATTTTTTGAGAATTTTAAGCTCCGACTTACGTTTTAATTAAATATTAGATTCTTGTAAATATCTATAAGAATTGAACCTCTGATTTCTCCCATAAAAGATGACATAGCTTATTTAAATTCAATATTAATGTAAGCATTGGTTGTTGGTCTGTATAATACCTAATGCATAACAAACTCACACATTGCTTGTACTGACACCTAACCACCAACAAAGTGCAGATCGATGGCAGTTCCTTTTCAATGGGATGGTAAATATAATGGCGCAAATGGATCACATAAATCAAATATATTGCACAACACTTTAATTCATTATCGACATCGATATGCCACTCGTCGTTTGGGAAACCTGTCAGAAAAATGTCGGTAAGATGCAGCTGTGATAAATACACAACTTCAACTAATGCAATCGTTAGTTGAGAGTGGGTGTAAAGGCCAGCCATGCACCTTGCTGATCGAAATTTGTATGACATCACGAGTGTGTAGAGTTGATATATTTTTTTAATCTTTTAATACATCATGTTACAAGTGGTATTATGGCATATATTTGACATGTAACTGAGGAAATGAAATACGATATATTTTGTATCTGATATAATTGGAAATGAAATGGAAATAATTTAATATGGTCGTTTTAACAAAAGGTGTTTTACCACGGAAAATAAATAGGAAATTTTGTTAATGTTAAGAAACGTGCATTAGGTACATTACATTACATTATTCTGAAATGTATGTGAGCCAAAATCGGCACAAAAGTAATCCATTATTAAATGATTTTATGAAAATTTGGCTGCCTACGTTGGGGTTTGAAGGTGTAAATACAATCAAAATTAGTTCGATGAAAAGTTACTCCAACGTCAATATTGTTTAATTTAAATATATGTTTTTGCGATTTTTTTTACTCAGACCCTATATAATTTACACTCTTTAATTGATAACTGATACATAGCAGCCGTTTAAATGATCAATCTATATATAGTATTGATGAGTTATTTCAGTGAAGGTACCTCTTTAAATGATGTATTTATAATTATACAAAATATTCTGCAATATGTCGTAGAGTACTAGAGCCACAAAACCCCCATCCTCATCACATGCCTGGTCATGTGTGACTACAAACCACAACTATATCCTCGAAATGGTTGCAGTAATCTTGATAATTGTGGGATCCGTGGAAACCACAGGCTCTTTGCTTAATGAAAATTATCCCCAAATTAATCGCCATTAAGAAGTCTATCATCAGGAATCACATTGATGTCTGACAAGCATCTGCCCTCAGTTCAGATAGTCTTTTAAAAATAATAAATCTGAAACCGCTAAATCGATCTTTAGAATTCATCACTTTTATAAATGACAAATAATCATTTTACTGATAAAAAATAAAAAATATGTAATTAAAAGTCACTGCATTATCCAAGAGCCGCAAAAGTATATTTTATCTCCCAGATCATAATTCTACTTTTAACCCGTACATGCATGATTTTTTTTTTCAATATTCCATAATGTTTAAGATGCAGATGTTTTGTATTAGGTGCTGTACTCTATGTTATTTATTGTTATTTATTGTTATTTATTGTTATTTATTGTTATTATTATTTTACCTTTATGTTATTAATATTACTATTATTATTGTATTATATATTGTTATTGTATTTAATTAACATGATGATATTATGTTTAATGATAATGTAATACTTTCTAAAGAGTCATACTAATAATAAACCGAATACTGAATACTGGATGTCAGGAAATGTGTAGGTTTAATCAACCGAAGATTTTACTTTCTTTAGTAAAAACTGATTTTTAGATTTATAATTTTCAAACGACTTTAGAGTTATAATTTATAGTTCGTAATCTAAAATGTAATTGTTTTTTATTCAGAAGAGTGTAACGTCAAAAATGCCTCAATTGAATAAAATTTAGAAATTAAGACTTTTGGAATATATTCTAGATTTTGGACCAACATGAATACTGAAAATGTATCCTGTGCATTTTGAGGAGGTATTTCCAGCTACTGGGGCATGTTTTACGTTTCTGATTTTATTAAATTTACTTATATATATACTCATTACTGTAAGATGTGACAAGTCTCTTGTGAACACGATACTCAAAACCGGCTCAAGATATTGAACAAGATTTAGAAATTAAGAGGTTTGGAATAAATTCTAGATTTTGGTTAAAAAATAATACTGGAACTTCGAGTTTAAAATCACTGCATTCTCCAAGAGCCGCCAAATAATACATTTGAGAGTCCCAGATAATTATTCTACTGTTCAGATAATGATTGAAATGTCAGGTCAAGTTATGCTGGTGAGAAAAATTCAAACTCTATAAAAACAGTTTTACAGACTGGGATAATTATTTCCATCCATCCTTTCTGATCCAAGTCATAAATGTGTTCAATGGTATTGATAGATTTTATTAAAATTGCCTCATATATACCGGAAAAATCGCGTGTTTAACATCAGCTTTGATCATGTTCGAAACATCATAAGTCGAGAACACTTCCACGAAATTTTATAAATGGAAACTCATATGAAATGCAGGTAATCATTGTACTATTACAAACGTCAATTAAAAATCCGTACAAATATTCAATGCATTATTGATCGGCTGTTAAATTTGAAATTTGTCTCAACGATCTCAATCTCAATGTATCTCATGTATCTCAATTTTGGCTATTCATCGATCAGTCAAACTTCTTGATTTTTCTTGCGACAGCTACATTATCTGGCTATTACGTAAGTAGTCTTTTATTCAAATCGGACGAAAGCAGGTCCAGTTATAATTGTTGCAAATTTTTGGCGATATAAAAAAATGTTTACAAAAAATCGGACCGATTTTTTACTTTGGAGTTATACCCAGAACGCCAATGTTCAGTTATTTTGACTTATTTATGGACTTTAATAAATGTTCTGAAATATCGATACAGAAATCGTGTATGTCATCTCAGATAAGCGCTTGGCTCCGATTGGTTTCCAAAAATCATATGTGCACAAGTATTGCACTAATTTTTCAAAATATATAATTATATATCAAAAATGTATCATTAGAAAATTAGATAAACATTCTACTGATTCATTATTCAATCATTATTCAACTGGTAGAATAACAAAATCTAAATTAATTTAATTTTTATCATCAGAATTATCAGATAATCATTCTACTGGTTAAAAAAAATCAGGAAGATAAGAAAGTAATTAGCATTTATTGTATCTTTCAAGAGCTGTTGAACTCGATTTTTTTCTAAATATATACTCATCAGAATATTAGACAAACATTCTACTGATTCCATTCATTATTCAACTGGTAAAAAACAAAATCTTAATTAATTTATTTTTTATAAATATACTCTTATTCTCATGTGAAGATCAAATAATCATTCAACTGGTGAAACAAAAAATCAGTAAGGTGTAATTCGCATTTATTGTTTCTTTCAAGGGCTGTCAAACTCGAAATTTATTAATTATTCTGTTAGTTAACTCTGTTAGTTTCTGTTAGTTAAGAAAGTCATGAGTCATTTATTTTATTATAAATATGTACTCATGTGAAAATCAGGTAACATTATACTAGTTAAAAAAATCCGGAAGTCATAATTAGCATGAATCTTTCAAGAGCTGCCAAACTCGAAATTTATTAATTATCCAAATGGTAAAATAATAAAATCATAATTAATTAAACTTTTATAAATATATTCTCATGTGAACATGAAATAATCATTCTACTAATATACAGGAAAAAAAATCAGGAAGTTGTAATTAGCATTTATTGTATCTTTCAAGAGCTGTAAAACTCAAAATTTGTAAATTATTCTACTCGTAAAATAAGAAAGTTATAATAAGCACCATTTATTGCATTTCTGAAGAGCTGTCAAACTTGAAATTTATCTACAAGATGAAATATCAATGTTGGCAACCATGGATTAATCATATGGAGGAGTAGTAGGAATTATTATTATATATATATATATATATATATCTTTTCAGACTACTTGTTTTTGTTTTGTGAGATACATGTATTTTCTAGTTATCAAATGAGTACTCATTTACTAGTACATAAACCAGCAGCTCAAGTGTTTGATATTATTGTCATGTTGTTTATTATTGACAATATGCAAAAATCAGACAAAGCCATAAACTTTTTTCCAGGTTTTACATAACGATATTCATATACGTTATTGTTTTTAGATGGTACTAAGTTATTTCAAGTCAATTCCTAGTCAATTTTTATGGGCGGATACGTTCATCGTTTTTGTTTTGTAAATTGGGATTTATATAATTTTTATGAAAATTTAATGCTCTTAGAAATTTACATATTTTTTTTATAGATTTTCATAAAATTTCTCAGAATGGTGAATTTTCTTGTCAATGTTGTTATTTTTTGCAATATGAAAATGCCAAACAGAGCCAAACACTTTCTCTTCCAGATTTTTCAATGTGATATTCATATTCAACGTTATTGTTTCTAGACTAAGATGTTTCCTACTAACTTTTTAAGTTATACTTAATAAAACTTTTATTTGTACTAATTTTCCAAGTAATGTTGAGAAATTTATTTTTAGGAGCGGATATTTATTCATGGGTTTTTGAATTCGTATTTGTATACCTAGCATTTTTATGGGCACGTTTTGCTTCTAGAACTGTATATATTTTTTCATGGATTTTCATAATTTTTTTCAAAAATTGCACTTAAGTGTTGAACTTTCTTGTCATTTTGGTTATTTTTGGCAATATCAAAAAGATAAACAGAGCCAAACACTTTTTTCCAAATTTCTTAATGCCATATTCTTATTCAACGTTATTGTTTCTAGACTAAGATTTCACCTACTATTTTTTTAAGTTATATCAAAACTTTTATTTATATTAATTTTAAAAGTAATGTTAAGAAATTTAGTTTTAGGAGCGGATATTTATTCATGTTTTTTTTAATGTGTATTTATATACATATCATTTTTATAAAAGCGTTTCGATTCCAGAACTGTATATATTTTTTCGTAGATTTTCATCAATTTTCTCAAAAATGTCACTCAAGTGTTACAAACTATCAAAATTACAAACATAGCCAAACACTTTTTTCCACATTTTTTAGTCCAGATTCTTATTCATTGTTATTGTTTCTAGATGGTAGGTATATACAATTTTTTTTTAAATTATTTCAACACTTATATTTTTATGGGAAAATGTGTATACTTTTTTTCTTTAAATTAAGATTTATATCAGTTTTATGAAAACTTTTCACTCCTATAACTTCAAATATTTTTTTCGTAGATATTCATAAACTTTGCCAAACATGCCGCTAAGTGTTCAAGAATTTTATTTTAATGGGTGAATATCGTCATTGATTTTTGTTTTTATTTAAGATTTATATAATTTATATGGAACCATTTCGCTCCCATGCCTGTAAATATTTTCATAAATTTTAATAAATTTACCCAAAAATACCTTTCAACTGTTGAACTTTCTTATCATTTTGGGTATTTTGGAATTATCAAAAAAAGACATACAGAGCCAAACACTTTTTCCCACATTTTTCGGTCCAGATTCTTATTCAACGTTATTGTTTCTAGAGTTAGGTAAATACTATAAAAAGGTATAAAAAGGCGAAAAGGTTCCATAAAAATTATATAAATCTGAATTAAAAACAAAAAAAGGTATTCGCCCAAAAAATAAAATTCTTCAACACTTGAGCGGCATTTTTGGGAAAGTTTATGAATATCTAAAAAAAAATCTTTAAAAAAAAATATTTAAAGTTACAGGAGGAAATTAGTATGTATCTACCATCTAGCAACAATGACGTTGAATAAGAATCTGGACTGAACAATCTGGAAGAAAGTGTTTGGCTCTGTTTGTCTTTTTGGTAATCCCAAAAATACCCAAAATGACAAGAAAGTTCTACACTTGAGCGGCATTTTTGGGTAGATGTACCAAAATTTATGAAAATATTTAAAGCTATAGGAGCGAAAAGGTTATAAAAAAATATATATAAATTTTAATTAAAAACAATAAACAATGAAGATATTCGCCCATAAAAATAAACTCTTAAGCGGCATTTTTGAGAAAGTTTATGATTATCTACGAAAACAATATTTAAAGTTATAGGAGCGAGAAGTTTTCACAAAACTGATATAAATCTTAATTTAAAAAAAAAACTTATTTGCCCATAAAAATAAAAGTTTTGAAATAAGTTTTTTTTTTTAATTAAGATTTATATCAGTTTTATGAAAACTTCTGGCTCCTATAACTTTAAATATTGTTTTGGTAGATAATCATAAACTTTCTCAAAAATGCCGCTTAAGAGTTTATTTTTATGGGCGAATATCTTCATTGTTTATTGTTTTTAATTAAAATTTATATATATTTTTTATAACCTTTTCGCTCCTATAGCTTTAAATATTTTCATAAATTTTGGTACTTCTACCCAAAAATGCCGCTCAAGTGAAGAACTTTCTTGTCATTTTGGGTATTTTTGGGATTACCAAAAAGACAAACAGAGCCAAACACTTTCTTCCAGATTGTTCAGTCCAGATTCTTATTCAACGTCATTGTTGCTAGACGGTGTATGATGGTAGATACATACAAATTTCCTCCTGTTACTTTAAATATTTTTTTTACAGATTTTTTTTAGATATTTATAAACTTTCCCAAAAATGCCGCTCAAGTGTTGAAGAATTTTATTTTTATGGGCGAATACCTTTTTTTGTTTTTAATTTAGATTTATACAATTTTTATGGAACCTTTTCGCTCCTATAGCTTTGAATATCTTTATAAATTTTAATAAATTTACCCTTATTTATTGTAAATGCCGTTCAAGTGTTCAATTTCATTGTCATTTTGGTCATTTCCAGAACATGAATAAGCCAAACAAAGCCAAAACCCTTCTTTCACAATATTTCATTGCGATATATCGATATATTTTAGTCAAGGTTATTGTTTCTAGGTGGCACTTATTTTTCAATTCATGAATTTTATTATTTGTCGTGCGTATTTTATCATTTTGGTCATTTTTGGCAATATAAACAATCCAAACAAAACCAAACACTTTTTTTCTAGTGTGACAATCTTATTTAACGTTATTGTTTCTAGGTGGTACTAATTTTTCAAGTTATTTCAAGAATTTTTATTGTTTCGATGTATGATTTTTATTGATCGTCGTTTTTATGAAAACTTTTCGATCATAGAACAATAAATTTTAGTAGAAGACTTGTTAAGACTTAAAGTTAAAATGTAATTAAATTATCCATGCAATTTCGCTTAAATATGAAGCATGTTCAAAATATTGTAACTTTGCCATTTTGAGTAAAACTTTATTTACAACTTCAACAAAACACAAGTGAAACATGACTCAGGAAATACATATACAGGGTGATCCAGTTAAAGTGCTCAACATGGGGATCTCGTAAACGGTAAGATAGAGATGGTTGGTTAAATTAGACAGCATAATCTTGAGGCCAAGGTCTGCGTAGTATCAAAATTTAAAGTTTCAAAAATGGAATCGTAGGGTTGCCATTCGAGAAAAACAAAACAAAACTGTATTTTAAATTTTTGGCCTGTAGCTCGTTTAATTGAAATGATATTACGCCATCAATAAGGCACTTTTTGAGTAGTTTTAGAATTTTATTAAATCTGACATATCATTTAGACAATCTTTCTTAATTCAAATGCAAGCCATAGCAGGAATCAAGAGTCAATCAATATTTGCAATTACTTTGTAATAAAAAAATATGTACATGTAGGTACGTAAAGGAATATTGGAATAACTTATTTGCTTACTTTGAAAATTCGATCTGTACGCTGCCTTACCAAAGCTGCTTTCCCGCATATGTATTCATACTATTAACGTGGGCGTTCACTCAAACGTTTTTACGGTGTTCACGTAGCCTTGGGGTATCATTCCTAAGACGCCGGATGTCATCCCCTACAGCTCCAAGCGCATATATTCATATAACGGCAGCTTTCGCAACTTGGTATCGTACAGGTGTCCCGGATAAACACTCCTGGGACTAAGTTTAATTATTTATGAAGGCCTGCATATCACATGTTCGTAACTTCATTTCCTACATTGCAAGTGGCCTCAATCACGTTTTATCGATATATTAACTTACGATATGCTATTGAAAAGTAAGTAAATACAACCGCGGCCATCAAAATGCGAACTTTTTTAGTATACTTTGATTTTTACTTTCAATCATAGGCGTCCTAAAATGTCACAGTTTCAATAGTAACTCATGCTGCATGAAGTACAATGAATAAAGCCTGATTTAATCTAACGAAAAGTACGAAAATGTTCACATAGTATCGTTCACTTTTGGATGGCCGTGATTGTACACGACAACAATCAAGGCGCGGATTTCTAGGTATTATTCTATGGATCAGTTTTATTAGCAGACCAAAATGACCTCGTATCTATACGAATTTCAGCAAATGAAATAACGTAACCCATTTTTTTGGTGCTTTTATGCATATTTTCAGTTTTCAAGCTTATAATTGCTTTAATGCATTTTTTTGCATATTTCCACAATTTTTGTGCTTATTTCTCAATTTTATAGCATATTATTTATATTAGCTGGGAATATATTTTGTTTCACATTATTGTAATGGGAATTCAGTATTACTATTACTCCATTACGTCTAGAGTGCTTGGTTATCACAAAATCACCAACAAAGCGAGCGTGCGTACGTGATATTTGGTAAACAAAGCTTGATTATTTAAAAAATAATTTAAAAAAAACAATTTAAAAAAACACAAACCTGTAAGCAGTACCCTGAGTACCCGCAAACTATGTCCGAGTCTTTTGCGAGTTCTTCAACACAGAATGAATAAGGAATTTTACTTTGATTTATGCAATACGAAGGCATCTTCTAACATTCCGTTAAAAAAACTAGATAATAGTATGTTTAAATCTGTTTTACAAAAAAACACCGGTAGACATATTCCTGCCGAATCAACCATTCGCAAAAACAATGTCGAGCAAGTATATATACACACTATTGAGGAAATAAAAAAGATAATTGGCAACAATTACATGTGGTTCTGTGTAGATGAAACTACTGATTAATGTGGTCGGTACATCGCCCATTTAATGATTGGAATAATAAACGAAGACTCCACCAATGCATTTTTAATTAGTTCCAAGCAGTTAGAAAAAACAAATGGCAATACCGTTGCCAAATTCGTTCACGATGGATTAACACTTTTTTTTGCCAAACCCGGTATCAAATGATTAATTATTATTGATGCTTTCTGATGTCGCTGCATATATGTTGAAGGCATATTCTAATTTGAAAGTATTTTATGAGCATTTAATGCATTGCACCTGTTTGGCACATGATTTTATTCGAGTTGCTGAAACGATGAGACTGCAATTTCCCCTGGTCAATGATTTGATAAAAACCGGGAAGGAAATTTTCCTAAAAGCTCCACTGAGGGTTGAAATGTTTAGGGAAAGAATGCCAAATGTACCGCTTCCTCCGGCACCGGTTATAACTAGATGGGGTACGTGGCTAGATGCTGCCTGCTATTATGCCGACCATTTCGATTCATTTAAGGAGCTTGTGTTAGAGTTTCCCGAAAATGTGTCAGAGGCAATTAAAGAAGGCCACAAAGTTCTTAAAGACAGAATGGCTGTACAAAACTTAGCATTCCTAAATACCAATTACAGTTTCGTAAGCAAAGCGATTGATAAACTCCAAGCAAAGGACACAACTTTGGTAGATACGGTTCAAATAGTGCAAGATTTCAGGAACGACGTCTCAAACGTACGGGGATCTATAGGAGAGATTATTTTAAAAAAATGTGAAGCAGTTTTGTCAAAAAATGAAGGGTTAGGCGAGTTACAACAAATATCAACCGTTTTGAAAGAAGATTTCGTGGAAGATTTGCTGATAAATATTACAATTGTTCGCAAATTTAAATATGCACCGATTACAAGTGTGATTAAAAGGGAGAGAACCTTTTCACACTTAAAAAATGTGCTCAGTGATAGGAGAATGGGATTTTCCGTTGAAAATTTAGAAAAACATTTAATTATTAGTTCATTAAAAAATGAGCAGTAATCATTATTTGTTATTAGTTATTATTGTTATTAATATTAATCACCAAAACCTATGTTATTAAAATATTACTTTAATCTATCTATAGTGCGTTCTTGTTAATAATATTATGTTTTATTTTAATTTTCTGTATTTTGATAAAAAATAAAATATGTCTTTTCATGGTTTTTCTGCGTTTTTGTGCTTGTTCTAATCTTTATGCTATTTTATATGCATGTTTTCTAAGATTTTTATGTATTTTTAAGCGCTTATTTTGTAATTTTTCATGATTATAAATCCGCGCTTTGACAATAATAGAGTTTTTATGTATGCAGACTTGACTTAATAATATTCTAGACTTCATTGTCAACCATAATTTTTCAGGTACAACATGCAAATTATTCCATCGCTGATATTTGCATAATAGGGACTCCATTGCATTTAAAACTGGGAGCTACAGCTCATACATCACAACAGTAAAAAAATTATTAAAAAAAATCATTTTGTCTAAGAATTTTTTTCTAGAAATTCCACAAAAACATCAAAGAAAAGTAGAATTAATGTAATTTTGGCATTGTTTTATTGATTCGTAAAATAGAAATTATAATGGGCATAGTCTATTTTTGACCTATTACCCGTTAAGCACTATCCATGCCAGTTTTCGAGTTTATGACAATATTTTATTACGTAAGCCATTATGCTTAAATTTTTAGACAGCTTTTGAGAGCATGCGACTTTTTAATATAGTCTGCCCGTCGAGAGCTGACCATGACCATGGTTCGTCGCTCCATATTCCCTGAATTCTACATACGTTCCTTAATTCATTTCATTTTATTACATTTACCGTAAACAAGCGAACTAGCATGGAAACCGCGATATTTTGTTCGGCGCGATGAATATATCAGCATCAACGACCGAATTATTAAACAGTGAGAAACCAATGTTGTATAGTTATACTAATATCCAACATCAAACAGCGCTATTTACTTATTATACAGGGTGGCCCTCTTATCCTCGCTAGGACCATTGCTGCCAGACTAATGAAAATTTAAGAAAACATCTGATTGGAAGCGATTGGACACTTGATGTGCTACTTTTTAAAATTATTTTCGAGTATACAAAGTGTACCATAAATTCGGGACACAAAATTTAGTCTCTTTTTTAAATTGGGCACCCTGTATATTATTTCACTTATAGAATCTGCTTTATGTGGGCTTCACAAATCAATTTTATTTTTTGTGATCAGATGCAATGTTGCCAAGTTATTCAAATTTTAATAAAATTTAACGAAACTCATATACATGGAAAAAAATTCAACAAAACCTTATTATAAGAGATCAATAAAAGAATCTGCGTATGCAAGTACCCAAGCAATGTGCCAAAACATGCACAATATTTTGAGTCACGTAGAATACACAGGGTGTTCTGAAACAACGATAGCATTTTGCTATTTTCAATCTTAAAAATAGAAATGATTTGTAAAGCTCACATAAAGCAGATTCTAAAAATGAAAGAATATATAGGGTGATCCATTTAAAAAAGAGACTAAATTTTGTGTCCCAGATTTATGGTACACCATGTATACTTGAAACGAATTTAAAAAAGTAGCACATCAAGTGTCCAATAACTTCCAATTGGACGTTTTCCTTAATTTTCATTAGTCTTGCAGCAATGGTCCGAGCGAAGATAAGTGGGCCACCCTGTATAAATATAAAATAATCTATAATTTATTAAATATTTGTTGCACATCATTTTAGTTTTCAGTAGCTTGACTTAAAATTCTCTCATCGCTTTATTCATTTATAATAAAAGATAATAATAATAAAGATAGCATAAAAGAAACAATAGCTAATTCTATTTACGTAACATGACATTGTTTGTTAACGTGTATTATTTTATATTCTTCAAGTATAAACATGTAAAAAGTTTCTAATTGTAATTATTTTATTTTTATTTTTACACGGTGTTTATATTATACTTGTTAGTATATGTTATATACTTTTATTATACACAAAACTTGTTGCAAAATAAAATAGTGCCGGCATTTTAACTAAAACCAAACTAAATGTTATTATTATTAGAATATTAAATTCAAATATATGGTCAATCAATACAACAATTTAAATATCAAACGCCAAGCTTTCCAAAATAGCACGAAGTAATTGATGTTATGCAAATTAATTGCTGTTGTAAATTACACAAAATTGGCAATAAATGCATTAAACCGTTAACAATAAATGTGCGTGTAATTTTAAAACTAAATCAGTTGACTGAATGGGAAACAGGGCGATAGTGTAATCATTTCGATACCACGTTAACGAGAAGTTCTCTCACAGGATTCAAACAGTGATTCGAAATATTCAATTTATTTTACCATGTCAAGGATTTATGGTGCAATGCAGGTGTACATGCCATGAAAAATTATTGCGTGCATTATAAAACAATGACAGAAAAGCAAATTATTTTAATTCATATTGTAGAAACGCCTATAAATTTTCAGCAGTATAGATAGGCAGTAATAAAATACCCATAGAAATATTATTATATTTGTATCATAAATTTTGTTTTTTGTGTTTTGTTTCTCATTGATTGCCGTGACACATCTGTATATACAACTAAGTGAATAAAATACTTATTTTTATATATTATTATCATTATTATTAATTATTATTATTGTTATAATATCGATGTCGTTTACTGTGTATAATAAACAAAAACAAAATCATAATAGCAATAATAATATTAAAAAAACAGTATTTTTACTCACATATAAGTATATATATATATATATATATATTCCAATGACGAATATATATGACGAATAGTATATTTGTTTATTATTATTCATTTATTTGAGCTGTCGGTCTGTTTCTTTGTATTTTCGACGTAAAAAGGTACTTCAGCAGTTGCGGGGTTCCAGCTAGATTAAATTATGAAAATATATGATGCGTTGAGTAACTTACAAAAACATAGTTTTGAGATATACACATTTTAATTTAGGTCATGAAACTTAATATATGAAATGCAAAAGTGGAGTTGTGGCGAAGTCGGTAAGAAGTAACGAAAACTTCAATTACACCACATTCCCTTTATGGGACATTATTATATAGACGGAATAGCTGTGATACTTTTGTTATGTTATTTTTGTCAGTTACCCCACTTTTATATTCAACATCTCAAGCTATATACAGGGACATAGAAATAAAGAGATACACTTTGAGAGCGAGCTCTTACACCTTACACCTAATAACAAAGTTCATGCCTATATCTTTCCGCAAACTCTTTAGTACTGTTACTCCCTGTTAAACGGTAAATGTTCGATATAATTATCTATTCTACAGTAGAATGTTGGTTTGCTGATGAAGGTAAGAATTAGTGTATGTACAATTTGTAAGTATGTACCATATTTAGGCTTTAGATTCGCAGCTCACTTTATCATTTCAGCATCGATATTTCGTGCTTTTTGGAAACGTTATCAGCTCTATGTAGCTTTCCCAGATATTTATTTGTGTTTTTTTTAATTATTCAGATACATTCAAATGTATCTAATAAACATTAGTTTATTCCGTCTTGCCAGCATAATTGATAATTGTTTCCTGAATTTATTTGATTCATTACTATCTATTACACCGGCAATAATAAAGAAAATGGTGCAACTGCGGGTCGAATCAGGTAGCAAAAAAAAAATTAAATACAAATTAAGGAGGTACAGAATTTGATTTATAATTAAACAAAACCTTAATATGAGAAATCCGAATGACTTAATTATATATTTATAACTTCAGCCATAGTACTATGATTTAACAATTAATTACTTCTATGAATATGTATGTATATGTATACATATACTTAAATACACTGTATATACCCAACTATACAGGATGTCCCACGCTGATGGACCATTAAAAGTTTATGAGGTTCCCAATAAGATAAAACTTTTAAAAAAATCACTAAACATGGCTCAGTCCGTTCTCTTAAGGTGAAATACTTTGAACCTTCTATCACTTCCGGTTCTACCGGAAGTAGCCATCAACTTTTGTTTTTTAAATGGAATGTTCTATATATTATTATATTTCTGGCTTCCCCGTTTAATTTGAAACGTACTTTGTAGAGATATATGCACACCTATATTTTTTTGTAAAAACTACATCTGTCAAGAATATAGTTGTGAAATACTTTTTTGTAGTGGCTTGTCATGCCAATTGTTCTACGAGATAAAAAGTATATCATTCCATTTAAAAAAAATGAAATACGCTTAATTTAAACAGGCAATTAACTAATGACATTTTTGAATGACTAATTGTCAAAATTTTCAGCTGGAAAATGCTGAATCAGTCACAGAGGTACCTTTTTTGACATACATTTTCCATTTGTATCTTATTTGAATGAGAAATTTAAGCCATTTTTTAACGTCTCTTTGAGATCAAAATCTAGGAATTAAATTTTTATCTCAGAAACTAAAAACGATAGGTGTGCACACATCTCTACAAAAGATGTTTCAAATTAACGGGGTAAGTCAGAAACATAATAATATATAAGGTGTTCCACTTAGAAAACAATAGTTGATGGCTACTTCCGGAAGAGCCGGAAGAGATAGATGGTTGAAAGTATTTCACCTGAGGAGAACGGAATCAGTCATATTTGAATGATTTTTTCCATATGATTTTATATCAGGAGCCATAAACTTTAAGTATTCTAACATGTAATTGACGCTTTAATGAAAATTTTGGGAAACCGTTGCAATCAACGCAAAAAATTTCAAAATCAATTAATTGCTTGGCATTTGCACGATACTTTATAAATTTAAAGGAATTTGAATCATCTAGTGGTTCACATTTCAATATTTCATGTTTTAGGAAAGTTTTGGGCCCTGGAATTTTTAGAAAAATTTCCGTTTTTATCTTATTTGTAAGATAAATTGAAGCCATTTTTCTTAACGTCTTTTTGAGGTCAAAATGTAGGAATTTAATTTCTATCTCATTAACTAAAAACCATAGGTGTATATATATTTCTACAAAAGATGTTTTAAATTAATCGGGGAAGCCTGAAACATAGTAATATATACGGTGTTATATTTATAAAACAAAAGTTGTTGGCTATTACCGGTGGAACCCGAAGTGGTATAAGGTTGAAAGTATTTCACCCGAGGAGAGCGGAATCAGCCATGTTTAGATGGCTGACAATCTTTTAATGGTCCATAAGAGTGTGACAACCTATCTGTTGTCTGTGATCATATTCTAATATGTAATTGACATTTTTATGAAAATTTTGGAAAACTGTTGTAATCATGGCAACATTTTTCAAAATCAATAAATTGATTGGCATTTGCATGATACTTCATAAATTTTAAGGAATTTGAATCCTCTAGTTGTTCACATTTCATATTTTCATATTTTAGGAACGTTCAGAGTTCAGGAATTTTTAGAAAATTTTACGTTTTTATCTTATTTGTATGAGAAATTGAAGCCATTTTTCTTAACGTCTTTTTGACGTCAAAATCCAAAAATTAATTTTTATCTTAAAAACTGAAAAAACATAGGTGTACACGTTTTTCTATAAAAGACGTTTCAAATTAAACGGGGAAGCCAGAAACATAATAATATATAGGGTGTTTCATTTATAAAACAAAAGTTGTTGCTATTTCCGGTGGAACCCGAAGTGATAGAAGGTTGAAAGCATATCACCTGAGGAGACCGGAATCAGCCATGTTTAGATGGCTGATAATCTTTTATGGTCCATAAGCGTGTGACGCCCTATCTGTTGTCTATGATCATATTCTAACATGTAATTGACATTTTTATGAAAATTTAGGAAAAGTAATGTAATCGTCGCTAAATTTTTTAATATCAATGAATTGATTGGCATTTGCATGATAGTTTATAAATTTAAAGGAATTTGAATCATCTAGTGGTTCACATTTCATATTTTCATAATTTCGGAACGTTGAGAGTTTTGGAATTTTTAGAAAATGTTCCGTTTTTAGCTTATTTGTACGAAAAATTAAAGCCATTTTTCTTAACGTCTTTTTCACGTCAAAATCTAGGAATTTAATTTTTATATCAAACACTAAAAAATAACAAGTGTACCCATATTTCCACGAAATACGTTTCAAATTAAATGGGGAAGCCTGAAATATAATGATATATAGGGTGTTTCATTCATTAAACAAAAGTTGATGGCCATTTTCGGTGGAACCCGAAGTCATAGAAGGTTGAAAGTATTTCACCTGAGGAGAACGGAATAAACCATGTTCAGATGTTTTTTTTTCTATTTTTTAATTTATCGGGAACCCCATAAACTTTTAATGGTCCATGAGCGTGTCATGTTCTAATATGTAATTGATTTTATTATGAAAATTTTGGAAAATTGTTGTTATCATCGCAAAATTTTTCAAAATTAATGAATTTTTTGGCATTGGCATGATACTTTATAAATTTAAAGGAATTTGAGTCATCTAGTGGTTCATATTTCATATTTTCATATTTTAGGAACGTTCTCGGTTGCCTGTATGTGATCATATTCTAATAATTAATTGACGTTTTTATGAAAATTTTGGAAAATTGTTGTAATCATCGTAAATTTTTTCAAAATTTATTAATTTATTGCATTGGCATGATACTTTATAAATTTAAAAGAATTTGAATCATCTAGTGGTTCATATTTCATATTTACATATTTTCGGAACGTTCTGGATGACTCCCTGTATGTGATCATATTCTAATAATTAATTGACGTTTTTATGAAAATTTTGGAAAATTGTTGTTATAGTCGTAAATTTTTTCGAAATTAATTAATTTATTGTATTGGCATGATACTTTATAAATTTTAAGTAAATTGAATCATCTAGTGGTTCACATTTCATATTTTCATATTTTAGGAACGTTCTGGGTATTGAAATTTTTAGAAAATTAATAACTAGCGTGGAATATTGTTCAGATAATAATATATAATAACATTAGAAAGTAATGTATGTATAATAGATCTGTAGAATATTAATAAAATTTATTAATTTTTCCCTGTATGTGATCATATTATAATATGGAATTGACGTTTTTATGTATATTTTGGAAAAATGTTGTAATCGCAAAATTTTTCAAAATGAATAAATTTATTGGCATTTGCATGATACTTCATAAATTTACAGGAATTTGAATCATCTGGTGGTTCACATTTCATATTTTCATATCTTAGGAACGTTCTGGGTGACACCCTGTATGTGATCATATTCTAATATGTAATTAACGTTTTTTATTTAAATTTTGGAAAACTGTTGTAATCATCGCTTTTTTTTTCAAAATCAATGAATTTATTGGCATTTGCATGATACATAATAACTTTTAAGGAATTTGAATTATCGTGTGGTTCATACTTCATATTTTCATATTTTAGGAACGTTCTGAATGACTCCCGGTATGTGATCATATTCATTCTAATATGGAATTGACGTTTTTATGAATATTTTTAAAAAATGTTGTAATCATCGCAAATTTTTTCAAAATCAATGAATGTTTTTGGCTTTGCATGATACGTAATAAATTTTAAAGAATTTGAATCATCTAGTGGTTCATATTTCATATGTTCATGATGACTCCCTTTATGTGATCATATTCTAATATGGAATTGACGTTAATATGAATATTGTGGAAAATTAATAAATTTATTGGCATTTGCATGACACTTTATAAATTTAAAGAGCCACTCATAAATTAAGCATTACAACACCCAAAGGAAATCAATATCCAGTACCCCATAATTGAAATATATTCACTCACCAATTGATAGTAATTATTAATAGTTTTGCTATTAATAATACCTATACCTATAAAATTATTCAGGCTCCGATGAATCTAGAATCAATTTTCACTCAGGGCAATATTAAAAATGCACCCCATTTTTAATAGCTTATATTAAGAAATTTATCACGATAAGGCCAGTAACCTCTGTAACCAATTTTTTTTAGAGGTTTTAAGGCAATTAGAATTTGGGACCACATGCACTATCCAATTAAGTAAATGCCAACTGTTAGCATCTTCGAAAACATAAAAAAAAGATTTTGTTCTAAATATTTTGCATTTGAATTCTTATTGTCCCCTCCATAGGGATTTAAATGCAGAATATCAGATCACGAAATTCTTTCATAATTTACAATAACGCTATTATCATGGGGCTGTGGCTCATGTGAATACAGATATAACTATTATTATAATCAATCTCAAAATATTTAAATGATAAACTCGTACTTTTAATTGAGTTCCTCCCAATTTATTAGTTATTAATTTATTGGAGTCCAAAATTGCTGCAAAATTGCAATTGTTATCTTGATTTATAAAATTTTATTAATATTCTACAGATTTATTATACAGGGTATTTAGAAAAGAGTGTAAAATATTTAAGGGGGTAGTAGTATGAACCACAACGAAAAAAGACTTGATAACCATGGGTCCTCAAAGTAATGGTTTCGGAGATATGGAATATTATTCTTGTTTGAAACATCTATTTGCAATTATTTATTAATTATTGATAATGTGCACACAAACAAAGGAAGCTTCTATCAAAGACAAATAACAGAGTTACAGAAGATGTTCGAAATGCCCTCCTTCCATTTCCAAGCAGGTATCTTTGTCTGAAGTATATTCGAACTCTTTCTATAACGCCCTCACCTCATTGGCTCTGATTTGAAATGTGAACCACTCGATGTTAGAAATCTCTTTAAATTTATAAAGTGTCATGCAAATGCCAATAAATTTATTAATTTTCCACAATATTCATATTAACGTCAATTCCATATTAGAATATGATCACATAAAGGGAGTCATCATGAACATATGAAATATGAACCACTAGATGATTCAAATTCTTTAAAATTTATTACGTATCATGCAAAGCCAAAAACATTCATTGATTTTGAAAAAATTTGCGATGATTACAACATTTTTTAAAAATATTCATAAAAACGTCAATTCCATATTAGAATGAATATGATCACATACCGGGAGTCATTCAGAACGTTCCTAAAATATGAAAATATGAAGTATGAACCACACGATAATTCAAATTCCTTAAAAGTTATTATGTATCATGCAAATGCCAATAAATTCATTGATTTTGAAAAAAAAAGCGATGATTACAACAGTTTTCCAAAATTTAAATAAAAAACGTTAATTACATATTAGAATATGATCACATACAGGGTGTCACCCAGAACGTTCCTAAGATATGAAAATATGAAATGTGAACCACCAGATGATTCAAATTCCTGTAAATTTATGAAGTATCATGCAAATGCCAATAAATTTTTCAAAATGAATAAATTTATTGGCATTTGCATGATACTTCATAAATTTACAGGAATTTGAATCATCTGGTGGTTCACATTTCATATTTTCATATCTTAGGAACGTTCTGGGTGACACCCTGTATGTGATCATATTCTAATATGTAATTAACGTTTTTTATTTAAATTTTGGAAAACTGTTGTAATCATCGCTTTTTTTTTCAAAATCAATGAATTTATTGGCATTTGCATGATACATAATAACTTTTAAGGAATTTGAATTATCGTGTGGTTCATACTTCATATTTTCATATTTTAGGAACGTTCTGAATGACTCCCGGTATGTGATCATATTCATTCTAATATGGAATTGACGTTTTTATGAATATTTTTAAAAAATGTTGTAATCATCGCAAATTTTTTCAAAATCAATGAATGTTTTTGGCTTTGCATGATACGTAATAAATTTTAAAGAATTTGAATCATCTAGTGGTTCATATTTCATATGTTCATGATGACTCCCTTTATGTGATCATATTCTAATATGGAATTGACGTTAATATGAATATTGTGGAAAATTAATAAATTTATTGGCATTTGCATGACACTTTATAAATTTAAAGAGATTTCTAACATCGAGTGGTTCACATTTCAAATCAGAGCCAATGAGGTGAGGGCGTTATAGAAAGAGTTCGAATATACTTCAGACAAAGATACCTGCTTGGAAATGGAAGGAGGGCATTTCGAACATCTTCTGTAACTCTGTTATTTGTCTTTGATAGAAGCTTCCTTTGTTTGTGTGCACATTATCAATAATTAATAAATAATTGCAAATAGATGTTTCAAACAAGAATAATATTCCATATCTCCGAAACCATTACTTTGAGGACCCATGGTTATCAAGTCTTTTTTCGTTGTGGTTCATACTACTACCCCCTTAAATATTTTACACTCTTTTCTAAATACCCTGTATAATAAATCTGTAGAATATTAATAAAATTTTATAAATCAAGATAACAATTGCAATTTTGCAGCAATTTTGGACTCCAATAAATTAATAACTAATAAATTGGGAGGAACTCAATTAAAAGTACGAGTTTATCATTTAAATATTTTGAGATTGATTATAATAATAGTTATATCTGTATTCACATGAGCCACAGCCCCATGATAATAGCGTTATTGTAAATTATGAAAGAATTTCGTGATCTGATATTCTGCATTTAAATCCCTATGGAGGGGACAATAAGAATTCAAATGCAAAATATTTAGAACAAAATCTTTTTTTTATGTTTTCGAAGATGCTAACAGTTGGCATTTACTTAATTGGATAGTGCATGTGGTCCCAAATTCTAATTGCCTTAAAACCTCTAAAAAAAATTGGTTACAGAGGTTACTGGCCTTATCGTGATAAATTTCTTAATATAAGCTATTAAAAATGGGGTGCATTTTTAATATTGCCCTGAGTGAAAATTGATTCTAGATTCATCGGAGCCTGAATAATTTTATAGGTATAGGTATTATTAATAGCAAAACTATTAATAATTACTATCAATTGGTGAGTGAATATATTTCAATTATGGGGTACTGGATATTGATTTCCTTTGGGTGTTGTAATGCTTAATTTATGAGTGGCGTTCAACTTGTTTCAACTTGTAGGAATTTAGTGCACATTCCCATGGTTTGTTCAGTGATGACCACAACTGAGGGTGATTACACGTGATTCGTTTATACACATGCAGCATCAATCTCCATTTTACAAATTAGCGCGGAATTGAAACTGACTGCATTGACACACTAATGAGCACACTAATCGCTCGTATAATACCCAATGCGTATGCAATATGTAAACACGAGAGCGATATAACCGTACATCGAGAACATTATAGCCATAATTACCGTAAGCCCTTACAAACTGTTTCCGTATTTATGGTATGCACACACAATTCCTTGGCGGAATTATATATTTATTATTATCGTTTCCAGCTTCCAGTGGTATGCTCTAAATTAAAGCAATGCTTTTGCGGTATCATAATTACACCACAGTGGGCTTGAAGCGGAACGTTATGGAATTCAATTAATTCGCATATTCATAACTTCGGGATTTAGCGCTCTATTAAATAATAGCTGTGTTTAAAGTTTAATTTGGTAGTCGGCCTTACATATAGTTATTTTAATTATAGGGCAGACGTGCAAATAACGTACTGGATGGCATTCAACGTGCGCAACTAATAATGTGCTCTTCAGGTATTATTGAGTGATCGGCATCTGTGGCCATTGTGCTTCGGACATGAAACGCACATCCGATTTGTGATATATGTTCGCCGTAGGAGTGGCAAGCTGGGTATCAATAATATTGATATATGATTGCAATCAGTGAGCGCGAAAGGATGCGTACTCCTAGGCAGGAAATAAATCCAACGGCGAGGATTCACAATAGAACAGGTGATTCGGCGATAACAGGCGATAACGAGCCGCTTGGGTGCTGACCGTTATGGTGACTTTTTTAAATGTCCGGGTCGCAGCAATCACACTAATTACACATAATTACAGTTGGTACAAATGGATTCCTATTAGTACTCGTAATGGGTTCCAATTTACCCTTTTGAATTCTAAAAAACAAAAACTGATGCTCTGCAGATGACCTATTAAAGTAACTATTGCTAATTAGGCGTTTACTTATACAGCGAGTGCTATCATTATGATAATAATAGCATTTATTGCAAACAGTTATACCACTTACGTATATTGGGCTCTGATATTATATCCGAATGCAAATTTAAAATATGTCTAAAGCTCGTGTGGCGCAGAGAGTTAAAATTACGAAGTTCACTGAAATATTAAAATACATGTCCCTAAGTATATTATTTTTAACAGAATTTTGTATGAAATATGCAAGGAATTATGAAAATTCCTTTTTTGTCTGAAGAATTCCATACTATGCTTTGCTAAATTATCGTAATTCGTAGAAACTAATTTTTATTTGCATATGTACTTAATTACGAACTGTTAATGTTTGTAATAAAACTTCAAAATGGGCAAAATTTAGTGCTACATTAAATATTGAAATGAGTGCCTATTAAAAAGCTTATCATACCGTAATTTGAATATGTGAAATGTGTTGTACGTTGCCACCTAATTCACATGTCGTTATCTAAACAGCAATGTTTATTTACTGCGGCGTCTTCAATAGTATCGGGATGTCCATTAATTCTAGGGCCTTACCATTCACCCTTGATAAAGGGAAATTTATAGGCGAGTAAATGTTAAGAGCCGCAATTTTCCTCTTTCCCACCAAACGACCAACTGCAAAATGTAAACACTCGCTTTTAATAAAAAGGAATGAGCACGGTCGAGGAGAGTAATTCGCTGGAAACGTAAACCTCTTAGACACATATTAACACATCCCGTTCATTCTGGATCGTTATGGCAGCCGGAAGTTTTTCCAATTATCCCCGATTGTTTATAGAAAGAGTAGATATAATTCCCCCTGGATTGTGAGCCTTAACTATGATGAAATGAAATTATACTGCTGACATGGATGCTCAATAGCTCATTGTCTGTTTTAACGGACAATGATATAACTGACAGGGTTTTATGAAGAACGATTATTACAAATTTTTAATTTCTGAGTTTTACATCTACAACTAATACTTATTATTATTGTTTATTATTTCCTTCGGACAAAAGTTTCGTTACTAAAAGTATAAGTGAAATTTATGATTTTCCAAATATCTAATAATTTGGAAATAAACGAATGTTTGTATTTCATAATGCAGATGGTGTGGATATGATTAATATTGTAAACTTGCAAATGATGTGTTTACAGTATTGGTTTAATTTTTAGTATTCGTTGAAGACAATTCATTGTTTTTTTCTTTGGTTTCCATATTACCTACTTATAGGGAAACTTAAAATATCGAATTCTACATGTCTTTGGTGATGGTACTTTAGATATAAACAATTTAATTTTATGCTTATATTAGATTATTAGTAAACTATATTTAAAATATTACAATCTTAGATCCTTTCTCAAAATGTGAAATTTATGATTTTCCTAATATCCAATAATTTACAAATCAACGATAATTAATAGTTTATAACGTATAAAACCATAGATATGGTTAATATTGGAATCTTGCAAATTACGTGTTTACATTATTGGTTTCATTTCATTGGCAAATTGAAAGTATTCGTTGAGGAAAATTCATTGGTTTTTCTTTAGTTTCCTTACTACCTAGTTGTACTTACTATATACTAAAAATATTACTAAACTAAAACTAATAATATCAAATTCCAGATGTTTAGATGATGGTACTTTTGAAATAAATAATTTACTTTTATACGTACGAAAATTAATAGTAAATTTTATTTAAAATCTAATTACGCGTTTCTGAAAATATAGCATAATTCTAGTTCATATGCCAGTACATATGAGAAATTAACTTATAGTCCGGAAACATTGAAATTGTCTGGTTCAGACACAAACTGTAATTATAGCCTAAAAATATTATAAAGTATCAATGCCCCTACATTTTTTTCATATATGAAATATATACCTAAATTGATTCTCAGTAACAATAACAAAAATGTAATGTAAAGTACCATTACCTAGACATCTGGAATTCGATGTTTTTAGTTTTCGTTTAGTAATATTGTTTGTATATAGTTAGTATAAGTCAGTGGCGGATTTAAGAGGGGGGGCTTCAGAGGCTAGAGCCCAGGGAGGCAAAATCCAGGGGCGGCAAATTTTTGAAAAATACCAAAGGCACAAATCACAACAATTGCAAACAACAATTGAGACAACTGTAAACGAATCACGGAATTAACTGAACGGAAAACACTAAGACTAATCACCAAACACAAGGACAATTATCTTCACAACATATCAAACATAAATCTATACAGCATCACCAAAGTCATACCCATCCAACAAAGACTTGACAAAATAAGAAACATATTCAAACAAAGACAGGATAACAGAACAATTCTCGAAGAATTAAGTATTAACAGACAAAACAAACGAACTACAAAAAAGCACCCGACCAAAACACTCCACGAATCATACTATTCTTCATAACACACAAATCAACATTAATTCATTAGTTTATAAATCATAAATCACCAAATCTCCAAATCATATATGTACATACACAAAATACAGTACAAAACAACAAAATGTTAAATAAATAAATGTATTATTGAAGCAGGGCGGAAAGACGGAAAGATCGTTATATATATATATATATATATATATATATATATATATATATATATATATATATATATATATATATATATATATTATGGTACATATATATTTATATGTTTATGGTACAGCTAAAAAACTTCCGGAGATTCTTCAGCCATTTCATTTTCTTCCCATGGATCTCCTTCCCTTAATTTTCCCTGCATGATGACCTGGAGTAGCTGATACTTTTTTCCTCTCGTAGGTCCATATACATACATAAATTCAAAAATAACTTACAAATATTCTTCTTCTCCGTCTTCTACTTCTTCTGCTTCAATTTTTTTTTCTTGCAATGTGTCATGCGAAACTATCGACCGTTCAACAAAAAGCGACGACGAAGTTGGCGTTGACAATCGCAAGTCATGTCTGCACTAAGATGACTTGAGATTGTCAACGCCAACTCCGTCGTCGATTTTTGTTGAACGCACAATAGAAAGTTTCCGCTATATTTTGTTGTTCTTTAGATGTATCGACAATATCTTAATTGATTTACAGCATCACCTAGAAGGTACAGTTTGCAAAATGAATGCTTGATTTGCATCCTCTACTAAAACACTGTTTACTGCAAAGTTTGTCAGATCCATGGTTTTCCCTTATAGTAAAAGATTTGTTTTTTTATACGGCAATCCTGAAAACTACTGTAAAATACCATGCATGATAGAACAAATATCATAATAGAATTTACTATTAATTGCAAATTAATTCATTACCAAATTAAATTGATAAATGATGAATATCAAGTATTGAATTCACTGATGCCGTTATCTTTTTATTTTATACATGAGATATATCGCCTGGTACCCTATTATACTCATGTAATAAAGGACTAAAAGAAATTGCGAGATTTTGAAATGAAGATATTGGATATGAAAATCCATATTTCTGACCCATCAGAATGATAAAGACCCAAAGAACTAAGGAGAGGGACTGACAAGGCTCCATAGAGCTGAAGAAAACTTGATTAAGTTCAACAGTGTATACATGAACACTCAATTGTAATCTACAATGTAACGCTAGTACTCAATAAGCTTAGATGCAACAGAGAACTCTGAACTGGGGAGGACCTCCCATTTGACCTCAACGAGGAACTCCCAATAACGTTCTACATAGCTGCACCAGAACTTAATGATTTACACAGTATTATAGAGAAATCCCAATCTGGCTCTTCACAAGAACTTAATCAGGTTTAGTGCAACTACACTGGAAACCTTAGTCAAATCAAGAATTGTGAGATGTTGAAAGGAAGATAATGGGTATTAAAACCAGGGCATAAAACCCCATTTTCCTCAGCAACTGGCCCATCAGAATGAAAAGGGCCCTAAGAACTAAGAACAGGGACTGACAAGACCCCAAAGAGCTGAAGAAGACTTGATTGAGTTCAACAGTGTATACATGAACGCTCAATTGAAATCTACAATGTAACGCTGGTACTTAATAAGCTTAGATGCAACAGAGAACTTTTAACTGGGCTCAAAAGGACCTCCCATTTGACCTCAACGAGGAACTCCCAATAACGTTCTACAATGCTGCACCAGAACTTAATGATTTATACAGTATTACAGAGAAATCCCAATCTGGCACATCACAAGAACTTAATCAGGTTTAGTGCAACTACAATAGAAATCTTAGTCAAATGAAGAATTGTGAGATGTTGAACGGAAGATAATGGGTACAAAGCCCGGGTGTGAAAACCCATCTTCCTCAGCAACTGGCCCATCAGAATAAAAAGGGCCTAAAGAACTAAGAACAATGACTGACAAGTCTCCAAAGAGCTGAAGAAG
Source organism: Othius punctulatus (assembly GCA_951805005.1). Classification (NCBI taxonomy): domain Eukaryota; kingdom Metazoa; phylum Arthropoda; class Insecta; order Coleoptera; family Staphylinidae; genus Othius; species Othius punctulatus. Next base: position 42,270,316 of record OX638141.1, on the reverse strand, counting down.
ACTTGATTGAGTTCAACAGTGTATACAGGAACGCTCAATTATAATCTACATTGTAATGCTAGTACTCAATAAGCTGAGATGCAACAGAGAACTTTTAACTGAGCTAAAAAGGACCTCCCATTTGACCTCAACGAGGAACTCCCAATATCGTTCTACAATGCTGCACCAGAACTTAATGATTTATACAGTATTACAAAGAAATCCCAATCTGGCTCATCACAAGACCTCGATCAGGTTTAGTGCAACTACTTTGGAAACTTAGTCAAATGAAGAAACATGAGCTGTTGAAAGAAAGATAATGGGTACGAAAACCTGGGTATGAAAACCCATTTTCCTCAGCAACTGGCCCATCAGAATAAAAAGGGCCTAAAGAACTAAGAACAATGACTGACAAGTCTCCAAAGAGCTGAAGAAGACTTGATTGAGTTCAACAGTGTATACATGAACGCTCAATTGTAATCTACATTGTAATGCTAGTACTCAATAAGCTGAGATGCAACAGAGAACTTTTAACTGGGCTCAAAAGGACCTCCCATTTGACCTCAACAAGGAACTCCCAATAACGTTCTACAATGCTGCACCAGAACTTAATGATTTATACAGTATTACAAAGAAATCCCAATAAGGCTCATCACAAGACCTCAATCAGGTTTAGTGCAACTACACTGGAAATCTTAGTCAAATGAGGAATTGCGAGATGTAGAAAGGAAGATAATGGGTACGAAAATCCGGGTATGAAAACCCTTTTTCCTCAGAAACTGGGCTATCAGAACCAAAAGGGCCTAAAGAACTAAGAACAAGAACAGACAAGTCTCCAAATAGCTGAAGAAGACTTTATTAAGTTCAACAGTGTATACATGATCGCTCAAATGTAATCTACAGTGTAACTCTAGTACTCAATAAGCTTAGATGCAACAGAGAACTCTTAACTGGGCTCAAAAGGACCTCCCATTTGGCCTCAACGAGGAATACCCAATAACGTTCTACAATGCTGCACCAGAACTCAATAAGTTATTAGTGTTACAAAAAAATCCCAATCTGGCTCATCACAAGAACTTAATCAAGTTTAGTGAAACTACTGTGGAAACCTTAGTCAAATGAAAAAGGTGCGAGATTTTGAAAGAAAGTATTGGATATGAATATCCATACTAAACTGGCCTAGCAGAATCTTTGCAGAATTGCAAGATGTTGAAAGAAAAAGAATGGATATGAAGATCCATTTTCCATAGACAAGCACAGACATTTGTGTAAATATCGCTTCATGATAAAGGAGCCCCCATAATCTGGGAATTCGTAAAAATCTATTTCTTTGTCACGATTATAATATACGGAAAAATCTTTGTTTGAAAATCTACAGTAAATATATCTCTCTAATACTTGATCTCGTAGATGTCTTAAACCTCAAGATACATTTCGCAATTATATAAATGAATGCAAATTAATTGCATAGTATTCAAATTTATCTGCAGTAATATCTAAGTTGCAGTAGTAATAATGTACAATACCGAAATTACTAGAAGTCGTAACCTTTTTAGACAGCTGTAAATGTTCTTGAGTTGTGTTTATATTGGCAGCTTGAATAAGCTATACTTTTAACTAATGTATGTACTATGTGATCAAATTCTTTGGAATACTTATTTAAGTTATATTAATTATATTACAGATTAATCAACTTAATAGGTAAAGCATTGTATGCACGCAGTGTGCATTTATAAGAAACTAGAAGAAATTTCTAGTGTGCATATATTTTAGTGGTGTTTTGTTCTCAAGTTGTAGCAACTTAAAATAAAACATCACTAACATATGTGCAAGAAATTTCTTCTAGTTTCTCATAAATGCTCATTAAGTGCCGATAGTATTTTACCTATTCTTCTTAGGGTCCGTCTTCAACGAAGGTTGGCGACCATCATGACAATCTGGATCTTATTTACTGCTGCTTTAAATAGTTGGTTCGAGGTACATCCGAACCAATCACGGAGGTTACGCAGCCACGATATTCTCCTCCTCCCAACGCTCCTCTTCCCAGTTATTTTCCCCTGGATTATGAGGAGTATGAGGTTTTACCTATTAGGTTGATTAATATATAATATCGAATTAATACAATTCGATTATAGTTTTCTAGAGAATTTTATACACATAGTACATATACAAGTTTAACGTATAGCTTAAAAGCTCCCAATATAAGGAGTCATTCAAAAACATTTTAGCAGTGCCAAGTGAAAGCATTTGTAAGTGGCAAATGCACGCGTAAATATTTGTCGTAGCAAATATTGCTCATAATTATAAAGACTAAGACTATAACTAAGCACAAAAATTTGCCTCAAGGCGAGAGTACACATCTCAGCACAATAACTTCGACTCATATCTGAGCTATCGACAACTCACACCACGGCCAGTTTTTGTCGTTTTGCGCCCCAATTTTGCGCCCCCGCGATTTCGAATGTCGGCCGAAATTATTTACGCGTCTCACCGGATATGAACCCCGATTTCCGGAAGTACTATACTTCCCTTCATCGACCCTAAGCTTCAATACCTACCCGCTTTTGACATATTGCAGTGAATTTTGCTTTTCTGGCACACGAGTCCCATGGGGAACTTGGACGTTTCCTATTTCCTGGGATTAAATTTATTTTGGACTAAGCAATTTTTATAATTGCTATTATAACCATACAAAGTTTTGTCTTGGCTGTGTATACAAATCTTCGGAAAAGCTGGCACTCATTAATCATAAACAGCAGGATTTTCCACCTGAATGTTCTGATCAAGTGAGATACCATAGAAGAAAAATTAGCGCTCATGAATCATAGACAGCAGGTTTTTCCACCAGAATGTCCTGATCTAGTGAGATACCATAGAAGGAAAATTGGCGCTCATGAATCATAGACAGCAGGCTTTTTCACCTGAATATCCTGATGTAGTGAGATACCATAGAAGAAATATTGGCGCTCATGAATTATAGACAGCAGATTTTTCCACCTGAATATCCAGATTTAGTGAGATACCATAGATGAATAACTGGCACTCATGAGTCATAGACAGTAGGCTTTTCCACCTACATGTCCTGATGTAGTGAGATACCATAAAAGAAAAACTGGCGCTCATGAATCATAGACAGCAGGCTTTTCCACCTAAATATCCTGATTTTGAGAGATACCATAGATGAAAAAGTGGCACTCATGAGTCATGGACAGTAGGCTTTTCCACCTACACGTCCTGATGTAGTGAGATACCATAGAAGAAGAACTGGCGCTCATGAATCTTAGACAGCAGGCTTTTCCACCTGAATGTCCTGATCTAGTGAGATACCATAGAAGAGAAATTGGCGCTCGTGAATCATAGACAGCAGGTTTTTCCACCTGAATGTCCTGATCTGGTGAGATACCATAGATGAAAAACTGGCGCTCATGAATCAAAGACAACAGGCTTTTCCACCTGAATGTCCTGATCTAGTGAGATACCATAGAAAAGAAATTGGCGCTCGGGAATCATAGACAGCAGGTTTTTCCACCTGAATGTCCTGATCTAGTGAGATACCATAGAAAAGAAATTGGCGCTCATGAATCATAGACAGCAGGTTTTTCCACCTGAATGTCCTGATATAGTGAGACACCACAGAAATGCGAAGATAAACTTCCATAGGTTCAAATACACTTTCAATATTTTTGTATGATTCAAAAATTTAAAAAGACATGAACACATGAAACACATGAACACAAACATGAAAAGGAAACATCCGTAAAGTATCCCCACCGCTTATACCTCATGCGCCATATCAAATTCACCGCAATGTGCCCACTCTGTGGGGGTCAGGTACGAAGTTGGAGGGATGAAAGGAAATATATCGTTCCGAAAAGCGAAATCCATTTCCAGTCGGAGACAATAATTCCAGTTAACTATCAAAAACATGGGGTCGCAGAATTACGGCGCGAAAGGAGTAAAAAGGCAGTGCTGCAGAGATGTCGAAAACTGCAAAGTGTGCCTTGGTTGCGATACTTAGATATCATCGTCATATTGAAACCAATATTCGCGCCTACATTCTAAACATTTCATTTCTTTGAAGATATACAAAATTATGATTTAATTGGTTACTACGAAAAATATATAAAAGGAAATAAGTATACAGGGTGTCCCGTGAGAAAGACAACGCCCTAAATAACTACGAATATGATTTTGTTTCACGAAATCTGTTAAATGCGTCAGTTTTTATATAAAGTGGGATAATGTTTGGCCAGCAAATGATCTCCAATATTTTAACCCTATTTCCGCAGCGGAAGTAGCCCCATATTTATACTGGTTGACTGATTATTAATTTGAAAGCTTCCATAATTTGCAATACAAAACTGTATAACTTTATAAATTCTGTCGATTTCGAAAGTAATACACTCGCATTGCAAATTATGTAAGCTTTTAAATGATCTATCACTTAACCACTCCAATTCAAAAATTGTGCATACCTTCCCTTTAGAAAGAGAGTAAAATATTTTAAGATAATGCTTGACAAAAAATCGTAGATATTTAGAGCGTTTCCTTTGTCCCGGGACACCGTGTATATGTATATTAAGACTTCTACATGTAACATGTATATATTGGGGCCGAAAATCCTCAAATAGATTTGATTAATTAATACTGCAACCGATGAAACAGCATACAAATCAAGAGCATAATTCATTTATTTCTTTCCTGTATTTTGTTGCTAAGCACTAGAAATTAAGTAATTTTGATTGCATTTTATTGTAGAATGGGCGGTTAAAATAAAAATATTGTAATCATGTCAAAAAAACATTTAAAATTTTATGAATTGACCAAATATTCATGTTTGTGTGTGTGTATGTTTGTAAATGCTAAGGATATTGTCCTAACGATAAATTTAGAAAGCGTGGTTTTGGGGGTAAGCATAATTCTGCGGATAGCACAAAATTTGCTTTATGATATGAAAATCATTTAAAAAATATATATAAAAGATCTAAGAAATAAGCAAAAACCCTAACTTTACAAAGGCGTAGTCCGAGCCGGCACTGAAATGAAAATAAGTCTAAGTACTTATTCGTCTTAAAATGTTTTGTTATTACAGTTGCAGCATAGAAATGATTTTCAAACAAGTACAGAGTTACAATTTCAATCGTTTCGATCTATTATCATTGTAGTTTAATGATAATAGATACTTATTAAAGGCGCGTTCTCACGAAACAGGTTCATTGATCGATTGTAGTTCATCAACAAGAGTTGTATGAAAACTATAGTATAGGGTTGATTGACAAAAGTTGAATGAAAACTATAGTATAAAGATGATTAACTCTTATGAAACAAAGATTTACATTTTATGCCGTGCAACTGTTTGATTTTGGCTTGCATTTACAAACATATCCATGCTAATTTTGCAGAGTGACGTAAAAATAAAAATATAAATAGTAAAAATATACTTTAGGCGAATGTACTATTTTGACAATAAGCGTTACTACGGCGTTATGTACTACGTACATTACTTTGCTAAACGCATCGATGACACACTAAAACACCCAAAACTGCACTGAAGAGTACTGCACTGGGCGGCGCGCCGGCCCGACTGAATCGATATGCGCGCGGAGTATCGGGGCTCAACAATCTAGTTTTTTCACTTTCTTCCAATTACAATAGAAACGTCTGACGATGGGATTTGAACTTGAAATTTTCGCCTTTTCGACTGCGGAGAATTGCAGCGCGTGCGAAGGTTATTGTGTGCAGAGGAGCCAAAATCCAGGGACGGCAAATTTTTGGAAAAATACAGAAGTATTTCGGAAATATAGAAATAAATATATGAAGAACGAAAAGAGGCAAATAGAAGAAGTGAAGCATCTAGCTACCTTCTTCAACTTGAAAGATTAGAAATAACTTTTTTGACAATTTTATGCTGATATATGTTATCTCGATTTAACGTATAAAGTAATAACCTGCAAGGTCTCGGATCGATCTAGCAAGCGTATCAGTATACAATGTATAAGAACAAAATTTAACATTTATGAAAATTGAGCACCAATGAAAGCGAAAGTAACTTAGTATGAAGATGAAACGAACAGAAAAAGGTAGAATTCATTGGTAGAAAACATTTCAGAATCAATGAAAAGTACTAAAATTCTTTAAAAGTTCAACGTCCAAGAAGCACTTTGACATTGTGTGCAAAGCTTCGGCAGGTAGCCTTAGAATATTTTAATTTTCCGGAAAATTTCACTTGAACATTTTATCTAGTATTTAGTCCTAGATGAAACCTCATCCTTCTTAGTAAAAAATAAATATGAAACAGAGTACATCTGCATATTTCTATGTATCCATTATTGTTTATAGTATATTGTGAGTAGTATGTTATCGTAGAAAAAGTAAAATATGCAACTCGCACAAAATGGCTACTTTGCAGTCGTATGAATTACACCACTCGTCTGCCTCTCGTGCCGCAAACTTTCAAACTCGTGCCAAATGTGCCTCATTTTGTGCTCAGTGCATAATATACTATAGTAATTCTGACTATTTGTATAAGGTTTCAGTTCTTTTAAGTTTTTAGAGTTTTAAATTTGACATCTTCTAAGGCTGTTGAGAACTTTTATATTTATCCTCTATCTGATGGTCCCATTTATATAGTAGACTATTGAAAAGCCTAAAACTTACTTGGGAATTTGCGATTTAACTGGCATATTTACTTCTATTGGTGAAACAAAAAAACTAAAAATTCTAGACTAGTAAAATTCTGGTATTATATAAAATATAGTCTGTACGTATTGATTCCGAAATTAAAACGATTAGTAGCAGAGCAGTAACAAAATATTTGTTAAAGCGACCTTTTTGGTATTTGAAGGATACAGATAAGTAATCTTTTTTGTCTAATTGGAATATTTTCGTTATGTTTAGTTTTAGTTTTAGTCTAGTTTATTTTAGTTATATTTCTTTCGTGTAAATTACTTAAGGCCATGATGTAGAAAAGTTCGATTGTTTTTTTCGAACAATTTTTCGCAAAAAGAATTTTCATCAAAAAATAAATTACATTTACGAAACAATGCAAACTTTTGTATTTGATATTGAACTGTGGTCAACAATAAAGAAAAACTACACCAAGAATAACAATGTTCTACACTTGAAGAAAAAAAAATGTTGCCACATTTGCTACCTGCAAGATCGAGGTTACATAATATACGTAGTATCGTTGTGTGGCGTGAAAAATAATGTTTAAACCACGGACGGTAAAGTGATTTTACAGGCTTCAAGAAGTGTCCAGGTTCGCTACAGCTCGATTGTCCATTTCTTCTTTCATCCTGAAAAATTATCACTTTACCGCCAAGGTCTACAATATACTATGTATTATACTATTTTTCATATTGAAGTGAATAAAAGCACTATGCTATTTCGATGTATACATGACATAATCGGAATTTAATGAAAAAGTCAATATTTTTATAAATTTTGGCAATTTTAATCATTTTAACAGTACTGACATGCATTATAATTTCTATGTTGCATTATTTGGTAGTATTTTAATATTGTAACGTCCACGTGTATTTTTATGCAATTTTCTATTTCTTCTTATCTCTTCAGGAGTTAATAATTTCAACATATATATGTGGAATATATTTCCTGAGGCAATATTATTTTCATTTGTGCATTGCTACATTGTGAGACATATCTACCACTCTTCTCGAGTTTACATTTGTAACCCGACTTCATCGTCTGTTGACCCTACAAAATATTCATAAACTTTGCGAGGAATGCGTTTTTATGAATGCGAGACTCGACACGAGTGTATTAAAATTGTTTATTTTAAAGGATTTTTTGCTGTAAAAAGATTTTCGCTGCAAAAAGAAGTTATGAATTATTTTATTTTATATTTGCATCGTTTACATGTGTATAATTTTTACTAATAAATATGGTTGTAAATTTACACAAATTGTGACAAGTGATGTTGCACCAATATAAAATAATTAATCTCTTTTAGTATTATCTCTTAAGTTTTATTATTACTATCATCTACCGTTAATTTTTATGTGCGTTTAATGCTTTTAACTTAAAGCATACAGTACTTCAAATGAATTAATATGTTTTTGATTATATTAGTTTACTATTCCTCTTGCAAACAAGTTTATATTGTGTGTAAAACGCTAAATTTTACACACATTTTGACAAAATTTCAACATATAGGGTCGATAGCCCTAAAAAGTTGGTGTATATAGGGTTTAACAAAAATCTTGCCCGAAATTATTCTAGAGGCTCATGGGAAAAAATTAATCAATTTGGCAAATTTCATATTTAAATGATTTGATATCGTGTTTAACTAAAATTTATACCTATGGCTCTCAAAACGCAGTTAATGACCTTCGCCTAAAATCCATTTGCAATAATACCATCTATTCACATTAAGTTTACTCTTTTAAATGTGTATTTTCTTGTCGCTTTAAATACACTTATAACGCTAGCGCTCTTTAAATTTTAAATGGACATGGTCATACACTAGTCGTCGATAATTTATGTGTTGACACATTTATTGCAGATATCATTATGTTTTAAATATTGTGTGAAAAATAGCGGAATGTTTGATGTAATATTACAAAAAAAAACATGAAATATAGTAAAATTATACATTTCATATTTTACATTAAATGTATGGATGTTATTCAGACATAAATTCATTTCAATTGACTTCATCTACAACTTCCTTTATAGAAGTGCGGTTTTTATTGCTGTTTTCTGACTTAATTATTATCGTTGATAATTTGATAGTGATGTGGCCTCTGAAAATATATTTTGCGGCATAAAAAATCTAACATAAATATAACTGCAGTTTAATGTGATAGTTTAAAATAGTAAAATTTTCGTGAACGGCTTTTTTCGAGTTGGAATGTTGCTGAAAATCCTGAAGAAATTGTTCAATAGTAGCACTTTGTTGCAATTGAAAGTATTCCATTGTAACCGATAGATCGGGAAATGTGCTGCGGTCCGCACGAATGCACAGCGGCACATTCTGTGGAATAAAATACGTCTTCACGACCTCCCTGTCGGTGCATTTCATATCATTGATTCACACGTGCTGATCAAATATTCATTGAAATATAGCAGCGAGAGGTTTATGACAATGCAATCGCTGCCAAAGAAACAAAACAAATTGAATTCAACTTTGAGGTATAAATGCGAGTGAAATCAAGTCTGCTATAATAAGGTCATAAGTTACGGTGAACTGCAACTTCTAATCAGCGCGAACTAGGTTAATATTCTGTCTGCCGAAGCAAACATGCCCCAAGATAAATTACAGTCATATAAATATTATAAATTATGAATATTATTTCAAACGTGTTTAAAGCAGTAACAAATATGAAAAAAAGTAATTACTAACAATAGACAAGGATTAAATATAGTAAAGTGGTTTTAAACATACTGGTGCCATAAAAAAATTGGTCGTCGTAAGAACCTAATTGCTATATGTGTTGAATTATTAGAATTAAAATAATAAAAACGAAGCGAGAATATTGTCTGATCGAACTCACGACTGCAAATTAAAACAGAAAAGCAGAAAAGCTCCAAAATGCAGGGTTGTGCTTTACCAATGCTTTAACTTAAAGCTATTTGTTTTAATCGTTGAAAGGGGATGAGTACATCTTTTACTTTTGAACAAATTTTTCAAGGTTCTTTATTCATTACAAAACCGACTCAGTTTTTCAAAATGGTAACTATATTTTTTAAGAGCATCTAAAACATCACAAAACAAAAAATAACTTTGGTCGGAAGTAGCAATTCCAGTACCGGAAAACGGTTAACCGATTAACCGGTTATACCGGCCAATGTAATTACCGAAAATACTGGTAAATTTCGACAACAAATACCGGTCATTTCGTTTAAATTTAAAAAAAATGTATCCTTTTCGGATATTATTATCCTCTGGATTTTAAAAATATGCATCAAGGGATGCTTATGATTCATTTCAGTTGAATAAATCCGCCATTACTAAAATTATTGTGTCTCCTATTGAACCATTAAACATAAGATGAAATTAATCGTGGATTTTAGAAATATGCATCAAGAGATGCTTATGATTCATTTCAGTTGAATAAATCCACCATTACTAAAATTATTGTGTCTCCCATTGAACAATTAAACGTAAGATGAAATTAGTCGTCTGAAGATGGTACATAGCTATTGTCCTTGAAACAACACGGCAAACGAAATGAAAGGGATATTTCATTTGATCATTAAGCAGAAAAATTAAGAGAAATCAAACCAAATTTACAGCGCACCAGAAGTCACTAACTCCGTAAATTTAACAAAAGAAAAGAACTGGAACTAAATATTTAAAAGTGTTTTGTCGAGTCTAGTCTGTCATCAGTATAAAGATCAAGAATTGATTATAGTTTTTTAATGTAATAAACTTATTTCGTATATGATATTGTTAATTATTTCGTTGAAACAATTGATTATCTACAAGTTAATGTTATTTTTAATTATTATTTTTGACTGTTTTTTGAGTAAAATTTGCTTTTTCCAATTCGCATTATTAAAATGCTCATTATGTGTATTGAATCTCGTCGCTAAAACTAGACTTTAATTGAATTGGTGAATAAAATGTTTACATTTTCACTTAATTCAGTTTAACAATTAACAACGTGAATAAAGTATAAAAATTGGTAAATTCGCACTATCCTTGAAATTTTCGTTGTCACTTGACAATATGACACTTCACGCAAATACTTCAATTGTGATAACGAATTGGAAAAATCTTGTATGATACACGTGCATAAGGCAATTTTCCACTCGAAAACATTATCGCACTTGACTTCGCCTGTTGCGCTAAACTGTTTTTTCGAGTATAAAATTCGACTTTATTCACTTATACCATAAATAGCTATTGTTTACTAAGAAATAATGCAATGTTAATTTTGTTTGTTAATGTTTTAAGCTTTTATTAAAACATAATAGATTATTGTAAATTTCCCCTTTGCACATACTTAGTATAAAAATATTGCTTACCAATTAGTGGTAGTACCATCACATGAAATGTTCAACAAAAAAATACCGCTAATGTTTTTATTAGTTTTTACTTAATATATTTACCATTTACTGGTACATACAAGAGATCTCGGTAATTTTACATTCCATGGTCTGTACCTTTATCTCTTTAGACATTAATTTTGACAAAAATTTCATTTCAAATGTAAGACTATTAGATTTTTCTTATCAAAAGCGATTGATTTTATTGGCAACACAACAAAAATAAACGTAATGGGTAACTTGAACAGATCAACTCGATACATGTTTCATTAAATTTAAGATAATTTGTAGGTATAAGTAAAAAGTAGTATTTCCTGCTCAAAATGTTCTATTCTGAGATGGTTCATACGTCATGTTCTACCTTTTCTTTAAGGTATTCTTATACTTAATTAAAATAGGGATATGTTAAGTTACATTCTAATGGTTTTAGTTAGGCTAATGTTATATACTTGACTTCCACTTTGGTAATAAAAATTATAAACACCTGCATTTGAGATTCCAATTTTGTCAAAACTTATCAACTTTTATTGAGACTATTCTAGATGCTGAAGTATTATGTCATTCTTGAGATTCATAATTTTGTAAGAGAAGATAATTTAAAAAAATAACTCGAATATGGGTTGAGTTTGTCTGGATTAATGATTTTACACATTTTATTTTCGAGATTCACATTTTTACGACGATATCATCTTTGACTGTGATTACTATAGACTACATTTTCATAACCTCAATATTTAAATCGCAGATATATTATATCACCCTAGAGTTTTCTCGAAAAAAAAAAATTACTAAACTATGTATTTATTCGCTGTAATCAAGTTGAATAATAATCTTCTAACTATAAATAGATTTCTTAGAAAACTCTCTCCATAGATATGAGATCACAGAATGATCTCGTGATTCAAAAATAATCAATTTATTTATTCTTGCTATTCAAAATTGCCAAATAAGATATGTATTTGAGTATGGAAAATTAAAACATTTGAATATTGGGAATGCAGGAAAAACAAATTAGGTACTTTGGTGTCTCGGTAAGATTGCGGACACTGAACATTAAATACATTATCGAGATTAGAAATTTGAAGACGATGTCGTACTTGACTGTGAATAATTAAAGTCGAATAATCCTAACTTAAAGATTGAGATCGCAGACAATTGACTTCATTCTTGACTTTCGACGAATTTTTTTTTTACTGATATATTTATGTATTCACTAGAATTAAGTTTTAGATTATTAAGCTAAAAACTGAATTCTTTAGTAGTCTTCTGTAGTCCTTTTGTGCTTTCCCCTGTGGACTCAGCTTTCATCCATGAGTCATGTTCCTTTAATAAAGTCCAGAAACACTTTGGGTGTAAATCTGCTGACTGTCTTTTATACCACGAAAGGGTTTCCAAAGTACCTCTGCCTCAAGGAACTTACCACCAAAAACTGTCAACAACAAGAACTGACTTCTTAGAGACCTCTCTTCATATTTTTCAGATCACACAATAATCCCTTGATTTACAAGTAATCAATTACTTTATTCGTGAGATTCAAAATTACCTAAGAATAGATATTTTTGAGTAAGGAGAATTATAAAAATCGAATATTGGGATTCCAGAAAAAACTTTGTTTTCTAGATAACATTGAGGACATAGAGTAACATACTTATATAGATTTGCAATTTTGTAAGAAGATGTAATTTTTGATTATTCGAATAATCGAAATAAAGTCAAATATTCAGATCACAGAAATGTCTCTAGAAAAGCTCAGAACAATCACTGGATGCTTAGATCTTTTCGGATATACAGGGTGTCCAAGATTAGGATCAACAGCATGGGGATCAAAGCTAAAAAAGTGGCAATAAGAAAGTGCCTTTTGTTTTTTTATATCCTCTCAAATAACTTTAGAAAAATATAAAAACGATATCGCATTTTTTTTGTTTTCTCAACAGAATAATAATGATCACTAAATTGCGCAACTTTTTTGTAATTGAACTGCCTTTGTAACTTTTACGGTTTCCGAGATCTCCATGCTGTTGATCCTTATCTAGGACACCCTGTATGCAAGCCACCGACCAATTTCTCCATTCCCGTCATTCATTATTCGTCGACTGAGAATTATTTTGAATCAAGTCCAAAAATATTAAATGTGTAGTGTTTGGAATTGGTCTTTAATGAAATTCTTCAGTTTAGTCAATAATAAGTCCTATTAGGTTTTTCTACTATCTGGAAATGGTGTATTTTAATGCGTAAAGTATGTTGAAGATATCAACTCAGATTAGTATAAATTTGGACTTAAGTTAATGTTATTTTTGATTATTATTTCTTTGAGTGAAATTTGCTTTGTTAATTAAGATATAATGTTATGTTAATTTTTGTTTGTTAATGTATTTAGCTTTTATTAAAATATAAAATAGTCCAAAAATATTAAACGTGTAGTGTTTGGAATTGGTCTTTAATGAAATTCTTCAGTTTGGTCAATAATAAGTTTTATTAGGTTTTTCTACTATCTGGAAATGGTGTATTTTAATGCGTAACGCATGTTGAACATATCAACTCAGATTAGTATAAATTTGCACTTGGTTCAAAATAATTCGCAGTCGACGAATTATTGAGTAAAATATTTTGCATATGGATAATTGCAAAAACTATATTGTCAAGAATATTAAGGTTACAGGACCATCTCTTAAATCACTAGAATCGCAATTTTGTATAACATTACTCACAGAGGTAATGTAATATAAAAAAACAGTTTACAAAGAGTCTCTCAAAAGTAAGTTACAATTCACATTTTCAGTATGTACAGTCATGCTCACATAAATCTAGTATAAGAAATTAGATAACAATAGCAATTTTATATAGCAATGTCAAATTGTTTGTACCAGATTTCTGTAAGCATGACTGTACAATGGTTGAAAGAAAAATGACTTTAAAACAGATTTTAATGTAAATTCAACGAAATTACCGGTATTTCTTGTCAAAATTTACTAGTAATTTCGGTAATTACATTGGCCGGTATGACCGGTTAATCGGTTAACCGTTTACCGGTACTGGAATCTCTACTTGAGACCAAAGTTATTTTTTGTTTCGTGTTGTTGCAGATGATCTTAAAAAATATAGTTACCATTTTGAAAAACTGAGTCTGTTGTACAATGGACTAATAACCTTGAAAAATTTGTTCAAATGTAAAAGATGTACTCACCCCTTTTCAAGGATTAAAACAAACAGCTTTTAGTTAAAGCATTGGTTTCTACAACGCTTCATTTTGGAGTTTTTCTGCTTTTCTGTTTTAATTTGCAGTTGTGATTTTCCTTTTCGTACATCCAGATTGATAATATATTTTTTGAGGCTCAAGAAACAATTTATTTTAGCAATTGATGATTACACCAATAATTACCTTGTGATATGAGTTGAACAACATATTGTTCTATACATTGTATGCATACAAATAATATTTTGAGAAAAATACTAAAATCGTTGAGAAGAAAAAGAAGAAGAAATTTATTGCCAGGGTATACATTTCTTAATATTTATGTATATATTGGTATGGTATTAGATGTTTTGGTCCTGGCAAAGGGCTATCGACCGGAGTCCTTCCGCCGTTGGTGGTCATTGTCCTTGGTTTAGTCCATTTCCAGGGAATACTGTATCTCTTCTATGGTGACTTTGGGTTTTTTCTTTTCCAGATGTCTGTAGTGGCTGGGGTGAATTGAGTAATAATGGTTTTATTTGAGTCTTCTGCAGTGAAAAAAAATGGCGATAAGAGTGATATTTTTGATTATAAAAAAGTTATAAGTTATATAAAAGAGTCCGTAGGACGAGTAATTTTTTCAGGCATTTTTTTGAGTTATATGCCTAAAGCCAATAAAACTTAAATTATAAATGTCAAGTTTACTTCGACCTGAAAGCTTGAGTGTAAATCGCTGAGAGAATTTAATGAATACGTAAATCGTTTGAAAATATTACGACTCCGTAGGACGAGTAATTTTTTCTAGCAGTTTTTTGAGTTAAATTGCCTAAAGCCAACACAACTCAAAGTATAAAGTCAAGTTTACTTCGACCAAAATAAAAAAAGTTTCAGTATAATTCGGTGAGACAATTTAATGAATACGTAAGTCACCGAATTAACAAATAAGGTGTAAATTAGTTTATTTAACTTAACGGAAAAGTACAATTGTTAAAAACACATTTCTTATAAACAATTTGATTTTCAGAACTTTCGTGTCTTTTGTTAATAGTTTGCTGCATGTTGGTATTTTGAGAGGTGGTAGTAACGATTTCCTGGATGGTAGTACGAATGGAACCAATGATTACTCTATGATGTTCTTGAGTAGTTAGACTATGGGGTTTCTAACGCAGGTCAGGTTAGTTTTCGATTAATTTAATCCGCGGTTTTTATTGGCGGATTAATCAATTACCGCGGGCAGTAACAATTGGTTGATTGCGGAAATCGCGAGTAATTTAATCACAAATACAGGATAACAATGGAATAATTGCAGATGCATTACTTTAATTACAGGTGCATTATTGCAATTACAGGTTCTTTAATTGCAGGTTAATTGACGATCCGCAAATTTAATTGGCAGTCTAATCACCGCGAGCAGTAACAATAGATTGATTGCGAGTAATTTAATCACAATTGCAGGATAACAATGAAATAATTACATCAATTGTAGGTACTTTAACTACAGGCTAATTGGCGATCTGCGAATTTAATTGGCAGTCTAATCACCGCTGATCAAATTGATATCATAGATCGCTAGACTGAGGATCGCCACACAGTCGCCGCCCCCGACACCACCGCCCCCGACCTCGCCGCCCCCAGACCACCCACGAGGCCAGAGGCCGCCGCCCCCGCGCCGCCCCCCGCGCCGCCCCCACCCGCCCCCGGGCCCCGTGGTCCACTGTCACACCGCCCCCGATGCGGCCGTGCGGCGAGTTGAACCAGCGATCTGATAAGGCCGGGGTCAGCCGAAGGGTCGCCCCACCCGCGGTATGTAATGCGATACACGATTCGGCAGGAAGTAATCACTCAAACCGGCAGGCCATAAGTATGATAAACTTAAGTTAATGAGCGTCAAAGGTCGCATTCCCCCGTTATCGTACGAGCCAGTTACCAGCCAGAACATCTTCGCGCGAGACTGGCCATAAAAACATTTCCCCCGATTTTAAGGGCCGATAGAAAAAAGTCGTATTTAATATAGGCGAGATTAGATATTTAACTGCGGAGATCAACGGATGTCAATTATATCAATAGCGTAATTAGACAGGATGTATTTACCTTAAATTAATTAACTACAAAAAGCTACTGGTACACAAACAGCCTTTCTGTGCTGGGAGGTAAAAAACACCATATTTATCCGCCAATAATTAGGTTTTATACGTATGCAATATAGATAAGGAATATGCAAGACAGGGGACAGACACATTGTAGGATTTATGTGTATACACTAGTAGTTGACCTGAGCCCTGAGGCTTGCAGAACGTAACTCCACGGTTTCAAAGTAACAATTGCAAGAAATTACCCAGAGTCTAAGTAAATGCATATACACTTTAAATAAACGCCGATACAATCAAATCAACTTCGAACTACTTAGCAATTCGTTGTTTTATTAATCAGCCGAGCATAAACTAAATTGATTACACCTGTTCATAGACAATAAATTATACTATCGCAACATAAATTTATTTACAATTAATTAAAACGAATTAAAAGGACAGCGATGGCAACATACTAATAGACAAAAACGCAATAAAGAACACATGGAAGCCGTATATCGAACAACTATTCCAAGACGAAAGACCAGAAATTCAGCATATACAGCCAGAAACAGGCCCAAGCATTCTGAAAGACGAAGTACGAAATGCCATAAAACAAGTTAAGACGGTAAAAGTCCAGGACCAGACGGATTCCACGCGGAATTTCTAAAACTACTAGACGACGAAGGAATTAAATGGCTAACCGACATCCTTAATAATATCTATAACACAGGTGTAATACCACAACAGTGGTTGGAATCAGAATTCGTAACACTCCCAAAAAGGCAGCGGCAAAAAGATGCGATGAATATAGAACAATAAGCCTAATGAGCCACCTATTGAAAGTGTTTCTAAAAATAATACATAAAAGAATATACAATAAAGTGGAAGGACAACTGGGACCCACACAATTTGGATTTAGAGCCGCATTCGGGACAAGGGAAGCTCTCTTTAGTGTTCAAGTATTGGTACAGAGATGCAGAGACATGAATTGTGATGTATACGCGTGTTTCGTTGATTACAAAAGGTCTTTGACAGAGTCCAACACCAAAAACTGATACAAATTCTGGAAAATACAGGAATAGACGACAAAGACCTCAGAATAATTACAAATCTATACTGGAACCAAACGGCAAGCGTAAGAATCGGAGACGATAGCACAGAAAGAATAAAAAAATTACGCGGTGGGAGGCAGGGATGTGTACTGTCTCCTCGGCTATTTAACATCTATTCTGAAGTCATATTTCGGGAAGCCCTAGTAAATACACAAGAAGGAATTTGTTTAAACGGGAAACGTATAAACAACATCAGATACGCAGATGATACCATGATCATGGCCGACAACATAGAAGACTTACAACTAATAATGAATAGCTTAATAAGCACTAGCCACTGACATGGGCCAGATATCAACATAGACTAGACCTAATTCATGATTATAAGTAAGAACAACCCACAACACCACCAACAGCAACTGGAGCTGGAGCAGGGGAACATCGAACGAGTTAAAAAATATGTATATCTAGGCACCGTTATTAATGAGCAATGGGACCAGACACAGGAAATAAAAAAGCAGGATTGAAAACAGCGAAAATATATTCATTAAAATGACCACAGCCTTTAAAAGTCGTGATGTAACTATTGATACCAAAATGAGACTCTTACGCTGCTCCGTATTCTCTGTGTTATTTTATGGAATGGAAGCTTGGACGCTCACGGTTGCTAACACAAAATGCTAACGACACCCCTCAGCCAACAGAGCAAAAGAATAGAAATAAACTCAATAAAATTCAAATAAAAATATTAAATTCAATATAAACACAATAAACAATCCTACTTTTTCACCAAAAATAAAATTAAATCACAATTACCTAGCGCTAAAGATAAACTGCAGCGTCTATGCAAAACGGACTAACTGCAAATATTGTGAAGCAAAATATTGTGGGGTAGAAATATATATATATATATATATATAGAAGAAACCTGCCGAGCCATAAAAATTAGAATAAAAGAACACCTATGCTTCTAAAACAGCTCAAATTTTGGTCGCCACTTACCACAACCACATTTTCGACCACAACGCAGATATAAAACTCTTACATAACATACACTATTAGAAGCGTGCACAAAATTGATAAAATGCTAAATATAGATCTTAATGGCTAAACGAACAAACATAATTAAATTCCAGCTGATAACACGGGAGTAATATGATACGCGTTGTGAGCGCAAACTATAAACATGACAATTTTCATCATTATGAATATAAGAAACTGCCTGGAAATTATGCCAGACATGATAAATATGGCAATTTTATCATTGCGAGGGTCATAAATTCAATACTAATAGGCAGATGCAGCCGAAAATTGAGGATTAGGTATCGGGAAAATATGTCAGGCGGTAAACGGAGCAGAGCGATTTATGGATGGCAGATGCTAACCAGACATGGCCGCGGTAATTTAATTGGAGTGGAAACCATCCATCACCTGACACATATGGGCAATAAAAACTGTACCCTTCACTGATAATTTAATCAGCCCAGGAAGATATAAATACGGCAAAAAGCCATTAACATGTCATTTGCCCATAGTGTAATTCGAGCAGCCATAACGACGCATGAAAACTATACCCTTAGCCGGTAAAATAATCGGCCCAGGAAGCTATAATTTAGATAAGACATCGTAAAAATATGAATTCCACCTCGTTCACTGACATATTTATGTCCGTTATATATGGGCACCTGACATGCTCCCAGACAGGCTCAGCAAGTCGAGACGTGTTTACCCCCACCACCACCACCGAAGCTTACTTAAACGCGAGGATTCTAGACACCGCTCCATTTCCAACAACACAGTTTCGGCGAGTAGAGTTATCTCACAGTCTGCGAGTGTGCTACAACAAAGTGTTCCTTAATTTAAGCTTACCGTCCAACATACAGCTATAATCCAGCGCCCGCCCAGTTTCGAATAGGTAAGTGATCATTTATATTAAATTAAATATACGCGGACCCCCGTTTAAATAACATTATTCGTGTAGCTGCGTAAACTTAATCAATTTGAATGCATTATCCTGGATATATAGCAGATGCCTCACATCGTAATTTAATGCAGCTTTTGAATCAGCATGAATTAATAGATTGCATTTTATTGCTCACAGATATGGACTTCGTAAGTAAGCTGAATAAGATTGGGGCCAAAGAGCCAAAAGCTTTCATCAAAATCGGTGAGCTGCAGCAGGACGCTCGCTATCGCATCATCGAAGGCAGGAAAATAACCACCAAATTTGGCGAGAAGCAAACGGTCGACCTTGAGCAGGGAATACTATTCCTACCGAAGCGCTTCAACAACATCAGCAGCGATGAGTTTGGGGAGGCGGTCGCACGAGGCCTCTACATCAGCAGGGGATCGAACAATGGACTGTCGTTTGAGAGTGATGAAGAGAGATCTGCGAGCTAGGACGCTGTTGCTAAAGCATAAAATCGAGGAGGTTAAAAGGATGGTCGAGATGCGCGAACTCACGAAACAAATGGCAACGCTAAAATTTTGTGATTAAAATCAAATATTTCTGTATATATCTAACTAACCAACACAATAAATAAAGAAATAATAAGAATAATATATACTTATTTCAACACTAAATTATCTATCCTATATTGCAAGAGAGAGAGAGAGAGAGAGAGAGAGAGAGCGCGAGAGAGCTAGGAGGTTAAGAGGAAAACACATGACAACACAGTAAAAGTATTAAAAAATAAGGCCTGCATTTATCGAATGCGTTAGCCTATTAGCGGCAGTGTAAAGACAGGGGCTATTATAATGATGTGAAAAAAATGAGCACGCCCGATGTGATGGATAATAGGTTCGCATAAACAAGCACTTCGAGTACAAATAATGTTAGAGGGCATTTACATGTATAGTGATGCTGTATTGTCAACATTTGAATGTTTCAAACAAATGACTCTAATGAAGTGTTTTATCAACCTACAATAAATAGAGAAATAATACGATTTATTACTCATGCATATCCTCGAGTAGCTAGGAAACTGGATCTGTAATTCGAGCCTGCTTAATTACAGTATTAACTCTAATCGCCCGCTAGGTCATAGGTGCATTGATTTGTACACCTGTCAGAACTTGTAGCTGGCAGGGCGCTCCTCCCCACCACATGAGTTTCGGGGGGCTATCTTTAAGCTTGATTTCTGCATACATTAGGGTAGTTCTCAGGCAGCAACGACGAAGCATGCATCCACCCAAGAGCACTAACACTCGCACTCCTCCGCATATTAAGAGAAGTAAGTACACCGCTTCTAGCCAAATAATTATGAATAAATCATATATTTTATCGCTCCCAGATATGGACTTCGTAAGTAGCCTGAATAAGATTGGGATGGTAAAAGCTTTAATCAAAATCAGCGAGCTGCAGCAGGATTTATTATTAAAAATAGTATTGTATATGTTTGCATGATTTTTCTTTATTTAATATGTTCTGTTCTCTCTATACACTATGGAGGGGTGAATAAAAATAAAGTTTTACATTGTATTATTATTTTTTATTACCATATAAAATATCAACTACATACTCGTGACGGAGTGGCGGAGGGGCTTCGGGAGGAGCGGAGGGGCGGAAGGGCTGGTTGTGTTGGTGGAGGAGCGGAGGGGCTTCGGGAGAAGTGGAGGGGCTTCGGGACGGTACGGAGGATATATATATATATATATATATATATATATATATATATATATATATATATATATATATATATATATATAAGAGAGACTGGCACAGTGGCTGTCACAGAGATATCAGTTGCATTCGATCCATCAGCATGTATAAGTGTAATAGATGTGAGTCTTCTTTCCGGTGGCTGCGTGGATTGAAAAGACACAAGACTACTACTAATTCTGCCAGATTATTGAAGTGTTTGCACTGTGAGAGAACATTTACAAGAAGCGATAATCTCAAACGGCATGAAACTAAACATCATACAAATGCCACGATGAGACAACCTAAGACCGAAAAGGATGCTTTGAATGGATCAGGGAGAACCTGTAATGACCAGCAAACGTTAAAAGGAGGTGGTGAGCTAGAGTCTCATCCGCGGTGTGAGAGGTTTGGTACGATGAAGGTCGTCAAGCAGCAACAATCGCTAGAGGTGATCAATATGGATCAACGGACAGGGGTGCTGGATTCGAGCCGAGCTTCACAAGACACAGCAAGTTGCCACCCAATACAATCAGTTCGCTAGCATGCGGACCCTCCTGAAGCCCCTCCGCTACCACCAACATCACCAGCCCCTCCGCCCCTCCGTACACTCCACCAGCCCCTCCGCCCCTCACGAAGCACCCCGGCCCTTTATATTCTTAAAATGTAGTAACGTGTGAGACGCTGTGATTCACATGTGAGACGCTGTGATTCACATGTTAGACGCTGTGAGACAGCTGTAAGACACCTCTGAGACAGCTGTGAGACACCTGTGAGACACCTGTGAGACACCTGTGAGACACCTGTGAGATACCCGTGACACACCTGTTGGTGGTGGTATATATATATATATATATATATATATAGATACACGTTAAGTTGTCACTTCCGTTATTTAGAGGAGGCTGTCTCTCCTCCGGGTTTTCTCAAGGGTCAAAAAGAAAAATAAGTATATTTTTGTGGTGAGAGAAATATGTATAAACAAAGTACCATTAGAGGGGAAACGGATTCCAAAATATAAAATTGTATATATACTACATGATAAAATATATACAAGATACGTAGTGACCTCACATTATAGTGCAGTATATAATATGTACTGACTTCCCGCAGTGTTGCCAAATTTTGGAAGTCAAATGGATCATCGATAACGATTTATATATATTTCCAATATATGACTTGAGAGGATTATGTGGTGGTGATCAGCGGCGCGTTATGGCTTCTTGGGACCCTAGGCAAATTTAACCCCTGTACCCCTCTAGTGTTTATTTTTTAATTGCATTGAATAATAAACAATATAACAATAAAATATAAAATAACAATAAAACTAAACGCAATTCTTTAACGATTAATAAATAATAAAAATTATTGTAATTTTATAAAATATATAATAATAATAATATATACTGTATACTGGTAGCCGTTACTTTATGCAACATTGTAAACGAATTAAATAAAACAACTTTACTTTGTTACTTCCACTAACACATTTATTTTACAAAAATAATTTAGTGACTGCAGTGTCGATTACTCTATAGTCATTGTCAAACTTAGTTTGACAATGATATACTATTTAAACTTAGTTTGACAATGACTATAGAGTAGTCGAAACTGAAATCACTTAATTATTTTTGTAAAGTAAATGTGTGAAAGTGAAAGTAACAAAGTAAAGTTGTTTTATTTACGCCTTCAGAGGCATAAACCGAAATTATAAAAAATATAAAAATAAATATAAAAAAATATTTATTTCTCAGTATTTCTATTTTATATTTATGATATTAAATATTTGACTTTTCAATAAAATTTAAAATTGACAAATAAAACGTGTTAACGCTCGCTCAACCGCAGCCGTTTATTTACACTTTAACTTTAATGTTCATTTGACGTTGGGGTCCTTGGGAAAATGCTCACTTTGTCCATAGAAGCTTGTTTATTTGTTGAGGTGTTCAGGTAACAATACGGCCCACTTATAAGATAAGATAACAATATATAATACACCAATGTTGTGAAGTATACCATTATAGCCGAGATCTGTGGTATCGCGAGGCGCGTTGCCGAGGCTATAATATACATGATCCGAGGCTATAATAGTATTCACAATCATTGTATATCCTATTTTTGTACTACTTAAACATTATAATCATTTAAAATTAAATGATAAAATACAACATGGTTTGGATTAATTTTAAATACAAAAATATATTTTTTTATTTTTATTAATTAGATGCTGAATTTTTGATTTTATTACTGCTACAGTTCTATTAATGTTTGAAGCAGCTATAAATTTCTTTATTTCTTCACCTGAGGGATATGTTTTTTTTTTATAAAATGTTGAAAATGAACACTAAGAAGTTCTATTTCTGTCTCCGACCAACCTAAAAAATGCGGTATTAATTAATTAATTATTGTCATTAAGAAAATATTTATAACAAAATTACCCACCTCATTTTTCAATACATTTTCGTTTATTTAATGATTTAACATCTTCACATTTCTCGCCTCTAGCAGAACCTGAAATTCAATTACTTGATTAAAAAATTTTTTGCTATTTAAATTACTTACTTTTCATTTTAGAATGTCTACAATTTCTGTTTTTTTGAGGATTAAAAGCCAAATTATAAGCTTCATCTGAATCTAAGAAAAACAAATACAGGTTTTGAAAGTTTTTAGTTTTAAAGATTTAAACATTATATAAATATCTAATAATAATTTACTAAACAGATTTATTACCCTCTATTTGAAGGTAATCTATCTTATTAGTCTCTGCAACATCTTCAACATTCCTTGAAATTGACATTTCTTGATCACCGATATCTTCAGTTAATTCTTCTATATCTGTGAAACAAAGATAATACATCGAATTTATTTCTCCATGTATATACTACGATAGGAGACATATAAACTGGAGCACTGCCGTTTTTTTCATTCATTATTTGCTATTAAAGATCGTTACAAAAGTAAATCGGACAAACGTGCTTGAGTTTTTTGCTCCCTCAGCGTACATAATCACTACATTGTAAGGTGTGCTTACTTTCATCGAGATCTTCTTCTGGATAGTCCACATTTATATCAATTTCTGCCAATGACTTTCCTTTGTAAGCGATTGGCACCAATCCTTTCTCCATTAGCAGTAAAAGCTTCGAAACTTTGGCCGTTTGGTATAGATCTACCGGTAATCTGCATAAAAACTATTCATATTTGTATTTCACATTCATAAACATTTCTTCTACTTACTCATAAAACTCCGCGTGGGTTTTTTGAGTATGTCCCATAAAATTTGCAAATTGTTTCATGTCATCTTTCGTTAAACTGAGAATCTGCATCACAGTAGCTATTTGTTTTCTTAATTTGTTACTTGAAATTGCTAGTGGATTCTCTAACTTATTTTTTTTTGTTAACATTCTAATTGCTACATCACCTTTGCCCCATTTAATAGTACTACCAGGGGTTGCAAAAATATATTCGTTATCGGATGAAATATATTTTCCACGAATCTTTAGGAGCAACTCAATCAAGTCATCCAATTCTTTTGGTACTAGAATAACTACTTTTCCAGATCCTTTTCCGCTGTTTACAATTCTCTTATATTTAGCTGTTAAATTTTTTTTCAGGTTCTGTGAGAGCATTTTCAAAATCGGTGTAGTTACTTCGATTATCAGTTTTGTAATTATCTATTTTCAAATACTGAACATCTGCAATACGTCTTCTATTAAATATTATCAAGAGAGCTAATGTGCATTGTACCATCATTTTATAAGTATCTGCATCGTCCTCATTGTTACAAATTTTTGTTTTTCATCCATTAACAAGTTCTATTACTCCATCTCTAAATTTCTTGATGTCACTTACTAGTGGTAATAGCAAAGGCTTGCTCCATCTTTTTTCATGCAAGTCCTTGTTAGCAAGAGATGCTAATTCCGTATTCCAACGGGCTTCAACAAGTTTTTTAAAATATTTGACATTTTGTAGCCACAATTTGGATTCGTTTGGTGAATTACATTTGAAACCTGAACTTTCCTTTAATATCAGCTGTGTTAATTCATCGCAAGCTATCTTTAATGATGTACCAAGATGCATCGCCAAACTAGGCGCTTAAATGTTTTCTTTATGGGATCGAACCCCACGATAATTCTTGCTGCAGCTATTACATTATCAAAATTTTTCGGATTTAACAAGTCCTGAAATTTAACATTTTTGTTTGTTATTTGTTGATAGCTTAGAAGAAGCCTGGAAAGCTCTCTCATTCTATTACTACAGGCATAAGCCATTCGTTCTCTTTTGTGTTTTTTCATATACGATTCTCCAAAATTGGCAATAAGCAGGCCTTTTTTTGCTTCAAATGCAATGCCATCTGGTTTCATCAGCTTGAAGACCTAAGTATTAAATATTTTCTTTAAATGAATACGAATATGTATATGAATAACTGAATCAATCTACGAACTTCACTTACATTTTCTGTAACATTTAATTTAGAAATTACTTTGGTTGGATCCATGACACAAGCTATAACAGTCTGTGAATTACTAATGTGATTCTGTCTATTATCTGTTGCGTGTAACCATTGCTTTTGTAAATGACACGTTTTTGCATGACGTTTCAAATAGGATTTTATAAATAAACCTTTGCAGTAAGCACATGGATAATATATATTATTATTTTCAGTTGGTTGCTTACGAACTGGCCGAATTTCATTTTTATTTATAAAAAGATCAAAGTTAATGTTATTTCTGAGTACAGCTACAGCGCGCTTCCTATCGTTGCTATTTTTTGGAAGTTGAAATATATTAATTACTTCACTTTCATTTTTATGATTCGTTTCTAAATGTCTAACAAAATTTTTAGAATCAATTTCTTCTTCACAAAATTTACATTGCCCTTTTTTTTGGTTTCCACTCCTTTGTCTCTGTAAAAATGTAAACTTGAGTTTAATTTGTACATATTGGTACATAAAATATTTTTAAATGTGTAGTAAACATAAAAAAAATTCCAACGTATAAGAAATTTATACTCACTTTAATTTTTTCTGAAATCGGCTCTACAAAAGATGTAGTAGTAGGGTTTGATTGTATACTGTTATCAATTATAATTGGCTGAATTTCATCAATAATGTCTGAGTTACTTGTGTCTATACTTGTACTTGTAGAATCAGGCTCAAAATCAGCCTTAAAATTTGGATCAGCAACCAAATCATCAATATCATTATTGTCTAAACTAACCGTCTCAGATACGTGAGATATTGAATATTCACTAGGATTGTTATATTTTTCATTGTTATCCATCGCTAGATAATTATCTGCATTACCTACGTCACTGCAATCACTATATATAAAATTCTGAATATCGTCACTGACATGAGTTGACATATTAACATTAGTACATTCTGCTTTGAGTACTATTTTTTTATTTTCTTTTACATCAAAACTGTTTCCATTTATTAAATTATTACTATTTTTATCATCTACATTTTCTTTGTTGTCAGCTGATACCTAGAATAAAACAGAATATTGAGCCCGTTCTTAATAATATATAATATTGGACAAATATTCATATTTTGAAATTTGAGAAAAAATATTCAGATTATTAATTTTATATGATGATCTGCTTGATTATGTAAAAAAAATTCACTATACAAAGGAATTTCTATCACTTTATAATCAACTGCAGGTCATGGTTTTATTAATTTTTTTGAAAATCTCAATATTCTTCGGTTAAAGCACTAGTGATATAACTACAGGTTACTTTTCACTGCATTAGATATTAAATATACACGGTGATTTACACCATGAGGCAAAAAATTAAAATTCAAACGATCGGAAGGCCGGAAATGCCGATCGGAATAAAATTATTTCGCATTTTTTACTTAAAATCCAATCTCGAACACGAATATGAATTTTTCGCCTCATGATGTAAACCACCCTGCATTTACATCAAATTAACTTAATTGAGAATTTCCAGGTTATTCTTATAAGATTATGGAGATTAAATATAAAGGATTACACAGCCCGGCGCTTCTAGCAGGGCGGGAAGTGGGAGCAAATAGTAGGTGAAATTACACCTTATTCACACCTGCTCGACCACCATACCGCTCAGAGCCTGAGTTCAGAGCTCAGAGCTCAGGGCCTGTCTGTGGCTCAGTGTTAAGGTATGATTCCCCAAAACGCGTCAAAAGTCGACTCGTGACGTCACGTTCCGTCCAGCGTCAGCCGCGCGGGATTCGCTCAAAGACGCTCCCGCTTTGGTCGCGCCGGTCTGCATGATCCTTAAAATATGTGAGAATTTCGCACATTATTTTTTTACTCAAATACTTACTGCCGTTTGTACTTTGTAGTCATTAACTTCACTTTTGAACATAAACCTCTGGAGCACAACACAAGTGGAAGCGACTAGAATCAGAATCTCGTACAGCGTACACTGTTGTCATATGGTGGACGACACAACGTATTATTTAAATAGCAGCCGCCGAGCATATAATGGCTGGAGGCGGCAACGTGTTGCACGTAACATTTCTAAGGCGACACCAGCGCCAACGTTATACACTTGAACTAAAAGACCGATTTATGAGTATGTTGGATACGTTTTGGCGTCCAAGAAAACTTTTGTTATTGACATTGTCGGGACCTGTACTTTGCAAATATTTAAAAATATATGCAAAACGTTGTGACTTCCAAAATCGGAGGCATAAACGTTATATATGAGGTGACAACGTATTGCAAATATCTACTTTGGAAGTCACTTGGGTACATTCATCAATATATATATATATATATAAGAGAGTCTGGCACAGTGGCTGTCACAGAGATATCATTTGCATTCGATCCATCAGCATGTATAAGTGTAATAGATGTGAGTCTTCTTTCCGGTGGCTGCGTGGATTGAAAAGACACAAGACTACTAATTCTGCCAGATTATTGAAGTGTTTGCACTGTGAGAGAACATTTACAAGAAGCGATAATCTCAAACGGCATGAAACTAAACATCAAACAAATGCCACGATGAGACAACCTAAGACCGAAAAGGATGCTTTGAATGGATCAGGGAGAACCTGTAATGACCAGCAAACGTTAAAAGGAGGTGGTGAGCTAGAGTCTCATCCGCGGTGTGAGAGGTTTGGTACGATGAAGGTCGTCAAGCAGCAACAATCGCTAGAGGTGATCAATATGGATCAATGGACAGGGGTGCTGGATTCGAGTCGAGCTTCACTAGACACAGCAAATTTCTACCCAATACAATCAGGGTGCTAGTATGCGGACCCTCCCGAAGCCCCTCCGTACCCTCCACCAGCCCCTCCTGAAGCCACTCCGCTACCACCAACATCACCAGCCCCTCCGCCCCTCCCGAAGCCCCACCAGCCCCTCCGCCCCTCCCGAAGCACCCCGGCCCTTTATATTCTTAAAATGTAGTAACGTGTGAGACGCTGTGATACACATGTGAGCCGCTGTGAGACAGCTGTAAGACACCTCTGAGACAGCTGTGAGACACCTGTGAGACACCTGTGACACACCTGTTGGTGGTGGTATATATATATATATATATATATATATATATATATATATATATATATATATATATCTATATATATATATATATATATCTATATATATATATATCTATATATATATATATATATATATATATATATATATACCACCACCAACAGGTGTGTCACAGGTGTCTCACAGGTGTCTCACAGCTGTCTCAGAGGTGTCTTACAGCTGTCTCACAGCGGCTCACATGTGTATCACAGCGTCTCACACGTTACTACATTTTAAGAATATAAAGGGCCGGGGTGCTTCGGGAGGGGCGGAGGGGCTGGTGGGGCTTCGGGAGGGGCGGAGGGGCTGGTGATGTTGGTGGTAGCGGAGGGGCTTCAGGAGGGGCTGGTGGAGGGTACGGAGGGGCTTCGGGAGGGTCCGCATACTAGCACCCTGATTGTATTGGGTAGAAATTTGCTGTGTCTAGTGAAGCTCGACTCGAATCCAGCACCCCTGTCCATTGATCCATATTGATCACCTCTAGCGATTGTTGCTGCTTGACGACCTTCATCGTACCAAACCTCTCACACCGCGGATGAGACTCTAGCTCACCACCTCCTTTTAACGTTTGCTGGTTATTACAGGTTCTCCCTGATCCATTCAAAGCATCCTTTTCGGTCTTAGGTTGTCTCATCGTGGCATTTGTTTGATGTTTAGTTTCATGCCGTTTGAGATTATCGCTTCTTGTAAATGTTCTCTCACAGTGCAAACACTTCAATAATCTGGCAGAATTAGTAGTCTTGTGTCTTTTCAATCCACGCAGCCACCGGAAAGAAGACTCACATCTATTACACTTATACATGCTGATGGATCGAATGCAAATGATATCTCTGTGACAGCCACTGTGCCAGACTCTCTTATATATATATATATATATATATATATATATATATATATATATATATTGATGATTGTACCCAAGTGACTTCCAAAGTAGATATTTGCAATACGTTGTCACCTCATATATAACGTTTATGCCTCCGATTTTGGAAGTCACAACGTTTTGCATATATTTTTAAATATTTGCAAAGTACAGGTCCCGACAATGTCAATAACAAAAGTTTTCTTGGACGCCAAAACGTATCCAACATACTCATAAATCGGTCTTTTAGTTCAAGTGTATAACGTTGGCGCTGGTGTCGCCTTAGAAATGTTACGTGCAACACGTTGCCGCCTCCAGCCATTATATGCTCGGCGGCTGCTATTTAAATAATACGTTGTGTCGTCCACCATATGACAACAGTGTACGCTGTACGAGATTCTGATTCTAGTCGCTTCCACTTGTGTTGTGCTCCAGAGGTTTATGTTCAAAAGTGAAGTTAATGACTACAAAGTACAAACGGCAGTAAGTATTTGAGTAAAAAAATAATGTGCGAAATTCTCACATATTTTAAGGATCATGCAGACCGGCGCGACCAAAGCGGGAGCGTCTTTGAGCGAATCCCGCGCGGCTGACGCTGGACGGAACGTGACGTCACGAGTCGACTTTTGACGCGTTTTGGGGAATCATACCTTAACACTGAGCCACAGACAGGCCCTGAGCTCTGAGCTCTGAACTCAGGCTCTGAGCGGTATGGTGGTCGAGCAGGTGTGAATAAGGTGTAATTTCACCTACTATTTGCTCCCACTTCCCGCCCTGCTAGAAGCGCCGGGCTGTGTAATCCTTTATATTTAATCTCCATAATCTTATAAGAATAACCTGCAAATTCTCAATTAAGTTAATTTGATGTAAATGCAGGGTGGTTTACATCATGAGGCGAAAAATTCATATTCGTGTTCGAGATTGGATTTTAAGTAAAAAATGCGAAATAATTTTATTACGATCGGCATTTCCGGCCTTCCGATCGTTTGAATTTTAATTTTTTGCCTCATGGTGTAAATCACCGTGTATATTTAATATCTAATGCAGTGAAAAGTAACCTGTAGTTATATCACTAGTGCTTTAACCGAAGAATATTGAGATTTTCAAAAAAATTAATAAAACCATGACCTGCAGTTGATTATAAAGTGATAGAAATTCCTTTGTATAGTGAATTTTTTTTACATAATCAAGCAGATCATCATATAAAATTATATATATATAATATATAGATATATATATATATAGATATATATATATATATATATATATATATATATATATATATATATATATATATATATATATATATATATATATATATATATCTATATATATATATATATATATATATCTATATATATATATATCTATATATATATATATATATATATATCCTCCGTACCGTCCCGAAGCCCCTCCGCTCCTCCACCAACACAACCAGCCCTTCCGCCCCTCCGCTTCTCCCGAAGCCCCTCCGCTCCTCCACCAACACAACCAGCCCTTCCGCCCCTCCGCTCCTCCCGAAGCCCTTCCGCCCCACCGCTTCTCCCGAAGCCCCTCCGCTCCTCCACCAACACAACCAGCCCTTCCGCCCCTCCGCTCCTCCCGAAGCCCCTCCGCCACTCCGTCACGAGTATGTAGTTGATATTTTATATGGTAATAAAAAATAATAATACAATGTAAAACTTTATTTTTATTCACCCCTCCATAGTGTATAGAGAGAACAGAACATATTAAATAAAGAAAAATCATGCAAACATATACAATACTATTTTTAATAATAAATCCTGCTGCAGCTCGCTGATTTTGATTAAAGCTTTTACCATCCCAATCTTATTCAGGCTACTTACGAAGTCCATATCTGGGAGCGATAAAATATATGATTTATTCATAATTATTTGGCTAGAAGCGGTGTACTTACTTCTCTTAATATGCGGAGGAGTGCGAGTGTTAGTGCTCTTGGGTGGATGCATGCTTCGTCGTTGCTGCCTGAGAACTACCCTAATGTATGCAGAAATCAAGCTTAAAGATAGCCCCCCGAAACTCATGTGGTGGGGAGGAGCGCCCTGCCAGCTACAAGTTCTGACAGGTGTACAAATCAATGCACCTATGACCTAGCGGGCGATTAGAGTTAATACTGTAATTAAGCAGGCTCGAATTACAGATCCAGTTTCCTAGCTACTCGAGGATATGCATGAGTAATAAATCGTATTATTTCTCTATTTATTGTAGGTTGATAAAACACTTCATTAGAGTCATTTGTTTGAAACATTCAAATGTTGACAATACAGCATCACTATACATGTAAATGCCCTCTAACATTATTTGTACTCGAAGTGCTTGTTTATGCGAACCTATTATCCATCACATCGGGCGTGCTCATTTTTTTCACATCATTATAATAGCCCCTGTCTTTACACTGCCGCTAATAGGCTAACGCATTCGATAAATGCAGGCCTTATTTTTTAATACTTTTACTGTGTTGTCATGTGTTTTCCTCTTAACCTCCTAGCTCTCTCGCGCTCTCTCTCTCTCTCTCTCTCTCTCTCTCTTGCAATATAGGATAGATAATTTAGTGTTGAAATAAGTATATATTATTCTTATTATTTCTTTATTTATTGTGTTGGTTAGTTAGATATATACAGAAATATTTGATTTTAATCACAAAATTTTAGCGTTGCCATTTGTTTCGTGAGTTCGCGCATCTCGACCATCCTTTTAACCTCCTCGATTTTATGCTTTAGCAACAGCGTCCTAGCTCGCAGATCTCTCTTCATCACTCTCAAACGACAGTCCATTGTTCGATCCCCTGCTGATGTAGAGGCCTCGTGCGACCGCCTCCCCAAACTCATCGCTGCTGATGTTGTTGAAGCGCTTCGGTAGGAATAGTATTCCCTGCTCAAGGTCGACCGTTTGCTTCTCGCCAAATTTGGTGGTTATTTTCCTGCCTTCGATGATGCGATAGCGAGCGTCCTGCTGCAGCTCACCGATTTTGATGAAAGCTTTTGGCTCTTTGGCCCCAATCTTATTCAGCTTACTTACGAAGTCCATATCTGTGAGCAATAAAATGCAATCTATTAATTCATGCTGATTCAAAAGCTGCATTAAATTACGATGTGAGGCATCTGCTATATATCCAGGATAATGCATTCAAATTGATTAAGTTTACGCAGCTACACGAATAATGTTATTTAAACGGGGGTCCGCGTATATTTAATTTAATATAAATGATCACTTACCTATTCGAAACTGGGCGGGCGCTGGATTATAGCTGTATGTTGGACGGTAAGCTTAAATTAAGGAACACTTTGTTGTAGCACACTCGCAGACTGTGAGATAACTCTACTCGCCGAAACTGTGTTGTTGGAAATGGAGCGGTGTCTAGAATCCTCGCGTTTAAGTAAGCTTCGGTGGTGGTGGTGGGGGTAAACACGTCTCGACTTGCTGAGCCTGTCTGGGAGCATGTCAGGTGCCCATATATAACGGACATAAATATGTCAGTGAACGAGGTGGAATTCATATTTTTACGATGTCTTATCTAAATTATAGCTTCCTGGGCCGATTATTTTACCGGCTAAGGGTATAGTTTTCATGCGTCGTTATGGCTGCTCGAATTACACTATGGGCAAATGACATGTTAATGGCTTTTTGCCGTATTTATATCTTCCTGGGCTGATTAAATTATCAGTGAAGGGTACAGTTTTTATTGCCCATATGTGTCAGGTGATGGATGGTTTCCACTCCAATTAAATTACCGCGGCCATGTCTGGTTAGCATCTGCCATCCATAAATCGCTCTGCTCCGTTTACCGCCTGACATATTTTCCCGATACCTAATCCTCAATTTTCGGCTGCATCTGCCTATTAGTATTGAATTTATGACCCTCGCAATGATAAAATTGCCATATTTATCATGTCTGGCTTAATTTCCAGGCAGTTTCTTATATTCATAATGATGAAAATTGTCATGTTTATAGTTTGCGCTCACAACGCGTATCATATTACTCCCGTGTTATCAGCTGGAATTTAATTATGTTTGTTCGTTTAGCCATTAAGATCTATATTTAGCATTTTATCAATTTTGTGCACGCTTCTAATAGTGTATGTTATGTAAGAGTTTTATATCTGCGTTGTGGTCGAAAATGTGGTTGTGGTAAGTGGCGACCAAAATTTGAGCTGTTTTAGAAGCATAGGTGTTCTTTTATTCTAATTTTTATGGCTCGGCAGGTTTCTTCTATATATATATATATATATATATATATATATATATATATATATATATATATTTCTACCCCACAATATTTTGCTTCACAATATTTGCAGTTAGTCCGTTTTGCATAGACGCTGCAGTTTATCTTTAGCGCTAGGTAATTGTGATTTAATTTTATTTTTGGTGAAAAAGTAGGATTGTTTATTGTGTTTATATTGAATTTAATATTTTTATTTGAATTTTATTGAGTTTATTTCTATTCTTTTGCTCTGTTGGCTGAGGGGTGTCGTTAGCATTTTGTGTTAGCAACCGTGAGCGTCCAAGCTTCCATTCCATAAAATAACACAGAGAATACGGAGCAGCGTAAGAGTCTCATTTTGGTATCAATAGTTACATCACGACTTTTAAAGGCTGTGGTCATTTTAATGAATATATTTTCGCTGTTTTCAATCCTGCTTTTTTATTTCCTGTGTCTGGTCCCATTGCTCATTAATAACGGTGCCTAGATATACATATTTTTTAACTCGTTCGATGTTCCCCTGCTCCAGCTCCAGTTGCTGTTGGTGGTGTTGTGGGTTGTTCTTACTTATAATCATGAATTAGGTCTAGTCTATGTTGATATCTGGCCCATGTCAGTGGCTAGTGCTTATTAAGCTATTCATTATTAGTTGTAAGTCTTCTATGTTGTCGGCCATGATCATGGTATCATCTGCGTATCTGATGTTGTTTATACGTTTCCCGTTTAAACAAATTCCTTCTTGTGTATTTACTAGGGCTTCCCGAAATATGACTTCAGAATAGATGTTAAATAGCCGAGGAGACAGTACACATCCCTGCCTCCCACCGCGTAATTTTTTTATTCTTTCTGTGCTATCGTCTCCGATTCTTACGCTTGCCGTTTGGTTCCAGTATAGATTTGTAATTATTCTGAGGTCTTTGTCGTCTATTCCTGTATTTTCCAGAATTTGTATCAGTTTTTGGTGTTGGACTCTGTCAAAGACCTTTTGTAATCAACGAAACACGCGTATACATCACAATTCATGTCTCTGCATCTCTGTACCAATACTTGAACACTAAAGAGAGCTTCCCTTGTCCCGAATGCGGCTCTAAATCCAAATTGTGTGGGTCCCAGTTGTCCTTCCACTTTATTGTATATTCTTTTATGTATTATTTTTAGAAACACTTTCAATAGGTGGCTCATTAGGCTTATTGTTCTATATTCATCGCATCTTTTTGCCGCTGCCTTTTTGGGAGTGTTACGAATTCTGATTCCAACCACTGTTGTGGTATTACACCTGTGTTATAGATATTATTAAGGATGTCGGTTAGCCATTTAATTCCTTCGTCGTCTAGTAGTTTTAGAAATTCCGCGTGGAATCCGTCTGGTCCTGGACTTTTACCGTCTTAACTTGTTTTATGGCATTTCGTACTTCGTCTTTCAGAATGCTTGGGCCTGTTTCTGGCTGTATATGCTGAATTTCTGGTCTTTCGTCTTGGAATAGTTGTTCGATATACGGCTTCCATGTGTTCTTTATTGCGTTTTTGTCTATTAGTATGTTGCCATCGCTGTCCTTTTAATTCGTTTTAATTAATTGTAAATAAATTTATGTTGCGATAGTATAATTTATTGTCTATGAACAGGTGTAATCAATTTAGTTTATGCTCGGCTGATTAATAAAACAACGAATTGCTAAGTAGTTCGAAGTTGATTTGATTGTATCGGCGTTTATTTAAAGTGTATATGCATTTACTTAGACTCTGGGTAATTTCTTGCAATTGTTACTTTGAAACCGTGGAGTTACGTTCTGCAAGCCTCAGGGCTCAGGTCAACTACTAGTGTATACACATAAATCCTACAATGTGTCTGTCCCCTGTCTTGCATATTCCTTATCTATATTGCATACGTATAAAACCTAATTATTGGCGGATAAATATGGTGTTTTTTACCTCCCAGCACAGAAAGGCTGTTTGTGTACCTGTAGCTTTTTGTAGTTAATTAATTTAAGGTAAATACATCCTGTCTAATTACGCTATTGATATAATTGACATCCGTTGATCTCCGCAGTTAAATATCTAATCTCGCCTATATTAAATACGACTTTTTTCTATCGGCCCTTAAAATCGGGGGAAATGTTTTTATGGCCAGTCTCGCGCGAAGATGTTCTGGCTGGTAACTGGCTCGTACGATAACGGGGGAATGCGACCTTTGACGCTCATTAACTTAAGGTTATCATACTTATGGCCTGCCGGTTTGAGTGATTACTTCCTGCCGAATCGTGTATCGCATTACATACCGCGGGTGGGGCGACCCTTCGGCTGACCCCGGCCTTGTCAGATCGCTGGTTCAACTCGCCGCACGGCCGCATCGGGGGCGGTGTGACAGTGGACCAGGGGGCCCGGGGGGCGGGTGGGGGCGGCGCGGGGGCGGCGGCCTCTGGCCTCGTGGGTGGTCTGGGGGCGGCGAGGTCGGGGGCGGTGGTGTCGGGGGCGGCGACTGTGTGGCGATCCTCAGTCTAGCGATCTATGATATCAATTTGATCCGCGGTGATTAGACTGCCAATTAAATGCGCGGATCGTCAATTAACCTGTAGTTAAAATACCTACAATTGATGTAATTATTCCATTGTTATCCTGCAATTGTTATTAAATTACTCGCAATCAATCTATTGTTACCGCTCGCGATGATTAGACTGCCAATTAAATTTGCGGATCGTCAATTAACCTGCAATTAAAGAACCTGTAATTGCAGTAATGCACCTGTAATTAAAGTAATGCATCTGCAATTATTCCACTGTTATCCTGCAATTGTGATTAAATTACTCGCGATTTCCGCAATCAACCCATTGTTACTGCCCGCGGTAATTGATTAATCCGCCAATAAAAACCGCGGATTAAATTAATCGAAAACTAACCTAACCTGCGTTAGAAACCGTGTTGCCTAACTACTTTCTTGATCTAACTAAAGGTACTCTTCAGTGGATGTTTCTTCAACGAGTTCATTTTTTTTCACACCATTCACAGTATTGAGAGGCACATTATTGTTGATAGCTTTTTCAATTTCTCCAACCGAAGACTCTCCAAATCGTGATATTTTCACAGATGAGATACTTTTCTGACAACGCAAGTTTGAGAAAAATTTGTTTACAATATTAGTTGTCATCTCAGGGTTGCTAGAGATCGATGATGTAGACCTACTAGAATCAGAAGCTTTCAAACGTTAGATTCCGTTTTGTCGCTGGAAAAGTTAGGGCAAACTATTTTCGCTGTCATAATTACAAAGACGCCGCTGCTTATGAAATTTTTAGTGTATGAATTAAATCGTCAGTGCATAAAATTATCTGTCAATACAAAGAATACCGTCAATACGATCTGTCAATACTGCCAGAAAAAGGTTAGGTGTGGTTAGATTAAGTTAGTTTAGGTTAGGTTAGTTTACAGTTAGGTTAATTCCGGATAGGTTAGGCATTATCTATTTTTTACTGTCTATGTCTTGTTTATGTAGAGCCTGATGATTTATAGTTTTCAGTTCTGATTTTTGTTTATTGCAGCTTTATCATTTTATTCTTTATTTACTTTTTATTTAGCTTTATTTCTTATTTAATTGGCATCCGATTACACTCCTGGAATATTTTAATATAAGTTAAATATTTTAATAGGCTTTATCCTATTTTGGCTAATTTTTTCATATGTACATTTATATACTGTCGGTGTATTTCCTTTCTGCCGCTTAATTCCAGGAGTAATACAATAAGTTGTATTCTCATATCAATTTTTGATAACACCACAAAATATATTTATGAAGGGAATATAATCATTTGATTGAATAATATTGTTAAGCAGAATAAACAAGAAGTTAAATATACTGTTTTAATGCCTATATTTATATAGATCATTTCATTTCTCAAACATGACACCTCACTTATGTACATGTACTGGGGACACACTGACACTTCGGGTTTTGTTTTTATTAGCGGCCGACTAGAAATTGTTTGTGGGTGTCCGTAATGTGGCGATTGTTTGCAAGTTGCCCCAATCAATAAGACGATCGCAGGTTCGGGTGTCGTCATGACAAATAATTAGTCTTTCGTATGCACTTGTCGGCGTTACGATCGCTGTGTGAGACTAGAAATTGTATCAGCGGTCGACATTGTTTGCGAGCGTAGAGTACATTTCAGTGATAACGCAACTAGTTGCATTATCAGTTATAAATACATGCGTAACTGTAGAAACCGAATTGTTATACCGTCACTGTTTTAGGTATGAGTTATATTCCCTTAGAAATACCACTCTATTGTTTATGCAGAGCCAATGTTAATTATAACTCCGCTGTGACCGGTCCCAAGCCCGGCTGTGAAAGGAGGAGGGTTGTTCGCAGGGCTAGCAACCCTGCAACGTAAAAATGAGCGTGCTACGGGAACTTATACATAATATACAAGCCTCAGAAGATAGAGAAGGATGGAAGAAGCTTGTAGAAGCCCTATGCTCCGATCGGAGTAAAGAGAATTAAAGTAAAGTAAAGTAATGTTAATTATACCGAATAGCTGAACTATACCATTACTACAGAATCCAATAACATCAATTTAAGAGGAGATTCGTACATGTTATTATTTTTTTAGCATTAATTGTCAAATCATTCTGTAGAAGGAATGCATTTAACTGGAACTAAAACATAAACACTGAATAAAAAATGCATAATTTAGGTATCACTGTACACTCTCAACACCTTGAATCTAAAAACTCTAAACAAAGTTTCAGAGAAATGGAAGCATGTTACTGTAATTTCAGAATTGGCTCAAAAACCGAAACACAAAATAAGATTACTTCTACGATTCTTTACTAGAAGGCACCGAAAGTTTGTCACTAGCATTCGACGACAGAATTATTTCTACAAGCAAATTAATGATTTTTTTATGGCAGAGCCACAGCTCAATTTAAAAATTTCACATACATCTAAAATACTGTACGAGCCATATTATACATATGCAGGCTAATACCGTTAGGTAAGCACCTCATATTATATCCATACCTCTTCATTATTTTTTAATTTAATTTCCCATATTTAATAAGAAACCAATTATGATTTCTTTTTTTTTATTAATTGATTTATTATTGATTACGTAAAGCATATCCTTGTTAATACAAAACTTTCCATTGTCGATAGCAGGTCGATAGCGATAACAGTATAGTTACTACTATATTTTTTTGTCAAATATGTAAAGATTTTTTTATAATTTAATCACGCTCTTGGTGGCTAACTCTCGTTAATCCTTGCCGATTTGCATAAAAAGTAAGCTGTTTGATTTTTCCAGCCGCTTCGTTAGCATTTACACGAGCTGGTAGGCAGCGCCAAACCGGAACTCCTCGGTTTTTAGGCACTTCACTAATTTACACATTAAATTTTCCGCTCCAAATTTATAAAAATGCCGCCGCTAATTTCGCAAATTTACTGTTCGCGTTTTGACTCCTTAAACCGCCGTGATTTACGCGGCCAGGAAAAGCGACGCACCCCACGGGCGTTTTATTTACAGCCCGGCGATTGTCACCAATGCCACCCCCACCTTCGTGTACACATATATCATTTCGCACAGGCAAGCGATGACGGTGTAAACGCCGAAGTTTTTGTCACTACGAAATGTTTACATTTTACATCCCCATTTA
This sequence comes from Othius punctulatus, assembly GCA_951805005.1. NCBI lineage: Eukaryota > Metazoa > Arthropoda > Insecta > Coleoptera > Staphylinidae > Othius > Othius punctulatus. The sequence goes on along the minus strand of OX638141.1, from coordinate 42,231,124 downwards.
TCTAGACCTTGCGGTCTAATAAATTTAATTACATTTTGAAGAGATAATTTAATTTTCAATTAGGAGTTATTTACACGTTTCACCTGTGTTATTTCAAATTTAGTAATTAAATCATAATTTAATTTTTCCCCGTATAGAAATGGTTTATTGTGTACACACAGTGCACCTCAAAATATGTTTCTATTAAAATTAGATTCCATTAATTTGTTTCATTTCAATTATGAAATTTATTTACGTGTACAATTATATCAAATAATTGTACATCAAATCATCATAACATGAAATTTCAAAATTTTCATTGCCACAATATTTTGCTAATACACATAGGTACAGACATGCTCACATAAATCTAGTACAAACAATTTGACATTTCTATATAAAATTGCAATTGTAACCTAATATCTCGTACTAGATTTATGTGAGCATGACTGTACATGGAATAAGATTTTATCTTATTTTAAATATTAAAAAAATATTTAAACTTGCTTACAGTTAAATAGTAATATAGCAAATTTACTATCTAATTATCAAAAAATATCAGATCTTGCTCCCACTTATATTTTTTTAACTTTACTAAGAAAAATGATAAGAGGAAGTAAGATTTTTTTATTACTTGACATGATAATGTGAGAGGTATTTATCTAGGCCTGGTTCTAGTGATCGTACAAATGCTGCTGATTTCGCTAATTTCTTAAATAATTTTATAAATAATAATAATTATGATTAAATTATAACTAGATTATGATATAGTACCAAATCAAAAAATAATTTAAAGCTAAATCAAATCCAATATTACGTCACGTTTTTTATATTGCAGTTTTACTGATTTAGTCTTATCTGTAGTATATTTAATTTTCATTGAAAAATCGCACGGATGTTCAAATATAATTTTAGCATGTTGAAACTATTTGCACTTTAGCATAATTAGGGAAATCGCACGGGAAACTTCGAACGTAAATTAAGCGATAAGAGCATTTACACGTATATACAAACTCAAGTTGCCGTTTAAGTTAAAAATATTAAATTTGTCTATAATCTGAACGTTGTAGCTGCAACTGTAATGGCAGTAATACCATTACAGAGGAATAATAGTTATAAACCATGTTCAACACTCGGCCAATTATTTTCGATTACCATTATTCACCATTAGAATTACAATGAAGTCTTGTCCGGCAAACTTTGCATGAATAATTGCAGAAATAAATTATATGCAATGCACAGTGTAAATCTGAACTACCACCAATATCAATTAACTATTGCCTGTAAATATTTATGCAAATAATACGTTAATTTATAAATGTGCTCTAGTATTAGGGAAGATTAGCAAAAGCGCGATAATAATTTATCAATTATCTTGATATTTACGACGCGATAAATTAGGGCTAAAGGGTTTGGAATTATATGGTAATGCACCAAAAGCGCGACGTATTTGAGATATTAATTTCATTGCGGATTACAACATAATTTGCTAATCAGCTTATCTATATTCTATATGTGAATATTAAACGCTGATATGGTATTGGTGATGTAATATTGTTATAAACCAGTTTTTTTTTATTAGTTTAATGCAGTGGTTCCTCAAAGTGGTTTAAGCGGCGCCCTTTTTGAACTGGGGTTCTCCCATTTTCCTTCCCTTTCTATTATATTTTTTGAAAATTTCTAAGAATTGTTTCATCATTTTCCGAGAAATATGTTTGTCGGAAAAGACGCTATACTTGGGCAATATTGTGCAGTTTTATATGATGGTTCAGATTATGATGTAAAATTTTCGGAGCGGTTTAGAAGTTAAATTAATAAATAAAAATTGGAACAATTGATATATCCCTTTTTTTTATTTTTACATAGGTTGTTATACATCGTTGAAAAGAGAAACAAAAAGTCGATTTAGCCGTGTGAATATCAAATATGGTGGCCATTTAAAATAAGAAAGTGGGTATTAATATCTCGGAAACCGCCATCTTGACTTTTGTTTTGACTTTATTCTTAAGTTTTTGCGATCGAACCAAGTAACTTTTATTTCAAACTGATTTCCGCATCTTTAATAATTATGGAAATATTGTAGTTTTTAGAAAATCGCAATTTATAGTTTTTTTGAATAATTTTTCGGACTTCTGAAAAACTTCTATTTCGAAAAACTTCGACTTGTATTCGGACTTTTGAAAAAAATTCAACGTAATCTAAACCAATATACAAAACTGCATGACATTGCTTAGTTAACCAGATCTCTAGCTTTCAAAATAACAAAGATACCCGTGCAATCCTACTCTAATTACGACACCCTGTACAATTTATGAGAAATTTAAGTATTTAAAATAAAAATTGTAATGAAAACTTTGTAATTTCCAATAGATATACAACATTTATTCTAATTTGCAATCGGCGTATATTTATCTATAACGATTAAATCTTAAAACGTTCATCTATTCAACAATTTTCTATTAAAAAACCTGCTTATAAGAAATCTAAGAAATTAAAACATAGTTTGTCAGTACAGCTTCATAATTTTAGAACATTTGGATACTAAAATATTGTAATCATTCATATGGTATTATCTAAATATCGTACAATACATTATGATTTATTCTGCTGCAATATCGTTTATCACTAAAATAATGGCCCACCTGCCATTCATATCATAATCACATGCCCAGCCAAATCTAATTTATTTCACCTTAAAGTGTAACAGCATTGATAAAAACTAGTATATAATCCTCCAGAGAAAATTGTAAATTCAGTTCCAGTAGCTAAATAAACACTCAACATGTTCAAGTATCTGGTAAATATTGTTCTCCAAATCTTCATGCAATTTATATGCCTCGCAATTTTAGTTTGATTTTGTCTATTGCTCGTGAATGTAAGCTCATGTTTTGCTTTTTTGAACAGATCCTCTTCGCCCTCCTCGCTTTTGCATTCGCAGAAGATGAAGATAAGTGGTACGGCCGTCCCGGATATGGATACGGTGGTGTGGGACTTGGTTATGGTCATGGGTATGGGTATGGACTTGGCCCATACGCAGGCGTTGGTTATGGCGCATATCCTGGATACTACTAAACCATACGTATATTGTAACAAATTAATTATTTTAATAAAATAATTCATATATATATTATGTCGATGTTAATCATCACCCGGGCAATAATGGGTCTATTTAATAATTTAATGTAATATCTATTTCTCCCAGGGTTAGTATTAACCATGATTTAAAAAAAATCCAAAATTATGATTTTTACGATATTTTTATATTTCTGATCAGTTTTTCCCAGGGTAGATGTTATTTAAATCAATTGATTTACATTACGATTTAAATCATATGATATTTTTTTAATAAATTCTTGAATTTGAACAAGAATTGATGATTAAATAAAATTTCTGGGTAACATGTGATGAACCAAAAAATTAAGGATTAGAAAAATATTTAACTTACAATCATTAACTTTAAAGCGTGCTAACTCTATAGTTACATTATATTTTTAATTGTTCGACAATTGGAATGAAAAACAGTGCAAAAACCATGATAATTAAAAAAATATTATTTTATTTAAATCAAGATATAAATCAAATAATTTAAATCATATGATTTTGTTTTCATAAATTCTTGAATTTGAACAAAATTTAATGATTAAAACAAATTTCTGTAAACCATGTGATGGACAAAAAATGAAAGAAAAGAAAATTGTTTTACCAACTTACAATTATCTAATTTAAAGCGTGCTAACTCTATAGTTACATTATATTTTTAATTGTTCATCTATTTGAATTTAGTGCACAAAGAATGATAATTTCGAAAAAAATAAATTTTAATATAAATCAATGATTTATTTAGAAAAATCATTTGATTTAAATCAACTGATTTGAATTACACCAACACAGATTTCTACTATTAATTATCCACCGTGTCATAAAAATAATTGCATCTAGTTACAGTTGAAGTTCGGTTGCATGTCAATATTTGTGTGCCGCTCGATTGTTATTGATGTTGCATCATTCTTGAAGTATCAGGTTTTGGGTAATATTTGATACTTTTAGTTGTACTTTATTAGGGGTATCTCCAAAACTAGCTTGCCTTTATTAATATAATTCATTATTTATGTTGAATGATATGTTGTTCTCTAACATAATTAATAATATCAATATCCAATGCGAGATTATTAAGATATTGACTTTTTAGTTAGTTATGTATTTATTATTGTCATTGAGTGATATTCTTATAATGATAAGTGATATCTTAAAAACTAGGGTATCAAAATTAACAAATTTTTAAATATTAAATGACCTCTTGGTCTATAAAAAATTTAATTGGATTAATATCCAATGAGTGATTCGTGAGATATTTGCGTTTTAGTGCCATCATGTGTTTTGCAATAGTGTTTTCACTTTCTGGCTTTATTAGCGATATCTCAAAAGCAAGCCCACCAATATTATTATATTTATTACACTTGTTTTATGATACATTTGTATTTAATATATTAACTTGGATTAATATCCAATGTATGATTCTTGAGATATTTACGTTTGAAATACATTTTCTATTATTTCTGGTACTTTATTAGTGATGTCTCAAAATGTAGCGTGTTAATACTAATACAAATTATAACTGGTATTGGTGATATGTTGGTCTACAGTATCTTGAACTGGATTAATATCCAAGGCATCCTTCTTGAGATATTTGATTTCTACTGCGATGATGTGGTTTCCATTGAAATTTTCAAATATTGACACATATTCTACTATTTCTGGTACTTTATTAGTGATGTCTCAAAATGTAGCGTGTTAATATTAATACAAATTATAACTGGTATTGGAAATATGTTGGTCTACAGTATCTTGAACTGGATTAATATCCAATGCATCGTTTTTGAGATATTTGATATCTACTGCAATGATGTGGTTTCCATTGAAATTTTCAAATATTTATACGACATCATTAGCGATATCTCAAAAATTTAACATTAATATTTACTGATATTTTGACATACAACATATGAAATTGGGTTAATATCCAATGCGTGATCCATAACTTATTTGCTTTTTACTGTGATCATGTGTTTTTCATTAATATTTTCAAATATTGATATGACTTAATTAGCGATATCTCAAAAACTAGCGAACCAATATCGATGCAATTTCTTAGTGGTATTGAGTTATATTTCAGGATATGAAATATTAAATTGGCCTAATTTCCAATGCGTAATTCTTGAGACATAAAGCTTTACTGTGAGCATATATAATTTCAATGAGAGTTTTGTGGTTTGATAAGCATTTTGCATTTTCAATTTCAATATTTTATAATTTGCAAGAAGAAATTTGCATATAAAATTTGTCGCTTGCTACGAAAATTTCATAATTTCTATTTAAAGTATTAATGTTCGAGGCTATTATTCAATCTTATGTATTTGCTCATCATCGCATTTGCTCGTAAAATCAAAATTTTGTATTTCCCATTAAAAGTTTTGCAAATTTCTATTAAAATGTTAATAACAAATAATAGTGAGTGGTGTGCTTTGTGAATAAAATCTTTATAATTTCTACTACAAATTCAGGTTTCAATTAATCGTTGAAATAGTATAATTTAAATTTTGTTATTTATAATAAGAATTTCATACTTTGTAATGAAAATTTTGTAATTTCTAATGAAAATTTTGTAATTTCTAATGAAAATTTTCGTAATTTCAAACTAAATAGCGTAATTGATGATGTCAGCTTTGTTATTTCTTTTAAGTATTGGAATTACTAAGTAAACATGCAATTTATAATTGAAATTTTGATACATATTTATAATAAGAATTTCATAATTTCTAACGAAATTATTGTAATTTCTAATGAAAATTTTGTAATTTCCAACTTCATTCTGTAATTTTTAATGACCACTTTGTTATTTCCTTTAAGTATTGGAATTTATATCATCATGATCATGAGGATTTCAAGGACATGCCAAATTTTTCAGAAACTATATCAGATTTACATGTTCATGAAAATGACATTGAATTTAACGAAAATTGAACTAATATTCATAGAAGTTTTATGACCATTCATGCCTATTACATTAACTACAACAAGTTCATAAAAATTTCATCAAAATGTACCATATTGTCACCATCATAATGTTGCCTTTAAAATTAGTTAATATATCGTTAAATTTCATTGAAAATTCATGAAAATTTTGTTATATCTTCAAAACCATCAATTTTAAACTTGCAAAACTTAAAATAACATGTTCATGAGATTTACATGATTTACATGAGCAACCAGATTTGCATGTTCATAAAAATACCATTAAATGTCATGAAAGTAAATTAAAATAAATGACACAAATTCAATTGAAATTTCGTGAAAATTCATAAAAATTTCGTTAGTTTACAAAGTCATAAATTTTAAGATACTGAAAATTAAATGAAACATCACCAGATTTACAGGATCGTGAATTTGCGTTTAAAATTCGTAAAGATATCGTTAAAATTCGTGAGAACTTCAATGATATTTGTGAATATTCACAAAAAATGTACCAGATTTATATGTTCAAATTTCATAAACACTTGATTAAAATTCAAGAAATTTCATATCTACTACAATATAATATAATTTCTACTACAAATATCAGGTTTCAATTATTCGTTAAAATAGTATAATTAAAATTTTGGTATTTGAAATAAGAATTTCATAATTTGTAATGGACATGTTGTAATTTCTAATAAAAATTTAGTAATTTCAAACTAAATTGCGTAATTTATAACGACAGCTTTGTTATTTCTTTCTAAGTATTGGAATTATTAATTAAACATTGAAATTTATAATTAAAATTTTGGTACACATTTATAATAAGAATTTCATAATTCCTAACGAAAATGTTGTAATTTTTAATGAAAATTTTGTAATTTCCAACTTAATTCTGTAATTTGTATTGACCACTTTGTTGTTTCCTTTAAGTATTAGAATTTAAGAATTTATAATACAATTTATTGTAAGTAGTTAATTTTTCATACTTATTTATTTTTGTGAATGTTAAAATTGATACATACATTTTAGATATAAAACAGCTGATCTAGAAGTAAAATAAAAATTATTATTATTTTACACCATGAACTGGAAGTAAACGTGTTCGCATGGGAGTTCGAAGGGAAATATTTCATGGGATAGCGGGAAAGACACGCCGGGAAATTTCATTTCGAATTATTTCCTTGGATGCGGATCTGGCACATGTGAGCATACGGAAACTTTGCTAGACCGTATTAAAACGGGAAATGATTTCTCCCCGAAGAAAATTTATTAAACCCACTATTAGGCGGCGTTTATGTGTGCGACACGCAAAATTGGATAAGGGTATTTTGTTGCCCCCTGCCTGCCCCCGGGGCCTTGGAACGTTCCATAAAAATTCCGGAAGCTTCCGGCGGAAAAATGGGAAGATTGGTGGAAAACGCCTTAACTGATATTGCAGGCGGAGTTCATTCTGCACTCGCAAACGCTGTTATGATACACGCCAGGCTAATGCCTGAGAAGAGATAATCTTGGCTAGTGGTGGAAGGGCCATGACAGCTTTAGATTTCAAGTTGCCCCGCAGAAATTTTCCGGCTCGACGACTGGCGCTGTTGTTTTATTTGAAATGAAGGGATTTAGAGTTAAAATATTTAGTACACACGGCTTGCAATTATATCAGCCTGAGGATATTCTGGTAAAATTTATTAAAATAATATAAGCAGTGTTCATCGCATCACCAATTTCTTATACAGTCTGTTTGATAAAATGTGCCCAAAACTATAATGACTTCATTTGTTATTTAATCAACAACAAACCATATATATTTATATATATATATATATATATTATTATTATTAAATATGGCAGTGTTAGCTACTAAGCTACTACTAAGCTACTAGCTACTAAGTTGGTGAAAAAAAAAATTAAACACCTTTGTTTATTCGTTGTGACGTCACCGACAATTTTTTTAAATGCTCGCTATATTTTTTGGTGTATTCTTATAGAGCATTTTAAGTAATTTCCACCGGTCTTCATTTTTAGTGGGGTTATATTATGAATTTTGTGCAAAATTTGAAACACGTGAATTATGGCATTAATTACTTCAAGACTACCAACTCTTGTAGTAATTTATTTGTTGCAATGAAATGGGAGTAATTTAACTATTCTAATATTTTCTGGGCAAAGATAAATCCACAGCTATTGTATAGTTGAAACCTTAAGCAAAGCCGCACGTCCTTAAAATAGTACATTGTGTCTGGCAATTGTTTCTGAATTTAACTTCGGCCCCTTATATTCCGTTCTCGCTGTGGTCTATTTATGAATATTCGAAACCGAACTTCAAACCGAATTTGTCAACTATTTGTTAGACCTAACCGTTCCCTCAATACCCAAAAGTCGTTGCCGTTAAATCTCGAATTATAATGTTGGAGTTGCTTTATGCGATAATCCATTTATGGATTTCCCTACATTTCAACTCAACAGTTTATGTGTTTATATGTTAACATAATTTGCATAGATTTACGTTTCCTTTAAATTTAATCACAATGTTGAACGTTTGACTAATGTAGTAAAGTACTTTATTTATTATTTTTTATTTAGGCTTGGATTAGTGATCGAATCACGTACAATTATAAAACAGAATATGGAGTAATCGAATTTAAAAAAGTAACACCGGACGAAAATTTCGATTTGTTTTTAGTGATTTATGTTATCCCATTGGCTTTTACATATGTACATTTTTTTTTTTTTTTTGTTTCATCATACATTTATTAGATACTGAAAAATCGATAGTCTTGTACATTTCTTTTTTTCTTTTTGTTCATCACACATTTATTAGATACTGAAAAATCGATAGTCTTCAAGAATTACGGCAACATAACCGAAAACAGCAGTTAGAAGAAACAGTTAAATTAATTTAACATCTTATAAATATCCCTGATTGACAAACTGGCAGCATCTATTTACACACATGAATGGTATTATTAGTAGCCATAATATATCATACCATTCACAATGGTATCGCATACAGTAATTAAATTGAATATATTCCATCCTTTTGTGGCACGTTGAAATTTCTGGTCTCTCGGTAACGGAAGCTTGGTTAAGATAATCGGACACAGGCCGGTAACAGAATTTGCATTAAACCTGCACGTCGCTCTAATTGTTGTTGTGCTGCGGCGAGCAAACCAGGACAATAAATAAACGTATTTCTGGATAGCTCTGCTGGGAGCTGAGTTGATGCATGGCTTAATCAAATTAATTGTGAGTGCAACGTAAATTAAGCATAATCTGTTAGAATAACGTTCGCACATTTTCAGCAAATGGATAGAGCACCTGCACAATTGACATTGTTCAAAAGTTTGATGCAATCAAGCATGTACCTAAGTACTTGACTATAACTGGTTTTAATATACTTATCGCTGAAAATTTGTAATAAAAGCATAAAAAATGCTTTGTTAGCTTTCCTAACTTAATGTGGAAATAAAACTCGTTTTCAGATCAAATTACGTAATACTGAAACCATTTTTTTCATATGTACAATTAGACAGAAAACGACCAGATTTTTATCGACCTATTACCCATTTTCTTATTGTAGGTAGGTATATTTTCCAATAAACTAATATTATTATATCATAATGATTTGATAATAATAACACACAAAAATGCATTTATTGATATTCATTAATATATTTATTGATTTAATATCATTAAATGATATTCAATATTCTTTATATATTAATATTCATTAAATATTATGTTACCTATTACTTATTTCCGTATTGTATATTTTTCAATCAACTATTATTATTATGCCATAATGATTTATAACAAACAAAATTACATTTGTTGTTATTCATTAAAATTTAATAATGTATCCATCCAGTACAGATGCTCGATCGCGACGTTTAGCTTTTATCGCTGATTTAAATTAGTAAAAAAATGTGAAGTTGTTCGTGCGGAAGCTTCCACGGTTCACGAACTATTTTAATTGAAATACATACACTGAATGGGTTTCCAGCCCTGGCCAGTTATGGAAGTTCAAGGATAGTATGCCGACATTGGATATAACGTATGGTCCTAAAGTTTTTGGAAACATTTTAAATGCTAATAAATGTTTCGAAACTCATTTAATTTGAAAAAGAAATGTTACAACAATTAACGACACTAATAACAAAAAATAATTACTCATTACATTATGGATAGTGGCCCATTATCCTCAATAAGTCGTAATTTTCTTCGGACTTGTCCAATCTTCCTTTGGTCAAGTTCAGGTTCTATTTCTCTAATCTTTTGGAAAATGTGACGCCGAAATTGATCTTCATTTGTAGCTTCCCATCCTTTATCGCACACTTTCCTCGGTAGTGTTGACCAGAATTCTTCTATTGGTCTAGTCTGAGGTACATTAGGAGGATTGTACAACTAAGGTACAAAGTCTATGTTATTTTCATTTAACCACTGTCTGGTAACTCCATCATAATGGCATGAAGCTAAATCAGGCCAAAACATTATATTATCGTTGGCATGATGTGTATTTAAAAAATTAAATAATTCAGTGAGACATCTTTGAATATAACGGTCTGCGTTATACGGTGTGCCAAAAATGGCACACCACACTAAAATGTTATCCTCAAAATTCGATTTACCTTTAAATTTAACATTGTCTGGTGTATTTTCTAAGTAGTCGGTGTAAAACCCATCGTTTCCTTTAATATCAGAATGGGATAAGGTAAAATATTTTTCATCATCCATTACAATTAATTTATTATCAAAGTGTATAAGCCTTAATGCGCGACAACAACGCGGTATTCTTTCTAACTCGGCTGCGGTGTATTTTGGTGCCTTTCTTCTCTTTCTAAACACCAAGTTTATGCAATCAATTGTTCTTAATACAGTGGTCTTCGAAATACCAAATCTCCGGGCAAATTTTCTCTAAGAAACTCCAACTTTGTCTTTCGCTACTTCTATCAGTCTTATTTCTCTTATTCCACTCAAAATTCTTAGTCTATCGCTTTTGGGTAAATTAATGCATGGTATACCCTCTTCACAATTCAGTATAGTGTTATAAATGGTTGACTTCCCTACATTTTGCTCTCGGTAGATTGCAATCATATCATGCTTAGGTCCAACTAGATTGTAAATACCTTTACAGATATCTACTTTGTAAGACATTTTGCTACGATCGATACGCAAAACTAAACTGTCATAATCAAACTTGATTACTTGTGACATTTTAGTTTCCATGGCAACTTGATTAAACAGCATTTGATATAAAAACGAATCATTTAACATTTTTCCCAAAACTTTAGGACCATACGTTATTCAGTTGTAGAATTTAATTGGATGTAGATATGTTAGCGCATGTCTTGCTCATTGCTCACATTTTTTTTATAATGATCTAACTTCTGATGAAGAGTCTTAATTTTCATCCAAAATTCGTTTCGCCCTGTAAAATGTTTATGTTAGGCAAGCGTATGCTTAGTTCTAAAAAAACAGTCCCGCCATGCTAATGGTTAGATATGAAATGCAATTCTACAGTTTTTTTTTTCAACTCAAATGCCAGCATAACATAAATTTGCACTTAATGGTACGAATTTTGAAAGTTAATAGACATGTGTAACCAATAAATTCATTAGTTAATTAAATAATAAATGGATTAAAAAAGTGTTTTTTATATAATGATCTAACTTCTTATGAAGAGTCTTTAATTTTCATCCATAATTCGTTTGGCCCTTCAAAATTTCTATGTTAGGCAAAGGTATGCCAAATTCTAAAAAACAGTCCCACGATGCTTATAGTTAGAAATAAAATGCAATTGAACAGATTTATTTTCAACTCAAATGCCAGCACAACATAAATTTGCACTTAATGGTACGAATTTTGAAAGATAACAGACATGTGTAACTAATAAATTAATTGGTTAATTAAATATTAAATGGATTAAGAAAGTGATATTGTAACTACTAAAAGTTATTAGTCTGATCTACTACAAGTGAGCCACTACAACGAAGGTCAGATATATATAATAATAAGATTGCAAACTTGTTTGAGAGATTTGTCAGTGTTATTGATTTTTTTTATTTAGTAATATTTGGATTTGCAATTGAAAGACCAAACAAATTAAACTATCTAATTAATTGGTCGATTAAATAACACATGTATTAAAAAAAATACTACTAAGTAGTAGTAGCAGACCGTTACTAGGTTTAGTAACTTCTAAGAGTCTGACCTTCTTAAAGTAAGCCACTACAAAGCTGGGTAGGTACCAATAGCTAATAATAAGAATCGCAGAATTCTCAAAAATATATGTCAGTATTAGTCAGCATTTTTTTTAGATTTCTAATAAATGGATGTGCAGTTGAAATGCAATTTTTGTAAATATTGTCTTTATTACAATGTTATTGAAACTTTTCATAATAACTTTAATTGTCTTATAACTCTTTTAATCTTTTTTGGTAATTTTCTATTTTTATAATGATCAATGTCATTTTTAATAATAACAATAATGTTTATTTAGCTCTTACAGCTATACACTTACATATCAAATGGGTTGTTATAGGTATACAATAATTTAGTTATTCTTATTTTTTATTTACCTACTAAGTATATTTTCTTAATTCAAAGCTTAAAGCAAGAATTCACTTGTCATTCTCATTTTTGCTGTTATTATTGTGATATTTGAAAATAATGGAGAACGCATTCTTCTCAAGAGATGAAAAATATCGTATATAATAATAAACAATAAAAAAATAAGAAACTGTAATAAAAGTCATACATATTTTATGTTATTGTTCTTATTACTCTTTAATTATTTTTCTTATGATAGCAAACTTCTTTTCTGAAATCAGGAAATGACATATGACATACGACATGACTTTCTATTTATGCTGTTACTATTGAAATGTTTTATATTTTAGAAACAATAGAAATTCTGGACTACTCAAGAGATACAAATGTCAAGAGTTTAAATAGCAAAATTGCAACTTTTTCAATAATCAATTTTTTTTTTTTGAAATATTGATTTTTTACAGTGCACAATTAAAAAAAACAATAATTATTGCAAATTTGATGGTAATAATTGAACTTGAACACAATAATTGAATTTTGATATGAATAAGAAAAAAACTGATATAAATGTCAACAGTTTAAACAGCAAAATTGCAACTTTTTCAATAATCATTAAAATTTTAATTGAAATATTGATTTTTCACCCGGCATAATTAAAAAAAATTACAATAATTACTGTAAATTTGATAGTAATAGTTGAACATTGACACAATAATTTAATTTTGATATGAATAAGTAATAATTTGATATAAATGTCAACAGTTTAAACAGCAAAATTGCAACTTTTTCAATAATCAATAAAATTTTAATTGAAACATTGATTTTTATCATAAAAAATCATCATAATTAAAAAAAATTACAATAATTGCTGCAAATTTGATAGTAATCATTGAATCTTGGCACCATAATTAAAATTTTGATATAAACAATCTAACAGTATAAATTAAGTGTAAATGGTTGCATACTTAATAAAATTACAATGTTGTGCAGTAAGAAAAAAACTGGCTAACATAACTTTTAAGAAATTTCAAAATTCAGAACCCCTCAAAAATCGATTGTGATGTATTCATTTCACAGGCTGTACTTTTATATATTATCAAATGTAGTATGTATTATAGGAATACATATATTTTCAATAATCAATAATATTTGGATTGAAGTATTGATTTTTCACACAGCAGAATTAAAAAATTTACAATAATTATTCCAAATTTGATAGTAATTATTGGAAATTGGCACAACTATTGAATTTTGACAATAATAATTGAAATTTTAACACTGTGCATACAATTTTAAATGTAATAATTTAAAATTTTTATAACAATAATTTAAAATTGCAGCTTTTTTAATTATCAATGATTTTTTTATTGAAAAATTAATGTTTCGAACTGCAGAATTAAAAAAATTACAATAATTATTGCAAATTTGATAGTAATAATTGAACTTTGATACAACAATTGAATTTTATATGAATAAGTAAAAATTTGACACTGATGATCATTTTGAGAGTAACAATTGAAATTTTAACATTGTGCATACAATTTTAAGTGTAATAATTTAAAATTTTGATAACAATAATTTAAAATGGCAACCTTCTTAAACTCAAGAGATATAAATGTTAACAGTTTGAACAGCAAAATTGCAACTTTTTCAATAATCAATCAAATTTTGATTGACGTATTAATTTTTACAATGCAGAATTAACAAATTTACAATAATTATTCCAAATTTGATAGTTATTATTGGACTTTGACACAATAATTGAATTTCAATATAAATAAGTAAATCTTTGACGCTAATGATTAAAATTTTGACAATAATAATTGAAATTTTAACACTGTCCATGCAATTTTAAGTGTAATAATTTAAAATTTTGATAATAATTATTTAAAATTGCAGCTTTTTTAATAATCAATGAATTTTTTATTGAAAAATTCATTTTTCGAACTGCAGAATTCAAAAATATACAATAATTATAGCAAATTAGATAGTAACAACTGAACTTTGACACAATAACTGTAAATGTTGATAGAAACAAGTAAAAATGTACACAAATTACTTTCATGGCCTGAATTATAAAAACATAAAAGTAAGTACTTATGTAAGTACCATAGTTGCCAGATGTGTTTCTGCCTTAATGGAAGTTTAAAAATAGCCATTACTTTCTCAAAATTTGTTGACAGTTGTTGACAGTCTCAAATGTCAACAGTTTGAACGGTAAAATTGCAACTTTTTCAATAATCAATCAAATTTTGATTGAAATATTAATTTTTCACACTGCATAATTAACAAATTTACAATTATTATTCCAAATTTGATAGTACTTATTGGACTTTGACACAATATTTGTATTTCTATATAAATAAGTAAAACTTTTACACTAATGATTAAGATTTTGACAGTAATAATTGAAATTTTAACACTGTGCATACAATTTTAAGTGTAATAATTGAAAATTTTCATAACAATAATTTAAAACTGCGACTTTTTTAATAATCAATAATTTTTCTATTGAAAAATTGATTTTTCGCCCTGCAGAATTAAAAAAATTGCAATAACTATTGCTAATTTGATAGTAATAATTGAACTTCGACACAATAATTGAAATGTTTTTATAAACAAGTACAAATTTACACAAATTACTTTCATGGCCTGAGTTATAAAAACATAACAGTAAGTACTTATGTAAGTACTATAGTTGCCAGATGTGTTTCTGCCTTAATGGAAGTTTAAAAATACACATTACTTTCTCAAAATTTGTATTAAAATATGTATTTCAACACATTTGTTATTCAACTTTAGACTAATTTGAGGTTACAAGGTTCTTTGACAATAAATCACTATTTTTTTGTCATATCTCTTTAAGTCACAACAAATTTAATTCTTGCTTATATATTTTCTATATTTAAAGGTATATCAAATACTTGGTTTACGTTTCATAAATGATATAGAGTACTCAAAATGAAAGATGATTGTATTCAGCAATGTATAATTTTCAATACTAATTGTTCAGTAACACTGTGCATACAATGTTAAGTGTAATAATTTAAAATTTTGAAAGCAATAATTGAAAATTGAAACTTTTGTAAAAATCAATAGTTTTTTTATTGAAAAATTGATTTTTTGCACCGCAGAATTAAAATAATTGCAATAATGATTGCAAATTTCATACTAATAATTGAACTTTGACACAATATTGATTGAAATTTTGATGTAAACTTGTAAAAATTTACACTAATTACTTTCATGGCCTGAGTTATAAAAACATAAAAGTGAGTACTTATGTAAGTAAGTACTTCCATAGTTGCCAGATGTGTTTCTGCCTTATGTTTAAAAATACCCATTATTTTCTCAAAATTTGTATTAAAAAAAATATTTCAACCAATTTGTTATTCAAGTTTGGACCAATTTAAATGATTGACACAGACATTTTTGGAAAAATATTATAAAGAGAGTATCTGCATTCGCAACTTCGTATGCTTATAACTTCAAAACTAACAATCACAGGAAAAATTTGTTTGTGGATTTAGGGTCATATTGGTTAGTACGTTGGTAGTATGTGACGTATAAGGATGGATACCATTTTGGAGGTACTATGTATAATATAACACACATTGTGGAAAACTTAACTGGAATAAATTCGGTATTTATGAAATCAGAATTTCCAGAAAAAAAATCTCGGACAGGTCTATTTTTGTTCTTTATTTCGCACTTTTTAGCGTCTTCAAAACAAAATATGTTTACATGGTCGTAAAGAGAATGAAAGGAGTACAAACTTAGGCAAAAAGAATGCCTATGACGTCATACGTGAAAGGCTAGTGACGTCATACTTGTTTTGGAGATGCTAAAAGTGGCAATAAAGAACAAACATCGACCTGTCCGTGGATTTTTTTCTGGAAAATTTTATTTTATTAATACCGAATTTATTCCAGTTAAGGTTTCCACCCTGTATATGCCATCTTCAGAGGCAAAAACATATTTTGAATATCATAATAATGTCCAAGTTTTTGTCCTCTTTTTGAAAGTGTGAATGTCCGAGTTTGTCCTAAGTTTTGGCAGTTCAAGTCCTAGTTTAACATTTAACACTGTAGTCGTACTTAACATCATGAAACTATAATATTATAAAACTGTTTGTAAAATGATCACTATTGGCGTTAATTAATATTGATGTAAAGTTTCATTCAAAAAAATTTGAATGTCGTAAATTTGCATTTGTGTTAATATTGTATTTACTTCTCTAATTATAATTAATCTTCATCATAAATCCATTTCAGTTTATTATACCCAAAGATGTGACGTAATATGTAAGACGTTATATATTTATATGTTTTCGTTTACGTAGGTCAATGATGCTGCGAAGTGATTTATAATAAAGGATTATTATTAAATTATAATTAACATAATTATGTATTCTTAACATGATCTTGCAATGTAGAGTATAAGAGTAATCATTTTAGGAATTTTCCTCTGAACCATCCGTTACGGAAGTTAATCAATAGCAGGGTTATACCTGCTACAGAATGTGACAATAAAAACTTATCATAAAAACTTAATATTATTTTGTAGGTATTATCGAGCAGAGATGGCCAATTTCTTAGAGTGTGCTATATAAAAGTCAGCAAAGTTATTGAGAGACATTGAAAAATCATTCGGATAAAACGAATTAATTGAAAACGGACAAAAATAATAAATTATTTTAATGAACATGAAATTAGAGATAATATTATTTGTAAATGTTTGCATACTTAATAAAATTACAATGTAGTGCAGTTACATATAATCTGGCTTACATAACTTTTATGAATTTTCAAAATTTAGAACCCTGCAAAAATTTATTGTGGTGTGTTCATTTCACAGGCTGTAATGTAATACATTATCAAACGTAGTATGTATTAGAGGAATACATATGTAGTCATGTTTAATTTTTGATCTGCAGCAGGCGGCAATAAAATAGCGACATCCGAAGTTGCCTATGTTACATCACTAACAAGAATAAAAAATAATGCGACGGAGTAATATACTTCTGATCAATAGTTTATTAATTGTGTAACGAGCAGTGAATTTATAAGACGACATTTATATGAAAAAGTATTATAAAATTTATGTAAAACGTAAATTTAATTATCATGGCTGCCTTAAGATTTATTATTATTATTGTTATTGTTATTAAAATTGTTCATTATTTTGAATAGTGTGAAGATGATACAGTTTTCGCTCTTTTATCCCTATTGGCCTACTTTAGAGATGCTATCTGCAAGATTAAATATTTAATCAGTGAGTATGTGCAAATGTGAGTTAATAAAAAATCGTCGACGACATAAAATGCGCAATAAATGTATTTTTTTTATAAATTTACAAATCAGAAAGAAGATATTATTCTTATTAATTATAAGGATATAAATATAAATAAACAATAACATTAATATGAAAATATCTATAAAGTTAGATATAATATATTTTCTCCTGTATTTATTATGTATAATTTAAATGAAAATTGGGGTAAAAGGGTTTAAGTGATTTTTTTGTAGTTCTGAGATAAATGGCTTCAAAGTTAACTTGAATTTCAAAATCCAGGAATAAATTTAGAAAACTTTGTTAATATGTTAAAGTAAATATTAGACGAAAATATTAACACAGTTTTGTAAACTTATTCCTGGAATTTTGAAATTCAAGTTAACTTTAAAGCCATTTATCTCAGAACTACCAAAAATGCACTAAAACCCTTTTACTTCTAGACCCCTCAATTATGTTTTTTCCAATACAAAATATGTACTCTAAGAATATCTTCTACATATTATATATTATATTTAATATGCATCCCTCATATTTTTAAAATGATTGGCAAACAACAGGAATAAACAGAATAAATAAATAAACAAAACAATAATTTAAATTTTTATAATTAAAACCCTTTTATTTCGAGACCACTCAATTATATTTTTTCCAATACAAAATATGTACTCTAGGTATATCTTCTACATATTATATGTTATATTTATCATGCATCCCTCATATTTTTAAAATGATTGGCAAACAACAGGAATAAACAAAATAAATAAATAAACAAAACAATAATTTAAATTTTAATAATTAAAACCATTATCATTAATAGTGGTAACAATATTTTACTGGCTATCGATCAGTGGTCTTTCTGCCTCATTATTAATATTATTGTCAATACAGCAGTTGCTGTCATTTTGTTTCTGAAATTACAAATCTAGAAGTTCTTTTAAATACGATACATTCTACACTTCATTCGATTTTCCTTCATTAGTTTTGATTATTACAAAACGTAAAATTTAAGGTAAATCTTCTTAAACCAATAGTCCTATGTAAATTAAGTTGGTACAAAAGTCAACAATTAGATTCTTTTAAAATTTAATGACAGAAATACTCATATATTTGCAAATATTCGTCAATACACAAAAAATATATATATAAGAGTTAACTGTGACTGTGCACTTTAATAAATTCATTTTTAATGTTGGGAGTTTTAAAATATTTCCTAATGCACATTCATTCAAATAAGCAATTATGCAGCCTCGAATGATTCTCTCGTAGCTAATGGATAAATCCAATTTGCCGTTAAAGGTTACACTGCAGCTTATGTACATTGCATGCTCTAACGGATGTAGAGGTTATACTGCATATAACTGATTAATTCATAATGAGTACCTTTAAGATGTTTAAATAATCGCAGCTGTAGTGAAATATAGTGTTTTTCGTATGTTAAAGAATAAGAATAGGAATCAAAATTGGTATTGTTTTCGAAATAGATTGCTTACGATGTATTTGTATTGACAAAATCAAGACTGTTGCATTTTCTGAAAATGTAATGCCAGTAATCAGTCAGTCAGTAATAATAAATTTTGATTTTTTTATTTTGTCAACAAAAACAAAACATCGTGAGAAATCTAATTCGAAAAATACCCATATGATCCCCAGTCTTATGAATGGTATTTTTTGTAATAGATTGCTTAGAGTGTTTTTTTTTTTGTTGACAAAATCAAGACTATTGCATTTTCTGACAATGTAATGCCAGTAATCAGTCAGTCAGTAATAATTAATCTGGATTTTTTGATTTTGTAAACAAAAAAAAAAACTTCGTGATAAATCTAATTCGAAAAATACCCATTATGATCCCTAGTCTTATGAATGGTATTTTTTTTTAATTGATTTCTTACGATGTTTCTTTTTTTTTGGTTGACAAAATCAAGGTATGTTGCATTTTCTGACAATATCTTTAATATATGCAAAGCAGTATATACTCGCTTGATATATTCATTAGTATTTTATATGTAAATGATAAAAGTTTAAACTATATTCAACATATTCCAATTCAAGATTAACAATACAACAATTTCATTTTTTTAGGTTCCCTATTTCATTAAGACGAATTTTGAAAGAATTTCACTGTGTGTGTATGATGTATGATGTACTTTTTTTTTTATTACAGATATTTTTTTATATCGGTAATATTGATGAAATTGATGATATTGATGACAATAACAGTTAGAGATACTTAATTGAATATAATTTTAAAATTAAGATTTCTAGAACAACTCCTACATTTGTTGGGTTTTACAGTAAACAAAAATGCAAAAACAAATGTTAAGTCAGTGTTTACTCTTATAGCTTCGTTTTATTCTCAATTACTTCGAAAATATGACGCTATTAAAAAAAAAAATGATGACAATGACAATCTAATGCAGTTTTTTTTGGGACCAAATTAGTTCACCTTTCTGAACATGGGCTTAGCTGCTGACAAAATGTGCTACTTTTGCTCTTCTTTATCAACGATGATTGTTGGTGTACTTAAGGGATACCTTGTATGCATGTAATGGCATGCAATCTAGCGTGAGAATTTATACAGAATATCTAGTAATTATTGTGATAATTCTAACAAGGCCGTCCATAAACAAATTAACCTGGCTGGCAATCCACCTGAACTCGTCGCTTCCATTCCGTAATCACTCTCGTGCCTAACCGGTCTAGTAAAAGTTATTATTTGCTCGTGTGTTGCGCGATGATTTTTTTTTGTGCACGAAGTTATAGGTGAAATTCTACATGGAATATAATTTTTAGTTGCTGCTTTACCGACACGGCAGATAAAACATTATTTAAATTATTAGTGATTAAATTTGGTTATTTTGATAAACTTCTAGATGGTGTACTCAATTTCAGACAAAGTTGTCGAAAGGATCGGCGATAAGATGGCATCAGTTGACAAGTAAGTTGGATCAGTACTTCTCAGGCTGTGATCTGGATCGCTTGAGTGGTTACTTCAAATCCCAGAAAAAGTAAACGCAGCAAACTAGTTATGAACAAACTGGATAGTTTGGTATTTTATGATAGAATCTCATTAATAAACAAGGTTCTTTAACTATAAATCACTATTTTTTGCAACATCTTTTTAAAACACCACAAATTTAATTCTTGCTTAAATATTTTCTATATTTAAGGTATAGAGTACTCAAAATAAAGGATGATTGTATTCAACAATGTATAATTTTCAATACTAATTCTTCAGTAACACTGTGCATACAATTTTAAGTGTAATAATTTAAAATTTTGATAGCACTAATTGTTCAGAGCGTTCAAGAAAGTGGTGACAACTTGACGCTGTTCAAGGTGCATATCAAATATTTTAAAACTTTTCTGAAATGTTTCCTAGAATACAAACAAATATTTGGACTAGATTTTTTCAAACGTCATTATTTGTCAATATATAGTTCGGACCAGTTGGAAAAGTTGTCAACAGTTTCTTAAGCGCTCTGTATAATAGTAATTATGCATAAAAATATGAATTTTGAAATGTTGATTTTCCAGGCTTATACTTTATAATATATGAAGATTGACATTTTTATGCAAAAGCAACATTATACTATTTTTATTTATATTACTATTCTAAGTATTAGATGACGCAAATCATCAACCTCTATAAATTGGTGCCATTGCAATATTTGACCATTAAAATGGTAAGCAGGAATACTCATAACCATAATAAGATAAGCAATGTAGGAGATACGGCCTATATTCAATGGTTTGACCAACCGCTTTAACCAACCACTTGGTATATAATTCATGTTATAATTATTCTATTGCAACATTTAATGCTAATTAATCTGATTCTCTTTTTGACACAATCTAAACCTTAAGTATCATTTGCATTCAATGAATTATAGCCACTTTACATTAGAAGTGACATAATTACAACATTAAGAAATTAAAAGATCGGTAGATTGCTCTTTGCCAACGGTTATTAGCCACATCAAAAGATATAGGCCATCAATCATTAACTGAACAAATTAGGAACGAAATGGGATCGTCGCTTAGAGGTAAAACTCATTAGGTTACATTTAAGTGAAAATGAATTATATATACATATTTACATATCACCAGTTTACAGGTAAAACTGATTAAGTAGAATTTAAGCGAAAATAAGTTAAATAGGTTATCATATGTCCTTTTTTTTTTCTTGATAATAAGCATACAAATACAAGAAAGTAACAATTATACTGTTAATGTTCATGTAGAAAAAACTTCAGTAATTTAATTATTTTATACCAAGTTATTATTATTATAAATGTTAGTTAATTATAATAAATTGAATAATCCATGAAACATCTGCCTAACATTTGAATTAATTGATATAATTGAACGTACGATGTTGTTTCTGTATACCTTTTATAAAACATTATTCTCACGATTGTTGAAGTAATATGAAATAAAAATTATTATTATTGTTATATTCGAGGTCTTCTTTAATACTTTTATAATTTTCTTGTTTTTGAGAGTATGCCTAATTGCATTAATTTTCAATCTTAATTGCATTTTCAAAATAGTACTGCAAATAATATGCAGCTGCAATAGAATTTGTTACATAACATAACATGTAACATAACTTTTGAATTAATTCATATAATTGAACGTACGATGTTGTTTATGTATAGCTTTTATAAAACATTATTCTCACGATTGTTGAAGTAATATGAAATAAAAATTATTATTATTATTATATACGAGGTCTTCTTTAATAGTTTTATAATTTTCCTGTTCTTGAGATTATGCCTAATTGCATTAATTTTCAATCTTAGTTGCATTTTCAAAATAGTACTGCATATAATATGCAGCTGTAATAGAACTTGCTGGTTGTACTATTATATGTAATTATAATGCTAAAGTATGGGTTATGTAATAATGGAAATCATCCTCTGAGCAACCGCAAATTACTAAAACAGTTTTTATAAAAACTGACATCTCACACATTTTACATAACAGTGTCCAAAAAAAGAGTTAAATCCGTTTGAAGATCTGCGCGTTCCCAACAAGGTTGATGTTGTTAAACAATTATTCCACGTGAATGCCATATAATATTCACAGATGTGTTGGAATCAGAAAAAGTAATATTATAAAAATTAGCACTAATTATATTCACGTACTTATAGAATATTAATTAGGAATCACATTGCTGCTTCGGGGAAAAGTTAATAAATTTCAGCATTAAATTTGCAATTGATTAATAAATGAATATAATTAATATATAGGTACTTAATTTTTGCATTCATATTATTATTATAATTTGTAGAAGATCTGAACTGATGAAATTTTATTCGTGCTATATATTTTTGTCTTCACTCTCATATAATAATTATTATATTGAGTTATATCAAGAAATATTTAATTTTTATGCTATTACTATTATATGCTATGTTTTCATGAATTCGTTTAAAATTGTATAAAATGTGTAAATCACAGTTTTATTAATTTATTAATATCTCAAAATGTATTATGTCAACATGATATTTTCTCTTCGCAACTATCTGTATCACATACGCCATTTTATGTCACTATTAGTTATTAATTATAGTAATTAGTTATTAGTAGTAGATAGTATTAGACCATCATAGTTTCTCTGAATTTCAAAAATCATTATATGGGGATTAAACAATATAATAAGCTAACACTTATTTGTGGTGGCACAAATTTTGTTCGAACTATATTTTTTTGTCTTCACTCTCATATAATAATTATTATATTGAGTTATATCATGAAATATTTAATTATGAAGTTATTATTATTATATGTTTCATGTATTTATTTAAAATGGTATAAAATGTTTAAATCACAGTTTTATTAATTTATTAATATTTCATAATATATTATCTCTTCACAACTATATGTATCACATACGTCATTTTATGTCACAATTAGTAATTAATTATAGTCATTAGTTATTAGTAGTAGATAGTATTAGTTCATCATAGTTTCTCTAAATTTCAAAAATCGCCACATTATATGGGGGTTAAACAATATAATAAGCTACCACTTCGGACACAGCATATGAACTTATGAACAGCAAATAATATAAGAATATAAGTAATATAAGACAAAGCACCTTCTAGTTAATAAATACTTCTATTCTACTTGGGACTTTTTTAATAACTTGAGTTTCATATGTATGATTCATATGTAGAGATGTATAATAACTTAACTTGATTTTGTCAAAGAAGTATAAAAACCATTTATTTAAGAGTAAGTTAAAAATGTTACGTTTGAACGTACATTTGATGAGCTGGATAAATTTCTTTTTAATTTTAACAACATTTAGTATATCAAATGTATGATATTTAATATGTACTAACTATAATTGTGCAATGAAATGTATTATGTATGTGTGTTGTTGACAAAATAAATATTATGCAAATGATCAAATGTAAAATAAACTAAGTATAATATAGTAATAAACTAAGTAAAACTGAGGAAATATTATTCACATATATCAGTAGATTTATTTACACTTAAATTCAACTCTGAAATCATCAAATGGAATCTTTTATTGGATAATCTAATACTAATGCTGTATAAACCATAATTAGATATGTAAATAGATAGATAAAATCTGTATATCTAATTATGGTAAACATAGTGGTATGTGGTATTTGGCACTATGGTATAGTGGCAGTGGTATTAGACAATCCAATAAAAGGTTTCATTTGATGATTTCAGAGTTGTCTTTAAGTTCAAATAAATCTATTTTGATCAATATGAATGATTTTTACTCAATATCAAACAGTAATTGTTTCATTAATGTTAAATTATTTCGTATGCAAATACAAAGAAGTAATTTGTAAATAGCTCTTTATAAATTATTAATAGCAGGTATCAGGTGGTTACGTACAGATGTATTTCATGGTTTTTGCAATTAAATGTGCTGAGAGTTTATATATCGGTTAATCGGGTTAATGAGCGGCATTCATGCTACAAGGTAAACGTAACATTAGGATTTGCATTTTCTTGCGAAATGCAGTTTCAAATCGAGGACACTATAAAATTGGCAAACTTAATATCGTTACATTAATAATTTGTTCAATACAAATAGAATAATACACTCCAACCTTTCATCTAGATGAATAATTCTATAACCTATAACTATAATATATAATATTACTATACTATTATCTGTATACTATCTATATACTATTATATATAAGACTATATCATGGGAAACATCGAAATTCGTAAATTTCTCTCCTCATAATAATTACATACTAATTGTACTCAGGTCAAGGAAATTATATTCTGCTGACCAATTATATGAGCCGTTAAAAATCAATGTGGGGTCAGTCCTTTTTTTTTTTAATCAGATAAGTCCAGAAATACACATGGAATGTTGTTTCAAAAATCAATTTCTGGAATTTTCTCAATTTAAAAAAAAATACTGGAAATCAAAGTGGGGTACTTTGATTTTCAATGGCATATAATGATTTGCTCATAAATATAATGGCTAAATAACCTTTAATTGATAAAAATTATTTATATCTATTATGAATGGAGCGATATTAATATTTAAATTTGTTATCAATTATAATTATTTTGAGATTAACGTTGAAATTTTGTTTCGACATTATAAATAATCAAAATATAAGGTAAATTCGACATTTGAGTCGGTACATGTATTTTGTTGATTTATTAATATCGAAATTAATAGTGTAATACAAACTTATTATTAGTTTACTCATCTTGATCATAACTTGGCAGCAATGTCTTTTATAGCGATTATTGGGATGTTTTCTTTCCCTCTTCATAAATTAAACAAGTATATTAACAATATACAATTCCATCTACGTTACATACATTTCTTTTAGTTTTCTTGTATCAATATGATTCAATAAATAGGTGCCTACTTATAATTTGTGTCAAAAATTATTGGTTCGTTCATCTTGACCACAATGACGAAATTCGAAAATAAGTAATGTTCACCAATATTGTTTTTCTTAAATAATTGAAAAACATCATCACCCTTTACTTGTGCAACCGCATATTTCCTGCAACAAAAGAGTTCTTACGTAAATTGTTGTATTATACTTCTAAATAATAACTAATATATGTATTATGTTCTGAGAGATGCATAGGAAATAGTATACGTTGTGTGTGCATTTGAAAAGTAATAATGTTATTTCTGCAACCAGTAGCACAGAACAGCATTATTTATAATATACCTTGAATGTGTAGCAAGTTTATTTATAAAATATTAAACGTAATTATGTATTTTGAATTTATGTGTAATATTAGTTGCGAAGGTTATCATAGAAATTCTAATTATGTGCATTCACATTATTCATTACTCAGTTAATTGCTTTTCTATTACATATAATATCAATATTATTATCACTGTTCCATGTGTCTAGAGCAGAGTTTGTGTGATGTGAATCAATTGATGTGAATCAAGTGATTTAAATCATAATTTAAATGTTTTTTTTTTAAATAAATTATTGATTTAAATCAAAATTATGTTTTTTTAAATTAATCTTGGCTTTTGCATTGTTTGTGCATTCCAATAGGTGAACAATTAAATATATAATGTAACTATTGAGTAAGCATGCTTTCATATGGTTTCATAGTTAATGGTAAGTATGAAAAATATTTTTCATTTCTTCCATTTTTGGAGACACATTTTTTTGGATGAAAAAGATATAAATCCTGTAAAATCTTATTTTGTAGTCAAATGTGATCTTTACTTCATCACACTTGACTACGAAGCAAGTTTTGTAATCATCCGAAATCAAAAAATTAGATTTTATAGGATTTACGTCTTTTTTCATCCCATGAACAAGGATTAAAAAAACAAATATTCAATATTCAATAATCAAGGAATTATTAGAAGAAATTATACTTATGATTTAAATCGTGATGTAAATCGATTTAAATCACATCTATCCTTGCAAAAACTGATCAGAAATATAAAAATTAAATTAAAAGTAAAAAAATAATAATTTTTATGATTTAAATAAATGATTTTAGATTTTTTTTAAATCATGATTTATTCTAAAGCTGATCTAGAGTAGCAGCTTCCTAAACATGAATGATGAGTAATAAATCAAAATTCTTGAGTTTTTACAAATTTGTAAATCTTTTTTTAGTTTTTTAGTAAGTTAATTTTAGTAGATTTCTTTTTCAAAGCACAAGTACAATGTGCATTGACTGAATGCATTTGTCAATTGCTAATTATCATTTGGCATCAATTGTGCAATGAATGTGTTCAAGCACATTATAAATCTTCATATTTATCAATTTTATTACTTTTAAATGGGTTTTGGTATTAATCATGAAAAGCGGTCCGTAGTGGCTTCATGAGGCCTAGGTCAAATTTGAATTTGCCGAAGTGTTATATACCCCAGTTATACAGTGTTAATTTTCTTTAATTAATATATTAAATATAAATTTAATTTATATTTATAAATTAAATTAGACGCATAAATAAAACATTCATTATATACATAACTTTGGTAACAAAATGTACTTCATTTTACAAGATTGATTGTATTTCATACTCATGAATTGGACAACAGGGGTTGTATTATGACTTCATTATACAACAGAGGTTGAATTATAACGTCATAATACAATATCACATACAGTTACATGCAGTGAACGTCTAAAAGAAATAAACAAATCAACAGAAAACGTGAATATGGAAAACAGAAATTAAAGCGAACAAGAGAACTGGACAACAGTGAAACATAGAAAAGACAGAATACAGGATACAGAAAACACGAAATCTATAAGGAACCACAAGAAAACCAGGATGACAGGAGAAGCAGAAATAATAATCGACAGGAATTTCAAAGGAAGAGACGAGAGCAACAGAAAGATCTGCTTATGATTAACCAGATTAGATAAAAATACAACAAATAAAGACATAACAAAATACATACTAAACGAAACTAAACTACAGGAATAAAAAATCACAGTAAAAGAATCTTAACAAGTTACAATACCAAATACTTTCAAGTTGGAGTACCACTACCATACAAAGACGAAGTTTATAGAACCAATTTCTGGCCGAGAGGAGCAAGATATGAAAGATGTAACTTAGAAACAAAGACAGCAAAACATCAAATTATCAACAAGCAATTCCAACGTAGTAGAAGGCAACAAAACAGAAGAATACAAAAAAAACAATAACAAACACACACAAAAACCGTCACAAATATCAAACGAAAATCTAAACCAAAAATCTGAAAATACAAATTACCAGAAATATATGAACTTAGAACGTCTTGCCAAGTCAAATCATATTATTAGCTATTGACAATCTGTTCTCGCAAAAAATTGCCTGTCTTGGAGTGACATTTTTATTAGAACAAATACAGTTCTTTGATACTCGCTAATACTCTTCTACAAATACTTATTTTAAGAAGTGTTTTATACCCCAGTTATACAGTGTTAATTTTCTTTTATCTGTGACTCATAAATAAAGCATTCATTATATACATAACTTTGGTAACAAAATGTACTTCATTATACAAGATCGATTGTATTTCACACTCATAAATTAGACAACAGGGGTTGTATCATGACTTCATTATACAAGAGAGGTTGAATTATAACTTCATAATACAATATCACATACAGTCACTATCCACTGGAGTGAATGTCTAAAAGAAATAAACAAATCAACAAAAAACGTGAATATGGAAAACAGAAATAGAAGCGAACAAGATAACTGGACAACAGTGAAACATAGAAAAGACAGAATACAGAATACCGAAAACACGAAATTTATAAGGAACCACAAGAAACGAAAGATGACAGAAGATGCTGAGACAATAATCGACAGCAACTTCAAAGGAATAGACGAGAGCAACAAAAATATCTGGTTATGCTTAACCAGTGTAGAAACAAATACAACGAATAAAGACATAACAACATACATACTAAACGAAACTAAACTACAGGAAGAAAAAATCACAGTAAAAAGAAGAATTCTCAACAAGTTACAATACCAAATACTTTCAAGTTGGAGTACCACTACCATACAAAGACGAAGTCTATAGAACCAATTTCTGGCCGAGAGGAAAAATATTCGAAAGATATAAGTTAGAAACAAAGACAGCAAAACATCAAATTCTCAACAAGCAATTCCAACGTAGCAGAAGACAATAAAACAGAAGAATACAAAATAGACAATAACAAAAACACACAAAAACCGTCACAAATATCAAACAAAAATCTAAACCAAAAACCTGAAAATACAAATTACCAGAAATATATCAACTTAGAACGTCTTGCCAAAGTCAAATCAGACTAATAACTTTTGACGATCTACTCTCACATAAAAATGCCTATCTTGGAGTGATATTTTTGTTATAACAAATACAAAATAACTAGACGAAAAAATAAGTTGTGTTATTTCATATTTGTGATTTTTATTATTGTGACGACTGTCAATAATGAAAATTATATTATTGACAATCGTCACAATTGCCAGCAGAATGTTAATTATAATTTTAATTTATTATAAAATTCGATGGTACAATAGTCTAAAAATTGTCACAATTTTTGCTTAGACACATTGACTATTATTATGCCTTTAATGAATATGAAGTTATGACAGACGTGCCACGATCCGTTGTCGGGCACTTTAATATCCGAACTCGCTATCCGGATAAACCATCCGACACCTCGAATTTGGGTCAATTAAGTATACGATTCCAAAGAATCCGGATTTTTGAATCTTTTTGAATCGGAATCCCTCGATCACACCCACATTTTAGTGCTCCAACATGTAAATTATTCGGATAGATTTAAATATATTTGAGCTGATTTTAGTTCGCGGATAGAATTTAAATATTTTTTAGCTAATGTCTGCATTTAAATGATGGCATAAGTTTTCTCTACACACAACTAATTATATTCAATTTGATTTCACAATACATGTACGCCAAAATATTGTGAATTCCCCGTACGTATTAAATGTCACAGTGGGAAATTAGCATATTTATGTTTATCTGCTGTAAAATGAATGTGGCAAGAGAAAAAAAAACGGACTCGTTTCTTTCCCGGCTGGTGAAAACACTTTGCCCTTGGTCTATGTCTTAATTCACTTGTGCATTTAGTCACCGATTATTGTCGTGTGGACCCCAACACACCTCGAGGAAATAATCACATTCAGTTCAAACTGGACAGTGAGTGTTTGTGTGCGTGAACTATCCACTTATTAAATAAGTAAAACTGTGATTGACCGCATCGGAACAAAGGTTCAACAGTTTGAAATAATTGTAGTAAGTTTCGAAATGCAATACGAAATAATTTTTGAGAGAATAAAAAGTATATAAACAATACTTATTAGGATTTTTTTTAATAAATCAATTCTTGTTGAAATTATTATTTTACAAAAATGTAGTACCATAAGTATTAGAAAATTTCAATAATAAATATTTTTCAAAATGTAAGGGCACATAAGACGTAAGATTTATGTAAATAATCATTTGATTGTCATTTACAACTATTATGTTTATAATAATCAAAAATTATTATTTGATTTCATAATCAAATACATACAGTATTTAGTTCAAATACATACAGTATACAGTATTAGTGTATACTGTAATACTGTATACTGCACTTATACTGTGTGTAACAATAGTTACTGGTAGAATACTAAAAAAAATAAACTTCAATATATTTTTTTTTGTTTTATCAATTTTTAGTTTATAATTTTATATACTATTTTTTCATATGTCTACCATGTTTTATAAATATATGATTACAACACTATATTACCAAAGTAAACACCGTTTTATCAGCTTTTTATATTGTTTGTTATTTAAAAAATCTTAATTTTCGTTATCTTAATTTAAATTATCTTTATCTAAAATTATCATTTTTGACTTATCGTGCTCAACACCAATATACGTAAAGCAACATTTCATACACATGTTACGTATACCCATTCATACGCTTATACAGTGTGCGCCTCAAGTATGGAATAAATCACGTCGATTTTCTTTGATAAAAATAAACATTTTTGCATGACATTCGATCTTCAACCATCATTTATTTTTGAGTAATGACGTCATCCATTGTTTCTTAATGACAACCCCGGGCGACGTTTCCGGGCCCTGGGCAACTGCCCAATTTGCCTATAGGATTACGCGCCACTGCTTATAATAAAATGTCTACAGGCAAAGCTATAAATACCATGAACACTAAATATGCAGTACCCTTGATATTGACATACATAATACATTAATTTATAATTGCATAAGTACGAAGTCTTGAAATATACCTAACTCAAGAAAAGATATTTTAAATTTTACAAAAAAACTTTGCTATAGCTATCGAAATTTTGCAATATTCATTGAAATTTTGCAAAGATACAATGAAAATTGCATAATTCAAATCAAACTTACCCATTATTACCTCATAACTGTTTTCTATTGTCATTGAAATATTGTAGCTATTTATAAGAAAATTTTGCAATTTCCACTACAAAGTTCCAATGTATATTCAACATTTAACATATTCTACAGAAGTTATGTAATTTACATTTAATATTATAAATTAAATTTCGCGGAATTCGTCGTAATGTTATGGGGTTTTTGAAGTAATTTTGTATTCTGTAATGAAAATGACGAAAATGTCATAGAATTTTAAAATATCCATAATCAACATTTTACACTTTCCATTATATTTTTTGCAAATTTCTGAAATCTTTAATAACTTTGTAAGGTACATGATTTCTGGGGAAAGCTGTTATAATTCCTACTAAAAACTTGCAGGTTCCATCAATCTTTGTAATTTATGAAAATTTAGTACTTTCCGATAGAAATGTAACATTTATTGTAATTTTTTATCGAAATTATATAATTTCAATGAGAATTCTGTGGTTTGATGAACTTTTTGCAATTTGAAATAAAATTTCGTAAGGAAAATGTAAAAAAATAGCGTACAAATTGTCATTTGCAACAGAAATCTTATAATTTCTATTTAAATTTCAAATTTATAAACAAAATTTCGTGTTTTTCATTAAAAGTTTTGCATATATCTCCTAAAATATTGATAACTTAGTGATTGATGTGCTTCGTGGATAATTCCTTTATAATTTCAACTACAAATTTTAGATTTAAATTAAACATTACAATTTATAATTAAAATTTTGGTATTTATAATAAAAGTTTCGCAATTTCTAACAAAAGAATTGTAATTTGTAATATAACTTTCGTAATTGTTATGAAACCATTAAGAGTTTCGCAAATATCTATCAAAATATTGATAAGTTAGCGATTAATATACTTTGTAGATAATTCCTTTATAATTTCTACTACAAATTTCACGTTTAAATTAAACATTGAAATTTAAAATTAAAATTATGGCATTTACCGTCAAAATTACACAATTTCTAATAAAAAAAATATAATTTGTAATATGAATTTTGTAATTTCCAACAAAATTTAATTTATCATGACAAATTAGTTATTTCCTTTGAGTTTTGAAATTTATTATTATTATAATATACAAATTTTGTATTTTTAATAAAAAATTGTAGGTTCTCCAACTGATCTACATTATTATTATTATTGTTATTATTATTATAATTAATTTTTTTATTTTTAATATAGAATGTATAATTAAAATGAGGATTTTGGGTTTTGATAATTATTTTGGAATTTTAGATTTAAATTTGTACGTAATTTGCTGAAATTTACATTTTTTCAATATTTTAACAATAATAAACAAAATTTATTTTCATTTAATTTTCTGCAAATAACTATTATATTAATTTAAATTAAATTTAAGTTTAAGCTAAGTTGAGTTAAATACAAGTCAAGTTAATTTTAAGTTATGTTGAGTACAAGTTAAATTTGAATAATATAAATTTAATACTAATTTAATGAATCCACTTTATTAACCATTGTACTCTATTTAGTAACTAGGAGGAGCGATTCAAATTTGGCGCGCGAATTCCTACACCTGTGATTGGCTGAAAGCACGCCCATATCACAAAGCACAAAAACGCTGTTTTTACGCATATAACCTCAATTCAAAGCGTCCGCCAGTTGCAACTGTCAGTGTTATTTTTTTAATATCCCGTGAAATTTTGCCAGTAAACAAAATCAGTTCTGTTCAGAACTTATCTTTGCTGTGTTAATAGTTAATTGTGCTTATATTATTGTGATGGATTCTGAACCCTGGCAGAGTAACCAACAAATATGCCCCTTTATCTTCAACGTCATCTATGCACATTTTGGTGAGCTCTTCACACCGACATGCCCCAGATATACCCATTATTAGAGCAAGTTTCTTCATCAAATATATCCCATCTTCTGCCTCCGCCTATAATCTCTTACCTTCTTCGGGGTATAAATTCGGGATTTCCCTTTGAGGTACGCAATTATCTTCACCAATCTATAATATCACAAAAATGTATGACAAAATGTATATAATGTATGTCATTCAGGCGTAATAAATAAATAAAACTAACCTCGAAATATCCACATTCTCGTAGGCTTGTAGGGTAGCTTTATGACTGGGTAAAAACTGAGTAAAAATGTCTCGTCCCGGAGGGCCTCATGGGCCAAACTTCAGTGGGCAATCCATTACTTCGCCCACTTGTACAGTAGATATCTATTATATTATATTTGATTTATTTATAACAAAAACTAGAGATTATACAGATGAAATAATTTAAGATTGCCGCCAAAAGTATCTGGTGATTTTTCTGGTAACTTTTTACAGTGTAAATTGGGTTTTGGGACTAACTCCTCCTAGTTATTAAATAGAGTATAGTACATTTTATGATTAACATTGTTTTCGTTCCGATTATAATACAGTAACTGAATACCAACTTAATGAATCCACTTAATTATCATTAGTAGGTACCTACATGTTATGATTAATAATTTTTCCCTTCCCCACTATAGTACCTAATATTGAATAGAAACCAAAATGTTATCTCTGGCCACACAAAACGCTTTAACTTTTGAGTGCATCTTGATTGTTTCGAGTTGCCCCATTTATATTTATTTATTACGTTAATCTGCAGCTTACGATCATTGCTTTACTGACCGAGATTTTCCGGTCGACGTGTGACAATGAAATACTTTCAATTGCTGGTCCAGTGCGAACATTGGAAATAACCTGCGGTCAACGCGGACAATTCATTACGCGGATATAAGCTGCCCATGGACTATTTTCACCCATGTCATTGAACCATTTCGAAAGTTGATCCTAAATGCATTTGATATTATACGTAACAAAAGACTAAAATATCGTATATCCTTCTGATTAACGTCGATTAGAAATATTCTAATTTTATACCTTATTTATTGATTTAGATTATTGATTCATTTATAATGTTTTTTTTTAAATTTAATTAGTTACAAAGTTGGGTTTGTGCAATGTACTTAACATTTGATCACTTGATGATAGTCTGGTAGATGATTTAAATTAAAATATTATTAAACTTGTGTACGTATATATTGAGGAAATTTCCGCCGTGCCTTTGCAGATTTCTCGAGTAACTAGTTTGAAATATATTCTCCGTAGTGAAATATACGTAATATATATACAAGATCCACCTAAAAGTTCATGAATATTTTCAGAGGTCAACAGACAATGGACTCCCGTTTCAAGCGCGTCAAAAACGATGAAAACGAGGGCGAATACCCCCCAAATGAGCAGTGGAGAATCTGGAAGAATGTCCTCGCCCTCGGCTTTGCATTTATGATACATTTCACCGCGTTCTGGGGTGCTTCTAATCTTCAGAGCTCGATAAATGCAGACGACGCCCTCGGAACCTTCACACTGGCCTCCATCTACGGATCACTCATACTTTCAAATATATTTTTACCAGTGGTGGTTATCAAGTAAGTACCTACTTAACATACAAACATATCTACTAGTTATAAATTATTACCATAAACGAATAGTAATCATGACACAAATAATATATGTATGTAGTTATTGGGGATTAATGGGGAATTTGAATTGTTACACTTGTAAGCATGTTCACCGTGATTGTGGTTATATCTGTTTCAATGTTAAAAACTTTAAAACCTCTGCAACTTGTTACTAATAGAATGGTTATTACTATTCAGTTTTTAATTTTGAACGTCTCCAACTCATTACCAAATAAAAATGAGATATTTTTATAATAAATGTCAATTTATTACATGTCAAAATATTTGACATCTTTAAAATGCATCTACTTTCCGTTCTCTAAGTTTGTAAAGAAACTACCAAAACTACATCTATCAATAATAGTAGTATTTAACGTTATAATTTAATGTAATTAATAATTTATTATTGAATACATATTTATTTATTTATTGTATTTTATTTTATTTATTTATATTTTTTAATTGATGTTTATTTTAATATTTAATTAATACTTTTATGTTAAATTTTATATATTTTTCTGAGTACCCACCGATTAATTCATTATTTTATATTATTTATATTTTATATTGCCTATAATGAGTTAACACATGTTTAATTATAGTTCGATATTTTTCCTCATCTTGGTCATTTCAGTACTTCAACTAGTTCTTATAAAATGTCATACAATTTAAAATATGGCATTAAATACTATGAAATTTCATAAACTATTTTCTGCAATTATCTTACATCGCTGTATTATTTAAATATTTATATAAAAGTAGGTACGACATTAAAAATGGGCTAGTAGTTACTTTAAACTGACCGGAATAACTGAGCCATCCTGATAGTCAAGGATCGATAATAATAACACGGGGTTATATGCATGTGTGTATGTATGAGTAGGTCAGTATTTGCAATTGGCTAAGGGCTAGTTGATTTTTTTTTCTTTTATTTGTGAATTACACCCAAAAAATCCTCAATATCACATAATAATTTGAGAGATGATTGCACTAAATTATGCCATACTTCCCAAAACATAAAACTAATTATGCTTTCATTAATTATCAAAAAAAAATTATGTTAAAATTAGTTATTTATAATAGGGCTAGTTGATTTTTATTTCTTGTATTTGTGAATTACACCCAAAAAATCCTCAACATCACATAATATTTTGAGAGATGGTTGCACTAAATTATGCCATACTTCCCAAAAAATAAAACTAATTATGTTTTAATTAATTTTTAAAGAAATTATGGCATTATTTTATTTTAATTTTATTTATAATTTAACAAAAATTAATTTTCCTAATTATTAACTAAAATAGCATATCACTAGATTTTTCATCAGACGAAAAAAAAATCAGTGAAATCACCTCTGATAACATAATATAAAAAATAGTACTTAAGTCACAAAAATGTCGATCAGACGAAAAATATCTGTGTAAAATCACCTCTGTTCAGATAATGTGCGATATTTTTTGTTATCGATTGAATTCAGTTTACTTAAACAATTCTATTAAGAAGCACTGATATACACTTCTATCTTAACTTGAAATAGTACTGGTAGTATGCAAGCCAGTTTATTTTTAAAATCTTTTTTTCTCTTATTTCACTCTGCGGTCTACACTTTCACTAAACCTTGTGCAGTAAATAATAACAACTTAACTTAATTCAACCGCAATGAACGCTATCGTTTAACACAAAAAGCAAAGGACATCATTTCGGAATTCCCCAGGTAATTCACATGTTCAACATATAATGGATTTCAAATTACATAAAAATCTCATATCTTCACATAGATGTGCCTCATTTTTGTACATTTATATGCGTAATGTTGATAATATGCCTGGAAAAACCTGTGAAGTACCGAATGTCAGACAAAGACGAGTTCCACATAATATCTCATATAACGATAATTACTATTTTTGTTTCCATTTCAGTTCAGAATAAAACTGCAGATAAGTATATTTAATGCATTCACTGCAGTGATCACTTAAAATATTTTTTTTTGCAGAAGAAATTAATAGCTCACTTCTCATGAGCCGCTAATATTATATTGTTATTATTATTTTACACAAATAAATACATAACATATTGTTTATTGAGTAAGCAAGAAATTATTACAATAATTATTACTCATTTTAAAGCCAAGTGAATGTGTAATTGATGTATACAAATAATTTAAATATATAATATAAATAATTATATATAGTAAATAGTAATATATAGTTTAAAATAATTTATTTTAATTGGTGTAAAACACTTGGTTTATTTTCACTGTTTAAAATAGATTTCTCTACAATTGTGTCTGCGCTGCGCCCATTTAAAAGTAATGTAATACTGAAAATTGAAAATACTTGAAAATCTTGAAATTTGTTTAAAACTGTCCGAAATAATTGTAGATACATTTAATAGATATATATATACAATTGTGGAGAGAAACAATGCTGTTCAATGGCGTTTTTGTTTTTATTTCATTTCATTAAAAAATGTTTCACCAAGGGATAACCACAGAGTCTTACATCTTAATTTTTAACTACTTAAACAAACCAAAATTTATATTGGTTTCAATACTTTTAGTTCATACTTACATTTTCTTGAAATTGAGATTCATTCCACAAAAAGTTAACCATCTTATGTGATTAGACAATAATAGAACTGATTGTGTTTCTTTGATTACACTGGTCTACAAATCTTGACAAATGTGTTGTCCCTTCCATTTAAATGCATTTTTGGGAAAGTATTCACTATGCATAAATACGAAATGCAAAAAAAAAATGTGTTGGAGGTCTCTTTTTTAAAGATTTTTTACATTGCTTTTGCGCTATTTACTTACAAAAACACGTTCCGAGTTGAAGATAGGTTTGAAAAGTGATACCGGTAACTGTAAACTGAAATTTGATTCCAGTATTGCCATAAGAAATCATCGGAATGCATCGCGAAAAAAGTTACACATTTTGCAAAAATTTAAATATCACAAAAACCTGACATGCTAGAAAATTTGTTTTGTTTCGTTTCTGAAATCAGTGCAAAAGTTTTTATCGGAAACGGCTATTTACGTTTAAGGGATGAACATTGTGTTGACCAGTGTCATCAGTTGAATGTAAAATCGTAGTTTAGCCTATACTGAAATTTTGATTTCTTGGCAACGTTGCATCTAGTCTCAAAAAATTTAAATGATTTGTGAATAACGTGCATTCTAAAACTGAAATAATATACAGGGTGGTCCATTTAAAAAGAGACCAAATTTTGTGTCCCGGATTTATGGTACACTCTGTATACTCAAAATTAATTTAAAAAAGTAGCACATCAAGTGTCCAATAACTTCCAATCAGATGTCTTCCTAAATTTTCATTAATCTAGCAGTAATGGTCCCAGCAAGGATAGGTGGGCCACCCTGTATGTAATATGCTGTTTCAAATTAAACCAAAGTAAATAAAACTTTTTTATAATTTATTTTATTTAGTAATGTTCGAATATCCTCATTTTACAAAAAAAATACATAAATACATATATGAACTATAATAAACTAAAATATTTATTTAAGGATGTTATAATTGAGTTCTCGCTGGTAATATTTGTTTTTATTTAATTAAAAAATTTATGTGCGATAATGCATAATAAACAATCCAATAAATAAGAAATACAACAAAAATGCATTGAGCATTCGATACCAGAATTATTATTATTCAATTATAAATTAGTAAACAATATATTAACAATTTTAACAATTTACATCAATACATTTTTGTCAGCATAATATTGTATGCGATATTGTTAAATCCAAAACTATTAGGAGTATATTTGTGAGATAATGAGTTTTTTTGTTAGTAGCATCTGTAAACTTGTAAAAAGTTAGTGTAGTTAGTTAAGTGCAATTTTCTAAAATTTTGAATTATTTTAATAGAGATTTTGAACTTTTTTAAGAAATGTTTTTACAAAATTTCATCTTTTGTCAATATTCGTGATTTGTAACAATGGTTGATAAAGGTATAATAATCACAGTTTGTGAACTTTTTGGAAATTTATTAAACATATTCATATTTATTACTTTATTATTTAGTATTTAGTATTTATTTGAATATTTTGTTATTATTATTTAGTATTCTGCAATTTCAATAACTTTTTTTTTGTTTTTTTTCACTTGTATCGGTTTATCACTGGTTTCAGAAACTTGATGTTTTGATTGAAATTCAGGACTTTCATACTCTTTTCATATTTTACTTGCATGTTCTAAAAATTCCAATTTCTCTCGAAATCTTTTTTATGTAACTTGCATATTCAGTTGTATACAGGATGAGTCAACCGTGCAGGATCGGAGGATATTTCGTTTAATTTTGAAAATACAAAAAAATGTTTTAAACAAAAGTTTAAAGTGCATTTAATTAAATTAGTTTTAAATATGCCGGGTGTTAGGTATACGATATAATCAATATAATATATCTTTTTTAATGGAACACCCTGTATAATTTGAGATATTTTATTGACGCACAATTTTTCAAAATAGAACAATTTTTTAATTTAAATTTTAGTACAGGATTGCCAAGTTATTTAGATTTTTCTCAAAAAAATGTTGAAAACAAGAGTCAACAAAAAAAAAGATCACAGGCTCTATTTAAAAGTAAATAAGAACGGAATTGGTTACGAATGGTTATAGATACTACTCCTTTAATATTTTTTTATAATGCATGTACTATACCTGAAAGTTACTGTTGACTCACCCTGTGTGTTAATTAAATTTACTGTAATTTTCTCGTACGTTCTTAGTTTCGTTAGTTTTTTGCACTTGATTAAGTTTTTCTAGACGTACAGGTTTTTTCAAAATTTTGATACACAAGTCTGCAGTTTTTTATGCTTTGATAAAATTTTTCGCAATTTGCTGATATTTTCCACGATTTTATGATATTTTCTACAATATTTTCAATAAATTTTCCGTAGTTTACACATTTTCTTACATTTTCTTCAATTTGAATAATTTTTGTGCGATGTTTTATTATTTCCTATTACACTAATATTATTTCTATACTACTATACTATATACGTCTTTATACATCTTTCATACGTATATAAAATAAATTAAAATTTTCAGATAATTCAGAAATTCAGAAAATCACTATATATTTTCTGCGATGTTTTTTTCACTTCTATCGATTTAATACTGCTTTCTGATACTTTTTACATTTTAATTGAAATTCTAGACTTTATAACTCTTTCGATATTTTGTTTGCATATTCTAAAAAGAATCTGTTATAACTACTTATTATATTATATTCTTTTGTTTTTCCTTATTGTTATTGTATAATTAAATGTACTGCCATTTTCTTGTATATTTTTTAATTTAAGAAATATGTTAAAATTTACAAAAAAAATCTACTTACAAAATATAAGTACTTATTCAATAAGTTTTCTGCAATTTGAATACATTTTCTGCTGTGGCTTGTATTTTTTTTAAGTATTAGAAAATTAACGAACAAAATATTCAAGAAATTCTGTTTTTACTTAATTTTCCATCAGTTACTAACCAAATATTTCAGTTGAGATACATTGTATTAGGCAGTATATAGTTGTTGGATTTTATGTATATGCACAAACCACATATTAAACATATTGATTACGTTACGAGTAAAATATTACATCTACCCAAGTAAACTAATGATTAAACTAAACGTTGCAATAATTTCAGGTGGTTCGGATGTAAATGGACTACATCAATCTCTTTGATCGCATACATGCCCTTCATTGTAGCCCAGTTCTATCCCAGATTCTATACAATGATCCCGGCAGGGCTTGCAGTTGGTCTAGGGGGTGGTCCTCTGTGGTGTGCCAAGTGTACGTACCTCACTGTCGTGTCGGAGGCGTACTCACAAATCACAGGAGTAGGCTCTGACATCATCGTCACCAGGTTCTTCGGAGTGTTCTTCATGTTCTACCAGTTCTCGCAAGTATGGGGGAACTTAATTAGTTCAGCAGGTAAGAGAAATCAATTGATTTAATTCTATGTAATCGTCGATGTTATTTTGTTAGAAGGCCAAGTAACATTTGGCTACATTTAATCAAAGGTCGTGGGTTCGAAGAATTTAAAAACTTTCCGGGGAACATTATTGAGGTCCTTAATATAGCTTTTCTGCGAAAATTGAAGTTGATACCATAAACTAGTTCCAATTCATACAAAAACTATTACTGATTTTTTGCATTTTTTTTTTCTAACCAATCCTAACCCTATTTTAATTTAAAAAACTACTTAATTTTGGTTCTAATTGTTTTCTTTGACAGCTATTGAAACATGTTTCAAACAAAAGTTGTAGGAAATATTTTCCCTTACAAAACATTTTTTTTTAAATCGACCCAAATAATGAAGGGCGGCTGTCTTAAAAAGCCTTTACCCTCGGCATCGAATGTTATTGTTTTATTTTGTCTTGTAGGGAGAAATGTTCCCTACAACTTTTGTTTAAACCTTTTTTCAATAGATGTCAAGGAAAAACAAATTAGAACAATAATTGAGTAGAAAAAATTCTTATTAAAATAGGGTAAGGAAGGGTTAGAAATATTTAAGTTTTGATCACTGACTCGGGCCAGTATAGGGGGCGTCCCTATTTTTTTTAAGGACCCCCTCGGGGAACATATATAAATATTAAAAATGCCAGGTGGTAAGCTAGTTTAGGCTCCGGCCAATCAAAAGTAGTAGGTTCGAAGCTTGCCCAGTGAATTTTAAACCTGTGCAATTCCAATCAAACATAAATTATAAATAAGTCGCTTACTACCTGAAATAAGGCTCTGGTTATCAAAAGTTGTGGATTCGAAGTTTGCCAAGTCGATTATAAAACTGTCTAATTCCAATCAAACATAAATCATAAATATGGATTTTAATGTCGTGAGTCGGATAAGACTAACGCCAACAAGGTACGGCCGAAAGTTCTCAAAACTGTTCATTTTTTGGATTCATACTATTTTTTATATCAAACTTTGAAATCCACCTTCAAAGTTTAAAATAAATAATAGTCAAAATATAAAAAAAAATCCATTTTGAAAATCTTCGGCCCAATTTTGGGAACCGTTGAAGATACAAACTTGGACGTGGGCTTTTTGAATCAGGATGGTCTAATTGTCTGTAAATATGCCACAAAAGTCCTAATAATTTTTCGCATCTTTAAAATTCGCAAAACAGGCTTTTTTATAGTAGATTCAATCGGAAAATCATTATTTTGACGTTTTCAAGCTCCACAAAGACACACCTCTCGGTGCATCTCGCTGTATATACGTTTTTCTTTTGATCTTAGATCTATTATAATGTTTGTATACAGGGTGTCGTACAGGCAATTTTTCAAAGATGAATTCCGGTTTTTTACTGATCTAGTTGCCACGATGCCAGTTTATTAATCCCATCGTAATTCATAAGTGATTCATATTGCCAATGTTAATTTCAAATAAAGAATATACAGATATTAATTATGTTTTCATGTACTTTTCGACTGAAATAACTCAAGAAAACTAACCTGGAATTAATAATAATAATATATCTTTATTGGTGCTATCAACATTAAGTTTTACACAGGTCATACATATTTCGGATTACATACAAATTTAAAATCAGTACATAAAAGTAAAAATATAAAATCCACTGCAGATATATAAAATAATCATCTAAAAAATTGTAAGAAATATAAAATATAAAATATAAGATACGAGCCCTAGAGAGTAAACGATCTTTGAACTATTACCGGTACGTTTTAACACACTCTGCGGACATTGAGTATTTCATCTCTCCCCTATTTTATTGATTGATTTGGAGATAGATTGAAACCATTTCAATGTTTAATTTAAACCTGAAATTTGTAGTAGAAATTATAATGGAATTATCCACAAAGCATATCACTCACAAACTTATCAACATTTAAATAGATATTTGCAAAACTTGTAATGGAAAACACCAAATTTTGATTATAAATTTAATATTTAAATAGAAATTATGAGATTTTCGTTGCAAATGACAAATTTTGTATGCAAACCTTCTACATTTTCCTTACAAACTACGAAATTTGATTACGAATTTCAAAAAGTTCATCAAACCACAGAATTCTCATTCAAATTATATATTTTCAATTGAAAATTACAATAAATGTTACATTCTATCGGAAACTACAAAATTTTCATAAATTACAAAGATTAATGGAACCTGCAAGTTTTTACTTCTAATTATAACGGCTTTCCCGAGAAATCATGTTGCTTGCACAGTTATTAAAGATTTCATAGAAATTTGCAAAAATATATAATGGAAAGTGTAAAATGTTAATTATAATTTTCTTTAAATTCAATAGAAACTATGTTATTTTCGTCATTTTCATTACAGAATACAAAATTTCTTTCGAAAACACTTCGTAATGTTATGTTTAATGTTAAATGTAAATTACATCATTTCTATAGAATATGTTAAATGTTAATATACATTGGAACATTGTAGTGAAAATTGCAAAATTTTCATTATAAATAAGTACAATAATTTGAAAATTTTGATTATAAATTAAAAATTTAAATAGAAATTATGAGATTTTCGTTGCAAATGACAAATTTTCTACACTTTCCTTACATACTATGAAATTGGATTACAAATTGCAAAAAGCAATTGAAATTTCTCACTGAAATTATATAATTTCAATTGACAATTACAATAAATCTCACATTTCTATCGGAAACTACAAAATTTTCATAAATTACAAACATTAATGGAACGTGTAAGTTTTTAGTTATAATTATAACGGCTTCACCCAGAAATCATTTTCCTTACATAGTTATTAAAGATTTCATAGAAATTTGCAAAAAATATAATGGAAAGTGTAAAATGTTGATTATAATTTTCTTTAAATTCAATAGAAACTGTGAAATTTTCGTCATTTTCATTACAGAATACAAAATTTCTTCGAAAACCTCATAAAAAGTGATAACATTACGATGAATACTGCGAAATTTTATGTTTAATGTTAAATGTAAATGACATAATTTCTGTAGAATATGTAAAATGTTGAATACACAATGGAACATTCTAGTGAAAATTGCAAAATTTTCATTATAAATAAGCACAATATTTTGAAAATTTTGATTATAAATTTAAAATTTAAATAAAAATTATGAGATTTTTGTTGCAAATGACAAATTTTCTACACTTTCCTTACAAACTATGAAATTGGATTTCAAATTGCAATAAGCAATTGAAATTTCTCATTGAAATTATATAATTTCAATTGAAAATTACAATAAATCTCACATTTCTATCGGAAACTACAAAATTTTCATAAATTACAAACATTAATGGAACCTGCAAGTTTTTATTTATAATTATAACGGCTTCACCCAGAAATCATTTTCCTTACACAGTTATTAAAGATTTCATAGAAATTTGCAAAAAATATAATGGAAAGTGTAAAATGTTGATTATAATTTTCTTTAGATTCAATAGAAACTGTGACATTTTCGTCATTTTCATTACAGAATACAAAATTTCTTCGAAAACCTCATAAAAAGTGATAACATTACGATGAATACTGCGAAATTTTATGTTTAATGTTAAATGTAAATGACATAATTTCTGTAGAATATGTAAAATGTTGAATACACAATGGAACATTGTAGTGTAAATTGCAAAATTTTCATTATAAATAAGTACAATATTTTGAAAATTTTCATGTTAAATTTAAAATTTAAATAGAAATTATGAGATTTTCGTTGCAAATGACAAATTTTCTACACTTTCCTTACAAACTATGAAATAGGATTCACATTGCAAATAGCAATTGAAATTTCTCACTGAAATTATATAATTTCAATTGAAAATTATA
The DNA here is from genome assembly GCA_951805005.1 of Othius punctulatus. NCBI lineage: Eukaryota > Metazoa > Arthropoda > Insecta > Coleoptera > Staphylinidae > Othius > Othius punctulatus. The sequence goes on along the minus strand of OX638141.1, from coordinate 42,186,591 downwards.
ATAAATCTCACATTTCTATCGCAAACTACAAAATTTTCATAAATTACAAAGATTAATGGAACCTGCCTGTTTTTAGTTGGTATTATAACGGCTTTCTCCAGAAATCATGTTCCTTACACAGTTATTAAAGATTTCATAGAAATTTGCAAAAATATAATGGAAAGTGTAAAATGTTGATTATATATTTTTTTATTTCAGTAGTAACTATGACATTTTCGTCATTTTAATTACAGAATACAAAATTTCTTCGAAAACCCCATAAAATCTGATAACATACGATGAATACTGCGAAATTTTATGTGTAATGATAAGTGTAAATTACATAATCTCTGTAGAATATGTTAAATGTTGAATACACATTGCAAGAATATAGTTAAAATTGCAAAAATTTCATTATAAATAAGTACAATATTTCAATGAAAATCGAAAACAGTTATTAGGTAATAAATGGGTAACATTTTCGTCATTTTCATTACAGAATACAAAATTTCTTCGAAAACCCCATAAAAAGTGATAACATTACGATGAATACTGCAAAATTTTATGTATAATTTTAAATGTAAATTACATAATTTCTATAGCATATGTTAAATGTTGAATACACATTGCGACAATGCACAGTGGGGAAAATATTCAAAAAAACGCGATAAACTATTAAATGTATCTCAATTAGCTTGAAAATTTGTATACATATGCTTTTGGGGTCGCTAAATACTAATCAGACATCAAAATTAAAAAAATCAAAAGGGCGGATTCAATATGGCGGGTTGGGATATTATCATTTACCAAAATATACATGAAAATTGGAATACCGATGTTTTTGGGGGTGCTAATTTCGAATTGCGGGTGAGAATGTTAATATTTACTACAAATTGCAACAAAATGTTATATATGTACATTTTTAATGAAACGAACTTTCTAATGGAAGGCATTTTTACAAAATGTTTAAAGACAGTTATGAAAATATTTTATTAAATAATTATTAATACAATATATTACAAAATGCATAGAATACCTTAATCCGTTTCACTAGTGTCATCAGTATCACTCAATGATTCGTTGGTAGAATTATCTTGCTGCGATAGAATGTGCGGACAGCGTAAAAGATGTACAGCTTCAGAGGATAATTTATGTAATTGTTTTGTGGGTAATTTTTTTATACTGCTTATGAGTACGTCTGATGATATCAGGAGAAAATTCAATACATCTGTCTGGTTTTGATTCCTTGACCACTTCCTTGAAAATTTCCTTTATATCTTTATTTCTTGATTCTTGCGCCTCCTCAGATAGTTGCCCGATTGGTATAGGTGCATGAGCAATAATCTTTGACCCTTGTATTAATACTTTGTGTACTGTGGTCGACATTCAGTACAATGGATACAAATCGACCAACTTTCTCGCGGTGTCCACTGCATATTCATCAAACTTGCCAACATCAATGTCGTGTCCACTTGCAAGAGTTTGCAAAATTACATGGAATCTCTGAATCTCTGAAATTTTAGTCTCCAGATATTTGACTCTGCATTGAAAATCTTTGCTTACACAATCTTTAAGCATCTTGAAAATTTTCAGCCTCGTTACCGTGGCTACTTCATCTCCAGAACCTTTAAATAAATTTATATTGAGTAATTTAGTTAAATTTGCCCGGGTAATTACAATTTTTCTTTAAATTATATTTATTTGATTTGATTAATATACGCATTTTATCATAATTATAAAAGCAAGTTTCATTTTATATACTAAACTCTGTTGCTAGTATCATACGAGCACATAGCACGTTCTCCGACGACCGTAAATGAACGGTATATTATCGGAGCGCGCTTCTAGAAAATGATCGCAAAACAAGGCTAGCAAAAACTAGCACGAGATTTTTTAAATTTGAATGGATAAAGATTTAAAGTAAAAGCTTGCATGAAAATTTCCGTGGTATCTCGCAGAGCCCACAACTTTCAGCACACATGAACAAAAAAATGCTTCAGAAATTATACACTTGTTTAAGTCATTACAAATGCGGGCTGTTCTAAGGCGTGGATCAACACCAACCTATATTAATTATATCTAATGATTGTACATACCTCCAGCAAGAGTATCCATTTCACAAAACTCGAATGCAAGAATCACAACAGAAGTTGTGCACTTTTTAAAACTGCGTTTGTTTACGGCAGAGTTTGTTGTGATGCTTCTGGCTAGTACAGGGCGTAACTTTCAACTGAATAAGTGGCAAATGTCATACAGATACGTTTATATCCTTTATACCATTAGACAGGGAATATATTCATATACCAACACTATTGATAAAATTTTCAATTACCTGAAATTTTTATTTCGACTTAATCGCACTAATTTGGTGAATATCCCCACCGTGCAATGTAGTGAAAATTGCAAATTTGTCATTATAAATAACTACAATGAAAATCGAAAATAATGATTAGGGAATGAATGGGTAAGTTTTATTTGAATTTTGTAATTTTCGTTGTGTCTTACCAATTTTTTCAATAAACATTGCAAAATTTCGATAGCTTTGCGAAGTTTTATTGTAAAATTACAAATTACAAATATCTTGTCTTGACTTAAGTATATTTCAAGATTTCTTACTTATGCAGGTATAAATTAATGTATTATGTGTGTCAATATCAAGGGTACTGCTTATTTAGTATTCATGGTATTTATAGCTTTGCCTGTAGACATTTTATTATAAGCAGTGGCGTATTATCCTTTAGGCAAATTGGGCATATGCCCAGGGCCCTCATATGAGGGGTCCCAATTTATTTTTTCTTATATCATTTATTATTTAGTGCAATAAAAAAGATAACACTGTACATGGGGGCCTCAAATTCAAATTTATCCAGAGCCCCATGAAGCCATAGCGCGCCACTGATTATAAATAAACGATATTTATAGATTGTGTTACAGATATCGGTAAAATTAAACAAAAATTATATTCAGAGTGAATTCAAAATATGAGAAAGTAAGTTTTGGAGCAATTTTTTACTACTGTTTGTCTGCATGCTTATATGTGGGTGTATGAAATATTACTTTACGTGTATTCGTGTATTGGTTTTAAACACGATTAGTCAAATAACTCTAGAAAAATAATCTGGAGAATTTTGTTCAGCATTTTTAGGAGAAAATAGTTCATCTTTGAACTATTACCGGTACGTTTTAGCACACTCTACAGATATTGAGTATTTCATGTGTTCGCATATTTTATTGATTGATGTCAATTGTGCAAAATTATATTTCTATGATTTTATCACAATATGATTTACTTTTTCAGTGCTATCATCTGGCGCAGTAGAAGCTCCTGCTATTCCAGCGAATCTCTCATCAACTTTAAACTTCACGAATCTCATGATGTCCAACGAAACAGCGCCTCTACTTGACGAACTTGAAAATTTCTGCGGGTCAAACTTTGAGCCTAGCCGTGTCACAGTAGCTGCAAATCCGAATCTGACCCCTCCTGATTCATCCAAGATCAATCTTATTGCTGGCATTTATTTGGCTTGCATGATAGTAGCAGTTCTCATTGTGGCATTTGGAGTGGATTCCCTTTCAAGGTAAGATTTTTATCTTAAGCTAAACGTTTCCAATGTTGTGATTATATATTTTGATATTCATTATACAAAAATATTAATCATACCAATAATGTTCGTATATCTTCATTAATGTAATATCGATGTTTGTCGATTATTATTCAATACTATAAATTGGTCGGAAGTTATTTGAAGATTTTTAATTTTATGTTGAATTATCTGCGCAGTAAAATAAGACAGCTTTTTAGTATTATTATTGTTGTTATTAATTCCGATAATGAAAAAAATAACAATATTAACATAATGATAAATTATAGAAAAATTAAGGCTGCCAACGCCGATTTTGTCATAAACTTTTGTCATAATCTTAGTCAATTAGTCTAACAAAGCAAGGTAAGATTTTTATTTTAAACTAAACGTTTCGAATGTTGTGATTATTTACTTTGATATTCATTATACATAAATATCAATCATACCAATAATGTTCGTATATCTTCATTAATGTAATATCGATGTTTATCGATGATTATTCAATACCATAAATTAGTCGGAAAGTTATTTGAAGATTTTTAATTTTATGTTGAATTATCTGCGCAGTAAAATAAGACAGCTTTTTAGTATTATGTTTGTTGTTGTTAATTCCGCTAATGAAAAAAATAACAATATTACCATAATGATAAATTATAGCCAAATTAAGGCTGCCAACGCCGATTTTGTCTTAAACTGTTGTCATAATCTTGGTCTATTAGTCAAACAATGCAAGTTCTGAATTTACAACGATAATAGGAATACTATTAAGCGGTCTTATTTTACTGCGCAGATAATTCAACATAAAATTAAGAATTATCAGATAACTTCCCGACTAATTTTAGTCTTGAATAATCATCGACAAACATCGATATTACATTCATGACGATACACGAACATTATTGGTATGATTGATATTGTTATATGTATAATAAATATCAAGATAAATAATCACAACATTGGAAATGTTTAGTTTAAGATAAAAATCCTAAATAAATATCAAGAATATTATAAAAAATGGTTAATTTTGTTTCTTAAATTATTGCCCTATTACCCTACACCAACAAGGTACAAAGGGAAATGATTAAATAAAAATAAATAAAATATTATTTCTGTATGTTTTGATAAAATAATAAAAATTGTATTTGTAGTGTTATGACAAATTATCAACGAAAGATTTGTGTATATTTGATCCTATTACATTTTTATATTTTGTTATTAAAACGCAGATAATAAAAAGAGGAAAATTATTAATTGAATTTCAACCAACAAACAAACCGGCTTAAATTTAGGCAGTAAAATATACTTTACCCTCTTACTCTTATTACAGCTTTGACCTACAGAGGCAATCCTTGCGAGATTTAGTTTCTCCACAAGAAACTTGTGGATTTGTTTTGGTTCTGGAATGTATTAATTGGAACCATTCATTTGCACATTGCATATTTTAAAATAAGTTATAAACAATTTAGTACAGTAAGAACATTATTATGTTTTAGATATAATAAGGGAAGACTTGGAAGTGGCAGTGGATTATCTGGGATGCGTTTGCTATCAGTTACTATGAAGCAACTAACTAATCCATATCAGCTCCTAATTTTACCAATTACCATGTTTATCGGTGCTGAGCAAGCATTTATAGCAGCTGATTTCAATGCTGTAAGTACAAACTGTATCCAGTGTATGCCATATTCTTAAGCCTGCTGCTATAGTTAACGTTAACTACCATTGCCTGAGCTCACATCCATAATTGAGGGGTCTAGCAGTAAAACGCTTTGAGTGCATTTTTGACAGGCTTTAAAGTTATCTTGAATTTCAAAATTCCAGAAATTAGTTTAGAAAACTGTGTTAATATTTTAAACTTAGGTTTAGACTAAAATAGTAACACAGTTTTCTAAACTTATTCGTAGAATTTTGAAATTTAAATTAACTTTAAAGCCATTTATCTCAGAACTGCCAAAAATTCACTTAAACCGTTTTACTGCTAGACCCCTCAATTAATATAAACGTATAAACGTAGTTACTAACTATATTCCGCCCAGACGACAGTAATTGGCCATACCTAGAAAAATTCCCAAATCAGCACATGTAATAAATTAAAAATCTGCTTGCATTACTTTCTTTGCAGTCTTTCGTATCCTGCGGATGGGGCATAAGTAATATCGGATTCGTGATGATATGTTTTGGGGTATGCAATGCAATTTCTGCTTTATGTACCGGAAGTATAGTTAAGATAACCGGACGCAGTCCAGTAATTGCATTTGCATTAGCCCTACATGTCGCTCTAATTGTCGTCCTGCTTGTCTGGCAGCCTACCGAGGACAATAAATACATGTATTTCGTTGTCGCCGGACTCTGGGGAATGGCAGATGCAGTCTGGCTAGTCCAAATAAATTGTAAGTCAAAGTTTGTGGCATAGGTAATTATGAATTTTCGATTTCCAATCATTCTAACGTACAAAATATACAAGTATATGCGAATAATATCATTGTGGTGCTGATTTAAATTGAACAAGAAATATGTAAAAAAAACAAAAATTTAAAAAAAAAACAATTGAAAGGTGTTGAGTAAAAAGGCAAATATTTGAATTTTACGCCATTTGTGTTCTTGCGTGAATTTTGGGACACCCTGTATTTTCACCAAAATAGTTCTAAACTGCTAACATATTCGTCAAATGAAAAACATTGCTCCAAATTTGCAGACATAAACTATTTGGTTTTTAGCTCTTTCGCGTTCCAACTTTTCGGTGGCTGAACTACAAAATTTATACATAATTTGTTTTTTTTTTTGCCGGAATAATGCTATTTTTTCCATTGTCATTACCATTATCGTACCCACATAATGTCGAGGATGTGGACTTTAAGGGCATAGACCTAAACAAATAGTTATAATAGCAAATAGCATTATTATATATCATTCAAGACTGATTCAAGGCTTACCCAAGAGTCTGCCCTAAATAGTATCTTCTTTATTTGGAGCCTGTATCCCTATCTTATATTGTATTCAATATATCAAATTGTATCCTATATTGTTTTCGTATATTCCTATATCCTAAATCCTATTCCAATATTATCCTATTTTATCCTATATTGTTGTCCTATATGCCTATATCCTAAATCCTATTCCAATATTATCCAATATTATCCTATATTGTTATCCTCTATAGTTATCCCCTATAATTATCCTATATTGTATCCTATACAAGTAGTTATTTTTTTAACGAAATAAATATTTTTTCTCAATTTTAATAAATCTGAGATTGTGACAGGTATATATTTATAGAGACTGTTTTGCTTGAGAATTGTTGTTGCTATTATTAAATTTTGCACGCCCATTTCTAAATATAGTTATAAAATTGGGCTATAGAAAACATTCGTGCATTTATAAGTTATGTAAAAGGAAAAAAAAATAGTTCACGACAAATTCTCATGATCGGATTATTATCTATAAATCTCTAATATGATTATGTTACTTTTAGCACTCAGCGGAATTCTGTTCCCTGGAAAAGAAGAGGCTTCCTACAGCAATTTCCGTCTTTGGGAGGCAACTGGTTCAGTGATCACTTATGCGTACAGTCCGTACCTCAATACAAGAATCAAGATATACCTTCTGCTTGGACTTCTATTCATTGGTGTGATTGGTTATACGGCGGTTGAAATACTCGAACTGAAAGTAAAACAATCGAAAGTTAATGGCACCAAAGGCAGGTTCGAACTTGTCCAGAGTGGTGGCGATAATATTATCATTAAAAAATCTGGTGAAGTAGCCGAGTGATTGCATAAGAATTAATTGATGCCAGGCGAATTAAGTTTATATTATGTTAGAGTATATTAATTAATTAAGATGCGAATTAAGATTATACTGCAAATGTGATATTTTGAAAACCGTATAGTGTTACCAGTAAATTTAGATTTCAATAGGATCTCCGAGAGTATCTCCCACGTTAAGTTAAGACGAACCGACATTATTATATTAATAAAACATTGTTTATATTTATACTGTCAATTATTCTTAAACAGGATATCCAAAATTCCTCCTGCCAAACCGAAATCCCACATACTAGACGTCATTTTATGTCGATTTAACCTAAATTACCTTAATCCAAAAATGCTTCTCCTAAATAAGGGACCTAAAGCTTTTTGAAAAGTACGACTAAACCCTAATAGTAATTAGGCAACACCGATTCTAACGCAGGTTAGGTTAGTTTTCGATTAATTTAATCTGCAGTTAGATTCGCGGATCGTCAATTAACCTGCAATTAAAGTACCTGTAATTGCAGTAATGCACCTGTAATTAATGTAATGCATCTGCAATTATTCCATTGTTATCCTGCAATTGTGATTAAATTACTCGCAATTTCCACAATCAACCCATTGTTTCCGCCCGCGGTAATTGATTAATCCGCGAATCAAACCGCGGAATAAATTAATCGAAAACCAACCTAACCTGCGTTAGAATAGGTGTTGCCTAACTACTCCAAATGACATTTAGAAACATATACGAATGTCAAATTATTTTGATTTCAAAACGTTAATACGGTTTTGTTTTTAATGTTTAAACGTTTTTTTTTTGTGTTTTTCAACACAAAAAACACGTCATCTGTGTTGTCTTAGAGAGTTAAAATAAGTCTAACTGTTATTCAAAGTCGTTAACTTTAACAATGAATGTTGCCCTTAGGAAGCATTTTGTTTCCAAGGTAATTTAGGTTAAATTGACATAAAATGATTAATGTCTAGTATGTAGCATTTCTGTTTGGCAGGAGAGTTTCTAGACACCCTGTATATTACCTAACTTATGCAATGACCATTATAACCCAATTAAATACCAACAGCAGACTTGAAATAATATTATTATTATTCGATATGGAATATTTCAGTTCTGTGTAAAATTGTTATTAACAATGTACATGTGGCATTTCTGTTTGGCAGGAGAGTTTCTAGACACCCTGTACATTACCTAACTTACGCAATTAACATTATAACCCAATAAAGTACCAATAGCAGACTTGAAATAATATTATTATTATTCGATAAGGAATATTTCAGTTCTGTGTAAAATTGTTATTTACATTGTACCTAATACAATAATATTATTGTACTTAATAAATAATATTAATATGCTATGCTCTTCTATCCGTATGGTGCGGAGATAATAATATTCTATAAAATTCTAGTACACTATACATTCCATTTCATTATAATCTAGGTTATTATTCTACATTATTGAAATCCAATGGTTCTAGGATATATAATTACATATATTATTGATGGATATTAAGAATTTACAAAAATATACTGTGATAGTTTAATTCTATAAAAACAATACAATAAAGAAGTTTTTTAATTAAAATAATAAAAATAAATATTAATGAAAATAAGAAATAAATGGTAGAAAGACCCCTTCTGGGGTCGATAGCCTTAATAAAGATCGTTATATAAGAAATAAATAATAAAATCTTTCGAAGAATATAAAACTTAGAAGTTCTATTCAGAAACAATAAAATTATTCCGAAATGTTTATTTCATAGAATTATGTTAGCAACCAAGCTTACATTCAAAATGTTATTATTCGTCACATCTACAAATGAAAGGGTAAATTTGAATATTATCATAAAATGCAGATTCCTATGGAGCTAACGCCGATAACGAAAACTGTAATTTCAAAATGCCACGTTATCGATTACAGAAAGAATTTGTTTCGTTCAATTTCAAACAGATGTCACACAAAACGTAGAAATGTAATAATTTAAGAATTTATATTGAAAATTGAACAATATTCTATGCTTGAAGAAATAATGTCAACTTCCCTCGCGGAACTTTCACCATCGTGGCGCAAACTTTTCAAGTTTGAATGGGCGAAGTATTGATTAAGTCATAAGTGTGCTCAGGTTTTGTCCATCGTAAATATTTTCGTAGATAATTTTATAGAATAATTATACTTTACTGTTCTGCATCATAATCCTGCCGTTAACAAAAATGTTGTTTCTTAATGTTTTTAGGTATGCCGAACACGATTCCGAAGTCAGAAAGCTATAAAATTAACTTTATAGATTTTTTTTCTAATAATTCAACTATTAATCTCCCATTAATGATTCTAAAATAAACTTTAAAAAAATTTGTGCACAGTTTTGTTTTGTAAAATTTGTCCAAATATAATTGAGCTTAAAAAAACAGTTAAATGAATTACAAATAAGTATATTTCATCATATCATCATATTTCATCATATTTTCATCACATTTCATATGTTCATATCCGCTAATGCATAGACTGTGTTTATTGTTATGTGGCTACATGAATAAATATATCTTATCTTATTATCTTATAATAATAATCATCCAAAAATTAAACAAAATAAATAAACATATGATTTCCAAATGACGTTTTACAAAATTCAACCTTATTTTTCTCAAAAAAGGTGCCTGGTAATTTTTTTTTTAAGTTTAGATTCGAACTTAGCTAACTTGAAAAGATACAAATTGGGCAAAATTTCTCAACGGAGCCAAAAAGGTTAATTTTTGCAGAACAGTGTTATTTATTATGAATTCAATTCAATGAATTCAAAGCAATAATGCTTTTGAATACCAGAAATTTAATGTTTAATAAATTTTTATTAATGGTTTAAAAATTATTTATCTGAAACAACAACAACAAAAAAAACAACAGTATATTAAAATATTAATGTTAATATTTTATTTTGTGCAAGTAGGTTTGAAGAAATTAATTTATATTGAATATGAACGTAAAATGTCTCAATGTTATCGCTTAAGTAAAAATTACCTATAGGTAGATTATTTTCTTAACATAAATAAATATTATAAATTACTACTTAATGAGCAAAAAATATGAGAAAAAATATACAGAGTGAGTTTTTTTTTTCATTTTAAGTATTGGGATTTCGGAAATTATAATTCATATTCCGTTAAATAAGGAAAGATTTCTTAATTTAAGAGCTTATGAAAAATATGCTTTCCTATCTGTACTTTTATCTTTATTTTGAAAATAAAACATAGTTTTTGACTGATAATACAAACTTCGTTTTTTTAAGTTGCAGTCATAGTTGGCTTTATCATTTTTTAGAAAAAGACATTTTTTTCTATATATATATAATCGATCTTTATTGGGCTATCGACCCCATATGGGGTCTTTCCGCCTTATTTTTTTTTTCTATTTATTACGATATAAGGTTTGCTATACTTACCTTAATAAATAAATGAGATGAAGGATGCAGGAATAGAATTCTCATAGTAAGAGGGAAAAAAATCCATGGGAAACTCTGTTTTTGCTACTCTCAATAATACAAATAGTCCTGTATCGTGTTTATTTGTCGAAAAATGTAGTACTTGTTATAAAGTAAATTTTCGAAGATGGCCTCTATCAAACTAAGTATAGCAAAACTTATATCGCTATAAAGAGAAAAACTATGACTGTCATTTAAAACAATTAAAGTTTGTATTATAACGGAAAAAAAATGTGGCCTTTTTTTAAACACAAAAGTATATCTTGCATAAGCTCTTAAAACAACAACTCTTTCCTCATTTAACCGAATCTCTATGTCTTATGGTTTCCGAAATCCCTATGCTTAAAATTTAAAAAACACTTAGCCTGTATGTCATATACGTAGTTCCAATTTAATTCAGAGATTAAAACTGATATCGATATCATTTCTGATATCATATTATATAATATTTATGATTTACTAGGGCAGCAGTCCATACCATTTTATTTTTTGCAGTTTTTAACAAAATGCTTTATATAGACTAATTAACTTTTAAATATTTAAAAAAACTCAAAGAAGTACGAAATTGGATTTAAACATGGAAGGAGAAATCAAATTTGGTACCAAAATGTAATTGCGAGTTGTTTTACTATATTTGACATACTATTTTCAACCAAATAGTTATAACAGGATTTGAAGAAGTTTCAAGCAAATTATTAGCAGATAAGTAATAAGCAAGACGCTATACTGCAAATGTTATGAAATTTTAAGACATAATTTTATTGAAAATTTTGACATTATGATGTATCTGATGAAATTTTCATAAATTTTCCTATATTAATTTCCACATTTGAAGTTTTTCAAGATGGTCAAATGCATTTCCTATAGTACTATAAAATTTAGAAGATTTGCACAATATCACAATAATTTGCTACTTTAAAAATATCGATTTGGATTTATTTTCGTTGTGATAAATATAGTGTACCCAATTTAGGCAATTATGGTAATTTCTCATTTTTTTTTGTTCTCGTCTTATTGCTGCAATTTTCTTGAATATTATAAAACCTATTTCCTTATTAATTTTTATCCAATTTTACATAACGTTATACATAACGTTCAGTATTACTAGTACAAACGATTGTGCATTTTTTCCGTAACAAAAAGTTAAATGATTGATGAATTGAAGTTTCTATGACCATGAATATGCATATATTTTATGGCCAAAAATATCTCTTTTATTATTGTGAACAAGATTTTCATTGGCAATAAAGAAAACATGATTATTTGTTTTACTATGAAACAAAAAGTGTACAAACTTATTAAGATGAAGAAATAACTATGAAAACCAATATGAACTATTTTATGAGACGCTGATGAATGTATTACTTATATGATTTGTATTACTGTGAAACATTAAGTAGACGAACTTATTAAGATGATGAAATAACTATGAAAACTAATATGAACTAGTTCATGAGACGCTGATGATAGGTATTACTTATATGATTTGTATTACTGTGAAACAGAAAGTGGACGTACTTATTAAGATGATGAAATAGATATGAAAACCAATATGAACTAGTTTATGAGATGCTGATGATAGAGCTTACTTATTTTATATGTATTAGTATGAGAAAAAAACAAGTTATTATTATGAATGAAACATAACTTATTAATAATGGTGGTGACGAAAGAGATAATTAATGTTTAATGAAAACAAAACTAAAATATTACTACAAAAATAACTAAAAATGTAGTAACTTGAACTTGTATAAGACTGTATTTATAAGCAGCTATATAGCACAATAATTCTTTATTCAGTATACATCTACATCACGAACATTTACAAATTGTCATTCACATTACTATTTTGATATCACTAAATTGGTAAATTCACATAATACCTAAATCTGACACAGACTTCTCGTAAGACTTTTTGTTACTAAACAATTTTGTCCCTTAAATATTAGGCTATATACAACACTCAATGTCTTATTTCCTAATAGGAACTTTGGTTTCTTTCGGAGATGTTTTCACACCTCCTACTATTATGAAGACAGGGAAAACTAATCAAAGAATTTACCAATAAACTATGGACAAGTCACTCGCTTTAATTTTGACGATGAAAAGGTTTAATATAATGAGCAAATTTAGCACGTTTTAGTAATGATGATGATTAAGGTGCAAATAAAAAAAATATTGTGTGGAATATGAAGGTTTATTAATTTAAATACTAAACAAATTATCACAAAAGAACATTAATTGTTACGTACATTCAAGGATTAATTTGATATACAATTTTCAATATGGCATGATTTAGCAATTTCAATGAGTCAATCAATTAAAGTTCTTTTGGAACAGTCTGGGTCCTCAGTTTAATATTTATTAATACTATAGTAATGCATAAGTATTGTTAATTAGTTTTTGTACTCGAAAATATTCGTTTTTTTTATAAATAAGCAAACAAATTAAATACTTAAATATATTGGCTTAAAGCAATACCTTACATTATATTTCAATAATGTACGACTAGTTGCACTAGTTGACTTTTTATCAATAAATCTCTGAATACTGATGTGATTAATGAAATTACTTGAAAGATTCCATAATTTTCTACATATATTTTTAAATAATACAGTATTTTTATATTTTATTTGTTGTTTATAGCTTAATTAACAACTGCATTATGTATTATTTTTCATAGTATACACATTTTGTAGTTTCTAGGGAAATATACACAGATTATACAGCGACAATTACATCAACGATTGTAGTAGAAAATCAGTTAATAATTCAAGTAATGTATCATTATGACACACCGAACTTCCCAGGAAATCCGTCATGTATATAATTTTTAAATTGTTATAAACAATCTTCAATTAGTTTTCCCGTTCTTCATCGACTATACAAATATTTGTACAAGTAAAAACACAAGTATTCACAAAAATGCGACCATTATTTTTACAAACAGAATTTTTTATAAATATATAAAATCGTGACTCGAAACGTTTTAAAGCCAAATAGTTTTATCACATTTGTTAGAAAACAGAGGCAATGAATTTTGAAATTTTGATAATGCAATAACGACGAAATACAAATATTTTATGGCCCACATTAAAGATTTGGTTGTTTGTAATCTTGTAGTAAAAATAAATACAGTTGCTTTAAATTTTGTATTTCGTTCATTATTGGGATAAATGTTTAAAAATAAATACAACGTTATAAATATAAATTCATGTCAAATGTACGCAATTACATATCATTTATCATCCAAATGAATTGATTAGATGATCACGTCTCCACAACAAAACTATTACATCACACCACTTGGTCATTTATAAAACTATCGTCATCTTTAAATACTATTTCCATATTTATAATGATATTTACAGGTCCGTTTTGTTTTTATATTTATGTATGAAATACGTATACATTTTTCGTGGATAAATCCACAGATTAGATATGTGTTTTTCCTATATATCATTAAATGTTGCTCGTATCTGAACGTAAGAATTACATAATTTGTATACTACTGCATTTCACAAGAATAATTAAGCAAACACTGATTATGCATGTAAATTTGCACTAATTTCATAAGTATTTGCTTAATTCGTTAGGACGAATATATGAATAATTCCTTTCAAGAAATGTTGTAGAAGTATTGGATATATGCGTTTACGAAAGATAAGAGCAAAACATTTAGAACATACTCTAACACAGACTTTTCAGTTTCCTTTATTAATAAGTTAATTAAACGGCGTTTAAAAAAAATGTTCACAAACTATTTATTTAAAATCACATATTTTTACAGATTGGATGCCTAAATGTAAGGCAGGAATATTGCGCCCGTGCACGTGCGTCTTCGCCGCCCGAATCGGTCCGAATCACTTCGTCTACACACAAATGCTCCATTCATCTTAAATTTGTAAATCACAGAACTTTGCATGTACAACTACTACGTTTTTGGGTGCCCTGTGGTTTACACCATTCCCTTGGACATCATCCGCACCGTGTTCTTCAGGGCCTGCCTCTTGTTGCAGAACCATATTCTGATGACCTCACGCTCGTACCCCAGCTGGTGAGCCAGCCCAGTGATTTCAGTGCCTGGAAAATATAATTACGACCTTTGTAGATGTTGAAACCAATCTAACAAGTTGTTGCCTTAATGAGCAATTAATTACCACAAATTAACAACTGCAGTTTCCTAATTATTAGCGACACCTGCGATCTACATATTTGGAAATGGAAAGGCAGCAATGGACTGTACTTTTGCAATACGTTTTTCATTTGCAAATATAATCACAAATGTGCATCAAAAACATTATTTAACAAAAAAATTGCAAATATGGATGAAATAAAAAAACATTTAATACTTTTTTACATGCAACAATTTTTATAAACAATACAAAATAAAACTATGCATTTAAAAATAAATATGTGATTACATGTTCAATCTTTAAATATAATGGGAACAAGTAAATGTAATTCGTTTCCCACATAAAATTTGTTTCACACGATGTGGTTTCATTTCCAATTATAGCAAAAATATGCCATAAAAAATAAGCCACTGAGGCTTTTTATCGGCATAAAATATAAATCTAAACGCCTTTGTTGTATAAGAAATATATTTTATAAAATTTATACGTACTCATTTTCCCAAATGTTACGCTCAAAACATTTTTTTTTAAGAAATACAATGTAAACATAAAAACTAAACATGAACACACTAACAATTGATAAAAGAAATGAATTTAATTCACTTTGTATATCATAGGAATTTTTTATTCTATTGAAATAAATCAAAAACTTAAAAAAACATATTTAGGCATATAGAGGTAGGTGATTGATAATAGTACATAAGACTACATAAAACGTATTCCTAAACTTACCAGAGTGGTAGAAATTTCATGGATGTTTAGTAACATTTTGTAAATGTTACTATACAGAAACTTAGTAAATTTACCAGAGGGGTAGTATTCGTGCAGTGTGTAGAATATTCATTCTGTCACATGTAATAGAATAAAAATACATGCAAAACACATAAGAAGCAAATGTTTGAGAATAAATATTCTCTCAAGAGTGAGAATTGTAACTTTCTATTATTAAAAATGATTTCGGAATTATTACATTCACTTATGGTCGTGGAGAAATTGATATAAAAAATTGAATAAAACTTACGAGAGGGGTAGGATTTTGTGTCGTGTGTAGAAAATTGTATACAAAATTGTACAAAACTTACCAGAGCCGTAGAATGTTGTGTCATGTGTAGAAATTTGTATACAAAAGTATATAAAACTTACCACATCTGGGATTTTGTGTTGTGTTTACAAATTGGTATACATAATTGTATAAAACTTACCAGAGCCGTAGAATTTTGTGTAATGTGTAGAAATTTGTATACAAAAGTATATAAAACTTACCAATGGTAGGATGTTGTGTTGTGTACAAAATTGTATAAAACTTACCAGAGGGGTGCGTGTTTCTCTCGAAGTGAGCGTTCAAGAGCTCCAGTGCTTGTGGGGTAAACGAAGTTCTCCTTTTGCGCTTTTTCGAAGGTTCAATTCCAATGAAATCTGTCAGATGGTTTTGGCCGCTTTTGTACCTGGAATATACACTTCATCGCATTATTTTTTCGGTTGTTATCTTGAAACTGGCAGATAATGTATGTATAAAGTGAGGGTCGAAATATGTAGTGTTAAAAAAATATTTTCCTCAATCTGTCAAAATGCCTATGCATATGCTACAGATGTAAAAATACTAAAATAAATACGGCGAAAAAAAAATCTCCATATTTGAAACAATTTCTAATAACAATTTTGGTTTCTACACAGGTTGTGGAAATAATGGTGTACATCCTTAATAGGACTACATTATTAGTCCCTGTAGAGTACGAAGAATCGATTGAAGAAGTGGCAAATAAGTTAGTTGTAAACATGAAAAAATTGAGTATTGACTTGTGACAAGTGACAAGTGAAAATGACCGTAAGAAGCCGAAACTCGGGTCGGTATTTTATTGTATATGTCTATATATCAATTAACATTTTGTGGTAAAAACATAGCAAGTTGTTTCTCTGTTTTTTGAACATTTTTTTAATGGATTAAGAGTCATATTGGTTAATAATATGTGACGTATAAAGGATGGACATCATTTTAGAGATACCCTGTATAGAAATAAAATATTTAGAGTAATCTAACAATACTAAAATCTTATTGTTTTAAAATAGCTTAGATTATTTCAAGTATTGTGTACTGAAATTAAGCTAATAGTATAAAATTTGTTGAAAATTTGATCACATGTTAAAGAAATACCATTTTTAGTGATAAAACTCGTAGAACCTTAGAAGAATATCTGCTATAATCTTCTAAAAATAATATTTATCTTATAATTTTGTCCCTGCATTTTCAAGTTTTACAAGTATGAAGTAGGAATAATTACATATTCGGAGTGAATAAAAATGTTTACGAATGTCTAGGAATATGACAAAAATAACGCATTGCTAAACTTATACGAGTATGCCAATGCAAATGAATTGAAGAAAAGGACTCATCTCAGAAAATTTAAAATTTTCAGGAGACACAACAAATGGAATTTCTGTTGAACCTTTAAACCTTATCTTTTTAGGTAGCAGTTTATTGTTCTAAAATGACTCTTTCACCATTATGAAAACCAAATATGAGCCTTTTTTGCTCATAAATTATCGATCATTTAATTTCAATGTATCTAAAACATACTTATCTTTTCATAAAATATTTACTAAATTCATTATCTAAGAAATTCATACTTCTTTCTGTAAATTCGGAATTTAGCTACTATAGGCACATCAAATCGATAAGGATACAGACAAAAATATCAACAATTTCAACAAAACATTGTCGTTTTCATTTGTTATATTCTATAGATTTCAATGTAAATTACAAGTTTGAATAAAATCGAATATATAAACATCCAAACCTATCAGTTAATTGAGAAACACTCAAATTTGCAGGTTTTTGCAATATTTTTCTTCCAGTAAAAAAGACAAAAGCTGTCTTCTCTGTGGCTGTACAAGGTGTTTCATAAATAGACAAAAAAGTATACGTGGAGTCATAAAATTCTCAGTCGAAAATTTTAGTACCAAAATATTGTACCATGCTTTCTGGGTATGTACCTATGAGGTCTGCATAGGTTGAAAATGATCGTTATATATTTGTTTAATTTTAATATTTTCAATTTAATTGTTTTGTTTTTTAGTTTTTCAGTATTTTCATGTTTCAATAAGTTTATTTCATAACTTTGGTGTAATCAAATTATCATTTTAAACTTTATTTCAATTCGTGGGATTTATAAAATTGACTTTTAAATGTGCGTTAGGTGGTTGAATCTACGTATGATGATGAAATATTATGCAATAAAATGATGTGTATACTCAATGTATAAGTGTGTATGTTTTCGATATTTTACTACAAGAATAAGTACCCACCTATCTTCCGCTTCCTTCATCCATCTCTCCAGAACTGGTTTAATCTTCTGCGCACTCTTTGGAGTGATATCCAATTTCTCGAACCTAATACAGTAATAAATATTAATACCCTATATTAGAAAACACCAAAACTTAATATAGATAAGAAGATAGAGAACATAAATAAATAAATTAAAGATTTTTAAGAGATACTTCATTGGGCTGAATTCTTTATTCTGAGAGATAAAAAAATTCATAAACGCTAAAGGGTCAGTTTTCCATCTAAAGATGAAGTTGTGAACGTTTTCAAATATCCATAAGGAGCAATAAAATTCATTAATTATGCGGTAAAATATGAGAAACCAGGAGAAAATATGAGAAAATTTGCGTCCATGCAAAATCACATATGTCTGCAAAACTAGCATGTATTTTTTTACTTTGACTCATCACAGCTTAACCATTGCTTGGACCATTGAACGTTCCTGTGAATTTACTAAAGGACAAGATATTTTCGCTTCAAATTTATATTGAATTCAGAAAATTTGGAAAATTTCAGGTGTTGAAATATTTTTTTAAATCGTTATTTTTTATAATATTCAAAATTTATTCATCAATATGAATAGAGATTTAAAAAAACTAACGATATAAAAATATTTCAACAACCTGTAGCAAAAAGTTTGAGCCGTTGCAGATATATGTTCGTATGAAATTTTCTTCATAAAATGACCTAAGGAATTACAATCTTAAATATTAGCATGTCATTAAGGAACACCCTGTATAATTTATATATTGATTGATTGATATGTAATATCAATTATGAAACTAAAAGAAATCATAGTAGAAACTCATAGGCCATTTCGTTTGTGATCAACAAGTAGGTCTATCCGATAACTTATCCTTAATTGTGAAAAGCCTGACCCTTATGGGGATAGTAGATGCAAATAAATATCAAAAACAACCTAAATTTATATAAAACATTTTATCTATAAACACTGTTCAAATCAAATATTTAATATGTATTTACAAATGCGTGTTTTGCATCACCTGAGATGAATTCAGCCACAAAGATTGATATATTAACGTACTTGTGTAAACTTTAGTCCAAATGGTTAGATCAAACAATTATTGCGTAAATATTCATATTATTATTATTATTATATTGCGTATAAAATTCATGAAATGTTCAGATATTTTTAAGATAGAGTGAGTTCTCTATTGTTCTTTTTTATGTATCATAGCAATACTTAAACTTTCCCATATGCATTAGTAATATATATTTTAATCGTAAATGAAACATAAAATATATTGGCATTGAAAAAAATATATGCGTGTTAATGATATAAATCGATACATGTATTTATTTATAGACCAATATCTCATTATCATTTATTTCATACGTATTCTTTATCGATGTTACCATATGAAATATATATATTTCTTTGATGACTGCAAAAATTACAAAGAATATATAATAATTACAAATAGGGCTTTTAAATAAATATGAGATATAGCTCAGTATTTATAAATTAAACGATTATTTCATTTTACTTTCGAAGCTGATATCCTTAAAGATTTAAATTCTATCTTATATAAAAATGAACATAGATAATTGATATTTAAAGTAGAATAAAATAAAAGATTTATATTTAAGAATATTTATAAATATTTATAAAAATACATAAAAATACAAATCAAATATAATTTTAAATTTCAAAAAATGTCACATATTGACACCAAGAATATAATATTTGGTAAAATATTCATGCATCGTGTGCTAGCTATAGCTATCATACATTATATAACTTCATAAAATATTTTTGTTGTTTTTTATATAAATTATGTAAAGGATTATTACATCTTAGAAATAAAAAAATAATCGATGCGATAATTTAAATCAGTTATTCTAGTGCCTGGTGAAACATATCAAATCTGAATTGTAAGTAGTTTACTTTCTAATGCAAATGTTTATCTTTAAGAAATTTATAATACACAATTATTCGTGGAACAGATTTTATACAAAAATATTTTCGCAAATGATAAGCAACGTTTTAAATTTTAAGACCATTGGACAACCATGTAAAATAACATGTAGCTAAGGAATATTCAAATCATAATGTTTTATAACGGCAACTTCTTGAGTAATTTCGTCTGTTTGAATTAATCAACAAGAATTACGAAGAAAAATTAGTAACATTACGAATTTGAACAGTCTAGCAAAGTAGGAGGCACAGGACACTGACATATATGTCTATTTCATAATCCAGAAACGAACTGCTCATTTAACCACCGTGCGCAAATGCCAGTGCCCTGGCTCCAAAATTCAAACGCAAAAACAAACAACAAAAATTTAGTGCCAAATACGTTTAGGGAGTGACTTATATCTAGACATACATAGCCTGTTGCTGAGAGGAAAGCTGCGCGGCGGCAAACATCTGAGAGGCCAGGGCACTGGGAACAAACCAAGCAGTTACTTACTGATATCACTACATCAACTCAACGCACTCATCCAAAAAACAGAATCCTCAAAATACACTCCAACAAAGGCATCAGTTACTTCAATGAAGCATAATCATGCCAGTCATTAAATATTTAAACAAAAATAATACAACTCCGCTTGCAATAATATGCATCTCACGTAAGAATACCGTTTATTTTTTTAACAGACAAACCCAGCAACTTCACCATAAATTCAGTACTTTCATTTAACTTTATTTGAATATTATATACACAGTATATACTTATATATAGTATTTATATTTAAATACTAATTATTTAAATATAAAATAAAATACTTGGTTGAAGTTTCACTTATTTGTAGAAATTCTCCCCTACAATTGTTTCGGCCTCACCGCCATTTAATTTAACATGTTTCCAAGTATTAACCACACATACATTTAATATACCTAATTATTTGCACAAATTTATCGTGCGGTATTGATAATCCTGAAAAGTAAAAGAAAATGCATTTATTTTATATGTTCTCGATGTAATCGAGAGGTGATGTTTTCCATTTACAAACTCACCTATGTTCCTATCCATGCTGTACTGCTGGTTTAAGCAAATTTCATTCGGATAGTCCTTTGTAAATTCAAAGCGGATAATCTTAGGATACGTTGGGAGTATAAGACAAGAGCAGTTTTCGATATAACATAGCTAGGTGGATTCAATAGCATATATGATCTGTATTTTGGAGATTTTAAGATGCCTAATAGAGAAACCTACTTGAAAACCAATTACTAAAAAAGCTTCCTATGCAAAAAATAAAGTTTTCCGCATGTTCGCATTATTTTATGGTGGAACTGTACAAAAAACAAACAATAAATTGTAAATTTTAGCACATTTCATTTCGTTGAACGTACACAAATTACCTACAGTAAGCAATGTATTCTTACATTTTCAATTTTTTTTACTTTCGATATACATTGAAAACTATTGTGCTACTTATGCTAAATTTGGTTCACATGCAAAATTATCAATATTCGTACGCTGGCTACAGTAAAGCCAGCATAAAGTTCTCAAATAACTAAATAATAATAAATAATTCTTTAATAGAATTGCTAATACTAACTATATTTTCATAGAATTTTGCTCATTACGTAATTTTTTTTATAACAAATATAGAAGAAAACTAACAGTATTATTCATAAAAACTTGGTGTTTTGCAAAGGGTGCATCAAAATCTCGTTTTTAAACAAACTGTACTTACGAAATAATATAAAATAATACTTTATCAGAATCGCTAATGCTAACATTATGCTCGTAGAATATTTTGATGTTCATTACGTAAATAAATTATATAAAAAATATAGAAGAAATATATGTAAGTTGAACATTCAACATGAACATTTAAAAAGCATGTTTTTGGCATTGTAGATTAATAAAAAGTAAGTATTTATTAAGTAAAAGTAGTTATTATTAAAAATCAGAACATAAAAATGAACATTTTAAAATTATAATTTCAAATAATAATTTTCGTAATAAAATATTGATTTTCTAAAACTAAAACCACTGAATGTGATTAATAACATATCTTTCTGCTAAGCCGAGAAATCCTAAACTTATCTTTAGGATGCTTCAAAATACGAAAATAGATAGAATTAATAAGTACATAAAAAATATTTTTGATTCAATTTAGTTTCAACCATTGAATAACAAAATATCAATATTCACAATATTTAGACGAAAAAAAAAACATTTTTTACTTCTGATTTAGGGAGAATTAAAATCAGTTGTCAAACAAATTACAAAACGCGCTTCTGGTTTACAAAACTTTGAGACTAAAATAAGTTAACCGTTTTTAGAATAACCACAAGTTACAAACGCTTATTCCCTATCATAAATATATTAGAATTTTCTATATTTGGGCCCAGTTTTTTCAGTACTAAAAGTATAAAACTTTTGAGGAAATCGTGATGTTGGTACATTTGTTTTTTAAATTTTAATTTAGAAAGTTTTAAAATCAGTAGTCGTAACTGTTTTTTAAGATCAGCCAAATCGTTGATTTTGTGAACAATGTTTCTTTGTTCTCAAGAAATTGCGACGTTGGTGGATCTTTCAAAAAACAGGCAAAAACAGGCAAAAACAGGTTTTTGTCTTAAACCTGATAATTTTGAGATACATGCCAAAAGCTTAAATCTAATCAATAAACTAGCATTTAAATATTTGGATATCGACCAAAAATCAATATATCCTCCCAATTTTCTTACAAGATTAATATACCTAATACTAAATATGAATTTTCGAATTGATCAGTTAAGCAGTTTTTAGAGAGAGTTAAGCATTGAGACACATGACTTAACTGAAAAAGCACAAATGATGAAATCAAGTTTTAAATGTTTTGTATACGGAATATTGAACAAATTAACTACTTTTGCGAACATGTATTTGTAGATACACTGAGATATACACTATTAACTATGACTACAACTGAAAAAAGCACAAATGATGAAATCAAGTTTTAAAAGTTTTGGAGACTTACTGTTGAATAGTATCAGTTCTTGTATACGGAAAATTGAACAAATTAACTACTTTTGCGAACATGTATTTGTAGATACATTGATATATACACTATTAACTATGACTACAACTGAAAAATCACAAATGATGAAAGCAAGTTTTTAAAGTTTTCTAGACATACTGTTGAATATTATCAGTTCTTGCATACGGAAAATTGGAAAAAATAACAACTTTTGCAAACATGTATTGAGGAAATGCAAAAACTTTTAGAAATCAAAAAAGGAAAAGAAAAATTGAAAAATTACAAAGTACAGTAGTTCATAAGCTAATAAATGTAGGTATATCTACTGTGGATTTTTTCACATTCCATCTGTAGCTTTCCTGTCTGTGGGCTATAAATTTCGAATTTGCAGTATTTTTAAGTAAGGAAACTTTTAGAAAAGTTTTATGAGAAATGAGATAATTGCTCTTGTTTTTTTTTTAAATCATTTTATATCATAAGTTAATTTTAAATCTAATGTGATGATGATACCATTTTTTACATAAATGCATTACTTTTGGCTTAGATGTTTTGTAATAATTGTTAAAAACATATGTATTATGATTGGAAAAATGAACTACTTTCGGGAACATGTATTGGAGAAATGCGAAAACTTTTAGAAATCGTAAAAAGAAAAGAAAAATCGAAAAATTACAGAGTACAGTAGTTTATAAGCTAATAAATGCAGGTATATCTAATGTACATTTTTTCACACTCCTTCTGTGGGAACGAGGGCTATAAATTTCGAATTTGCAGTATTTTTAAGTAAGAAAACTTTTAGGAAAGGTTTAAGAGCCATGAGATAACTGCTCTTGATTTTTTTTTTAAATTGAGGTTTTATATTATAAGTTACCTTTGAATCTAATGCAGTGCATTGTCACTATTTTTTACACAACTGCATTACTTTTGGCTTAGATTTTTGTAATTATTGTTAAAAACACTTTTAATATGATTGGAAAAATGAACTACTTTTGCAAACATGTATTGAGGAAATGCGAAAGCTTATAGAAATCAAAAAAGGAAAAGAAAAATCGAAAAATTATAAAGTACAGTAGTTCATAAGCTAATAAATGTAGGTATATCTAATGTGGACTTTCTCACACTCCTTCGGTAGCCTTCCTGTGTGAAGGCTATAAATTTCGAAATTGCAGTATTTTTAAGTAAGAACACTTTTAGAAAAGTTTTAAGAGCTATGAGATAACTGCTCTTGATGTTTTTTAAATTTAGTTTTTATATTATAAGTTACTTTTGAATCTAATATGGTGCATTATTACCATTTTTTACATAACTGCATTACTTTTGGCTTAGATTTTTTTGTAATTATCCGTAAAAACACTTTTAATGTGAATGGAAAAATTAACTCCTAGTTCCATTATAATGGGGAAATTATGGGGAAATGAGAAAGTTTTAGAAATCGTAAAAGGAAAAGAAAAATCGAAAATCGAAAAATTACAGAGTATAGTAGTTCATGAGCTAATACGAGAATAATAATAAGCTTGTAAATGCATTTATTTCTAATGTAGATTTTTTCACACTCCTCTGTGGGAACGAGGGATAGAAATTTCGAATTTGCAGTATTTTTAAGTAAGAAAACTTTTAGGAAAGTTTTAAGAGCCATGAGATAACTGCTCTTGATTTTTATTTTCTAATTAAGATTTTATATTATAAGTTACTTTTGAATCTAATGCAGTGCATTGTCACCATTTTTTACACAACTGCATTACTTTTGGCTTAGGATTTATGTAATTATCGTAAAAACACTTTTATTATGATTTATTTTTAATGAAAACCATTATAACCTAAAGTGTTTATTCTTTCAAAGGCAAACAAATATGCTGAGTAAATTCTGTCACCCAAACATGTCCTTTATAGTCCTGTAAGCCTTTAAATAAATGTGAATACATTGTTTATACATTGCTTTATACCTCAAATAGTCAGTTAACATTTATATAGGAATTAAATTACAGAAATAAGATTTATCTAATACAAGCAGATACAATTTCAATTGGAATTAGCTTACTGATACAACATAAGCAAACTATCAGCAATTTATGTATTTATTTCTGAAGTGAATGAAATAAATAATTTTTTTATGGTTTTCTTCCTTCTTTATTAGAGTACTTAGTGGTAGTTTATATATATAGATATACATATGTTTTTTTTTGTTTTTATTATTTTTGTTATGTCTTCTTCACCTATCCAGTTTCGGTAATCTTTCAGCAATCTTCAAACGAGTTAATTTTTTTATTATATTATTATCAGATAAGATTTTTATAAATATTTATAATATTTATAATGTAAAATAAAGTTCTCCAATAAAGGAGAAAGAAAACAATAAAAAATATAATTGATATTTCCAAAATGAATGAAACTATAACAGAAATTAATACAGTTTGCTGAAATTCATTTAATTTAAAACTACTGATATTATTTGAATAATTTAGATCTATTAAAATAAGAACATAATAAATATTAAGAGATAATACTTAAAAATTTTGCAAGAAGATTATTTATTATTATTAAATGTTAAAAGCTAAAAACTTATAAAATACTCTCTGCATTATTTTACGATTAATTATATTGTTAATTAATAATTTGAATCTTTAACGTAAATAAAGCAAAGCATTATAATTTCAGAATTGCAAATTAAAAGTAAGGTAATCTATGAAGTGTGGCGATTTTTTTTGTCGTGCTTCCTGATTGATCGTACTCGTATGTTCACCTTGGATTAAATTGTATTATCTTGTACAGATTTGATTTGTATTTGAGCCGGTGAAAACCAGAGTGGTGTAAGTCATTTTTTTACTCAAGTCCAAAAATAGCAATAGGAAGTTAACCTTTGTATATATCTGGACATATCCGAATATTAAGAAATGGACTTCTTGCGTTACTCTAGTTTTCAACCGTTCTTTTATTGGATAATATTTAAGATCAGTTAATAACTGTATAATGTACAGAATAAAAATGTAACACCTATGTTCACCTTAGATTAAATTGTATTATCTTTGTACAGATTTGAAATGTATTTAAGCGGGTGAAAATCAGAGTGGTGTAAGTCCTTTTTTTACTTTAGTCCAGAAATATCAATAGGAAGTTAACCTTTTTATATTTCTTGACACATTCGAATGTTAAGAAATGGACTTCTTACGCCACTCTAGTTTTCAACCGTTTTTGTATTGGGTAATATTTAAGATCAATTAATAACTGTATATTGTACTGAATCAAAATGTAATACTTATGTTCACCTTAGATTAAATTGCATTATCTTTGTACAGATTTAAATTGTATTTGAGCCGTTGAAAACCGGAGTGATAAGTTCATTTTTTTCCCATTCAAGTCCTGAAATATCAATAGGAAGTTGACCTTTGTATATTTGTGGACATATCCGAATGTTAAGAAATAGATGAGTAACTGTTGACGTCTCTACTTTGTGATACATTGTTAAATAGGTAAAATTAAACGCAGATTACTTTGTACACAGATTGTACATTCGAAAATGACACGCTAAATGTCGAAACTATAGTCACGATTTAATAAACTCAAGTGATATAAACAAAGTAATCTGCGTTTAATTTTACCTATTTAAGAAATAGACTTCTTACGCCATTCTAGTTTTCAACCGTTCTTTTATTGGGTAATATTTAAGATCAATTAATAACTGTATAATGTACTGAATCAAAATGTAACACTTATGTTCACCTTAGATTAAATTGTATTGTCTTTGTACAGATTTGAATTGTATTTAAGCGTTGAAAACCAGAGTGGTAGGTCCATTTTTTTCTCCATTCAAGTCCAGAAATATCAATAGGAAGTTGACCTTTGTATATTTCTGGACATATCCGAATGTTTAGAAATGGACTTCTTACGCCACTCTAGTTTTCAATCGTTCTTTTATTGGGTAATATTTAAGATCAATTAATAACTGTATACTGTACAGAATCAAAATGCAACACTTATGTTCACCTTAGATTAAATTGTATTATCTTTGTACAGATTTGAATTGTATTTGAACCGTTGAAAACCAGAGTGAAATCCATTTTATTCCCATTCAAGTCCTAAAATATCAATAGGAAGTTGACCTTTGTATATTTCTGGACATATTCGAATGTTAAGAAATGGACGTCTTACGCCACTCTAGTTTTCAACCGTTCTTTTATTGGGTTATATTTAAGATCAACTAATAACTGTATAATGTACAGAATCAAAATGTAAAAGCTAGATAACACATCTAATCAATGCGGTATTCTTACGTGATGCACACTGTAGTATTGTCTTATTTTAATTGGTTCCCGGTAAAGTGGATAAAAATAAGTTCAATGTTTACCTGCAAATGGCACTTTGGCTGTAAGCAGGGCCTTCGGTGACACTCAGCGCTTGTCCAACTTGAGTCTGAGTCAGTCCAAGAGAGAGTCTTCGCAATTTGAATGCTTTGGCAAAGTCTTTAATTTCGTCCAGGTTGATGCCGTCCACGACGTTGCTGCTAGTTTGGTTGATTGTAGGTTGATCTACGGGTTGTTCGGAAACAAGTTTCTCACATTACGTGGCGCAGTGCATAATACATTTTAATGTACAGATCGCGAAATATAAATGTATAAAACTAAACACGGATGGCAACGTGCAAAAGCCAATATCAAGATAAGCTTGAATCATTGCCAATTGCGGAAAACTTTTGTCCAACGTTCAACTCCCATTAGTCTTAAATTATGGAAATTACTTATACCCATGGAACATAATTTTTGCCTGCAACGTAAATTGATACTGATTGCGTGAAATTTACGTCCATTGCACGTGGAATTATTGATGTTTCAGATTCTGCCGTGCTTCGTCAGTGGTGACCACCCTGGGCGAAAATTGTTTGTGCGTTAGCGGAAGAGCGCAGAAAGAATTGGAAATTGTTGCACAGTTTGTGTTTTTTTATTAATGGTGCAGTGATCATAATTCGTTCGCCATAATTTTTATATCAACATGGCGGAGGCAATGAAAGAGGGTAATTACACACATTAGATATAATAAAAATTGTAGGTAATTTACTTAATTGACAATTAATTAAATTACATGAAGGGCATTAATAATAATTAAATAGTAATTTGTTCAGTAATGTTTGTGATACAACAATATTCCACAATTAATCATTTTATCATCTGCAGTTGGATTAATTAAGCCAATAGAGCAACATAAAGCTGTTATTACCATAATAAAAGAATCATGAACGTAAATATGGTGCTATTATATTCTATAGGCCATTTAGTTAAGGAGTGATATTAGATATAGCCGCGCGGAAAATAAAACAACGGCTTGATTAATTAAATTGCTTTTGTCGATTGCGAGCATGTAAATTAAAGTTCTGCGGAGAACGTGCACACACTTACTTGGTGAGTCTATGAGGAGGTCCGCGGTGGAGCTGTCGTTGCAGCTGGGCGACAGGGATGGCGATCTCTTCAGGTTCTGACTAGAATTGGGTCCCAGGGACGTGGTGATCGTTAATTCCCCATTTGTCGCGCTCAGCCGGTTGATTGTGTTCATGTTGGACGCGTTCGGCGGCGAGGAGTTCCTATTCAGCGACGGCTGGTGCAACTTACTTTCAGGATAATGATTGGGGTTGAGCTGGCTCTGAATGGTGTGCTGATTTCGATGCGACTGGGTGGCGGGCGACTGGGTCAGAGGCGTCGACAGCAACGTCGACGGCGTCGTCAACATCGGCTGGGCCAAGGGGTTGAGGAGCGGCTGGTTCGTCGGGTGAGTGTTGTTCAGGATCTGGGGCAGCGTCTGCAGGAGCTGCTGGGCAGACCCGTTGGTGAGGAGGTGGCCCAGGGCCCCCGGGTTCATCAGCGACTGGTGCATGCTTCCGGTACCATTCGACGTTGGTACTGAAAATTACAAACAGAAAATTAAACTCAAACTCAAACTTAGCTTAAACTTCTTTTATTGGACATGAATTACATGTGAGGTCAAGACAATATAAATTAGGAAAACACTACATTTTATGTGGAAAAAAATCCTGTACTGAATAGAAAGCATGCTCTTTTAAGTGTTCTCTGAGTTGCTTTTTGAAACTGTGCATTTTCTGGTGCTGCCATTGTACTGGAAGATGATTCAGAATTTTTATCCCCAGCGATCTTGGATCTGTAAGGTGAAGTCTATTTGAAGGGACGACTAGATATGCTGCGACCTCGTCCCATATTCATGCACAGTACTCCTAGATGGAAGATTGTGCCTTGTTTTCCACGTTCGTACGGCATGTTGTAGAATATAGACTGATACTATCGTCAGTATACCTTCTTGCTTAAATAGCTGGCGACAAGACATAATCTGTGGTACTCCCATTATCGCACGTATAGTTTTTTTTGCAAAATAAATACTTGGGATGCATGAGCTGAAAGCCCCCAAGCTTCAATTCCATAAGACATCCGACTGTAGAAGATAGCATAGTAGGTGGTTATAGCTGCCTGGATGTTTACGATGTCCTTCATTCTTCTGATTGCGTAGATACTTGATGCCAATTTCATACACAAATTTTCTACGTGTGCTTTCCATGTCAATCGACTGTCTAAATGTATTCCAAGGAATTTTGGCGAATCCTTGGATACTTTGTGCAGCCTACTGGAGGTAAAACGGAGTACATTTGTTTTGGCTGTATTAAGGCAAAGCTCATTCGCATCGAACTATTCAGATGCATTGCCACTGGCTGTACTTAGCTTTTGTTGTGCTTCTTCAGTATTTTTGTCTGATACCAGTAAAGTTGTGTCATCTGCGAACATGAAAGTATGGCACTTAAGATTGGTCGGCAGGTCGTTTATCTATATGAAAATAGTATCGGCCCCAGTATAGATCCTTGTGGGACTCCTCGTCGTATGTATTTTGAATTGCTCTTTTCTCCATTAAATCAACAATATGTGCTCTATCTTCTAGATAAGACGTCATAAGCCGCAACGAAATGCCTTTGAATCCATAGTGGTCAAGTTTTTCCAGAAGGATTTTATGTGATAATTATCAGCCAAATGCTTTACCCAAGTCACAAAATTGAGCAAAACATAACTTATGGTCCTCCATTGCCTGGTAGATATTGTCTAGAAGATTCATTATTGCATCCGTTATATTTAAGTTTCTCTGAAATCCGAATTGACCCTCTGTTATGTATTTGTTTTCTCCGAAGAACCATGTTATTTGTTAGAGAATTATCAATTCGAGATTTTTTGAGAAGGTTGGTAGTATTGATATGGGTCTGTAGTTGCTTCTTTCGGATCGACCGTCTTGTTTTAATATTGGTACTACTCTAGCTATTTTTAGTCTTTGGGGGAAGATTCTAGTACTCATGGATGAGTTCGTAATATCTGCTAGAGGTTCTGATATTGCATGTGCGACATACTTACTTAATTTAGAATCAATTGAGTAGATGTCCTTTGATGTTTTACTTTTGATGCTACCAATAGCACTTTCAATCTCAGCAGGTGTGGTAGGGTTGAAAAACATGGTGATGCCTTTTGTTTTTACCTTTAGCACTGTCTGTTCCGTTCGTTTGTTTTGTATTGTTTGCACCAGATTATTGCCAATACTACAGAAGAAATCATTGAAGTCCCTGCAATTTAGAGATCCATCGATGGTACATATTTTCGTACCTCTGCCAGTTCCACGGTTAATAGTGGTCCATAGTTCCTTTGATTTGTTTGATGATGCATTAATTTTATGAATTATGTTGTTTTGTTTCTCTATTTTAACATGGTTTAAGTATGATTCTTTATATTTAAGATAGATATTGTATATGTCTTCATCTTTCGTGTTTTTATATGCATCGAAGATACGTTCTAATGTTTCTTTCATATGCCTTGTTTCATTAGATACGGTTGCCCATATTCTTAATTCATATTTAATATACTCTTGAGGAAAGGCCTCTTCAAAATATAGGCAAAATGTTTCGAGAAACTTATTAAATTCAATATTGGCATCATCTTCTGCGTATACTGACTTCCACTCCTCTTGTTTCAGTGAGAGGACAAATTTGTCCTTATTTTGCGTTGTATATTTTTGAGTTCCATTTATAGTTGTTTCCTGGATTGCAGCTGAGTTGTAAATATATAATATTTGAGCAATGTGGTCAGATATTGCAGTGTTAATTGTTCGTCCTTCCGAACATATGATATTCGTAAAGATATTATCTATGCATGTGTCTTTGGTTTTATTTAATTTAGTGGCTTCGAATATTTTTTTATCCAAGGAATATGATTTTAAAGTATTTAATATTTCTGCTATCTGTTAAGTATCCTCGCCAAGGTCTACATTGAAATCTCCAGCAACCACAATATTTATTTCTAAATCAAAATTCGTGAGAATGTAATCCAGAGCTTCACTAAGTATTATTAGATATGCTTCTAAGTTTGCACTTGGCGATCTGTATGACGAGATTATAATCAAGTTAAGTGGCTGTATATGAATTGCAGCTAATTCGCAGATTTTTTCCACAGACATCTCGTTTATGATAGTAATTTTACTACAGCTTATACTTTTGTGTGCAAAGATGCATACTCCACCGTGAATGTATTGGGTTCTATTTAAAGTGCTAATATTTGTAAAATCCTTTACATTGTTTGTAGTGTACTTTGAGTTATCTAGCCAATGTCCACTGACACAAGCAATATCTATCTTTTCACGATGGAGTATAGTCTCAAACGCTGTTATTTTATTGGTTAGGCATTGCATATTTAAGTTCAATACCTTCATTGATTGCATGTTTGCATGAGATGCAGTATTGCGATAATGAACCATTTTCAGAGTTTGGCTGCAGTTCAATACGTTGCTTGGGTTTTTCACGAAAAAAATTGAAGCGGCTGACCGTAATTCCTGATGGCCATATGTTTGGCATTATTATTCTTTCAAGTAGATCACAATCAGCTCCGATTTTGAAAGATGCGGTGCTGTAGCTTGGATTTTATTCTATTTTTTCTACGCAAAATTTGCGATTGAGAAACCGATTTTCTAAGAACTCTAGAAGAACTTTCTATTTTCTAAGAAATAATTAAATCATGATAATAAACACAAGAGGCTGACCTAGTTTAAAACTTAAAAAAATTAACTGCTTCTTTGATTTTAACCCTTAAATGCATCGTGTTGCCGTTTAGTAACATATTGCATTTTCTAGCTCTACATTCAGTGCAGGAACGTTTGGATACTTTTTACGCATTGTAGCAGTGGTCGAAATGGACTTTTTGATGAACCAGAACGCTTATGAACAAAATCTAACTTCACCGATAATATCTTCAGTACTTTTAAAACAATTTTATCGCTTATAATAATACCAAACACATAATAAGTGAATATTTAGAACAAAATTAATTTAGAATAGTTTCCATAAAAACTCGTAGGATTTGTCAACTTTCGCTTGACGTTTTCTGTTTGCAGTGTCATCAGCTGAACCCTTTCGACCGCACATATTTGTACGAATTAAACTGCAATAATGGAGGCCCAACGCAATTAATGAATAAAAGTGCTGATATTGTTTTCACATTTAGCTTTGATCTTAATGGAGTTACTATTTCGTTCATGGAAGTAAAATTTCTCCCATATTCGCTTGTTGAAATTGGAATGGCATTTGTCTTTGAGAAAACTTGCAAGTGTCAGGTACCACGTCGTCAGGTACCATGTCGCCATCCTTATTCAACATTATAAACGAACGCATAATATTTGATCTTTATTTTGCAGATAGAACTATTTGTATAATGCACGAATATCATCTTCATTTCTAATATTTGATGAAAACTCTTCGCTCCTGTTATTCTTATTGAAAACTTACATTTGACCAAGCATATTGCTATTTAAACTCGCGTTTTCTGTTTGACGTTGCTCCTCCAGAATAACATGCAGATAAATAGTGGTGAGTTTTCTTAGATTTCTTAGATTATTGGCCAAACTTCTTTAAAATTGCGAACTGTTCATTACATGTATTGTCTTGTTGGGGTTATTGGGGTGCAAACTAGCTCGCGTCCGTAGTAGAAGACTACACGTGCACCCTGGATAATGCTAAATGAGCTAGAATGGCACGAGGCCAAACAATCAATGCGATCTCCTGGCCAACAAGTATACAACAAGGACAACAATGGACAACAAGCATTCAACAAGCATATTAAATGACAAAGTTACACAACTCTGCCAACAGTCTTTTTAAGAACCAAACATCCAGATTTATATCTCCAAAGGCATGCATTTAAGCGAAATAGACCTCGTAACCTCGTAAGAAACTCACTCTGCGGAATAACAACCAAAGACATACCATGATACGACTTACTCGGAATCACCTACCACTATGACTGTGGAAATGGTCCCTATATGGTCCCTTTATCAATGTATATATGCTGTTTATAAGGGATACGCTAAATAAATAAATTGTCTTGTTATTACTTAAGCAACCTCCTTTATATTTATTCTCCTCTCTTCGCCGTTAGCCAGTACTTCTCTTAATTTTGGACCAAGATGAGAAACCATCGATTCTAAGTCTCGAATTGTAGAGTTGATGGCTTTATCTGCTTCAATTATAGTTATGCTGCGCTTTTGCATATATATTGAGAAGTCTGCAACTCTTCTAAAGCATCGACCGTTGTTACTAAATTCTGCACAAATTCAACGCTCGTTGTTATTTTTAATAAGCCTTTATATGTTTTTCTCTCCATGTCTTCCCTTCCATCATCTTCAGTATCATTCTTAAAATGCAATCACAGAGCCGCATAGTTATTAACGACTGCCTTTAGTGTGCGATAATTGGAAGTAACCCATCGAACCGGCAAGATTTTTCCAATTTGCAACAAATTAATTTCAAGAGAGGCTGCAGCTTTTCGAAGCTCGTTCTGATTCTTTGGCGATCTTGTATCCAAAGAATATAACTTATCAATAAATATTTTGAAGTGATTTGTTCCAGACACTTCATGAAACACGTCGTTTACGCTCAATTCGAGCCTATGATTTGCACAGTACCATATAATTAGGTTTGGAAATGTATGCTTTAACGCGTGGCAACTACATAATCTTTTCAGATCGTTACGACGCACAGTCGCACGCAAAACTAAAAACACTGTCTTCGAAATTTTTCTTCAATGCTATGTATATCTGCAGATCGTCTCTGCAGAAGTATTGGCAAATTAAATTAAGTTTAAATTAAATATGTACGCTTCAGCTGAATATTCGCACAGGAATGTACGTATTGTCATTCATAAACATGGCCTTTCTGCTTAAAGTGGTTGACAGATCAACTAGAGTAGAAAACTTGTTTCTAGATTTGCCTATTTCTTGACAAATAACTTTCTTCATCTCATTGACGATATGAATAGCAATTTCGGCACATGTTTTATCTGAATGTCATATTACGCCCATATTTAATCCATTTAATTTTTGAACCTAAACGTCAATTTGTAAATCATCGAAGGGCCTTACTAATTGTAAACTTCGTACAGAAGCACAAATAAAGCATGAATATCGTGGTACCAGTTACGAATTCGTTGCCACGATAGATGGAATGGATGTGTCTTCTCTAGTATGAAAAGATAATAAATATGAGAATCTGATATCGTCATTTGGAGGAACACATTCCGAAACTATAGTAAAGAGATCGGAAACAAAAAAAGAACTGTTGATGTGAAATATCCATTTGTAATACAAGAATACAATCGACATATGGAAGGTGTCGATTTCTGGATAGTTTCATGGGTCGTTACAAGATCATAATAAAAAGTAGAAAGTGGTATATGAAACTTTTTATCATTTGCTTGATCTGCCACTAGTGAATTTTTGGTTAACGTACTAACGAGCACATAAAAAAAAGGAACTGCAGATTCTAAGATTGTTAAGCAAGGTATATTCAGAGCTGAAGTAGCCCATTGCCTCATGAAGATAAACATATCTGTAACCCCGAAAAGGGGTAGACCAAGTTCCAGCTCTGTTGAACTGTTATTAATGTTATTTGAATTTAATACATTGAACACTTTTGCACTTAATTTGCACTTAATTCCACAAAACTACTTCTTCAAATCATATTGTATCAATAATGACTGGAAAGCATTTTTCAAGAGCTTTCTAACGATGTATCACAAGTAGGGGGGTGCTATTTAATTTTTTTAGATTAAGGTGGTTGTGGCTTAAAGGGTGGGTAGGGGGTCGACACTACCTACGCCATTTCGGTTCCCCCTTCGAACCACCCAAACGGTTTTGAGTAAATTTAAAAATAATCATATGCTCTATGAAAAACGTCGATGACAACTTTTCAAATTGACACCCTGTATATTCAGACGCACACACTAATTTGAACTTGGAGACAGATTTTAAATGGCAATATCACGAATATTTTTTCCCTGCCTCTAGTTCTTCTTGTTCATAGAGGTTAACTGTCATGATAGCTATTTTGGATTACTTTGGATGCAGCAACAATTCATTGGAGGTACAGTTGAACCGGTCCCATCACTTTAAACCCGTCTAATTATTGAAAATGTTGAAGAATAAAGGTGACTTATTGAAAACCTCTGTGCGAGCAAACATGTTTATCATCATCGTTTGCTTTGCATCTAAGGGCATACATCTTAAAATTCATCAGTTTGGCATTTGACACAATTTTAACCTAGATTTGGATAAATATATCGTCCCCTTGTAATTGTTATCTAAACCAAGCACTACATTTTTTATTCCAAACCCTCTTGAATAATAGCTATTTATGGTAGTTATAACTGATAATGACAAATTTTATCCACGAAAAAATTGTTTAGCGATAACGTTTTTGAGTGGATAAAATTTTGTTTATTCACGTGTATCATACAAGATTTTTTCCAATTTTGCAGAATTTTCAAAAAAATTATTGATCAGGTAATTTATTTACATAAATGTTAATTGTACTATTATTAATTTGATGAACTTTTAAACCAGGAAAGTTTACTCTATTTTTGTCACAGTCAAGTATAGTGGAAGTTAAGTTAATTCTAATTTCGTCAGGGTCGAACGCAGTGGAAGTTACAGGCCTTTCATTTGAATTTACATTTCGCACCCTGGCAAGAAAAGTGACATAACTCAAAAATGCATTTTTTGAGAAATAACGAAAAAAGAGAATCGTCTTGCAAACTTATATTGCATTGCATAAGCTTGTTTTAAATTTCAGATAACCATCTGTTACGGTAAATGTTATTACATTCTATGGAAGAATATTACAAATCGGTAAATCAGTTCTTGACCATGACTTTTCTTACAATGATGAATAATGAACTAGCCTAAAAGAAAACTGACACACTGCCCTGTGGCGGTTAAAATGCGAGTTAGAGATGTGATGGTATTTTAGCATTAGGGGACACACCATACGTATTTAACACTGACATAATCTCAAAAGGGGCAAAAGGGGCACTTTTTGAGTTGTGACACTGTTCTCGCCGGGGTGCGATATGTCAACATTTTTCTTGACGTGGATATTTTTTGAGCAATTGATTCGTCGATATACTGTTCAGCTACTGTATAAAACTTCCTCCGTGCCTTTTTAGTGTTAATAAGTTAGATAATTTGGTGAAGTGTCACATTGTCAGGTGACAACAAAAATTTCAAGGGTAGTAGTTACGTATTTTTTACTTTACTAATGTTGTCAATGGTTATAGTGAATAAAGTGAAAATGTAAACACTTTATTCACCCATTCGATTAACGTGTAGATTTAATGATGAGATTCAATATACATAATGAGCATTTTAATAAAGCGAATTGAAAAAAAATTGATCGCGTTAAGAAAAGAAAAATTGTAGGCGATTTTTTCAAAACTTCTGCATTCAATTACAAGAAATCTTGTTTTCCAAATCGTGTAAAATATTTACTGTTTTACTATCAATAGCATGTATTTTTGGAATTGTTTGTATTAAGTACATATTAGATTTATTTTTCTTAATTTTGAAACGTATTTAATTTTTGACTTTTAAGCCCTGTTCACAAAAAATAATTCAGTTCTCGGGCAGACAAGGTTTGAACCTGCGAACCTAGGTATAAGAGACAAGTGCAAGCTTACTTGTATTGCTGGGATTGTTTAGCAGATTGGTCTGTCCTTGGGCCATGGCTTGCAGGTTGGCCAGCGATGTCTGCACGACCTGCCCGTTGTTGAGTGCCAGATTAACCATCTGGTCGCTGCTGTTTACGTGGTTGACGGGGATGGTGAGGATTGTCTGCGTCGCGAGTCCTGGAAATTTCAAGGGATTGAGAACTTTCTTCGCAAAATAGTTGCGGCAGCGCGAAAGTATGCCGGACGTGTCTTTGCGCCTAGTCGTCCACCGAACACATTACAACATTCTCAGGACGTTTAAGCGCAAAGAAAGTCCACTAAGGAGCTTTAGAGCAGTTTTGAATTAACAAACTTCCGGGCATAGTTATGAACGTTTACCTTGCGAAGTCGGTATGAGGAGCTGCGCCCCTTGGATGCCCTGCACTAGCTGTCCGGAGGCGAGTATGAATTGTGGCATAGGCGCCGGCTGCTGCGACGTGAGCAGAGGCGATTGGGGCATCGAGGAGGCCGGGTGCTGCTGCTGCTGCTGCTGCTGCTGTTGCTGCTGCTGCTGCTGGCCGTTTACATTTCCGGGCATGCCCAAGGAGACGGCATCCGAACCGACCGTGTTCTGGGTGCTCCTCGGAGTCGTTGCTGCAACAACACAAAAGCCTTTGTCTACAATCCCTCGCAGTGTTATTGCATTTGCTACTACAATAATTATTACATTAAGGGGATGGCAAAAATTAGGGCAGGGTCCTCAAAGGCAGCTTGAAAGTTACAAGTCGAAATAAAATTAACAGTTCTATAGGATGTCTCCCTTATTATTGTAATAAGAGACGTAATGTGCTTAATAAGTATTATATGGATGG
This sequence comes from Othius punctulatus, assembly GCA_951805005.1. Taxonomy (NCBI): domain Eukaryota; kingdom Metazoa; phylum Arthropoda; class Insecta; order Coleoptera; family Staphylinidae; genus Othius; species Othius punctulatus. Next base: position 42,148,535 of record OX638141.1, on the reverse strand, counting down.
CTTCATTCAAAGGCGTACAGAAGAGATTATTCACTCGAAAAAAACAGTTGCATGCCAATGGGTTTGATTTTTTTTGTAAAATAGAGTGTGAATAACGTAATCCTTTTAGGTTGATATAATCAATAATAACTGATACTTGATAATTAATTTATTATAGAATTGGCCCATTTGATAAATATACAAAATTTAGAATCTTACAGTGTTATTCTTAAACATTTAAACCGCGGTTTATCGATGGTTTAGCTGTGTTTTCCAAAGGGTTACTAAGGTAACTAAGATTAAACTACCGTAAAACCGCGGCTTAAATGTTTACGAATAACACTGTTAGAATATATCAATATAACCATCGTAACGGTGGTGTACAAAGTTAGTAAAAGCTGCTCACGCTTAAAATTTTTGAGTCTCACGTATACAAATCAGTTTTACTCAAAATTCTAAGTAATTTTCTTTTAAATATTTAATTCAAAATTCTTCTAAATATTTAACTTAAAATTCTTCAAATCTTTTTAGAATAGAATAACTATACCTTCTCAATATCAAATTGAGACCAATCAATTTCAATTTGACACGAAATAATATCAAGTTGAGAGTAAACAAGTAAAATTTATTATGACAATCTAAATAATTTATGTGCGTCGTACGAAAAATGCCACGCTACATAAAAAAATAGCAGAAGCCGTGCATCTCAAGAAGCAGCTGTTTATAATAATAATGGAAAATGGAAACCCCTTGCTAACACGATGGGCGTGAAGAAAGCGACAGCTTATTGTTATGTAAAAAAGCAGGAAGAATCTGCAAAACAACGAGGTGAAAGGCGTCTGGTTAAAGTTGACGACGAACCTTGTGATGATAGAACAAGGAGATCAGCAAGAAAATAAAAGAGAAAAAAATAAACGGCAGAAATACCTAAGCATGAAGGACAAAAGAGATTACGAAAAATACCAACAACAACCAAAGGAAGTAATAAGGGAGGTAAAGAAAGTCACAGAAGAATCCTGGAAAAAAATCGAGGAAAGAATGAATGAAAATTATCAAGAGAACCAGAAGCTGTTCTTTTGAACAATAAAGCAACTTAGACAAAAAAGAGTACAACATGATGAGCGTAAAGAATAAAAAGGGAAACATAATTAGAGAAGAAACGAGAATAATGCAAAGATGGAAGGAATACTGTGAAGAATAGACTCTTTAAATAATATAAGAATCTAATAATAGAAGAACTACTAAAGCAGAGGAGATAGAAGAAGAATGAAAACATGACCAAGAAGAAACCGAAACGGAAGAGATTGCAGAAATAGAAATAGGAGAGATGATTGAAGCAATAAGAAAAATGAAAAAGAACAAAGCAGCAGGAGTGGACGAAATATCACCGGAAATGATGAAAGGACTTGGATTAGAAGGCATCATCTTCATCTTGAAGAAGGTCTTCATTGAAGAAAATTCAAATATTACTCCAAAGATTTTAAAAGGGGGTTATTTCAAAGATTCGACATTACAGTCACAACAGAATGTGTTTGTCAACACTTGGATGGATTATTGTATATCCTAAAAAACGTAAAGAATATGTCCGAAAGGTATTCGGATGAACATAAAGGTAGACGGTGTTTGTATATACAACAGCTCTTAGAATTCCAGGCACAGAATTTACCAACAATATATATGGATGAGACTAACTATAACATACTTATTTCTTGAAAACAACGCAGATGAAAAAAATGCGATCACTGCAGCTATGTTTTGACAGTCAGTAGAGGAGCAAATATACATATTATTGGTTTCATTGGTAATCTTGGACTAATTTATCATGAGAAGCATATCAGAGAAGCATATGGGAAAGCAGAAACTAACGAATTTGTAAGACATTGTATTCGAAATGCAGAAAATACGTATTAGTCACATACAGTTTTAGTGATTGATAACGCACCTTGCCGTTCGTCCATAGAAAAAGTTTTCCAGGAACATGAATTTAGTTTCAATGTTGAACCCGATTGAGAATGCATTGTCAGTCATGAAATCTGGTGTAAAAGCGGATTTGGCGATACAAATGCCAAACATTTTGAATGGAGAAGGCAGGAATAATATGAGACAATTATATTGAGACAATATGAGACAGTTTCGCCTTGAAAGGTTGAAAAACATAATTAATGAAAACGTAAGAAAAAGTTGCCAATTTGCGAGACTTGTGACAGGTATCAAAAAATGTATTCCTGCAGAGTTAAACATGGAATACATGCACTTTTACTTGAGTAGTTTATTGCTTAGATTGTTTTATTCTTTGTTGTATAATGTTAATATTTAATATTATATGAATGACTAAATTATATTATAATAATATTTTGTTATATACATATTGGTAATATATTCAAATTGAAATTGGTTATTGTCATCTCGACTTTGATTAATCTTAATTTGGAATTGAAAATCTCATTTAGAAATTGTTAAATTGAATTTGTTTCAATTCAATTTGAATTTGATTGTTTCCAATTTAAAATTGGTAGGTTGATAGGTTGTTACTTCCCAAGATGAAATTGATTGGTCTCATTTTGAACTTGAAAAGGTATAGTTTAGTAGTTTGTTCCTTAGATTGTTTTATTCTTTGTTGTATAATGTAATATATTAAAAATTATAATTAAAATAATAATTCAATGAACGAATAAATTATATTATAATAATTTTTCGTTAATATACATGTTGATAATATTTTCAAATTGAAATTGTTTACTGTCAATTTGATTTTGATTAATCTCAATTTGAAATTGAAAAACTCATTTAGAAATTGTTAGATCTCAAATAGCATTTGTTTCAATTCAATTTGAATTTGATAGTTTCCAATTTGAAATTGATTGGTCTCAGTTTAAATTAGTTACTTCCCAAAATAAAATTGATTGGTCTCATTTTGAGCCTTGTAGATAATAATTTGGATTCATAGGCACAACCCTAACAGCGTTATTCATAAAAATGTAAACCGTGGTATAGAGGTGTTTTACAAAGATTTACCAAGGTTAGTAAGGCTAACTAGCCACTGTTAAACCGCGGCTTAAATGTCTACGAATAACACTGTAAAAGTTTTTCTTATATTTTCAATTAGAAATTGCAAAGTCTTGTTTGAAAATAAAATATTTCAGTGAAAATTATGAAATTTTCCGCATGAATTTATTCATTTCGCAGTTAAAATAAGTTTGTAGACAGAAATTTGGATTTCTAGACACAATCTTAACAGCGTTATTCATAAAAATTCAAACCGTAGTTTAGCGGTGGTTTAGCGATGTTGTACAAAGGGTTACCAAGGGTAACTAAGATTAAATCACCGTTAAAGTGTGCCTTAATTTTTTATGAATAACACTGCAAAAAATGTTCTTATATTTTCTATTGGAAATTGCAACATTTTGTTTGTAAATTAAACGTTTCAGTGAAAATTATGAAATTTTCAGCATGAATTTCTCAAGTAAAATGAGGTTTTAAACAATAATTTGAATTCCTAGGCATAATCTCCACAGTTTTTTAAATGGAATTGCAAAATTTTCTATGTAAAATAAACACTTCAGTGAAACTTATAAAATTATCCACATGAATTTTGTCATTTCTCGGGTTAAAACAGGTTTATAGACATAAATTTGGACTCCTAGGCAAAATACTAAAAGTTTTTCTTATATTTTCAATTGGAAATTGCAAAATTTTGTTTGTAAATTACACTTTTTAGTGAAGATTATAAAATTACCAGCATAAATTTAATCATTCCCCAGTTAAAGTAGGTTTTTAGACAATAATTTGAATTCCTAGGCATAATCTCAAAAGTTTTTCAAATGGAATTGCAAAATTTTGTATGTAAATTATACATGTCAATTAGTTTTACAAAGGGTTACCAAGGATACTTAGAAAAAACCGCCGTTAAATCGCGGCTTAAATTTTTATGAATAACACTGTAAAAGTTTTTCGTATATTTTCAATTGGAAATTGAAAAAATTTTGTTTGTAAATTACACTGTTCAGTGAAGATTATAAAATTTTCAGTATAAATTTAATCATTTCCCATTTAAAGTAGGCTTTTAGTCAATAATTTGAATACCTAGGCATAATCTCCAAAGTTTTTCAAACGGGATTGTAAATTTAATATGTAAATTATATATTTCAGTGAAAATTATAAAATTGTTAGCATGAATGTATTCATTTCTCAGTTAAAATAAGCTTGTAGACAATATTTGGATTCTTGGGCACAATTCTAACAGGGTTATTCAAAAAAATGTGAACCGTTGGTTTAGCGGTATTTCTCACAAAGGGCTAATAAGGTTATTAAGAATAAACCACCGTTAACCCGCGGTTTAAATTTTTATGAATACCACTGTAAACGTTTTTCTTATATTTTCAATTGGACATAGTAAAATTTTATTTGTAAATTAAACTTTTCAGTGAAAATTATGACATTTTCAGCATGAATTTCACAGATAATATGAGGTTTTAAACCATAATTTGAATTCATAGGCAAAATTAGTCAATATTGGAGGCATCTACTTCATGATACATGATGAAATTAAATAAAACAAACATTTTTCTTTGAATCTGGAGATAATTCATTTCGTCAAGAAAGGTCTTACGATGGACCGAACCAATTTGAGTCCAGATTGAGACAGATCTCGTTTACTCTCCACTTATCAAGTTTGATAATGATTGGAACGTGATCGAAACTATAGTCACTAATAATAATATACAGTGTTATATAAACAAAGAAAAGTTTGATTTATTTAATTTCATAGGCTTAATCTTAAAAGTTTTTCAAGTGGAAATTGCAAAATTTTGTATGTAATTAAACATATCAGTGAAAATTATAAAATTGTCAAAATAAATTTTGTCATTTCTCAGTTAGAACAGGCTTGCAGACATAAATTTGGATTCCTAGGTACAATCCTAAAAGTTTTTTCTTCTATTTTAGTATGGAAATTGCAAAATTTTGTTGGTAAATTAAACTTTTCAGTGAAAATTATAAAATTTTCAGCATGAATATCCCAGGTAAAATGAGGTTTTAAACAATAATTTGAATTCATAGGCATACTCTTAAGAGTTTTTCAATTTAAAATTGCAAATTTTTGTTTGCAAATTTAACATTTCAGTGAAAATTATAAAATTGTCCGCATAAATACATTCATTTCTCGGTTTAAGTACGTTTGTAGACATTAATTTGGATTCCTAGGCGCAATCCAACAAGTTTTTCTTGTATTTTCAATTAGAACCTACAAAATGTTATTTGTAAATTAAACTTTTCAGTGAAAATTATGAAATTTTCAACATGAATTTCGAAGTTAATATGAGGTTATAAATAATAATTTGGATTCCTAGGCATAATCTTAAAAGTTTTTCAATTGGAAAATGCAAACTTTTGTTTGGAAATTAAAGATTTCTGTGAAAATTCTAAAATTGTCAGCATTAATTTATTCATTTATCAGTTGATATAGGGTTTTAACCAATAATTTGAAATCCTAAGCGTAATCCTATAATTATAGTAATAATTAAGCATATTCTTGCCTGGGAAAGTTATTGTTTATATTTTGCGTTAAAATTGTGGGATTTTTAAACAAAGTGGAGTGCATTTGCTTGTATGTGTTCATTGTATCCCAATGGTCGATAGCGATTAGGGAAATTGTTTACCTGAGGCGCCCACACTGAGGTTTAAAGGTGCATTAATCGCCGAGTTTCCGGAGAGGCTGGCCATGCTCTGCAGACCTGCCGCCAGCGACGCGACCTGCGGGAGGCTCTGCTGCAGCGAGGCGAGGTTCTGCAGGTTCTGCAGGGTCACTAATCCCGCCACTGGAACGAACGGGGGTGGTTCATTATTAATTATGAAAGTTGAAGTGTGATCTTCTTTCGGTGCTGAATAATTTATCGTGCAAGTTATTTGGTTAATTGTCGTACTTGTGCCATTAAGGTGTGCCGCCGCCGAGGCCGGAGGTGTTATCTTGGAGTCCGAGGACTCCTCCGCCCTGCTGCCGTGTGCCATCTTCTGTCCCCCGATATGCAAATCGGTGCTGCCGTCCACTCCCATCGTCGAGGCCGGCTCTGGTGATCCCACGCTGCTCTCGCGATCACTATCCTAAATCAACAGGAAACAATCAGCAATCTGTAGGACCTATGGCGAGGTCTTCTAGCGCCACCCGCGACAATCGCTTTGACTCATTCCTCATCTGCGCACAATTTTCTTAATTGGCATGTAAGCGCGGACATAAAACACCGGCCGTCCGTATAAATAAATAAACAACAACAAATCTCTACACATTTCTCAATTAAGTGTCACGTTTCCGCGCGCGCACTCTTCCCATTACCAATCAACAATATCTCATTTTCAAATCCTCGGGTTATTTGAAAGCAGAAATGCATCGTCCGCCCATAACGCAACATAATAGAAGTGGCTATTGATTATGCCGTCCCTAGAACTAAATTAGAACAGAATTAGATGCTATTTGTTCTCGTGCAATTTGCAGTCACGTGATTTCAATCATCCTTATCCATCAGCATATGCATAATCTCTGCTTGCTAGTTCAATAGACGCGTAAATAATAGTAATGCATGACTCAGACTGACTAGAAATATATTCATACATAATCAAATAGGGTGGTCGGCGAAACAGGTTGCAATACCACCACGGCATCTTGCCACAACTTATTGCACTCGACTGGCATCTTTTCATTCTCACCACAACTTCGACCACTCGAACATTAGCTCACGACTGTCAGACGTAAATGAAAGTTATCGAAAATTTGAATGCAACTCATTATCATTAAGTTGCCATTAATAGAAACATGTGTAATTAGGTATTATTTACACGTTTCGAGTAAATGATTTTACACTCATTAATTTTTATTTTTTTTATAATTACATAACCCGCTGTTCACAGACTAAAAAAAATTACGAATAAAAGTTACATAGAGCACTTTACTCTAGTTCAAGGGTTCCTAAACTTTTAAACATTGCGACCCACTTATTAGAAACCCATTGTCTAGCGACCCACTTCATCCCTGGCGTATTATTTCGTTTTGTTTTTACTTTCGCCATATCTTATGAGTTTTATCATCAAGATTATTGAAAGTTACTACGTGGTAATCAATATTTACATTCGTACTTAGATATTAAATTACTATATTTGTACCACATATTATTCTTATATATTCACAACTCGAATTTCGACTTGTGACCTGTTATTGGCGTTCTCAAGTGATTACAAGAGTGTACCGATTTTATTTATTTATAAAATTGAAAACTTACGACTAGTCCAAGTACCTCTATTAATAAGATTATTTCATTCAATGTAAAATACACGTTTTTGATTTGTTCAAATGTGTGTATTCATAATTGAAAACACTTTTTTTTCAATTTTGTATTTCGCCTCTTAATTTGTCAAACGCCCATGTTTTTGTATTTCGGTTTATCATTAGTAATTTCATTCAATATTTAAGTATGAGGTAGCTGTGAGGTAGCTTGTTTTCATGACAACGAAACACCAAGTTTAGAGATTAGTGTAGCAACGTCAAAGTTTACGAGCAGCAAATATGAATCCAAATAACCGTTTTGCGAAGTTTAATTTGCACGAAATAAAAAATAAAGTGAAAAATCAAACGCTGCAAAATACTGTGCGCTCCAAAAAATTACTGCCTCTAAGAAAACACGCCTAATGAAAAACTTGCCGAAATCCTTATCGAATGGGCATACAATATGCAGAAAACTGATGGAAGTGAATGTAAGGAGATGGTTGTTACAACGATTTGGACTAATACAGCCAAATTACTCCAAGAAAAATATTATAACGATACAACCGACGATTTGATCGATGTAAAGATGTAACATTACAAGCTGCTAGAAATGCGAAAAATACGAAGAGAAGACAATTACAAGTCATGCCGGAAATGAGAAAGATATCTAGTGTACCTTTAACATCTGAAGAATTCAGGAATATTATTCAAACATGGAATGAAAATACTCCAAATGAATGGGCATACAATATGCAGAAAACTGATAGAAGTGAATATAAGGAGATGGTTGTTAATACAATTTGGACTAATATAGCCTAATTACTCTAAGAAAAATATTATAACGAATACAACCGACGATTTGATCTATGTAAAGATATAACATTGCAAGCTGCTAGAAATGCGAAAAATGCGAAGAGAAGACAATTACAACTCATGCCGGAAAAGGGAAAGTAATCTAGTGCACCTTTAACATCTTAAGAATTTAGGAATATTGTTCAAAATTGGAATGAAAATACTCCAAATGAATGGGCATACAATATGCAGAAAACTGATGGAAGTGAATGTATGGAGACGGTTGTTACAACGATTTGGACTAATACAGCCAAATTACTCCAAGAAAAATATTATAACGAATACAACCAACGATTTGATCCATGTAAAGATATAACATTGCAAGCTGCTAGAAATGCGAAAAATGCAAGGAGAAGACAATTACAAGTCATGCCGGAAAAGAGAAAAATATCTAGTGCATTTTGAAAATGTTAACACAAACTTAAATTTAATCCAGTTTTTCATTGATTTTCTAGTGCACCTTTAACTTCTGAAAAATCAAGGAATATTGTTCAAAGTTGGGATGAAAATACTCCAAATGGACTGCAGAGGAAACTATATCATATTATAGCTGTAGAATTAGCTTGGAGGGGAGCGAAGCTTGCTGTGGTTTAATTCAGTACTTTAAAGACGAAATTAACAATAATGGAGTACCATCCGGAAAACTCGAATATAATCCTATATTTACAAAAACTGCACAGGGAGGTTCCAAAAATACACCAGAAAGTGAATGGCTTGCACAAAACAAAGAAAATCCAGAAAATTTCGCAGTTCGATTATTTAAAAAACTAATATCCAAAAGGGGAGAAAACATTAAAACCGATCCACTATTTTTAACCACAAACAACAGTTGTAATAAGGAACCAAATAGTCCTAGGTTTAAAAATATGCCAGTTGGCATCAATGAAATTAGCAAGTAGACCAACAAAATATTGGTTTCGATACAAAGAACGTCAAAATTTCAAACCATTCCAACAGATCTACGGCAGTAAATCAACTGGCAAGTTCTGGAATTGGGGAACAACAAATAATTAAAGTAACTGGCCATAATAGTTCAACGTCCATAAAACCATATTTACAACTGAAAAAAAGGAGCATCCTGCTGAAACAATATCCAATTTAAGAAATGAAGACGTGAATATATCCATGAAGGCAACTTCTAGCAATACCAATAAAAACATATTAGATTTGGATAACGTTAAAATTAACAATTGTACGAACTGTACATTTAATATCAATATTCATAATAAGTAATAAATTATTTGATTTTAATGTTTATTCCATGAAATAATCTTATCAAACACAACTCGTGTCATTCATGATTATCAAAAATTCCTTCTCTTTTTCAAAACAAATGACGTTGCTTTAGGAAACCATTCTTTTCGGTTTCCAAGCAACATCATTTGTTTCTCAAAATCGAAGAAAATTATATTTCGATAATCATTAATACACTTGTATTATTCTTGAGTACTGAAAATGGCGAGATCAAATTTGATTGGTGGCCAACTTTTACCACAGCCTATCTATAGCTCATGACATTACATTTTGGATAAAATAATCAATTATTTGTCAGTGTTTGCTATGCTCTTATTAATATAGGTACACTAGTTCCGAGCATAATACGTTCGATTGTTCATTTAGTAGATTAACATCTGGATTCAAATTTTGTTAATATAGTTCTACTGCTTCTACTAAATTAAGTTTTTTACCTTTTGTGCAGTTATGTTAAATTTTAAGCTTTTCAATTTGTTATTTAATGCAAATGAAATGCCACATTACCACAAGGAAAACCACAAGAATAAAATAAAATTAAGATCATCATTCCATCATCGATATACATCTCAAGTGGAAGGAGCATTGCAAAGGTTTGGCCACTAAATTTAATTCGCTTTGTTTTCTCTCCCGTGCATTGAAGGAAGTCCTCAATATGAGTAAGTATTGAATTACTATCATGCACAAGTGTCATCCAGGCTTCGGTATGGGTTGGAGCTTTGGGGATCAACTATACTGGTAGGAGACATATTCATATGTCAATAAATATATTGAAAGTAATTCTTGGTCGGAAATATGACTTGCAAACATGCATTTCTGGAACACAAGATCCTAATACTGCCAGGGCCATATTCTACGAGTTGTGAATCTACATTCATATAAACAAAAACAAGTTTACGGAAAATATAGACTGCCTTTCTATTAGTATACGAAACAGAGATGATTTCAGAGACCCCTTGTTTAAAACCAACATTGGCCAAAAGTCCCCTAATTGCATCGACATTAAATGCTACAGGAGACTAGATCACATCTTGCACTACTTTCATGGGTTTCAATAGGGAACTAAAGAATTTTCTCCTAAATAATAAATATTATTCTGTCGGTGAGGACTTAACTATACCTCCAATATGTATGTAACTGTATGTTTTTAAATGTAATATCGATTTTAAATGTAGTGACATAGTGTGCAAGTCTAACGGAATAAAGTATATATTATTATTACTATTATTTTATTAACGAAGGTAGCCTTGGGATGAGACAAAAAGTACCAAAATTATGTTTTATTAGATTTCGACTATTCAAATTCAGGATGTCGAAAGCCAAACCAATATTCATGAAAAATGTAGACACGAAACGTTGTACTGAAAAATTGTAAACAATTTCTTGTAGAGCTGAACAAGTAGCAATGAGAAAATGCCTTTTGTTTTTTTGCACCTTTTCAAATAACTTCAGAAATAGAAAAAAAACATTTCTGTCGCAACATTTCTGATTTTGTTGAATATCTCCGGAAGTAAGCGGAAAAATCTGGTTTTCTCAAAATTGCCCACTAAATTGCGTAACTTTATTATAATTTAACCGCCTTATAACATCCATTTTTAGAGATCCCCGTGCGGTTCATTCTTATCTTTGACACACTGTATACAGAGCATACATTGTTCAATTGCTGTTCATCCTAATCTTGGACACCCTTTACACAGAGCAAACATTGTTCAATTAAGTATATGGTTTATTTAGTAGACCCCTATGCGGTTTATCCTTATCTTGGACATACTATATATAGAGCAAACATTATTCAATTGCTGTTCATCCTTATCTTGGACACCCTGTACACAGAGCAAAAATTGTTCAATTAAGTATATGGTTTATTTACTACCTTCGAAATAATCGATTGACCGTTATTGGCCATTTAAATGCGCACTGTAAATCATACCAAAAAAAATCAGATTTACACGTTGTACACTGAATTATAACATGCCATTTTTCTGCAGATAACGTTTGTACTAAAATGAGTAATTGGCTATCATTTAGGCTGATACAAATTGGACACAATAGGCATCTCGCTTATCTTTGTCAAAATTGCTAAATTTTATGCCGAATAGGAATCTACAAACAAATATTCTGATATTTTGTAAATGTTTTTGGAAAAATTATGATTATTTATTATTTATTTATTTATTTATGTATTTAACGGGACAAGCTCACAGTACACATAAGATATTTTAAACAGTTTACAGGAACAGTTTACAAAATTAAATAATATAAAAATCAGTTTGCGCGTTCGTATGTCTCAATAATAATTTCTCTAATAATTTAAAAATTCTGCAATTACATTCATATTGGCATTCATTGGTCTACATTTTTTGACTAAGTGATTAGTTTTATTTTACATCGATTCGATTTAGTTTTATTCAGGTCAACTTGTTTTTCATTAGAGGCGCCATATTTATGTTTTTACGAATTCAACGATAGGTTTTTATATTATAGCATTGTTTTTTTTTTATACAGAGTGAGTAATAAATAAGGAACCTCTTTTCTAGAGCTTTTAGTACTATATTTAGAAAAAAAAGTTAACAAATGCGTGATGCCTGATTATTTGCCACAATTTGAAATTTTCCAAATTTGAAAACAGTACCACTTAGAAATGTTTTGACAGTAACAGTTAAATATTTTGACAGTTTCAATAAAAAAATAACTTATTTTGACAGTTGCAGTTAAAAATGTAACAAATTGTGATAGATACAATCGAAAACATTATTCGTTATAGTTTCTTGTTATAATTTCACTAAAGGAGTTAAAAATTTGGCAGATTTAGACTGTTTCATTTGAAAATTTGACAGATTTGGACAGTATACATTTTGACAGTTGCAGTTGAAAATGTAACAAATTGTGATAGATACAATCGAAAACATTATTCGTTATAGTTTCTTGTTATAATTTCACTAAAGGAGTTAAAAATTTGGCAGATTTAGACTGTTACATTTGAAAATTTTACAAATTTTGACAGTATAAGTTGAAAATTTGACAGATTTGGACAATTTCGTTTCAGAATTTGATAGATTTGGACAATTTCGTTTCAAAATTTGACAGATTTGGACAATTTCGTTTCAAAATTTGACAGATTTGGACAATTTCGTTTAAATATTTGACAGATTTAGACAATTTCGTTTCAAAATTTGACAAATTTATACAGTGTTTGTTGAAAATTTAACAAATTTGGAGAGTTTGGGTGGAAAATGTAGCAGATTTTAAACAAATTCACTTAGAAGAGGGAGATTTGACAAATTTGACACTAGTAGTTAATTATTTTGACATTTTCAATTGAAAATTGAACTAATTTCGACAGTTGTATTGATTATTTTACAGATTGTGATACATATACGGGATTTTGATATGGGGCCACTCAGCAATAACCGGATTTGGCAGATTTGGACAATTTCGTTTCAAAATTTGACAGATTTGGACAATTTCGTTTCAAAATTTCACAGATTTGGACAATTTCGTTTCAACATTTGACAAATTTATACAGTGGTTATTGAAAATTTAACAAATTTGGAGAGTTTAGGTGGAAAATGTAGCAGATTTCAAACAAATCCACTTAACTTCCACTTAACTTAACTAGCAGTTGAATATTTTGACATTTTCAATTGAAAATTTAACTAGTTTCGACAGTTGTATTGATTATTTGACAGATTGTGATACATATACGGGATTTTAATATGGCAATAACCGGCAGACTTTTCAGATTACAGCGACCGGCTTTGCTAGTAATATCTTATCTCGGTCATAGAGACGATTGCAAACAGGCATTGCATCCAGAATTCTTACACTATAAAATCTATTCGTCCTGAAATGCATTAAATATGTTCGAAAAAACATGTCACATTATCATACCCATGAACAAGTCCACTACCACCGTACTAGCCAGTATGCTACATGCCTGTAGCATTTACCAACCACGGACATGCATAACAAAATGTAGAAATGGCATAAATTACTATGGGCTAAAATTGTACAATCTACTTTCTAATGTCATTAAAGCACTTCCCGCATCTAGACTCTTTAAGCAATTAAAAAACTATCTTGCCTGTAAGGCGTTCTACACTGTGGAAGAGTGTCAATAGATTCCTTGATTTTAACATCAGTATTGTGTAATGTGTAATGTTATTGTTAATATTGTTATTACTATTTTGTTGTATCTATATCTAGCAGGTTATCTTGCTGTGTATCTTATTTGACAAGTGTAAACATAATCGTATATGTATTAACACACAAATATATTATTCTATTCTATAATCGAAAATATTATTGGGGAATTCGAAAGAATTTCAAATTTGGCAGGTTTGGCCGGATTCATTTTATTTTTGTTTATTTGCCACAATTTGATAATTTTCATTTTTATTTGTGTGACGCGATACTTTTTGACTACCTCTTTTTGTAAATGGCAACATAAATGTTTCTATTAATAAATTTGATAGCATTTTGTTTCTCTTCGGGAATATCTAAAAATACCACGAGGATTTTTGAACCTTTGTGATAGTTTTTTGAAATCTTTTGAATAAGTAAATATTTCATTTCAAGTTATCTATGACTTCGCATATTACAATGGCATAGTACCATATTTCATATTTTTCAAAATATTTTCAATAACCTGTGATGTTTGACGTTTAATTTGTTAGTTTGGCGTGTTTTTGTAATTTTGGAAGACAATAATATATAATGCCTTTTTATATCACAAAAATATCAAAAGATAAATACATAAAACAAATTTGGGGTTATTACTAAAAACCAAAATTGTCCTCAATAAAAGAAAAATTGAATCAACTTAGGAAAAAACTAAGCACTTTATTTGATGCAGAATAAAAAGTTGCTGTGAATCTTTTTGAAAAGTTCAAAAATAATATCAAATTAAAAAAAAAATACACAAAAACTGTGATTTTTCAGTTTTCTCTAAATTTGTATTGATTTGCCACAACTACGAGATAGTAATATTTTCTATTGTTTGCAGGATATGGTATTGCTGTGAGTAATAGCGTATTTATCAGGAGAATGATTGAAAATTGTAGTGTACCTGCTCATTGATTCTGTTTTGTGTACGTTAAATTTGAACGAACGAAGTTGTTCCCAGTAAAAGAGTTAATTGCGAGTGTGCTAAACTGGGGGGGTAAAAACGTGAAAGCCGCTATTGATTTTTTTTCAAATACAATATAAATAATTGCGAGTGACGTGATTTGAAGCGGGGCTGCGGCGGAGGGGTTAGGGGGAAATTAATTAAAATAATCATCCATCGGTAATTAGGGAAGACAATCCGCTGGAAAAATAAGCGCTAATTGAAAAAGGAGAGTGACCGCGTTGAAAAAAAAATCGCGCGTGTATGAATAATAAGTGGGTTGAGCGGGGGACTGCGGGGGTGGCGATGTTCCAAGGGGGGGCTCAACTGTGCCGAATATTCCCAGTTTGACGTAACCGTATTATAATGTATTCGAGTGCAAGAGTATAATCTATTCCCGAGCATAATGATAATACGCGGGGCAATAGGAGGCGTAGGGTAACGGGGGAGGGCTTGGGGGCGGTGGGGCACGGGGTCGGCATAATAAGGGAAAAGGGGGACAGGCGGTGGCGGCCAGCGGCCAGGCGAGAGCTCTTTGTGTAGTTAGTGTAATTAGTGCCCCTCTGCCGCGCCCGTCCCCTCCCGACTACCTTATTTAAATGCAAATGAGCTTCATTTCGCAATATTAATGTGCCTCACCCTTTCCACCCGCCCGCCACTGCCACCCTCTCAAAGGGTTGAGTCGAGAGTACATTCGGCCGCGTTCAATCATACAATGTAGGGGTTTACGCTGAAGTCCGAATCCGAACGCAAATTCTGCTATTCCACCATAGCTGAACTAATTATGATTATTATTAATAACCGCATTACTGCGCTGTAGTTCGTTCAACTTCTGAATACTACATAGATCTTATTATACTTACAGCTAATGCGAATTATTGTTTGATTATTTAACCCGATTGCGCCCTCGCCCCTTTCGATATCAAACAATTCCAAAGCTGGCTACATCAATATCGTGCAGATAACTTAATTAAAAGCTGCGAATCCATCGCTCACCGTTAATAATTCATTCACAATTTAACTATTAACCCAAACAATATTTACAAACGACTACCATCAAAAACGATAACACTTGATTGGGAATTAGGTACATTAAATACATATTGTGATGCACAGTGCTCGATTAACTCGAAATTTATGTTTACTAAATACCATGTTCAACAATCACGGTGTTAACAATTAAGAAGATTAAAACCCCAAAACGAACGGAAGTACTGCAATGTTTGAAGGAAAAGTTTCTAAAGTGCCAAAAATTGAAAGTAAAACGATTTAAGCAGTGGATATTTTTCAAAATTAAACAAAACATAATTAATTATAATTAATAAAAAGAAAATTAAAAGTACCTGCCAACATTGATGCTCAAGGTAAATCTTCTGTAGCAGAAGATTCTAAATCGAGTATTTGAGAAATTAAAGAAAGTTTCTTCGTTCGATAACGCGGAATTTAAAAACCTCCAACAATTATTTGGAAATAGAATCAATATTTTTTACGTAGAGTAAAAACTTGCAAGTGTTGCAAATTGCAACGGTTGTAGCGAGATCACAAGTTCGTGCATAATAATTTTTTTGTCGATTTATTACTAATACAGTTTAATGTTTTTACTAGCTACGTTTTTTAGATAGAAGACACAATTTATTATTCTGTACCAGATAATATTGAAGATAACTACACCGAAGACATCACAATTTCGTAAAATTGAGCTATAAATAGAGTTACATAACACAAACCAAACAGTTTACAAAAGATACAAATCACCAACCTAACACTTTGTGTAAAAATATATAAGCAAAAGAACAATAGAGAGTGAAATATAACGGAAACTTCAAAAATCGTCCAATGCGTACAGTTTTTTTCTATGACAGCAACTGTTTAACTTTCAATCTAAATGTCATGATATCCGACATATTCCGTATGTAATCCGGCAATCTGTTGAAGAGTTTCATGGTAGTGTATTTGGGAGTTCTCTCGGATAAGGTTAACGTGTAGTGAGGAAACTTGTATACACCAGTGTGTCTAGTGCCGTATTCGTAATCACATTGATATTTTGAAAATTTTGCTGTTTATAAAATGACAAACCTGCAACTCAAATATATACAGGGTGAGAAGTATGAAAAACAAAACACCTTTTTCACAAAACACATTTATTCTATCTAAATATATTCCAATCGCTAGGCGATCATCTTCAGTAGAAACATTACTGAAAACAGTAATGTACATTTAGATTCAATAAATATGTTTGGTGAAAAGGTGTTTTGTTTTTCTTATTTCTGCAAACCTTTCATAAGCTTCAAGGTACTACTTATACATACTACATATATATCTACACTAAGATGCAAAAAACGGGTCATTTGGGTCGATGTTTGCAAAAAAAAAAACGTTTTTTTTAAATTTTATGTTGGTATAGTCTTTAGAATGAAAGTTTTAGTGTTTTACAATCAAGAGACCATCAGGATGTAGAAAAAACCAACATATGATACTTATCAGTTTATTTAATAAGCGAAAATAACATTTAAAAGTATGCGTTCTTCACTACCTATTGCTCATTCGGCATTATGCATAGAGGATCAAGGTGGCTACTGGGTTTTGACTTCTTTGTTTTCGATTAACTGTCATATTCATTATTAATCTCTGTTGAGTTTATTTTGCAGAAATGCATTTTATTTCGTGTATACGGACATTATCGTTTTCGCTTATTAATGTTCATTAAATAAATAATAAGTACCATACGTTGCTTCTTTCTACATCCTGACGGTCTCTTTGATTGTAAAACACTAAAAAATTTATTCTAAGAACTATACCAACATCAAAATTTAAAAAAAAAATGGTTCTTTTACAAACAATTACCCAATGACCCGGTTTCTTTGTATCTGAGTGTAGTTCACTCAGAACCAAATATTGTGGATATTTTGGACATGTTAGTATTTGTGCAATAAACACTTAATAAACACAAAAATAGTGAAATATTTTCAGTCCTGCAGACCGAATCATCGAGTAATCTTTTCTGGAAGTCTTTTGTTTAACACCTTCAGTTTTGAGAATTATTTTGTCTGAAAATATGTAACAATGCCAGGAAAACTCTTGTATTCCGTATCTTTTAAATTTCATTGCAACAATTTTAGAAATTGCTGAAAGCAGTTATTGAGCTAATATCTAATCATTGTTATCTATTTTCAACTTTTAGTCATTACCCACTTTTTGTTTGTTAAAATGTCAGGAGAGGAAACATTACTCAGACAGTAATGTATCTACGGAAGATGATCGCCTAGCGATTGAAATGTACAATTAAATTGAATAAACGTGTTTTGTGAACACGGTATTTTTGTTTTTCTTACTTCTACGAACCTTTCACAAAGTCCAAGATACTACATACAGGGTGAGTATAAAGTAAGGAACCACCTCTCTGGAGCCTTTATTATTATTTTTAGAAAAAACAGTTTTGAACAAAAGTTTGATGGCAAAATATTTGACCAAATTTGTCGGTTTAATTTTTTTGTGACGCGCCACTTTTTGAAAATGACGTCATTGATACTTTTTTGAATGGTAACCTAATTTTTTCTATTAACAAATTTAATAGCATTTGTTTGTCTGTTCACGAATATCTACTTAGAATTATTACTTAGAAAAATCGAAGTAAAACAGTTAATATTATCTTAAATAGCTTTCAATTAAGCATGAGTCCCACCCTTATTGGAATCATTTGTTTCTTCCAACAAATCTATTGCATTTTCGTCATCTTCGTTCGAGGCTTCACTTTCACTTGGCAACAATATTTCCATAGGTGCTGCGCTAAATAGGTTGGATCATTTTGGTGGTTTTGGTCTTATGCTATTCATTAAGGGATGTGATGTCAGAAGTAACATATTTAAAACGTCTTGGTTCCATTGTTCTCGAGAAAACTTTCGAGAGATGTTTTGAAATTCCACGAGGTTACATAACAAAAATTTCTAAGAAAATCGAGTTTTATATGTGATTACATAAATGTGAAAAACAAAAGACTGCTTTGGAAAACAAATGATATAAGTTAAAGAAAATACTGCTAACTAATATCAGTTTCTGTTTCCAAACTAAGTTGTAAATTAATCTGGATTAAAAGGTGTTTTTCAATAATTATGGTATGTTTAACAGACACGGAATGCATATTGTTGTCCATAGTTAATGGACAACAATGTGAGCATCTTTTGTGATGAACAACTATTGTTAAATTTTGTTTGTAATGATTTTAATAAAGTAGTTTCATTTTGATACAAAAAAGAAACACGTTACTACGTTTTTATCACTTTATTTTTTCGTTAAACACCATTTATAAACTGATAAAATAAAGTGATAAAAAACGTAGTAACGTGTTTAATTTTTGTATTATCATGATTAATTATCACATAGCAACGCATTACTCCATCAACTTTATTAGTTTCATTTTATTTTCTGTGTTGCAAATACGAACTTTGATTCTTAGACATTTTTGTTCTAATTTCGATCAATCTTTGTCATCATCAAATTCGGGCATAAAACTTTGATTATTTTACGCACTTGAGCTAAAAAAATATCACTTTTTGCACTGTGAACACTATGTAAAAACTTAGTTTACGCACTGTCGTCGTAGAGATTTTTTTTCTGCGGTGTTTGGCATCTATCAATGCTAGTTTATATTATCAATCTTTGTGTCAGAATTAAATACTTGCATCCAAATGTGGCCAAATTTATGGCAAAAAGAAAAACTTTTTATCCTACAAAGTTTTTTCTACGTCAGCTATTATGACAAACAGCTAAAATTTGATGCAAAAACTATTTTTTTAATTGGTGAGTGAATGAATATATAAAAAAATAAAATAAATAAGAAAATAAGTTTTACGTACAACGTATTTTACGCACAGTTGATGTTTATACGAACAGGTGCTTTTTTACGCACTTGTGCTAATTTATTTTCAGGTCTGTGTTTATCTTTTGTTTTAGCTAAGTTAGATTATAATTTCTGTTCATGTGTTCATCATTTAAGATATTTTATAAAGGCATTTACTCATTTAGGTATATGTAGCTCTCTAAGATCTAAATTTAATTTTAGTTATTTCTTTATTCCATGTGAAAATAGGCACTTGTAATGGTTTTAGCAATTACAAATAAAAGATATGATAAAATTTAGGTATTTAGTTCAATAAGTTATAATAATAAAAATGGTATATTGGTGCTTAGAACATATAGTTTTACATAGGTCATACATCGGTTTCATTTAACTCAAATTGTCAGTTAGTCACTTTTGCAGGAATATTACGATATAATTTTAGAAAAAATGTTTCTATCAAGGTTTGTTATGGTTTCATTTTTCAACTTGCACCTTAATTACTTGCTTTATTACATCAAATTTTACATTTCAGTGAAAAGTATAACTTTCATTTAAAAAAGTATTCTTATTATATTTTCTAAACTTACATTTTAATAGTTTAAAGTTCGCGGACAAATTCGTTAGTTCGCCAATTAACTATTACAATTAACTTATAATCTTTGAATTTTATACTTTTCAATGTTACATGTTTACATTTCAGTAAAAAGTATAACTTGCATTAAAAAAACTATACTTAATACATTTTTTAAACCTATATTCTAACAGTTTAAAGTTCGCGGACAAATGCCTAAGTTCGCCAGTTAACTACTACAATTAACTTATAATCTTTCAATTTTATACTTTATTCTTTAAAAAAAATTATATGTATGTAACCAAATATTGTAATGCATTTGTGATGAAATGTACATATAATTTTCTCTAAAGAATAAAGTATAAAATTTTAGGATTATAAGTTAATTGTAGTAGTTAACTGGCGCACTTACGAATTTGACCGCGAACTTTAAACTATTAGAATATAAGTTTAGAAAATGTATTAAGTATACATTTTTTAATGCACATTTTACACCTACATTTTAATAGTTTAAAGTTCGCAGACAAATTTGTAAGTTCGACAGTTAACTACTACAATTAACTTATAATCTTTGAATATTGTACTTTTCAATGTTACATGTTTACACTTGAACTTGAATTGTATGAATTTGTATGAAAATATTTGCGAATTTCTTGCCCACATGGATAATTTAGAGCAAAAGATTTTTTTTTCCGAAAATTTAAGTTTGGGCATTTTGATCAACAGAAATATGAGTTTTTATTAAATGTTACAAGCTATCACATGTTTTATTGTATTGTCATTTATTAGTAATTTATTTGAATAAAATTTTGTTTGCAGAACTTGAGATTTCTGGTAGTTTAGTGACAGATTCACGACTTTCTTATCATTTTGAGAACCACAAGAAACTTGAATAATTAACATTTTTGTGAAGAAATTTGTTAATATTATTTATTTTACATAATTGAAGAATAGTATAAACATTACAAAAAGTTTTTAATGTCTTGCTCAATTTGTTGTTTTTTAAATTTTAGTAAAGTTAAAATTTTTAGTAAATTTAAGTTTAAAAATTTAGTAAATATAAGTTTGCAAAATTTCCTTTAATACTCAATCTATTTTATAAGGTTTTAATATGAAAATTATAGTGATTTTTCGTTGTATTTTTTTTTTGCATACAAAACCAAACATTTTTGGCATTTTAGTATACATAATTATTTTGATTTTATATATTAGTGAACAGATTTACGAATTTATTACCATTTTAGCAGCTACAAGAAAATTGATTTCTTTAACATTTGTATGTAATTTTGGTAGGTAATTTATTTATATAATGTATATTACATTACATGGTTTGAGATTTTTAATACTTTACTCATCATAAAACCACTTTAGTTACACGATAATGTTTTTTCTTACACATATGCCAAATTTCTTTTGATTCTCAATTTATTTTTTCTCCCATACAATCGTCCTACAATCAGTCGTTTCTTCGCCTATACCCACGCCAGAAAATGGATGATTCCTTTAGTGCTGACGGTTGCTATGTAACGGAGAAATCACAGTACAGGAATATTACATTCCCGGCCCGGGAATATATCATATATCAATATATCCTGTACTAATCACACAATATACAATTATAAGATATAATGTGATATTAATATTATAGTGATTTTTCCAGGTTTTGATATCCCATTTTAACATACAAAACTTGACATTTTTGGCATTTTAGTATTCATAATTAGATTTTTTGTATTGACTAATTATGAAAACACAACACGAAGAACTTGTTTCTTCAGAATCATTGGTTGTAAATGATGAATGAACATTTACGAGGGATGCGTGATTTGTAGATGCAGCGTGCTAAATTTTTGTTCAGCATCATTGAATTTGGATGAAGGAGGACATCTATTGAAGGAAAATATGAAGAAACCAAAGGCAGAGAAAGAATATAGGATCTGCACTGAAAACTGGAAACCTGACTAATTTCCAAGGCAAAGAAGAAGCAAAAAAGAAGATTTGGATGTGTATAACCAGAATTAGAGAAGAAGTGACAGAAAAAGACATTACAGGCTACATAATGAACAAAACCAAAACGGAAGAATCTGAGATCATAGTAAAGGAAATTGAAACCAACTACAGAAACAGAAGCTTCCAAATAGGACTTCCTATGGAACTGAAACAAGAGGCATACCAAACTGATTTCTGGCCAGAGGGAATAGGATACGACCGATATAATTTCAACTTAAAAAAAAAATTTTTAGTGCCAAAATTGAAGACAACTCCTTCGCCCAAACTAGCGACACAAAGGGACAACATACCATCAAACTAATTCAGATAAATGGAAGAAGCATTCGCAATAAGAAGTTAAACTTGGAAGTGCTTCTGAAAGAGCAAGATATGCCACATATTGTGAGAATCTGTGAACACTGGTTGCATGAAAATGAGATTCAGTATTTTAGTATGTTTAATTATAAGTTGATAAATTATTTTTGTAGAGCGCACCAAGCAGGGGGAGGCGTTGCTTTGTATGCAAGATCCGATATTGTAGCCTGTCCAGTAAATATTCCCATTGAATGTGAAGAAGGGACCATGGAGTGCACGGCACTAAGCCTGAAAATCAATGGTAAAAAGAGCTTAATTTTGTCAACATATAGAAAACCTGATAACAATGTAACCCCTTTCCTATGTAAACTAAATCAACTACTAACGCAGATATATGGTGGCTATATATACATATTCGTTGTGGGCGATTTTAACGTTGACCTATTAGCGGAAGTCCCAGAAAAAAGAAAAGAAAAAGCTAAACTGCTAAATCTCAAGAGATCATTCGGACTTGCGCAAACAAATCTTAATGCCACAAGGCAAAATGCTCGACAACATTTTCACCAATTTCATGGGAAAGTTAGAATGTCACAATGTATTTACAGAATTTTCTGACCATGATTCAGTCATATTAGACATTCGGACTGACGATTTAAAACCCTTAAAAAAATCAATAAAATATCGATGCTACTCGGAGGATAAGATAAAATACTTTATGGATCTTATCAAACAAGAGAATTGGAACGAGGTGTCCAAGCAAAGGATGTAAATGAAAAATACGAACACTTCGTAAAGATCATCAAATATTACATTAACCTAGCTTTTCCTGAAAAAATCGCACAATACAAATCCATTAAATCAACGAGCGCTTGGATAACAACGGAAATTATGATCAAATCAAATGAGCTTAAAAATCTGCATCGGTTATCAAAGAATACAAATGATATAAATATAAGAATGCTTTATAGTAACGAAAAGAAATCATATAACAAATTAATTGATATGGCAAAACGGAATCACACAACGCAGACTTTAGTAAATTCAGGTAATATAACTAAAGCCACTTGGAGTCTAATAAAAACAAATTTAAATCAAAACGCGAAGTCAGACAAAAATCCGATAACACTATTGATCAACAAAAAAGAAATAAAGGAGCCGGAACCAATAGCCAACTTGTTTAACGAACATTTTACCGCTTGCACTTCTAAAGGGTCTAGATCCGCATCTAATGCACCTTCTACCAACGCAAGCACACATATGCCAATCCCCGAATTATCTGAAGAAGAGCTGGTAAAAGTAATCAAATCAGTATCCAAAAAGAAATCAGCGGGAGCAGATGAGATTCCCGGTTTCATAATAAGAACTATTGCAGAGCAGATAGCTGCCCCATTATTAGACCTCATCAACATGTCTTTTAATAGGGGAGAGTATCCAAATGCACTCAAAATAGCCAGAGTAACCCCCATATACAAAAAATCTTGAAAAAACAATATCGAAAATTACAGGGCCATATCCAACTTGTCAATTTTTGCCAAAATAATAGACAAAACAATGTATTGCAAATTACTGGAATACTTGGAAACAAACTCATATATAGCGGACTGTCATCATGGTTTTAGACCCTGAAAAAATACAACCTCTGCCATTAACGAGGCCATACACTTTATATTGGAAGGACTAGACCAAAATAAGAAGGTAGCTGGTATATTCTTTGACTACAGTAAGGCATTTGACACTGTTAGCCACGAACTGTTACTGAACAAGCTGGAGACTTACGGGGTGACTGGCACAGTAAAGTCCTGGTTTGCCTCGTACCTGACGAATAGATTCCAATACGTGCATATTAAACAAGACACCGACCAATTAAAAAATGCCAGTTTCAAATCAAAACAAAGATTAATTACTGTCGGACTTCCGCAGGGCGGCGTACTGTCAGCCATTTTTTTTCTTATCTACAGCAATGACCTGCACAGATGCAATAATCTGGAGGCAATCAACATAAAGCTCGGACAGTATGCTGACGATACTAACTTCATTGTATCCGGAAAATCAGTTGAGTTAGTAACACAAACATGCAATGACATAACTAACACCATGAAAACCTGGTCAGATGCCAATCAACTAGAGCTCAACCCAAACAAGTCAATGGTGGTACAGTTCGCTTTAAACAAGGATAATATTGGTCCCAGCAGCATATTGGTCAAGTGCCCAGTCAAGTCACTGCCGGTGGTAAAGGTAACTAAATTCCTTGGAATCCTGGTAGATGCGCAACAGACATGGGAAGAACATATACTGTACCTTCAAAGAAAAATTAATACCCACCACTATGCGCTCACAAACTTGAGGAAATGGGCAAACCGAGCCGTCCTGATCACATACTATAACGCTAATGTCAAAAGCCATCTGCAATACGGAATCCTCATCTGGGGCAATTCGGTACATGCGAAAGAACTCTTTGTGACTCAAAAAAAGCTAGTAAGGCTGATTTCAGGAGCCCCTAGAGATGCATCCTGTAAAGAGATATTCACTCAACTAAAAATCATGACCATGTTTTCGCTCTTCCTGTATAACCTAATCCTGCATGTATATGACAACCTGGAAGCCTTCGCAACGAACTAACTTGTAAGCCATCTGCAAACACGCAACGCCTCCAAATTATATCTACCTAAACACAGTACGACAGCGTATCAGAGGGGGACGCACTACACTAGTATCAAGGTTTTTAACCAGTTGCCGGAAGGCATAAAAGACCTAAGAAATAGAACGAACTTTAAAACTCAAATAAAGACCCATTTCATAACAAACCCGTACTACTCTGTTAGGGAATTCCTTGACAGGGGTGGTGCGTCCATAGTAAATGCTGCAAAATATCGTTTGATTTAGTAATGTAGTAGTGTGGTGTAATTTTAATCATTTTATTTTAACGATAGTTTGGTATGTCCTGGTAGATGCTGCAAAATATCCTTTAATTTAATAATGTAGTAGTGTAGTGTATTTTAATCATTTTATTTTAACGATCGTTAAGTATTTTAATCATTTTATTTTAACGATAGTTAAGTCTTTTAGTAAGTAATTCTTTAATATATGTAACACATTACTGTTATAATGTTCCTGACACACATATCCGCCTGTATGGGCGGCTGAAATGAATAAATAATAAAAAAAAAAAAGCATGACTTGTGGATGCCCTGTGGTTATTAGTTTCTTCGATATAATTGAATAAGTTTAATGGGTGACTTATGGATAAACAGTGCATGCATTTAATTGGCTGAAGTGCATTGAAAATACTCCTTAATATTGGAACATTAAAATAAATGAGGAAAGCACTTGGTATAGTTTCACAGGTTTATTAGATTGCTCTACAATTGTTTCAACCTTATAATCATTCTCATGAGAGATATAAAACCACTATCTCATACAATTTAATAGGAAAATTATTGTCATCCAGTAATGTTAAGGAACCCAAATCTTTAGTTACCTCTCGAACCATATAGAATCAAATTAATCTTTTCTCGTGATTTACCTCGATATGTACTTATAATACTGAGTATATTATAGGTGAAGTTCTAAAATACTTACAATCTTGTTGTAAAATTTGCAATGCAGGTTTAATATCTTTTTACTTTTATCTTCGCATCTTCACATCATTAGTTGAGATACATTCAATTCAGTATCACATCAGTTCAATGCAGATTATATAATATATGGTAATCATGTATAGCAATAAAAAATATGGTATAAAATACAACAGTACAAAAATAATTTGTGTGAATTATGAAAAGCATAACTTATTGATTTTGCTTGTTTTTGTGTCCGAAGTTATCCATCTTTCAGTTGAAATGACTATAAAATATAAAATAGTGACATTTGAACCTAATTAAAACTGTTATTTTTAATCTAGTGAAAGGTAAATTTTGCTGTCTTTTAAATATACTTTGAAATGCTTCTTTCTTGAGGAGACCTTACAAATAATAACTTCGTACATAATTTTGAAAATCATTCAATCATTCATTAATGAAATCGCCATAAAATGGACATTATGTTTTTTTTATTGAATTATTTATTTATTTTATTTATTTAGTCATATTCCTGTTTCCTATTCATCGTTGGAATTTAATTTCAATTATTATTTACTACTATAAAAAAACGGAATTTATGCGTTGCACTTTGTATAGTAAATTTCCGGTGCTTGTTTACATTTTTCTTGTGTTGATGCGGATGCTATCTATAATACGATTCGCGTTAGTTGACACTAAACCGGTAATCTAATCCCCAATGATTCAGTTTTAAGCAATTTTCTCCAACAAAATAATCATCTTCAGATAATGCGTAACTTAAATAGTAGCAGCTAGAGAGATAAAATTGTAGACTACATAACGCTTTAATTATTTATGTTTAAGGAGGAAGTTACCACTGATTCAGCACAATTAATCACTGTGGCTGTAGCAAAATACGTTGCAATCAATTTAACATAATACTTACGTATCATCGATAGATTATATTTCGTAAACAATTTTATAGTACACAACATAATTATTTTAATGCGCTAGATAAATACTTATAAATATCAGCTTGCATTTGGATGTAACAATTGTAATCGCATATTAAAAATATTAATTCATTTAAATAAATGATCACATATGTGATGGAAGGTTATGAAGTAATTAATGTATATTGATATTTAATTTTTTACACATAAATATCTATACTGTTACATCTGTGGTATTTATTTGTTAGTATAAAATGTACGTAAAATCACATTCGGTTTTTCCAGAAGTTTTTTCTGGTAGCACTCTTAAAAGTTTTAATCAATCAATAACATGTTTGTATTCATGTCATTACAATACAGTAATGGTTGTTTACATTGGGTTTCTTGGCATTCTTGGACTAAATGCATGTATAAATTACGCGGTTATTGTGGGTATATGTATAATTATCTTTTAACTAGTTTATATCTCGCACAGGAATAATAACCGTGATGAAATTGTGAAATGCATAGTAACAGGTTTCAATTAGTACTAATTTCACAGCCGTAGTTCAATAGTCTGGATGAAAGCAATAAAACAAATATTAGCAATAAAAACAGCGAGACGCAAGAGTTAACATTTAATTATCGTGAAATTACCGAAAGCTCACATTTTGTGAGAAAATATGAGTTAGCGGCGATAATCCCAGGACGAACGTGAATATAAATTAATTTAAAATATATATTGTAATAGCGTAGTCGCGTAATTAAATTCTTGTGTTTTTATTTGCGTTAATAAATTGCTAATTAGCGTTATAAAAACACAAGTAGCTCAACTGTAATTTTATGCATTGAAACGTTATTTATGTACACTCTCGGCTTTATTATAATGTTTGATATTAATGTAATAATGGACCCGGCGGAAATTGCGTCCTTTTATTTTTAAATGTGTACGCCGGCACCGTATAAGGGAACCAGCGAGGCGATCGCCAAGATTTGCGAATTAATATGATTCCAATTAAGATAAATTGAATAGGTACATTTTAAATTTAAAAGCCGGATAAAAAGGGAGAATGTGGCGAAATTAATCAAAGGGAAATTGGAAAGGGTTAAATCTCTTAATGAACCGTGCAGTCTCGCCTCACCTCGCAACTAATGTATTTCAAGGTGGCAAGTAAAAATAAAAAAAAAGAATAAATCCAATTGAAAAACTGCTCTTTACTTCTGCTAGACCCATTTTCGCAATATAATTACTGATTTAATTGATACTGCTTTAAAAGATGTTCCTTTGTGGTTTCATATAAAAATTATCATCAAAGAATAGTGCACATAATTAGTCCTTTTATAATAACTCCATAGATTAGGAGTTGTAGATAGATGTACATAAGTACTCTGTCTAATTCATCTGTTATGCAATGTGCGAAAATACATGTATGAAATTGTGACATCTGTATTTTTGTGCTGAATTAAAAAAAAGTTGCCAAAAAGTGGCCAAATAAATTTCATAATTGGACTAAGTATGTCATTGATATCATAGACACACGTTTTTTTTAAATAAATGACGGAAATTATTTATTACAGCCGAAAAGTAGTGTGTAAGAAGTAAAGTAATAAATAATTGAATGCCGCTAAAAGAAAATGTTGTATATATTTGTTGCAAATTTTTTGCAATCGTGTAAAATAACAAAAATACTTGAAAAGTAATCAAACATCTCACTCGAATAAATTTTTTTGAGAATCAATTAGTGAGTCCCTTCTTCTTTAATGCCATCTCCTACTCGGAGGTTAGCGGCTATGAAGAAATCTCTTGAACTACATTGGCACCAATCCATTTTAATGAAACCATATTCACAGTCAATTTCGTAAAATATAGCAAACAATTTTTGAGGAATATAAACAAAACAAAATTTATTTGGTCAAGATTTCTACCAACAACTATTGATCAGTCGGAACTAAAATAACTTCACGAGTTTGTGTGCATAATTCCTGAAATGTTTGCCACATATTTAATATGCAGCCCTGCAACTTTTACTACCAAAACCAACGACTTATTTAATAACTAGCCCTAAAATTCCTAACACGATTATAAAATAATAATTTTATTTATAACAAAATTAAGTAAAAATTTGAAATATCCTCATTTGCGTTCAATCATCAGTGGACCAGATATACGTTCTGCAATTATGTAACTAAAATTCTGTGCAACCGCCACGGCAAGTGTAATTATTAGAAAACATTAATTTGCACTAGTGCATGCGCTTTATCTGTCAATTTCAGGCGAGCGTACATTACTAAACCTAAAATATGGCACTAAATACAAGCTAACAATAATACATAAATGTTTTATGTGCCACAACTAATTTTAACTTTCACGAGCATATAAACACGTGTCATTTTCTAGCAATGGTGGCCATTTGATGACAGTTTTAACACAGTTTTACAAATATATGCGTATCAATCAGACATTTAATTTCATAATTAATTTTGTATTAATTTAATAATAGGCATTTTTTAAACCTTGAGCAACAGTGAACCCCAATTTAAAAACGGGGAAAGCCTTCAATAGTTACGCAATTTTTATAAACCACTTCATCTTAAATATAATTTTAAATTAAATCTATTTGAACGAAATAAATCTTTAATTGTTGTTTTTTAACCAAATAAAGTTTCAAGAAGGTACATTGAAATATTAAATTCTAAATATTTAGAAATTTTTGTAAATATTCTGGAAATTCTTGAAAATCTAAAATAAAAATAAACCTAAAACCCAAATAATGAAGGAAACAATGCCTCCAACTACTCAATCGTATTCATTCATGGGAACATTATAGAAAATTGTTTATGTGATTAAATGAAGTACATTGCCTTGTAGTTCCTGAAAAGTTTTGTAAAAAAAATTATACGAATATCTCCAATTGTTGGCATTTCCAAATAGTAAAATCTCGAGTAGGTATTTTAAAAATATATCAGAAATTGTATTTTCCTTTCTTGTAGCATGTAATCATGGAAACATTTTAGAAACTTGTGTATGTAATGAAAGGAATTACATTGCCTTGTAGTTTCTGGCAAGGTTTGAAAAAAAAATTAACGGATATCTCCAATTGTTTGCATTTCCAAATAGTAAAATCTCTAGTAGGAATTTTAAAAATATTTCAGAAATTGCTATTTGGTTTCATGTAGCATGTAACTAAAACAAAAATCAATTGAAGATTGCAAATGCTAATAGTTTTTAGTGATTTAGCAAGAATTCTAGAAAATTTGATAAACATACCTTAGTATGTCGAAATATGCTAGAATATGTACAACATTTTTATTTCGAAATATCGAACATAATATTGAGCAGTTTCCAATATTTTAGAGTTTTTGTAATTTCTGAAAGTATTGGAAACATACGTTTAAAGTATATCGAAAATTTTAGAAACGTTCTGAAAAATTAAACAAATTCATGCGTAGTTTCTTCATTGGTTTTATGAATGTCAAATGTTTGCAAAAATCAAGCAAAATTAATGAATTTAAAATTGTGTTTTTCCGAGTTCAAAATACATTTCATTTGCATAAAAAAAATTGTTTGATTTTTAAATTAAGATTTATTTATAATAGTAGAAATTTAAAATTCAAGTTTCATAATTTTTTATTAAATTTTATGTATATCAAATTGTTCCTCCCTTTCTCACTCTCAAAATAAGAATAACAAATTATGTTTAATAATATACATTAAAATAAGAACAGGAGTTTTTTATTTTAATGGGTATTATTACACATAATTTTTGGTCTTATTTTGACAGTATATTTGTCTGGTATTCTCATATTTGCAATGTTTATTTCTGAATTGTTCTTATTTTGACAGTGCAATATATTTGTCTAGTATGCTCATATTTGCAATGTTTTTTTTCTGAATCATGATACAATCTGAATACATTTAATTTTCTGAATACATGATATTATTGTTATTATTATTATCGTACAAAATAATTGTAATTTTTTTGTAAAGTTTTATAATATTGAATTTAAATATGTATTTGAAGATTTTGGTTTGCCATTTGAATAATATTTTGTACAATTTGCTCGTTTTTTCTTTTATCATTTGCCTTGAATGTGTTTAGGTTTTTTTTAGATTTACTAGCAAGTTTCTGGAAATTTAAAAACATCTTATTTTTAGTTGTAACTAATACTTTTGTTAAATTTTCAGTAATTTGCATAATATTTTGTGCAATTTTTTTTTTCTTAATTAGATTTTAATGCGTTTGAGATGTATTAGAAATTGAATTGATGAAATATTCAGAAAAGTGGGCAACTTTTCAGAAAATTCCAGTAGACTTATTAAAGACTTTCAACTAGTAAAATTAGATACTTTATCAATTTTAAAAAAAATGTGTAAATTTGAATAAATTTTAATATTTCTTGAAGTTGTGAGGTCCCATGTGTAGTTATAATAATGCCATCTATTGATACAGAAAACAAGAGTAAAATATGTTCTATGAGAAAAATCAAATCATTCAAAAATTAATATTTAGACATTTTAGTACCTAGCTAAATGTTTTGTGAAAACTGAAAAAAAAAATCTAATGCCCAAATTATGAACGAGAAAAATATTCCACTATAAATGTTCAGGAAATTCTTGAATATCTAAAAAAATAATTCAAAACCCTAATTATGCAGGAGAAAACTATTCCATTAAAAATATTCAATTTCGACATATGTGTTGAAGGGAAAATGATAGAAAATTGTTTATGTAATCAAATGAATTACATTCACTTGTCGTTTCAGGAAAGTTTTCAAATAATTTTATCCGGAGAACTCCAATTATTGGTATTTCGGTAAAATCTCGAGTATTTTAAAAATATTTCGAAAATTGCATTTTGTTATGTAACTAAAACAAAAATCACTCCACTTAATTGTTTTTTTTATAGATTTTTTAGCAAGTATTCTAGACAATTGTATAAACATACCATACATATTTGTATACAGCAGCGTGCATGGATATATATTATTATATAATTGTTATTATAGTGCTTTAAAGACTAGATATCCACGCATACTTTATGCATTTCTAATTATTGTCTAAAATTATTGTCGGACGTGTTCTCTATTTTATATATTTTATATGTTTATATGCTTTTTTTTGTGTTCTTGATTTTATGAACTTTGACTAATCACATCTGTACAATGCAGCTACGTGAATAAATATATATTATATATTATTATTATTATATACCCAAGAATTTCGAAAATATGCCAAAATTTCTACAAAATTTCGAAATATCGAAAATAATATTGAGCAGATTACAAATGTTTCCAAAGTTTTTGTAATTTCTGAAAGTATTGGAAAAATAGTCGAAAATTCTGGAAAGTTAATAAAAATTTAAACAAATCCATGCGTAGTTTCTGTAACGGTTTTATGAATTAAAGTGTTTACAGAAATCAAGCAAAATGAATGAATTTAAAATAGTTATTTTCCGACTTCAAAATACATTTATTTTGCATACGAAATTTTCTTTGATTTTCAAGTTAAGATTTATTTATTATAGGCTTTTAAATTTACATCAATTTAAATTCAAGTTTCATATATTTTTAACTCCCGTTTCATTGTGTAGGTACTTTTACAAATAATTTTTTGTTCTTATTTTGACAGTGCAAAATATTTGTAAATTATGCTCATGTCCGTAATGTTATTTCCGAATCTGGTACAATAAATGATATTATTGTTATTATAATTAAACGAAATCTTTGTTATTTTTGTGGAAATTTCTCCAAGGTTAGTGTACTTTAAATATCTATTTGAACATGTTTGCAATTACAACAAAATTTTGTACAATTTGCTCGTTTTCTTTTTCATCATGTGCCTTGCATGTGTTTAGGTTTTTTTATATTTACAGGCATTTTTCTGGAAATTCAGAAACATCTCTGAACCGTCCGGTATTTTTAGGTTTAGAGTTTTTAGTTGTAACTTGTAATTGATATTTTTATTAAATTTGCTGTAATTTATATACATTTTCTGATATTTTTTTTCTTACTTAAATTTTTAGTAAATATTTTATGGTCAATAGTAAATAGAAATGTAATTGATGAAATATTCAGAAAATTAGGCAACTTATTAGAAATGTCCGATAAACTTATAAAATTGTCTAGCGAAATTAGATACTTTAGGTAAATGTTCAGCAATTTGCATAAAAATGTCTACAATTTGAATAAATTTTATTATTTATTGTAGTTCTGAGGTTCCAGGTGTAGTTATATTTATAACCTCTATAGATACAGATAAAACTAGGTCAGTACCGTTAAAAATTGACCAAACACACATGTAACCCTTAGCTAAAAAGTTTGGGATAAACCTTAATGGAAAATAGAAATGTTGTTTTAGTAAATAGCTCGAAATTTTTTTGTTTTCACTACTGCAATCGCCATGGAAATCGTAATATTATTGCTTCAGAGGGCGCTGAAATCTCAGGCATAACACATTCGTCTCAACCCATGCAGTATTCTTCACCTAATCCTTATACAGGGTCCTTTATAAATATGAAACCAAAGCGCTCCTGCCCAGATAGTTCGAACAAATGACAAATCCTCGAACATGTCGATTTTTGTTATTTATTCCGCATTTTATGACTTCAACAAATATTACGTCAGTAATATAGGGCTAATGATGTCATTGACATTTTTTTAGTAGAATTTTATGTTTTTATTTCATAACTTTTGTCCCTTAATTCACATTACAGTCACATATTTTTTGTTTACAAAAATGCTTACCATTTTATAAAAAAAAACACTTTTTAATAGCAATATTTTTTTAATTAATTTTACTATTGAATGTATAGCTACTATTTCTTGAATTTATTTTGGAAATCTTTGGAATCTTTTAAATATCGTTTAAATTATTGTCAAGACCAAGAAGTAATGGGACAGCAGTTCGAACATTTAATTTAACATTAGCATTTGATAGACTTGCTTTTTTGTTTTTTTGTTTTTGTTTTATTATAAATAATATAAAATTTCCTATTTTTTTAATTTCTAAACAAAATATCAACATACTCGAGATTTTTCCTGTATAGTAAAATTAATTAAAAAATGCTATTAAAACACCGATTTTTAAAGGAAAAATTATGTGACTAAAAATAATTAAGAGCACTACAAAAGTTACCGTTTTGTTCACTACTAAACATTTAAAAAAAAGGTCAATAACCTTATAAGTAAAAAAATACT
Source organism: Othius punctulatus (assembly GCA_951805005.1). NCBI lineage: Eukaryota > Metazoa > Arthropoda > Insecta > Coleoptera > Staphylinidae > Othius > Othius punctulatus. The sequence goes on along the minus strand of OX638141.1, from coordinate 42,114,717 downwards.
GACATACTTTTTCTAAGTACGTCAGAGAATGCGAAATAAATAGCAAAAATCGACCTGTTTGAGGATTTTATATTTCTTGGAGCTAGTTCGACAGGAGCGCTTTAGTTCCATATTTAAAAAAAAAACCTGTATAACGCGTCTATTCCGACGACTTGAGGACTTTTTCATTCCGACTTTTAACAGATATTCCGACTCTTAAATATTTATCACAAAATTTTCAGGATTTTTCATTCAGACTTTTAACATACATTCCGACGCTTAAATGTTCAGCAGAAAATTTTCATTTCGACTTTTAATAGTCATTCCAACTTTTAAATATTCATCAGAAAATCTTCAGGGCGTTTTCATTCATACTTTAAAAATACATTGTGACTTTTAAATATTCATCTGCATATTTTCAGGTAGATAAAGACAGATGAGTCACTATTAAACTAATTGCCGTTGTAATAATAATTACGATTGTGTTTTGTCTTCCTGTTAGTGCTCGTTTTTTTAGTGCAGATGTACGAGGGCGGTTTGACGGAAGAGTGACTTTTCAAAGGTTGGTAACACTTTCGCTATAATGATTATGTTGCTAGCTCCTGGGGTCTTTCGGAGGTCCACTGTCAAAATTTGGCACCAATCTGACAGATAGATTATGTTTTATACTTATTTGAAGAAAACTGTTTTCGTTGTTGTGTAAATATGGAGAAAAAATAATTTCGAGTGTTGATTTAACATTATTTTCTACGTGAAAAAACAATTAAAGAAACCGAGGAAAAGTTACGTAAATATTATCCAGAATCTGCTCCGTCCCATGGAATGATTTGTAAGTGGTTTCTGCTTTTAAAAGTGGTCATATGAGCACGGTTGATGCAGATCGTCCGAAACCATCATTTACTGTGACTACTCCAGTAGTGGTTAATAAACTCTATGGCCTTGTAATTGGCAATCGTCGAAGAAAAGTTCGTGAGATAGCTAATGAAGTAAACATCTCAACCGAACGGGTATACAATATTTTGCATGAACATTTCAATATGAAAAAGCTATCCGCGAGATGGTTGCCGCGTTTGCTTAATGGTGATCAAATGCGCGCTCGCATTAAGAATTCAGAAGAATGTTTGGCCGTCTTCAACGTAATTCAAAGGATTTTTTTCGTCGATATGTCACAGTAGATGAAACTTGGATACATCATTATACTCCAGAAACAAGAATACAGTCTAAATAATGGATTTCTCCATGCGAACATGCTCCCAAAATGGCAAACACACTTTATTCGGCCAATAAGGTCATGGCGACATTTTTTTTGGGATTCTAAAGGTATAATCTTTATTAATTGTTTGCAAAAAGGAAAAACGATAACTAGCCAGTATTATGCTGATTATGCCGACACGTTTTGATGCCGAACTTGAAAAACAATGACCGCATTTGATGAAGAAAAAAGTGTTGTTCCATCACGATAATGCGCCCTCTCATTCGTCTGCAATTGCTACCACTAAATAGGCTGAATTGCATTACAAATTACTGCTTTATCCGCCATATTCGCCAGATCTGGCTCCCAGTGATTTCTTCTTATTTCCAAATTTTAAAAAATGGCTGGGTGGAAAAAGATTTCGGGCAAATGAAGAGGTGATAACCGAGACAAATGTATATTTTGAAGATATATATCCGAAAGATTACTTTTTGGAAGGTTTAAAGAAACTGTAAACTCGCTAAGCTAAGTGTGTACAGTTGAAAGGGTATTATGTTGAAAAATAAAATATATTTTTAACAGAAAAATAACGTTTACATTAAAAAGTCACTCTTCCGTCAAACAGCCCTCGTATATTCATCTATCGCTGATGAATCGCTTTAGATTCGACATACTGACGTTGTAATTCTATTCGTTTTTGAAGAGCTGCTGCCCAATTTGAAGGTGTAAATATTTGCTACCCCCTGCTGATAGCACTGTTATTAATAAATATTAATAAATTTGGCCGATGCGTGTGTGATTTTATTTATTTTTTACTGGCCTGCAAGCTAATGAAAAGTAGCAGATTATTTGTTTTCATTTAGATATTTATTTCATCTCCACCTCTGGACCGCCGCCGTCAATAGGATGTATGAGTAATCGTTTTCAGGATTTTTCAGAGGCAAATTAAAAGAAAACAGACGCTATTGACTCAGAGGTATTCCATGTGGGGCGGCAGGAGTGTTTTAAAATAAACGCGTACATACGGCACCGAGTACTTGTCTCAACGTAAATATTAATTACGACCTATCAAAAACATTGTCGGGTATATTTGATTTAAAAAAATAAATATAATGCTAATAAGAGGGTGCCGCGGCTCATGTGCATGTTTGTGACTGGGAGGCGCTCCATTTTTCAAGCTGCATTTTCCAATGGGCCGCATTTTTTTCAGGCATCGATTGAACTACTTTTTTCTAATTAAACAGGGTTTTGAAATTAATTCTTCCAGTTTAAATTTTACGGCGCTGCAGCGGGGATTTATTCGAAATTGTTTCCCGTCCGGCGTGAAAATCGACGCTCGATTTTAAAAACAACCCTAAAATATCCTAGCCAGTATGGCAGAGCCGCATCTATTTGCGTTCTTGGCGCCCAACGACGCTTAACGGACAAAGGAGCAATTAAATTTGCAAATGAAACGATCCTCATCTTTGTCTAAAAAAGATCAATACACTAATTTATAAGGTAATTACACGGATAAGAGGACGTATGAAAAGTTCGCAGTCGGCATTAATCAAAATGTTAAATTATACTTCTGCCCAGCCGGAACGCTAAAAATATGCATTTTATGAAATAAATTATAATCTCATGCAGCAACTATGCATATAATTAGTATGAAATCCTTTACAATTCAAGTAATTATGCAATATGCGAGAATAAATTAATGGAACAAATTTAGGTCAAACATGAGAACAATATGAATGACTCGAAACATTACTGTGCAACTTATTTATACATTTTCGCTTGCAAATAAAATATACATCCGCGGACTATGCATTAAGACAATTATTGCCATTTTGTACGTTTATTTGCGCGCGGCATGAAAATCTCGGGAATTAGCGAAACTCTACATTCTTTACTGAATTTCTTTAATTAATAGAAACTTATCACGGTGAATTGCAAAGATTGGATAGCTTCTATATTTCATATAGTAATTAAGTAAATTAACTTCCTCCCAGCTTCATCCCCGACTATTTATTTATTCCAAGGAATTTACTATTATACTTTAAAACAGATCAATTAGGAAGTACATTTATTAATTGTATAAATACACGAACTAGTTACAATACTATATTCAAATATAATTAAGATAATTACAGAAATATATATGATACGCTTTCATGTCCAAAATAAGTTTGTCAATTGTCATTGTACTTAAACAAAACATATTACAAAGTTATATTTGATACGTCTTTGTGCGTTTCATTAACTCCGCATTTTATAAACAAAAAATGCAAATTTATTGTAAGTTAACGTGGACATAAGCATCGCAACTTAAAACACGTTTTACTGATGAATAAAAGTAGGTATGTGTCTCAATAATAAATTTTCTCTACTCTTACACTGTAACTGATATATTAAACTTTTGCTACCTGTACCTAAATGATAGTCATTTATATACAAATTTTTCATTAAGATACAAGTGTATCTAAAAATCCATGACAATGACAGATATAAAATTAATTAGTTTTGACAGCTGTGCACGGGGAATTGCTGATTCGTATTCGTATTTTGTTGATTTCAATATAATATTATATAAGTTTAATGAATTTTGACAGTTGCCAATTTTTATTCTTAATTTGTATGCTGCGTCGTAGAAAATACATTCATAGATATATTAAAATTATTGTGTTGTTAATGATAGTCATTGATATACAAATTTTTACTTAAGATACAAGTTTATCTAAGACGCCATGACAATGACAGATATAAAATTAATTAGTTGTAACAGCTGTGCATAGGAAATCGCTGATTCGTATTCGTATTTTGTTGTATTTCAATATAATATTATATAAGTTTCATGAATTTTGACAGTTGCAAATTTTTATTCTTAATTTTTATGTTGTGTCGTAGAAAACATATTGCTAAATATATTAAAACTATTGTGTTGTATATTTACTTTAAATAAATTTTGACAATTACCACTTTTCATGCTTTGTTGTAGAAAAAATAGTGTATGCAACTCACATTTAATGGTTATTAAGACACTCGTATTCTTTACGAAACTTGCCAAGGCTCGTTTGGTAATTCTCATAAAAAAATGCTCGTTGCGTAATATACTAATTTTGATTGTTTATTATTGACAATAATAGATCTTTTTTCATTCCTGCATCATAATCTTTGGTTATCGAACTAATAAGCATGCAATCCGTCTTTGTAGCACGGTTTGTTTTAAAGTCGCCTAGTAGCAACACATTTATTGAGCAACATTGATCGACAATAAAGGTCAGTACTAATGTTTATTGAAATAAATATTAAATGTACACTTACTATTGCTGAACATCCAGACACCTGAAACATCATAAACCTTTTTATTGGTTATTTGGAAACTATTCCACTGCGCGGTTAGAAGCACTCCAGTTCGCATCGTGCTTTAAACATGGCGAGCGTGTTTGAAAGACTCTCTTATGCACTTTTAAATTCTTGTAAAGATCGTAAATTCTTGCTTTTTGCTCTATTTCCATAAACACACTTGGCATTTATGAAACAGTTACAGAAACTAAATTAATGTGTTGCTATAATATAAAGGGTGTTTTACAGCAGGTGTGAAAACATGAAATGACTTATGCAGTATCTCATTCTAAGTCGAAATTGAGAGAATATATTTTTTTACATATTTCCTTTCATTTCCGAAAATAAAAATCAATTCGTGAAAATTACATTCTCAAAATAACAAGTCGAAATGAGAGAATATTATTTTTACAAGTTTCCTTTCATGTCCTATTAAATTATTTGAATTCGTGAATATTAAAATATGTCAATGATTAATGAAATTACTAAAATAATATTTTAAATCCGTGTTTACTTTTTAAATTCCATAAAGAGATTCACATTAACAAAAAAGGTGAGTGGAACCTAGCGAAATCCAGGAAAATATATTTGAAATCAACGAATATGCTAAAATTTTATAAAAAATAGTAATTCTGTTAATATGGAAACGTATGTTCCGATTATTTCAAAACTTACCAATCCAAATATTTCTTAAAACTTATCAAAGATTGGTTGTAATCCATAAATATTACTTATTTTTGTATGTGTTTTATTGAAATCCATGAAAAACTATGTAAGTATGGTGATTACATAACTTAATTATTATTCTAAATAATGAATTTTAATTCCATAATTTACTTTAAACTGTAAAACTTTGTTACAAAAATGATAAATGCAAATGCATAAATGCAAAAATGTAAAAGACTGAATGTTGATCAACATTTAAATGTATTGATTTCGAAAAATACCTATGCATCATGCATAATTTTTCACATATAATTAGATCATAAAACAACTTTAAGAACATAAATAAAGACAAATATCATTAAATTTGACGAAAACAAAATTAAAATTGAGGTTTTTTTGTAGTATTTCTGGCTTTATTTCTTTGTTTTTGTTTAGCAATAAATACCTGAGTTCGCGCTTGCAGCATTTTTTTTTGGGAACAGCCTATACATACTATGTGGAAAAAGTAAACAGCAGAATTTGAAAATATTGTAACAATATAATATCTTTTCCCAGATATCAAAAATAAGATAATTTGTCAATTCTATTTTAGTGGAATTTATGGTTATTTTAGTCTAGCATTTTAGTCTAAATGGTTTTGAAAAATTGTTGACTGTTGCGCCAACTTTTTTTAAATAGTCGTAGAATTTCTAGAATTAGGTGCAAAAATTTGCAGTTTCTCTTGATTTTTAAGAATTTGTATTATTGATTTTATATTTTTTATTTTGATATCACGACAAAAGCCTACATCTAAATTCAGCACATACTCAGCAAAGCTCTCAGTCATAAATGCCCACACCGACAAATGCCCACACGCGCAAATGCTCACACTGCCAAATGCTTAGAATAACAAATTCATCAGCCAGACAAATACTCACACCGACAAATACTGACAATTGAATTCCTGACTGTGAGCTTTTGTGAGTGCGAAACATTCGTATAGGTTTTTGTAGTGTGCTCATTTTTCACTGTGCTCATTGTGCTGATTTTCATTACAACGAAAGTATGAGCATGCTTTAGACTCTTTAAAAATATTTTTTATACTTGAAAACAATAAAAACTTTTGTAACAGAAACTTGATATGACTTCACACATCACAAAATGGCAACATAATGAGAGTAAACGCTAATCGCATAATAATTAATATATCAGAAGATCTACACGATGGTTGGACCCAGGACCGGATTTAGACTTGATAAGGCCCTAAGCTATTTGCGATATGGGGCCCTTTATAAGTCCAGATATTATACGTCAGTGCCATATATGAATTTTGGATACCCATAGGGTTAAACTTAAATAAAATTAAGAAGTATATAAATAGTGAAATAATAAATCTTTAACTTAAAATCATTTTTATTCATACAAAACTTAAAAATGCAAACGCTGGTAAAAAGAAATAAAAGTTCATTTAAAAGGCACAATTTACTAAGGCTAATTATGTTATCTCTTGAAACATGTTGTAAGGATTAAGGAATTATATTAAACTAACATATTTTCTTTCTTGCCTTTGTCAGAGCAAAGTCACTGATGACGTCATCAAATGATAAACTGCTTAGTTTGTGACTATCTATCCACATGAGCCTTAAGAAACATAATTTATCTTGAGTCATTGATGTTCTAAAATAATTTTTATCCTCGTCAGCTGAGAAAAAGATCTTTCTCCAGAGCAATTTGCAATCATCATGCTAAGAAACATTCTCAAAATTGCTTCTACATTAGGCAATGCTGATTGGACAAGATCGTAAAATATTACCCTATACAGATCCTGATGTGTCAAACTATCATGTTCTGCTGAACCCTAGGCTTGACCATGTCTAAACATATTGATGAAACGTTTAACTTCTCCTACAAAATTCATGTCCAAATCTTCGGGATATATATGACATAAGAATGAAAACATTTTTGCAGCATCATTGTATACTGAGGCCACCTGTGCCAGACTTAACTCTAATGCATCCATCACAGGTGTATAAATGTTTTGATTCTGAACTTCTCTGTTGACTCAGGACTTTCTAAAGCATGAGCTTCATTATTATTGATATGCCTTATTCTATATATGCTTTTGTTGTAATCAACATCAAGCAATTTTGCCTTTGCTTTTTCTTCAAAATGATCGAACATATTCCTGGAACCTGGAAGTAAATCCGAAAGTGAAGCATATAATTTCCTACATACTTCATCTATACTAATTTGGGGGTCTTGCAGTGATTAACTCGTATTGTGAAATTCATCCAGCAAGTAACTCCACAAATATAGCATTTCCATAAATTCAAACTCCTTTATTCTATTCAAAATGTTTATGGCTTGATTTCGTATTTCGCCTTTCTGTGTAGTATCAATATGCAGCTAATGCAATGCAGAAATTATTCCATTATAACTATCAAGTATTGCACTTTGGCCATTGAATGTGCTTTCCATCTAGTCTTTGACAAAGACGTTGGAACTTTACAATCATCCCTGAAGAATGGCAATAGTAATGCCCTTCTATGTGTAGATGAAGAATATAAATTATATATTTCTTGAACAAATACAAAAAAGTTTACTGCATCTAAATATACTCTACCAACAAAATTCAGGAAATGACCAGCACATGGGATATACCTAGCATACTTTTTAATCTTTAATATTATTTCTTGCATACCCTTGTATTTGCCAGACATATTGGCAGCATTATCATATTACTGGCCTCGACACTTACTAAAATCTATTCTGCACATTTGTAAGGTCCGGACGTGCGGCACTGGGACCAATAATGCTGCAGTATAGTTAAGTTTATATGACAATTGCTCACTCGGACAATTTTTTTGGGGGGGGGGGCAACAAAGTGGGGGCCCTAAGCTATAGCTTGTGTAGCTTATACGTAAATCCTGCACTGGTTGGACCTATACAACGTGGTATCCCTGAGGATATCAGAAGATAGTAACAGTAACAAGTACAATAATAAGTGTAGGTGCCATAATATATTAGGTTTGGATTGATCAATAAAGGAGGATCTAACTGTAATTCCATACAAATTATTTTCTGTTACTCAATTGTAAAAAAAGGGCATAACGAGATAAGCCTCCGAACTGATCACTTCTTGTAGGTTCGATTGCCGCCAGGGCAATATTTAGGTTATTATAGTTCTTCCCTAATGCAATATTTCTAACAGTGTTAAATATTTGGGGATTATGGATACGAGTGAAACATTTGATATAATCAGTTATCTTTAGAGACAAATTTAGTACAGAAACGAAACATTAAGCTTTGCAATTGACAAATATATTTGCGTCACAGTGCTTATAATTAACTTAAACGGAACGGCCCCATTAATAAATTAAATAAATAAGTGAGGCAATGCGCGATGGTTAAATGCACGCTGCACTCGCATAATATATTAATGCTGTTTATCGAAGTGAACGTAGTGGCGTATCGCGTAATTGAAATCGAATGAAGTGAAGTTGTGGAGGTAATCAAAACGGAGGCCCACGACTACGAATGAGCGGACTGGAGAATATGAAATGTGTGTTCTGTTCTATAATTGAATTGGCCAGAATGTTTAATACGAGCTGCTTGCATAATGTGAAGGGTTGCTAATGTTTATTCATCAGAGAGACGCGGCGCGCGTGTGCATCGTCTATATCCACCATATACTTACTATATCGGAGGGGTGGCCCCCTTTATCAGTATGCTAATCACGGCTAGAAAATTCAGCTTCAGTTTTCTAATTTCGCCACGAGCAAAATGCACCCGAACACCGACAAATCTCTAAATATGTATGCTGCTGGAAGCAATTGCACTCCTAAAGATGCATTATTGATATGTGGGCGTTAAACATTGTCAGATTTTAATTCCTACAAGAAATCACGCATACAAACTATTAAAAATATAAAATTTCATATGAAGTCAATTATATGCTGCGACTAATTACACCATAAAAGGCAAAACACATTATGCGCGGGAAAAGGGCTTTTGTAATTAATTTTCATAAGTTTGTGTAGCATGAAATTGAAACGTTTCAAGCAAATTACGAACCATCAATGGCAAAATATCTGCTGCAACACTTATAAACTATGATGTTCCCCAAGGCTCAATAGTTGGTCTCTTTTGTTTCTGCTTGATTCGTGTTTTTGATAAATCTGTAAGAGGAACATACGTTATTGTACTTGCTGAGCAGCATATTGTGTATAGTGTGCTGCACAACAATTAAAGAAGCAGTGCAAGCTGTTTCAAAGAAACTTTAAAGTTTAATTTTAATGTACGTACCTACAACCATCGGGCCACGCACTAGTTCTATTGCAATAAAATTAACTTATGGTACAAAAACTTTTTCACTGAAGTATTTATTATTCAACTTTTAACAATGACATTGCCGAATATCTAGTCAAATATTTAGTCTAGAAAACATCCTAGTGTCTATATGCAAATATGGTGATACACCGCCATAATTTTTGAATTAGGGATTACACCTAATTATGAAGAAAAAATGTATTTTTTTAAATTTCTTACTCTGAAGCTATGACTATGTATATTCACTATACTATTCACTACATTATCATTTGCAGTTTTAGATATTTAAAATATGTTTTTGTGCAACCGGGCGCGAAGTGTCCATATCGTAAACGCAAAACAGTTCGACAAATCCACTTTCGCGGCCGTTACTGTTAACAACGACCGTTAAAGTAATAGTGGCTGTTCCTGACACAAAAACTGACACAAAGCCTTTTTTAATCAAAAATTGTTGGACGTAAAAGTCTTTATGTTCTAAATTGTAAAAGAATTTTCCATCTAGTGAACATATAACAGTCACTTAGACAGCTGAATTATGTCATATAATGCCAACATTTTTTATTAGTTTTGGAAAAAAATATCTCTATCCTATTTTTGCAATGAGTTAACATTTTAAACTGTGAAGGAGGATATCTCGAAGTACTAGAAATATAGTTTTGAAATGTTCACAATCAAACTTTGAACTGATGTCGCAATCGTTCTTAAAATATGTTCTATGCGATTTTAAACTTTGAGCGCTCGAAAGATTTCAAAACATATTATTCTATCGATAGATAGATTTTAGCAGCTTTTAAGAAAATGGATTTGAATGGTTTTCCAAATAAACATATACTTTTATATTATATCAGTGATATCAGTCATTCTAGGACCACAACTAAACAAAAAAATCAGTGTACATACTTAAACAGTACCTCAAGATAGTACATACAAAATAAAATAAATGTCGACTTTTTAGACATAAAAATATGTATAAAAATGTAGATGTAGGCTCTATCTACATAAAAGCAAGAAATTTTGACATTGCCACACGTAATAACAATTCAATTTTACTCTTTGCTACGGCATACAGAGCATTCACGAAAGTTGTGTCAAACTTTACGCTGGATACTAGTAGATGACACAGTTTAAGATACAAATCAAATATGTTCTGTAATGTTGCTGGATTGTTTCCTCGTGTATAAGCAAATAATTAATTCGATTTTTTCTAATGTCATTAATTGTCATTATTTCGTTGGAACTAGTTGAAAAAGTTGACACCATTTTCTTGAACGCTCTTTACAATTATTTTTAATAAATAATTATGTTAAAACTTTATAATATTTTGAACTTTAATGTACCACTGTTTTCTAATTTTCTACATTTTCTATCGATTTTTGCAATACTTTGACATTTATTTTAATATAATAATAATGCATAATAATACACGATACTATAATAACTATTATAGTTTTAAGATATGGACTTATATTTTAAAAATATTTAAAAAGCAATAAGCAAATAAGTATATTTGGCGATTCACTTGACATCTGAATGGTTTTCCAAATATACTTATTTGCTTATTGCTTTTTAAATATTTTTAAAATATCACGTCGATATCTTAAAACTATATTTTTTGTACATTTGGGCAATACAACTTATAACCTCCGATGCGAATATTTCGAAGTTATTTTTTGCAACGTATTTTAAGTATAAAATTATTTTCTTAGCAATTTTGAACTTTGAGCGCTCGATAGTCCTTAAAACATATTGTTTTATCGACCTATATAATTTTTTTCAAAATGAATTTTAATGGTTTTTTCACAAAAATATAACTATTTTTTCATTCTGTGCATTGAATAGAATATCTCGTTTATTTTAAAATTTTAACCGTTTTCCAATTTCTTTATGATATTAATCATTGAAGACGTATTAAAAATTATGTAAATTAATAAGTAGGTGTACATTTATTAAATTTCTTGACTTTTAAACTTAAAGGCGGGTATATCGATGTTTCTGAAAATAACAGATCAATATTTTTCTAAATAAACTTTGAACTAAAATATAACTAAATATCAATTTTTAAATTTTACCTGCACGAACTACAAATATAGTTTAGAAAAGTTTCAAACTTTGAACTGTGAACTGGAATTTTATTATTATAATACAAAATATGTAATTAAATGCATGTACTGGAAAAGTAGTTTACATTACACTTAACCCTTTTGAGTACAATGGTAGTTTCGTAGGTAACCTAACCTGGGCTAGCCTAACACGCTTCATAGAACATGATTCTAGTATAGTTATTACATATTCTGTATTTATATAAATTTACTATATTTTGTTTTAGCAACTTATTTAATTTTTTGGAACAATTTTCCGTTTGAGCAATTGTTATCCGAGCAACTGGGCTTTCGATCAATTTTGCATTCGAGGAACTATTTTTTGAGCAATTGTTTGGAGCAATTTTCTTTCGAGCAATTGTGTTCGAGCAATTCCCTTCAACCCATTTAAGATATATCATAGTAAAGAGAATTTGATTTACAATCTGACTCTGTGAAAATATACAGGGTATTTATTAAGAACACAAAATTAGTTAGTATTCTGTAATATGTAGTATTCTAGTCATTAGTAGAGTATTCTGAAGATTAAAAATGGTATATTATACACTCTAGTTGTGAAGTATACTATTACATCCGAGGTCTGTTGTAGGTACATGACCCAAGGCTATAATAGTTTTCACAACCGTGGTGTATATACTAATTTTTGCACTACTAGAACGATTATCGTCATTACCCTAACCTAACGTAACCAAACATGTATCATAGAACTTGAATCAAGTATAGTAATTATGTGTTTTGTATTTATATAAATTTAATAAATTTTCTTTTACTAACTTATTTCTTTATTTCGAGCAAGTGTGTCTATTCGAGCAATGTTTATCCGAGCAACTCGGGTTTCGAGCAATTTTCCATTCCAGGAACGATTTTTTGAGCAATTGTATTCGAGCAATTCACCGCAACCCATTTAAGATATATCATAGTAAAGAGAAATTGATTTATCATCTGATTCTGTGAAAATATACAGGATATTTATTTGAAACATAAAATTACTTATTTTTCATAAAAATACGAGAAAAAAATGTTTGCGCGATTTTGCAGACCAATTAGGTTACGAATCACAAGCGTTAAACTTGTTTTTGGTATTTGGAATCTTTCAAATTTCAGCAGATAAGAAAAAAAAACTTTAATTGCCAGACAATGAAAAAACAACAAAATTATGTAATATTATTTGTTATTTGATAAAGTACTTTCTGGTATCTTCTATTATTTATTTACTAAATATTATATACTGGTAGCCGTTACTTTGTGGAACATTGTATGTTGTATACTATGTTGTTTCCATTCACACTTTTATTTTTGAAAAATATTTAGTGACTGCAGTTTCGACTAAGGTCTAGTCATTATCAAACATTAAATAAGAGTCTGTGCTTCACTCTTAATTTAAGGTATATCTTGGAATATTTATTTATTTATTTTTCTTACCTAGTTTCGCCATAATATTCTGCCATCATCAGGGGTTTTTGTTAATTAATAGTTATTTGTATATCAAGGCCGAGAAATCTCATTTTAGGGACCGAGAGAAAGTCTGTCGCCGAGGCCGCTTGCGGCCGAGGAAATACAATCTCGAGGTCGCTAAAAGATTTCGCGGCCGAGGTGTACACGTTTTTCGTGCAATTGATGCACGCTGCAATGAGTCTCCTAGATTGTGAACAAGCGACTGTCAATTTTGACAAAATAATAAACGTCAAAACAAGTAATCGATAATTCAGTAAAACGAAGTAGAAATGAATACTAGTGATAGTGATGATTTAGAGTGTACACCTCTGGAGTTGAGAAAAATTGCAAACGCTGCCACAGATCATTTAATTCCAGAGAAAAGTAGACGGCTATACGAGAATGCATACGTTAAATTTAAAACTTGGTGTGAAGAACAAAAAGCTGCGAACATATCGGAAAATGTTATATATATATATATATATATATATATATATATATATATATATAATAATTTTAGGTTGCCTGGCAACCTTTTGTAGCCATAGCTGAGAAATTGCACTTCTCGGTCTGTTGTGTCGCTGAGAAGTTACCATTTCTCGTCCAATTGCACGAAAATTATATTTTTCAAGATTATATTTGACTTTTTATATCGTGCCAGTTTGAAGTCATTATCAAACTAAGTACATTACATAAGAGTCTGTGCTTCACTTTTAATTTAAGGTAAATCTTGGAGTATTTATTAATTTATTTTTTCCACCTAGTTTCGGCATAATATTCAGCCATCATCTGGGGTTTTTGCAAATTAAATTATATTTTTCAAGATTATATTTGACTTTTTGTGTCGTGTCAGTTTGAAGTTAAAAACTAGAAGATAGCAGAAAGTACATTAACAAATAACAAATAATAATCAAAAATATCTGGTAAATGGATAAAATACTAACAAAAATTATGTATATTAAATTGTGAATAATTACTGTACACAGTGAAAAGTATTACTCTGTAATATACCCAAGAGGAAATACATGAGTCTAATATGCTCTGGAAAATACAATCTCCGAGGTCAATAAGATTGAATCGATCCCAGCCAAGCACTAACTAGTATGCACATCAAATTATATAACAAGCTTCCTAATCATATTAGAAAATTATCTCTTAAAGCCTACAAAACTGAAATCAAGTCAATTCTGCAAGATAATACATTTTACAATTTAGACGAATATCTGGAATCTATCTTTAATGTGCTACGAGTTTATATACTTGCATTTGTTTATTAAATACTAGTATGATAGTATGGCGTTGTGATTTACTATAACCTACGTACATAAGCTGATGACGGTGATGTGATGTGTATAGCATTGTATTATGAAGAAAGAAAGAAATAAATAATTTGTAATATGTGATTTTCTATTACCTATATATTTAGGCTGATGGTGATGATGTGATGATGATGATGATGATAATGTGCGCAACATTGCATTATAAATAAATAAATAAATAAATAAATCAATAAATAAATAAATAGATAAATAAATAAATAAATACATAAATACACAAATAAATAAATAAATAAATAAATTGTTTACATTATATTCGACTTTAATTCTTTCAATTTTGAAAAAAAAATTGCTATCCTGAAAAATTGAAGCAATGCACTTATAAGCGTATTATTTTTCTCATATTGTACGGTATTTTATAAAATGTAAAAGTGATTGTGTATGTGTATAAATATATAAGCTGTAAATCTATAAGAATATCTAAAGTCAAATATTGGGGTTTGATTCATTTGGATATAACTGCGTGCTGTAAACGTTAGGCAGGAGATTGGACCAAAGCGAAAACTGTTTAATTAAACTCATTTTTAATAACCCCCCGTGTTTATGCAAATTTAAATAAGTACCATGGAAATAATACAATAGACATTAAAACGTTCTTGCAGCTATAAACTTTATTTCCCTCCCTGGCTACGGCCGGCATTTAAATTTCGCATGATCAAATTTATACCGGCCCCGAAAATTGGATGATCGGACAAAAAGAAAATGCAATATCCAATGCACACATGCAGACTGAATTGAAAAAAGCGCTCGTATATAGAATTTAATTTAAAATGTACAATGGCCATGCACATACACGTACGTACGCCCGAACAAAATGCTCAAACTAAAATGCAAAGTATTTGAAATAAAAAAATGTAAATATCAAATGTATTTGCAATGTCTCGTATCAATTTAATTATAGCGAACACGCGGCATGTTTAAATGGATCGCAATTGATGTGTGAAACCGAGACCGTGTGTTTAATTAAAAAACCTTTGTTTTTAAGTTTAATAAGCGCACTTCGTTCTCCAAACAGGCGCACCGTCGGCGTACATACGATTTCCGCATTGAAACCGCGCTCGGGAGTCCTAAGCCGATCGCAAACCGATGAATTATTCATCTAGAAATAATAAGCAAGGTGATTCTGTCGGCTGATTTCTGCAAGACCTGGTGTGCGCTCAAAACGTTCCAGTGGCTAATTACTCGATTCGCACTCAACAGATTTCTTTCCGAGGCCTGGCCGCACGTTCCGAATAGAATCGAAACCACTACTGGGTACATTATGTGGGTCGACTATTTATCGAGAGCCCCGTATAATATTTTAACGTCATTTCAAAGCGTTTACACATTTCACACCAATTAAGGCAATTGTAGGAAAGAAATTAGGCGGTTAATTGGCTGCAGTTTCTAGTTTTAATGGCTGTGAAATAAAATAAAGGCAACGTGCAGGAGACGAAACTATTCATTTAAATTTTATGATTAGAGCAAATCCTAATTAGGAATCAAAATTGTACATTCCACGACCATCCTAAATCATTCATATATTTACTTTAATTACACAATGGTAAAATACCATTAAGTGGTTTGCATAACAAAAACAAAAATAGCACAATGGAGTAATTATAGTAATAATGTAAAAAAAAACAGGTTTCCAAAATTTTGTATCGGTGCGTACCTATTTCAATATTTTTTTCTCAATTTTCTTTATAAGATCGAACTTCGAAATTAATGATCTTGCAGATTTTTTTACTCAATAGTTCAGGAAATAATAAACACAGTAAGCATTCCCATGATAAAAAAAATTATACATTATACGAAATAAAGTATATAAAGTTTATTTCCGTTTTTTTGTGTAATTGTGTGTTATTTGATTTTTAGTTTTTGGTTCTTAAATTTAACATCCACATATATTCATGTGAATCTTTGTTCGTTTATATACATATTCATACATATACACATACATATTCAAACATACTCCTTGATATAATATTATATTCTTTAATTATTAAAATTCCTTAATATTATATTCCTTGACCATCAACCATCGCATCATATTTTAAAAATGCATGAATGCAGGTGGGTCTTGAGTTGCATAAATTTTTGCCCTACGCTCACTGAAAAGTGGACTCAAATTTTAAAATTGAAATTGAGATTTGAAATTTACAAAGTGAGAAACTGGATATAATTACTAACAGTTGTGCAACATAACATTACATTATTTTAATTAGTATTGGTTGAACATTGCCAACCAATAGTTGAAATTGCATCTTGATATGTTATTGCTATTTGTAAATAGTGTGTTGAACGAAAAACGTTTAAAATATTATTCGTCTGCAATTTTGTAGTAATCAAATTTTCATCAAAGATGCATAATCCTTAGCTATTTGTTCTTTATCGAATGGAGCATTTTGTTTCTGCAATATATTAATTTAACGAAAAAATAAATAAATACGAATATAAGAAAAAGAAAATAACTTTAAGAAGTAATATGTGCCATTATTATATTACTAATATAGTAATAAGTATTACTCGAAAATAAAAACAAAACTAATAATTAAACGATTTAGACCACTTTATTTGCAGTCATATGCATTTCAGCAACTACTTTTTAGTAAAACACATTTTTTTAAGTCGTCTATGAATTTCGTGATATAAATTAAAATAAATAATCTGATGAAATTTAAAAATTCATTAATTAATTCCAAAAAGCTATTTTCCGAACTTATATAAATATTTTCATTAAAGCTTTCTTCCATAAATATTTTAATTTAATATTATATAAGTATTTTTCTCTAAGTATTTTCGTTACATATTTTGCTAAATAATCCAGTTTATCAACTGTCAAGATAATTCAATTTTAACACTTTTTTTTAAATATCTAAAAATAAATGTGAAAAATCCAACTAATTACATACCCTGTTCGTGAAATCACTCTCACTTTATACCAACTGCTTTTTAGATAATTCAATGTATTTTATGTAATATGTCATACGTATTTGATACCAAGTGAAAGTGATTTAACAAAAAAGGGATGTAATTTGTCGTAAAACGCTTGATATCTGACAAACTACAAACGAATTCAAAATTCTGAATTGACCAAAGGTAAAAAGAAAAGAAGAGGATCTATATTTGTATACTTTGGCATATTTTAATTAGATGTTTAACTTTTTCTAGACACTTATTAAAAAAAAGTTTCAAATGAATCATTTTTCGAATACCAGGCATTTTAATTTGATGCTAAAATGCAACTCAAAATAGTTGAAGGGCCCAGAATTATCTGTCAAATTATGCTAATAGGTCACGCTACGATTGATATAATAATTGTATTCTTATTATTATTATTTTATGGAATTTGAACAAAATTTAAATATAAAATCTGATAAATAAAAATGGTACAAATCTAGAGAAAACATTTAATGTTCATCAACTTTGAACAATGTTTTTATGTAGATTATATAATTTTCTAATTATATTAAGAGTAGAATGTTATACCTAATAGAATTATTTTAGACACACAGAAATTCGCACAAGAAATAAAATACTTTGCTTCACTAGAGGGAATTATACAGGGTGTATCAGCCAAATGGAATAAATTCAATAATAAATAAATGGGGGCGTGTTCGAAAAAACGCTCGGACACGTCGATTGTTATTTTTAGTTGCACATTTTTTTCAACAAAAACTTTTTATACAGGGTGTGTCATGTGACCGTGGCCAATACCAACTTTCTTATTTTGAATGCAACACCTGGTATATTATTCAATTTTTGGATTCTTCAGAAAATTCTAGACATATTTCATCTACAATGTCCTATATCTAGAGAAAACAACTAAATTTTCATCAAATTTTAATAATGTTGTTATGTATTTTGCATAATGTTTAAATTATATTAAAATGTTGTAACTTACAGAGCAATTTTAGATTTACAAATTATAAAGATTAAATATATTCATTTAAATTTCGTGAATATGTTGCGCAGATGTAGAAATAATATAGTTAACATATCCATAAGATTTTTCTAGATTCATGATTTCTTTGAAACAATATGTTAATCAAATTGAATTTTAAACATATTTACACAATATTTTTATTATTTTTATTATTATTATTATTATCGTATTAGTATCATTAGTATTACTAATCAATAGCCGAAATAAAACGCAAAACTCCAAATAATCAGAATGTAAAGGGTAAACAAAGTGATACTTCCACAAGATAAAGATTGACTTGTATAAAGAAGATAAAAATTGCGACCCTAGAAGTCTCGGCGAAACGAAAATAAAACATTTAAAGTTTGTCGTACAATTTCAGTGACAAAAATGTGATCAAATCTCCACAAACACAATAATGCTACGAAATCTTGTTCCATGGATATATAAGCGTTTCGCGATTGCCTTTTATTATTTTCCAAATTCTTTTTTTTTTCGAAAACAATATCTATGAAGAAAATAAAAAATAATCATATACATGTGAAAAGTAAAATTCGTAAAGAAAAAGTCTTAACAGTTTATATTGCCAAACCGGACATCTTCAGCTTACAAAAGTTTGAAAATATGTATCAACAAAGCAAGAAAGGTAGACTATCGTTAAACAAATCTGGTCCAGTTTATGTAGTTGCCTACCTGAAATCACAGGAACTAACTGCCTTTGGTGGAACAAACAGTTTTTCCTGTAATGGAGTGATTAAACTCCCCGAATACATAATGCATTGTCAATTATTTGTATATTTTGTATATTGTTATAGATTCTTTCAACAGAAATTTAATAATTTAAACAATGCCCTGGACGGGAATCGAATGCACAGCCGTCCAGGGCATTGTTTAAATTATTAAATTTCTGCTGAAAGAATCTATAAAAATATACAAAGAATTGACAATGACGATCAATATTTGCCTATGCGTATGTAATGAATTAAAATTATACTCCTTCTATCCAGAAATAAGTGGCCGATTTGATATTTGTATAGTTTAAGTTATTAGTCTGTATAGTTTTAACAGTGTTCTGTCTAATTATAGAAAAACAAATCTGATATGTTAATGTACTGCGTTTATTTACATATTAGATTGATGTTATTCATATGTACCTGTACATTTTAATAAACATATTGATACTACTATATTTAATAAATTCTTTTATAACTTTAAATTTGAAACGGAGGATTCCCACAAATATGGACAATTAAATCAATGTTTTGGTTGAAAACTCTCAGAAGAAACCCAATTTGTCTCCAAACTTAAGCAAGGTTTTTCCCATTTATTATTATTATTAGAACTCGGTAACAACGGCAAGCTAAAGTATGGCTCAGTCAAAATTATTGCCATCTCTGCCTTTTATTATTACCCAACTGTGATATGGATCTTGTTACAAAAATCCAAATTATGGCAGATTTCGTTAATTGTCTATAGTAATGTGCTTAACTAACATTATTTTATGTAATTTGTAGTTTAATTTATAGACAAAAAATCGAACACTTATTTCTGGACAGAGGTAGTATGAAATATTGAATTTTGAAGTTTTCATCAATTTATTTTCATCTATTTATAATTAATCATTGCTTGAACCAATTGATATTGATATTTTCTAGAATTACAGTAACAAAGTTATTTAAATGTTTAGTGATAGTGCACGCAATATTTACTACATCATTACTTAGTATAATTTTTGACTTAAGTACTTGGACCTTTAGGCCAATAATGGTATTGAATATTTAATTAAGCGAACAATAAATATAATTTTCAAATTAGATCAATTTGTGCGAGTTTTGCATGAATATTATTAATCATCTGGCGAAACCGAAAGATTAATCCCTTAATGCCCGCTTTTAGGCATCGCTTAAACGAAAATAGGTTAATTATTAAATCTCGACGGTAATTACAACCAAATATGTGTTGCGAGATTGAACCGTCAATATATCATGCGAGAATAAACCTTCATAGTGGGTGTGAAATTATCTAAAACACTGCAGGCCTCATTTTTAATTAAAATATCTGACCTTTTTCTTTTAATTGTACACTCCTCGCATGTCACTCACTACAAGTACTCCCAGCGTCTGCGGAAAAACTAGCTCATGTCTAATTAAGAACCTCCTCGATTTATAATAACAGCTCGCGGATTTAATGATTTCGGATGGATCAATCAGAATAAAATATGCTTATAGTGCACGCCCGGGATTATTACACGTAAGCTGGAATTCTGCGCTCTAGTTATTAACTAATGGCATTAACATTATGACGACGCAACAGGTGGATTTATAAATTAACAAACGGCTCGCATATACATACACTCGAAGGCGACAAAAGTGGCCGGAAAGGAGGGTAGTTGACAGCGATCCCTTACCTGAAACAAAAGGCACGGAATTAATTATTGTTATTAATGCGAAACTCATTAATAAAGACAATAAAGACTGAAGGATTGCCGGGATGTTCGCAGATTGATTGTGCTTATTTGGATGCACGAGCGATGTTAATGTTTGTTTTTTATTGTTACTCCGATGCCAATTATTATTTAGTCGTTTAAGGCAATTTGTACGTTTATTTTGACAATAATTATGTTATAATTATAGAAAATACACTTGAGCTATTCAGAAGGTACATATTACCGTTTAGGAAGTCATTAAGTTCAATATAAATAATTCTCAACTTTCAGCGTTTACAGAAATAACAATTTTACGGACAATTTGTACACAGTTTGTAGTAGGTTTTAATTTTCTTAATATCAATTATAACTGGACATGTTATTGCACTTTATTTATTACTTTTATATTATATGGCTCTTAACAATTTAATAAGAAATAGTAACGACTGTAGAAGTTGCATATACAATTAATATGAATAAAAAGTACAGCTTTTTGTAAATTCTAATTTGAGAGGCACACAATAAATAAAAACAATAAGTATAAAAAACAAGTCAATTACAAAATACCTGGCTTAGGTATTTTATAATTTGTAATTCTGTTTAGACAATATTGCAATCTGAAAAATAAATTAAATCGCAAACTCTGTTTATTCGATTTTTCGAGAAAGAGTCGATTGTCGGTTAAAACAAGTGCTTTTCTCATTAGGATTTGAAAATAGTAATTTGAAAGTATCGTATCAGATTTTTATATTTTCACAAAAGTAATACCTGCATTTCAAGATAAATTTAAAATGAATAATAAAAATAAACATTTATACCAAAAACAAAACGTTCATAATATATACATATACTTACTTCCCCCAATCCTGGCTGGAACCCTCAATATTCCTGTAGAAGTTGATAAATTTCTACCATAGCTACAAGAGCTACTACTACCATACATATCACAACACTACTATTCAAAAAGTGAAGTTTACCAACAATATTTCTGAACCTATAGATGAAGTAAACTGCACACGTTACAATCCGCAGAATAAATAAACATAATTTAGTTTTTGGTGTACATGTATACTTTTGTGATGATAGCAATTTGTGAAATACCATTAGCGTATATTTAGTTCATTACTAGGAAAATATTACACAAAAATTAATAACCAACCAGACACACGATTTGACCATTAATTAAAAACTGTGTAAGCACTGTTTTTCAACAGTACAAATTACACATGTAATTAATAGTAGGGCGCTGAATGAAAACTTTATAATTTATATTTATAAATATATATATTTTTATAATTTATGTAGTAGTAGGCATTATTTTATATGTATTTAAATATTGCACTATCAATCATGGCGTGTCCAAGTATTTATCAATAAATCTGAATAAATTAAAAAGCTTAACACCTTTTTCGGCGTAATTAATTTAAAACTGCACACATTCAACGAATTATCATATGATAATTAATTACCTCCGAATGTCACGCGCGTAATATATTATCTAATTAATAAAATATGTGCTAGTTACGAAATTTCTGATAAACAAACATGATGTTTAATGCGACTTAGTGCTGAAGAAAAATCACATAATTAAACTGGATACTCTCGCATTTGTAAATAATGCAAATTAATGTTTCCTAGAAATAATACGTTTAAATACGTGCAAGTATTAGAGTTAAGATAATTTAAAGAAATTTGAGATAATACGATAACAAATAGTGCAAAAATAAATTGTTTATTGCTATTGTGTCACCGACAATTTATTATCTCTCAAAATGACACATTGGCACATAAAACGTTCTATTTAAGAGTAACTATTATTCATTATTAATGATTAATAGTTATTCATTTATTATTCATTATTAACATATTATTTATGTATCTAGCAGATTTGCAAATTCATATCGGAAAAAAAGTTTAATTCTAGATTATGTTTCCGCCTGTCAGTGAAGTAATGTCCTACTTTAACTTAAAATTGTTGTCATATTTTCGAAATTTCTGATAAAAAATAAATCAAAGATTTAATTAAAGAAGACGAGAAATCACAAAATTCCTGTTATCGAAAATTGTCCCAAAATATTTTATGAATAATTCGAAGTATTCTTAAAAACATAATTTTGATTGAAGTAATTATTAACTTTAGTAGATAGGCTACACCGACTCTGCGGCAATTAGCCATAAGGATTTACGTAGGGATCAATATTTACTTATTTCCGGTCGTACGACAGGTATGAGACTGTCGCACGACGGGAAAAATTTAAACCTCGATTTAAATATCTAGGGAAAATACCGCAAAATCGGTGTAGCCTATCTACTAACTTAACCTTAAAGTATTTAAGTACGTACTTACATTTATCATATTTTCGAAATTAAAAAAATTAAAAAAATGATAAGAGAAATTACATCAGCGTTTGACGGAAATTGTCCGAAATATTTTTATACAGTGTGTCTATATTGGCTAAAGTTACCCATTATGAAAAGTTTTGCATCGCCTAAAATCCAAAATGCCACCATCAGCTATCAAAAGTTATCATACATAGAGTCAGTGACGCGTTATGCTATGGGCAAACTGGGAATTTTCCCAGGGACACCAACATGGGGTCGGGGGGGGGGGGGGCAAAGTCAAATTTACCCAGGGTCCCATGAAGCCATAACACTTTGTGGCATACAGTCATATACAGAGTTTGTCAGAAAACATGAACACAAGAACAGAAAACAAGATTAATAAGTAGGTAACTACATTTATTTTTAATAATATCGAAAATTCTTACTAAGAAGAGTTGTTTAGAACTAAAAACTACGTTCAGATGTGGATTCATAATAATCTAGTAGGAATTTCCGGTAATAAGAAATGCTATTTAATACAGGGTGTACTTTATTTACGGGCCATATAAAAATATAAAGTTGATGATGGTTTCTTCGAAACGAAACGTTGTACTGAAGATTTATAAATATTTTCTTGTAGAGCTAAAAAAGTAGCCACAAGAAACTGGATTTTGTTTTTTATACCTTCAAATAATTTCAGAAAAAAATAAAAACGATTTTGGATTTTGTCGAATATCTCCGGAATTAAACGGAAAATTTCTGGTTTCTCGACAGAATATTACTAACCACAAAATTGCGCAACTTTTATGTAATTTATCTTGGACACCCAGTATTAATATTGATATCTTAATTAAAATTGATACAGTTTTATTGGAACTAAATCTGATTAAACGTTTGCTTTATTTTTCATGATTTGCCGTTTTTCACTTTCAATTGTCATTTACTCGAAACATGTCTTACGTAACATGGCAACATTTGTATACTGTCACTTCGACAAAGATTAGATCTCTCAAAATCAAGAAAAAAAAAATGAGGTTGTCATTCTAAAAAAACAATGGATGACGTCATTACTCAAAAACAACAGATGGTTGAAAATCGACCGTCATGCAAAAATGTGTATTTTTATCAAAGAAACTCGACGTGTTCAAGGATATTTTTCCAAAACTTTATATTTCGGTTTTACTGAATTTATTCCATACTTTAGGCGTACACTGCATGTATATTCTACAGTTTTGTTCACTATATGACAAACTTCCATGAAAATTCGTCACGATATTCAAAGAAATTATATTCATCTAAATACTGTAGAATTATATCTACATCACAAGAATTTAACTGACATTCTACAAATTACAAATTTTACATTTTTACATTTCATAATATTTTTCGTTAAACTTAAGATTTTTATTGAAATTCTGCATATTTCACATAATCTACATGTATGCATTAATTTATTGCATCAATGCTAAAATACGGATAAAATATTATACTTGGTTTTAATATAAAGTTTTGATGAACTCAATTACTGATCCACTTTTATTCTACTTAATGTTTAATATATTTCACTAATAAGCATTAGTAGGTAATTGTTAGTTCTTTCAATGATTACGTCAATATCGATGATTTTTTTGAGCAAATCATACGTCTCACTGGCATTTTAACAATTAGTAAAAATGTAAAATTTGGAAATTGTAGAATGTCAATTAAAATCTGTAATTTAGATATAATTCTGCAGTATTTTGATGTATATAATTTCAATGAATATCTTGACGAATTTTCGTGGAAGTTTGTGATGTAGTGAAGAAAACTGTAGAATAAACATATAAAATGTCTGTGGGATTTCATAAAAAAAATCTGTCTTTTCAATAAAACTTTATCAATTTTAATGAAGACATCAATAATACAGGGTAGTCCATATGACTGCTCTATATGCACACTATACTATAGTGAATACACTACACTATGGTGTATATACAGATCTCCAAATAAAACTTAACTATAAGTTAACTAATAACTGCAAGCAGAGGCAATGTTTTATGATCTCGCGTCGTTTCTCCCTTGCACACTTGACAAGTGCGGAAAGATCTTTAACCTTCCACTAAAGACTTGAGTACGTTTTGATCGCGATAAAAACGACTAACAAAATGTATAAGTGTTATTACATGCAGCGTGCTGTATAGAAAATAAGGAGAGGACTCAGTAGCAGGACGAAAAAAGGACACCTGGTAATAAATTACTGCGTTGGTTGCATTTTAAATACAAACCAACACGTCATGCATATGTCTGTCAATCTGGAACACGAAACTAAAAATATTTTTCTACGAAAGTGTTGAAAGACACGTTTTCTGTCATAAAATTTAACCTTGAAAGTTGGTATTTGTTACAAGGAGTGCAGAAAGTACTTTCCGCACTTATATGAGTGCGGAAAGTACTTTCCGCACTCCAATACCTCGCTTTTGATTTTTGAGGCAATAAATCGGACGAAACTGTGGATGCAATGGCCGCAAGTTCCGGCGGAGTGTTTGTTATATCGTCACTATCGGAATCCATTATTGATATTCTTCTACTTCCAGTATTAATGTATAAATTTCGAGTCTCGATTTGGTGACAAGCGATTTATAAATTTTCTGACGTTTAAATTAATGACAATGACATTTATTTTAAATTAATGATTAAATTTACATTAATCTTTAGTTTTCTACACTTTCGTAGAAAAAATAGTATGTAACACTCTTGCGGAAATGGCCATTGCAAAACTCGTATGAATGGAGCACTCGCTGGCGCTCGTGCTCCAACTTTCATACTCGTTTTGCAATGAAGCCCTTTCCGCACTCTTATTACAATATACTATTGTTGTCATGCCCATTCATTTATATGAAACAATGATACTGAAATTAGTTTAAACAACAATTTAGTAAAAATTCAATAATTACATTTTGTCAAAAACAGCTTAAGATAATAATAAAAAAATCATTAATTGTTAATGATAAAAACATAATAAATCTGTATTTACTCATATTTTTTTTTTAACAATATTTAATTGCACAAATTGCATATATTAGTTACGAAACAAAATTTTGTATCATTCTTGATTTACTAAATATAATATTTGAGTAAACATAAAAATATGTATATTAACATGTATATGTATATTATTAAAATGTATATTATTATAAAGCACTTTTTTGGTCTATACACGTATAATACATAGAAAGAAATAATTACACTGGTATACAAGGTTTTGGACTGGAGCAACCAAATAGTGTTTTTAAGGTAATTTGATGTGCTGAATTCGAATCTGTAGCTGTTTTTTTTCCTATCAGGTCAGGTTTGCGATATATAAAATATCATTGTTTTTATGTTTTTAATAAAAAATCGTTAATTTATTCAAAAATAAATGAAATATCAAAAGTAAATGGCAGTGTTTGAACATCGTTTGTATTTATCTGGGTCAGTTTCACGTATTAGAGCCCAGCAATAATATCCCAGCATACTTTTGTTCCAAAATCCTTGATAATTTCTTTTAATTTTCATTAAATCTTGATGAGCACGTTCTCCTTGTTCATCACTCACCGCACCCAAGTTTTGTGGAAAAAAGTTCAAATGTGAATGCAAAAAATTCATCTTGAGTGACATCCATACACCTAATTCACAATATTTTTTCAATAATTCGGTAACAATGTGTCTGTAGTTATCACTTTTTACAGCTTTATCACTTTTTATAGCGTCATTCGACAATTCGTAATCGTTGCCATCGTGATTATTCAATAATGTACAATTTCTAATTTACTTTTTCAAATTCTTGCAAATCCAAATGTTCAATCCAAAATTTAATAATTTTATATAATAATATATATATATATATATATATATATATATATATATATATATATATATATATATATATATATATATATATATATATATTATATGATGATTTTCCGCTACCAATGATATGGCGTACGTCGTTGTACGTTATATTTGAGGTTTTTATTGTAATTACGAATCTAAATTAACTCATTACATTATTAATCATTAATTGTGCCCTAATGATTCACAATATTAACTAAAGGGCACTATCTAATTAATTACTTAACTCGATAACTATCTAACTAGACCTACTCCTACTCTATTCATTTAAATAAAAATATCAACAAAATTTCTTAACTATAAAATTAACTAATAAATATCATCACAATACATATAATAGAAAATCTGATTCTTGATTATAGGCAAACTAACATAAGAATTAAATTTCAACTCAATTTACCTACTCCTATGAAATTGTTTTCTTAAAAAAATCAGTTACTTATAGCAGCTCGTAAAGCTATTTAATAACTAATTTTATAATTCTGTTAGTCTGAAATAGTCGAATTTTGCATGTTAGACCAGTAGAAATGTTATGTTTTAAATGGTCGATATAAACTTATATTTCTGGTGAAAACTGATTGCGTAAATGTGTATTTTTTTTTTTTAATAAATATTAATAGCAACCACCAACCAGGTTAGATATCTAATAACTAATTCTATAAATTATATTAATTTGGTGTCTGAAATAGTCGATACTTGAATTTTGCATGTTTGACCTGTCGAAATGTTTATATTTTCATATGGTCGATATTAACTTATACTTGTAATGACAAAATTTTGTAGATATATTAGTTGAAGTGCAATTGAAAACCGGTTTAATATTAAGACAATTGCTCATTATAGTTTGATAAAACATAATAAATTGATAACATAATATGTAATATAATTCATTACACCTTATATATTTGGGCTAAAAGAACACAAGAAAATGTGAGATTTTCAACTTTCTAACGCCCCAGTATTTCCCGTGTAATCCAGAGATACAAATGTAGGAACAGGAGTGAGCAATAAATCGGGCAGATCGATTTTTTCCCTCTCACAATTAGAGATACCGAACGAAATTTATTCTATTGTAAGTGGTAAACAACGTGAACGTTTATGGAGTGAAAGCGCGCAATAATCTTAAACTGTAAGGAATCGGGGGGTGTAAAAAAAGGTCCCGGCGAGCGGAGTGAACGTTAATTGCGCAGCTTTGCACGGGCCGCTTTTCAGAAACATTAACGCTCTTTCTTTTTCGGCACCCCCGAGCCGCCCCCCGCCGCTCCACCCCCGTGGGGCCCCCTTTCAGCGCTCCTGTGTGTCGTGATTTAGGCGGGCAAGATTTAGTCAAATGCTTGTTTGTATTCGGGCCGGGCGAGTCGGTAGCTCGCAGACGTTGACTTGGGGGGGCCGCTAATAAACGAAGACAAATGTTTCTTGCGCGAACGCGAGTCAATAGACACGGCTTTAGCTAAACTACCCTTATAGTGTTACCCTATTAGAATATGCACGTCTTACATGACCATTTATTATCAGCCAGCTGGCGCTGTTGTTCGGGGACTTCGCGAGTCTTCAGTGTCCGCGTCGCGACGAAAGTGTCTTTCGGTATGGCAGAGGCCCCACCCTTAGCCGATGAGTAATTAGTTCAAACTTCAAATCGCTCATTAAGTGCATGGTGTAATTACTCGAGGCGCAGTTTTAGTTGCATATAAGTTACGAATAAAAAAATATATAAATAAGGTGTGGATTCCTGATGACATTTACGATCGTATGCATATTTGTCAATTTTAATAGCAACAAAAGTACATTTCGTCAATCAATAGTTAATCAGAATGATAATTGCACCCCTCTGCAACTTCTCTTCGTTGAAACGATAGCAATATTGCTTAGCAACGAATAAATAAAAATAACAGTTTTTGAAAAAATATATGCAAAAAACAAAAAACCTATGCAATATTACGTAAATGAAAGTAAAAGTCTTGGTGAACAGCACATTATGGAAATATTTATGTAGTTGTATAAAAAATAATAAAAACAACTGAACTAAATTTTGGTTTATATTGAAGTACTGTATTATCTTTGTAAATTTTTATATTTTACAGTGGAATCATAAATTTCTTATAATTTTCATACAATATTTTGTGCTCCATTATTTTTGAGAGCACTATTTTTAATTAAATATATTGCCAGGTACTAAATGAAGCTTTCAGGACTATACTGTGTGTCTCCGAAGATTATGCCTGTTTAACATGTTTAAAACATAAATTTTAACATTTTAAACATAACATGTTTGTTTATTCGAAAAAGTAATCGATTTATGTATTCTTAACATAAAAGTTAAAATTAATACAAATGCTTCCAAAGCCTACTTTTTGCAAATTTCGTCTCTAAGATTTTAACAAGGCAAAACTCAATAAATTTTCTGAATTGGTAGAACTGTTCGCTTCAAATTACTGAAGAAACTTGCAGGCTCAAGCCCAAATATACAATATTCAGCATTCGGTATTCACTTTATTAGTATTTTGACTCTTTAAAGAGTATTACATTGTCAATATATAAAAGTTATGACATCTATTAAAATTATGAGTACTAATCTTAGGGTTATATTGTAGCTAGTGTTCCTTAAAAACACATACTAGATTTATTCAGACTTCATATTCATTTATTCGTTAATAATACTTTATTCATACCTGTGTTATATGAAAGTTATAATAAATTGCAAATAATGCTTATAAATATATTCTTTCATATAACACTGATGTACAAATAAAAATTAAAAAATTGACTGGAGAAGAGGAGGATGTTTTCCAAGTTTTTGGTTGCCTAGAATTCAAATATACCACCGGAATTGCGCTATCAGGTCTTGTTCCTTTTATGTCGCATGGATGACGCTATTGTAAAGTAATTTGACGGAAACACACATTTATTCTCTATCTTCATAATAATAGTGCTTAAATATGTCAAGTAGATCGTGTGTTACTACTTCAAGCTATTTCTGCTTTGTTTGTGGTACATATATGGTTGGAAAAAAAGGATATCCAATAACAGAACCGTTAAAATATGCATATTTACAATACTTTGGTTTTGCTGTCGAAAATTTAGATAAAACGTGGACACCGACATTTTTTTGCAATAGTTGCAGAGCTATTTTATACAAGTGGCCGAATGGCGAGAGGAAATATTTCGACTTTTCAGTTCCAGTAATATGGAGAGAGCAAAGTAATCACCAAACCGATTGTTATTTTAGTTCATCAAAAGTTGTTGGGAATAATGAAAAAAAAACGAACAAGTGTGCAATAAGCAAATGTTCCATTTGTTTCAAAACCAGATCAACGTTTACCAAATGATCCATTGCCAGTCGTTCCTGGTACTACAAGCAGTGATTCGGAATCATCTTTCAATGACATTGTTTCCAGTACTGGTACTTTGTATAAGTCTAATGAATGCCATTTAGTGACTCAAGCTGAACTAAATGATCTAGTTCGTGATTTACATTTATCAAAGCAAGACGCAGAATTATTGGCTCCACGTATGCAACAATGGAAACGTCTTGCAGTTGAGACAAAAGTAACAGGTTATAGAGAAAGATTGCTTGGAATTATCTGCATATTTTGAGAAGAAAGACACTATTCTCTACTGTAACGACATTCAAGGTTTATTAAAAAAAAAAACAACCATATGAATAAAAAGATAATGGAGATAATTCATTGACGGCTCTAAGTACAGTTTAAAGGCTCTTGGAATACACAATGGGAATAAAAAACCATCCGTACCAATTGCTCATGCTGTTTATACTAAGGAAAATTACGAATCAATGATTCAAATTTAAATTTTACTCAAAATGGAGATCATAAATGAAAGGTATGTGGTGATTTAAAGGTATGTGATTGAATGTTCTATGTATATCGTAAATTCCAAGTTTTAATTAAATAATATTTATTTAGGTCATTGGTTTGTTAACTGGCATGCAAGGAGGTTTCACAAAATGTTGTTGTTTCCTTTGTTTATGGGATAGTCGAGTTACAAGTCATCATTACACCAGAACAGATTGTCCACAAGGAACAGAGTATTCTCCTGGAAAACAAACTATTTCAAATAATCCATTAATTGATGCAAATGACGTTCTACTTCCACCACTGCATATAACACTAGGTTTTATGAAACCTTTGTCAAAGCTCTTAATAAAGACGGTGCTGCTTTTAAACATTTGTTAGCAGTTTTTCCTACAATTTCATATGCTAAAATTAAAGAAGACATATTTGTAGGTCCTCAGATTAGGAAGTTATTGAATGATGAATATTTCTCACAATGTTTATCAGAGAAAGAATCTGCAGCCTGGCAATCTTTCAAAAGCATCGTAGATGGTTTCCTTGGAAACATTAAAAGTGATAACTACAGACAAATTGTTACTGAATTATTGAAAAATTATTGTGAGTTATGTGCACGGAAGTCACTCAAGATTCATTTTTTTGCATTCACCCTTGAACGTTTTTCCACAAAATCTGGGTGCGATGAGTGATGAACAAGAAGAACATGCTCATCAAGTTTTAATTAATATTGAAAGAAACTATCAAGGATTTTGGGGCAAAAGTAGGCTGGGAGACTATTGTTGCACTCTAATACGTGAAACTGACCGAGATAAATATAAACGATGTTCAAACACTGCCATTTACTTTTGAAATTTCATTTCTTTTTGAAAATATTAACGATTTTTTATTAAAAACATACGAAAATAATGATATTTTATATCTCGCAAACCTGCCCTGATAAAAAAAAACAGTTACAGATTCGAATTCAGCGCACCAAATTATCTCAAAAACACTATTTGGTTGCTCCAGTCCAAAACCTTGTATACCAGTGTAATTATTTCTTTCTATGTGTTATACGTGTATAGACCAAAAAGGTACTTTCTCGCTTTCGTGCTAGTATTTTCAAATCTACATTTTTTAATGTTTCTTTAAATATTATATTTAGCAAATCAAGAATGGTATGAAATTTTGTTTCGTAACTAATATATGCAATTTTTGATAATTATATAAATAAAAATGTTTACAAATATTACATTTTTATAAAATATTATTATAATGAAAAAAAAGAGTAAATAGAGATTTACTATGTTATTATCATTAACCAACGCACTAATTTATTACCTGGTTTTCATCTTTTTTCGTCCTGCTACTGAGTCCCCTCCTTATTTTCTATACAGCACGCTGCTTGTAATAACACATGCTGGACTCTAATACGTGAAACTGACCTAGATATATACAAACGATGTTAAAACACTGCCTTGTACTTTTGAATTACCTTTTATTTTTGAATAAATTAACATTTTTTTTTAAAACATGAAAATAATGACAATTTCCACAAAATCTGGGTGTGATGAGTGATGAACAACGAGAACGTGGTCATCAAGATTTAATGAAAATTGAAAGATATTATCAAGGATTTTGGGGAAAAAGTAGACTGGGAGACTATTGCTGGACTCTAATACGTGAAACTGACTCAGATAAATACAAACGATGTTCAAACACTGCCATTTACTTTCCAAATTTCATTTATTTTTGAATAAATTCACGATTTTTTTATTAAAAACATACGGAAATAATGATATTTTATATCTCGCAAACCTGACCTGATTGAAAAAAAAACAGTTACAGATTCGAATTCAGCGCACCAAATTACCTTAAAAACACTATTTGGTTGCTCCAGTACAAAACCGTGTGTACAAAAGTAATTATTTAGATCAAATAAACCCTTGAGATATTGGAAGTGTGTCTGCCAGGGCACAAGACGTCTGTTAAAATCTGGTAGCAGCAATCACGATAAGCCTGTATTTTGTAGGAATCCATATCCAAGTCTTTCTAATTTTTTGGCAGGCCCTGCCAAATTTTTTAGCAGGTATGCAGACATATACATAATACTGACAGTCATAGCCGCCCTTAATCTAAATAATTATTGATCGCACTGTATAAATCAATATGGAAAATGTAAAAGTTAAAGCTTTTATGCTAATAATAAAAAACAATGTGTAAATTTCTTCGTAAACCTGCTTGGTTTTCCTCATAAGCATGCAATATTTATCTAGCAGGGTAATTCTAAGATGTAGTCATATTGACTGCTGATTATTTTCCCTAATTATTTTCTTAATTTTAATCTAGCCTATTTTAGAAAATATTGATGAAAAATATTCTTGTAAGTTTATCTTCCTGTAACAGACTTTACACAAACTGTTTTGACTTGTGTAAATCTCCATTCAAAGTATGCCCGACCAGTTATTCGCGATTAGCATTTATTGATATACCTGCGAGTCACGACAATCGTTGCAATTAACCACATTACGTTTTACTGCAATCGATTGTATTTGTGAACAGATGGATCATTAAACAGCAAGAAACAAATTACCGACCGGATTTGCGTACTTAACGTGTAATCAAATTGGGCTAATTGCAATCATCACAGTAATGTTACACAGTTCTGCATGTTTCACGTTGCCTACGTAAAACAAACAAGATTTTATGGGAATTGTTAAAGTCTATTGAAGCATAGTATTAGTTAAATGAAATTCGTGAGACGAATACCGTCCGTATAGAGGTACAAATGATTAAGTAACACTTATATTTCTCAGATATGTAAGATACATTAATAATAGCTTGGTATAAAAAAACTAAATTACTCAAGAAGTTGTTTCTACATGAACATTAAAAGTATAATTGTCACTTGCTAGTATTTGTAAGTTTATTATAAAAAAGAGAAAAAATTAAACTTATGTGAAAATATTGAATTCATTTTCGCTTAAGATGCTACTTAATGAGTTTTACCTCTAAACTGAAGATACAGTCAAGTAGTTTTATTATGAAATTAAATAGTTAACAGTTTTTTACTACATTATTTTACTTTATTCATTCATTGTAAAGATATGAATTGGTGAATCCAACGGAAATGTATGTCTTGATGCCTTAACATTTTTTAAAACTGGCCGGATATGTGCACATATGTTTTCGTAAATGAATACATGGAGAATGTTTAATGTTGCCCACATCAGATTTTTTTAATATAATTACATAAATGTACTTTAGACGCGTTATGTTAAAGTGATTATGATTAGTTTATTCAAGCTGTATTTGGTATATTCAATTTGCTAAACGTATGCTTCTTAAAACGTATGGTAATTTTTCGGTAGGTGCTGAAATAATAATCCATCTTCTAGAATGAGATCGCAGTGCTGCATGCGGGCGCTACCAGAAAACAAATCGATGCATTCGCTGCAATAAACTTTTCTTCCGTTATTGATGGTCCGCAGTTCTGGTTTTCGGCGGCAGTTGCGATAATTAAATGGCGTAATTATATAATGGGAACTAAGCTCCATAAATTGCTGTTCAAATAGTGAGTTTCTGAGCGATGTAAATCACATCGGGATCTGAGTATCGGTGAGCGAGCGCTCACACATCGAAAGCCATGCATGTGTACACATTCGTTCACGTACACGCGTGCACATGTACACCCACATGCACTTGCACGTACACAAGCACGCTCTCCCCCGTCGAGATAGACGCAGACACAAATATATCGGTTAAAATATGTGCAGAGAGTAAAGTTTGGTAGCGATCTGCATAATATCTGTAGCGATCAAAATGCACATCACGTTCTACAAGTCCCCGCCAACGGTTACCCCTTGCCTAGATCCCTCTCGCCCATCGCCCATCGCCCGAACTCGAACTAAAACTTAATTATAATTAATTAATGCGACTGCTACTAAGTCTATAGGCTATACGCTATGTAATTAGAAACCTTTATATAAAATGAATACTGTTAATTAACGAACTAAAAGACATTATACACTGGCAGATTGCAGAAATAACTTAAGTAAGAATATTATTATGGAAATACGAGAGCTCCTGATTGAAGCGGACGAAAAAAGACATAATAATTACATTATTGCGCCGTTAAAATTAATGGGAATTATTAAAGGTGGCGTTCGGTTGCTCGCGGAATTCGTAAGAAATAATCTGAAAATTGCCTACTTAAATATTTACCATTTAAATGTACCCATATTTGAGTCATACGCCAAATGTTACTCTACTCAAATGCGAGCCTAGGCTTAAGGCGCCATATACATATGTATTTCGTAAATGTAAATTTGCGAGAACAAATCTTTAAAACACACGTTTTTGGAAATTAGAAACGAGTCCGTTACGAGTCCTAGTGCACACATGTATACAGGATGTTTTATATCTAGAGCCGACAGCTTAAATGTTGTAAAATATAGCAATAAAAAAAGTTAGTTCGTAATTTCAGCTTTTATTTCAAGCTTGGATATGTTTTTCATTTTTTCGCTGTCATTTGTTTTATAGAGTCAAGGCAAACTTAGTTTTTTTAATGTCACGCAATTTTATATTTGGGAACATAGTATTTTTTCTAAACTCAGTGATACAATACATGCACATCTTATTTTTATCAAAACCTGAAACTTAATTGTTGAACGTAATATCATTTGAAAAAATGTTAAACTTAGTTAGCCATGGAAATGGTATCTTAATCTATTGTTAGTTCCTTGCCACCTTCACGTTGACCAAAACTAAAATAAAATTTAATAATAATTGTAAAAATAACGCACTTAAATGAAGCTTGAATATTTTTCGTTCATTTTAATAATATCCGTACAAAAATTTCCCTCTTAAATGTAATTATACATTTATGCCACTGCCAGTTTCTGGTATATTTTTCTTAGACCTACTGATTTTTTTGGGTACCTACTGATTTTTTTTGGTTCATTTTAGCGAAATTCTGTACCGAAATGTCTTAGTTTTTTAAATCTCAATAAAAAATATATTTAGGTAAAATATATTTCATTAAAAGGAACCAAAAATATTAACCAACATTGTCCGTATATTTCAAATTTAAATAAAATATACATTTAGGTTCAATAGAGTTTGCACGTTGCTTGTCCACTTCTGATATATTTTTAATTCTATTTTTTTTACTAATTTTCGGTTTATTTATATGAAATTCTGCACCAAATTGTTTTTGTTTTTTTTTAAATTTTATGCAAAGAGTAAAATTATATTTAGGTGCAATAGAGTTTATAATTCATTTGCCAAGAATACAGGGTGAGTATTTCATTTTACGCATCGGGATCTCGGAAACCATAAAACATGGAGATTAGATTAAACGGGGAAAAAGCTCATTTTAAAAGTGTATGCAAGATATGCTTTTATTTTTTGAAACAAAACCATTGTTTTTGTGTTACAATAAAAACTTCTTTTTTTAAATGGCATAGTTGGCTTTGACATTTTTAAAAATGACATGTTTTTCCCTTTATACATAAGGTTTGGTATACTTTCATAAATAAATAAGAAGCAGGAATTTTCGTTGTATAATTTGAATAGAATTTAGTAAAATTGGAATAGAAAATTAGAATAGTATATTAGAATAGATAATTACACACAACAACACAACACAACCAGACAAAACTGAAATATGGAAAGAAGTAAACAATAGAAGACAAACCAGAAAACCAGACGAGCGAGAGAAATACACATCACGAACAACAAGAAAAACCAAAAACACAGGATCAGCAGAAACCAACAATCTAAAATTTCTGGGAAAAAACGAAAATACAAAGAAAATCTGGCCTGAATAGTTTTCATTCATATTGATAAAATCCGTACAAAAATGTCTCTGATATATTTTTCGTATAACAACTGACTTTTTTGGGGTACCTACTGAATATTTTTGGTTCATTTTAGCGAAATTCTGTACCGAAATTGTCTAAATTTCAATAAAAAATATATTTAGGTAAAATATATTTCATTAAAAGAAACCAAAAATATTAACCAACATTGTCTGTATATTTCAAATTTAAATAAAATATACATTTAGGTTCAATAGAGTTTGCACGTTGCTTGTCCACTTCTGATTGTTTTGGAATTCTGATGTTTTTGACAAATTTTCCGTTTATTTATATGAAATGCTGCGTCATTTTTTTTTTCATTTTATGCAAAGAGTAAGATTATATTTAGGTGCAATAGAGTTTATACTTCATTTAGATATTTCTGACATAAAAAAATACATAGTGAATAATACCAACCTAGAAGAAGATAACGTGACAATCAAGGAAAACAAAACCACATACAACACAAAATATTGTCCTGTAACGTGTTTATTTGTTAAAGTAAGTAATAATTTTCATAAAGTTTATATTCGATATATGGGTTTTATATATCAAAGTAAGTATACCAAACCTTTTATCGCTATAAAAAGGAAAATTTGTCCTTTTTCAATATGTCATTTGTTTTAATTGTTCGTTATTTTCACACATTTTATTAACGTTAGTATATTTTTTCCTCATATTATCCACTGATTATTACTGCCAATTAAAAAATTAAGAGATTATTATAACTCAAAAACAATGTTTTTTTTTAAATACAAAAGCATATCTTGCATAAGCTTTTAACCGAATTTCCCCATTTAACAGAATCTCCATGTTTTATGGTTTCAGAGATGACAATGCTTAAAACGAAAAACCTCACCCTGTTTATATATTTCTAGTTAATTTTAATGAAATAAAGACTTAACCTCTCTATAAAATTACATTTAAAAATATTGTTTACTAAAATAGCAACCCATTTCTGATATATTTTGTGACTACTGATTTTTTGGGGTACGGAATGTTTTTAATTTACTTTAATGTATTATAAATGTAATTGAGGTGTCCGACACCCGAAACGGTAAAAGGACGAAGGATAAATAAATTCTGTACTGAAATTGTCTAAATTTTTCATATTTCATTAAACAATATATTTAGGTAAAATAGACTTTGCAACATTTTTGACCCCTTCTGATATATATTTTTGGAATTATGATTAATTCCACTAATTTTGAACATTTTCGATTCTGAAACACTGATAAAAATCTGTGCCAAAATGATAAAATCTGTGCCAAAATGATAAATTATTGAGAGAGTAAAATTATATTCGGGTGCAATAGAGTTTATAATTCATTTGGCTATTTCTGAGATATTTCTGTAATTCTGATTATTTCGGGTGTAATATTGTATGTTTCGTCATTTTACCATATTTGCCTCTTTATAAAATTTCATAAAAAAATTACATTTAATGAAAATAGGATTTATAAGCACAGCCTATTTCCGATAAATTGTTCGAATGCTGACCTTTTTTGGCACTGAATCTTCTGTATCGACTATAATTCTGTATCGAAATTATCCTTGTTTGTCAAATTTCATTGAAATACGTAGTATATTTTACGATTCTGGAAATAAGGATGGCATTTCTGGACATGTAATGCACGATACTTGTTATTATACTTTATTATTTTTATTATAATTTTTGATTACTTTATTTAGCGCACAGAAAAAGTTCGGAAAAGATTGGGAAAAGTTTTCCGCGCGGTGTTCTGAAATTATTGAGCCCACGGAAAAAGATCAGGGATAGGGAAAAGTTTTCCATTCGCTGTTCTGAAAGTGTCACCTTTGAGTCAGTGTCAAAACGGAAAGAAACAAGCAGTGTTATTCATAAACATTTATACCACGGTTTAGCGGTGGATTAGCGGTGTTTTACAAAGATTTGCCAACTTCACTAGGGTTAAACAACCGCTAAACTGCAGTTTAAATATTTATGGATAACACTGAAGGTGTTTTCAGATAAGTATAAGAAAATAGTTATTTAAGCATTAAGAGAGGTAAGTATTGTTTACCAGTCGAGGTAGAGTTTGCGCCCGAGCGACAGCGAGGGCTAGCAATAAAGACCGAGACTGGACAAAACTTACCTCTCAAATTGCTTATAACTGTTTTTCCACTCCTGAAGTTGGTTTAATTGTTTGTTTGATTAATTTATTTTCGCAACTTGAACAAAATGTCAGTACGGCTTTGGTTGCTAAGACTGTTTTTCAAACAAAGTGCGAATATCAGAAATTGCATTCGTTCAGTTGTAAAATGAATTCCAATGAAAATAAACAAGAAATGGCAATTAAAGAGGCTGC
Organism: Othius punctulatus; assembly: GCA_951805005.1. NCBI lineage: Eukaryota > Metazoa > Arthropoda > Insecta > Coleoptera > Staphylinidae > Othius > Othius punctulatus. Next base: position 42,075,875 of record OX638141.1, on the reverse strand, counting down.
AGATGCCGCCTGTTCCTTCCTTAAAATGCGTATAAGTGTTTTAAATACTGGTGCCAGAGAAAGAACGATATTCAAATTATTTAACTTACTTCCCTGAGGGAGGTAAGTGATTACTTACTTCCCGTTGCTCATAGTAACCAAAGCTTTATCGGTACATGGGGCTTACTTCCACCAAATCAATGTTACAACAGTGTACTTACCATGCAGGGAGTGGAAAAAATATATTTAAGTAAAATAGAGCTTGCATATTTCTTGGCCACGCCTGATATTTTTGGAATTCCGGTATTTTTAACTAATACCAATAAAAAAAAAATTGAAAATATTTAAACAGGACAAATATGTTTTATTCTACTAAAGAATGGGCACTACTTGAGCACAACTTCGTCTTCTGCTACCATATCCAACCATCATAAGAATTTCTATACGTTTAGTTTTATTTAAACGTACCATTGTTAAACTAATTATTGCACACATGTTTAATTTTTGGTTAATATGCAAGTGCCAGATTGCTAATAACAGCATTTTCAATGTCAACATAGTTTTGATTTTTTAGTTTTTTAGAATCAAAATGGACATGCTTCACTCTATCCACATTTTTTTTAAATATTAATTTTTACTCCACGTGTTATTTAACAAATATGAGGTTAGTCGTGTTTCTCGAAAGTAAATGACGATGCGAAAACACCTCAGATGATAGAATGTACACACTTTCTGACTCAAATTTTGGTGAATCAAACTTTTTAAACAAAATTTTAAATTTTAACTAGTTTAACCACTGGTTGTCGATATAATTAGACTTAATAAATACTTGGGTACAATACTTTGAAAATAATTAAGTGGTAAGTTACAGTGATTTGTATGCTTGGACAAGTTCAGCTTGTAAGCCATCCTCATCAGCCAAACCCGTTTGTTTAATAATATACAGTATGTATAATATAACACTAGGTTCTTTTGCTTACATTAATACAATGTGTTACTCACAGTCAACGTGTAAAAGTCTAAGAAGCTCTACAGCAGGCGCGTCCAAATTGTTAGCTTCTCTGGGCCACATTGGAAGAAAACGATGTTTTATGAGCAAAATAACATAAAATATAATACACTTAAGTAATTTAAACTTCATTAATTCATGATTTTTTTTAATAATAGCAAACGAATTGCTATGAAATTAGTGAGATGTTTAACATTGTTTATTAGACACTATCTAATGCTTTGATATTTGGTTCATTGGACACAGTTGAAATTGCCACTGAGTTCTCAAGGTGCTCATCAGATATGTTGGGTCTATCCTTACTATTCATCCTTGAAAATAGTAATAACAAAAGCAGAAATGAAGGTACTTCTAAATAGTGAAAACATGAATAAGGCATGATTGCGAGTCCTTTATAATATAAGTCAAGTAACAGACAAGATCATGTTTTTCATCCTTCATCCTATTTTTTTAAGTTGTATGTCAGATTGTAGCTTTGCGCATTCTATTTGAAAATTGGCAGATAGTATATGAGACGTTCAAAACCATTACGGTATAACTCAGTTTATATGATTAATTCAGATAAGACCAGATATATGCAAGTTATAACACTCCTTTCATATTTCTGGACTTATCTGGACGAATCGAAAATATTGAGTTACGCAACGTTGGCTGTCAACCTCTCATATTTATATCGACTGAAAATGGAGGCGCTATACCACAACATTGATCATTTTTCCGGAAATCTTGAAACCTGTTCTCAAAATCCTCCATCACATCGAAAACCAAAGCTGCATATTTTTTGTTGTTCACAAGACTGCGTGTGTCAAAATGCTTAAAATTGTTTGTCTTAATTTCACATTTATATAGTTTCACTCCCATTTCGAACGCTGTTTTATAGTTTGAAATATTGTTTTTCACTTTGAAGATGCATGTTTCACTCATTTAAATGAGTCTACTAAAAATGCCAAATCTGTGATCCAGTTTCTCAAATTCTGGCATAATTTTGGTATTTATTTCAAAAACTACTTAATTTCATTTGGCAAATCCTAAAACGTCTTCAGCATTTTACCTAGACTTATTTATCTCCCACTAACATGAATTTAAAAGCAGTTTAAATTTATGGATGCTGACTATGGGGACATTATTACTTCGAAAAGGTAAATGATGTCCCCATAGTCAGCCTCCATAAATTTAAGGAATACCTAGAATTGGCGATAATGCGAAAATTTACAGGCTCATGCACACTGTACAGTCATGCTCACATAAATCTAGTGCAAACATAATGATATTTCTATATAAAATTGCTATTGTAAACTGGTTTTTTGTACTAGATTTATGTGAGCATGACTGTACATGCCGTTGTCCATCTTTAAAGTTTTTGAGCATACATTTTATTAGTGTACAATGCAGTGATATTTAAGCTTATGTTAATTTTTGAAAGAAATTGCACCGTCTCTTAATTTTGGTCATCAGTAGCTGTACCAGATATGTACACAAGGGACAAAAATGCACTTTAACGTTGTTTTCAGTGCTTCGTATTAGTCTGTTAATTCAATGGCATTAGTGGAGCTAATGTGCATTTCTTTAAAGCTATTATATTCGTCATCAATACCACTAATAACATTTGCCAATTAAGCTGTATGGTCGCCCGTCGAGAGCCGACAGTGACTCATAGCTCCATATTGGCTGAATTCGACATACGTTCCTTACTTCATTTCATTCTATTACATGTGCGTTAAGCATGCAAGTGAGCATTAAAAATGCGATTCTTTATTCGAAAAAACATGAATATTTTTCTTCTCTTGTACTGACGGCTATAACTTCGACTACAATGACTTATAATCGCAAAAAATTATTTGAAAATGATTTTATCAATCTCTCATTGCTAAAGATCGTGATAAATTTAAAAAAAAATCGTGAGTGTTTTTTATTAGGCTGTCTGGATGGTACATTTTGTGTGATGTGTGATATGTGTGAAGTTATCATCGTTTAGAAAAGTTAATGTTTTTTTCAATGTATTTATTTTTGTTAATGACCACTACTCTAGTTTTTTTTTACAAAGATGTTGTGTGTTATAAGCTATTTCTAAGATGTTTGACGTTATGATTGCTTATGATTTTATTTTGTTTTGTATCATTTCAGTTGGTTTTCAATTTAGGTTTTACATTTTACTCTATTCTTTTACTGCCATCAATTGTGCTTCTTGGCTTATGATCTGATGTCCTTGTTATTAGTACGGTTTTTAATACTTTAGAAACTAAGAAAGAAACTTGTAAACTAAGAAGTTTAGACTGTTTAAGTTAAGTTATTGCAAGTAGTGTTAGATTTGAATTTGTTTATTTTAGGTAATTTTTCATATTCAATATTCTGGATCTAAGCTTCGTACATTTAAATCTTCTGTTGCAAGTTCTTCTGTTAAAAGTTCTACGTGTGTTATATTAGTGCTTCTTTGAATCACGAATTACATTCATGATTTGGTGGTATGCCTGTTAGTGCGTGTGTTACCTTCTGTGTTTGTTGAGTTCTTGTTTTTCTCTCGCTGTCGTACTTATATGTAATTTTCGTACTTATATGTGGTTTTATTTTGTTTAGTATCATTTCAGTTGGTTTTCAATTTACGTTTTACCTGTTACTCTATTCTTTTGCTGCCATCGATTGTTCTTATTCCCTTATGATCTGATGTCCTTGTTAATAAGTAAAGTTTTTAGGACATTAGAAACTAAGAAAGAAACTTCTTAACTAAGAAGTTTAGACTGTTTAAGTTTAGTCTAATTGTATTGCAAGTAATGTTAGATCTGAGTATGTTTGTTTTAGGTAGTTTTCCATATTTTGGACCTAAGCTTAGAACATTTAAATCTCATGTTGCAAGTTCTTCTGCTGAAAGTTCTATGTGTGTTAAATTAATGATTCTTTGGTGGTATGTCTCTTAGTACATGAGTTAGCTTGTGTATCTGTGGGGTTCTTGTTTTTCTCTCGCTGTTGTGCTTACATATAATTTCCTATTTTTCTTCCATTGGGCTTCGATGTATCTAAGCTGTTTCTCCTTTTTACGTCTTGTAGAATGTGTGTTACTTCTTCACGTTGTTCTCTGCTGAGTTTTTTATATTTCTTCTTTTATTTTTTGTTAGGACAATATGAATCTGTGTTGTCGCAGTCTTCTGGTTGTTATATCGTTGATGGTATTTGTTCTTTATACTCGATTTATTTGTGAATTCTGTACGATGTTTATTATGATATTTATAACGATATATGTGGCAAGTAAAGCCATCATATTTAAATATTTGAAATAATGCAATATCTCATATTAGAATTTCGATTATTTATTTGCGGTTTTCTACTTTACCATGTTTTATTATTTTGCGTATCTTTGTACATTATATTATAGTCGGCCTAATTAAGCAGGCAAAGTATGTTGCGAAAGTATATAAGCTTTATGAAGTGAAGTACTTATTTGCCATATACTTATACTTATTATTATGCAAATTATAATTATATTAAGGCTTGGCATAATTAGTATCATATTTATGTTGGTTGTGTTCCACTCTCTGCATTGTGTCATATTGCGTACATCTTTATAAATGGGTAAAAATATGATTCAGTGGCGATTCTGTTGGATTTGTAAATATTAACTGGAATAATCGCGGCATATTGATGAGAATGATACAAAATCCATACCGCAAATAGAATTATAAGATAGCGCACGGTTTATTGAGCATACGGCAGAATTTGCAGGTTTTTTTTTATATATGCGGACTGGAAAAAATCCGCAGTTTTTCATTTATATAATGATATTTCATCAAATATTTTCACATTATTCGGTGCCTGTATATAAAGTGCATTTTATCGCTGGAAAATATCTAAATTTAATTAATTTTTTTATTGAAATAGAGCGAATGTTTTTTTATCTATTATATTTTCGGACAGAGAGGAATAAAAAAGCGGCGTCGAATTCATTTAAAAATGGAATTACAAAAGTGCAGTATTGACCTGTACCTAAACATGGCTGACTAAAAACCAATCCACCAATCATTTGTTTTTAGTTTTTTTTCCAGGGATGCAGTGACAGTTGGTCGGGGGTGGCTGTGGAGAGGTGTGGGTGCACACGGCGCGCGGGACAGAGAGGTCCGACTGGGTGGGGGCGGTGGCGGCGGACAGCGGGGGCCGCTGTGTGACGTCACCGCGGGCAGTGCCGTCGGGGTCTGTCACTCAACTACTAATGAGTAATGACTAACGAGTCTCGCGTGAAAATATGCAAATCAAATTGAAAGTCGTGTTTAATTATTCAATATTACTGTGAAAAATTTAAGTATTGGTCACGCTCGTTACGGACAATTCCGGCCGTAATTCCTCCTCGTTTTTCTGGCAACTCATTGCCGCCGCATCTACGGATGGAAGTCATCTGGACCAGCGTCATCGCCGCCAAGATGAATCAGAGTACAATGTCTCTGTGGTAGTAGTACATAGTAGTAGAAGTAGTCGGACATACGTGAGGTAATATTTAAATCGGGATCTGTAGCGTTTTCGGGTCGCGGATTTCGGCGGATCTCGATTTGCATAAACATATGCATCATCTCGAATCAAGCTTAACGAAACCATTTTCTCTGAGAAATGCATATTTCAGCGACCTCGAGATCAACATCCACCATAGCACTTTAATCGCAGTACATATTGTTCTTGAATTAGTCCACCTGGCGTAGCACTGTACACTTTAGGCTCCGACTGATAATCTACAGCAGTGGTCCCCAAACTCTGGCCCGCGGCCGGATGCGGCACATGTAAGAATTTTATCGCACCCACAAGAATATTATTGGTCAAGTGACATTAACAAATGTCTGAAGTAGTTCTATAAATAAACAATATATTTTTTAAATAGTAAACAAAAATACTAATTTCAAAACCAAAATTATACATTCAGATGATGCAAACAGAAGATTTATATATATATATATATATATATATATATATATTTTTTTTTTAATTTTTACTAATCAAATAAGATTATTCCAATACTTTTAGCACCTTTCACTGAAATATAAAATAAATCTATCTAAATTTTCAGGATTGTTCATATTTACAATACAATTACAACTGAAGGGGTCAGAATAAAAAGGGTATACGCAACATTTTCAATTCAAGCGGTTCAAGTGCATATTTACACTTTTAATTCCAATCAACCATAAACATTCTTTCACTTAATTTTTCTACTGATCAACAGATATCGTTATAAACCACTGGGATACTTTTATTCCAATAAATTATGATCTCACCTTAGATAATATGCACCTGACTCATAATGAGTATTAATGAGTAATCATGCACCCTTTTTAGTCCAACTCTTTCTATTGTATTGGTAAAACTCTCTATTAGGCCAACGACCAGTGGCCTATCCGCCTGTACAATAATATAAGTAGAAGTGTATGTTATTTTGATTAATAATTGAAATATATAATATTAAATTTCTCATTTTTTTTAATATTGCTAAATTCGGCATTGTTCAGAATTTTAGTTTTAGTTTAGTTCAATTATATTTCTTGTTATATTTTCCAGATTTCTTGTAAACATCGTGCATTTTTTTGTAATTTAAGGAGTGATCTGAAATGGTATATTATGTGGTTAGTACAGGAAGTACTACATTCCAGGCCGACACGGGAATTCATGTCCGGGGCGTCAGCCGAGGACAGCAAGCCAAAGAGGTCGGGAAAGCACTTTATGTGCGTTACGTAACACACATACTATTATTTCCCCTATCGTAATATTCTTGTAAGCCTATCTTACGGAAGTCGCACAAGTAAAGAAAATATAGAAATGCGTTGTCATCGATGCCATTTGTGTTTTGCATGCCAACGCATAGTATTATCAAAAATTATCTGTGAATTTCCCGCCCAGTTTCGTAAACATATGGAAGACGACGAAGAAATTATTTGTTTTACAGTTCCAAGTAAAAATACATTCCCGGCCTAGGCTAGAAATAAAAATATTGTAATAGAAATAGTAATTTCTCTGTTACGTAGCAGCCATTATCGCTACCGGAATCGTTCATTTTATGGAGTGCATATAGGCTAGGAAATGAATGTTTATAGAACCATGGGAGAAACATATTATATTACATATTAAGGAGCTCTTGTAGACTAGAATCATTTAAATAATTACATATTCTGGCATCTTTCGAATTTTGTAAATTTGTAGGTTCTGATACTTCATGTACGTTATGTAACACATATACTATTATTTCCCCCTATTTATACTATTTATCTATTTTAACTATTTAAATAAATTTAATTTATTTATTATATTATTATAAATTTTCTGTTATATACATGCATTTTATGCAATTTGAATAAATCTAATCAATTTTTATAGTTCTATGATTCTAGGTTATTTTTTCAATAAAGTTTTCGTAATTTGCATAAGTTTTCAACAACTTAAATAAATTGTAATATCTATTTTTCTAACAGTATAGGTGTTTTTTTTGTAAATTCTACTACTTCTTCTACTCTTTTTAATTCTCTTCTAATTCTGCGCCCAGAAATTACCACTAAAGACCTATGTGCGTTATCCAATTTATTTAAAAAAAATTGATACATAAAGCGCATGTAGCAAAAATAATTGCCAAATATTTAATGTTAAATTGTAAACCTAAAAATTGATAACATTTGAAACCGTTGGTAAACTCTAGTTGCAAAATTTGATATTTTCAATAAATGTTTCGTTATCTTTATCCATTTTATGAAATTTGAATAAATAGTTCTACGATTCTGGGTATAGTTTTTTTTTCGGTAAATTTTTTTCGGTAATTTGCATACATTTTCTACAATATGAATAACTTTTCATAAATTGTATAGTTCTATGATTTTTGGTGTGACTTTTTTAAACACAAACCTTTATAATATTGAAATACAAGAAAACATTAAAATTTTCCAAACAACCTTCTTTAATAACCAGGAAAATTAATTCCCAAAAATTGAAGTTTTTCATGATCAGCATAATTATTTGAAATAGATACAATCACAGGACAATATGTTCAACAACATTTCCAAACTATTTTCAAAACAATTATAGTCGCAGTACAATGTAAACTATCTAATTATTAAAACGTACCTATCTTCCTTAAATTGTGGAGACTTTATTTCATTTTTTTGCCATGTTTGGAAATCTTTCACGTGTATTTAATGTTGTAATTGTAAATTTAATTTAATTTATTTTTTTATGTTTGGCAATCTTTCAAGTATTTTGAATGTTGTAACTTGCACAAACTTTTAATACACTTATAAAATTTCAAAAATAAAATAAAATATTCTGAACAATCTTTATACAATAACTATATAAAAAAAATCCCAAAAATAGAAGTTTTTTTTTCGTTATATTTTTATTTATTTCAAATAGATACAATTACAGGAAAAATCAATTAATATGTTCATCAAGATTTCCAAACCATTATAGTACAATAAAAACTATCGAATTTTAAAAGGTATCTTCTTTAAATTTTAGAGATTTCATTTCAATTTTGTATGCTGTTTGTAAATATTTCAAGAATTTGGAATGTTGTAATAATCACAAAACTTTTGAATATTGAAATTCAAGAAGACAATAAAATATTCATAAGAATCTTCTACAAAAACAGGCATCGAATTTTTTGTATGCATTTTTTAGTTATAAATAAAAGAAATTACTTGGTGACTACTGCTTCGACTACTTACGTAATTATTTTGACAGTTTGTATGAAAATTATTATCTAACCTAACCTAAGTACATAAACAGGGTTGGAATAAATCATAATTTAAAAAAAATACAAAAAAATCATGAATTATTTGATTTTTTTTATATTTCTGATCAGTGTTTGCCAGTTTAGATATCATTTAAATCATATGATTTTTTAAAATAAATTCGTGAATGAGAACAAGAAATGTACATTAAAAAAAACGGTGTATCTGTAGTATGTGAAAATTATTTTTCTTACTTCCGATTATCTAATTTAAAGCATGCTATAGTAACATTTTATTTTTAATAGTACACCTGTTGGAATGCACAAATAGTGCAAAAACAATAATTAATTCGAACATAAATTAATTTTGATTTAAATCAATTATTTATTGATTTATCATAATTCAAATCATTAATCAAGATATTTATCACTATTTAAATCAACTGATTTGAATCACACCAACCCTGTATATAAATACGTACAGTCAAAATGTCATTATTCTAGCTCAATTTCAATAGAAATTACAGTAACTTCAGTCGATATTTCAATGATCACCATCAAAATATCACTTTGTCAATATTTCATTTGTTACTGCTAAATTTCAATTGTTATTCTCTAAAGATTAAATTTGCCCATCAACGGTTACTGTCAAATTTTATTTTAATTTGTCAATATTTCCATGGTTACTCTCATATCTTCGATACAATTATGAAATTTAAAAATAAACATTGAAATTTTAACAGTAATAATTAAAATTTTATTAGTTAACATTCAAATATATACATAACCATGTGTATTAAATGTTTCACAAATAAGTTCAAAATTTCAATTATTCTGTTAATATTTCAATGGTTACTTTCAAAATTTCAATTAGTACTGTAAAAACATTATTGATTTTACTCAACATTCAATGAGTACAGTCAAAATGTCATTTTTCTGACTCAATTTCATTAGAAATTATACCAATTCCAGTCAAAATTTCAACGGTTATATTCAAAATATCAATATTAGTCTGTCAATTTTTAAATTATTACTATCAAAATATCAATTAGTCTGTCAATATTTCAATGATTACTATCAAAATATAAATTAGTCTGTCAATATTTGAATGAGTACTATCAAAATATCAAAATTAGTCTGTCAATATTTCAATGATTACTATCAAAATATCAATTAGTCTGTCAATATTTTGATGATTACTATCAAAATATGAATTAGACTGTTCAATCCAATTAAATTCATTTTATTTCTTTACTTTGCCACCTACACATGTCAGTTAACAATGGCGTCAATTAATAAATAATATATAATAAATATAATAATTAAATTTTCATCAATATTTCATTTGTTACTGCTAATTTCAATTATTATTGTCTTGAGATTATTTGTTCCTAATAATATTGCAATGATTACTGCCCTAATTTCATTTTTTCTGTAAATATTTCCACGATTACTCGTAAACTTTCGATAGAATTATGAAATTTTGCATACGCCGCATCGGTGTAGACCAAGTTAATTGATTCACTTTAAAAGCAAACACATGCGGCTTTCAATCTTAACAAAGCGCTGCGATCTAGAGGAACTCTAATTAAAGCAGACGTAAACCAGCGTGTTAATACTTTGCCTTTTATCACTTTATTCTAGAGAATTAAATTATTAATGTAGTCCCTTTAACAAAAATTCTTTCAAGACTTTGGTCTTAAAAACTTATACAACTTTGATTTTGCACACTTAATACAGAAATAACTATTGTTCGTCGATTGGCACTAATTTAGGGTGCGATTTTAACGATTATTTCATTCAATGTAAAATACACGTTTTTGATTGGTTCAAATGTGTGTATTCATAATTGAAAACACTATCATACAAAGTAAACACAAAGTACTGATGTTGTAGTATTTTGATAGATGTTTGACAGTAGGCTAGTGTATGATACAAAGTAAACACAAAGTACTGATGTTGTAGTATTTTGATAGATGTTTGACAGTAGGCTAGTGTATCTATAATCGATCTGGCTGTTTATTAGGGAGTTCTTTATTGCCCAATGTTCTACGCAATCGAAAGCTTTTTCGAAATCTACATATGCTACGAATAATGGTATTTTGTATTCGTTTACTCTGTCTATTAAGATCTTCATTGTCAGCAGATAGTCTTGTGTGCTGAATCTCTTCCTGAAGCCTGCTTGTTCTCTGGGTTGGTAATCATCGAATTTTCTGGTAATTCGGTTTGTTAGTATTTTGGTTAGGAGCTTATACGTGATACTTAGGAGGGTTATGGGACGATAGTTTTGTAATTCTCTCTTGTCTCCTTTTTTGAATAGAAGTAATGTAATAGCTTCATTCAAATTATTTGGAATTTTCTTTTCTGTTAAAATTTGATTTAGGAGAAGGTGCAGACAACCAATAACAGGTTTTCCTTCAATTTTTACCATTTCGGCAGTTACTCCGTCCTTGCCCCCTGCCTTATTGTTCCTTAATTGTTTCAGTGACGCTCTTATTTCTGATTTGGATATTTAGGGTTGAAGTTCCGAATTTATGTTCACTATCTTTGATATAAGTCGATTTTTTACGTCTTCTTGTGGGTGTTTCTTTGATTGGTACGAGTCCGAGTAGTAATTTTCAATTATTCCAATAATTTCTGTTTTTGTATTTGATTCATTGCCCTTTTCATCTTTGAGTTTATTTATTTCTGATTTGCCCAGTCTGGGTCTTTCATTTCATGTTTTTGTTATTTTCGATGATGGATTGTACTCTGTCTTCTTGTATTCGCATTCTTTCTTTTTTATTATTTTCTTAATGGTTCTATTCAGCTCTGTGTATTCTATTGTTTGTCTCATCCCTTGTTCATTCAGTATTCTTCTATGTTCGATTAGTTTTCTTGCTGGTTCGTTAATGTAATTATCTTTTTTGCACTCTGTTTTTGCTACTTCTTTTGCTATGGTAACTATTGTATGTATATGGTCTAATAAAGAGATATTTACACGACATCATACATTGTTTATTACATTTCGAGGAAATATTATACTAAACGGCAATCATATAGGTATTTATTATACTGAGCGTTTAACAAAAATCGATGACGAAGTTGGCGTTGTCAAACTAAAGTCATGTCTGCACTAGGATTCAATCTGACAGGTAAACATGACAGCCAGCATTGCACGCGTGCGCGTGTGATTTTTGTCCAGAGATGACTCGAGATTGCCAACGCCAACTTTGTCTTCAATTTTTGTTAAACGCTCGATATAAATGTAATTGTAATTGTTTATTTGGTGCTCAGTACAAAGTTTTACATTATGTACATAATAGATGTATAGTAATGACACAGCATATAAAATAAAAATAGTCAGTAATTAAATCTGCATTATTCTCACTTACGATGATTGCATCAACGAGATTAACCAGAACAGCGAGAGAGAACAAAACATTTAGAAACAAACTGATGAGTTCCTCAACCTGTAATTGCTTCCCGCCCACGCGAGCATCGACATATAAATTAATTTATTGTAAAATCTCCACAAAACTAAAACTGGCGCTCGTCCATTCCCGTTTTCTACGCGGTAATTATTGACGCTGTAAAAGGATATTAATTTATTAAAATCGCCTGCGTGGGCGCCAAATGTAATTTATTTTAATTCGAGACATTTAAATCGGACGTGCGTGTTCCCAGAAACTGGACGGCCGCCGCTAGATTAATGTCAAAAATTTAATCCGATTTTTGAACGGGATAGATAATTAGATTCGGCACAAACTTGTAGGATTATCCCAAAACAGATTTTACACACACCGGCGTTGTGGTGGATGGGAGTCCATGTTAGATGGTATTTCCGATATCGAAATTTTACATGAACTATTGGGAAAGTTCCGGCAAATTTCATAATAATCACGTAATTAGTTAACTAATGAAGTTTACGGTGTTTGTTCAAAACACGGTTGTTGTATTTGGTAAACATTGAATTCAACCGGTTAATCACCACCAATAAAATGTATAATAATATTCAAGTGAAAAAGTATTTACAAGTTCTTAAAACAATATTAATACTTTTAATGATTATATATATTTATGATTACACCTTCTACCAATTAGTGTAGGTGTTTTTCTTTACATTTCCCATTTTCTTCTTACCTTTAGTTTTCTATAAATTTGTTCTATTTCTTTCGGTCGTTTGTCATGTTCTTTGCATCGTAGTTTTCTGTATCGTTGTTAGTCCTCGTGTTGTTAATATCTCTTTAATCGTGTCGTCCCAGGTTTTCTTTGGTCTACCTCCTCCGGTCTTCTTGCATTTTGCTTCCCGCACAAGTTTTGGTTGTCTATCTTCTTTTATCCTGTGCATGTGACCCTACCATCCTAACTGTCTCTTTTCAATAAATTCCAGGGTCGATTCTATTTCTAGTTCATTTCTTATTACTGAGTTTCTGATCTTGTAGAATGTTGTTACCCCTTTCTTTCTTCGCAGGTATTTCATTTCCACAGCTTCTATTCTTTCCTTCTCCCTCTTTTTCAGATTTCACGTCTCACATCCGAAAGTTAATACTGGTCTTAGCAGTGTCTTGTATAACTTAGTTTTTGTTTTGGTCGATATTTCTTTTCTGCGTAAGATGGTTTTGTTCAGTTCATGGTAAGTACGTGTAGCCTTCTTAATCCTCGTGTCAATCTCACTCACTTGTTCCCCGTTACTGTTGAATACTACCCCCAAGTATTTAATTTCCTCCACTTGTTCACTTTTGGTGTCATTTAATTTGATGTTCATCGCTTCCATACCTCCCACTACAATTACATTAGTTTTATCCGTATTTATTTCCATTTGGTACTTTTCAAGTATCTCTTCCCATATCTCCAAGTTCTTTTGTAATTTTGTATCTTCATTCGCCAGTAATACAACGTCATCTGCGAGCGCTCCTTCTTTCACACTGATGTTCCTCATTCTTCTGTATCCTATTTCCATTTCTCTTGCTCCCGTTTAGCATTTTCTTATTATCTCGTCCATGTAGATGATAAATAGAATCGGACTTAGGCTTCCTCCTTGTCCCAGCCCATCTTTGGTCATGAAGCACTTTGCTTCGTTGTTGTTGTACATTATGTAATAGCATTATCAATGTATTGAAAAGCCCGATATATAAATAGGTTAGTAGCAATGATGAGGGAAGTGAAGTGAGAGGTGGACGAGAAACAATATAGAGAGATGGCGGATAGCAGTTAAACGCACCGAATGTAAATCGTGTCTTATTTAATCCATCCCTAATAGAAAAGGCCCGTGTGTGACAACTATTATATTGTTGTTGTTTTCGTATATCATTTTGATAATGTTTATGATTTTCGCGCTCAAGCCTCTTTTTTCCAATATTTTCCAACGTTTCTTTCTGTTGACCGTATCAAATGCTTTTTTCATGTCAACGAAGCCCATGTATACTTTTTTATTGTGTTTTTGTTTCTTCTCTATGATCTGTTTTATTGTGAAAATGTGGTCTTGTATACTCCTCCCTCTCCGAAAACCACTTTGTGTCCCGTGTAATGTCGTTTCTACTGTTGTCCTTATTTAGTTTTCTATAATCTTCTCTAATATTTTCATTCCGGTACTTATTAGATTGATGCCTCTATAGTTACCACATTATTTTCTGTCGCCTTTTTTGTATATTGGTACCACAAGTGCGGTCCTCCAATCGTCCAGTATCCGCTCTTCTTCCCATACTCCATTATATACTTTTAATAGTAGTTTCTTCGCTTCTTCGCCGATGGTTATCATTATTTCTGCTGTAATTTGGTCGTTTTCTGCCGCTTTTCCGTTTTTCAGGCTCTTAATACTATGTCTAATTCTTTTTCTATTATCTCTTCATTCTCGGTTTTGTTTTCTCTGTTTTGTGTAATTTATTCTATCTCTCTATCATTGTTTTCCTCAGCATTTAATAATTCCATGATATATTCCCTCCATCTGTTCATAATTTGTTCATCTTCCTTAATATATTTCATTGTTTGTTCTTGATTTCATAGTCTGTCCGTTTTTTTTCTTTTCTGGAGCCCGTGATAACATTATAGAACAACTGCTGGTTTTCTCTGCTATTTCTTTCTATTCTTTCTCCAAATTCTTCCCATGACCTTTGTCTCGCTTTTAGTACTACTTCTTTGACTTTCTTTCGGCTTCCCTTATACTGGTCATATTTTGCGTCTGATTTATCATTTAGGTATTGCTTCCAGGCCAGCTTTTTGTTTTTAATTTTTCTTTAAATCTTTAATTTCTTCTGTCCACCATCTCGTTTGTTTCTTCTTGTTTGTTTTCTTCATTGTTCCACATGATATTTTTGCTCTCTCTTTCATTATGTTTCTTATTGTTTCCCATAACTTTATAATGTCCATCTCCTGTATACTCTTTTTCTGCGTTGTTAACTCTGTCACCATTTTTGTGTACTCTTTGGCTACTTCTTCCTCTCTCAATTAGTATAGTTTAGTCGTCTCTCTTTCTTTCTTTATTTCTTTCTCATGTCTGTCGTTTACTTCTACCGTGTTTTCTTTTATTTTTGATATCAATAGGTAGTGGTCGCTATCAATTTCTAATCCTATTCTAGCCTTTGTATCGATTATGTTACTACGATGTTCTCTATCTATTAAAATATAGTCGATAACTGATTTTTTTGTTCCTTGCCCTTTCTTCTCTCGTATATGTATGTATTTCTTTGTGGTTGTAGAATATATTTGTTATAATAAGGTCCTCTATTAAACAGAAGTCTTGCATTCTCTTCCCGCTATCATTCCCTACGTTTTCGCCATATTTACCTATTATTCCGTTGAATATGTTATCACTTCCTACTCTACATTAAAATCCCCGGCAACATAAATTTCTGCTTTTAGGTTTTCTATTGTTTCTCCTAATTTATCCAAAAAATTCTTTTTGTTTTCCACTAAGTCGTCTTCATTATGTCCATATGTCACAACAATATTTCTTTTCTAATTTTGTCCGCAATTCAGTGTTATTGTAATTATTCTTTCCGGCCAAGCTTTTCAGTAGTCAATATTTTGGCTCCATGTTTTATGTATTACCACTCCTACTCCTGCAGCTGCCGTTTGCATTCTTTTACTCCACTAAAGCATAAGGTATGACCGTTATCAGTTTTGATATTCCTTACACCTACTTTTAATGTTTATAAAACTTATAATTATCTACACTAGGTAGGTACATACTAATGATATTATTTAATGATGTTTTTTATTAGAATTTTCAACATAAATAGTTTGTGTATACAGTCCTGGTAAATTACGGCAATTGGAGTATAAGTATGTGTAACATCGAAACCTGGTATTTGCATTGCAAATAATCTAAAAATGACATGTCATTTGTCGCCATTAATGAAATCCTCGCAGCGCACGTTAATTCAGAAATATTTTGCAATGTTTTAATTGTTATTAGAGCAATTATCGCTGCATTTTACAATAATTCGGGTAGTTTTCCATGTACATAATTGTTGCTTCATGCCGCACACTATCGAATATCACCGTGGGGCAAAAATTTGCATATCCGCCCGGCGATTATTTTAATATCCGAAACGGCATTAAATGTACAAGGGCCCCTAATTAGATTATTAAATAATTTCAGGAGGAATTAGTTATTTTCACGTGCTGCGTCGACCCCCCTCGATTAGATCTCAAGGAGGATAATTAGATTCTGGCGCATAATTGATGCGCTCAACACGTTTTTAAATTGTATTTTTGTTTCGCGTGTGTGACGTTCGCTACTCGACTTCCCTTTCTACATTTCACCTGGCAAACGTGCATTTTAAACTTCTATTTTACATTTTTCGCATATAATTTGGATTACAAATGAAAACCATGTTTGGAATAATATTTAACGTAAGTTGTAAACGCGCATATACATATTATTAACATACTAACTACATGAAAATTAATTGCAATTATATTACCATTGCCTACAAAAGTTTTCATTTGTAACGAATAAATCATACACACATACTTTGGAACTTGCGAAAGAATCTTTAAATAAGAGTCAGAACACCTTTTTTCCCAAAAACCAAAAAACATTTATTTTAACTTAATGTTTTCGACCGAACCGCTAGTTTGGCTGACAGGTTAGAACGCTTGCTTAGCATGCACGAAGACCTGCGTTCGAGCCCCAGTACAGGTAGTACATTTGTACTGAGAAACTAGTGCCATTCGCCGTTGGGAGCTCATTAACGGCGCTCTAGAGATCGGGGGCGAATTTCTAGAGTAACAAGCCCTAACTCAATACACACACTTACACAAAACACACGGCAGAAGGACCCACGTTGGTCGATAGCCAGTTAATAATATCCCTAACAGATACAGTCACCACTACTACTGTTTTCGACCGCGATGCAGCCATCGTCAGTAGAACAACTGTACCGCGTAAATCATAATTGGTTTAAATATTACCAAAATCAGCAAAAACATATCGAATGAATACGACGAAGTTAAAATTTAAAAAAACAAATATGCATTTGTTTGAATAAAGAGATGCATAGCAGGTAAGTAGTTTTCACAAATGGATAAATTTGCATCCTCACCAAAATAAATGATAAATTCATTAATATCTAAAATCATGTTTGTTTCATCAGACTTAATAAAGTAATAAGTACCTACAATATATTTAGGTAATTATTAGTAAAATAGTAGATACTGTATAATAAAACAAATTAAATTTGTGTTGCATTGGCATATGTTACCGTTGACAGCCAAATCTTCGAAAATCTCTTAACTCCCACAAGTTTTGCTATTTCATTCTGTTAGATGGGCGTGAATGGCCCTAGCTGTCGAAGGGTCAGTAATTTACGCACTAAAGCAGGAGTGAGGTAGAATATTAATGGGAGATCCTACATTCAGGGCATACACCTATTGATCACAATTCTTTAGTACCCGACTTACGTTTCGTGCAGTACAATTAAATAGATTGTCACGGACTAATTAAATAACCGATGCAACAGAAACTTTAGGGCCTATGAAGCATATCGAGTAAGGGCTAGGACTTGCAAACTTACGTATAGTCAGGGCCATAAATTTCGTTTTCAGCAGTTTTAGTCGATGAATTTCAGTGTTGTAATGTATCTAGATACATGTATCTAGATACAGTATCTAGATACATTTCAACACTGAAATTCATCGACTAAAACTGCTCTCTAAGATCGACTATAACTTACGTATAGTCAGGGCCATAAATTTCGTTTTCAGCAGTTTTAGTAGATGAAATTCAGTGTTGTAATGTATACAGTATCTAGATACATTTCAAGTATCTAAATACGTACCTAGATGCTTTCTTGCTTGAGTACATAAAGTTATATATAGATACATATCTAGATACAAAAAATGTATCTGCTACAACACTGCATTTCACTTTAATTATATACAATTAGCTATTGATTGATTATTGAGAGCTTTCTTATTGTTTTTTTTAAATTTTTTCCGCGCGGCTTCGATTACTTTTCTCATATTTAATATAAGTTTGGGTCAGTAATTTGCTTTTTGATTGTCTATTATTCTTGTATAGTAGCCCGTCGAAAGCTCACAATGACGCATGCTTTTTCGAATAAACAATCGCGTTTTTAAAGCTGGTTCGTGTGCTTAAGCTAAATGTAATAGAATGAAATGAAATTAGAAACGCATGTCGAATTCATGCAATATACATCGATGAGTCATTGTCAGGACGGGACGAGTATACCTATAACTATATTTCAGTATTGTAATGTATCTAGATACATGTGTCTTGATACATTATCTAGATACATTTCAAGTATCTAGATACGTATCTAGATACATTCCTGCTTGAGCACCTAATGTAATATCTAGATACATTTTTTTCTGAAGTATCTGTATTGTATCTAGATACAAATAAAATGTATCTGCTACAACACTGCATTTCACTTTAATTATATACAATGAGCTATTGATTCATTATTGAGAGCTTTCATATTGTTTTTTCAATTTTTACCGTGGGGCTTGGATTAATTTTCTCGTATTTAATTTAAGTTTGAGTCAGTAATTTGCTATTTGATTGTGTATTATTCTTGTATAGTAGCCCGTCGAAAGCTAACAATGACGAATGCTTTTTCGAATAAACAATCGCGTTTTTAATGCTGGTTCGTATGCTTAAGCTAAATGTAATAGAAGAAAATGAAATAAGAAACATATGTCGAATTCATGCAATATGCATCGAAGAGTCATTGTCAGGACGGGACGAGTATACCAATAACTATAAACAGACGATAAAAAATAGATTTAGTTTTCCACATTTTATTAAATATTTATGAGCATTTTCTTTTGCATGTAAAATGCGTATGTAAAAAGAAAACAATTTTTGGGTTGATTTTCCATACATCAGAAATGTATCTAGAAGTATCCAGATACTTTTCAAATGTATCTGTATATGTAGCTGGATACATTTTCAAATTTATATCTAGATATGCATCTAGATTCATTTTTCTAAAGTATCTCTATCTGTATCTAGATACCAAAAACAATGTATCTATTACAACACTGATGAATTTAGATAATCTCAAGTTTATGTTATGTTTATGTTCAAAAAGAAATAAGCATAGTATAACATATTAAAATTAATTACACATGCAATGTGTACAAAGTGTACAAAGTGTACAAGTTAAGAAAAGTTAAATTTAAATTTTTCTTGACTTGTGAAACAATATTTTATTGATGTTTAGTTTATATTGTATTTATTTATTTGGATAAAGTAGATAGTGGCAATAGACAACCCAAATAACATCGCAATGTACGATCAATTTGTCCCGATAAAGTTAATCAGCGTCACAATTGCGCGATGTATTACAAATAGGATGTTATCTCGGCGATTTTGCTTCATCCTTTAATTCAATAATCCGAAAATCTGAGCATTTAATGTTATACATACAGAGCGCTCAAGAATGTGATGTCAACTTTTACGCTAGATACTAATAGGTGTTCAAGATGCAAATCGAATATGTTTTGCAACATTGCTGAAATGATTCCTAAGATACAAGCAAACAATTGTACTAGATTTTTAAAATGCCTTTATTTGTCATCATTTCGTTGGAACTAGTTATAAAAGTTGACACCACTTTCATGAACGCTCTGTATAAGAATTTAGTAGAACTTAAATAGTATTTCAATTTCATGAAAGCATTCCTTCAATATATTCATTTGCCAATACTTTTATACCATTAAACCAGTAATTTAATATTTTTTTTAGGGGGATAAGAAAACAGATTCAGATAAAAAGATAAGATACGAAATTTGTAAGTCAAATAATGGGTATCAAATACAAGATGTTTTCATGATATACCAGATTCGGCCTCAATTTGACGCCTTGAAATCGAAAGATTTGCAACTGTCATTCCAATAACATTCACGGCAACTTACTCAGCATCTTGGATACTATCGTTCTTTCTTGGATCTTGGTTTGCTAAATGACCCATAAATTATAAGATTCTTTTTTTAATCTTCCAAAACCTAATATATCCAAAGATATATTAGGTTGGCTTATGTCTGGTAACGATTAAAATATGTTTGACTTGCAGCTTCAGAATTATTATTACTCTGAATAAAACATTCTAACATATCAAACTTTTCGTAACTATCATAAGCCATTTCGAACTTTTAAAGGTTAAATATTATAAGGAGCAATAAACAATATCAATAAACCAAATTAATAAATCAAATAAATCAAATTAAACAATAAACCATTAAATGTGATTAATTCGGTCAATCTAACGATCGGTATTGTACCAACGCAATGACAGCTACTTTATTTAATAAGGTAATATTCAAAATGACACAAGCCTACTACGCGAAATACGTGGGAAAAAAGCATCTAACTACCTTCAAAAATAAGAATTTTTGATAAAATCAGATTAAAAATTAAGAATTGGCCCCACATGTCGTATATTGTGGAAAGAGAAAAATTCCCTATTTTTAGTTTAGTCACGGCCAACTATGGGCTCCATTTAAAAACCACAACTTTATGTCATAACTCGAATTTCGAACTGTTTTTTTTTTAAATTGACTACGCCGCTGTATTCTTATCAAAAAGGTGCCTGAAGAACGTATAATTTTTTTTTCAAACGTCAGAAAATGATATCATTATTATTATCATCTATATTAACTCAGTTGACTGTGGAAAAATGTCACATTTCCGCCAGCAGAAGTTTTACTGTTCTTTTCCCAGCCGGCGCGGCGTAAGGAAATGTGTTGTCATGCAACATTAAATAAACAACGCGAAGCAATACTATAAATTTCATCATATAACAATTAAATATATCAGTGTATATGTAGCCATAAAACGAAAAGTCGAAAAATCGAATTCTTGCGAATAGCTCGAAAACAAAAGACAATAGCCAATTTTGGTTTTCACCATTAAGTTTTTCTCGATTTTTGTTATTTTATCATGCCTGTCTATTTCATACTGGTCTATTTTATCATACCTGTTATAGTTATCAAGATTTGCTATTGAAACATTGAAATTTGCCAACCCTGTACATGTTTCGAAATTTTGTAAAAGTAACAGTTAAAAGTAAGAGAACTGTTCGTTTTGCCACAGTTATCTGTTGAGAAATGATAATTTTGAAAGAGCATTTGTTAAAAATAAGATATTTCTATTGATTATATTTGAGGATATCAGTACAAGAGTGGATAAAACACAAAACCTAAAACTTCCAAAATAATTATATTTTGCATCTACAGTGCACTTTCTTGGCATTTAATACTATGAATATAAATGTATTTAAAAAGTAGCTTG